>OV281289.1:12477500-13782500 GCA_923062465.1 Acleris sparsana
TAAAGATTTTTCTGTCACGTTAATCCGACAAAGGTTCCCATTATAACATCAGTTATCTTATAATTACAAATTATTTCATTTGTTAATTTTACTAGCAGCGCAGAGCGTTTCATTGTTTTTTTCGGTACACTAGAATGTTGGAATATTTGCAGTTTGGTCGAGGTCGAACGAAGAGGTACCTAAATCGAATTGAACGAAACTAACAATACGGAGTAGGTGTTCCCTGAGCTGGGGTTACCATATTATAGCCACCTCTCTCTTTGGATGCGATTCCATTAAAGCGAAGCTGAGCAGGGAAGAGGAGATGAGAACAGATTTATCATATTGTTTGGACAAATAAGATCCTACCTGACACTGATTGTAGAGCCCTACAATGTGTTGGCCGTTTTCTGATCGTCTCCAAGCTCCGGGATGGAAAATCAACACCATTGTGTTGTAGTGGAATCTAAACATTGCGTCCTGTTCTTTGCTCATTTGTAATAAATGCTTATCGAATGTGTAATGACTAGTAGACTCCGTCTTCTTGGACTCTGGAATCTAAAATTATGTTAGAAAGTTTACCTTTTGACCCTTGAATTTGAATCCGAGTATTTTACGAATTTGTACACACTAATCCCATCTCTAGACTGCTAAGTTACGTTGTTAAGTACAGAGCTGTGGTTTTGTAATACCTTAGATGGGCAGAACAGTCCCAATTAATTCTTAGGCTACCATGGAACAACGTCAAAGTGACGTAGGTAACCTATCAAATTGTAAGAAACTTAAAGACTTGATTTAAAACGTCACTTTTACATAGTTCCATTGTGGCGTATGAATCAAATCGGTTCTATTCTATTACTTAATGAAACTGCGTAAGCTGGCAAGCTCGACCCTGTAACATAGGAACTCATTAGGTATGCTTACATTCAATGGACACTAGTAAGACAAAGCCAACACTACTAAGTTAAGTTACCGTCCATAGTTGGACGTGTATGTTTATAAAATAAAGGGGTAAGTGTAAATACATATAACAGCAACATAACATTTCACTGTAAATTATGTTACGTTACGGTATTATGCAGTGAATCAGTGTGCGGTAAGTGCATAGTGTTTTTGCACCGAGTGAAATGATGTTGAGTCTCGGATCCCCTAACGGTACTAGCTAAGCGGTCGTAGGCGCGGCATTTACGTTCGGCTTTGGCTCTACATTTCCTTTTTGCATTGCGATGCACTGCTCGAATTGCTGCGATTCCTTATGAAAGTAAAGGATGCTGCTTGTATACTTTACGTTTCTCTTCAATAACATTAACGAAACGTATCGTACACGTTCTGCCGTTCGTGACTATACCGTCTTAGTTTATTTAGTCTCTGTTACAGCAAACAGCTGAGGTTTTGGCTGTGTCATAAAGAAAGTGAATTTGTGGCGCATAGAAAACCAAATTAGATAACTACCATAGGTACTTAAAGTTGTATGTTGGTTAAATCTGATTTGGTTTTCTACGCGACACAAACGGTTTTTAATACGTGTTATTGGTTTGATTTACCTGTACCTAGTTCCGTTTACTTTACTGCGAAGGTGCAAAAGATATATTAGTACTGTATACATAGAATTGAAGACACCTATAATCAGTATACTCACATAATTATTATTTTTATTTATTTAGTTTGCATATTTTTGATAATAATAATAAATATCAGGATATTCAGGAGACCAAACTCACGAATTGCCCTGGTCCCAAACCAAGCTCTTGGCTTGCACTATGATGGGTACCAGGCAACGATATACCTACTTGTATTGATAAAACCTAACTCCACCGAGACAGACCAAACGGCGTGCTTACTGTAACTATTATCTATCAGTCACCTGTATTACATTTTTTAAATTCCCTATCTATCGCATAAAACACATTATTTCTCCTCCATCAGTACTAATTGGTGAATGTAATGAGGCGGTTACACTTTTAAGTGTATTCAAGGCAATTCAAGCCTATTTTCCTACCACGTATTACGCAACTGCTCGGCGGTGGGCTATCTTTAGCTCTACACACTTGTCGCGTCACTACGTCGAAAATCATGATAAGAATCTTGATAAAGTCCGGTTCCATAATCCAAGTTACGGAACCTTTAATTCCATTTATGTAACATAACATGATGATACACTGTTAAATGTTAAAACTTAGCTGTATTTAGGTACTCGTATTCTGTGGCTGTACATACATATACAGTCTAGCACCGCACAAATACTAAAGCATGTTAGATAGAATAAGGTAGGTAGGCATTAAAGTAAGCCCTTGATTAGCAGCTGTATTTTGGCATGTCGTTTATTGTAATTTTGTCACAGACACATCTTTGTATTCTGAATTGACGAAGCGTTAAAATATAAATTGACTACTTTATTTTATATGAAGCTGCTGCTGCTTCTGCAACTTGCATTTTTTATAACAATTAAGAAATTTTAGTTAAAAGTCGGTCTTAGGCAGCATATCTATAATGAGGCAGACGCAACAAACGGTCTTTTTTTCAC
Source organism: Acleris sparsana (assembly GCA_923062465.1). Classification (NCBI taxonomy): domain Eukaryota; kingdom Metazoa; phylum Arthropoda; class Insecta; order Lepidoptera; family Tortricidae; genus Acleris; species Acleris sparsana. Next base: position 12,480,004 of record OV281289.1, read on the forward strand.
TGCTTGCGTCTGCTTGTTGCTTATTGCCAGCTCAATGAACGACTTAATAAATATCAGTCACAGCTCATTTAAAGTAAAAATACAGTTACATAGACGCGCACTGCGTAATTGTTATGAATGGACTAGTCAGGCGTTAGGTTTAGTACTAAATAATGTACAAACTTCCAACTTTTAATCGAGGGCGAATCACCACCACTACGAATTAATACATTTTCCCCATTATGTCGCGATTTCACTTACGGGCATGCATCCTGATTCGATTCTATTCTCATGCAACTATGTACGAATCTAGCGTTGCGCAGCTAATGGCTGAAACGCTACTTTAACACTATGTGCAAGAATCTCGTTATCTACATAGTTTACTCTTAGATTTCGATGTCAATTAATTGCATAGCTATAAATATATCCGCTCATTAATGAGCAATCTGGAGCTCTTGGAGAGGTTTTACAAATGTAGGTATACTTGTAGGTATTATAATGTAGCCATCAGGGTCGTGTTCCATCTAATATGGACTGTGAAGCCAGACGATTGTTATTTTGTACAACTCAAAAATTACGCTCGTCTGGCTTCACCCTCAGTGGTAATTTGGGCAACATTTTGCAGAATTTTATAAATAACTTCGCCGTCGATTAAAAGGTTGCGCTACCAAACAAATGAAAAAATTCATTAAAATGCGTCCATTCGTTGCAACGTTGCGAGGTCACAGACAGCCGTGTCAACCACACTCCTTTTTTTGCTTGGGGGTTGAAAATATAAAAAGGAACGGTTCAAATAAATATTTAATAATTTCTTTTGTTTGGTGTCCAGCGTATTTTAAAAGAAATGTTTGGTGTCAGTGACAGCGTGACGTTCGGGTGTTATCGAATGCGTTGTTTGCTTAGCGCGACAAGCGTAGGCCGGCTGGTCAATGAACCAAACAAAAACGCACCTACGGGTACGAGTTTTAGTGCGCTACTCTACCCGCGCGTCCCGTCGTCACGCCGCTTAATGGTGTCGTCCTCCTTGCCTAAACTGCTACTTAAAACCCTTCATATTTTAATATACCACCGGTATAAATATTTAAGTCCATTTTTTACCCCCCTTAATATGTATTTGAATTTATATCGCCTAGGTTGGCTCTGGTCCCGACTCTCGAAATAAAGGGGCCCACACTCATGAACCGATTTTAATATGTATACAGTTCTATTTTAAAGCTTGTCCGGAGATGGTTCTTATTACTTTTATGGTTGGTTAAACGGTATCAGTTTTTTGAAAGGGTCCTTTTTTTCATTTCTAAAGGAGTCGACGGCGTTATCTTGTCTTGTGACGACTTGTGAGTTGTGATACAACTTTTCTGTACTCTGTTTAATGTGAAAGCGGAGTAGGCCCGCCGAGTAATGTAAATGATGTAGCTAACTAGTAGGTTCAATAGCAATTAGTTTTCCTCGACGCTCGTAACACTAGGCATTCACGTGACGTTACCTGAATAATGATAGTCCTGCTTGGGGGTCATCGTTTCACATAGTTAAGAGCATTATACTCTGTTCAATCTAGGATGGCTTCAATCACTTACTGTAGTCAAAAGCTGGGTATTTAGGACTCAATTAAAAAGACCTTAGTTTATTCCTTCGTGTAACGAAAATTAGCCATAAGATCGTATGTCGAATTTTTGACACACAATGGAAGAAAGTTAACGTTGTCTCAATTAAGTGCTTAGCTATGTACAATATTTTTGACATCCACCCCCTCTCTCAGATGGAAATGTCTAGCCACTATTTATATGTAATACATATATGGCGTTATACCTATACATATTATGTATAGGTATAACGCCATTTAACTATCTGTGAGCTTCGTAACGACATGTCCTTCCCCCGAGATAAGCTAGTGTATACTCTAGCTAGACGGTACGCGATTCGCACGTAGTTCTGGAGTTTATGTGAAACATATTTAAACTATAAATATCCAAGTATTAAAGTGCGAGTTGGACTTCTGGCAGGGTTTCGTACCATTCTTGTATACCCCACCCCCTCTTTTTTAATTAGTTATAGCGGCAATGGAAATGGTCAGTTACTGTTGAGAGTCGGACCCGCGCACCAAAGATCCGTAACGTCTGACTCGCACTTGGCCGTTTTTTACCATCTATTGTTTTTCTTAAGGGGTTGCGCTATAATTAAGTCAAATTGGGCGCTTGAAGGCGCAACAAAAACGTTGAAAAATGTGTTTTTTTTTGTTCTTTTTCATTCATTACTATATTTTGTAAAAAAATATCCCGTAAATCTATTACGGTTCAAAAGATACAGTCCTTTAAAGTTAGGATTAGGAAGGACAATGAAGTCCCGTTTGGCACCCTTAGAGTACGGAACGCAACCCTCAGCACAGATGTGACGATAGTAAACTCACGTGCTAACTAGTTGCAGTAGCCGTCATCACACTACAAGTAGGTATACCGTTAGGTATACTCAATAATAATAAGAAACAGAACCTGATTAATTTGCGCTTAAAACGTGGTTAAAGCCTGACCAGAAAAATATAAACCGGGCACACACTTGACTCTAACAAAAATTAGCGCTTTATAGCTTAATATCTCATAAACGCACCCGTTAATCGATAAATTCATTCTACTAACCCGCAATATTTTTGAAAGACCTATCCAACGACACCCTACACTATGGAGTAGACGACAAAGAAAATACATCCCCACGTTAGGTGTAGAAGAGGTACACTAAAAAAATAAGATTTTATTTTACCATTTTGTTGGCCGGACTAATATGTATATTCATGACAAATTACAGCTTTCTAGTACTACGACTCTCTGAGCTAGGCTGCGGACGGACGGACGGACGGACGGTCGGACTCGGCGAAACTATAAAGGTTCCTAGTTTGACTACGGAACCCTAAAAAGCTCCCCATGTTGCGGAGATTATATGAACTGTCATTTGTATTGCAATTCACGAAACACAGATAAGAAAAGTACTAGTGGCGACCCCATTAGAGGTTTTTAATGTTTCTGGTATAAGTATTTTGATTTAAAAAAATCGGCGACATGCGAGTGAATCTCGCACCGAGGGTTCAGTACACAGTAAGTAGGTATTATTATATTTTCGTATTTGAGTTCGTTTGAAATCGAATCAGCGCGACGAGCCCAACTCACGTGTCATAATTTTTAGTAAAGTAGGTATTTGTTGTTTTATTTTCAGAGTTACTATAATTATATTAACAATCATACACTATTTACATGTTTTACTGTCTTTACTCCATATAAAAACGTTGAATTATAAACGTTTCTTGTATTGGGACCCTCTTTATTATTCCACATTCTCTTAAAAAAATGTTATTATATCTACCGTAGTAACAATAGCACATACATATTCTAAAGGAAATACCTATGTCAACATGCTATCGATTACGTTTCAAAAGATAATATAACATATAGCTCTTTAAAGTTAGGACAGACGGATGGACGAACAGCGTGGCGTATTAAAAGGGTCCCGTTTGGCTCCCTTTTGGAACGGAACCCTAAAAAGTACTTAGGTACGTATTTTATACACGTGATTGGCAAAGTGGCGAGAACACATGACACGCCGATCTATTCTCGACCCTGCCTAATAGTTTCACTTTCGATACGATCATTTAAAGGTAGATGTTGCCGTATCGGAGGGACGCCGGCGCCGGCGGCAAACGGATAGGCTGTTCGTTCTTATAGGTATTTTTTTTGGGCCGGTTTCTCAATCTGTTCAGAGGGCCTAGTACTTATGGTTGCGTTGCGTTTATCGCATGACAAAATGTGGATAAAGCATCCGTCACTCTCGTACTTATATACTTTTCAAAAACTTTCGGATATTATATATTAGGCCCCCCCCAGGTTTTTAAAAAACCCAGCTATATTTTCCTTTAGATTGTGTGGTAAGACGCCCAGCAACCGCTGCACCGATTGAAAAAAATCTATTGAGTACCTAATGGAAATACAGAGTTAACAATAAGTTAAGATATTTAATAATAAAGCATTTTAAGAAACTACTACATATCCTCCATTGGCATTGTGCATGGCAATCTATTGCAATCAAATGCTTATTTTTTGGCCTTTATACCTAGGTAGTAAATATTGGGCGACATCAGACCCTTTGATGTCTTTTGGTTCAAAACTCGTAAAGGTGAAACAAATGTCAAAAACAAAAGCACAAATAACTTTAAAAAAAAATCCAACATTTAATTTTAAAATAAATTTGAGTCTACAATGAAAATGGTGTCTCCAATTTATGTTAGCAAAACAGTTTTCAACAAAGTATTCTCGATTTCTACCTTGTTCAGAATACTGTTCGAGTAGTTATTTCACGTAACGTAAGTAATTAATTTCGAGCCGCATAGGGCTGCAGGGCACAGTTATTATACATGAGGTGCCTTATGAATATTCCATAGGCAGGTAGGGACAAAACAAAGTAAAATTAGATTCAATCAAACAAACCCAAGTCATTCGCATAACACATGCCGATACACGTAGATACCTACGATTCTGTCCTGTTCTAGGTGTATACCGTCGCACGAGGCGCGCCACACATTCTAATAGTTGTGTAATCAGCATGCAGATGTAGGTACTGAAATTGTTACCTAGTTACCTAACCGTTATTTAATTACTGCTCTATCTCATCCCCTTTACCTGTTTTATAGCTTGCTGCTCTTCCCTTCTAGATAACTTCGGCTTAACAAATACTGGATTTTATAAATTTTACCCATAGTGTAAAGTCATTCAATATCGACCGCCCGCCTGTCCCGGTCAGGTCTACTCATCCTCATAATTGTCCTTGATTGGGAAAAGTCTACACAAATGAACAGATCGAACATATGTTATCTAATTTAAAATTATAACATTAGTTTGAGTAGGGTCATCTCGCCTGTTCGCGTCCACTTAGGGTGAGTTGTTGGATCGAGTTTTAACCTATTAGTATGTTTAACTTTTCGCATCCACCGCGGTCCCGCGATCCTGACGAGGTCGTCACTCCATCTTGTTGGAGGCCTACCTACAGCTCGTCTTCCGGACCGCGGACGCCACTCCAGAACCTTCTGACCGGTCTGAGTGGAAAGCCTTGGGGGAGGCTTATGTCCAGCAGTGGATGTCTTTCGGCTGACATGATGATGATGATGCTTAACTACTGGGCCTCTACTCAACACGGTAAAAACAATATCGTTTTTGACCTGTTATTGTATTGTTAAAGTTTAAAGTAATGGCGGCCGATTTAAAAACAATACCATAACAGATTAAATACGAGTTTGATTTAGCCTAATAGAATAGAGGCGCAGCGCAGGTCAAACGACGAGCCCTTCCTTAGACTCTGATTTTTGTAAGATTTGTGACAGCCGTATTTCGTAATTTCAATCACTTACTAAACTCACAAGCGATGTGTTTAACAAGTCTGATGAAAAGCAAGCTTAAAAAACCAACTGCTTTTTGGATAATGTCGTCAAAGTAATGTTACTTATCATGTATTTATTTTTTATTTCGCCAAGTTTACATTTATATAATTTTAATATAGCCTTATGACATTCTAGTGATTAAGACGTCTAATTTATTAAAATCGGTATAGCCGTTTAGTAGTTACAAGCGGACATTGAGTCGGACATATATACAAGTCAAACACATAACCCTCCTTTTCGGCTTTGCCGCAGTCGGGTAAAAATAGGCGATTAAATATTTAAATTCCTGAACGGCGTGGAAAGGTTTGTATCGATGTAGTACACTGAGGAGCAAAAATAACGGGTCAGAGTGCGTTTTTCATACTAAAGAGGCTATTTCTAAGCCTTGGTTCCTCGCCAGCGAATGCTTTTAGTGAAATCTGATGATGAATACCTCGAGCATACAAGCGATACAGGACTTCCAGAGTGCCTAGGATACCCAACTGAATAAATCTGCGGTTAACGCCGGAATTGAGCATGTTCAGAAAAAAGAAAAAAAAGAAAAAATGGCAATAAAATGTACGGAAATCCAAGTGCTGACCCAAACTCTCCCGCTGTGGTGTTAACTGATTGTGCGATCAGTTAGGTATCTTAAGAACTTTTGACCTCCTCTATTGAACCTTGCAGTATCCACCATTAAACCTCACTCAAAACGACCCCAGGCGAGGAACGAAGGCTTCGAAATAGTCTCGTTTGTATGAAAAACGCACTCTGACCCGGTATTGTTGCTCCTGAGTGTATTTATGTAAAGTTAATGAAATAAGTGTAATAACTGTTTATAAGAGCAGTCACAGTCGCCATCTTACAAAAATCAAAGTGTAGTGGAGTTGGTAAGTTTGAGAAAAACGACGACGCGCTGGCCTAGTTGATAGTGACCCTGCCTACGAAGCTAGCGGTCCTGGGTTCAAATCCCGGTAAGAGAACATGTTTTTTGGTTAGCGCGTATATTTGTTCCTGAGTTTCGGACGTTTTCTATGTATATACTTAAGTACATATTTCTCTATATAAGTATTTATAACGTTGGTACAAGCTTAGAGCTTAGTTTGGGACTGGGTCAATTGGTGTCATTGTCCTCTGATATATATTTATTTATACACTTGAAATTTGGCATAGTTGTACAACTTGGTTACCCGCATCTGTTCTTAGTAAAAAAATAATTTTGAAAATAATTTTATAAAAAATTGCAAAGGGGTCTAGAATGGGGGTTGAAAAATGAAAGTGGTTTGATTATAGCAAATGGGTTATGAAAGGGCTTAATCTGCACATTTCTTAACATTATTTTTTAAAATTGTTATTTACTTTTTGATTTATAGCGAAAATGTATAAATAATTACCAGCACCCTTCAACTCCGAAGTTTATCAATAAAACTTCTAAAAAAACTTATGTTTTATGGGAAAAATAAAATGAAGTTTTTATTATTAACAGTTTTTGAGAAATAATATAAAAAGTATTAAAATTTAGGCTAGTCAAAATGGACCTAATTGCATAGAAAATAAAGTTCATAACAAATGAGTATTTTCTTTTGTGGTTACCAAGCATTATCTTAAATACCCGTTTCATCCATTTATTTTGCAGTTAGTCAGGTTTTTTTAATTCACTTTATTTGGCCATCATACATTGGATGAAGACCGCGTTATTAATGTTGTAATGAATTGTAATTTGCTAATAACTAATAATTGAAGGCATGACATGAAATCTAATGATGGCGGGTCGATTTTTGATGACAGTGGATAAGTAAATTCGTAACTTTTCAAGTTCGGGGTCGGTTCCAAGTGTTGTGATTGTGACCGCCATCGACGAACACTCGCTTCTTTAAAATGGACCGCCGCTAGTGAATATAGCTTTACAAATGATCATCGAGTACTCATATCCCAACTCTCGTTATCAAATAACTAAAATAAAAAGTAAATATTTCCTTAGATTTGTATCAACATTTTGTATGATTTGTTGTTTTTCAGGAAGCCTGTATAAATTCCATAATTTTAAGGTGAAATTCAGAACAATACCGAACGAAAAAGTTCTCTTCGCAGCGCTTGGGGTCCGGAGTTACAATATTACAGTGATGGTTTTTTATCTGGCTTCGGTATTGTTTTATTCTTTAACCAGTCCAAGTTCGTACACGTCTCGGAGGGAAGGGGGTTCGAGAAAGTTCTAACTGGTTGATTTCGGGATACGGTGTACTGAAGGCATCGTACACCATATCGTGTGAAAGGGTAAGGAGAGTTAGAGCGACGTTATCTTCGGTATTTTCCTGGGAATACTGCGGAAAACAAATAAATGCTACTTAGATAATTATTTTTTACGTAGCGGGCGGAGTGTTCGCATTAACATTCGCTCAAGGTGACCGCGCTCGGTTGTTGCGGCTGACTGAGCATCGGCTGGATATTACATAGGTATTTAATTTATATGCCCATGTACCCATGTACTTGGTTTTCATATGCTTGGGCATATCTGTGTCTAGACATGTTATAATTTGACTAGCGAATGGAGATATGAGAAAAAAAACCGGTATATACTACCTAATTACATTTTTGTAAATAAAAAACTCAATGATGTTTTTTTTACAGGCGAAGAATTGAAACTTATCGGCGACGGCGGAATGAATGCGTACCGAGGTTCGACCAATCATTTACTGGATCCTGTGAGCAGCAGAATCTAGAAACTAGCGCGTTGCAAAAGCGTTTCCTCGAAGGCAAAGCCAAGCGGCAGGCCAAGAAAAGTGATCGGAAGCCTGATCTGCCTTCTATTAGCGGAAACCTGCACAGCAGCGTCCATGTGGTGAGTACCAAACACTACCAACTAATGCTCAGATTACCAACACGTATGTTGTTACACTTTAGTAGTCGATTGACTAGGTATGTTGTTATACTATGCAGTCAAATGTTCCTTTGACACACTGTGATTCAATAAATTGATTCAAGTACGACAGGTCTTGCGGTAAAGACCTACAACATGCATCGCATGTAACCGCTTAGCGGACTACGAGACTACGACACATATTAGATTAGATTAGCAACGCATTTGGGGTCTTAGGATTACAGTCTTGAGATTGCATTCTTGCTTGAGAATACAATGTTTATGGGTCTCAGATTCCACATATCATCAAGTGGCCTTTGTGATCGTTTGGCTTAAACAGCCATTTAAAAAAAATGCCGCCATACATTATTGATGTATTTTAAAAATAAATAAGTAACAAGTCTTCGAGCATGTCTATTTTTTCTGGACGAAAAATGAACTTGCTAGGGCACAAAGACACTTTGTAGTTTAATTGTTACGTGTTGAATACGACAAAAGTTTTTTGCTAAACCTTTCAGTCATTTAGAAAATCTGTTTAATGGTAATGAAGGGAAAATAATAGTCAACCTAACGTTTAGGTACGCTACGTGCAAAATTTCACACTGAACTGATACCTATTTGTATTTTGTATCCCCGGGGATACATAACACCGGGCGGTAGGCAATTAATAATAACGGTAGGCGGAGGCGAGTAAAGTATTTGTTACGAAGTACCTTGTATATAATCTAGTAATACAGTCCGTGAGCTCTTAGAAAAACCTTTGGGTTTCGGGTGGAATCGGAAGGATTCGTGTTGTAGAAAATGACAATTGTCTTTTTGACTTAGTAGAATTCAATCACGCGAAGAGTGCACTCGTTGTGTTTTCGTTGATATATATAGAGCAGTAAAACCACACCTTATGTACTTATTTATTTAGTTTGTTACTTTTCGGAAATTGATTTCCATGGGGAGTCAACTTCAACAGGGATTTCTGTAAATAGCCAATCACGGGAAATTGTTTATAATGTATATAAATATTTTTTTAAAGAAGCTGAATGTTTTAAGAAGTGTTGATTGTGAATAATTTAATAAGGTCTATAGAAGCAACGGGTATTTCGAAAAGTACTTTAAAAACATAATAATATTTGAATGTAGTTACTAAGAATCCACACGTGGGTTTAAACAGCTCTATATACTTCCAAATAAAAGTAGTGTGTGAAGGCGGAGTGTTCTCTATTTAAAATAACTATATGTTCTCTATTTAAAAGTTTATCGCATGTCATCGTCAATAGCCGAAGTATGCTTCTAAAATCCGAAGGTTTTAAGGACTGTCGGTTGAATAGTTTTCTATTCCATCAAAAATATTGAGAACCGAGTTCCCGTAGTTTTACTTTTGAACGAAAAATAGGTTCTTTCAATGATTATTTGAACTGTGGCGGCACCACGGTTTTTTTAAAGTACTGTTTTTGCTATTTTTTACGCTATAAAGGCTTGGTCAAACACACGGCGCGACGCAGCGCCGCGGCCGCGCCGCGCGACCGCGGCGGCTTTAAATACATGCTAACAGGTTAGCGACGTCAAACAGACTGCGTCCCGCCGGCATCGCGCCCCGCTTCTGTCGCGCTCCGCGCCGCGCAGCCTCTTGCGTCCACGCGGCGCGAGCGCAGCGCAGCGCGGCGCGGACGCGGCGGCACGCTGCGCCGCGCTGGGTCACATCAGTCAGGAATGAGCGAGCGACGGCCCGCGCGCGAGTCACGCCCGCATCGCGCTGCGTCCGCGCCGCGTCCGCGCGCGCGATGCGGGCGTGTTGAGAGCGCGAGGCCGGCGCGATCCGCGCGCGCCCTGTTTGAACAGGCATCGCGTCGGCATCACGCGGCGCGGCCGCGGCGCTGCGTCGCGCCGTGTGTTTGACCAAGCCTTAAGAATAATATATTTTTGGAAAAAAAAAAACTACGAGTTATTTGATTGTTTTGTCATTACAATGTTAATAGTCTAGCTTATATCTAAAAAAGCCATAATATATGCTTTATAAAGCAATGCAAGTTTTGAAATAGTGTATTTTGCGACAAGGACATAAAACGAGTCATTAAATCCGAGACGTATTTATTTATCCGCCCGAGCCTCCAAGCGAGAGCGGATGTTTCAATTTGGGGATAAAATGGGTTTTATAACCTAATACGTTCTGCTTTTCACTTCGATTGGAAGGAAATGAAGTAGTACTTACTGATAAACACATAAGTATATATATAAAATTTCCAGTGGACGATAACAACCGAATAAATAATCTTACGTACTTTGAGTTTAAAATATCTTTCATATAAAATATACATTCTTAGTATGAGGTTATAAGTAGAAGTAGTCCTCATCTAGCACTTACCTACACACAACAATATTTCAGCCTGTTGCTTTCAAAATTACCCGATTCATTTTTAGTTTTATCAAGGCTTTATCGGTATTTATGTATGAGTTTTTTTTTATTATTTCCCATTTATTTTTCCGCTATAAGTAGGTATTATGTGAGTAGTTTACAGTATAATATAGTATGTTTGTACAGCGTTACCTGGCTGACTGAAAATCAGCGCTGTAGGGCCGTTAGGTGTAGGTGTCTGAGACCTCAGTATTTTGCTGAGCCAGTGTCCGCTTCACCGCCGCGAGGACACATTGCGTACTGACTGTCCTTGTTACCGTCACTGTTTTCTTTAATCATTTGTATTGTATATTGTGTGTCTTATGGTTGGTGGATAAATGTATTTCTTCTTCTTCTCTAGTTTTTTAATATTTTTTTAGTAATACTCATTGACCTAGTTTCTAGGGTTCCGAAGTAAAACTAGGAACCCTTTTAGTTTCATCGTGTCCGTCTGTCCGAGGTTTAACTCAGAGTCTTGTACAAAGCTGTAATTTATCATAGTTATGGTTATATTAGGTTGTTATACATTTTAATTAAAACATAGATTATTTTTTACATGTGAAGCATGTTTTTCCTATAATCAATTATATCGAGTGAGGTATCATTGGATATCTCTTAAAAAATAATCATATACATTTTATTAAAAATGGGAGAGGGGGCCGTTTAGGAAATATTGGTACTCGAAAAGTGTAATGTCTAAAAACATTTTAAAAACCGTCGTTAGAAAAACATCTTAAATGAAAGCACATAGCTCGAGTTTAAAAGGAATACTGTTAGCTTGAGATACAGGCGACTAACGCTGCCCTCCTTACAAAATAGCACGTATGTCTCATAGAACCGCGGAAGTATTAGTGACCTTATTTCTTAAAATGGGGGGTTAATATAGTTTGACTATCAAAATTCGCACGAGTCCTTTTTATCTAGGAGGGCAGAATGTGTGTAGAACACCCGGCCCGATTTTAAATTTTCAATAAGAGTCTTAGAAGAACAATACACTATGCACTAGGGCAGCTATTCTCGAACTTTTTTACCGACGGAACCCTTTTGGAGTACTTAATATTTTACGAAGCCCCAAATGTGTCAAAACCTGGTTATTGAACGGAAAAAAAATATGTTTAAATTACACAACGAAATCTCAACGGAGCCTCGGAGGGCCGCGGAGATTTTAGTCCGCCTACATCTAGCATAAAGAGTTAACACGAATTTAACGAGCATAGCTACTTGATAAAGGAAAAAATATATTGGGTTGTAGGTGACAACAGCTGACTCGGTTTTAATAATTATAATAGGTATATTATGCACTTTATAATTAAAATCGGACATTAAAATTCCTTGTAGTGGAAAATCACCCTTAATCTAACATCATCAGTAGAGTTTCCAAGAATTTTCTCGAGTAAACAAGTTCGTAGGTAGGCAGCCTGGTGCGGCACGTGCCCGTGTTACCTTAGCAATTAACAATGGCAGGGCAGCACGTGCGGAGCCCGCCCGGCTTCCTCGCCGCGTCACCGCCGGATGTCGCCCGACATCAATTGACTTGACCCTCTGGGGCACCCGCCATCGCGTCCCGGTCGGTTGTCCTACCTACATTCTACACACTTTACTGCAAATGCAATTAATTACACGTTAGATCAATTAATGTTGACCATCTTCAATCATGTAAATGGTTTTGGTTCATATCGCGATATAGCCATTCCGTAGTGTCAAATAATAGGTATTGTGCAAATAGCCACTCTTGACCTAGAGGTTCGACTTATAATTTATTTGCTATACCTAAGGGTACACATTTTACTTTCCCGCAAAGGGCGGGCAATGCATTATTGCTACATAGGCATTGTGAAATATTATATTATTCATTACCCCTCGAAACAAGTAAGTAGGTAGGTAAGTAGTTTGTAAGCGACACTAATTCTGTTGAATCACTGAAACATTAATTACAACTCAACAAAATTGGAAATAGATACGGTCGGCCTTATAAGTAGCTAGGTACATAGGTACTCGTAGTTTAGTTCTTTGTCATTTAACGTCATGTTTGAAGTATTGGACTAGCTAATCTGTCGAAGGCGTTAGCGGCAATGTAGGTACAAAAGTGTGCAGCTACTTATAGGGCCGACTGTACATAATATTTCTTTACATTTGTTTTATGAGAGCAAAAGCGATCAGTGTTTCTACGCGTGTACATAACATTTTTACGACGTCACTACGGATAAACCGACTCTTTACCGATAAAGTAAGGGGAAATACTGTATTCTTTTACGTAGCTTACCTAGGTTTCGTATCGATTGAAACTACAGGGTAGGGCCAAGGACTAGCGCACGCCGTCGTTCAGACGAGCATCGGTTACGTACGTACTTCGTTATAACTAAACAACCTCCCGTAAAACTCAATTAGTTGTTGTATCTCAAAGTTATTGCGACTTTACCTGCTAAGTTAAGGTCAGAACGTTTTTCCTACCTCGTGATCACATCACGTTGAGTGCACCTTATCACCTCGATAGCAATTCAAACCAGAATAAAAACTAATTATCATCCTACATGGACCAACTTCTTTAACGTTCTATAAATTGATTACCTACGCTAGCTATAGGTATTAAAGTGCCTGCCAAAGGTAATAAAATAGTATCTCTACTAGCTACCTACATGGATTTTTAAAGCTATTTTTGCTATTACAGTTGGCAAATAAAAGTTGAGACACAAGTGCGGAAAAAAAAAACCCGAGAGTCGACAACGACACGTGAACAATTAGGTGACACCATCTGTCAATAACTTATCTGATGATATATTATATTAATATTACGATCAGTTTTGTCTTGAGTTGACACAGCTGCGATTGTTAATGTTGCCCTTTCCAGAGCTTAAGTAAAATCTCAGTTTCATCTTACAGTAGGTGAGCTATTAGACACAAGGAATGAAATAAATTTCTAATACGGTTGGACGGCACTCATTGTTAACAATCGCTGTCTTGATAACAATTATCAAGACAGCGATTGTTGTTGTGTCCCAATATTCTAAAAGTTAGAGTTTTGCTACGTTCTCTGACGTATTTTCTCTAATACCTTGGTATATCATAGCATAGTCTTCAAAGTGGAGTAGTTGTAACACGGATGACATAATTGCAAGAGCGAGATCTAAGAGTCGTGTGGCGTGGTGCGGTACTTAGGGCCGGCTCCAGCGTTGTGCAAACTGCGCGAGTTTCACAACCGAACGCCTCGCATTGTCTCGCGCCGCTCACCGAGACGACCTCCGCGCTGTTTTCTGAATCTGTTCTCCGCCACGCTTTTGTAAATCTAAGCTGAATAACACAACTAGATATTTTAGATCGTCATTACATTATTTGAAATAAAATTGAGACTTACAGGAGAACCTAGTCTTTAGGATCCAAGATTCTCTTTAGTATTTAAAGCAGGCTCTATTGTACTCGGTAAAACCTATTCTTTTGACATGTTGTCGTATTGTCTACGTTACGATAACTCTCATTTACTTACGTAATGGCATATGGCAGCCAACTTAAAAACCGGCCAAGTGCGAGTCGGGCTCACGCACGAAGGTTTCCGTACCATTATATGTATACAAAAATCACGTTTGTTGTATGGGAGCCCACCTTAAATATTTATTTTATTCTGTTTTTAGTAGATTCCTATTTGTTGTTATAGTGGCAACTGAAATACATCATCTGTGAAAATTTTAACTGTCTTGCTATCGCGGTTCATGAGATACAGCCTGGTGACAGACAGGCAGACGGACAGTGTAGTCTTAGTAATAGGGTCCCGTTTTTGGAACGGAACGGAACCCTAAAAATTATACGATAACATGTCAAAAGCAATTTTGTTTTATCGAGTAGAATTGAGCACCTGGACTTCTAACAATAAATAGGACAGAATTTTTTTTTTCATTTTCGTTTCTACCCCAAAAATTGAAAAAGGGTTTACGTAAACTAGGTAGCGTAGCTGGCCTCGGTATTCGGTTTTATGAACTGTAATATATCGTTCACTAGCGTAGCGATGCAACTTATGCCAGCAAGACAGTTGGATTATGTAACAACAGCAACTTACAATAATCCACTTACACTTTTATATTTCTTTACTTAAACAGCTACATCAGTATCGTATCTGTGTCCGGCAAGTTTACATAAACACGCCATTAAAACGTGTAATGTATTGTTATCGACGCGTATCTGCATAACCCAAATGCGTGCTCTAAGGGCAGTGCAGAGCTTCGAGCGGAAGTGAAACGACTACACTTTAAGTATCGACTCATTAAAATTTCTTTGAACAATTTCAGTTACTGTCGAACAAACGTTACAGTAAAAGGTTTATTAACGAGGTATTTGCTCATCAGCACACGTGATGTTTACAAACGTGATTGTTCCTCCACCAAGGCCCAGTCGTACCTACAGTCTTGTTTGTGGTTACTCAGGCCCACATGTAGCTCAGTGTGGAGGTTGATTTGAACACATCTGGCTCTCTTTTAATTCTATTTTTATTTTATAAATTAACTGACTTAAGTTGTTTTCGAACCAATCACTTAAGTCTGAAATCATGTTTTTCGAATAGTGGTGTAATTTGAATGCCCATCTTACAAGATCGAAATGGCGTACATCACACCACGTTCGTCATCGTCTCACAAGTGACTGTTTTCATTCCGTAGCATATTGGATGTTTACGTGAACGGATCTCCGCCTCTCGCTGTACCTGATCCAATCCACTTCGACCGTGGCTCCCATGGCTCGAATAGAAAAATAGGACAGGTTATCTAGCTAGACCATAGCTTACCTTCATTGAAGTCGTTTTAAATAAATTGATTAATTATGCATCCTCCACATAAATTATCGGAATATAAGATGTCGGTCTCTAATTTACATCGTATTGATCGTATTTCATTGTTTGTTTATTTTTACAAAGCGTTGTACCAAAATATACAATTCTCTGATGAACAAGCACTTCACGTTACGCATGCATCAATGTATGGCAACAACACTGACTTGTGAAATCCGACATTCGTAGTTCGAAAGCGTAAAGTTTGATCATAACGACAGAAAATCATGCGACTATACCGATTTGATTGCAACATTTGCTTTGGAAAATTAAATTTGTGCAGACTGTTAGTTACTATATATTTTATCTGAACATCTTAAAGATATTCGGGAGACGGGTTTATGCATAGCAGTAATGTTTTATTTTATCAATTTTTATTGTTACAGCAACAAAAATTTGGGTGCGGTGACTATGAGCCACCGGCTAAGTTGCAATGCAGCGGCATCGGGGGCGAGGCGCTCACTAAGTTCTCTGTGGAAATAGTGCAGCAGCTGGAGTTCACAACGTCGGCCGCTGACTCGCAGCCCCAGCAGATCTCCACCAATGTCACCGTCAAGGCCCTCGCCAACGCCGTCAAGACGTCCAACTCGCCGCCGCCGCAGCCGCCTCCGCGGGTGCCAACCCCGCTCGACTTCGAGCGCGAGTGCAAGGCCGAATGCAAATCGGAGATTGCCGACGACGAATTCGTCGGCCTCGATGAGTGCGCCGCCGCTCTAGAGCGCGATGCTGCCTCCGCCTTCCCCGGCCTGGCGGACCTCATCGGCGAGGACGAATGCGACGACACATTTGAAGATCTCATCACCGAAATTTCTGAGTACCCCGAGTTTATGAAAGATTTTGACTTGGACGGCAGCAAGTTTAACGGTCTGGGGAACATGGAGCCCACGGAAGGCGAGCCGGCGCCGCGGTACGGGGGCGCGGGTGGAGAGATGTCTCCGGCGGCGCAGACCCTGAAGCACATGGCGGAGCAGCACCAGCAGGCGGCGGGCGGCGACTGGGCGCGCTACCGCGGGTACGGCGGCGCGGCCGCGCCCGGCGCCGGCGCCTACCGCCCGCGTCCCGCGCTCGACCACCTGCACATGTCGCAGCACCAACAGATGCACCTTTCGCAGCCCCACCACAACCTGCAGGTCAGTCTTTTGCAGAGCTCATTAGGTACCTCACCAACTTAGATCTCTTGTAATCGGTTAACTTTTTTATACCTTATTTCGTATTATAAAAAATCAAAGGCACTTTAATGCGAATTACGATTTCGGAATTAAAACCAGTCGTAGTATATTTTTCTTAAGTCATCGTGATAGGTGTATTTTTGAATCCCTTCTTCAGACGTATGCAATCCTTTCATCTCTATAGCATAAGGAAAAAATTAGCTAAAACAGTAAAAGCGGTATATCGAAGCTATATCACTTACAGTGATAATATTATATTTTATCTTGTCATTGGATAGTTGGACCCTTTCGTACACACTTCGGTACTTTAGCATCTTTTGTATAATTACCCTCTTACATATAGGATTTAGATTGTGCAGGTTTCCGCACCATGTTATTCCTATACCGTAAGGGCACCGCTGGAGTTGGAACTCGGTGCCTTACGATAACGAGTCCAAACCCTAAGTGACTAGACCGACGCGTGCGAGCCGATGGAATTACCTACGCCGATTGGTTATAAAACATTATCAGTACACGTTTCAAAATATTAGCGCATACGCGCCAAAATTCGTTTTCCCTTCTAAAGTAAAAGCAATAAGGTTTTTTTATATTGCCATAGAAAAGTATCGAAATGCATTTTGTTAATAAGCTTAGGTCCCTAGGTGTTTGAAGTAATTGGAACTCTTCTTTATTGGGTAATTCGTGACGGGAAAGGACATAAAAAACATGGTAGACTGGTGTGATATCGACCGCGCGGCAACGTGCGCGCGCCTCCGACGGAGGAGGGCTTCTGCCGGCCGCCCCACGTCCCTTTACGTATCTTTACTCCACGATGCCTCAAAGAAACCACCCACACGTCGCAAATAGCTTCTGAAATTGACTAAACCTGCAAAACTGGTTTTTAATTATTTACAACATTGCCATATTCAAATAGCAATAATACCTCAGTATTCAAATATGGCAATATAATTATTAATTTTTTTCAATATTTTTTCCGTTCTTTTCGACTCATTAAAATCACAATTTAAATGCTAAAATTAGCCACGCATGTATTAAGCACAACAAAACACCAGCAGGTGTTGTAATAGTTATTGTATGTTTGCGTGCGATGCGCTGTTTGCGATCACGCAGATGTGTGGAAGCCACATGTTTGTCTTCTGCCCGCGCCCCTTGAAACTAAGTTCAAGTTCCACTCATTATGACGACTGCCCTATTTATTACCAGTATAAAAGTTAGTTTTTCAAGTGCAATGTCTGCATGAATCCCACTACCTACTTGCTACGTTAAATGTTTAAAGATCTATTAAACTTTAGTTCCTCACATTTTAACGGACCCAAATTGAAGCTTTATTTGTGTTGTATTGGAAGAACACTCTGAGATCATAGTGTGTATTTTAACATGAATTATTTTACCTATCAATATATTTCTGAAATTATTTTTCTTATGATATGGTGTCCTTTTCTTAATTCTAGTGTACAGGTTCAGATTTTTGCATGAATAAGTAGTCCTATCGTCCGACATTTCAATTAATTTGACCCTAACCAGTTTCTACAATAAAATTGTTATAAATTATGCCATTGTAGTTACACCACCCCAGGTCTTAAAGGTCGCAACCCCCCGTGTAAATATGGTGCCAAGAACACGGTTAAGTAAAATTATTATCTGTAACATTATACAAAAAAAAAAAGAGTGTTTACAACATTTC
Source organism: Acleris sparsana (assembly GCA_923062465.1). NCBI lineage: Eukaryota > Metazoa > Arthropoda > Insecta > Lepidoptera > Tortricidae > Acleris > Acleris sparsana. The sequence goes on from OV281289.1 coordinate 12,498,281, forward strand.
CGATTTTAATATACGGTTATTTCAAAAAAATAGTTTTGGTAACTATTTTATTTAATGAAGTCGTATCCAAAATTGTGTTATATTGTTCGATTATTTTTGTTCGGAGCGATCTCGCGGCGTTTCAAGAGGGAGGGACACGTGTTGTCGGTGCAGGAAGTAATCGCGTCGGGAGTACTCGCTTTTTGTATAACAACACTTGGGATGTCATCGACTGCGCTTCGACGCCGCACCACAATCGAGCTGTAGACGGTTTTTGTCTTTTTCGCCTCACGCTTTTGTTACAAATACAAAACATTTAAATCAGACATATTTACAAATACCTTTCAGGCAAATATATTTACAATTAAAATAACTTAAAAACTAACACATCAATTTACTTTGCACGCTACGCTTAGCTATATATTTATTTTATACGTGCTTGCTTCTACAGACATCTAAGTTAAAATAAAATAAATTGAATAATGCAAGGTCATGAATCATTAGTCATTACATTAACTAAAAGACTTTAGTATCGATTACAATTACGAAGCATATTATAATCGTGTTTTATCCCCACTACCTAAAGTATGTACCGTGACTAGTTATCTAAATATTGCCGGTTTTTGTTATTATGTAACTTCAAATATATTGAGTCTAAAATATTGAAAATATAGAAATACGAGTAGCGACAGGGTAAGAGGTTAAATATAGGGGTTGCGTTGGCGTTGCGCGTAGGAAGCTCGCTTGATTGTACCTACCCGTGAGCTCTGGAAAGGTTAAATGCCAACCGACTTATGAGTAAAATATGACAATATTTCTCTGAATGAAGCTATTGATCATGAGTCTTAAATACAAATTTCAATAGAGTTTTAATATTTCCTTTCAAACGAGGGGAGTCCTGGTTAATTATTAGGAATGGCATGGCACAAACCGTCTGGTTCGTGTCATGGTGTGACCTTTATTCGCCCGATTATTTGTCTCTACGACGTCAATGCAGCCTAGCATCAGTAAAAACAAGGTGCGTCTTTGTTCGGCTGCGTATTAGCAAAACAACACATTTGAAATATTTGAACTTGTATTAATGAATGATGAATTTATTACGATCTAATGTTTTAACACTTTCAGAGTTTTTTAAATTTATCGACTGGTGGACCTGGTGGTTCAATTCTTGTGTCTGTTTAAATATATAAACTTGAATGGCCTCATTGGCCTCTACAGAATCCAAACGCGCGTGGTGACTATTGCCTATAGGAGTATCCTCAATTTATCGGCCAAACCACAATCTAAAGTGCAGTAAAGATCTATTTTTCGCGTTCATTCCGAACATCAGATACTTCTTCTCCAGGCGTTGTTTCATCGTTGTATCCCCTTATACGTGACACGACACGTCAGTCACGTGACAGTACCTACTCTAAGAATGAAGATGTTCGCGATGAAACTGTTGCAAGGCACTTTAAATTTAAACTCATTTGTACAATTTACGAAGTACCTAAGTAAAACAGGTTTTGGTTGGATGTCCTTTTACCCTTCACTATTCTAAAAATAACTGGTTTATAAATAGAACTGGTAAATGGATACGTAGCTAATGAGATTTGCAGTGGGTGTTCGTGTTCGAATGTCATGGGCGGGCGGGCGCGGTAGCCGGCGGGAGGCACGGTCGATTTCCCTGCAGGACCCCATGCTGCGCCAATCTTATCTCCTTACTATGTCTACTTTAATTCAGCACCGTATCGACACGCTTTTAAAGGTCAAAGGTTACTTTTTTCTTCAATGCCAGGGGGTTGTTGGGGAATACTGTATTATTTTATATTCTGTTTACATATTAATTGTTGGGTACTAGACAGTCAAATAAATTAAAAGATTCTATAACATTCTTTTACATATCTAACCGGAGGCAAAATAAAGCTCCACATTTTAAAATTTCCTGCTGATAGATGAAACGTATTCTGACTTAGAAAAGAATGAGAGAATGCGATTAGGTCCTCTATCCAAAAGTAGCCCCAAAAACTACAACATTTAACACGCCTTTTTTACTGTCGCTTCCTTTTCGAATATCTGTTAATGTAAATATACGCGAGACTTTGTTAATTTTATATAATTTAAAACTTGTTATAGAATAAAATAAATGTACGTATTTAAATACGGACCGGTTCGAGTTCCTTTCACACGGGAGCGATCCTTACCTGCCGCCGAGTGATTGCAATCCTCGGGTCATTTGAAGCGATGTGTGATCAGATAAGGTGCCGTTAGGTAGTCTGGCTCCACAATACGGCTTCGCGTCTACCTCGGGCGGTGTGTAACATTGAGCGAGAGTAACAAAAATTGCGGGTGTCGCGGGGAAGGGGAGTCGGAACAGGTTTGTCGCGTCCGCGTCGATGCGCTCGCATCATCGGCTACCCTGCCAGACTGATGGATCACCAGCCAGCTGTCACTGAGCGATACAGTGACAAATCCCTAACCAACCACTGTCTTAGTACTCAATTTACATTTTCATGCCCATTAATAGTTACAACATCGGCTGAACCGATTCAATTACATCACAATATTTCCACCGTCATGTTGATAGGAGAGAATATTATTGCCACTTTACCGCTATCGTTTACTGCTGTTATCAATCGGCTAGAGATTATGGAGGAATTTTTCATTCTTGGTGTTGTTATGGCAAGTAGAAAAGAAGCGTCATTAAACTGTTTTTATGAGGTTTCATACCTGAGGTTAGGTACTTATTTATTAAAATATCGTGAAGTTTTATCACGTTTTGCCTTACTGCGTGAAGCCAAAACAAGGGTAATGAATGAGATTAACTTAACTGTTTTTGGATGTATATGATCAATCGGATGTGTCATTTTAGCACTTGAACTATTTAACTGAATTTAATTTAATGATTCGTCAAAAACGTGTCATCGGCTTTATGAAAATTACAAGGGACTGTCATAGTACCTACTAATCGCAAGTCGGGTGTTAGTTTCTCACCTTTTACGAAGTATGCTTATTTCAATTGATCCCAAACATTTAATCGATTAAGGCAATCCATTGCAGAAGTCAATCCCGACACCTGTCATTACAGGACAATTTATTACCTAGTCGTGGGTTTGAGGTTATAATTTGTACTGAAACGACGTGTGTCAGGATGGACTTTATTACGGCGGGGCACTATAGTGCGAGCTTGATGCTAATTAATTATGATTACTATTTCCAGTTGGTCACTTATTTGAATCTAACAAATCTTAAGGTCTCTGATGTCGACTGTCTCGTGTTGAAAAAGGTCGAGCTTAGAGCTATTTTAGTACTTAAATGAATGATGTAAAGAATCAAGCTGTTCAACTTATTAAGTTATTAATAAATACCCAATATCATTAAATTGTATCTATTTATTTTTACAGTGGAAATTACGTGCTAGGAAAAAATAATCATAGTTTAATATTTCGCTTGAATTAATAAGGTTCGGGTCAAGGCAACGACGATCTGTAACGGTAGGTACTCCCAAAGCACGCCATTAGAAACTTCTTACGTATAACCCTTTCGCTTTTCAGTTGTATAACTGAGAGATAGAGATGTTAAACGTAAATTCGAACTTCGTGTTAGAACTACAAGTTGACGGGACACAAGTCCAACAAGGCTATTATTACCATCTAATACTTGTTGCGCAGATGTGAAGGTAACAAGTCGAGCCAATCACGAGCTCACTTGCTGGTTAAAGGTGCTCACAGTGCTTCATAAAATATTATACCTACCTATGACAACACTGCATGAGATAAGTGACAGTTTATTACAAAAAGTTTCTAGGGTTAGATGGCATCAATTGTATACATATTATTATACTGTGTGTTAGGGGCATAGTTGAACAAAAATAAATGGCGAATCAGTGGTGCCATGTACTAATTACTCAGGCCTAATAAGGAGTTCCGGGACCGCAGGTTTATTTTAAAAAAAAGAATGTTCAACAAAATTCCAGTTTTTTTTTAATCAAACCATTAAAAAGAAACATGAATAAAACCGACAAAAAATACATTTGTATTTTGACTTTTGCTATGTTCTATGATATCTGGTGTAAATAATTACTCGGGAAAAGCCTAGGCCATAGTAAAGTTTAAAAAAGACGTAAATAAAAACTAAAAGAGGTCAAGCACTCTAAGCTCTTTGAAAACTTCTGGTTTTCTCGGAGCTTATCGTCGAGTTTGGGTAAAAGACCAAGAGTGTTGCTAAATCCGTTTTCGTTGTGTGTGGCAGGTGTCAGCGGCGCAGCATATGCAAGTGAGCGGCGCGGGCGCCGGTCACGTTTCCGTGGCGGCGCAGCAGGGCATGTACGCCAACTTCCAACACCAGGGCACACCATCGCCGCAGCACCACCAAGGTATCTATCTACCTATCACGTTTACAGGGCAGATCACTCCATCATGTTGCACAATAGGCTATTTGACAACATTGAAAATATACTACAAATTGTGGTCATCCTATCTGATACTAGCGTAAAATAACGTATTTCACTTTATTTCACCTTAAATTATGTCCATTTTTTTGGAAATTACAGGAAATAATAAGGATTTTTTTTTGAAATTTAATCTGTGGCAAAAACGCTGTGATGTTAGAAATACTTTATAATCTGTGATGTGAAGTCACATGCAAGTAAACAAAACAAACCCCAAATTCACTTCATATGCTAAGCTGTCAAATGAACTTGTTTGTTTACTTGCGTGTGACGTCACACTAGTCCGCCATAGATAGAAACAGCGTTTTTCGCGTTGTTTTGAAAATTTAAACTTTAAGTTACATTTTTATTGATAATACAGTAGAGTCTCAAGGAAATATCAATGTAGTGTGCTTGTTATGTGATAAAGAATCATTTAAAAACGTTTTCTAAAATTAGTCAAATAGCCTATTGCACATCAAGCGTTCACCGTTTTTACCCGCCTGAGTAGAAAAAAGTATGTATGAATGCATGTTTCTATGTGACCTGGATGGGTTAACATATTATAAAGTGCAAGTGTATTATTTAAAGAATCTGTCTCCCAGGAGTCAAGTTGTCATCTTCGGAAAAGTTCGTTTTTAACCCGAGCGTCGCTCGGTTATTAGTGTCATTACGCTTATGGCTTGCCAGATTCGAAGTATTTTTTTGTAGATAGTTGAGTAATTGATCTATAAGGAATGCTCATCAGGCCTCTGTCCAGCCAGTAGTGGACGTTTCGGCTGATACAATTCAAGTAAATAGGTACTAGTCCTATATGCGCATTTACGCCGCAAAGGCAGGTTGGTTGGCGAGGTCAGTATAACACTCAAGAGCATAAAAACGCGAGTAGATTTATATTTTGAATACATTTTAACAGTAATGAATGACGGTACATGATTTAATTATTCGGTTGCAATAACATCAGATCAATCGAGTTTTGCATCTTTAGATCCATACATAAAACAGCTTCGTGATTTAAGACATTAAGTACAGTACGCTCTGCTAAGTTACACGATGTAATAGTCATTGCCGAAGCTTGAATATTACATTTATAAGGCAAGTTACCTGTCGTGATATTTGATTATTAGGTTGTCTTAGAATAACTATGACACACGATTCTCTAGAAAGTAAACAAACCTCCATATTAGCAAGCGACAACATCTCGCTCTCTCTATCATATTGTTAAGCTGGTAGGATAATAATAAAAGTAATATTCATTTCAATGAAATGCTTGACTGATGATTCAATTCCGGACCGGGACGAGGAATGCACGCATACCTATCTATCTACCAAGAAGTAGTTGGATACGTTATTTATGGGAAATAGCTTACTGTATCCCTTTTAAGCGTTACAATTGACGCTATTGTACACACCATCAACTCCCGCGATTACTTTCTTGTATTAAAATATGAAACAAAGAAACATCGTGTGTTGGGTTTATTTTTCATAACACACACTTTGTCAGTGCTGTCCGGAGTGAGAGCTAGCGCTAGCATATGGGGTATTCAAATAAAGTTCTTCGTCTGTGAGGTTAAGGGCGAGAGCGAACGAAGGTCCTCGTGCCTCGTATAGTTCGGGGCGGGGGAGGGCGAGGTTGACGATCTGCGAGAATGCGCCAGCTCGCGCACATCGCAATCGCGAGCTCGGGGATGACATAGATTGACTGACACGTCATGTAATGCATTCGATATGCCTATCGTCTTTCAAAAAACTGATTAGTTTACTACTTTATGAACAGTAGTGTTGGAATCGTACCTGGTATTTGTATAGAACAGTAATTAGGGATAGAACAATAAATATCCATAATTATATTTGCCAACGTTCAATTCGTAAATAAATATTAAGCAGGAATGCGATCTCATGTGTCGCAGTGAGCAGGACGACAGCTGTGTATTATAATAATAGCGTTATCAAATGTAATTTTTTAATAAATAAAATACCGACGAGCGACTGTCCTCTACCACAACTGATGGTCATTTGTTGTATAATAATTCATTTATCATTTTAAGGTTTAAGCCGTTTGGCAGATTTATCTTCAGTTTTCAAATACCTTTTTTTTATATTGATATTTTGATTCGGAACAATTACGTAAATCAATAAAGAGAAACATTGTATCCGCCTGAGCTATAAAGTGTTTTTAATCAGCAAGGATTAGGTACGTTATCTATCATAATATGGAGTTACAAATTATTTTAAAACGTTTAATAGCCTGTACTACGCGTCAGTGACGTCATGCTACATTCTAGCTAAGCGTAATTATACAAGTCTCCCCCGATTAGCTTGTAACATTTGCAATACATAAACTTGGCGGCGTGGGTCTGTAGGATCCTAGGATAGTGGCTCACCTGCAGGATTTTATCTTATTTACATACTTATATTGTATAAACCTAATTTGGAATTCGCAGTCGGGTAAAAATACTAATATTAACACAATATTAATATTTTTTTATCAACAAATTAGAAATGTTGACTTATAGTTATAGGTTCCTTAAAACGATAAAAATGGGTAATTATTTTATCAGTTTAGCCAAATTATTCGCGCCACTAACATTCTTACCCAAGCCGGATGAAGCTACGATACGATTTCGTACATTATCCACATTTTAGAAACGATTAAAACACTTGTTAATCGCTGTTAAATTAGTGGCTGACCGTAACACGAAGTAATCATGTTGCTTTAGGCGTGCGCTTTGAATGCCATATAAAACGTCCATTTATCTGTAAAAACGTTTGTTAAAGGCATTTTTTCAATAATGGGTTCTTGATCGGGCCACCCAGGGTCGTACAATGGCGAAATGTGTTTTTGTGGAAATATGAAGAACGAGTTCTATCGCCGACGAGACGAGTTAACAAAAGCCTCAAATTAAATATTATTGTTTCACGCGGAGAGCATTCATCAGACCCGATACATCGGACGGATCGCTGAGCGATGAGTCATGACTCGAGATTCGCTTAAGTATGCATTATACTAATATAAAGTGGCTGATAGAATCTGAAAACAGCGTGAACAAAAATCTGACTCCACCCACAATGCATGATTATCAAACGATTAGGCACCTTTAATTATATGATTAATCGTTGCCCTAAATGTCCGCAAACCAGTTCAAGGTTCTGTGTTTTGATGATTACGCTTATTGTTAGTATAGCCAATTGTTAATTGTACGGTCCTGTTAAGTAAATTTTAAAACAAACACAAAATACGTTATGCCGAATGATATTTGGTCAGTTAGCGTTATTTTAGCCACATGATTTTATAGATGTTGATTCTCATGGTTTTAGTTTTCCTGGAACGTTTCGCATGGTTTAAACGGGAATTACCAATAAACTACACCGACTTATTATCATTATTTCCTCATATCCTAGAATGTATAAATTTTACAATGAGTTCTCCGTTCCGTCTCCAACGATCTTGCCTAACAAGCTGAATAATTGTTGGTACTGACAGTCAACTTGTTTCACCGGTAAATAAAAACAATCGTCTTATTTCCAGGTGGCGGGTGCGACTCTTACTCTGTGTCGCAGTCGCAGAGCATCAACTTCTCGCAAGCGATGCGTGCGCGCCCCGCTCCGCCCGCGCAGCCCTCGCAGGCGCAGTCAACACTCGGTCAGTACACATGCACGGCGCACATGCACGGCACACGCTACAGACAGGGTAGGCCGAGCATAGAAACGAATAGAGCCATATGAGCGCTTAATACGGTCAAGAACGTTAATTTGTGACCCACTTAAAAAATAATAGGCTTGAAGTCGTCATTGTCATTAAAGATGCCAAATCATTTGTAACTTATAGGAAACTCAACCTTATTGTTGTAGAATATCAGATTGACTTAGGACTTAAATTGGGACCCAAATTTAAGATCTTGCCTGTACATTGTTTTTTTCACTACTAATAACTTGGTAAATACACACACACATTTGCCTGACTGACTTGAGAGAAAAAAAAACCTGAATTATTGAGGCCTTATAGAAGATCTTATAGAAGATTGGCGAAAGAGATACACAGAGCGAAAGTCGGAAGGGGCCGCCCTAGCTGTACTTTTTCGAATCAAATCGGAGAAATACTGGAAAAGGCTGATTCATAATTAGGTACCCGAAACCGACGCACGTGCATGACTTGATGTATGAATGTGGAAGAAGCGAAATAGATTTGTCAGGATCGTAGCAGGTGGAAAGACGTGGTGGGAAACAGGCGTGATTTAATGTATGTATGTATGTACCTTATAGAAATGGAATTAGTTCCATGTGAAACAAGGCTTGTATTGTGGGTACTAGACATCAAAATATTATAAGCTTTCAGCAGTTGTGCGGGTCAGATTAGTAATCGAAAGACTAATTAGCAGCAGGTAGTTATGTAGTAGGGTGAGTGGAGCTGAGAATTGTGTTTAGTGGCGTGTATATGGAGAGGCCTATGTCTAGCGGTGGACTGCTGTAGGCTGATGATGATGATGATGAAGATTATGATATGAAAAAAAATGGCAGCAAATGTAACTCGTATGTTTGCAGGCGTGGCAGCGGCCGGCATGACGCGCGAGCAGCAGGCGAAGATGCTGCAGCAGCAGCAGCAGCAGATGCTGCGCGCGCAGCAGCAGCAGATGCGGCCGCCGCCGCCGGAGTACAAGGCGCGGTTCGCCGGGCCCGCGGCGGGCGCGCGCCGGCCCGCGCCGCGGCCCTTCGCGCAGCCGGCGCCGCGCCAGTACGCGCCCGAGTGGCGCCACGTGTTCCTGCAGCAGCAGCTCGCGCGCCAGCCCTTCCCGCACCACCACCAGCAGCCGCAGTCTTTACGTAAGCCATTCACAACATTACCATTTTTCGCCATTTCTATCTGTCTCCTTCAGTAACGCCATTAAAAGAAATTTATTACACATTTGAATTCATTAAAAATCATTATAAAGAAGGGTATTAAGCCTGAATCCAGACACGACCTCTACCTATGCTTGGTACTGGTGATTAAAACGGCTCGGGACGTTTCTACCGAGACGAGTAAAAAACACTAATGTGCATACGTCGTTATCGCGGGGGTAAAAACGATTTGACGGTACTGAAAGATTATAACAAATAAGCAATAACAGAGGTGACAGCCGTATCGAGAAACGTTTATAGGTACTTACGAGTTCAAAATGTAATCATTTTCTTTCTAATATATTTTATTTTTCTTTTAAAAAAAAAAAATCTTAACTCCGTACTTGACTTGATCAGTAGTACATATTTTAAAAGATTAGCTACGCAATCCTAACGTCAACTTATTCAGTTTCTTTTCCTGCTACTTTATTAATTTGTCATTCTTATTTGTTTTGAATGTACAAAAAAAAACGAAAATATATCTAAATATAATTTAAGTGTAAATGGAATACATTCATTTAAAAAGTTAAAACTAATATTGGGGAAAATACTGGATTTAATTATTTTTTTAAAAACACATGTTGACACGTTAACTTATAGGTAGGCGTTTACTCAGTGTAAGACAAGTTGAATTGACAATTTCCAGCGAATATTGAGTGCAACATATGAAGAATCTCTTAGAGACTTACAATGTATAGGCAGAATATTCCGTTAATACTAAACAGACATTCTGCGATATGTGTTCTTTAATAGATTTGTTTCTGATCCCGCGATAACGATGTATGCTGATGTGGCAAATTTACTCGATAAATTATTTGATTTAATTTCAAATAATAACGTACATTTTGACAGTAGTTCAATGTTAATTAAGCCCTGTCCCTTTCTTTCAATTGATAACATTAAAAAAAATGCTACTGATGTTACTTAAATCCAAAACCAGCCGGGAATTTGACGATATTTTTATTTTTTTGTTTAGCTCGGTAAATATTTGAGAATATGTGTAAACCAGAAGTATGACGTCACCGATATACCTGCTTGCAAATCATAGCCTTTTTTTAAGCAAACTACAAAAAATATTGTAGAAATATTAAAACAGTACCTATTGTAAACTTGCATGTACCGAGATTACTGCTATCAATGTTAATGGGCAGCAGTCATCAGTACCATCAGGTGAACCGTTAAAATAATCTCAAAAATATGTTGTAGTGGTGTATATATAGGTATTTACATTTTATTATGCACATCAGCAACACGACTAAACCGACAGTAACCACTCGATACCAAGCCGAATATAAAATTTACGAGCATGAGAAATAAAGGTATTATTATGCAGCTGGCGGCTTCAACATGGGAGGGATGAGCTCGCAGCAGCTGCAGCAATCGCGCCTGCAGCAGCACCAGCTGATGCAGCACCAGCACCAGCAACAACAGAGGTAACGAACGGGCAGCCTGATCAGTGCCCTTTAGCCATTATCGTATTGATTACGTCGCAACGCATCCTTTGCTTTTATATACGGGCGCTGATACTATCACACACGGCGGAGGGGAGCGCACATCCACTATTAGCAGTCGCTAATATCACGTAGTACATACAAGTTTGGCGCAACTGTCAAGTGGCGTGATACACTAAGGGCCGTAAACTGGTCTCGTCTTGACTCTAACGCTCATCTCAAGATGCTCAACAATGTCAGTTTTCTATGGTTTGTGGTTTACTTTGGCGTATCTTGTGCCGGGCATCTCAACCAAGATGAGTTTATTGATATGGCCCGTAGACATTGAGGATACGAGATTATCTCTCCCTGCTGCACAAGTACTACACCTACCTTATACATGTACAAAACAAAGTCTCATGCTGATTAGATAAGGCCGAGTACCTACAGACTTAATTACTCTACGTTAATGTGTTTGCAGGGCGACCAATCAACAGCAACCGATGTCGCATCTGATTATGCAACAGACTCAAATGATGAACGCGCAAGGACAGGTAAGTTTTTAACTACATTTGCATTTATTGTCCTTATTTGAATGTTATGGATATTGCCAAATGTAAAGCAACTCGAAACAGATAAATTATTTGATATGTAATATTTCAGATGTCAAACATCCACATGAGCCAAAACCAAAGCATGTCGATGCAGGGCGCCATGGGCGGCATGGGGTCGCACGCGTCGCACGGGTCGCACGCATCGCATGGGACGCACGCAGCGCACGCGGCGCACGGGACGCATGCGACGCACGGCGGCATGCACGCGAGCAGCGCGGCGCCCAGCGGTATGCTGCAGTCGTTCCCGTCGCTGCACGCGTCCGCCGGCTTCTCCGGGCAGCCCGCGGACTTCAACCTGGACTTCCTGGACAACATGCCGTCCAGCGAGGCTACCAGCCTCACGGCGCAGGAGCTGCTCAACTCGCTCGACAACACCTTCCTCAACGACATCCTCTAAGCCCGCGTCCGCGACCAATCGACTACCCCGACCAAAGTTTCAACCAGGAATTTTAAAACAAATTTTAGAGCAGCTCGACCGAAGCGCCTCGACGGACATCTTCCGACGTCTTTTATGCATAAACTTTCGGACGCGTTGTTTTTAGACTATTTATTGTGAAAGATATCGATTTCATAGTATTTTATAGTTTTTACGATTGTTAATACTTCTTTTGTAAATATCTTTATTATACTTCTAGGATGATCGTTTCATATTATGATACGAATGAGGTCGCAACGCGATCCGGTTTACTCCGAAGTTTTCGGATTTACTTGTAAAATATTAGGTTTTTTTACTACGCTCGGAGTAGATAAATTAAATGGTATAATATTTATTGAAATACTGTAGATACGTGAAAACGAAGCACAAAAGACATATATCAATTTTATTTACATTAACTTCCGTGAGTCGTACGTGGACGAGCAGCGGAGAGCCGGCGCGCCCGAGCGCCGCCGCCGCGCGCCGATGAGATCGCGCGCGGCCGCTTCCCGGCCTGTCTCGTACATCATAGTTCAAATGTTAGTTAACCTAACTGTAACGGTTATTGTAAGATCATTCCTGAACCTAAGATAATTATTTAGTAGATTATACTGTGATGTCGGTCTCAACGTTCAATAGGTAACATTATAGTATCAATTATTATAGATTTTTGACATTTAGTATTGTCAGATCTAGAATCGTTATTGTTAAGGATCTCATGTATTATTTAGGATGGTTTGGAAATGTGGAATTTACAAAATGTTGGTTTTATATAATTATTTAATTAATTCATGACATTCTTATTCCATATTATTTTTTATCTATATAGGTTTTTCACACGTGAAATTATGATTATTTGAAACACCAATCAATCCATATATTTAATTAAGTAAAAGTGTAAACAAACTATTCCGTTAGCACGGAAGGCAGGAATGCTCTCTGTAACATTTATGAAATACTTACAGCTATAGAACCAATTGTGAATGAAAACAACATTCCAGAGCCATTGTTAACAATGTTTTAACTTTAGGACCAATTTTTGAATGTTCTTTTGAAAATAATATTGCATATTGACACATGAATTTTATTTCTCCCTTAGATTGTGACTTACACTACATATAGTTCCTACGATATTTCTCTTACCTAGTTATAAATGCTCACGGAGACAACACTGTAAAGCATGGGTTCAGGTATATTTGCAGATTGTTTTACGAGTTACAACGATTATGGGCATTATGGCACATTTTAAAAACGTTGATAATATTCAAAGAGTTTCAAAATACTTGCATTCATCTACGTTGCAATGATCACTTCGTTAAATGACTGTATCCCCATCGGTTCAAGGTACGTACATGACAAAGGTAGACGGAACTTTCACACTTAATTTACCACATAATAGATTCTGCTTCGTGCTTGTACAAGTAGTCTGAAAACTTCTCCAGTTTTCTTTCTAAAGCGTTTATCTCCGCTGCTAATTCTCATACCATCTCATTGGGCTTGCTATGAAAAATCCTAGGGTTCCGCACTCGAGGGCTGTAGAAGTTATTGGGCTGGATGTACTTCGCCATAATGGGTTCCTCGTGCATTGAGCCCATTTTGGTCTCATAGATGTTCTCGTTCCTCTTGTTGTCTATCGACTTCATTATGAAGGAGTGCATTTCTTGTCTGTGCTTACGGAGCCGGACGCACGAGAATATAGTCACGAGTAAGATGGCGAGCTTCAATAGCCCCACGACGAACAGACTCAGCATGAACACGATGAACTGTTGTTGATACCAATCTTCAAGTTTACCTAAACATCCCTGGAATAAAAGCAAAGTAGGTGTCAAATGAAGATTCTGGTACAATAGCTCTTTCTCTTACGGTCCTTGTCACACTGGCGATTAATAGTTTAGTTTAGATTATTTATTTATCAATGTAATGTTACAATATAGATTGCAATAAGCTAGTTTTCAGAATCGCATGGCTTGTATCTTCACTAAATGCCTCACTGAAAACGTGTGTTAATCGCTAGTACGATTAAGCCAGTCATTAGCTAGCGCGTTTGTACTCCGCATCAGCGAAATATTATGTCAAAGCTGCTGGGAATGCAAGGTTCTTAAGCAGATTGGAGCTTTCTGGGAACCAAATTTGAAAGCTGATATGATAGATGACATGAAGCGGAAAAGCGTGTGTAAAGTTAACGGTGAACGCGAAGGCCTGTTATTTTGACGGGTCACCTTAGAAAACGTAAGAGATAATTTAACGAAGGGATGGAACGGAGAAAGTTGAAAAGAGTAACTGAGATGACCTTTTCTTCGGTCGCGGTCCGTTATGGCGCGAGCCGGTAAGGACTAGGATTATTACCATTTATTATGAATTCTAAACTTCGGATGCCTCATCACTTTCACTAGTTATTCGGGATTGAAATGATGGAATGTGTAACTTCGTACTTCGATTTTCAAAGTAGGTCGGTGGCTTACAGTGGGTACGTACCGGCAGATGGCGGTAGTGCGGGTCGGGCTGCAGGTCCTGGCAGCGCGAGGCGTTGAGCGGCGCGGGCGACAGGTGCGAGCGCGGCGCGCGCTGCACGCAGCACGCGGGCGGCACGGCCAGGCCGCGCGGGCCCAGCCGCCGCAGCTGCCACGCCGACAGGTCGAAGTTGCGCGCGTCCGTCATGCCGCAACACTCCAGCTAGGAACAGAACTTGACTGCAATGTTACTCTAACTTTTAAATTCACCTATTGTTTTTGTACAGTACGTAAAATTGATATAAGTACATACAACCGCCGTCAAATTTCGTGTGCAAACCCTAAAGAAAAACAACTATGATAAAATCAGGTCAAGTGTGAGTAAGGCGGTCCAGATCCCGTTGTCTCGCACTAACCGGGTTTTTAATAAGTTTTTTGGTATCCGAGATATGTATAAAGGTGTACCTATACCTCGGTCATGGCCAGGTCGAGCGCGGCGGTGAAGGGCTCGTAGTCCGGCAGCGCGTAGTAGGCCTGCAGCGCGCCCACCGCGCCGCCGCGCGCCGCCTGCAGCCCCGCGCAGCGCGGCCACGCCGCGGCCACCACGCCGCCCGCGCAGGCGCACACCAGCAGGCCCAGCACCATCAGGAAATACTGACGAGTTACACATCCCTAGCGTTACTGCAATGGACCAGGCGAATCAACATAATCTGAACATGACTCATCACTCTTGTCAGAACTATTTTAATAAAGTGATCTATAACCTATCCGACCTACACTTTTTTATGACTTATTGACATCTACATCAACGTATCAACATCAAGATTAGATAGAATATTCCAATCAATTTGAGCACCTTATCTCAGTCATCTTTTCAGCCGAAAGACTCCACTTCTGGATATTGGCTTTCGTAAGACCAAATTTAGTTTGACAAGGTCTTTCGGACTCCATCGTGCGTAAGTCTTTGATCCATATTCCCTGAACTCCAATTTTTCAGGATAAAATTTCATTATAAAATATCTTTGTGCCAAATTTTATCAAAATTCGTTCAGCAGTTCTGGCATGGTACTAACAAACGTCCAAACTTTGGCATTGATAATGTTAAGTAAGTATAAGTACCAATAATAGCAAACGATGTTAAATTTAATCAATGTTAATCGACCGGTAGTTCATACATTTTGACAGTTGTTAACGCTCTAATCGTCTATTAAGTGGTTAACATCGTTCATCGCCAGCGTATTACACCCCGCAGTATGAACTTGTAAAAACTTCTGCTTCAGTTTTTTATATCTATAAAAAATCAAATCTTACAAAGGTGAGTATGACATAAGACGGCATGTAGGTGGCCCAGCAGCCGAGTGCGGCGGCGGCGCAGACGGCCAAGCCGGCCGCGAGCAGCGCCAGCGCCGCGTACTGCAGCGGCGGCGCCGGCAGCGCGTCGGGCGCCGCCAGCAGCCGCGACAGCAGCTGCCGCCGACCGTCGCACAGCAACAGGAACCCGCTGACTACTTCCAGGCAGCCGCACGCCTGACATGCACACTTGAATTAAGTACCTAGGAGTGTCTAAGAGCTAAGTATGATAAAGATAAAAGAATGAACAGGAGATTTCACGAGGATGACAAGATAGATCGATTTCTGGGCCTGAAAAATCGTAAGGCGTTTCTGTAAACAACGTAGAACCCTTATGTTCATTGTTCAATTATTATGCTTCTTTAACTTCTGGGAGTCGATTTCTGAATTTCATCCATTAACTAAAGCTTACCAAAATGGTAGATTTTACTACCTGAATATCGTACTTTTGAATCTCACCGGCCGGTGACTTCTCTTTACCTAGTTGTTTGTTTGATTGTAATTTAAATGAAATGCGCTTTCGTAATTAGGGATCGAACAATAGCATTCCACAGTTAGACAAAGCTTTCTACTGGATCGCTTATCCTATTTGATCCGTCTCACTCTAAACATTACACTAGAGCAGGCAGGAGAGATATAGATTACCTGTTGGTTTCTCATAACATAACTCATACTCACTCAACAGACGAACTATGGATGGTACAATGATATTTATTATACATGTTCGAAAAAATTCAAATCACATGTTTATATTGTAAACATATTTGTAACCAAGCTTAAACATTGTTGGCACCACTTGGCACATAAATTGCACATCTTAACTTCTTCTTTTCTAGTTTATGTACGGGTGTTACAGTTATTAGTAGGTATAAAAAATCTATGTATGGTTTTGATTTTGATACTTACGAAAAACACAGTGTTGAAGCATCCAAAGAGTACTTTAGCACTGGCCACTTTTTTAACCTTCATGATCTTCGGTATTCACTATCGAAATAAGTCACGAAATAGTAATTCAAAATGCATTTACTATGTTATAGTAACAGGACGCGGAAGACGCGGACGAACCGGCGGCATGTGAACAAATAATAACACAGTGAATAGATTCGCCGGTTTTAGGGAGATACGCTCTGCTGGGCAGGTGGGGTGACTAATAATTAAGGCAGTTTTGTTTAAAGTTAATGCATGAGTTCCTCCAAATGTGTGAATACGAGGTCCATTTCATTCCGTTTGGAATGTTGAAATTGATTGTTAAAACATTTTGAAAATCATACAACTAGTGAATGACCTTTATGCCATACGCGCAAGGTTTGTTTGTAGCTTGGCTCTCTAATTAAACATCAAGTAAAATATAAAAACTTTAATAAATGTATAAATATTTTAAAATTCAATATCTTTTTTCTTGAATCCTCCACATGCCACTTGAGGAATAGCTGTGATGTCATCCTGTTCCCGTTCACTACTTTCTTGCAATTCTGTAAAACATAATCATGGTGTAAATGCTTTTCTCCAACATGTACCACATTATGAACTCTTAAAACCTGCCAAGTTTTAATCAACTGGCTGCTTGGACCTTGTCACTCTTGTCAGGCTTTGGAAAGTTCATTCATTATACAACCATTCATTCATTATATAATATAACAATCAATGCTAAAAAGCCCAAGTGACAAAAAACCTCTTCCTCTATTGTTAATAGCATGGGTAGCACAAGATGTATTGTGTCCCTTGTCGCTCAGTGCGTCTCTATCCTTACTGAGTAGATAGAAAGGGAGATCCAAGCGACAACCAAGTCGCGGGCAACTTGTACATATTCCTGATTAACTGTGCATATTTTATCTTCAATGTAAATAGGTACCTGGTGGCAAGTGCAGCTTCTCAATTACAAACTTCTTTCTCCTTAATTTAAATGCCAAGTCCAGACTTGGCGGCACATATGGTGTTATTGAGTGGACTGAAGTGAGCTTCGTCAGATGGAACAGGCCTTGGTAATCTTTGTACACTGGATTGGTCTCTTTTGATGAACCAGCAAATGATTCTATTCTTACTGCATTGTCAACTATGTAGTGAAGTCTTTTGGTTAAGGCTTCACTCTGAAAATAATGTTTTGTTGTTATTTGTATCATAGCCACAAACCTAGGAGTAATTGTAAAAGTAAAATATCTTGCACTCACATCAAATAGATGTGCCGGGACAGTGATGAAGGCCACAGCTGTGGTGCCCCTAAGCAGCACCCGGAGGCAATAGACAAACTTCAAAAGATCTTGTCCAAAACATTGATCTGCTTCCTCTTCACAGTCCATGGACATCCAGATTGGGGAACCAAGTGACTGAATGTTGATTCTTAACACATTACTATTGTCTTTAACAGAGCTACTATAGCATTCCTTTGACAGTAGTTCTTTTATATTGGTCAATAGATTAAAATACATACTATTTTTAAACACTGAAAAGAGATAGATAGATAGATTAGATAAACAAAACATGTTTTTTTTTAAATTGAACTCTAAATTGGTTAAGCGTCACCTCACAATTCTTAAATGAGCATATTCAAAAGGCTGTCTAGCTCATTTGTAAACAAATTAAAATTAAAGTTTATTATGGCTAGTTTAGAGGATGGCATTACTATGGAACTACTAAAAGCTGGAGGCAGGGCTATAGTAAAAGCGTTAAGCCTGCGGTTCAACGAGGTCCTGTTCACGGGCAAAGTACCTAAAGACTCGACAAACAGCATTGTTGTGATCTTCCATAAAAAAGGTGATAAGGCACTAACTATCGCCCTATCTCACTTCCAAGCCAGGTGTACAAAGTGTTCTCTAGAATCCTGACTACACGCTTAACACAAAGACAGGACGAACATTAACCCAGGGAGCAGGCAGGATTTAAAAAGGGCTTTGGAACAACACATCTTCACACTTCGGCAGGTCATCCAAAAGTCCGAAGAATACAACAGGCCACTCTATCTAGCCTACGTCGATTATGAAAAAGCTTTCGACACCATAGAACACTGGGTGGTCACCGAATCGCTACATTGATGTCACATAATAATAATAATAATAAGGCCGCAAGGCAGCTAGTGGCGAGCTGTGGTGAGTGGCGACACCACGGACCTGAGTGCTCCCGAGGGTAGGTCCTGTTCCTCACCTCACGCTTGCCTTCACCGGCCGGCTGCGGTGTGCAATGACGAGGAACAGACCCTCACCTCTGGCTTGCCTTTATTGGCAGGTCAGAGTGGAGTCGCAAGAGCTATATGCTCGAAGGGTGGATGTGTTGCATAAGTGGTGAGTTGGCACCTTATGGTCGTTTAAAGTCCAGAAGCACCTCTCCACCCTTAGCCCCTCTGGAACTGTTGCCTCCCTGCTGCTATATATATGTGGCTATTTCGGGAGGTCCATTCCATTGAGTTGGCGAGTCACCGCCTGCCATTTAAACCAAAGTAATTAGCATTGGCCAGGCAGGCGCCGTAGTTTCATCAATAGCCTAGTTCACCAATCCATATCAGTTCATTCATAGAACCTATTATTAGTATTCCCATCCTTCTTAAATAGTCTTTACACTGACCGGTGGTTGTCCGTGGGAGCATACTTCTTTAGTTTGAACTCAGGGACAATCGCCGGTTGGTGTCCCATAACTTTACTAAATTAAACTTGTCTAAAGGGCCTCTGCGTGTTGGCTTCGGCTCCATGTACGCCTTCCAAAGGTCCGGGACTCCCATAGTCCCGTGATTGGTAAAGACATACAAATAATAATAATAATAATAAAGCCTTTATTACTCTGACATTATAAGTTACATTTGTTTTATTTATAACGCTGGGATTCTATCTAGTATTTAGGTTCCTGCAGCAACCTTCTGTTTCCTTTTGTCTTTCTTTCCCTTTCTTGTCAAGTGTTTGTCTTGTGACATAGGCCTCCTCCAAGTCAGTCTGTCACATAGACTACTGATATATACAGATCCCGAAGAGCTTGTACAGGTCGGCGACATTGACAGTACAGCTGAAAGAGCCAACAGATCCCATACCAGTCCGACAAGGAGACGTTATATCCCCTAAGCTATTCACCAACACTGGAGGATATATTCAAAACATTGGACTGGAGTGGCAAGGGTATCAATGTGGACAGCGTGTACCTAAACGATGATGATATAGTTATAATTGCTGAGTCTGCCGAAGACCTACAACCCATCTGGACCAACTATATCACGCGTCCCTGCGAACCGGTCTCAAGATTAATATAGACAAAACAAAGGTTATGGTGAAAGCCGATCTCACACTGAACCCCATTTCATTGGACAGACAACCTCTAGAACAGGTGCAGGAGTATACGTGCCTAGGACAGGTGATAAAGCTCGTCGGGACTTGATGGTGGCAGAGATAAATCAAAGGATACAGTTGGGTTGGGTTAAGCTGAACTGCGTATTGAAGTCCAAAATTCCCCAATTGCTCCAAACGAAAGTGTTTAACCAGTGCGTGTTACCGGCTATGACGTACGCATGTGAGACATGGACACTGACTACTGGCATGATCCACAAGCTCAAGTGACACAGCGTAACATGGAGCGCGTTATGATCGGCAAAACAATCTGCGACCGAGTCCGGAACGAGCTCATCAGACAACGCACGCAAGTGGTCGACGTGGGCCACCGAGTCACCAAGTTAAAGTGGGCTTGGATCGGGCATGAGTGCGGACGACACGACGAGCGATGGAGCAAGCGCGTTCTGGAGTGGAGACCCCGGCTAGGCTGGAGAACTGTGGGCAGACCACCTGGCCGTTGGTCATCAGTAAGGATGACATTAAGGAGACAGCAGGCCAAGCCTGGACAAGAGGAAAATTGGAGAGGCGTATGCCCGACATGCCATGCCCAGTGGGCGAATACACACTGATGAAGAGAGAGAAGAGAGGGCTTGTTTGAATTAGGTATTTATAATTTAAAATATAAGTAAAAATAAAGACTAATAATAATAAACCTAGAAAAGGCGCACTACCTCGTTGAGGGTCCCTTACTTTAAAAAAACAAGATTTTGTAGTGTAAGTGAGCAGAGATTTTAGTTTTAAGGTAGCTTATTGTAAATTGTCAGTGTAGTGAAATCAAAGTGTAGTATCACCTGTCACATTCACTTTTCCATTTTGAGGATCCCAGTATGTTATGTTACTGTTTTGAATAGTCTCCGCATCCAGGTGCCTGCTCAGATCAAAGTGATGGCCAAAGTTGCTGCTGCCGCCGAAGGATGACTCCACTTGGTTAAGGCCTTCATACCTCCAGGCTATTTTCATCCTGTCCACATCATTAGAGATTGTGCGAGTATCATCTTCTGGGGGAGCCGTACATGGTTGTGGTAACTCATATACCTACAATTTTAAGAAAAGATTTGGTTTGGAATACTATGCTGTTCAGACCAACCGGACCGGTTCAACCGGATTCAGAAATCTTACCATATCACGTGGGTCATCATCAGCTGAAGCAATGAACAGGTCGTGCTTACACACAACACCTTCAGACAAGAAATATTTGCTGAGAACTCTGCTGTAATTACCCAATACATCTTCCTCTGAAATTTCAAGTGTTAGAGTATTAATGTTGTCATGTTATTATTTAAACATAAAAATAAATTACTTACAACAAAAATTACAAACCAACAACAAATATTGCCCCAGCAGGCAAACCACCACCTAAAAAAATAACGAATATAATAAAATCAACAGAAAGTTCAAATAAACCATTTAAGCAGCAAGATCAAAAGTGACATAACCCCCTGTAATAATAATAATAATACATATTTCCCTACTAAAACAAATGCAAGACTCAAACAATATATTCTTGGGAAGACATTTGTAATGACTGCTAGATATGCTGGTATTTGAGCTACTTAGATTGAAAGGCTTAGTGGGAAGTTTTATCTATATAAACTTCTTCAAGTTATTTTTTAATTAAAAACTACTCCCACATGAACACTTGGATTGTATATCATACGAGCTAGTAGCAGTTCTCTGCTACGAGTTAGATCTAAATTATAACAACATTACCAACAAAACGAAATGCTTCTTACCAATAATATGATCTAGAGAAGGAATACCAGACGAAACGTAAGGCAAGTTGTTTTTCAATTTGGTTCCATTAATACTAGCACGAGAATCAGTCACTTTATAAAAACTAGACATTGTGGAAATATGTAAATAACGGAAAAATAATATTGTTTGGCTCGTTTTAATCCATCTCTCTTTACAGCTAGCAAAACAAACAAACTTTATAGGTTAGGTCTATCTTGTGTTAAGTTGAGTTGACGTTCTTTCCTTGACTGACAGCCGTACGTACACAGAGTATATGTATTTAGTATAGTTTCTATTCTCCCTCTACGCTGACAGCCAGACCACCAGAAACATTTGACGGATTCGGAAACCGTCATGATGGATGACCGATTGAAGGATGTTGGGCTTTTACTTTTGGTATATTTCATTTACTGATTATCAGAAGCCCGTTTCATGAAACTACAAGTTACAAATTACAAGCGGAAGCTTCTTTCTAATTCTTTATTAGAAAGAAGCTTCCGCTTGTAATTTGTAATATGTAGCTTCGTGAAACGAGCCACCGGTGTTGTACTTGGGTGGATTCGCCTTTTTGATTATTTCTTAATATTTTTTCACTTTTTTGAAAATTGTTTGTTTTTGCGTGTTTAGCGACTGAAATTTAAAGATATAGTAATAAGCTTTAAAAACCTGCAGGAGGCACCATTATCCAATCATTAAATTAGAAGTTATTGGTCTTCAAAGTTAACTGCTTGAAATGGTAATGACGTTAGTAGTATGGAATGACTATTTTAGCAATGGTAATGATTCCAAGTAACTGGTAATGACGTATAATAAAATGTTTTTTACACACATGTTTATGTAATGTATTTTATTGAATATAAAATAAGCTGTACGACACTACGACTACGAATATCAACAATTTCTTAAAAAAAATTAGTTTCTATTAATATAAGCTCTTTGGTAATCAACATGATTTTGGAACAATTTTCTTTAATTAAACTAAAATACGTAGATCTTTTCCTTTTTGTTTACCTTTTTAACGACCAAACGTAATAAAATCTTAATAATATTTAATGTTAGGTACTTACTTAAATCCACAATATCTTCAAAAAATATAGTTTCTATTAATATTAGCTCTTTGGTAATCAACATGATTTTGGAACAATTTTCTTAAATTAAACTAAAATACTTAGATCTTTTCCTTTTTGTGTACCTTTTTTTACGACCAAACGTAATAAAATCTTAATAATATTTTACGTAAGGTAACTTAAATCAACAATATCTTCAAAAAATATAGTTTCTATTAATATTAGCTCTTTGGTAATCAACATGATTTTGGAACAATTTTCTTAAATTAAACTAAAATACGTACGATCTTTTCCTTTTTGTGTAGGTACCTTTTTTTACGACCAAATGTAATAAAATCTTAATAATATTTAACGTTACTTACGTAAATCAACAATATCTTAAAAAATATAGTTTCTATTAATATTAGCTCTTTGGTAATCATCATGATTTTGGAACTATTTTCTTAAATTTAACTAAAATGCGTACGATTGTAATAAAATCTTAATAATATTTAACGTTACTTAATTAAGGCTGTTACTTTTTGTTGATTACAATTTTACATAAAAATATAATATAATGCAATGAACAAAATATATAGCCATTACACAATATGGAAACACAATAATATTATAAAAACAATAAAAAATCGAATAAATCAAATTATATAAATACAAGACATTATTATAATCTTTGAATCAACAGCCATTGATGACGGATGCGGATGACGTCAAAATGACGAAATCGAGTCAAGTCTCCTTGGAGGAATCCAGTTCGTCACACATACCTTAATAATCTGTGGTTCGTCAAGCTGTTCTAATTTGACAATCATTCAGATGAGGATGTTCAGTCATCCTATTACCAGGGGAGTGTAGAACCTGTAAGGGTCTGCTCCAAACTGGCTGGCCTACGGGTCACTCTATGTAACGTCACGTTACATAGAGTATGATTCCAAATAATTTTATTGTAATTTCCCGCCCGCGACTTCGTCCGCATAGAATTGGTAATTTTGCCATCCCACGGGAAAATTGTTTTTTTCGGGATTCAATCTTCTAGGTGGATCCCCTCACATCAACCCCTAATGTAAAAGTGATAGAAAATTAAGTATCAAGACCTTTATTCCTACTACCTCAGAGTTGCAAGCTGTAAATTTGAATTTCCCTTTTTATCATGAGATTCCGGTCCAATTTGGCTTTGATCAAACCAAACAGATTATAATCACTACTGGCTCTGAAAGGACAACGTGCCAACCAACGCGATAGACTGACGAGAAAAGACCACCTTTATGATAATTTCGTGCTAGTGAAACGTGTTTGAGGTCATTTTAATAACGCTTTTGAATCTTGACGCAACGTATATCTTAACTTCCCCGTATTGAATAGATGACGTTTCCCTTCTTCGGTGCACGATCTTTGACGTATCGTTTGTATCTCCTTGATGCACATGTATTTTCACATAAATTGTGTTAACACTCGTGATTTATCTTTTAAAATTAAATAGTGTGAAATCTTCGCATCGTTCAATATGCAGGGCCCAGCAGTTTTTATGGAAATATCACTGGAAGATCAGGTCAGATAGTGCAACATAACCTAAGCCAACTCAGCTCGATTGTAAACCTTGCTAAGTGTGCTATACTTGTAATAGGTACTTGAATATTGTTGTTTACGTGTAACTTTAATGTTTTTTATAGGCTCAAGAACTTCGGAAATATTTCAAAAGCCTAGGAGCTGAGATTTCGGAAGAGAAATCCCCTAAGGGTATTGAAGATGATTTACACAAAATAGTCGGTGTTTGTGATGCCTGCTTCAAAGAGACCAATGAGTCAGATATTGAAGCCATACTCAACAGTATTGTCTCCATAATGGTATCAGTAAGTATCCATAATGTTCAATTATTTCACCCAATCTATTAATCAGCCCAATTGTTTTTTTAATATATTTAATTATGGAGTTTTGTTTCAACACTAATAAAACCGGAAAAGTTAATACACCACACCCATCAACTTCATTATATTGTTTTTGTTTTATGCAATAGTGTTTATGCATACTTATAAATACCCTTTATTTAATTTATATTAAGTTCTTCTCATCATTTTACAGATTCCATTGGAGAGGGGTGAGAACCTTATCTTGGCATTTAGCCAAAGACTTACAAAGGCACCTGGTCCTAAACTGGGAATGGTAGCTCTTCAGTCGTAAGTGTACCTCAGAATTTGCTATTACTTATCTTGCATGTAAAATTTATAGGATGAGTTACCATTGATAACTTGGTATAATAATGTTTAACGAGAGTTCTGATAGTTTATTCCATTTATTCTAATTATGAGATATTGTTTTTGTTGTGGTGCTGGTCCTGCCCAATATTTTTAGGCTTTTGGATTCCATTCTTGATGAAGGATATCTTTGTATGGATAATTTGAATTACTGGGCAGAATAATCTACTAAACCTAATTGTTCTTAATAAAGAACATTGGGCAGGGCGAGGATAAGATGGTGTGAGAGTGATTTATTTTAATGACAAAACATTTTTTTTATCAAAATATAATAACCATTTTACTAATAGTATGAGGGAATCAATGGAGCTAAACTTTAGTATAAAGGTGGCTTGTTATGCAAAGATAACTTGAGCCTTATAATTATAATTATAGCTATGCTAAAAACTGTGTAGTAATTTATTAAAAAAACACCGATTTACATTAGAACCACGTTGCATAGGCCCATATTAATAAACTAATCTCAACTCTAATGCTCGTCTCGAGATGTGTCAAAAATGACAGTGTTCTATGGTTCTGCGGTTACTTTGACTTATCTTGTGACGGGCCTCACAGTCAAGATGAGTTTATTAATACAGCCCTAAGTCCGTATTACACCTCTATGATAGCAACACAACTAAATAGTAATTTTAAATGAGTATAAGTCCAAATAATGACTTATTTTAGAAAAGAGTTAGTGGGTATTACTAGCTAATGTAGAAGGCAAACAATTTCATAACCAGGGCCGTCTTAAGCTATGCTAGGGCACACAAGAGTTTGGGGCTCCTTTTGGAAAGTAAAGAAAGGGAATGATTACTAACATTTTTCTACTATGATCTTACAATACAATACAATACAAAACACTTTATTGAACACCAAACAAAACATTACAGAGATCCAGTAAAATTAAAACAAAAACAACAGGTAAACAACAGGCGGTCTTATCGCTAGTTAGCGATCTCTTCCAGACAACCTTAACAGGGACATGGTGTCGAACAAAAATATTTTACACAGTAGGTGGCGCAGACTTCACGCAAGCAATAACAAGACACTTTTTGTAAATAGATAGGTAAATATATACAATTACATACAAGATATATACTATAAGCATAAATAAACAAATAATTATAAATAAATACATAAATAAATACCAATATATCCACATCAGAGAAAACAATAATAAGACAGCCAGACGATAGAGATTGACGAAGACAGAACAATTATGACTGCGACAAAAAATGCTCATGAAGAAGTTTCTTAAAGATAGGTAAAGATTTAGCCCGCCGCAACTCCACAGGAAGGGAGTTCCACAGTCGGACAGCTTGAAAAGTGAAGGAATTGTTGTAGAACTTAGATGAAGAGGAAGGTACAGTTAATAAACAATTTTGGGAACAACGAACCGATGTAAAAAAGTTAAATCGCTCCTTGAGGTAACGGGGGGTAGCAGGGATAAACAGAACACAATAGAGAAGATTAAGAATATGAAAGTACCGGCGAAAACGTATAGGAAGCCACTTGAGTTGCGAACGAAAATTAGAGACGTGGTCATATTTGCGCAAACCAAATACGAACCGAATGCATAAATTCTGAATACGCTCAAGTTTGTTAAGCTGCTCCTCGGTAAGGTCTAAATAGCACACATCAGCATAGTCTAAAATTGGGAGAAGTAATGACTGAGCAAGCGCAATTCTAGTCGCGAGAGGGAGAAAGTTACGAAGCCGCCGAAGAGACCACACTGACGCAAACATCTTCCTACTAACCTCGTTAACTTGAGGAACCCACGACAAGGTACGGTCCATAACGATACCCAGGTTCTTAACTTGATGAGAAAAAGGAATTAGAACACCATCGAAAAAAACAGGCGGGAGACTTGCAAAGTCAACTCTGGATAAAAAATTAGGACTGCCGATAATAATAGACTGAGTTTTAGCAGGATTTACCCTCAAACCAAAACTACTACTCCATTGCAAGATGCGAGCTAAATCGTTGTTCGTGGTATAGATAACAGAGTCGAGTTCGCCCAAAGCGCCGTGAGAGTAAATTTGCAGATCGTCGGCATAAAGGTGATAGGAAGAGAGAAGGCCATGCGTGATAGAGTTGATGAAGACAGAAAAAAGAAGAGGAGACAGCACGCCACCCTGCGGAACGCCGGCCAGCGTACTGCACCACGAAGATCGGGAAGATTCCACCTTTAATCGCTGCCGACGACCTACTACCTACCTACCTACTAGATCTTCTATTTATTATCGGTAATAAATTGTTGGTCCTTCAGGGCCCCCTGAGGATGTTGGCCCTGGGCACTGGTCGGGCCCCGTGTGCCCTTATGGTAAAGACGCCATTGTTCATAACAAAACTTATTCACACATAAATTAAGTAACACTTAAATATCACCCATTATTTCACATTTTAGGAAATCCCTCTTAAGGAAAAACTTTTAAAATAATAATAAATATCAATCAATCAATCAATGAGCCTCTCTTCCTGAGCTTAGTTTGTAATGCATTTGTTTTTTTTTTATAGTATGTCTCGTAGATCAGTGCGCCTTTTGGCTAAGGTCTCCTCTATTTTCTATTGGTTTCTATCTTAAGTAACCGGTCTCCAGTTAGGGCTGGCTGTGATAAATTTATACAATTCAAATTTCAGCCTATGGCGGCTGTACAACAATCTGGAAGCCAACTCCCCACTTCGCTACCATGTATTCTACCACGTGATTGAGCTGGCGGCGCGCGTGGGTTCCGTGCAGGAGGTGTTCACAGGTGTAGAGCAGCTCAAGAAGGAGTTTGCCGCTTGCCCACCCTCAAACGAGCAGATGCAGAAGCTCTACCGGCTGCTGCACCTCGTGCTAAAGGACCAGAATAGGTTTTTGCACTCGATACTTCTGTACATTAAACTACCAGGATGCACATGGTGCACTAAAAATTAATTAAGATAACAAATATATACTCTTACTGTTGAATAGAAAAAAACAAACATATGGGTAAAATCCAAAATAAATACTGTATACCCTTTATTATCTTTCGTCTTTATTTATTTTGGATTTTATATATAAAATAATCATGATGCTGCCCATTATATTAATTCTCTTTTTTATGCAGCAACTAATTTAATTATAAATCCACTATCCAAATATATATATAAATAAAACAATATAAATAAAATATGTGTGTACCTATTTTTCTAGTGAGCTGGCCTCAAAAGTAATGATTGAAAATCTGGGCACGTACACAGATGAAAATGCGTCTCACGCACGGGAAGATGCGATCAAGTGTATAGCTACCGCGCTGGCCGACCCCAACAGCTTCCTTCTGGACCCACTACTTGCACTCAAACCCGTTAGGTTCTTGGAGAAGGAGCTCATCCACGACCTGCTTACCATCTTTGTATCGGAGAAACTCTCCAGCTATCAGGCTTTCTATGATAACCATAAGGAGTTTGTCCAGTCACAAGGTTAGAATGTGAATCTTCAAGGCCTTTTAATATAGCTATGATAATGGATAGCTGATCAATAATAATATGCTTGGTTTGTTACATGTTATAGTGGTGGATCAACTTACAATTTTACATGTTAGTTTTCCTTTTCTCGTTTTTTAACATTTGGTTGGTAGTTTATTTTCCAATCTTTCATTATTACGTTTTGTTGAATATATAAATTAAATGAATGTTCCAGGTTTGAATCACGAGCAGAACATCAAAAAGATGAGGATATTGTCCTTCATGCAGATGGCAGAAAGCAACCCAGACATTACCTTCGACGAGATCACCTCGGAGCTGCAGATTGAGGAGAAAGACGTTGAAGCTTTCATAATTGAAGGTGATAATTACAAATATTAATCAAAAAAAAATTATATGTTACGTAAGATTGTAATTTTATTATACAACGATAGGTAATAACAATATATTGTAAGTATTAGTTATTTATTGTGTTATTTCACACAGTTATTCTAAAACCTTAAACTCAGTTTTAACATTAAACAAACCCATCTAGTTCAAAAGCACTATACATGCTTCAACTAGAGCCATCCTGGATTCGTATTTATAAAAGCCCGCGCCTGGCTTATTCACATCCAGGATTGCTCACTTACTGGTCTTTGTAGTAATGTAGTATAAATGGATGTGGTTGTGTCCCGCAGTGCTGAAGACGCGGCTGGTGCGCGCGCGCATGGACCAGGCGGCGCGCGTGGTGCGCGTGTCGTCCACGATGCACCGCACGTTCGGGCCGGCGCAGTGGCAGCAGCTGCGCGCCGTGCTGGCCGCCTGGCGCGTCAACGTGCACGCCGCGCACGAGTCCATGGCCGGCGTCGCGGCCGCGCAGCTCGAGTACGCTGCGCAGCAGCAGAAGGCCTAAACGCCACTAGTTTCTCGTTTCCATGCGAATCCGCGACAGCTATTTCGGCATTCGAATTTAAATTGGTTATATTTCCATTTATTTTGGAATTTCCAAATCGAAATATTACGATTTAAATTAAAATAAGGTGCTTACTGGTGTTGTGTTCGCTGAGATACGAGAAATAACTAAAGCAGATTCGACCTGCCTTGTTGATGAGACCGAAAATTCTACAGCAGATTCATAGTAGATCTGCCGTTTTATTTAAGAGCAGTTTGGCCTCAATTTTCTGTTGTTTCTACTGAAGCCAACAACTACAGCCGCCGGTACGCTGTACCAACCATCGGAACAAAATGTAATACTTTACTGCAGCGTGTGTACCATGTATTATAATCATAGCGGACACGCAATGCCTGCGTTTCTGTAAAATGTTAAAAACTGCATAACTGAATTTATGTATTAGCCTCACTTTAACGATGTCCACTTAAATACAACAAGTCACTACTCTACTGTGAAAAAAAAACTAAACCAATAAGAGTTAATTAGAAATTATCTTTCGTATTTTTTATTAAGGAATTTCCAATTTGATTTTTCCCTAAGAAGAAAAAACATGATATTTCTAAATGAGAATCTTAACGCATTCAAACGAATACACTATCTTATTGCTATTGGATATATTTATTCAGAGAATTAAATCAAAATGAAGCAAATTTTTGAAACCGGTAAGTGACATCGAAAATGTGTTGGTGCTGGAGCCATTTCGTTTTTCTGAGCACCGCCCAGTATCCTAATAAGATTTTCCAATTTTCAAGATGGCTGGAACACTACCCAAACTTATTAATAAACTATTACCACAACCACTTTTTTTTTTGTGACAGAAAAAACCTGTTGCCAGCAGCGGGAAGTATATTGTATACTTGTATAGAAATTGAATCCTTGCACCAATGTACGGTCTGCCTTGTCAGTAGCTGCACACTGGTATAATCGAGTTCATAACTATGTGTACACTTTAGTACCTTGCCACATAATCGCCTTAACAATTATTATTCATGTATGGCAGTTTAAACACGACATTGAATAGTCAAGATACTAAAGTGTGCACATAATTATGAACTCTACTATTCATGACGTTAAGGTGACAAAGCACTAAAGTGTGCTGCTACTTATAAGGCCGACCGTAATGGTACGTTATATAAGTAGTGGGCGCAACTTTGTGGATCGTAAACCACAAGTATCACAATAGGTACGTGTTTGACAAAAAATATAAAAGATAAAAAGATAAAATATGTTTATTCAGTAATTAGGCCGCAATGCACTTTTACACGTCAAAAATCTACCAGCACTTTGCAAGAGACCGCTGTTGAGAATAAACGCCGCAAGAAACTCAACAGTCAGTCGCTTTTTTAAATGCTACTTATGATATTATACAATTATAAAGCTAGGTGCATTATACAAAACAATGAATCTAACATAAAATAACAAAAAAAATTATATTCAAGCGTAGCTTGAGCAGGAAAATGTGTCAAGACTCAGAATTTTTATAGGGACTAATAAGTAGAATGTAGAGTGTAGAGTATAATTTATATATATATATATATATATACCTATATATATTTATACCTATGACAGTGCAATAGACTTTTTTTTAATGACTAATGTATTATTAAGTTATATAGTTGTTTAGTTTAGGCCAAGCATTTTTATCTGTTAGGTCTATAGTAAGCTTTAGACATCAACGACTTTGTCAAGTAAGTTTTAAGTACTGGAGTTTTAAAGTTACCAAACTTTAAAACTGCCTCAGGCAATTTATTATAGAAATGAATGCATTGACCTAAAAATGTTTTATAAACCGTAAGGTTTATAAATCATTAGGACACGAAGTTTTTTAATAGCAATTTCATTTTTATTTCTTGTATTTAAATTATGTACGTATATCACAATTCTTAACAAAAGAGTCTTGATTTTTAATGTCCTAAATAATAATCTCATAAATAAATTGTGACGCTACTGTCAAGATACTAATTTCTTCAAGTAGTAATCTTAAGGAATCACGGGAGTTAAGGTTATATATAGAACGAATGGCTCTTTTTTGTAACACGAATATAGTCTATGTCAGTAGCTTTTCCCAAAACCAGAACCTGTACGACATAACACTATGAAAATAACTATAATAAACTAAGCGAGCTGTCTCAACATTGGTAAGTTGCCTGATTTTCCTAACCGCATAAGCTGGCGAACTTAATTTTACGTGCTAGTACTTCTATATGGGCCCCATATAGGACTCCATTGCAAGTTTTTATCTATAGTTATCCCTAAGAAAAGCGCCTTATCTATCATTTCCAAACACTCATCATTTAGAAATATACTAGATTCTAGTGGTCAAACATTAGGCATAGCGAACCTAACACATTTGATTGATTCCTTTTTCGACACATTCCTTTTTGGACATATTCCGTTTTCGGCATATTCTTGTTTTTTTTAGCATTGAGCAGCAAATTGTTACTAGTAAACCAATTAAGTATTTACTTTAAGCGTGGCATTTATAATGCTGTAATCGACGGATTTTCGGTCTACCTTGAAGATTAATGATGTATCATCGACGGCTGAAACATTGTACACCGGGGCAATATAGAGGCATATCAAGTGCGTGAAATAGACAAGATAAGTGCGTCAGCAACTATTATCAAAATAGGGACGAAAATCTCCGTAGAAATCTCTCACGTAGATCGATTGATTTATGGGACAAACTTGAACACTTATAGTATCAATGAGCTGATTATGGAAACTGAAGGTTACGTCACGCTAGTTTAAAATAGTTTAGTTTTGATGAATTGGGAAATTAAATGAGAATTAAAAGGAAAAAATATATGAAAAAGGCGACCCTAGCGACATGCCGTGTCAAAGAGGAGAACTAATAGTAATTTAATCTACGACTAGCATAACCTAGCGTCAAATAGTAGAACTAAATTCGATACAGCTAAACAGTTCAAACGTATGGGCTAGATGTCGCTAGTATAAACTGTAAATAAAAATACTTATTAAATGCATTGAGAGGCATAAGGAAGTTTAAAAAAAGTTTATTTTTGTATAATGCGTCTACTGTTTGGACAGGAACTCATTCATTTTAGACATTTTATGTGAACCGAGTGACATACCGTGTCAATGCGCAACTGGCGCCGCACAGTGTCAACTAGCAGCACTAAATGCGACAGCTAGACACATGTTAAGACAGGTTTAATATAGGGGATAGGTGTCGCTAATACGAACTGAACTCCGTATTACATCGGATAGCGGTAGTTTTGAAAATTACCTTCTTTAAATATATAAATGCCTACGTAAAGTTAATTTTACAGGTCCAGGTCCAGCTCAAAATCTAATAAATAGTTCCTTTTAGCTCATGATAGTCATGATACTCTGTTTGTACTGTCAACATTTTCAAATGACATTAAACTTCATTCCGATATTAACAGATTATCAACAGATTATTACTGACTACACATTGCGGCAAGTCAGATAGAAAGAAATAAAGGAAGTAGCTAAAATATCATAATAACTCAGTTTATCAGAGTTAGTAACGCCCCTTGGCAAAACATGCATTACGAAGAGAATGAAGCGGAGGCGGAGTTTGCCGGGACGTCGCCTAGGTGGTTCCGCTCGTT
This sequence comes from Acleris sparsana, assembly GCA_923062465.1. Taxonomy (NCBI): domain Eukaryota; kingdom Metazoa; phylum Arthropoda; class Insecta; order Lepidoptera; family Tortricidae; genus Acleris; species Acleris sparsana. Next base: position 12,531,121 of record OV281289.1, read on the forward strand.
CGTCTGCGTAGTTCTGTCGATGCTGCTGGCCATGCAGGTGTACTCCTCGCTGTGGGGGCACGAGGGGCTGACTGGAGATTTCTCTGACATCAAGTACGTCGTCATGCAGCTCACCAGGGGGCTCTCCGAGGTATCACCAACTTAAGACGTAGCTAATAGGTTACGGGTCATAAAGACACTACACCTAATAAGCAGGGGTCGTACTTTTCATGCCGATGACGTCAAGATGACGAAATTTTACACAAAGGATGCTTTGCTTTCATTTGGCAGGTGTTTAGGTATGTAATAACTGGTACAAATAAAAAATGTAAAACAGTAAAATGATTATACGAGTAGTTATACAGTTTAATCGCAATCAAAATACGGATCACGGCAGCATCATTTTTTATTTCACCACTCTTCAATAAAAGAGACAATTTTCTTTTATAAATGTCAATGCCATAATTGTATTGATGACTATTTTATTATATTAAAATAATTATTACAATATAAAAAGGTTTTTTAAAATGATAATGTTACTCGATGATGTTAGCCACTGTGCTTCTTAATCAAATAATTTCATTTACGTTTTAGGTATGAAGTAGGTATTTATTTTTCAACGCGTCAATAGATTTATTAACTCATTTGTACATGATTAAAAGATTGACGACTAATGGTTAATAATTACAATAAAACCATTTGAAATCATACTCTGTGTAGCGTGACGTCATTTTTGCGTCAACGGCATGAAAAGTACGGGCCCTGCTAATAAGGTCGACAGCTCCTACTTTGAATTTCGAAGTTCGAAGTTACGTTATAGCTCCATCCCTATCTCTCGTTTTATTCTCCAAAGACGAGTGACAGGGATGGAGCTAACGTAACTTCGAACCTCGACTACCAGAGTAGGGCCTCTAATTGTCGTTAACGCCCTAGGCCCTATGAATGTGGGGCGAGTTTCATAGTCCTTATCTCCTTATCGATAGTATAAGAGAACACAATAGATCTTTTAATCATACCTGATGTATGGTCCAGGTTCCAACTTGTGTTTGGCGTATTTTTTTCTTATTTGTTTGTCTCAGGAAATGAATTAAAAAACTGTTTATTTCATCTCAATAGACCTTATATGAGGCGAGATATATTTTACATTATTTCGCTAAGGTACACAGCAACCAATGTATTTTTCTTAAAAAATATGAAATTACACCATTTTATTTGCTGTGGGTGATGTTGCATCTAGTTTCATACCTATTCGTTTGTGCACCTTATCCAGGGACAGGGACACACTGTATCGGTTTACCCCACTAGACCGAATGTAATAAAAAGCTAATTTCATTAGGAATACCGACGTTTGATATTATTTTCATTGGCCCTAATGTCATGACAGCTAAACTTGTATGTCCTAATTGATTAGTAGACCTAAAGTTATATACCCTAATGTTTATTTGTATCATGCTTATTCCTCATGATAAAAAGACCTAGTTGTCACAAGTTCTAATCACTGTTTGATCTAATCATTGTTTGAACAAAATACGAGTATAAATAAAAACAAATGCTCAATTAGGTTACTTTTACCCACATGTTAAGTTTGCTAGTGTTGCGACAAGGTGCGGATTAGGAGCTGCGCTCAGCGGAGCTCCGTCGACCTTCATTACGGCCGTTTAGGGCCATATAAAATTAGGTTTAATAAACGTTAGTCTCAGTAGTCATTAGTTTGAAATCGGGAGCTGTACTACGCTGAAAAAGGTTTCATCAAGGTAGGGTAAGATTTGTCACATTTGGCATGGGGAAGACTTCGATGCTTGGGAGTCCGCCACTGAGTGCTAGATTAGCATCCCATCTATCCAATCTCCAACCTAAACTTGATCAGTGTAGCAGGTGTTATGCGGCGGTATATAGGTAAGTGCTAAAGCTAAAAGCCAAATCAACGCGTTCAGCCCTCGTCCGCGCGATGGCGTGCACGGTGGTGATCGGCTTCCCAACCAACGTAACAAACGCGATCTGATCGCCACCGCCTTATAAACGCCACGCGGACGCGGACTTAACGCGTTGGTTTGGCCCTCGCTTAAGTGATCACGGCCATCCGCAACAGTAGACAACCTAAAGTGCGTTGCCGGTTTTCAAGAAGAGAGTAGTCTCGTGTCTGGAAGTCCCAACTCAACACGACTCTGATAGCTAACGATCACTCAACCCTTGTTGAGTAAAAAAAAAAAGCATGTTTACATCAAACTGTTTAATATAAAAACAGATAAAGGGTTTCTAACTCCATTTACTGCCCGGGAGTATATTTTTGAATCTCATTAATGTACTGGTTTTCTAACAATGAAAATGAAGTCACACGGTCGGCTCACTCACCAGAGGACGCAGTCTTATTTGATATCAATTGATACCTACTAAAAAGTTAAATCACCGGTGAGATTAAAAAATATGAATTTTTGCAAATCAAAAAAATCGGCGATTTTGGTGAGCGGATATGATTCAAACAAGTCTGTTAATTTTTTAAATTTTAACAGCATCAGCTTGTTAGTACGGGTTATTCCCACCTGTTACCACCAATTTGTTACCACTGGTAACAGCTGGGAATTTTTTCCCATCTGTTACCTCTGGGAACTACTGGGAATAAAATTTCCCAGCTGTTACCACTAAATACTGGGTTTTTTCCCCAGTAGTTATCACAGGAAAAATATTCCCACTTGTTACCACCGAGTACTTTAGTGGTAACAGGTGGGAAAAAAAATCCCAGCTGTTACCAGTGGTAACAAATTGGTGGTAACAGGTGGGAATAACCCGTTAGTACCATTTAATTCAATAGGTACCTAACTAACTATACTTAGTCTGCAGTGGTGCGCATTATGGATATTTTGGTGCTGGTCGTAGGTGAATCGCAAGCACGAGACGCTTCAGGCGGAGATGGAACGGGTGTCGGTGGCGCTCCCGGCGGTGGCGGCGGCGGCCGGCCGCACCCGGGACGCGATCGGGCCGTCGCTCTCCGTGAGCGAGAGCACGCACCTCGCCGACTACGACAGACAGGTACCGACCGACGCTGGCGCTGCGGATCCCATCCCATGGCCTCTACATGATACCGCGTAAATATTTTTTGATTTTACTGCGGGTCGTGCCGCACAACGCACCGCGTCTCTATAAATGAGCCCTTACCGGGCTCTTACTAAACTTTACCCACGTCAATAGCGATAAATGAATTCTATAGTACTAGGCCGCTGAGAATTTAAACTTAACACATTACACAACCATTAAATTTCTGAATATTTATTAATATTGACGGCAGTAAACAATGTTAAACTTATTTGCTGCCTGTAAAACTAGTAATAACAGCATTTATTTAACGATCTGAACATTATCAATATTCAGAAACTTTATGCAATGTGTAATTCGTTAAAATATACGTACGTACATATACAATTCATTGAAAATACATTACATTTGAGAATTCTTCTCTAATAATCAAGAAAAACTAAAAAAGTGAATGTCCCATGTTAGCTTTTGTAACACACACACACTTCATCACGTTAGTAGCGTTTGTATCTTGCTTAGGCATCCAGGCCCTGAGACTGATTCAGGTTACTTTAATTGTAAGTGGGTGGGTTGATTTTAGAATATACATTGGAAGAATTTGTAGCGACCCATTGAAATTGGAAAATATCGGGTTAGTGGTGATGAGGGAACCAACTGTTAAGAATAAACACTACTGTGCGTGAGCCGACCTCTTCGGGCACTATCACCAATGTGCGACAGCATGGTTGCTGACTGCAACATTTTCTCCTTTTCAGAGTTATACAAAGTCGAAGGGATTAGGCGCTACGTTTTTTACCATATTCAGAAAATATTACAGATATGTGATTACGCGCTAGAATCAGCTGGGGCGCGCATCTTGGACACCGGGAGCACCGTGGGGCACGTGCTGTACGACACGCCCGTGTCCTGGGTGCTGCACGTGTTGACGAGCTGGTTGTGCCGCGAGTGCCAGGCCGCGCGCGCCATCATCACGCCCGGCACGCTGCCCGGCCAGTGCTGGGCCTTCAAGGGAGCCAGCGGAGAAGCCACCATAAGGCTGCTCGGCACCATATTCGTGACCGGCATGAGCGTCGAGCACATACCGGCACATATTGATCCGTCAAGGTATGGATTCTTATTTTGAGTTTATTTATATTAGTTTTCCAAAGGCGCCAAGCGAGACCCTATTATACTAAGCAGCCTCTGTTGTCCGTCCGTCCGTTCTATAGTTACAGTACAATATTTATAATAGCCGAGTCCCTTTACAAATAATAATGAGGACCTTTCTTATTATTTTACTATTAAGTAATAATTTTAAACAATACATCAAACTTGGTATGCTCATGGCCCAAAGTTGTATTCCCTAAAAAAAAATATAAGTTAGCCAGCAAGAAACTCTCGTTGCGCGAGTCTTACTCGCACTTGACCGGGTTCGTTTTTTTAATACTGAACCACGAATACCACGATTGATGTATAACGACGGCATGTGACGATGATGTCAAGAGTGAAGTTAATAATATATAGTCTTGTCACGAAGTACTTTTGAAAACACGAACAAAAATAAGCTTCTGTCAAAAAAATAATTTTTGGGACAAGCTTGTGTTGCGGAGTCTCGCCGCGTCGCGCATCGTCGTAGCGTAGGTACTGTTTATTAGTTATTATTTAATGTTTTATGGGCATTCCTGTGGGTTTGACAATTAGTATTGCGCAGGTGTTGCTGGGTGACGCGGATAGCACCATGATTCTGTTGTCCTTTTTTTCTCCAAATTAATTTGTTTAATTTTTTGTCACTTTTATTTTTTACTATGGCAACTTTCCCGTCTCAATGATTCGTATGGGCGGTCTATGCATCGAAATAGGCATTAAATTGATAAGTACTCGTGGGATACTCATGCTAATGCATATGTTTCTATTCTAACAATATCATAGTTGAGGTGCCTAAAGTACCTAGGCCATTTATTGCAACAGGCAAGTTACAACGGCTAGACAAAGTGGCCACAGTTGACGATACTTTCCGCAGGGAAATTCTAGCTGCCCCTCGCGTCATCCAGCTGGAGGGGCTGCGCAGCCGCTCGGACACGGCGCCACACACCTTCGGCACGTTCGAGTACGACAAGGAGGGGACTCCGATCCAGTACTTCGAGGTGCAGCACCCGACGCCGCGGGGCTTCAACCTGGTGCGCGTGCGCGTGCTGGCCAACTGGGGGCACCCCGTGTACACGTGCGTCTACCGCGTGCGCGTGCACGGCGAGCTGCTGCCCGGGCAGGCGCCGCGCGCTTCCGACGACGAGCTGCGCGTCGACAACGAGTAGACCAGCCTGGGAGACATGCGGACGGCTGGAGGTGCTTCGGAGTAAGGTGTGTTATTGTTTATTCATAGAGGAAATATAATATACTTATGTAGTAAATATTATAAGTTACTTTTAACTATACACGTGCCTACGGAGATGCTACGTAGCTAGCGGTCCCGGGGCAAATATTTGTGTGATGAGCGCGAGTATTTGGCGTGAGTCTTGGATATATTATGTAGTTAAGTATTTATTTCACTTTTTACTTTTATATGTTTATCGTTGTCTAGTACCTATCCATTGTACAATAAGCCTAGAGGTTATTTTGAGTCGTGATCAATTTGTGTGAGATTGGCCCCTGATTTATTTTTTACTAGCTGTTGCACGCGTTTCTGTCCGTACAGAAAAATAAAACATAGCCTTGTTTCTCATGGATAATGATAATGTAGCTTTCTAATGTTGAAAGAATTTTTCAAATCAACCAGTAGTTTCTGAGTTCATTCATTACAAACATACAAAAATACAAATCTTTCCTCTTTGGGTCAAAATCTTTTTCGATGCATTGAAATTTGTCCCCGGAAAATATGACAGAGTGGTTGTTTCTGTATGAAGTAATATTTTATTTTGTTTGACGATGTTTGACAATACTGTGCTGATTCAAATAAAATAAACATTTATTTAGAATAAAAAAACATTACTACTTAAAGAAAAAAAATACGATCGTGACAGAGTGGAGAATTTCAGTGCATCGAAAAAGATTTTGACCCCTTTATAATATTAAGTGTACCTTCTCCATTATTAACAATAAGTATTAGCATTTTTGGTACATTCGTTTAGTTAAGTGTCGTTTAATATATATACTTATTATTACTTATGCTTACCTACACATAATTGTCCTACACCCACACCTACAACCGTTTTCTGACCGTAGTATTAAAGTAACTTTTATGTTCCTACCTAACTCTTTTATTAGGAGCTATAAGGTAGCAGTATCCTTTCAGTTTGACTTTAACGTATTGGTTTTTCTGCAAAATCCATTACTCTTGAGCCATTAATGCCAGGTGCCCAGTTAGGGGCATTGTGTCCTTGCACAAAACGAGAGAAAGCCAAAACCAAACAGTAGATGTTAATCTGGGTGTCCGGCAGGCGGGGGTTATAAAAATGCGTGTATTGTGCACGGCAATACGACAAAGGACATAAATTACCATGAGCAAAGTGATCATGAGCCCCCGCTGCGCCGGCGCACTAATGGGTTGACCGGCTCGCCGCGCCCGCGCCCGCGCCGCCCGCTGGCGCGGGTGGACATGGTCGGCACGCACCGCTCGCCCGCCTCGTGTGTGCCCAGCCCTAAACTATCGTGTATACCTCAAAAATCCTGCATAATAAAAAAACCTATAAAGTGTGCATCTAAAATTTCAATTAGGTAACAACATTGTGTAGGTACAGACAGATAGGAATTTAACTTTTGTTTTGGTCCCCCTCTAGTCTTAATTAGGTATTTCTAAAGACGCTACATTAAAGAAATCGTGATCAAGATAATTAAGTGCTAATTTTATTAAGTATCTTTTTAGAGCTCAGGGTGATAAGTAGGAAACACAAGTTCTTTCACCATTCAAATAGTGAGTTCCACTAACTTCTCCGAAATATATCGTTACGTTACGTCTAATACCTACAATTACTACTTTGTAACCTTTATCCAGAATATGAGGAGGTAATTGAATAGTAAACATGTAGATACATTAGGTACGTACCGAATTATATTGTCCGGAGACTGTTATTTGTGGCATGGCATTGGAATTCCAATAGGCGGCAATAAATCTTAGAATACCTAATGGGAAAATAAGAAGTAAGCCTGCCGCTCAGACACATAACTGGAAAATATATAGGATAGGAGTTGCCTGGCTACTTTGGGGACATGTAATATTAATATAAATAATTGAACTAGTAAAAACTCAAGTGGTTTATAATTTATAAGTGTTAATCAATAATTGGTTGTTAAGCAGAGCGGACTAAAAAGGACGACAGGCAGAGCAGAGTGCCCACATAATTTGTGACTTCACTAAGTACGTGGTTTATGTAATTTATTGTAATTACACTTCTCACACTCACATTTTTTTTGAGTGTTATATTATATACCTACCACGTCCTCAATTCATAAAAAATAATGTAGGTGGCAGATGTCATATTTTGGGTGATCTATCCGTGGTTAGCATCTTAGAATACCGGGAAGGCTACTCTTACAATTTATATGGTAGAACTTGTGGCGAAGCAAGTAGGTACTGACAGGCTACAAGGTTTCTGCACTAAAACTGATTTGTAATCAGTTTAATTTCAGGTAATATATAAAGGCAATTCGTTTGAATTAAATTTGAGTAGGTACCGTTATTTGTTATTCAAAAGAATGAATACCAATCAAGCTAGAAAAATAATGAAATGAAAAAAATTGTACTAGTAAATTCATCATAACATAACTATTGCATAGAATAACTAAGCGAATTCACGAAATAGACGTCTAGTTTAGTGCAATATGCGTGCGACAAGCGTGTAATGGTCCTGAGACATCGTATTAACGAATGTGGAGCACTGGAGGAACTATTAATATCCCGGGACATCAGTCCATTGAGTGGAGCCTTCAGCCACAATGGATAGAAGTCATAAAGGGTGAAAGCACCTCTCCTTGAAACGTATCCTTTCGTCCGAGCACCGCCCACGTGCGTCGATATTAATGATGTGATCTTAGTTCAAATGTCTCTCGGAGTCTCTGCTTGACGGGAACTAATGATTGGCCAAATAGTCCGCGCGTCTGCTCTCTACTTGGTGCATATTCAGCTCAGCATGCGATTCTTAATGATCGCTAAGCGACTTTGGAATATTGAAGAGCTATACTCATTGTCAGCCGACATAAGTAAATGGAAGGACCTTCAAACATACCTAAAGAGCAGTAGTTAGGCAGGTTCTCATGTTCATCGTATTCTGTGCTAAAATCCCTGGATTCCATACTAAATGAACTTCGGATACTTGGACCTAATAGAGTTATAAAAAAATTATTCGATAAACAGTGACGTCAGTGACCTTTAAATACATCGAAACACAATAAGGTCTTCAAACCAATTTCTGAACTCTATTGTTAGAAAATGTTAATAATTTATTTAGTGCCTATACAAAGGCAATTTAACAACGTTGTATTTGATCTTAACAATGTAGGGATTAATGGAGTAATATAATAATTTAATTTACAAAGGCCATTAGCACTCCTTTAGTCTTAAGTTCAATTAAGCCGTGGCAAAATGTATGGACCAGTCGGGTGTTAACTTAACCTAGATTTATATTTTTGCTGTAAGTGGCCCTTAAAATGACGTCTAAAAAAAGTACACTGAAGTGTGTTTTTATTTCACTTTTGTGTATAAGTTAAATAAAAACTTGACTAGCAGACTTGACGAGCCTAATGGTTCGCTGGCCATATCTAAATAGTAACCCACATAATTAGCACTCTTAATTAATTTGTTCTTGTTTTATTGAATATATCCATAAATAACATTGATTTTATATTATGACAACATTAGACAATATTTAATAAAAAGTGCGTGTTCCGCGCAATCGGTCTCGAAAGGCTTGGCTGCGGCGAAGGATTACGCCTTTTCACGGTCGGGAGCACGCTGCTGCGTCAGCGGCTTCCGGCGCGGGCGCAAGCCACGGGCGGCCAGAGGACAGAGGGCCCTGCCAAGATGCACTACGCTAACTAGGGTTTCTATTCGTTATGTGTTTAAACCAATCACGTTACTGCTACATGTCGTGATACGAAAAGTCACGTGATATACCAGTGACGCAATTGGTTAATATCGGAACGAATAGAAACTCTAGTTAGCGTGGTACATCTTGGCAGGGCCTCCAGACCTGCGTGCTGTGCTTATCTTTCAACGTTAGTACGTCGTGTCATAAACGGTCGGTAAGTACCTAAGTAATGTCCGTTTACCTCTCATTTCCTTTTGATCTTCAAGATGAAAGAAAGATAACAAGATACCAAAAAAAGGGTTGAAATAAAATCTCAAGTAGATACGCCCATCGTCACCATCATATTAGCTTTAAACGCGGCGAACATTGTCCTGGCAAGGAGCGCATTAATGATTAGTCCCATGCAGCCGGCACTTTTCAGATTCCTGCGACGTTTAGGTATCCGGTTGTCAGTCCAGTTTAGATCTGTTATTAAGTCATTATTATTCAGCCCGATTGATTCCACCATCCTAATTATTATATTATCCCCGAGTTGAAATAGCTGCAACAAGTCTAGCGGAGTTAAACTTCTTGCTCAAGGTTTTTCTATCTATTCTATCCCTACATACATTATGATGCTGAAGTTTACTGGTTGGTCTTTCTACGCCCTGACTGCGACTTTGGTCTTGGTACAAAGCGGTGTGGAGTCTTTGTCGGGTGGTGTGTTTCATACATCTTTGTGCATATGTTAATATCGCTCACCACTCCACGATGTGTTCCTGTTTCCACCGTAGCCGGAAGGTCATATGGCAAGGCATCTATCGTTAACAATAAGTCGTTCTAATTTTAACCGTTTGACACGACCTGATGTAGAGTATTTCTGCTTGACGAATTGTTATTATTTGCCAAGCATCAATCTTTCCACTTCTAAAAACATTATGATATTCGTTTGTAATATTCAGTGAGCACGCTGTTCGTTTACGCCCTGCGCGTGTTTCAGCCGGACGGATCGCTCCGGTGTGTAGGTGTCGTTAAGGGATTCGCTTTAAATAGCTACTAGTTATTGTTTGGGGCTTTTTGTCCCAGCTCTCGTGCGCGCTCCGCTGGCCGCGCTCAATGTCGCCATCAGGAAATGCGATTTTAACAGCAAAACATCGGAATTACAAGTCATCACCATTCACTCCGCTGCCTCCGGGCAAAGGATGTTGTTGTCAAACCCCTTACCCTTTCATTGATACCCGCCTGGATAGAACGTAAAGAATACACAAAGCCTATTTCATTGGAATTTTATTGTGTTTGTATCTAAGCAATGTTTTTTGGTCTTATTTGATTTCTAAAGGCTTAATAACAGTTTTGTCGAACGAGTTGAAACTGCACCGAACGAGTTCCTAAGCAGTCTCAAATAGGTAGGTGTGTGGTACAAAATTGGGATGGTTGAAAACGTGTGATCGAAATGACCATAATATAATTTCAATTAAGCATAATCGGCATTCGGGAAAGGCTGCGAATAAGAGCGATGGCGCGTTATCATTGTGTCAGCGGAGGGTGCGCAGCAGGTACGGCCGTATGGCGCGAGCGGCCCTTCATAATTTACAAAAAGAGCCATTTATTAAAATAGAGCCCTTGGTAATTACTGGGCCTCCATTCCGACATATTCGCTACCTGCCGACAATTTGCCATTCGGCCCTTTGTCTGGCGGCGTGGCGCCCCAAAGGGTTCTAATTTTAAATGCAGCGTGTAACTATTTGCCCTTTATTCGTAAATTTCTCTTTCGCGGCGGTTAGCCAGCTCGCTGGACGCAATATGGCGCGTTTTTTGTCGCGGCAAGGGTAAGCAATTAATTGGATACAACATTGGCTTTGTTCCGTTTTTGCGGTTGCCGTTCAATACGATTTTGACAAGGTTTATTAGCGATAATTATAATAGTGTGGCGGTCAAGATCGGGGGCGACTGGCTCAAGCCTCGACCAGTGCCTCCAATTATTCGTAGACATTTAACATTGTTTGTTCGTCCTGTTGGAGACACGGGAACGTGGTCGATTCGGTTGTGTATATAATGTTGTCGTATAATATTACACGGCCGAGCGCGCAGACCGCAGCGCAAACAGTGGCGCAGCAGTGTCCATCTCGACAGTTTGTCCGCAAACACGGATCGAATGAATATAGACAAACGTGTTTGCGCTCGCAGATCGCGTTACAACAACTAATATTGTTGTTTATTTATAGCGGCAGTCCGCGCCCGCTCGGCTCCTATAATGCGATGCAGTCGCCATGGCGACGCTGCAGCACCCCACATATGGGATACCATAAAAAAACAAAAATGGGAAAACAGAAAACTCACTCGACTTCACCCCGGTTCCTGTCGACGCGAATGTCCGAGAGTTCCCTTCTTTCAAACATAATTTATGGTCTAGAGGAAATAAAACATAAAAAATAGAAAAGGAAAAACGACGGCACGCACGATAAAAAAGCTCGTCGTAAAAGTGCGAGCGGGGTGCCGGGGGCGCCCCCCGCGCCGGGCGTAACCCTTCCGCCGCCCGCCACCCCGCGCCCACCGCACTAAAGGGTTAGGGCGACTAACCCTCGCCACTATGTACGCCTACAGCTATGTGCAGACGGGAGATGGATGGCTGAAACATTCGGTAAATAACCACCCACGTATAATAATGCTTGGGTTGTTTATCATTTATGTTTTGTTTGGGGCTAGGTATATCTTTCTCGAAGAAGAGGATATAGTGCACTTTAGTAGGTATAAGACGCTTTTGGTTTTTTAAACCATAGTTACGATGCTGTAGAATAGTGCAGTGTTGTGTTGCAGATGGGTCAGTAGAGGTGTAAAAATTACTCACTTGTGATTTCCACTACGTCGTTAACCACATTGATATAAGAAACAATACTATACTAGAATATACGAGTAAAAAGCAGTGCGTAATCCCAAGAGAGACATCGCATCGGCATGGCCCGATAGTCGCGATGATGGCGCGAGTCCGGCGTAATGAGAGTTTGATGTAAATGCGTCCCGGGCCGAGCCAGCGAGAGGCGAGTGAGCGGCGAGCGAGAGGCGAGCGAGAGGCGAGCGAGGTGCCGGGCACGCACCCTCGCGGTCACCCGCCGCGGCGACCGTCCGTCTCGCCACGGCCGCGCAGGGCTGCCAACTCGCTTGCTACCGAACGGTAACTTACTAGATTATAGACCCGATTCTAAAGTGGCCACTAAACGTCCTAATTTTATTTAGATGTCGCTAAAAAACCTTTGCTATTCCATGAGCAGCTGTCATAATCAAATGACAGCGCTAATTTGAACCTGAAGCTTCTTATTTTAGGCGGTCTATTCAACTTTACATTGACATTCTCGAATAGCACTTGTTAAATCTGCCGTCTAAATTATGTTGAAAAAATTGACAATTTAGTTTTAGGCTCTTTAAGCGATGTGCACGTAGAATCGGGTCCTATAAATAGCTAAAAGTCATAATTTACTTAAACAAGTTATTTTTGGACATATACCGTTAGAATAAGTCAACGTAATGATTTGAAGAAAATGCACATGATCGCCTGTGGACGTCTTTTAACTGACTTAAAAGAAAGTTAACAGACAATTTAAATAACTCTTTAGTTTCATGATGAACGATAATCGTTGGTTAAAAACGAAAAAAGGAATGCGTCAGCAGCAAACTACAATAGGCGTTCGAATCGAATCGAATCGTTCGTTTTTTTTCTTGAGTCATACAGGCGTTACATTTTAACAAATGAGAAAGTCGAAATTAGATTTGTCAAAATCCCATGTAGTGGTCATCGCGCGCAGCCCTATCGCCGGCCGCCCGCCCGCACCCTCCGCTAGAACCACATACAAATATGTAGTTAAGTTTGGACTTTCTCTCGCGAGAGTGGGGGCTTGTCGATAACTTTTGAGAAAAAGGTTGTCTCCATTTATGCCTTCTGTCAAAGACCAAAGAAATTAGTAATGTCTCTCAATTCAAAAAAATATGTTGGATTTTCCATTTCAATACAATAAAATTGGAATGTACTTACAATATTTCCATTCAACGCATTTTAACGTGTACGAGATACGCTTTAGGTATACGTAAGAAATGTTTAGCTCGGTTCCGCTGACCGCTTTTTGGCAATCTTATTTATTGATATCTCCACCCGGCGGCGGGAAACTCGCATCATGTTAATTTCCTGTGCCCAGCTAGATCACACGATGTTTGCGTGATCTCTAGCCAGCAGTGATAACCGGTTAATATAAGCAAGCTCGCACATTCACATGACGCGTTTATTGCAAACCACAATATCTTTTATCATCCGACAGGCAACGATACACAATCGAACTGCTATAGAAATCGTAATCGTAATTGCGCTACACCATGTCCTTTGATGCAATGTATGGTCATTAAGAAACCAAAGAGATTTTGCAAGTGGGCAGCCAGTTCTCTCGCGGGGCGGAGGAGTATGAAAAGAAAATTCGGTGGCTCATGCTCGAAACACATGCCTGTGAATTCTGATATGGTAGCGGCCTTTACAAGTCAAGTTCAGACCGCGGGAAACGCCATGCGCCGTTCCAATCTTCATTCTGAACGTTCGTGTACTATCGAACCAACGGAACCCTGACCCACCATAGAACCTTGTCACAGTGATTGATGTTAGGACTGTCATACGACGCTATACGACAATCGTACGTCAATCATTGTGACAAGGTTCCATGGTGGGTCAGGGTTCCGTTGGTTCGATAGTACATTTTTAGGGTTCCATAGTCAAACTAGGAACCCCTATAGTTTCGCCATGTCCGTCCGTCCGTCCGTCCGTCGGTCCATCCGCAGCCTAGCTCGAGATCCTTAGTACTAGAAAGTTGTAATTTGGCGTGAATATACATATAAGTCACGCCAACAAAGTGGTAAACTAAAATATATTTTTTTTGTGTTTCTCCCCTACACGTAACGTGGGGATGTATTTTTTTTTTCTCGTCTACTCCATAGTGTGGGGAGTCGTTGGATAGGTCTTTTAAAAATACTGCGGGTTTGACGGAACAATTTTTCCGTTTCCCTAATTTTGACTCCACGTCAAGTGTCCCTCCTACAGCCAAAACTATAAATCCTAAAAATCAGCAATATATCTTAAATGAAAGCACATATGATTAATTTTATAGGAATAGGACTTCATTGGTTCTTGAGTTACAAACGTTTTAAATGTAAATCCTACGAAAATTTATTTGCGCTGTTGGTAAAGTGACCGTAACCTATGTCGATGTTTGGTGATAAAAGTTTTCCAACGGCATAGTTTGTCGCGAGGTCTAATTCGTTTGTAGTAACGGCATCGGAACCCTACACTAAGGATGGTCCGACATGCTCTTGCCCGGTTTTACTATTTTACTATTACAGTTGCATTTACACGTAGGTACGGTTCGAAACAAAGATTGGAACGGCGCGTGGCGTTTCCCGCGGTCCGAACTTACGTGTGCAGGCCGCTGTCCCCTACGCTCTTTTTTCTGCATATTAACGAGTAGTTGCTGATTAGTAACATTCATTGCTATGCAAATAACATCACAGGCACATACTATGCCACAGGTAACACCCGTTACTTACGGTGCAAAAAAATATATATATAAAAAGCTGACACCGAAAAATGCCGAGCAAAGCCTGAATCTGAAACTGAGTCATCGCTGAAGGTGGTCTCAAAGTGGTGCTGACTCAACATGGTCCAGTTTAACCCCACTAAGACGCGACGTGTACGTGTTATGTGCCAAGAAAAACCCTTTTGTCATAACACCTCAGTTCGAAGACTCTTCCCTCTTCTCGCCATTAAGCTCAATATCGGAATCCTAGGCGATCACATATCACACGGGCATTCAGTTCCGTAGTCATTTGGAAGATAAAGCCAAATAGGCCTCCAGGGAAGCTTGGCGTGCTAGGTAGAGTGAGACGGTACTTCACAGTCGACCACTGCCGCCAACTTTATAAGGCTCAGGTCTGGCCGCATACTTAGTACTGTTCTCATTTCTGGGCTGGGGAACCCCAAAACCTTTTCCTCTTGACCGGATACAACGCAGAGCCTCCATCTCTTATAAAAAAAAACATTTCTAGGAAAAAGGTTCAATTGTCAGATTTGTAATGTTGATGCTGTTGACTCTCAAACAACATTTAGTGATTTTGTCTACAACATTTGTTTGCAGATGAAGGTGTTAAAACCTAAACACTCAACGGGCACAAATGACGCAAAATGTTTATACTTACTATAAAAGAAAATACACCATATCGTAAAACGTTTTAAAAAACGTTCTTTTTATACAAACCGAAGAGTTTTTTTATTTCTATCACATTTGTGTTTTCTTTCTTTGGTTAATTTAATGAAAGTAGTGTTTAATCTGATCGTTTGTTGACCGTATTTGTACTTAATTTTATATTCCGACTTTTTTTCGTGCACATAAACTAGTTTCACTTAATTATCAAGTAAACTTCTGCAGATAACGAAATGGTGTTTTTTTTTTTAAATATGAATATTTTGTGTGTTAATTCGTTTAAGAATAAGTTAAATTGCTGATTAAATCTTGTTGTCGTTTGAATTTAGGCCTAACAATGCCTACTACATTTGTAAAAGTACCTAATTCCAAATAAGTAGAATGTGAAAAAACTGATTATTATGATTGTTAAGAAGTTACAGAAATATTTCGTCAAGGTACGGTTAATAGGTCTTCCAATCAAGGCGCGGCTTATTCAAATCATCGTCTGTTTATAGGATATCGATAGATGGATGTTATGATTTACGGAAGGCAAGTCCGTTACAGCACAATGGAGTTGCGACGCGCTCCTGCGTCCGAGGGCTAGTTCATAAATAACGACCGCCTTTATGCGAAGGGCTCCCGACGAGCTCCTTCAACTCCACTTATTTAAATTCCCATTTTTGTAACAAATTTACATTAGAATCCTTACACGCTAAGACGTCGAGGTATGTAGGGAGAGGACGTGTCCCTTCGCGTAGTAAATTGGGGGTCACACAAAAACCGTTGGCCGGAGCCATAACGTCCAGCCGCTCGCCCGTGACGGTGAAAAACTACGGCGGATCCACTTTTTTATCTCTTGATGTCCGATCGATGCGAATAACAATTCGCAATGTATTTTTTTGACAATGCATCGATCGTGCGTCTAGTAACCGGTGCACTGGATGGTTTAAATTTTTGAAAAAAAAGTAAAATTACGAGGGGACGATTATAAACACATGCGCGAGCGCGTCAAATCTTCAGCCGGCGCGCGCGTCGTTCAGGGATGTATTATTGGTTTTTTAAAACGACAGTAGCACGGGGGAATAGTACTTTTTAAAAATAAATTCGGTTTTTTAGGTTAAAAACATGTCCCCACAGTCGAGTCCAATTGTTGCGTGTCGGATAAGCACGAGTTCTTCGTTTATGTTCGGAAGGGATTTTTTAGTGCGCATTAGCCGGCACGCGGCGCCGGGCGCCCGGGGCGCGCACGGGCGCGGAACCCTTCTGCTTTGTTTCAGGCGTCGCCGCGGGCGCAGTAAACAACGACGATGACAGATTTTTCCTGTAAGGGTTGTATAGAAAAAGCGTCTTGTATAAATGTTTGTATAGTATCTGCTTATATACAAATAAAAATTGTATTTTAAAAGAACTTTGTGTCATTGTACAGCTGTTACTGATACCTTGCAATGCAGTTGTATCTGTTAATTGAAAAAGTTTGGCAAAGTTTATTTTGCTGCAAATTAAAGTGAATACCCTCAAACCTAGTCTATTTCGCAATCTGGCTCTGTCAGATTTTTCTAGATTAGATAGTTCACCAACTTTACTTTTATAGTTATTAGGCTCAATTGTCACTACGTACCAAAAAAATCCTTTAAGACATAACCAAATAATCTGGGGTTGGAGAAAATGTGTTTAAAATCGTATTGTAAGGTGATTATACTACGCACCTGTTACCACATATTACTATTACCAAAGTAAGACTACGTTACATTATCGTGACCGGACATGAAGTCACTTGATCTCTCCTCATAAATATAATACATTTCTATCAGCCTTTTTTCGTCAATATGTCTTTACACAAATCAGTAAAGTACTTTTATATTGTTGCTTACTGAATAAAACAGGAATAAATCGAAGGAAATATTTGAAAGCATAATATTTAAGCCTAAAAGGTTATACAAGTACCTACGCATGGAGGCTGGCGGAGGGCGACACCGAAAGAGGTGAACAAGTCACAACTACTTTTTACTCCCTTCGCGGGGAGGGAGCCTCCCTCCGGGAGGGTCTCCAGAGATGAAAGTTCCGTGGGGTTAGTGGAGCCGACACACACGCGCGCGAGACAAACAAACGCGCGCAGTTAGATACCTAATTCTAACTTTAATTGTGTCTTTTCAATCAATACTTACTTGGAAACTGATCGCTCGCCCGGCCGGTAATCAACACTCGCTTGTCTATTCTATCGAATATGTTGCGAGAATTCATATTAAGGAAATAACGTTTATTAAGAACATGAGTGATTAATACTTACTACGTTGATGACCCACCCACATTTTATTATTAGACAATAATATGAATCCTTGTCATGGTTTACAAATTATTGGCCACAATTAAAATGGTCAGTGTTAGAATTTTTCATCACGGACACTGTTTTTTTTATTATTCACTGGCCAGATATTAGTAGTAACTCTGCAAACTCTGCCGAAAGACATAGGTTTGAAGCCATATCATATTATATTCGCGACGTTGGACCTTAGGACATGGATATTTGTCACCTTTACATCAAGTATTTTTCGAAATGGTTCCAAATTTCAAATAGTCACCACAGTATCAACGTGGATTAACGTTTAAGACACGATCAATGTGTGCGTAACCACATGGTTGTCCCGCCAAATCACTAAGATCAGAGCAGCATGCGTGCGTGAGAGCGTCCCTCTGCCGGCCACCCCTCGCAGCCCTTCGGCAAAAAGCGGACAATTGCAGGCGAGCTTTGCTTTGCATAATCAATAGCAGCCACCATTGTAAAGGGCTGTTATTCTTGGGGTGAAGTAAATAAAGGAGTAGGCACATGGTCGGCACATAACCGTTTGACCAGCTTAGCTGCTGAGCTTGCGATTATAGGTTAACGGTTAACCAAACATAGTTGTAAACTTACTTAATTATCTACGTCTTGTAGTACCAACTCCGTTATAATAACCTTACCTTGAACATAATGTTCCCCGAGCTGGCTTCGTGTAATTTTGGAGTTAATTCGTGCCCGGTTATTAACATAATGAAGTGGCAACCATATATTCTACTTCTGAGTCGCCCATCCCGTCCATAAGTTACAGTAGCGGGTGATAGAATATACATTTCTCGGGTTCGTACTTCTAAGAATATTGATCGGCAGGGGCGATATCACTTCAAGTTTTTATAACACCAACATAAAATTGCATAAAATTTCCGAAAGCTGATTTATGTCTTATACGGAAGGTCATTTTTCTGGAGTGGAATCAGACACTTCACGCGGGAGCTACTTAATTTTCAATTCAAGACAATGCCCTATTAACACTTGTTAACGTTTCCCTTATTTTGATTGATACGGAGCCGAAAAAAAAGCTTGTGTTTTTTTACTAGCATTATTGTAATTGTATGCAATTAC
The DNA here is from genome assembly GCA_923062465.1 of Acleris sparsana. NCBI lineage: Eukaryota > Metazoa > Arthropoda > Insecta > Lepidoptera > Tortricidae > Acleris > Acleris sparsana. The sequence goes on from OV281289.1 coordinate 12,549,717, forward strand.
TGATATGGGATTACTATTCATTCACAAATATAAAGATAGCGCATATTAGGTCCGAGTCAATGAAAGGAAGATACTATCTGGTTTTCTAAATTAAAAGCACGTATTTTGCATTTTTTAAATCAAACATGTTAAATTAAACAAACCCAACGGTCACGATTCTCCAAAAATACGGAAATCATCGGGCGGAATATTTAGTTTTGTCATCGATTACGCAAACTGTTTCAAGGGTGCGCCACGTCAGACCGTTGTGAAAAAATGTGAGAGCATATATAAAAACTATTGCAGCTGCCGGGTGCACACATGCGAATTGTAGCGAAGGGTGTCTCAGGGCTAGAAGAGCTCAAGTACGAAGGGAGGAGAGGTGAGATACGGCGTTCGGGAGCGAGTGGCCGGCACATATCGGAGCTGGGGCGCGGGTCGCGCACATAGCGTCGCGAGCGCGGGAAGGGTTCGCTCGCCGGCCGGGAAGGGTTCGCGCCGCCGACGCGCAAGCGCACGCGAATTGGAAAAAAACCAAGCACAATGCTCACAACTACGCTGTTTTTGTTGTTAATACAGTAGATTGTTCGTGAATTTTATTTTCTTGACAAAAAATGTAATATCATCAACTCGTTCACGCCCGGCCTTTCAAAGGGAGCTTTTTGAAGTGAACGGGGAAAAATGGTAAAACTGGTAAAAAGTGGGTCAGAAAGGGCTGCTTTTGAAACTAGTAATCACTACTCAGCGTCGATCGATTGCCGTTATTATTGAAAAAAAATCCTTTTGTGCTATCGACAGTTGCGTATTACGTCTTTTATTATTATGGAACAGTTTTACGGGAAAATAATAAGAGGATCTAATTGCATCCAATTATCGAATTCTTTTCCTGTTTTGAGATCAAAGTGGTTTCTTATTTCTATAATCTTTTCACTTCAGTTTCTGTGTTTTCACTGTGCTTAAAATAACTAGGTACCGATAAAAAATACATTACGCACATTTGCATATAAAAACGTGAGGTCATACCTCAGTTTACTTTAACTTTAGTTTGTTAATTTGTTTGCATTTCTTTCTTTCTTCTTCCTTTAACTTCAAATCTTGATGCGGACTCATAAGTGACATATAAATCTATCACCCTTGTCTTAACAAATGTTTAGGCATTACAACGAATACTGCACTACATTTTTTTAACAAAGTATTTTAATTGTCATCGAGATTTTTTTCCTCAAAAATGGGGTAAAAAATGAAATCTCAATCATTTATAAATTAGTTCCGCGGACAGCGCCGCGTTCATCCCTTTATCAAGCCATCGACCACAATAAAGGGTGTTCCCGCCGATTGTTGATACGTTACTTTTTCTCTTTTTATTTATTGTCAGTGACGATTTATTTTCTGGTTCTATGAAAAGCAGACAGGCCCATTAAAATTAATAGCCCTTTAGCAAACCGCAAATAAATAACTGAGACAGTAATTTTGATTTCCGAATCAAATTACTTAGGTATTCATAATTCATAATCATAATCTATTAATTTTGTTAAGCTTTTATTTAAATGTCTATATTATTTTATTATTATATTTTATTAAAGTCCATTTAAAATAAAGACAACAACGAGCCTAATTAAGCGGGTGATTATTCGGCGATTTAACCGCCGTCATTATTGTCTTCGCATATTATTCAAGATAAAATTTATAAATTGCTTGTTTTTTACATGGATTGGATACTGCTACCGGGTCCGCTGATTTTAACATAAAAAGTTGCGAGCAGGTATCATTATTTTCGTCAATATATTGAAGAGAACAATGACGGCGGTTGTAACGCCCAAATATTCACCCTTACAGTTTGATATTTTTTCTAATGAATCTCCTTGTTTCATGATTATCTTGTATGGCTTCGGCTGCTGCTATTTGTTCAATAGGCAGGTACTATACTCTACTCTTTATTGTAGTACATATACATACAAAAACACCTTAAAAGGTACCTAAAATTACAAAGTGATCGCTTCAACCGCATATGGTTCACTTTTTCTTGAATCATTTATGTTTTCTATCATTTGTCATCAATATGAAAAGAATAAAGTTCCAGAGCAATTTGACAACGTCTTTACTGTTGTTAATGTTGGTAGTGACCCTGCCAACGAAGCTAGCAGTCCTAGGTTAGATTTCCTGTCATGGCAGACATTTGTGTGATGAGCGCGAGTAGGTATTTGTTTCTGAGTCTTGGGAGTTTTACCCATATATAAGTATTTATTTCTCCATATTAATTCCCATGGAACAAGCCTAGAGCTTAGTTTTGGATTAGGTCAATTTGTGTGAGATTGTCCCCCGACATTTATTTAATCAACCGAGGCCCTAACATTTCTAAAAAAAACTCGGTTCAGATTATGTTTTGTTTTGGTTTTATAGCCCTGTTAGTATGGGTCGGTTAAACCGCACAGATCGGACATCGTCACATGGTTTACTGGCTTTGTCAGTAATGTTGTATGTAGTTTCTAAAAATAGTTTTAGGACGTGCACAGAAACACACTGAAAACGGTGAAACGGTGAAAAACGGAAAAATTACAAAAAATTAGATTAAAACAAAAACCCGCCTTCAAAAATGCAAAAAATAACTTTTTATAAAATGGTAGGAGTAAGAGTCCTACCATTTTATAAGAAATTATTTTATGCATTTTTGAAGGCAGGTTTTTGTTTTAATCTAATTGTTTGTAATTTACCCTTATGTCCATGTAACGAAAAATCATTATTGTCATGTGTTATTTCAGTGGTATCTTACATAATTCGAATCATTACGAATCAGTGAAGTTTTTAAACCTTTGCCTTTTTTCTTTTACAACATACAAAGTGAAAAGCAAACACTGGACACGAGTATGGAAAACTTTATACGAAATTACAATAAAAAAAACTGAAAAAAAAACGGTTAAAAAATCTTTGCTGAAATGATATGATTCGTAATGATTCTAATTATGTCAGATACCAGATACCAGTGAAAAGCTTATGAAATAAAACATGAAATTAATGATTTTTCGTGACATGGACATAAGGCCTGACTCGGCTGAACATATCTGGGAATCAATGTATATACCTATTCTTAAGATCCTTTTTGCTTACCATATTTTCTTGTGAATAAACATTTCATTTCATTTCATTTCAAGGGAAAATTAGAAAAATTCTGATCAAAATTATAATTATGTCCGAAACTAGTAAAAATCGCTGAACAAACATAGGGGTTAAATCGATAGCTTTTTAGCTGCTCTATCAGCCCTAGGCAGGTTGACGTCGGTTTCTGGGACACCCTGTATAAGTACATTATACAGAAACCGTAAATGCCATTTCTGTACTTTCTTGTTTGCAGAAGGACTATTATAACAACCACAATACAAATTCTGCTTGTGATAATGGTAGGTGTAGTTTTTTTCCTGTACCTGTATAAATAGTCTTCTTTAGTAGTTTTTGAAATAATTGAGCGAAGGGTATTCTTTTGCATTTCAAATTAGTTACTCAAATGATGTGATTTTATAAAACTAAATTCAATACAGTTGAATAGCTCTTAAAATGTTAACCGTTAAGGCTGTACGTTAAATGTCATTAGTGAAAATGTTTCTCAAAAGATGATGCATAAGTTGTGGGGTCTTAAAATAAATAGATAATTTAAAATAATTATAATTATTCATTAGCAAATACTAAAACTGAAAATGAGTAACTCTCACTATTAATCAATCAAACTCCTCTACTAATATATCACTCATGAACCGTTGGGTACGGATACGGAAGCCTTAAAATATGTAAGGCATAACACGAACGAGTAGGTGTGTTGTGTACAGTCGAGAACTTAAATTTGGTACCCAACTGAGGTCCAAAGTCGATCTGTCAATTTACAATAATAAGGTTGAGTTTCCTAAAAGTTACGATTGACTTGACATCTCTTATGACATTGACTTCAAGCATATTTTTATTGAAATGGGTCACAATACTCACTCACAATTCACAAATTAACGTTCATGATAGTACATACTTATATGCACGACTTGAGGTCTGCAACACAGGGAGTCCTAGTTCAGTCCCCGGAGCCGCTGTATTGACCCAAAGTTTTAAATTCACATTCTCTTCATTTTATATTTTTTCAAGTTAGATTCACGCACAAAAGGTTCGTTTGTCCTTAATTTTAAATCGTCTTTATAACTTGTTGCAGAAATTGAAGACAGATTTATTATGCGTTTCTGAGATAAACAAAGAAACTTATTGCAACTTTATTGCTTTCCAAAGTTAAGTAAACGACTTTTTTATACTTACAAATATATTCTGGATGAGCCTGATTTATAACACGTGTACACGACTAGAAGACGCCCGCGACTTCGTCCGCGTATAATTAGTTTCCCGCTACTCCCCCTATTTCTTCCCGTCGGAGGTAGGGGCTCGGAGTCGATTTTTGAAAAACCTCTGCGTATTCCTTGTCTACGCCTTTAACAACACATGTGAATAAGATCAGTTTTCTAGGTCCAAGGGATTCGGCTGGACGTTGATGAGTCAGTGAGTCAGGCCTCCTCTTTTTAATCGATTATATTTTTTGAAAGTCTAATTGGTTTGCCACAGATAATTATCACCGTTTTCGTGAGTTAAATAAATTAGGCGCAACACCGAACCCCTTGCCTGTACCGCGCTATTACACGATAGTTACACGGCCATTATGCCTTTTCAACTCTTCCCCAACCCTTCTTTTGTGGGTTTTTATGTGCATGCACTTGTGCACCGGACGCGACAGTAATTGAGCTGCACAGACACATGCCTCATCCGTCAGGTAAGGGTTAAGTTTCACTTTTTACACAACTATTTCTTTAACCCTTTTTTTCAGAAATAAGCTAACCAAAAAGGGATTTTACGATATATTAATTTTTATGAATATCAAAGGGTGTTTTTTCTATAAATATCAGATAGCTGTGACAGTCGGGGTAAACAGTTTCTGTGGCCGCGGCGCGTTTTTTGACACATCACCTGTTGTTGGAAGGATTACTCCGTAAAGATAAAGTAACTCCTATTTATATTAATTTTTTATACTACGTTTTTGTTAGCGGTTTCGACTTTTAGGTACCTACTGTTGAACATGTTACTGAAACTGAAAAACAGCAAGCGTTTACGTTCGTGAGATAAAGCCGACAGCGCTACATATTACAAGCACCTAGACTCAAGTATTTCGCAAGAATAATTTAATACGAATTCTTTTTACAAAACTTTGTGTCCCTTTAATTTTACTTAAAGCGACACAGAGTTTTGAAAAAAATATTCTTGCGAATTCTTGGTGCATATCAGTTGTTATTGCACATATTGATCTAACGGGCATATTATGTAACTGGGTGCTACTTAGACTGCTAGCGGTTGTCAAGCGGCATAATTCATAATTTTACCAATGATCAATGGCTTACTTGTGGCTGGTTAACAACGTTTATTAATTCTAATAACACTACAACAAAAAAGGCAATTTCGAAGGGCAGATGTAAAAGTTTATCGATTACCGTGCGAGCCAATTAATCGATATCGAAACAATCGGTGGGATCGGCACTCCAACGGCTTTATCAGCGGCCGTCGGAACGTGTTATACGATAGCTAGCTATTCCGAGTTTTTTCCGAGGCACGCGACTTTACCCCTTTTTTAATCGGATCCGAGACGCGTGTGCTCCGTTTTTTAACTTTCTCATAAAAACCGAATCCACCTCATTGCAGCCGTTAGGGTCAGTTTTTTACGAATTTCCGTTGTGCAGCGGTAGGTAAATGTTTTAATTAGACAGTTCTCTCGGCAACTACAATTGTGAATGTTCATTTATAACTTAGTTAGCATAATTTAACGCTGGCCGGTGCTTCGCTGTGTAGATGCTATCGCTCTCATGTTTCGATCCTATGCTATTATACCAATTCCATGGGAATAACGAAATGAGCTTCTTTTATTAATGAAAAATATTTATTTCACTTAAAAATAGCTTCTTAGCTTCTTTTCGTATAAATAAAGCAACTAAGTACTTGGGTTTTCTTTAGTAATATAATTTGACCTTCTCGACATGTCACCCGCCGCCGCCGCCGCCGCTGGAAACACGCTAGACGCGCGAGAAACATAGCAGAGGTTCTTGATTTAATCATCGCGCAAGTATAATATTTTATTCAGGAAGTGTGTGTCACCGAAGGAAATTTGCTTTATAGGACGGATCGGAGGAAAAAGCTGTGGAATGTCATTAGTATTCAAAACGTAACTAGGAGGGATTATAAAATAATAGGAGTAATTTGGGACGACGGCCGCCCCGGCATTCTTTCGGAGGTATGCGTGGAAATATTTCTGCCTTATTACATTTTTGGTAAGTGACTCCGTTTAGGATATTTGTATACAATTCTATAGTATTATTAATTTTTAACGAGGACATAAAATAAGTTGTGTAATTAAGCCTCGAAGTTTCAAATTATAATCCGTCGAGATAAGTTAGATGAGTTCGGTTAAATATGGATTACTGATAGAAAATATAGCAATCCCAAATTAGAAAAAAAAAACAAAATTCTGAAAAAGTATCTGCCTACTTCAATAGTATAAAAAACCTTACATTAACTAACAAGAAAAAGCATCTAAACCCTATCATTATAATTAAAAAAGTAAGGTTCCGGTGAAAGGATGTCAACTACTACAATTAGCCACGTGGTAATTACAGCTTGTTAGGATTCCCTTCTTTTCGTCCATTTAAAACCGGGTCCGCGGAGTAATGTAAATTAATTTCGGCCCTATTTTCTAATTTGGCTTCATAGAGTTAATTACACGTTGCGTTATTTCTTTCTAACTCACTGCTTTAAATTTTTAATCGCCGGGCTTCCCTGCTACTTATACTTAAATATTCGTTTGTGGAAAAGAAATGGTGCTGTTATAATATTTATGACTCAAGTCGGAAAAATACATTTTGAGAACGAAGAAACAATGTAAAGTGTTGCAAAACGGTTATGCAAACTGCATTACTTTCCTTCTGCGAATTTGCATATTGTGCGAAGCCTCCAACTGTTTGTAAAAAATAGAACAGAAGGCACAATGGTGGGCGCGTTGTAAAGGCGCATGCGCAGTATAAACCTTATTGCTACACTTTCCTGGAGCGGCCACGTCTCGGACACGCTTGCAAATTTACCCATAAAGCAAAAGAACCTCCGAGACCATTTTTTGTCAGTCGCCAGTAAAACAACTAAATTATGACATGATGTAGTTTAAATATTTTTTGAATTATGAGCTTTAAAACAACGCGCCCTCAATAAACGGCAGCCGGAGTGTTTATGGCAGTTGTGATCGTTTAAGAATATTTTAGAATGTGTAGGTATTTGGAATTCAAAAAACATGGCATAGGCTTAGTTAAACGAATCTTAAAATATATTGATTATTTTTTTACTCGAAACCAAGTAACTATTTGTTCTACCTATACTTTAAAATATTCTAACTACTACTATAGGTACTAAGAGTCCTACTAATGTTTGCTAGATTTAGATACATATTAGTGCATATTAGTGTTTCGTTCAAAAACATTTCTACTTACACATTTACACTATTATTGTATGATATAGTAATCTGTGGCAACTTTACTGCTTAATGTGTTTTTGAATAATATGTATTGTACCGTTTGTGCCCAAAAAAACATTAAAACATATTAAAATAAAATTTATACAAGTATGTAGAAATGTACTGTGTAATCAAACTTACATCTTAAATCTTAAATACGTCTTCCAGCAAATGATTAAATTGTACTTATTAAGACAAAAGTTCATCGACTTTTGTTACCATCAACTCTAATGACCATCTTAATCTTATGTATGGTCAGGAACGTTGATTTGTGACCAATTTGAAAAAAAATATGCTTGTTGTCGTCAATGACATCATTAGAGATGCCAAGTCATTTGCAACTTTTAGGAAACCCACCTTTATTGTTGTAGAATGTCAGATTAGCTTTGGACCTAGGTGGGTCACTAATTTAAATCTTTCACTGTACGTCATAATTAAACCTAAATATAAAAATTGTTTTTAAATCTCATAGACACAAACATTAACATTCAAGACCATTTTTAAAGCGTTTTTATTTTGAGCAAAGCATGCTGAGCCCATAAGAAAACATAATAGAAGCTGTGGCCGCAACAATTTTTTTGTCTGTAAAAAATATTACCAATGTTGTCGAAAGTAATTGGCATATAAAATACCGGGAAGCCGGCCGTTTGGTTATATTGGTGCAATGCAAGTAGAGCAACGCCTTTGTGCAAAATTCGCAAACCTGGAAACCGGTCGTTAAATAAGGGAAGTACAACAACGCCGGGTTTAATACTTTCGTAGTAACCAGTTTTCAGTAATGTGGCCTTGGTAATGCATTAGGTACATATTTTTCTATTAATCCCTACTAACATTATAAATGGGACAGTAACTTTGTCTGCTTGTCACGCAACCGCTGAACCGATTTTAATGAAATGTAGTAGGTATAGAGACAGGGTACTTTTTTAACGGCTTCTAAGCGGACGAAGTCGCAGGTAACAATTAGTTAACTATAAAAATATTTACAAGCATTTGTTTGTGTTCGTAGGTTCATAATTTGAAATCGAATGATATAATATTATTTTAAAACGTATGGAGTTGGAAGTTTGCTTCTAGATCTCCTCTCAAGTTAAATGGTAGGTAGTCCCAATCCGTATTTGCCCCCTAATTCAAAAACGAAACACATCCAAAATAATAATAATAATGTACCCATTGACATGAGTTCAGGTAATATCTTTATCCTGGTCTCGATGAGCAATTGATGAATATTTAAAAACAAGTACATTCGGCAAAAACGTTCATCTTAAAAATTTAATTTTTAGCAACAAACATTAACTGTTACATTGTCATTCAACTTAGATAGTTAAGAATATGTAGTATCCGGTCAATCCACATGAAGGTGGTTAAAATGAAGTTACAAGATTTTAACTCTACACTTTAGGCAATTAATTATATAGTAATTAGGTAACTACTTGATACAGATTTTGTTGAAACTTTAAACTCGCCTCAGGGTCCTCTCATCTACGTACCTTTATAATTACCCGACTTTTATGAAGAAATACGTGGTTTTTTTCCCACCTATAGTAGTTAATCAACCCAAGGAATCCTTCTTTATCGCTTGTTCTAAAAGACTCACATATCAAGCCATCACTTTGCTAAAGTACGCTTTTAAAAAGATTAACCGGCTTAATGCGGGTCGTTATTATTTCGCGATAGAAAGTCGATGGAAGACAGTAGTGTAGCGGTAGGTATCTGTGGGATAGGCTGATCAATCATGGAGCCTACCCCTTCTATCCCGCCCTCGGCGCGAAAACAAACGGTTGCCGGGCAACGAGGGGCGCGGGCGCGCGGCGCCCACATCGCAGCGCTCCCCACACATATGACACACAACCTTACACTTGTCTTGGTACACGACGCTTGCGGATCTAATAATAACAGCCGTATGTCTGTTATAAACTGCCTCGCATAATTCGCCGGTGGTTTATGAGCGTGAAATCACACGTGTACATGATTTACATAGAGATAAGCAAGCTCGAAAATCATATCTTGAGATACATATAGAGAGAGACATACTCGTAGAATTAACATAAATTAAAACTGGGCAAGAGCTTGTCTCGGACCATGCTGTGTGGGATTTCGATGCCACCACTACTAATACAAACAACTATCTCGAAAGACAACACGTATGAACCATTTTTCTAATTAAAGTTAGAGCCATTTATTCGCATGTATCTCAAGAACAAATCAAGTCTACTAAGACTTGACGGTTTTCCTTTTAAACTCGTTCCTGATTTTTAGTGCGAGTCTAGTAACGAGTCGTGACTTTCCCAAATTCGCTACTATAGTTAATTTGCCACTTTCCTTAATTCGCTACTTTAGTTAATTCCCAACTTATCCAAATGACACACTTTTGTCCATTCGCTACTTTCCCAAAATCGACACTTTAGTTCAGTCGTTACTTTTCCAAATTAGACACTTTTGTCCATTCGCTACTTTCGCATGTTTGTCAATTTAGTTCAGTCATTTGTCCATTCGCTACTTTCCCAAATTTGATACTTTTGTTCAGTCGTTACTTTCCCGAATTCGACACTTTCTTGAATTCGGCACTAGTTTATATTGATACATCGGTACAGTTAGTAATAAAACAAAAAAATAAGCAACTGAATTTATTTAAACTGAAAATAACACGTTCCAAAGTTGATTAACTAAAATGACATAACATGAATTATATTAACCAAACTAAATTATACTATAAGGATACAGGATACTTGTCAATAAGTAATATCAGAAAATATTTATCGATATTAGAGCTTAACTAGACAAAACCTACTTAACACGATCTTGGCGTATTTATTAGGCTGAATTGCTGAATTGCTGCATTTCAATTTTCTTTTTCTAATAATCATTAATTATGCGATTAATTCTAGCAAAATAGATCGCTTATTTCTTTTTTTTTCATTCAAGTACATGTTTTTTTGGCGTATTCTGAAATCTGCACTATTCGCTTCCCGCTTTAAGATTGATATATATAAAAATAAGCTAGGTTTTCCTTCTGCAATATTGTATGCCATTTGATGATGCCATGCTTCGACTAAATTAATTGTTCGATGGCGTTCATTGTAGCAGCTTAATATATCGATATATTTACTTAAGCACGTTTGATCCATATAATTATTACAAATTCAGGTCCTCGTGGTGGATTTTCTAATACGGTAAGCCAACTTTCAGGGATGTCTAATGTAGGCAAAAATGCCAAAACTGCACAACAATGAATATGTTAACGGTTTTCTTTATGCGAAACATGTTCAGGTTCCATTTAAATGTTGATATTTAATTCTTTTGCTTTTCGTAATAAACACTGGCGATAGTGGAATAAACATCCGACTATTTGTGCCATGGGATAAACGTCTTTGATAGCGTTAATAGCGGCGTTTTGGAAGTCAACGTAGAATTATTCCGGTGAAAAAGTTGGTAATTTTGACTTTAGAAAGTGTAATATTCTGAGGTAGTTTGATTTTGACTTGTCCGGTATATTGGTGTTTGAACTACCTACGTCAGCATGAAACGAATATAATTGTTTAAACGGCTTTGGTACATATTTGAAGACACCGTCGCAAAAAATGTCCTTAGCTTTTGATAAAGTTTCAGATGTGTATGACGTCATGAAGACTAATATCTTTTCAGTTGGTCCATACTAGGAAATTCTCCGCCAAATCTGCTGATCTTAACGTCCTCAAGTTTTTGAAAACAGTATTTTTAACCCTCAATGCCGTTCGCCATGCTTTTTATAGCTTGTTTTTAATAGAACTAAAAGATGGAACATCACATCATCGACAAATTCAGAATCCGTGTGTTTTGAATCATCATCATCATGTCAGCCGAAAGACGTCCACTGCTGGACATAGGCCTCCCCCAAGGCTTTCCACTCAGACCGGTCCGGTTTCGCAACCACCGCGGTCCCGCGATCCTGACGAGGTCGTCACTCCATCTTGTTGGAGGCCTACCTACAGCTCGTCTTCCGGTCCGCGGACGCCACTCCAGAACCTTCTGACCCCATCGGCCATCAGTCCTGCGAGCAATGTGCCCCGCCCACTGCCTCTTCAGTTACCTTAGTTCTACTGCGGATGTCATCATTTCTGATTCTATCACGCAGAGAAACCCCGAGCGGTGCCTAGTTGACTACCGATATATCGAAGTGCTGAAGTGTCTGTACGAAAACGCCACTATGTCCGTCCGACTACAGGACCAGAGCACGAAGCCTATTCCTCTGCAGCGGGGAGTCAAACAAGAAGATGTGATCTCTCCGAAGCTGTTCACCGCTGCATTGGAGGATGCTTTTAAGGTTCTGGACTGGAAAGGACGAGGCATTAACATAAATGGTGAGTACATCACTCACCTTCGATTCGTTGACGATATCGTATTCATGGCTGAGACCATGGAGGACCTCAGTGCAATGCTCGCTGACCTCAGTAGAGCTTCCGACCGAGTGGGCTTGAGAATGAACATGGACAAGACGAAAGTCATGTCCAATGTCCATGTCGCGCCAACTCCCGTGATAGTCGGAGGCTCTGCGCTCGAAGTTATTGACGACTATATTTACCTGGGACAAACGGTCCAGTTAGGTAGGTCCAACTTTGAGAAACAGGTCACTCGTCGTGTCCGACTCGGCTGGGCAGCGTTCGGGAAGCTTCGCAGCACCTTTTCGTCCAAATTACCGCAGTGTTTGAAGTCAAAAGTCTTTGACCAGTGTCTGTTGCCAGTGATGACTTACGGATCTGAGACGTGGGCGCTAACAATGGGCCTCATAAGGAAGCTCAAAGTCACTCAGAGGGTTATGGAGAGGGTGTTTTAAATGGCTGAAGCATTTTTCATAAATTTTCGTTATACTCGTAGATCTAATTTCTGTTTGTACCTTAACCATGCAAGTATGCAAGTCTTCGTCAATAACGTTAGTAGCAGGGTCTGGTTCACACAGGTATTTAGATTGGCGAATTACATGATAATTCGCATTTAATGTCATACTACCTCGACAATATTTCTTATTCTTGCAACGCCACTCCGGTTGTGTTTTCACGAACAATGTTGTAGCGATAGCCACTTTTATTATATATTTTTTGTTTTGCTCACTTAAAATAAATGTCAGTTTTTCTCTTGTGCCCATTGTTAAATTATTAATTAAAAAAGTTAAACCACAACACGAGTAATAAGTAATTAAATACTTTAATAAAAAAGACAGTTACATTGACTGCTGTTGGTGTCATATACATAGGATCTTATAAGTGGCCAGTGGTTGAGCAAAGAGATTTGTTATCAGTTCGAGGCTTGTAAAGAAGATAGATATGCTTGAGATTACCTAGGACTAAATTACCCACGACGATAAATAATTCCTCGTAGCAAAACCAGTTTGGTAATGGGGAAAAAAGTAAAGAGCTTAAGTATTGTAGAATGTTCATAGCTACAGGGCGTCCGTCCGTTATTTGTTTGGTAAATACATAAATAAATTTTAGTTTTTTTTTATCTATGACTGTACCGATGTATCAAGATAGGCTAGTGTGAAAGGCTAGTGACAAATTTAGGAAAGTAGAGAATTAGCACAAGTGTCGAACTTTGAAAAGTAACGTATTAACAAAAGTGTCGAATTTGGAAAAGTAGCGACTGAACAAAAGTGACTAATTTGGGAACGTAGGCAATGAACCTAAGTGTCGAATTTGGAAAAGTAGGGTATGGTATGAACCACAGTGTCGAATTTAGAAAAGTAACGAATGAACCAAAGTATCGAATTTGGGAAAGTAGCGAATTAAGGAAAGTGGCAAATTAACTAAAGTAGCGAATTTGGGAAAGTGTCGACTCGTTACTAGACTCTTTAGTACTTATATACTTGTACAGTCAGCGTCAGAGAAAAGGGACCCCCCAATACTTTAAAGATTATCGCACAACGGCGAACGTCACGTGACGTTCGCCGTGAGCGGCTAGCTTCCCCCGCCCCGCACCCACCTCTGCCCGAGCATCCACCGATACCACTCAAATATTATAATTTTCTTTATTTTGCTATTTGGCTTCTGGTCGAACCGAATACCAATTATAACTTCAAAAAGACATTTCATTTCATATGTGCGATTGAGGATACGAACCCGCTTCTCCAGCCGCTGCTAGCCGATTAGCTTACGACGCGACGCCTTATACCACTAGGCTATCGACTCCGTTGACGATCTTGGCAAAAATTTGAATTGCATTACTCCTTAAATCGAACAATTTTGATAACGATCTAATCTTTTATACGTTATGGTTTAAATTGCAACTTCCACCATGTTCCACTCGTCAATTTATTATTTAGGTTGAAATTAGTATGATAGATATGCTTTCATCGTTGTTACTGATTGTTGCATCTAACGTCATTTTATTTCATAAAGGCATCGAAGATTACTGCTGTATTAAACAGAGACTTAAAGTTGAAATTTGAATAATTAGTTTGCTTACTCGACATTGTTTGCCGCATTTATTGTTTTGTGATTGCGGGTAACTTTATAATGACTTCACAAATTATTACAATTTGTGCCGATCCGCTGTGTGAATCTCTCCGCTAGCTAATATTATCCGATTTAATAATCCTTATAATGGTTCGATTAACTACTTTTTTGAAGGCTAAGATTGTTGTTCTGTGGGAACAGCAGCAATCGATAAAGAAAATAGCACGAGATATGGGAATAACGGTAAGAGTTACACGATAGCTTATTTATTTAATTTATTTATTTATTTAACCTATATGAATACCTACTGAGATTATACCTATATGATTATTTATTTGGTTTGCTAATAATTTATGTTTTTTTTTATATCTGCAGAAAAATACAGTTCGTAGGTGGATACAAAGGTATCAAGTGACAGGTGAAGTGAACTGTGCCCGCCAAGGCCCTCGCCCGGTTGCTTACACCGAGGAATCGGAGCGACACCGTAACATAGTGCAAGTTCACTCAGAGGCACCCTTCAAAACGACACGCTCAACTGCTGAGACTTATGGAGTGTCGCTTAGCACAGTTCGGCGACACCTGCATGCTGCGGGTATTCATAATTACAAACCGGCCAGAAAAATTAAGCTTACTGAGACACATCGCATCGACAGAGTAAACTTTGCCACTCAGTATTTAAATTTCGATTGGGCAAACGAAATAGTCATATTTACTGACGAAAAATGTTTTAAGTCGGATAAGGATGGCCAAAAAATTTTATGGAGAAGAACTGGGGAGAGGTTTAACCCTAAAAACGTTTTAGACCTCAGGACAAGCGGGCGATTAACACTAGGTAAATAACATTTCAATAATATTATGTTTAAGACTTTATATACATATATATTCTATTCTATTGACTTTTACGTATATTACATGTTACAGTAGATTATATAAGATGACTGTTTTCAGGTTACTGGGGATGGATGTCTTCCATGGGCCCAGGCGAGCTGGTGGAAATAGGCGGCCGCATGAACAGCGAGCGATACCTGGAGGTGTTGAAGGACGTGATGCTGCCGTCAGTGCGTGTTGCGTATCCTGTAGGCCAAATTTACCTGG
Organism: Acleris sparsana; assembly: GCA_923062465.1. NCBI lineage: Eukaryota > Metazoa > Arthropoda > Insecta > Lepidoptera > Tortricidae > Acleris > Acleris sparsana. The sequence goes on from OV281289.1 coordinate 12,564,780, forward strand.
TGCAGGATAATTGTTCTGTGCATCGCTCCCGCCTTGTTCAGGAATGGCTGTCTTCCCAAGAAGAAATAACGGTTTTGGACTGGCCGTCAAAAAGTCCGGACCTAAATCCGATAGAGAATTTGTGGGGTCAGATGGTTTTAAACTGGGATTCCAGTGAAATAAAAACAAAAAAAAATCTGGACCAAGAGGTCCAAAGAACTTGGGAATTAATGCGAAGTAGTGATGCGTGCAACAAAATGGTTTTAAGTATGCCAAATCGGCTTCAGGAAGTGATAGAAAGTAACGGCTATCCTCTTCGATATTAATATACACGAGTAGCATTTACTCGTATTTGCATTATATTTGGCATTTGTAGTATAGTGCCCACTTTGGTTTATTTTTTAATTTTTAACTAACGCGGATATATTGAAAATTAAAAAATATACAAAAGTGGGCACGAGTTGATGGTTCCTTATCCTATAGTTAATTTAAAAAAAACAAAGTTTGGTATTATCAATTCATAATTCTCCTTCTTCATTCAAGTGTAGGTGACACACCGTCTGACCCCACGCGTTGCCTATACACCTCTATTTAAAGTTGTCTTAAAATAATTATAACAAATTGTGATAAGTGATGATAACAGAAAGATGTAAATTGCTATACTATATTTATAGATTAGCATGTTGGTTCTTTCTCAGTGATTCACACACACAATTCAAGTTCGCAGTTTTAATAAACTACATAATATAATGTAAGTAAGTAATTATATTCCTAAGAATATCTATAAGCAAACCGTTCTTTAACACTTGTCTTGTCTAATATTTTATGAAATGTCAGTAAAAAGTTAATGAAGAAATAACGGTTACGCATAACATAAAATTAGGCATAGATATAATTGTAACGATATTTTAAAGCCCTACAAATGTAATATTATAATTAGGAACTCCCAATGTATTTTTCTCGTTATAATGATTAATCTGTAAATCCGTAGTTAAGCTATTTGAAAATAAAAAAGGTTATGATTTCATAATTATTATTATGTTATAATTTAACTTAAGTAACGCAGATAGCATATACTTAAATAAATAAACGTATATTTTTCACAATATGCCTATTTTTTTTTACATACTTACCTAAAATACTTAACAATTAATACTTTAAAATAGATAACATAGCATAATTAAAAATATAAAAATGCAAAAAGTAAATATCCCCAAGATAGATATGATCCAGCAATCCTCGAAACACTAGTCCGACAGACTAGCCACTCGACCATCTTGTCTTCAACGAAATTCGTCGAAATTTTTAAACAGTTTGATTTGTTTACCAGGGGGGTATCCTTTTCTCTGCAGCCGGCTGTACGTATAGTTTTGGCTGTAAGGAGTGGGGACACGTAGCTGTAGCGAGAATGTCACTAGAGTTTACTATAATATGTAGGCAATATTCCAAAGGGTCCCCCAAAAATTAAAATTGATAAAGACAAACACAATGCTTTTTAATAGCTATCCAACCATATGTCACAAAACGTTGTAAAGAAAGAAAAAAATACCGTTGCAGGTAGGTACAGTCAAAGACTTAAATTTGTGACCGACCTTAGGTCCAACGTCAATCTGACATTCTACAGCAATGTGGTTGAGTTTCCTATAATTTATTCTTAAGACTTCAAGCATATTTTTTTGAAATAGGTCATAAGTTAACGTTCTTGATCGTACCTATTTATTTTTACTTATTTCCTTAGTCCACGGTTATAATCGTATCGAGTCGTAGCAATATTGTGTTACCGAATAGGATGGAGCACCAGGGGCCTTATTTTTACTAGACTTGAGGTTTTTAAATTCTTTGTCAATGTTGATAATATGATGTAATATATAGATGATGTAAGTACTACGTATGATGTGAACTTTATGGTAAATTGTAACCATGTTTAAAAGATAACATTTAATAAACTTAATTTTTATTATATCTGCAGTATTTTATGTGATTTTCGACGAGTATTTTGCTAAGAACTGCCCTCAGTTAATGATAATCAAACCCTAATGATGGCCGTAATTTAAGTGGACATAAGGGTCAAGCTATTCCAGTCATACTACTTAGTCCAGTTGTAGCCGTCGTTCACCTTTTTAGGGCGGATGCGACCAAACGAGAATGAGGTCTTATAGGTATCTAGATTAAACGCCGCATTTGTATAGAGTACTCTTGGGGTATGTCAAATTCCAGTTAGGTAAAATCGATGGTAAGAGATAACAATCTACTTGATTACATGATTCTTACAGTTAGGTATCGTTAAGTTAGAAGTCACCACTGGGTAGTCAAGATGCATAACTCCGAAAATCGACTAATGTATAGGAATATTAGGATTGACGTAAGCTGATGACAGATTACGTCGACCACTTATGTCAACTCCATACATTTCGAGTCGATAGAAAACAAAAACGTTAACAGCGTTTGCATCTTGGCTACGTCTGCAGGAATATTGGGTTGAAAGAAAGAAAATCATTTATTCGTGACATACAACAAGGTATAGATTAATATGCACATTAAAAAAGTAGCCAAGTAACAGTCCCAACTTGGCGTAATGCTGGGATTGAAGTCAGGGCTGGTCTTCCGTTGGAACCGTCAGGTTAAACCACGGCAGATTACACACAAAACATAAATTATAAAATGAGAAAAAATAAACGTAAAATTCAGAAATAGGCCCGCGGTTTTTATGGTTGGTTCCTTTTTTCCTAATTTTCAAAGTTATTCGAACATCGAATTAGAAATCTTATACGGAGATCGATAACTTGTACTTGTATCTACAGAAAACTAGTAACAAACATCTTATAGCAAATTCGTTATTTCTGTTTGAAAATGAGTTGTTATATTTGTAGGTGTAATTGGGGAAAAAGAAGGGAGAGGTCCTGGCGCGGCGCGCCGGTGATCCATCATCCCGCTGACCGCTGCCCCCACCCTCCCCCTTCTTACTTTTCACTTTCTCTACATATTTTAAGGAGAATCAAACTTTCCCTTCGCCCACTCACTGTATTTTCCCGCTGGAGTTGTAATAGAGTGAGCCGTGGCCGCCGCGAGCGCCGAGCCGACTCGTCCCACCCGCGTAGCCGACGCCTACGTCGAACGCCGAACGCCGAACTCGGCGATCCCTCGAATCTTATCTATCTCGTTACTGTTCACTTCACGCTTATCTTGATGTAAAATTCTTTTATCTTAAAGACTCTAATTCCTTCGGGAACCAACTTTTGTTACCCGTGTAAGCTTTTGTGTTGCCCTCATGGAAATAAAGCAAACTTCTTTATTTGTATCGATTTTGTTACAATTACCAGCTTTAACGCAACTAGCTCGGAAAAGTCCGTGCGGGTTAAGTAATGTATTAAAGTATTGATGTAACAGAGTAAGCATCTGGGCCTGCTCGGCGGGGTGCGGGGAATAAGGGCAATTCAAGTCAGTTTTTAGTTAACGTGTAAATAATTTGTAACCAAAACTAAGTAAACCAGAACAACTACTCAAATGTTTATAAACGCATAATAGAAGCATGTTTTTTAAAATGTGACATTTGAATATGATATAAAATATAATAGGTACGCCTAACTAGATACACGGTGGTGTGTCCGGACAATTTCGAAGAATAAGCCGACCGACACCGCAGTGTGTTCGAGTATACTCTGATCAATTTAGGGCCTGTCCACATCATCACGGCGCGGCACCGAGCCGTGGTACGACGACGCGGCGCCGCACCGACCATCTGTACGGACACGGCAACGTGCCTCCACATCACCGAGCCGCGGTGATGTGGCCAGGCCTTAAGGCCTATATTCCCCACCAGCGTAACTTTTCCCCGGTGCAGCTAGGAACCTGTTTTTTACAGATTAGAAAGAAAAAGAAAATAATAACAATAGATTTATTTATTTAGAGGCAAACAACCCATAAATATTAAATAATGATATTAAATTAAATTAAATTAAAAAAAATAAAAAATATATAAATTTACATTACCACGTTATTATAGCAATTAAAACAGTTCAGTAAAATGAGACAAAGAAGTTTGATTTAAAAAGGTACATTTACAATTGTCCGTTCTCTGACCGGTGCAGCTTGAGCCAATACTTTTTAAATATGTCACTGAAATCCTCAGATATCAGCTAACCTAGTTCATTTTTTGAGGCTCGTAACCTCTGCCAGCAAGCGGCCGATGTCGAACTCAGTATGGCGAAGAAGTCCGGGACCCCCGCGCTCGCAGACATACCCTTCGCACTACAGAAACGTGGCAATGGCGTGGGTTATCTTATCTTATCTATCTTATCTTATCTTAAACCCAAACCAAAACATTTATTTACAACAAGAAACACACTGAGATAAAACAATATTTAAAAGTAATAATAAAAATAAAGCCAACGCTGGTCTTCCGTTAGGAATAGAGTACCTACAGTCGTTTTTTTCAACGATTAGTTAAGTATGAAGTGTCAAAATAAGAAAAAAATGGGATATCTATTCTCTTTATACAAATAACAGAGGAAAATCTATATCAAAATAAATCGAATTAGTAGAGTTAAATTTATGAAATATGTTTGACCAATTTAACCTTTTATGCCCGGTTCCTATATTCAAGAAACGAATCGATTTCCTTACGCTTCGTTAAAATTTGAGACATTTTGTACGTAGCAAATGTCATAAGGCTACGGCGCGTAAGGAAAACGATTCGTTTCTTGAATATAGGAACCGGGCATCAATCAACACAAACCAATTGTTCGTTAAACCCGCACCAACAATACCTATTGCACGCCAATTGTTCTTAGGTACAATACTAAATACGAGTAAGAGAATATACAGCAAATTCGAAAATGTTTTGTACCAAAGGTCCCAGGGTGTCTGAGGTATGAACGACTTTGTTTGTACCGTCGAAATCAGATGTAGTTGTGCATTTGAGAACATTCGTCGCAGTGGTGTGTTACGGTGATAGTGGTTTGTTTGAATTTAGTATATCAATAACTTCGACAAGGTACAAAAATGTACAGTTACTGTTGAGACCTTTCTTTCATTCAAAAAATATTAATTCGTGATCACACGCTTCTTATCTTATCGTGACCTAAGCTTATGAACAAATACAATATTCTGAAATTTGATTCGTAGACTTATATGAAGTCATAAAAATCTGGTTCCAATGGGTTACAACGCAGTTTTAACTGAATACAATTAATGGTCAAAACAAGTTTCAATTTCAGTCTGTAATATTGCTAACACATCCTCGGCCGATTGGGTGGATATGTCGCATTAAACTTTCCGTGAGTTGCAACGCATCCGTATGATTCAGCGAAACTGGAGAGATGAGGGTATTTTACAGCATCGCAGTGTCTATAATAAATGAACGCGCGGGGGACGCTGACCAATGGCAGCCCCTCCCTCAATCAATATGATGGACTCGCCCGCGAGGGGACGATCGCTCACTGATTTTTTCCCTCGCTGACAGGGCTCGGGAGGACGCGTTTTTGCGCCCTCTGTGCATCCACACGAGAGGGAGCAGCAATTAATAAGTGCGCGCGGTGGCCGCCGGCTGCCGCGGCCGGCCCGCGTCCGGCCCGCTCCCGCCGCGTCCTATCTCCCGCCGAACACTCCTTTTTCTTGTTTACTTGATAAGCTTTTATTGCTTTTGTTTCCCAAGCTATAAACACAAAATGTTTCGGACCGGCGACAAACGCCATTCCAACTTATATTACTTGCTTCAATTGATAAACATACATTGAAATGTCTCAAATACTAAGCTTCAATATTCATAAGAAATTTCGCTTTCATCAAAAGTAATTAAGAAGCAATTAGACTGGATTGCTTAAAATTTATGCGCAGTCAAAGAAAATCTCTCGAAAACATCTCGCAGTTTCGAACATCAAAATCTTAATCTAAGTTTAAAATTTTCTTCGGGAATCGGCAAATTTTGCACTAAGTCATTAAAGTATAAAACTTCGGTCATTTTGCTGGCGTTGCTTAAAAGCCTTTTTAGGCGCAGAAAAGTAATCTTTCATTAGGGGGGGGTGGAGCTAAAACGGAAGTTCTTTTTGAAAGGAAAATTACACTTCGGATGTGCCAGCGCCGTTCGGGGAGATGGATTTTAATTACGTCAAACAAAGTTGGCGAAGTGAAAGTTTGTCGGAGAGGTATCCGCGGGCGCTATCAATCAGCGCTCGTTACAACTCGCTAATGACGGCGCGGCGCGGTGCGGCGCGGCGCGACGCCGGCCGCCTCGTTACACTCATCAAACTCGTCGCGAGATCAACTAACTTCACACTCGCTCCGAATTAGCCGCGATCTCTTAATGACCGCGCTATACGTGAACGTGTCCCTCCACATATCGAACGCTCGATGCAGATAGCGTTAACTGTTTGTAGTTAAATCTAATCATTCGTAATAATGTATCTTAATTAAGTGTCGTTTTGTTTCGTAAAGCTTGTTATCGTATCTAGCTGCGTGAAGGCGAATGGGCCCGAGGCGATAAATCAGTCGCGCCCGCGATGGAGCCGCTATGGAAATGGAATGGTGTTGCAGACCGGCGTTAATCAGAGTTCAGTCGCCATTCGTTTGATTAGGGTTACTGCTGGGCGCGGGCCTATCAATCGCGCATTACCATGCCGAGGGCTCCCGCGCGATAACATCGCTTTAATGTCGCGCGGTTTGTTGTGCTCTGCGATTATAACACCGGTTTACAGGGAATTCAAGATAAGATTGCTTACTCTACCTAGCACCTACTACACTCAGTAGTAATGACTTAATGAGACGATATGCAAAGGGAATAGGTTGTTGTCAGCATTAAACTTTAAACTGAACATCAAATGAAAAAAGACAATGGTTATGACAATCACTATGACAAGGTTCTTACTTAGTAATAAGTATGCTTGTCATTTTTATTGAGTGACTCTAATTAGGTACTTATGTTGATGTTATACTGTGGCTATAATGTGACAATGGTAACTTCTGACAAAAAAATGTGGTGTAAACCTATACACAATATGACATTTTCATTGCGTTAATTGGATTGACCAAAGAACCATTATCCGTTTATGTTAAAGCAATAATTGAGCGCGCGGTGTGGCAGCCCTCGCGGCTTGTAAAGCATAATAACTCCGACCGATTCGTGCTGAGCACTTTTAGGTCAATTAGGCAGAGTCGCGCCCGGTGTCCGCCCGCTAATCAGGGCCGCGCCAAACTTTATACCGTGTTAATTTGACTAATGTGCTCGGAGTACGGATTACACCGCGATAAACCGCCGGGACACCGAGCCGGCCACGCATCCGTGATCGGCTGGTTTATGACACTTACAGTACTACTGAATAACTGCAAGACCACACATACGTACAGTTATTTTTTCTTTGGAAAACTAAATTATTGAAATGGTCACCATGAGCGGGTCGCGTGACTGCCACAGATATGTTGTGAATTGATTAAAGTGTAAAATGTAAAGGATGCGCCGGCCGCTCATCAATCGCGGCAGAGCTGCCGTGTCCGGCGACAATTAGGTCGCGCTACTTTACCAATTAGAGGTGAAACAATCGCCCCCATCGCGCCTGTGAATACGCCCCTATCACGAAACAACTCGCGCTTTTTCTACACCACTTTATATTACTTTAAAAGCTCCTCATTACCCAATAATTTACAAAAAAAGGAACTGGTTGCCGTAATTCGGACATTCATAGGGGACAGTTTTATGTTCCCACAGAGTTTGTTGTAGTTTGGAACGTGTAATACGGTTGTGCATAATTCATCGCAGTTGGCGTTAGCAGGCGTTTGTGTAACAATTTTACTTTGACCAATTTACTCCAGTTTCGAACAAATTAGAGTCGTTCGATGGAATAATACCCCGTTTATTACCTCACAACAATAATTTGACTTTCTTGCCAGGAACTTTGTAAACTAACTAAATTGAAGTTAAGGTACCTAACTAGTGTTATTGAATTGAAAAAATTAATTTAGAACTAGTAACGACGCTCGTCTTAAATAAAAACTAATATAAATATTCGATATTTTAAGTTGTAAATGTCGCATCGCCTCTTAAGAAAATAAGTTGTCGAAATCTAAGCGCCAATTACGTAAATTGTTTTTTTGAGCACCAATAGCCCTTAAAAGGTTTTCAGCGGGTTGATAACATCAGAGTCCTTTAATAAGAAACCGTTCCAGGCAGACACACAAGCAATCATAATAAAATACATCTCACCAACTGGAACAAAGTGATAATTTGTAAATATATGTCCACAAATTGCCAGTACAGTTGTGAACGAAACGTTGAGAAATGGCTGAAATGGCCCTCTAGATACGCTACGACTTAATATACCTACAACATACATTGAAAAAGCCATGGTTTCTTGTTAGAACTGTAATTTAAGAGCTATTCAAACTTGTTTTTAAAAAAAAAACTATATTTGCCTTTGCGGGCTCAGCCGCTCGTTTCAAGGTTGGTTGGTCTTTTTTTTGTAGTTTTAGTAAACTTACGTATGACTGAAAGGATACGATATTCCATCAACAGTAAAAACGAGAGCCACGTTGTGACATCTTGTAGAATATTTTGATTAATTTTATATTTTGTTTGTTGTTTATAACGTTTCTGTAACCATTCTGTATTAAACTGTACTAATAAAAACATAGTCAGTTGTCTTCAATTGGGCGAGTGGAGGGTGCGCATTAATTCGTTTGTGGCGACGTGATGCGGGAGCATTTTGTGGAGCCATGGCGGCTCGTTTGCATCCACACACACGCATTATTTACATCCTTCCTGCGTTTACAACTGTGGGTGTTAGATACGCCAAATGGCATATAATTTCAGTCGTATTCTCTAATAAAATACTATTGTCCCAGACTTGACTCGTGTCAATACCAGTCCATTGTCACATGACTGATAGCCAGCCTGAGAATATTGATAACTCACACAAATGTACATTCACACAACCTAATTTAAATCAAGGTTTTCAAACCGAATTAACTTTTAATAAAGCTCCGAGTAAGCCCCGCCTCGACTTTTGATTGGCTGGTTAACCCTTCCACCGCGAAAGGGTTATTATTAGATCCCTACGAGGAGCGCTCGCGCCGCCTCGCTGCCGTCTTTTTACGTTTTTTACCCGCGCCCGCTTATGTATTTTTTTACTCGCGCGCCGCATTATGATTGGGTGAAAGGGTTATAAATAAATCTGATGCGACGCTTCGAGAGGCAGGGCCAAACGTCAGAGTGAAAGGGTTGAACCCGTTTTATTGTTGTACGCGTTTATATAAGGGACCGTTTAATTGGGGTTAAGCTACATATCGCCTGCGAAACCAATTTCGAAGTACATACGAGTATATTGACGCACACAGTGACGCTGCACTATGGATGCTGCCTATCTCAATCCTATCGTAGTCACGCGCATAGCGAATTTGCGCAGATTGGTTTAGGTTTGTGATTCTAGAGGGTAAGCGTTAAGCTGGTGACATTTAAAATTAACTTTTGTTGCCTCAGGTTTATACGAATGTTGGCCATAAAGCAAGGAGCGCGGCGGTGCTGACGTGACTTTCGCAACTACACGGGGATTACGGCGACACCTTGCTCGTTAAATTTACGGGTTCGACCGCCTGTCAGCGCGGTTTACTGGCCGCCTCATCTGCACATCTCAATTCGAGCGGATTAAACTTGCGTTACTAACGTAATATTTTTAAATAGTTGGAATGTTAAGCCTACAGTTACAGCTAATGCGGCAGATGCAAGGGTTGCACATTCCGTTCATTATTTTACGATGATTGCCAGGCGTAAGTGAGGGTTGAGAATACTTAACTGGGAACGATGGTTACAAAAAGAAACCGGCGCATCAGAGGAAACGTCGGGCTCAATTATCTCTCCCAATATTTGTAAAAGATGAAAGATACGATGCACACCGTAGCTCCCCAGACAGATAATTGAAAACCCAAACAACCCTAATATTTTAAGTTTCCTTGGTGGCAGAGTGACATATTTTGCGGCGGCTCCATAAATTATCTATTAGCCGAACATCACTTGACGCGGCCACAATGGGCGAATGTTAACTTTTGTGCAAGCGAGCGCGACGCACAAAGGGCGAGGTAGAACCCTTCCGCACCTGCATTCCCACGATGCCCGCGCTAGAAAGTGCATCGCCTATGCAACATATTGAAAAAAAAAGATTGCGCAAATAAAATTGCTGTCAAACATTTAAATTTTACCCAAAAGGGTCCAATTTGACTACAACGTTGAATGCGATGCGTGGGAAAGGGCTGGTGAGAGCGGCCGATGTTGCCCTGGCCGAGCTATCTGTCCGTGTTTGAAGTTTTTATGATATGGTTTTCAATCGATAATAATCATAACGGATTCATGAATGTATTCCTATTTAGAAAGAGCCCTACCCTTTGGTTAATTATTTTCGAAAATACTGGTTACGTTTTCGTATTTCTTATACACACTACCCATATATGCCCAGAACTATGTTTTTAATTGATTTCTTATATGCTTTCTAATTTGAAAACGATCAGCCCTGTATATGCCCAGATTTATTTTGGATGTGTTTCGTTTTCGAATCAGGACGCAAACATGGGTTAGGACTATCAGGTGAGGAAATCTTGTTAGGTAGGTTAAAGTTTTAATTTATATTCATTGCCTTAAAGAACGTGAGATGTTGGAGAAGATTACATAGGTAATCTACGTATTGAAAAATAATTTGTCATAAGCATGGTGAGGCTTAGGATGCCGCCGGGAGAAATAAACAATCTTAATTACTTCCTTTTGTAAAATCTTTACTTGTTTATAGTTAATATAAATACTCGCTCAATCGTAGATTTCAGTATTTATTATAAAACTTGACACAGAGGTGTCGTTTTCTGAAATAAATAAGTCAATTTTGTAGACCACCTCTGCGTCGTTCCAAGGACCCCTGGACTTGCAAGTATACTCGAACTCAGTTGTTGAACACTTTAGTACCTTATCGCAGCGACTGATATACAAAATTTAAACTATTGTCAATTAATACGTTATTGCCACAAGGTACTAAAATGTAGAGCTACTCATGAGCTCGAATGCGCGACAGCGTTGCGCGCTGCGACTTGTATGTTGCGATGCAACCACGCGTTGAATTGAGACTTAGCGCGAGCCTCAGAGAGCAACATTTCTGCCATTTTTGAATAGCGATATATATTGTAAGAAAAATCTAGCTCCGCCGAACAAATGGCGCGTTACGGATTAATCTGCGCCCGTTGCGACACCCATTCACAACATTTACATAGAAATTATCAGAAAGAGCGTAATACGAGTACAATGAAATATCACATGATCAGAGAAAAAAAAGAAAGGGCCGAGTTCTCACGTGTTTATGCTTAAGGTTGCGATCCGCACGGTTGCAATCAGGCGCATCGGAGGCGCAAAAACGAAGGTCAGTGGGAGTCGGAGAAACTGGGCCGGTCTCGAATTGCATCGCGACCCTTTCACTCTCGACGGTACCTGCGCTTTTTACGCGCCGTTCCCAGAATCGCCGGCAGAGCGACCGCGCGCCGCGCTTCTCAAACTGTCTTATAAAACGTTCGCTCGCTGCGACGTAACGTAACGTAACGTAACGCGGATGCGGTTGTTGGTTTGCTGATATATCAATATAGAATGGACTAAAATTTGTTTAAAGTGAGTAACTGCACTAGCAAAACTAGATAGCACAATAGTAGAAGTTACACAAGATACTAAATCTGGCTAGTGTGACACGAAATAGCTACATTTCATACTGCAATCTCAATATCTGTTGACCGCCAAAAATAGTTTGAGAATATTTAAGGTACCTACAACAGTAGTTATCTGAATCAAATAATCAGGTTAGTACGACGATGAATTACTTATCAGGTACTTAATTGCTTTACAGCGCGAAGCATTAAGTGATCCAATTAAACCAATCAATTAATAATAACAATCTTGAATCTACTTTACCTTGTAGGTAACTATTAAATACTATCTCGTTTTATATTGTTGCAGATCTACTCATTTAAAATACTTTTGTCCTATAAAGTACTTAGTTTCTAAGAGAGATGGATCTGCCACCATTCTTAGAAACTAAGTACTTTATAAGAATTCTTTGTCAAACTTGATAAGTAGCAACAAGTTTTAGCACCGCTGACTGATGCGCCAATGCGCTCAATATTTCGCAAATTCTTCTTTTTCGAAAGGTCCTTAAAATAAATCAAATGTATATGGGGTAGTCACAAAAAAGAGGGTTAATTACTCGCCCTTGGACTGCTTCCATGAAAGGATGGGATTTTTTTGGAGAAAAACTTCACATTAAAAGATAGGGTATGCAATGCGATACGTGGAGCTGTGCGCAGTGTGCGTGCACTTTGATAGGTTTTCTTTTATTAAGTAGAATGTGGATTGTGTTTCTTGACTTACATATACCTACCATTGTATATCAGATTTAAAAACTTAGTCCATAGAAAGTTCTACAACTTTGTATGAACGCCAAAACTTTTTGGTTTCAAATCTTTATAAAATTATAGAGATACATTCCACACAGATAAATTTTCATATATTTTAACCTTAATTTATTAGTTAAAATAAAATAAAATTGTTTCATAACTGCTTGATTGGCTGTCAAAATTTTAGTAGGTAAATGTGTCTGGTTAAAACTGTGTTTTTAGCTAGGTCCTGTTTTTAGAATGCGCTGAAATTTGAAATATATGAATTATGTTTGAAAGGAATGACTGACTGCGAGCTGGTTGCTGCACTTTTTCTCAACTATCTCCTTTTAGGAAGCGCTAAAAAAATGTTGATGTTGAATTAAACGAGCACGGCCTACTTACCTACTGAACAAACATCTTTATATCTATTTTATGTTTATCATAAGTAAACCTCATGAGAATGCAATATTATGGTGTCTAAGAGCTGATCTGATGGTGGAGTCGGCTGGTAGCAAAAGAACATCTGCTATACTTAACATAGAGCCAATGAGTTTGGACTCATTAGTTTGGGTTAAATAAGCAAATAGGTAATACCTGTGCAGAAAAAGAACGCTCGTGGTTTTATATACTCTTGTACTAAACTAACCCTTTTTGCTGTTCCTTTCTGCGGTAATATAATAATTAAACATAACATAAAATTAGACATTAGATTAGAGATGGCATTAAGTCAATAAATTAAATAATCATTATGCTGAGTTGATTCCATTTGCGCAGTACTTTGTGCGCTTCCTTGTTTCCTCATAAAGACTATAATAGTAGATTGTTCAACAAGGGACTAAAACAAGCCATAATGACACGAGATGTTTGTTTTGCTCGATGTTTTGCTCGCAAGCTCGCTCGCGTGGCTGTAGTTCGAGTGTCATTATGGTTGTTTAGTCTCGCGTTAAACAGTCTACTTTTCACTTTGAATGCGAGGAAAAAAACGACGTTCTAAACAAAACGACAACATTTATTATAAAAAAGTTTCTAACAATTAAAACTAACAATTAGGTTTCTTAACAACGAACGCTCAATACAAGTTATGAACATCTATTCAAAATACAAATATGAAAAAAAAGTTCCGCGGTTTTTTTGTAAAGTGATGTTTTAAATGCTTGCATATTTAGCCAACAGATTCAAACTTGGAAACCATTTTAAAAGTAATTGGACCACGCATAATAAAAGAGTTCGGCCTTAATATGATTAAATAGATTCATATTCGTAATAATTAATCGTGTTTCACGAAATTAAATCCTTTTGTTTTTATATATTTGCACAGTTGTCATTTTGAGGTTATTTCGACACCCAAAAATATGGTCCATACACAATCACTGAAAATGGCGATAATCCTCCATTCACAAACACCGTGATTGGTTGTTTAGGAGTTTCCAAAGTAATTTAAAAAAAAATTACTTTAATCCCTAGAGATTAATAAGGAGCTTTAGTCCCGATTCGCAGAGATTTAAGTAGCATTTTAAGAGCATGAGAAATGAAAAACCATTAACTAGTTCGACACGCGAGGTGGCGCGCAGATTGAAACCAAATATTAAAACAACCTAAATTTCTTTTTGTGATTAGAACGTTGTTCATAAACATTGAGATAAAATTTGGTAAATACGAAAGGGTTAAAGGTGAAAGCTTATGAATGAGGAACGACGCAGCCGTAAGAGCGTACAAAACACGTATTACCGTGTGCATTCTCAATTAGGCAGCTTCATACCTACCACATAGAGCTGAACGGACCTCTCACTGCTCGCTGTAGCCAATAGGTATAATAGGTACTAAATCTACAAAAAAAAGAGCTACCGAGTTGCAAACCAAGAGATTATGTAATGTCGTGGTAGTGGAATGGAACCTGAAAACTATGTATTGTCGCTACTATCATCATACCCTTATACCGGCTGCCAAGTAGAAGTGTTCGTATTGCTGTCTTCAGGTGTGGGGATAAGACAACAACTGGTGTAATAACTAACATACTACACGTATTCTACCTTAGTCCTCAGGGTTGGTAACGCATTTCTATTCTAGAGATTGTAAATGTCGATGAGCCACAAAGTCCTCTTACTTACTTGCTGGCCTGTGTGGTCGTTTGCCTTTTACTTAAATGCGTATCTATGTACAATCCTACAAAAGACCCCGGACCTAAAGTTAGGAAAATGTGGTCTCAGTTAAATATCCTGAGATTTTGATATGTTAGAGATTTCAAAGTCCTGAACCAAAGTCTCTAGGGGTGCTAGTTTGATTCAAATGGCACACATTTATCATCTTAACGATTTTCTTAAAATAGCTTGTGTTATAAGTAACAGATATCATTTCAATATCTACATGGAGTATGCAACTGTTCCATTAGGTGGAGAGTTGGATGAGTACATTTGTAACGAAATGTGATTTTGTACATGAGTATTCTATAAATATAGATTGATAAGTTTTAAGCTGTAACGCTATTTTCCTTTTATTTAATCCGTTGTTTATAATTTTTATGACCTGGTACAAAATCAGTCGAAACTCTGAAAGGGACTCAGAAACAGTGGTAGCACCCCTAGAGACTTTGTTCAGGGCTTTGAAATCTATATTATATCAAAATCTCATGATATTTAACTGAAACCACATTTTCCATACTTTTAGGTCCGGGGTCCTTTTCCATAGGTATCCAATATTAGACGGACGAGGAGGTAGCGAGGCGATCTAGGCACAAGTTAGCACAAGATTTGGACAAGTGAAAAAAGAGAGGGGAGGCCTTTGCCCGGCAAAGGAATGGTTAGAATTAAAAATACCAATCAGACAAGAATTAAAATTTGCTGGGACATGATTTTTAACATTTCCTTCGTTAGGTATTTTTCGTAAGTCCCGGCATATTAAAGACACGGTTGCTTAAATAACATTATATAAAAAAACCAATTGAACTACTCCAAATAATAATTAGTAGGAACCAACGCGAATCGCCCTGCCTTTAAGCAAATTGTAAGAATAGTAAAAATGTTAATATTTTTTGCATGTAAATCTCACTTTTATTCAGGTAGATTTGTTTTTTGCTGCGATTCCACAAAACCAAAATATAACTTGTTTTGGAATTTGCACTTTATTTATAAGGAATAGGGTGGCTTTGACGTTTTTAATATTTCTTATGACGTAATATGTTATTGAAAATCGATATCGCAGCTTCGATCATTTATAACCGGCGTCGGACGGGCAAACAAAACGCCGGTCGCAGAAAAAGCGGCGGAATGTGATGCGGGGAGTAGTGGAAATGAAGTATTATTGCAACACTTGCACTCTCGATCGCCCTTTGTGGGATCCAATAGCGTCTTCTCCGGTTTCAGGACCTACGCCTTTATCAGAATTCTCGGTATCGCCACATCTTCCTACGTGATCTCCCTGAGGTTAGAGTCGTGGAAAAAAGACAACTTGGTTTCAATTTGGCTTTATAACTGGTCATGCACCGGCACGAACTCCTATTGTCTATGGATGCTGACGGCTTACGGGTAGACATTGAATTTCCAATTTCCAAATCTCGGTTGGTATAAGATTACGCTCACTGCAGAAATGCTATTCAAAAATTATAAAAAGTCACAATACTTGCATTTGTCTAATAAATGGGCATAATTACAGAGCGATATTCGATTTTCACCTAAAATTCTCATATCCTGTTCCAAACAAGAGCAGACGGTACTTGGTAGAGGTCCAAATTGACTCGATAATGGCGGTACCTATATTGAATAAACATCTTTCAACTATTCGTCAGTACTTATTCGCTATTTAAAGCTTGTTTGGTTTCGAGTGGGTAAATATACAATTATAGTATTTTCAATGTCCGTGTTTGCAGGCGAGTGTGAGCGCGTTTGTCGGCGCGGGCGCACAAAGCCGCGCGGTGATTATACGGCGAGCGATCTCATGCGCCGCTGCGTCGCGAGACCGCAACGAATTGCACCCCGATCTATGCTTGCTTATTAAAAGAAATGGTCCATAGTTTATCTGTGTTGCGAGGTCCTACATACTGTTTGTTATACACGTTGATACAGGCACTTGAATTTGAATTGTTGTAAGTCACCGAAAATGTAAGATATTCTATCTGAATTTATTAATCGAATGTAGGGAAATATGTGATTTTGATATTTTTGAACAGTACTTATAAGTAATAGTAATTCTAATACTCGGTCCGTATCCCTCGACAAGACGCATTGCGAGAGCGTTATCGTTATCGACAATGTATTGGATTGAAGTACGCTTATGCAAATTCGTTAGCTTTAGCCTTTAAGCATCTTGTCTATGGCCAAACTACTGTCTGAACAAACGTTATAGTACCTATTAGTAGTATGGTAAAGTACTTATCAAGCAAGCTTTCTTTTCTCTTGCTTACTCATAGATTATATCTATGTTAGATATATAATATATATTACCTATAGACAGGTAGGTACTTGCAGTTAGAATATTGAATAAAAGCGGAAACATCTTATTTATTTAATTGGTTCTTTTAGTGCCTGATATGATAAAGTTTTTAAGCTAAAGTTAATAAAACGTCGTTAAAAAAAGTCATTCGCAATTTGAGCTTGAGAAGGTTGAGAAAATAATGAAGAAAAATAATTGTTTCACTCTAAATTAAGCCGCAAAGCCGAAAAAAATAATGAAGACTCGCGTGCGTATTTGTCCAAGAGCCCAAGTAGGTTGTTTTGTTTTTAAAAGGCATTTATTATGAAGGTATGCTGTAATGTAACAGTCGTGTGTGATCACATTGATCACACATGACGCACGACATCAAGTATCGAACAATCGGTAGGTACCACACGAGAGCGAGGAGCGCGGCAGCGAAGGAGGTGCGAGCCGCGCTGTCGCGCTCGCGTGCACTTGAAAGACACACGTGCACAAAACTGCGCCTGCGCCCTAAAGGATTTTTTACAATAAAACATATGCCGCTTTTTGCTTAACCCACTTTAGCTTCGATTATAACCTTCTTACCTACATTTGCTTCGCTCTTTTGTGCAAATGAAGCCGCCGGAACGGTTACATGTGTTCGATACTCCATCGTTAAGTCCCTTATGCCTAATGTTATGTACGTCTATGTCTTGTTTATTCTTGTCTGTTTCAATGATTATCTTGGATTACTTAACGATCAGTTATGCATTTCAAAATATATCAATTTTATCATGAATCATAGAAAGTTAACGGATCTTGGATATATTTTATATGAAAAATCGAGCGGAAATATTTGTAAATTGCTAAGAAATCATTTAAATTCTAAGTATGTGACTTTAACCAAAACTTTTTTTCTTGAAACTTTGTTTCTTGATTTAATTCATATCTATTCAATAATAAATGAGTTACCTCATGATTTTTGTTACCGCGTGGTTTAAGAGTTTGTTGGATAAAATTTCGTGTTGAAGATATTAAGAAAAGGACTTCCGGAAAATCTTAAGTAGGTACCCACTCCTCAGTCCTGATGATATAATACACAGGGCTAAATCTATGTTCTTAATAAGTTTCTGTCAACAATTTCATTTATACAAATATATTTTTTTGCCGAATCGCATTTTGATGCGATGCGAGTCAAGGTACCTACACAAATACAGCGGAGAACCTTTTGCCACCTTCCGATGCCATCAGCTCCTAGATACCAAAGTATTGCAGCCCCCTAAAGTTTACTCCTGTATTCATTTCAGTCCATGACGATAGCGGGAAGTGGTTCAAATTGACTTTGCAAGATTTCAACCGATAATGGTAAATTCCGTAGCTCTGCCTACCCCTTTCTGGGAACGAGGGCGTGAGTTTATGTATGTATGTATGACAAACATATTTACGAAGTAGTTGGATTGTATGTATTGTTTCACTTGTTGTTTTGATGTTAAATACCTATGTTTATATACCCATACAATCTTTGCTGAGAAGTTGCTATATTTACCGAAGACATTTAGTAAATTTTCAATAATAACCTATGCTTGTGTATTACGTAAATTATACAAGAATACGCATTGGTAGTACGCGACTAGGTAATATCTAAGACCCGATTTTAAACGTTGACATACTACATTTATGATTAAAAGGCGCCAAGAATTGATCGTAAATGAAGCAGTGATTCATTCAATGACTGATTAGTTATTATCAAATGCTAATTCAAATATAATCACTGTGTCAGAATATGTATTTGCTCTCTGTAGACAAAATGGCAGCAGGAGAGTGCCAAAAAACTCAAGATGGGTGTTAAGTATGTTGGCATTTGTTAGTTTTTGTTTATGATTGGAACCCGAGACGAGACGGCTCGCATATGGAGCGGCCACAGGAAGAGCTCGCCGCGACACTTTTTGTCTTAGATTTTGTGCAATAATAATAGGGCTGGCACCAGAAATCATAACACGAACTTTCACTTCGTACCTACGATTTTATTTCACAATGAGTTTTATTGCATGCTGGTTGTTGATGTAATCCTAAATATTACAGGGTCAGTATTAAAAGCATCTCTTTTTATGTACAATGCCATTTTCAAAATATTAAACCCTTGGTGGTGATAGGTACTTAATAATATTACAAAGAATTCACAGAACTACTTCTGAGTAATACAATGAAAAGTGTCGAACATTTCAATTTTTTTTTAAACTGTGAACTTACCTACGCTAACTCTGGAAGGTAGGTGTTTTACAGTTTGGTTTTAAAGGGGCGTTTTTAAACATAGTTAACTACACTGCTATAAGACAAGTGGCATCTCAGACAATAATTCTGTAGCAAGTGCAACCATTTTACTAACGAGTGAGGATTGAAACTGCTTTGGTTATTGAATGTGAGATACCGCCTATTGGCGTATGAGGGAAGTATATAAATGTATGACATTGTCGTGACGTAACGGAAAAGTTACCGTTGTTAATTTTAGTTCTTTAACTACGTGCACTTTTTTGGAAAATTACCAATATGAGGAAATAAATTAGGAAGGTTTCGTAGTAAGGTTTCATATGCGCGTTTTCACTAAAAACGTATACCCCAATTAAGAAACGAACTTGGTCAGTTTTGTGACGAAAATTAGACATACATTGCGGCCATCAATGTATAGCTAATTTTCGTCATAAAACTGACGAAGTTAAAGTTCCTTAACTTTAGTCCTTAATTGGGGTACACGATTTAGTGAAAACGCCCGTTTATCATAATTATTTATCTGCCATCAAAATGTTACGCAGGTAGGCAATACGAGTATATATATTTTATTAAGGTAAACACAAAAATATTTGAAATAAATAACAAACATACAAAAATATAATTTCTGAGAATGTGAAATAAACAAACGAATATAAATAATTAAATGTACCTATCACTACTGACTGATTAGACTTTATATTTATACACCTAAGGTATAATAAAATAAGCGCAATTAAACAGAGTAGGTACCTTAGTTACATTTCAACCTTAAAAATGGTATTTATACGGAAACTTTTAAGCACGTTGACCATTACGTGTAGCTGGCCGTCAGCGGTCGTCGTCGTTGGTCTTGCCGAGTTAACCTGCACGAACTTTAGCCACGTGTGTACGGTGCGGCGTCTGACTACAATTGCAGAAAGTCGATCTCTTACTGACTCTAAATAAGTGTTTATAAATATGTGATTGCGCCTGTGCCGCGTTGCGAGCCCTGCGGGTTTGCACAAGATCCCACGGTCGGTGAAACCGGAGCCGGCCGCGCTTCCGTCCGGCTTTTAGCGTCTCATCGGTCACCGGCCCCCGCCCATCCATCCAGCCGCAAATACACCTCCTTACCATACCACATTATGTCCATTCACAGCCTATATAACATCCATCTTGTACAGACAGCGTAATAACATTGCGCGGCTCCACCTCGCTAAAACGGACGCCATTTAGAATAGTAGGATCTTTAAATATGCCTTTAAGAATCAAAGGAAATTAGCGCGGAGTGTAGGTGTCAGATAAAAGGAGAATCAGCAAGAGGTGGGAGCGCTCCCGATCATTAATATTAATTAGTCTCGGTGCGCCCGCGTCCGCTCCGCTGCGCCTTGCTCTTGACTCGCTGCGAAATTAATTACTCGCAATCTTTATGTTCCAATTATAAAGGCCTTCGCAACAAATTAAATCTGTCCGGAGCAGGCCTCTTTCAAGAGAGGTTTCACTCTCTTTGTGAACTTGATAAATGTTTCCCGCGAAATTTTATTTCAATTCAGCATAATGTAGATTTCTAACTTAATACGTTAAATTATCTGGGGATATTAAAAAACCCATCGTGTAAAAATTGTGCGACGTTGAGCGTTAATAAAGCCGTAATAATTATGACCGTCACTCGTCCCGCGAAGTTTTCAATTGAATTGTAATTGTACGTTATTCGCGACTCGCGGTCGTTATACAGAAAAAAGCGAAACTGATTTCGAAAGCCAGCTTTTGCATAAATGCCATGAACGCACACCACTTCCGCATTTGAAAAGCAAAAACTAAATCTCGGGGTAAAAACCACCAAGTTTCCCTTTCATCGCGAGGCAAAATATTTAACGGCCGTAACCGGATACGCCGGTGCTGCTCGTGGAAACAAAGCAAAACCCACCAACGTGTTATTACGCGAAACCAACATTTAATAAGCTCTTTTTCATTTTGCATCGGTTTTGGTTATCCATTAATTCGTTCTCTGTGCAAAAAAGCACTCGGGTTCGCCAACGCCCGTGGGTACCCGCTGTATTTGAATAGTTAGGTGGCGCGGACATTGTTATGGGAAGATGCGGAAATGGGATATTTTCTTTCGAGAAATATAATATTCCACGCATTATGTTGGGCCATCGCAAAAAGTTCGATAGAGTAATACTTAGTTGAGCAATCTCGCATACATACAAATAATACACAATGCTTGTTTGTGGTTAACTCTTGAGTAGGGATAGGGAACCGGCATGTGAAATATGCGTTATTATCTATAATAAAATTGTCGATACTGAAATTGATACGTAATTAAATCCTTTTATATTATAATTTGACTACGTTTACAAATTTTATTTGTAGCGACTCTCGGTGGTCCGGGTCAAAGTTTTCCCTTTGGTTTTGAGCCCAAAGAGGATAGATGACCTTTCCATAATGGCTTCGATTGATCAATACTAGTGGGCCTTTTTGTTCTTGAGTACCTTAAACACAGTGGCTTCTCGCCGTCTGTCCCTCTGTATATAATCTTACATCTTTCAAATTACGCAACAGATTTTAATGCAGTTTTTCATCAATAGGTAGAGTAATTCAAGAGAAAGGTTTTTATTAATACTAAATTCAAATATACCGAAGCGAAGCAAGATTGGGTCGCTAGTACCTTATAAATAAATAAAACAAATAAATAATATCAGGGGAAAATACACACAAATTGTCCAAGTCCCAAACTAAATCCAAGTTAATTGGGCACTAGAGAATAATACGAGTAAACTTACTTATATGGAGAAATACATAGAAAACAACCAAGACTCAGGAACAAATACTCGCGCCCAACATATAAATATCCATCCCATCCGGAATTTGAACCCGGGACCGCTAGGTTCTTAGGCAGGTTCACTAACAACGTGAAGACGATACTGTCCGCCCAAGGACAAACCGACACTAATCAAGTAATATATTACTTAATATGTTTATTATTACTTTCATTCTGTTGTTCAGTGTTCTGATCTTACTTTTTCAACATTAGTGAAATTCTCCAAAACTTACAAAGAAATACAATAGAAGTGGTCTGTGGCTCCAGATAAATTGGTAATTGAATTGGTCGTCTGCAACAATGTGAAATGCGCCCTGTACGTGTAAAAGAGCATTTAATCAGTTATGCTTGCTATGTGGGATCAACAATATCCGCTAAATCTTTAATATTTTGGTAGTCAATACAAAAATTCAATAGTTATATTTTTTATTTATAACCTGAATGTCCTTTTTGTATTGAGAATATTGGCATTGATGTAATTTTGAATGACGTACGCCCACACAATGGCAAATCTGTATTAAATGCTCTTTTTTCATGATTTCTATACCTGATTTAAAACCTTAAGTTAGGACAGGATACGCTGTTATTAAATATTTGACAGGTCCTAGAGCCGAACGATCGAGGGATGACACTTCTCACTATAGCGCAACCGTGAAATTCGGATCCAGAGTTGTCAAACATTGAAATGCGATTGCGTTGGTAACGCGCAGCAGCTTATACTCTCTACATTAAAGCGTGATTAAACGTGTTCAACTCTTTTTATATGCATTCAAAAGACTTCTTGATCCGACCAATCAAAGCGTTATACGACGTGTAGGTTTTAAAGTAAATATTTTTGTTAATCTAATATCCCACTGCAAATGTATTAAAAATGTGATTGGACGGAGATGCGCAGGTATGAGCTTATAATGAATTATTGCAAAACTATAAAAAACAGGAGAGATCCAAATCGATTTCCTGTCAACAACTGACTGACCATGCGCAAGTAGAGGCGATCCGCCGCTTTGTCTGCGCAAGATTAATGAATGTGAATTAGATACGTTCGAATTTAATTGAAATTGGACTTCGGAAGTGGAGTGCGTGCTGAATGGTGCAATTTGTCCTGAATAGAGGTTTGTTGCGAAAAAAGCGCGGCGTCCGCGAAGTGTCCCGCAGCTGGCCGCACTACCGCCGACTCCTAATCGGATCAACATTTTTTACTTCTGATAAGTTCGCAAATGGAAGGTTTTTTGCAAGCATAATATGGGTTTTTAAATATCCGCGATAAATAGAGAAAAAACAGGTATTCTAAGAATTCTACTGATAATTTATGTTATTACATTAGTTTACTGAAATATCGGGAAGTGTATCAGTTACCATCCTTTATATATACATTCAACAAATTATGCGAATAATGCTATCATTTGGCGGAATCAATCTATTTTCTGTTTTAATTTATGGATATATATTTTTAATTCTTTTTCCCCAAAAAAATCAGAGGATGTTATCAGGTTACTAACTATAGATTGACATTACACACTTTTAGGACTTGGTCTCGTCCATGCGCTGTATGAGAAGTAACGACGTCGACAGTTGCTCATCTCAATATACTCGGAAGGTTCAGACCCCTGTTATTCACTTGTCCGATATAGAATATGTTCGATAACATTCTATTTTGTCCGAGAAATTCGACTTCAAAGAGGGTTTTAGTTGGCGTGAGAGGTTACGCAAGGGCTGCTTCGCAGTTTGCGTCAAAGATGGTTGTCAAAGGCAGAAAGCGAGGTGTACAAAGGTCACTACCGCCCGCGCGCCGCTCGACCCTCGCCGCGTCAACGCGTTGGAAAGGATTTTGATGTCCAGAACATGAACCTGCGATCATACTAGAGTTTTATGAAATCCAAAAAGAAAAGCAAACCTTAGTACCAATTTCACCAAACGATGTTAAATTCAATCAAAGTAGTCGACTTAGTTCATACATTTTGACAGCTGTTAACGCTCTAGTCGTCTGTGAAGACTTACTCTAAAAATATAAACATATATTTGTGTTTACATTGGTGGAAAAGAAGCCAGGATTCCTAAGCGAATCGCGTTAAGTGGCAAAGAAGTGGCGTTCAACATTTAGTACCTTTAATTGGTTTAATTGGTTAGCTGACAAACCAAACGCCCCTCATTAATATTCAGGAAAAATAGCATATTTTTGAGGCAAAATATGTAAGTACATCAATGAAACTTTGTTTATAACTTTATCTTGGCACTAAAAATGAGCCTACCGAGTCCTGTCTTAATTTAGGGGATCTACCCCCATGGGAGGGTTATGGGAAGCATCCCACGAAGACCAAAAACTGCCGCTCAGGGGAAATAACTCGTAAGCTAATTTTGGCATAGTTGTAGGGAATGGTGTTTTAAACACATGCTAAAAGTAGTGATGGGTGGTGGAGCTAACAGGGTGTAAAGGTAAACGGTAGCCCATAGCAAAAAATGATTCATGACATAATTAATCTACATAAAATTCTCTACAAAAAAGATTTTGTAATTTTTTTTCTTTGGGTTCAATACTTTATGACATATGGAGGGAAAAATGATTTCAAAAAGGCCATAGTCGGGTGTCAATAGTAAGTCGGCCCTTACATCAAATGGGCTCGGGTTTCTTTGTGAGTACCTCGTATAGTGAATAATATTTATGCTGAGTATCAACATCTTAATTTCACAGTTCTCCACTTACGATTTTTTCGTTTTTTTTAATGTACTGTTTTTCAGGATGTATTTAAGCGAATTTTGAGATGATTTTCTTTATACAGATTCAGATTGGCATCGCCTCCCAAAAAACGAATACTAACTAGTTATCGTATAAAAAAAGGAAAAAAGACCGAATGGACCTTACTTGTTGGCTTGGTTAGTATCAAATGACGTTAGTATTTTTCTTTTACGGATTTTAACACTTCTAAGAAAATTTTAATTTGTCACTAGTAAATCAGGGGCCCTGATTAAGGGCCTGCATGCTGCATGCTGTGTTCGTCTAGGTCACCCTTGAGATACAACTCAGGAATTCACATTTATAACGTTAAATTACCATCAAACATAAGAGTATAAGAATTACAGAGATATTCGTTGTCTTATCACGACTTTAAAGATAGATTTATTCATCTAAGTAAAATAAAAAAAATAACCTCAAGTATGTAGACTATCGCAATATTTTTCTCGTGACCGATACATGTTAAATGTAGCATTTCCTTTTTCGGTCTCGCTGTGACCAAACCCTTATCGCCGTGGGGCGTAAATTGCTTCGACGGTTGTTGATTCTTTGCCCCTGAACAGAGCTGATCTCAAACAAAAAGTATAAAATTAATGTTGGAAAACTGAAATCGTACTGACAAGATTTCGTTTAATTTTGAGTCCTCGTGTACTGGAAAGGTTCGTGCCACACCCTATCTTAATCCAATCCATCCCGATATAAATAACTATGTGTGTCATTCTACATAAACTAAAGTCATGTCGGAAAACAAAATATACGTACGCAAACATCGACAAAACTTGAAAATGAATACTAATATCGACGAAATTGTAATTGAATAATAAATACCTTGACACGAAACAACAAGCGCCATACATAGGTACAATTATTTGTAAAAGTTGATTTTTAAACAAATTGTACCCTAAAAAGTAACGAAAAGTAACAAAAACGATCATTTTAATATCGATTGTATTTTTTTATATCTATTATGTTAAGTTGCACCTGGACATGGCGTTTGTTGTCGGAGGCCTTCGGGTCAAAAAATAATATCCAATAGGCGATGTCGTCCGCCGGATTCCCGTTACGACGCTCTTTAGGTCATTTTTTATTTTGATAGTTTTTTGTTAAAAAAACGACGTGTGCTCAAGAAATTATGCATCTCGCTGCACAACAATGGCGCCCGACGCGTGCGCTGATGTTTTTTAAAAATCGCAGAATGATGTCAAGTCAGCCATTGTGTCACGAGACATCTTCTCGCCACACAAATTATATTTGGTTCCTACATGTTTAGTAAATAAACGTCAGAGATTTTTTCATGGACGTTAATCTATTTTCTATTGTAGGATATAATCTACCTACCATGATTCATGACAATCATGACCATAGTCATGTTTAGTATAAATTATGTGTTTATCGATTATTGGGGTGGTTAGAGATGGCAAAGGCTAGAGTTTTTATTTTCCGAAATTGGCACTTTAAGCAATTATGTTCTGTGCATAAAAGTTCTAATGAAAATGATGTTCTCTTCTTTAGTAAATAAATGAATGCTTTGACCTACATACATCAGAAGATAGATATAAGTAGCTAGTATTTTTCGGTGCCACGCAAATCTAAGTTTAAATTTACTATCTCCAAAGAATAATAACATATTGTTAGTTTACCTTGTCAGTTCTTCCTCTCATACGATTTCATTGATGCGTGAGGTGGACGGGTAGATAAGCAGGACATATCCCTTGTTTGCATCAAACAAAGGGTCCAGCGCTAAACTTATCTAACGTTTGTACAGGACGTTTGAAAAAATGTAAATCCATGGATGTTATTTTTGAATTTGTGCAAGGCGTTTGACAGCGGATAAGACGAGTCGCCGTGGCGCATGTCACAAAGGGTGACAGTTTGGCGAGCGATACAAAGGGCGACATTTGAAAGACGTCGGACGGTGAATGGGCAGGAGAAGGAGTGATCGAGCGGCCGCGGCGCGGCTCCCCGCCACCCGCGCGGCTTTAATCCTGCGATGTGGACACTACACTACACTGTATAGTTACGACCTAAGGAGACCAATACAGATATTCGATTCGGCATTATGATTATCGTAAAACACGATGTAGTAAAGTGCTGTAGTACCACTGTGTTATATAGGTACTAGTTTTTAGTGGACGCTAACTTTTTTTCCAATCTATAGATGCTGCAGTTGATGCCGCGATGTTAACATAGAATAAAACCCTTACCTATACCTAGGTATAGTAGGCTACAAAGAGATGTATCCACTTTTTACCCAATTGCATTGTAATGTGCTCCAAAAGTATTCACATCACTTTGTAGCGACTGTGTGTGTTGCCTTTATGACAACTTAAATCAATATGGACCTCATTAATTTTTCATTACAAAATAAACGCGGGTTTATGTTCAACAATACACGGTACTTACGAGTAAAAATTACTGATTTATACATAAAGCATGCATGACTCTTCTAAATACTAACTCTACTTTACCCACTGATACACAGGAAGTAGGCAGTGTAAAAGACATGATTTATCCCACGTAACCCCATGTGACCGTGGCTATGTGGAAGCCTAACTGGCCGTAATGTTCACTTGGGAGAAAACATAAATCCAGTTTTACCGTTGAAATAAAAAGAGGAGTTCTGTAAGTGGGATAGTGCAGGGTATAATTCACATTTATGCGGAGCGGCCGACGGCGCGTATCGGGTCGCCGGATAGTTGGCAAGGACAATACTCTCCCGGAGAAAAAGGGAATTATTCATCACACCCGGAAGGGGAGAGCCCGTGACGCAAGCATAGAAATAGCCATCTGTTACGGGCACTGCCGCGTAACCGCCTACGTGCAATCATTCCAATTTCGACTCTAAACACATCAGGTAGCGCTTACTTTCGCATACTGTTACGTCAATATCAGATCTTTTGGACGATAGCGAGTGTCCAGTTGATTGTTGCCAGTTGCAGAATCAAAAGTTTAAACGGCCGCCGAGAACAAAGGGCGCTCGGACAGGGCCGCAGAGGGATAAATATTCAATGCGAATCCTTTGGACGCGATATTTTATACTTTATTCAGCGCGATTGTCAGCGCCGCGCTCTCACCTGCGCGGTGTAGCGGAACGACGGAGCCGTCCGGGGCGAGACAAGATGTAACGGCCGATCACGTCAACCGTTCTCGATCTCGACATCATTCACGGCTCTCTTTTACAAACATGGCGACACCCAAAAATAATGAGCTATAATTTTGACAACTAAAAAACCTTATAATACTTAGCCGTTTTATAAAAAGTTATACCATTTATAATTAAAAGTTTACAAACCTCTATAAAAAGGTGTAATTATTGCAACCGCCATTTGGAAACCTTCAACAAAGAAACGTCAATCTAAGCAAACTAGTTTGTAATCAATCACAAGATTGTTACACTTCGGTATTGATTCTTGATCAACCGCCCTTCGGCAATAATAATACAAAACCAGGTTTTGTGCAAAGCTTACCAAAATTTACATTAAAATCCCATACAAATACAAAAAAACAGGCTGAAACTCGAGTCCATTGTGTGCGATTGATTCGTAACGGCCGAGCGCGCAATCATGTGAATGAAATATTCACAATTTTTGTAATTTTAGCGCCGCGCGCGCATCTGTCGCCGCGCGGAAGGGATCCAGCAAACAATCGGCTCGATGTTGGATAAACTTGTTTCCTGATACTTGCGTCATTAAATATACATAGACGGTAATTAAATAATTTTCGACCTCGCCAATTCGTAGTAAGCATTTGTTTTACTGCCGTAAAGTAAATGCGTACAACAAAAGTGATGGAGTCAATGTTACTGGCCATTGTGAGATAGGATTGTGAGTTATCTAGTCGCCATTGTCACTACTCAGCAAAAAGTTTCGCAAGGATATCTTTCTTTTGTTCCACCAGTGTCTCAGTGTTTGGCAAAAAATGGTTGGGTTGTGCTCCAATTTGCGAAACTGGTGTACAATTAGTTTTGTTTTTAGATAACAAAACGATTACGGCTTCTTACATAGTTCAGTTCGATGTCGGAATGCTTTGATGTCGGACTCTTTCGATAAACTTTCACTTAAAATTGTTAGCACATGACGTTTTTGACCTGGAACCTATCCCAAAAAGGACACGAAGCCCGTAAGGTAGCGGCCGGCGGTGGTCTTTAGCAGATAAGCTTCGGGTCATTTGCGAAATTTGTCTTGGGTAGGTCTTAGGTCGGTTGCGGCTTCGTTACTCTCAATAATACTCGTAGTCAGCATCACATAGAAAGTGAGAGTCAATATCTCCAAATATACCGCAATATCCAAAATGGTTAAATTGTTCCAAAATGGCAATGCGCCGTAAAGTTCAAGCTACCGTTAGTACCGTAACACCTACTGGTGTAATTTTAGCATCCGAAGTATCTAATAATACGGAACACACTAGAAATCTAAAAATCTTATGACGGCAAGGCGCCGGCTTGAATGTTCTATCAAGTGTTTGCATATACAGTGTGTAAGTGGTATACGGGCGTTCCTTTTAACTGTGGTTAGTATAACCCCTACTGAGCACATTTAGTCAGCTTTTGTTAAAATTAAATTTAAAAAAAATAACCATACAAAATAATTTAACACGTAATGTATAACGAAAAATGCAATTAATTAAACATTATGTACTTACCTGACAGATGGACTTCGATGTACATTGCGGGTCGATAGTATGTTCAAAAATTAATAACGGTGTATACGTTAGCGTAATCAAAATAATTCTTTCTGTTAATGATTAGTAGAGTCTTAATCTATGTCCAGTTTTAATAAACGCCCGTTTACCATTTACACACTGTATTGAGTGTAACTATCTGTATGATGCAAACTAGACTACTCACTAAAGCCGAAATAATGTTTATCTTGGTATGTGATATAGTGGTTTCAACATATGAAGTAGATACTTCATTAGTAGAAACTACTATTTTCGGAATTAGTATTGAAATTAGATCTTTATTTGTAATAAGTTTCTGCCAAAAATCTATTTTTTGCGACAAGCTGTTGTTGCCATCCGTATTTATTTTTGCAGAGTCATTATCTGCTTATTAAGACCAAACAAATGAGGCTCATCACGGTGGTTTTTAGTTAAGTATAGCGAAGATTCTATCGCCACCTTCTAACTCCATCTTCAGATCAGCTCCATGTCATAATTGTATTGCATTGTCATCAAATTTACACTTGTATACAATTTTTCAGCCAGACATACATACATTGCGTGTTAAATAACAGCTTGTATAAAGATGGCACAGATTCTACAGATGCAGGCGTTGTATAAAGTCATAAAGCAAGCAAAACTTTAGCATGCTTTGTCACATTTTGTACTTAAAGTATAAACTTGATCAATCTTGGATTAAATAGTGTCCATTGCTCTTAGATCCCACCGACCGTCGGACCTGTGGGCTCGTTTCTTTTCCGTGTATTTTTTATATATGAAAATAACATGTGACCTTAAGCTATCTTAGTTATAGATATATTAAATTGACGCTATTTGTTTACTTAAAACGAATGGCTAGCCGACCAAATGACGTTTCGTCAATGCCAAGCTATCCTTTATTATGTTCAACAAAACGGAAAGTAAAAGGGCTGGCGAGTGTAGTGTAGCAACAATAACCGAACCTGAAAGGGTTCCTTCAAACAAAGCCCACTGCAAATAACACTCGCAATAAAAGAAAGTAAAAGTGTTGGCGAAATTCACAAATCCCTTTCATTTAGGAGCGGAGTGATGCGTCCTTGAATTCTCTTCGGTAAGGCTTAATTGTGGTTTCACGTCTTCAAAGAGTTGGTGCCTTTGACGAGGGAGGCGGGCGGCCTCCTCCGCAAAACAAAGAATCACTCCGCGCCTTTCGCTCTCTCCACGCCTCCATGTCTATTGTGTCGTTTAATACTATTCAATGAAACCTAGCAACCGGGTACTAATTTTCATGAAGAGTTTTTAATTTGCTGTTATGATTTTTAAAAGACTAACGTTTTACGGCTTGGGTTTACTATTAACAAGTTAGAAGTTTCATTGGCCGCCACCTGCGTTTATGTTTTGGAAGTCACCGAACATTGTTTTTGACATAATTAACAAGACGATGCCATGATTGTGTCGATTTTAGATAAGATCCTGCGCACCTGCCTCGCTGGCAAACTTAATTGTTTGTCTGCAAATATTTCGGGACAAAGAGCTTGTTGTCGCCTAATTTATAGATATCTGGATCAGGGGCGCAAGGTGCGCGTGCGCGAGATAACGCACTAAACATCCTCCGCGACAAGGACGACCAACTACAAAAGAACGAGATAAAACACATTTTTTATCTTAATAACTATCCTGCATTTAACACATCAATAACCAAAATGAGCTTTAGGTTGCCGTTATAAAGTTGCAAGTCCCTTTATAACGCGGGCACGCGACTTTAGCAGGTGGGACCGCTCTTTAAAAAACTAAGCAGCTTTTTCACTGTGCATTGTGCAAAGAAAGAACTGTGTTATTTTTTCGTCAGTAAATTTTGTTTGATTTATTTTTAAAGATAACAAATGTAGTAGCGGCTAATGGCGATTAAAGAGACATTCGACTGTGTTTAGAAATAACTTACTTTGGAATCGTTACCTAGAACCAATTGGTAGAACAGCAACTGAAAAGCGATTATCGTATAAAATTAAGTCTAATTCCGGAACTTGCCAGTTTTATGAGCGGCACAAATTTAGGAGTTCACTGTTGGTTTTTCTCTAAAACAAAAACCATATCTCAGTTCTAATAATAGCGTGATAGGCGGGTGCCGCCGGATAAAAAGAGCAGGGGCGGCGCGTGCTGCTACAAATGGTAAAAATAGTAGAAATGGTAGAAATAGCCGCGCCGCGGGCAGGGCACGATAAAATCGCTTAATTTACGCGACTGCCGCCGTGTTCCGACACTTACGCTCTTTATGTGTGTTGTCTTTGGGCTAATAACTGCCGCGGCGGTGTTTGAAGGCCGCTGCTGCTCGCCGCCCTCGCTGGGACTCCGCCGGCCGCGGGCCCCGCAGCCCGAGTGTGCTGCGCCCGCCGGTCTACTAACGAGTTTAATTACAATTCTAACTAGTCTTGAAACAACTCGCTGTGAATCGTATTATGCTCGCAACTCACTAATTTGGTTTTTGTTTTCTGAATATTGACTATAATACTAATGTTATTAGGCATTCCTACTGCGAAATTAACATTAATCTGCTCCGCTTTACTTTCAGTTACTTTTAGGGAAATTAATTAGTGATAGAATTGAATAGAATATAATTTTATTGCTACACATTTCTTGTTACTATAATAACTTATGATGATAACTCGTAATTACATTATAATGTGTAAAATATCAGGCTGATTTATACCCGACTACGGCAAAGTAAACGAACGGTAATGATTTGCTTAAAATATAGCGCTCTGTGAGATACAATACAACTCAAATCTAGGATGCAAAAGCAGAAAATATCTTTTTAGTCTATGTCTGTTTATCTTTATTCTACACCACCCACCCTTTGTTTTTGAATGTATTTAAGTCATACTGCCCGATCGATACGTTTGTTAATTTGAAATTAATTCTTCATACTCACATCAAATGGGTTATACCGAGTAATGCATTGCTGTGTACCCATACCGGTTTAAAAACAAGAACCTTTGATTGCTAGCGGTAATTTTGATTGATGCGTTTAGCACTATTAAGGAGTTTAAACACTCGGTAATAGCTAAATAATTTCATTAAATCAAAGTTTTCCTAAAACCAATCTGTGACGTACCTACCGGAGGCGCCACCAAACGAGAGCCTATAAATCGTGCCGGTGCAAGTAATTACGGCTAACAGTGATAGCGCCGCAGATGAGTCGAGTGCGCTCCCAATCAGTTCCAGAAGGAGAAAGCACGCCCCGCACGGGAGCACCTCGTAAACATAAAAAAGTGCTTATGTGCCGCGGCCGAGGGCTAAAAAACAGCTCCGGGAAGGAACATAATGTAGTAGCGGCCATAAAAAGTGAATGCATTGCGTGCACTCCACGTGTGCACCGGGCGCGGGGTGCGGGGGGCGCGGGGTGGGCGCGCGGTGGGGAGGGAGGGGCGTGGGGTGTGTTCAGCGAGGGGCGGCCGGCTCGCGGCCAGTGTTGTGGTAGGTCACCGCGAGCGCGCCCGCACGCTCTCACTCTCCGCCGCGACTTCGCGCCGAGCGAACATGCCACCGCTCTTCCTCACTATTCACTTCATACTACGAACGTAAACACTTGCTGTTTTTGCATACGTGTATCCGGACAGAGATAACGAACTTTAACTGTGGAAAAAATAAATGCATTAACTGAACTGATGTGAGATGGCCTTGTCGCTGCAGTCGTCGCAGAATTCCAGAGGTTCGTGTTAAATGTTGTGTGAACGGTTCGCTGAATCTGAAGAAGTGCATATGCGTGTAAAAGTTTCGAAAGTTAGCGGGCCGGCGTGCGTGCGGGCCGCGCCGCGATTGGCCGCGCCGCCTCCACACATACACATGTATTTGCATTCATGCCGAGCTTTGCAGATTCAGTGAACCGTAGGCGCCTCGCCGCTGAGCGCGTAGCGGGTGCTACGAATCTGCTACGAAACTCCGTAGCTCGTGGCACTGAGCTATGTTTTTTTTAAGTTATTTGCATGTTGTGATTTTGTTGCTGACGTCCTACCATCACTTCCGGAGTGATTCGTCGTTGAGTCTAACCTCAGTTTCATTAAACGTAGTGTGTCGTTGCTGAACAATGAAAATGAACTATTTTATTGTTTGTGTCGAACGTTGCTAATATCTGAAAGAGAACTTTCGTGCGGCAGCCCCGAGTAAGTACTTAATTAATTAGGTAATTTTCTAACTAACACAAGTTTAAAGTAAAGCCATGTCAACGTCTTCATAATATTGCCGAGATTATGCAAAAAAAACTTTGTTTTAGATTGTTGAGGAGCATTAAATTGTTTTTATGCACATAGCGTAATCTTTGTGACTCCTTGCACGGCGGTTATAATTAAAATTGAGTTTAAGTTATACTGCAGGCCATCTTACTTCTTTACACTGTCAAAAGTATCGCCTCCATTAGCCAAATTAAAATAAAATAAATGTCGTTCTTTAAAAACGTGATCTCCTACATAGTAACGACGGCGACAGTTGAAACGGGTTATAATTGACTTATGTAATGTATGCCGAAAGTATTCAAATATGTTTATTAATAGAGAACAAACAACTCTGTTCATAATGGAAGACGAAATTACCTAATGAGGTAATTAAGGGTTATAAATGGTTAGAAAATTGGCAACAACTATAAAACTAATTGCTGTTTCTGAAACCAACTCGAAGTGAATCACTATTTAATTAAGATAACGGTACGATATAATTTGCTTGTTAAACACTTGGTTTTGCCCGCGGCCGGGCGATAACTTCACAAACTATGGATTTTGTGTACCTAATCGATCACGGGTCGCTACTAACCTAAGTATTATTAATATAATAGGGATAAATGAACCTCATGTGAACGACACACGGTACAAATCTGTATAAATCGCTAGTAAGTAGTTAAAAATATATATCAACGGGACCATCTCGCACAAATTCAACTGCTAGTATTAGTAATTTAGAATATTGTTAAGTTTATAAATATATGTATTTTAGTCAGTAAGGTATTTATCTATGGGCCTAGTAGCCTGAAAATAAAGTTATTTATTATTATTATTATTATTATTACACTAAGGCGTATGGGCACTATCTCATCGACGATAAATATGGTTATAGAATAAAATAATTAAAAACTCAAAATAAAACAAGATTTGGAACCAAATGCCTACTTGTGCATATCACACAAAGATTCGACCTTACGCTGAATCAAAGTAGCTTGAGTTCCTAAGTATGTAAGTACTACACCACTTCAAAGAAATGTTACGATAAAAAAGAAAGAAACCTTTACATGTTTTTACATGTATTTGGATTGGCTTTAATGATTATTTTAGATTATGTACGTCTTGACAATGCACTGACTTCAACTAGGTATAAATGACTGAGGCAATCCGCCGTTTCCTTGACAGACTTACCCTTTATATTGCAATATTAAAAATAATAATTAAAAGAACAGTAATTGCCACAACAGCGTTCCGCAAATATACATACGTAATCGTCACGATGATCTATTGCAGATGATGTCATTAAAGACAGATTAAACTCGTTTGCGAGATATTTTAATATTTGAAGGTGTAAGCTCAAATAAATACGCTCGGGGTAAACATAGTCGTCGCCAGCCCGGCACTCTCTCAAAACATTATATAACCGGAGACGGCGCGAAGCCGGAGAAATTCGGCGTGTGTTCCGCTTAACCCTAAAGTACTGAAACCGTACGAGGCCGTAATCTGTGCGAGTGCGTGCTCGCGACGAGGCACAGGTTAATCCCATTACGCACAGGAATTGGGCCAGCCGCGGCGGCCGCCGGACCGCGGGACGACCCGGCCCGAACCACGCCAAATTACCCAAATAACAAATAACCAATCATCAAAGTATATCAACTTGGACAAATTTATTGTGCCTTTGTTCGCTACACAAAAAACCATTTGTATTCGGAAAACAGAAGCTTCCATAATAATGTCATTCACACGATGTTTATCGCCAACCCTTGCGCAATAATGAGCTGCGGCCGAGCCTAGCCTCGCCATAAAAGTATTGAGTACGGGTTATTGACTAATATTTATGGCGTATAAAGAGGGGATAATTACAACTCTTTGGTTCGTAAAAAGTGGCGAGAAGGGTGCGGTGTTGTAAAAATTTATCACTGACATTGTCACCCGCCGCGCCCGCGCGCCGCGGCCGCCGCCGTAATGCGCTGATCTATTGCTGGCTAATCTGCTTCAATGAAAAAATCGAAAACTCTCGTATCCAATTGACAAGTAGTCTATTAATAACCTATTTTTTGATAAATGATATTACATTAGGTTTATTTTTACATTTCGGCTTTCGGGAGCCCAACGTAAAATCTAATAGGTAATCGTGGTCTTTATCCTGTTCAAAATATTCTTGAGTTATTTATTACTATGAATCATTGAAACTATAAATGATATTAGTTTAGTCCTACTTACCAATTTATAAAAAAAAATGAGAAAAAAGGTTAAATATACCTTTTGGAAGTAATAATGGTTATGAATTTCAAATATAACATTTAATTTATGTTGTCGCCGAAAAATTTAGCTCAAAAAGATAAATGACAGACATAATTCTTAATTGCGAAGTGCTTGGCGAGGCTAGTCCCATCTGTACATTTACTGGGTTGAGTCGACTTCTACATTTTGCGCCTATTACGATTCAAGGCACACGACGAGTTCGGTTGCGCCGGCCTCGAAACAGCGAGTAATGTTATTAAAAAGTTATGGGATAAGCCGGCGGTACGTGCCGCCGCCGCCGCGCCGCGTTCTAATCACAAACTTTAAAATTATCTCATTACTTTTTACGTCATTCGATGGCAGAATACGTAATTAGCTTGCCAAACACTCCCGCCGCCGTTCGACCCAGCCAGGGATTTGTCAATTATAATTACAATAAACAAGGAGCACTCCCGCGCAGCGCCGCAGAGTCCAGTAATTCTATTTTGCCTCCTTCAATTAAGCGCGACGGCTAAGTCCACAGTTCGGCCCGGAATTAATTCCGCAGCTAAGTAGATAATGTAAGGAGCCTTCCTCCTCGCCGCCTCTTCACGCCTCGAGGAGAACTTTCAATTATGATTTTGTCTAATTTTAATTAAGTGCTCTCAAAAAGGCTTTTCTCCGACGAAATTAATATTTGAATATAATTTGGGCGGAGCGGGCGGGCGGAGTTTGCCGCTCAAGGAATAATTAATTCCATTATAAGTGGTCCGCTCGGCGGGGCACGGGGCGCGGTGCGGGGGCGCCGGACAGCGGATACCCTTCCACCAGCTAGAGGATCGCAGACAGCTACCGGCTCGAATCAATTAGCTGCATTAGAAGCACAAAGACGAGCTCGGAGCGGTGTTCGAGCCGGGAAGGCTTGTTCGCGGCAATTTGCGCAACAGGTCGGGGCGGAAGCGACCTGCAGCGGCATGATTGCCACCAAATGTTTTCTCCGCTGCGTCTGGAAACGGTTTTTGCTCTGTTTTTTGCCCTCTCCTGCTGATAAGTGCGCTATCGATAGGTTCCACCGCGTGTTTGTTTAGGCCGAGACTAACGAGTGACGGAAGTGATGCCACGATGTCAATTTTTGATTTTATTTTACACCTAAAGGCAAAGCAACGTAAGCGGATAAGTTACACCCTAAAAATGAAGTGAGACATCAGCTATACTGTTAACTAGATGCTGCCTAGTGTATTACTTGATATTTTATTCAACTACCTTACATTTTAGTGAAGTGAAGTTAATATTAGCTTATTTTATCATCGATAAATAACTACAAAACAAAGTTATCCGACACAATAAGAAGCGATTTCGATTATTCACTAAAATCTGTAACATAACTTTATAATAAACTACGAATAAATACGTACCTAAGTGTTATATTTGTCCTAACAGGGTTTTTTTGCGCAGGTGTATCAGTAAGATCACTGTCAAGCATGCGTCAAGAGTCCCTCCCGATGCTGGCGGAGCGTCTGCTGGCGACGCGCGCGGCGGCACTGGTGGCGGGGCTGCCGGCCGAGCTATACTCCGGCGCGCTACTGGGCTGGCCGCCGTCGCCTCCCGCGCCGCTGCTGCCGCCGGTGGAGCTCGAGCGCGCGCGCAAGCGCCGCCGCACGCCCAAGCTGGACGACTCCGCGCCGCTGTCGCCGCCGTCCTCGGGCTCCTCGCCCGGTGCAGACCCGCCTCGCGACAA
Source organism: Acleris sparsana (assembly GCA_923062465.1). NCBI lineage: Eukaryota > Metazoa > Arthropoda > Insecta > Lepidoptera > Tortricidae > Acleris > Acleris sparsana. The sequence continues at coordinate 12,602,135 of OV281289.1, forward strand.
ATTATTCACCTGCAAGGTATGCGCGCGCTCGTTCGGCTACAAGCACGTGCTGCAGAACCACGAGCGCACTCACACCGGCGAGAAACCCTTCGAGTGCGGCGAGTGCCACAAGCGGTTTACGCGCGACCACCACCTCAAGACGCATCTGCGCCTGCACACCGGCGAGAAGCCGTACAGCTGCCCGCACTGCCCACGCCACTTCGTGCAGGTGGCCAACCTGCGTCGGCACCTGCGCGTGCACACGGGCGAGCGCCCGTACGCCTGCGCGCGCTGCCCAGCGCGCTTCTCAGACTCCAACCAGCTGAAGGCGCACGCTCTGGTGCACGAGGGCGACGCGCCCTTCGCTTGCCGCTGCGGTGCGCGCTTCCGACGGCGGCAGGCGGCCGCGCTGCACCGCTGCGCCGTCGACCCGGGCGCAACCAGCCCACCGGCTGCCGAATGGCCAGCCACCGGCTGGGACGAGTGGCCCGAGCAGACGGAGCCCGAGGACCTGTCACTGCCGCGCCGCCCGGCCACGCCAGACTCGCCCACCGACCTGCGCGTGCACTCCGCGTAGTCCCCGCGCACCACGCGCCGCTGAGCCGGTATACGAGTTCCTCCCGCGTAGACCCCGCGCCGCGCCGCACACGCAGCCGCCGCCAACCTCGCGCGTCTCTTTTAACTTTCAGCTCACTCACACCCTTTCAGAAACTAAACGGCTTTAAGCCTCGAAGTAACGGTTAATTTTTTACGAATTTTAACACTGAGGGCTACTGACTCGGTCTCGTTAGGTAGTCGGCTATTTTAGGTTTATATTATGTTGCATTTGCAACGTCTGCCAAATATTTTTTTATTCGTGTTACAGTTTTTAACTTTACTGTCGAACCATTTGCATAAGCACAAGGTGAGGGCGAGCAAAAAGCGACCGTTTTGTTCCTTTGTTTCGGAATTGGCGAACTTAAGAAAGATCATACAGCTATTGCACAAAAGTATTTTTTTGATTTATTGTCATTTGCTATTGTTTCCATCAAAGGACAAGAACTGTGCGCGTCACGGTCGTCGCCGCCGCCCGACGACCGGGAACCGGAATGCTCGCCCGGAGAAGGCCGCGACATTGACTTATTATTCTCCGCGACAAAGACTAGTTCACAATCGTTGATTATTAAGTATTGATTTGAAGGGAATTCCTCAAAGCGAACAAAGAGGTCGCCATTGTGCTCGCCCAGATCCGCGCCTTGCGACAACCGGTTCGGTATCACCCTCTTTTGTAAACGATTCCCAGTTTTTAATCAATGGCCTCGGTTCGTTTTGTACTATTTCGAGCATTAATTTAAGTTTTCTGACCGATAATACGTAACCGATATCCGTTGTTCGCTTCGATGAAGTTATAGGGGTTGTTTGTTAGTGAGGTGAGCTGCGACCCGCGAGCGAGGCGGCGCGCGGCCGGCGCCGCTTCTGTACATAGTGCTGTCCTGAACGAAATTATTTATTATTTATCTATTAGTTCGTAGGTATTTTAAAATATTTTCAGCACCGTTTCGCATATATCGAAACCGAGTCCTGTGAAATATGTTTTGTAAATAAATCACCTCTATTTATTAAAAACTACAATTAAAGTCCATTGTTGGCGCGATGGTTGGATCTCTACGAGTATAAGATTTTTGAACCATCGAGTAACGGAAAAAGTGACTTTGTGACAATGGATCCAAAATGTTAATAAAGAACTTTACAAATTTGAAAATGTATTTTGATATGGATAGTGAATCTCGAGGGCCATGCGCAGGTTGCATAGATATCTGTTGAATAGAAGATGTTTTTCGTATAGTTTTAAGACACAATCTAAATATTTAATGTGAAATTGTATATATTTGGTATAGCTAGGGTTAGGATCAATGCTCGCTGCGCATGGCCGCGGGCACGTGCGCCCGCGCACGGAGACGATGGAGCATAGTTTGCAATTTGTTCTACGGGTATTAGTTTCCTATTAGATGTAGTGTGTTTATTGTATTCGTTTTGTCTAATTTACCGCGGCAGAATAATCGTTTCTTAATGTTTAGCGCACATGATAAGATGTATGCAACTATTTAACTGTCTAATTGTTGATTATTATTATTTTATTTTTCATTAGTGTTAAGGTATCGCGGAGTGTAGGGTCTTAGTGTAGATCGAGACGATGTACTTTAAAGAGTTTTTCCCAAAGAAATAATTGGTACAAAAATTAATGTGTACAAATTAAATAATACATTCAATTAGGAGATGTAATTAAATGTTGCAATGTTGTATTGTAAAATATGGTAATTAGTGTTATAGATACGGTGCCATTGTCTACCTCATACGATAGGGATACCACTCCAGGGTAAAGAGCCAAAGTTCTTGGAATATTTTCTACTGTGTACGACGCCGGCGTCGCGCGCGCCGCTTTACCATTTGAGACTGAATTTAATTTAATGACACTTCACTGACAAAATGTTCTGCAGTTGTTTGAATCGCTTGTTCCTGGGCCCGCGCCAACCGCGCCGCCCGCGCACCCCGTGCGGACCGTGCGTGCGCGCAGGAGGCAGCCGTGGCCCGTCGTCCAACCTTGATTTTGCAATTAACTTGAGTTCCTATTTTTAAATAATCGTTTTTAACTTTATTGTTTTGCTTGAAATTTGTTTGCTTGTATGTATTTGTTAGTTAGTCAATGCACTAGCTTTAGGTGCCATTAATACACTGCAAACAATTCCACGTGTAAGTTAAGAAGTTAAATAATAAGATATTTATGTGAGTTTAGATAGTGTTAGATTCTGTAATTACTATTTAACTGATCTACCTCATGGTGGGAACACACGAAGGTTACTTCAACTGATCACCGAACCAGAATTCAAGCGAACAAACTGTTATAAGTATAACTGATAAGAAACATGATCATAACATGATTATGGGTACATTAATTCTTTATCATTGTCCAGTACCAACATAATTATTATAATAAAGAGATGTTTGTTATTATCCCTTTTTCATTTGTCACCGTATGATCAACCCCGTATTTAGTTAGAATAGCTTTTTACAAAATGGGCCAAATTGAACCAGCAGCGCAGCGAAGCACCTGGTTTGTCTCCAAGACCCAAACAGTACATTGTCAGAGGTCAGAGAACGAGAGTACTAGAGCGAGTAACAGAGAAGTACACACCCGAGAGCCTTTTCAAGAATTTATAACTTTTTGTATTTTTGTAGTTATGTGTATAACGAATAATCTCAAAAACTACTGGACCGATTTCAAAAACTATTTCACCACTAGAATGCTACTAGGTATTATATCTGAGTAACACAGGCTATGTTATATTTTCTGCGCGGACGGAGTCGCGGGCAACAGGTAGTATTAGCTAATCATACTGTTTATTGAAGCATTTACTAATAGCCTTGCACTGTCCAGTCCCTAATTGTCGGTATTTCTTGCTTGCATCATCTAATCAGCTCAAGTTTTCATTATTCCTAAATTTTAGCTTATTTTAAGACAGTAAAACACGCTTTATACTTAATTTATATTCATATTAATAAAATATGAATTTAATAAATAATTCAATTCAATTCTTTGTTAAATGGCTACTGTCCAGTGGGACAATTCTGCCAGTGTCAAGGTTGGAAGTTACACGTGATCGGTAGAAATGTTTTTCCAGAAACAGATGCTGACTCATCAGTTGGGAAATCTAAAAATCAAATAAATTATGTACATTAACTACAAATTTAATAAATAAGTTATGTTATGATAGTTAATTGTTCAACAGACTAAAATAAGGATTCATGACACGAGACATTCAGAGATAAAATCTATATTTTTCATTTGAAGGCGGGAATAAGGACAAAAGTGACCCATGAGTAACATGGAGATTAACGACTTAAAAAAAATTGTCCAAAAAAATCTGATAGTTGAAAGCGAGAGGCTCGAGGTGCAGATTGGCCGACGACTAACCCGGGGCCCGAATTATGCAGTAAACGATTTTAGAAAATTGACAAATTGTACGGAATTGACATAAGCGCTCGATACGACCTTTCGATAACGATAACATTCGCCGAATGACTATGTTTTTTTACCCTACATGCAAAAGTATCACTTTAGTTCACTCAAACATGACTTTGAACAGATTTTTTATACCGAAAACAGCATGTACAATGTACATTAGCGACACCAAGAGTGCTGCTACTCCTGCATTGCCGGTCTCCATCACATTTTAAGGCATCCATTAAAAAAAATATGTTGTTTCGAAGTAAGAAAATCCCAGCGACAAACTTATTCCACACCCTTATCGTACGCGCACTAAACGTTGTCCTTATGAACCGCTACGGATGTCGGAGTGAACACCCCCAAGTCCAGGTCCTGCCAGCAGTCAGGAGTAAAGACATGAGTGGCCATTACTCGTGACCCGTGTGGTTGCCGGGATAGAATAGTGCCACTCCATGTCTTCCGTGGATGTCGTAAGAGGCGACTAAGGAAATAAAGGCTTGTAGGGTAATGTTAGGCGATGGGCCTGCGACCTGTCACTAATACGGTGGTAAACATCTTAGCCTAATTGTGCAAAAAGTGGTTACAGAATTATCACCAAGTTTTTAGTGTTGTTGGTAATTCTGTAGCTCTAGATGTCTCACAATGAAGTCGTGAGTTAATGTATGCTTGTATGTGGCGATTACTCCAACAAGAGTATAGCTCTTAAGTACGTGATAATGACCTTAATGGTAAACGATTGACCAGATTGACCTAAGAATTTATCACTTAACACGATAACGAAAATGAAACCAAAAACACGATTTTAAAAAACGTGATCTTACACTTTTAAATTTCATTTGATAAATGAAACATAATTTAGTACCACGGATTTAAATAGGTAGTACGTAAGAAAACATAATACAGACGTTTCAAATAATAAGCTATTTGGCAAAAAAAAACATGCTGCGATTTGATTCAGTGTTTTGATAATATACCATTGATTTTTTTACTGGATGAAAAAAAAACACAAGATTAAAAAAAAAAGTGATTTCATAACTTTTTTGTTATTTTTTTTTGTTTGTTTTCACTTTTTTATTATAATTTCCAGTTTTAAATTCATATTACTAGATTACTAAAGTTCAACATGAGTCAACATAAATGCCTAAAAATAATAATATTAAAAAAACCTAGTCTTGACAGCACTGAGTGTCCTATAAAAAGATACTTAAACAATTAAAGAAGACGTGCACGTGCCCTAATTAGTACAATTTTAGTACTAAATGAAATTGTACTAATTAAAAGAAGCAGAGCGTGTCTTTGTATCTGTAGGTATCGGTGTATTCATACTTGTCATAGGTCGGTGGCAGGTAAGCAGTAAGGCCGGCAGTAACTCAGCAAGCGCGGCACGCCGCATAGCTGCGGAGACAAACGCACCGGAATCCGGTCGGTATTTATTAAATTAATACCCGCCCCCGCCGCGGATATACCTACATTTAACCGGGTCTAACCCAATTGGAGTAATGGGCCACGAGCTTTGTTGATTGCTCGGGCATACGGAGAACGGACATTCTGTCGAGCAGTAGTCCGCCACTCTACGAGCTGTCCGTGAAGCGTTGAGATCAAATTTAAAAGGTGTGAATTGTTAGTAACTTAATTTTATTAGCGTATCCGCTTACAGCTATGATTTTTAAAATTAAATGAAGTGTTAATTATTTACAGTTTTTGAGAAATACAACAAAAATATATGAAATCCAAATTAAAAATTAGCCTAGTGAAAATGGACCTTATTGCATAGAAAATAAGGCTCATAACAAAATGAGTATTTTATTTTGCGGTTACCAAACATATTATCTTAAATTCGAAACCCTTGGTGAGCGAGTCCGGCTCGCACTTGACTGGTTTTTTTTTTATGAGGAAATTATTGTTATACGCGAAACAGGGTATTTTGAGGTATAAAAGTATATAGATAAGTATTAAATAAGACAAGTAGGATGAAATGGTTTGTTGAGGATGTTGCAGACCAATAAGGAGAGAGACCAGGGACTCTATAGTAGATCCGTTGTTTGATGAAGTTAGTATTATGGTACCAGTGGGTATACAGTAAATTAGCCACATGAGGGCTCTTTTACACGTCGGTAATATGGAGTGATTCTACCAGCGCTTCGGACAAGAGCATCATTGCGAAGAAGCGCCGCAAGAAACTCCAGCAGAATGTCATTTTTTCCAATCGTAAAATACATACGAGTCGCTATCTATCTAAAGGTAGTAAGGGTGAACTAAAATGTATGGATTAATGTAAGCTACATTATCCTGTAATATTTGTAACAAAATTTGATGGAGGCGAATTTTTCATTGAGCACTCCCATTGGAAAAACAAAAACTCAGTTACACATGACATTACATCTATTAGTACTCGTATGCTTGTGTACATATATTAAATAAATAACCGAATGAAAAGCAATCTTTAAAAACCCAACTGCATTTTTATATTGTCTTCGATATACCTACTTATGTTAATCAGTGACATTTTGCCATTGCTATTATTTCAATTTAACAGTTTAAGTACCCTATGTCACCCGGGACGGTGAAAGGATTCTAACGATACCACAAACATCTAAATCGGCTCAGGCGTTTAGAACTTATGGTGCAATAAAGAATCGTACATACATACCATCAGCCCAAAGGAAGTTGTATGTATGTATGTATGTAACCTCTTTATTGTACAAACAGAAAATAACAAATCAAAAATAAACAGAAACAAAAAAGGTATGTACAAAGGCGAACTAATTCCTATAAGGGATCTCTTCCAGTTAAGCTTGACAGAAAACCTTGTAAGAAAAGTCAAACAAATTGTCTTATAATGTCACTGTGACACCGTTATATGGTGGGTCAGGATTCTATTGGGCTGATAGTACATAACTTGGACCCTGAAAACATTACTCTTTATTTTGGGCAGTCGTGTAAAAAATAGGTGCCTATCGGTCGCACAGAATAACATAAGACTACCTAAGAGTTTTTGATTAAAAAAAAAAAGTTTTATACCAAAATTGTTGCTATTTTCACTTACTTTGATGAATTTCGTCATTACGAACTTAATGCTTAAAGGTTTATGCAGCAGCGGAGTGATTTTACGTCATTAACATACAGGGTAACTCGAGGGGTGAATTAAACGCGGCAGGTCGATAGAAAACGTCAAGACCTATCGATTACCGCCATATATTAGAGATTTTCTGCTGTTTTAATTTCATTAGAGTAAGTAAGTAGCTAAGTATATTAGGTTACATTAATTCTTTTATTTATTATTAGCAATTTAATGTTTAGGTAATCCAAATTTTTCTAATTATTATATTCTGTATCTGTTGTATTAGTGTGTTTTCGTCAAATAAAATATAGTAAGTAAAATTGCTGTAAAATAAATCGAATAATAACATTTATATGAAAATACTCGTAAAGTCTGTTTAGTTGGGTATTTCGGGAAAGTAGTAAATTTTGTAGATTTAGTTTAATTAAGTAGAATTACATTTTATAAAATACTAGCGACCTTCCCAAGCTTATCGCTCAATTTTAAAGATAGAGCAAGTCAGGTATAATGTTGCTTCCTATTAGTGTAAGAATTGAATAGTAATCCAGAGATTACACCCAACATACCAACAAACAAACAAAATTCGGGCAAGTGTGAGACAGACTCGCGTACCGAGAGTTCCGTATTTAAGATAATATGGTTGGAAAACGCAAATGAAAATACTCATTCTGTTATGAACTTCATTCTCTATGTTATTAGGTCCATAGCCTAAATTTTAATACAGATTTTTAAAGTTTATTTGATAATTTTTCCACCTTCATTTTATTTTTCGAATAAAATATACATAATTATCTTTAAATCAGGAATTATTAAGTCCATAAACCTTCGGAGATAATGGGGGACGGGACGGTAAGTCCGTCACGGAAAATTATAAATAAAATAGTTAAGATATTTGCAGATTGAGCCCTTTCACATGACCCGTTTGCTATAATCAAATAACTTTTTTTTTCAACCCCACACACAACATTTAATTTTTCCACAGACCCCTTTTCAAATATTTAGAAAATAATTTGATTTTTACTAAAAACCGGTGCGGGGAAAACGACTGCTGTGACATACAGACAGACAGGCACTGAAGTCTCACCATAAGGATTCTTTGTAGGGTATCCAAAGGGTAACAACGGGACCTTATTGCTAAGAGTCCGCTGTCCGTCTGTCTGTCACCAGGCTGTATCTCATGAACCGTACTAGGTAGACTGTTGCAATTTTGACAGAAGGTGTATTTATGTTGCAGCTATAACAAAAAATACTAAAAACGGAATAAACTATATATTAAGGGGCAACAAACGTGTTTTCTTTTTGCATTTTATAGATAATGGTACGGTACCCTTCGTGCGCGAGTCCTACTCCACTTGGCCGGTTTTTTTACTATTATGGTACGGAACTCTAAAAATGGAAATAATTTGAGAGTTCGTTTTTCGATTATAGTCCTAATATATTAAATTAGGGGTACTGGGATCGTATTAAGAATCAAAACAAAGCAGTAGTAGGTCGCTATATTTTCGCTAGTGTCCTCGTAGTACGATTCGGAATGAAGACTAATAGGTGTGTAACGGTATTAGCAGCGCTGCCGGAGCAAGCCCGGCCGGGAAGCGAATTATAATTTATTTGGAGAAGTGGCAAAGAGCCCCGCGCCCCGCCGCCCGGCCTACCCTTTGCTTTCGCCCTTCGTTAGGGGCACACTCGCCTAGCGTTGTAACTCGGATATTATATTCCTTTTTTGACGTAGCTCGTTTCATCACATTTTAAGTAAAACAATAATTAGAGACTTAAAATCTACTTCAGACGCACTTAGCGGTGACCACCATATTGAAATATTGAAAATATATACTGAAGGGGTGCGAATTTATGAGGTCTTTAAATGTCTATTTTATGTTACATCTTATTAAACTATGTAAATTGTTCTGCGGCCAGACAGTGCGACAACAAAGTAATAAATAGGTAATGAATTCACCGCGTTCTATGTCTCAATCACGAACCTAATTTTGTTTTGATGTAACGTTGCACTAAAAAATTGTAAGCATGCAAGTTTTCGTTCGTTAAATACTTATACGACTTGCCGCACGCACACAGATACACTAGGTAAGACAACGCGCCGAGCCACTGCACGAGTGACAGTTTACATGTGTGCGTGTGCACGCTCACAGACAGCCATTTTGCATGCTTCTCTCATGATTAGACGATATTACGTCCGTATTTTTTTAGGTCTGTGGCCTAAATCGATACAGTGGCAACTCAACAAAAAATGTAATGTTACGTTGTACGAGTATAGCTGAGTACTATAATATGTGTTTCAGGTGATGTATATTTTGTTCCGCATTGACAACTGTTAAATCGGGCCATTTAGCGACGGGAGTGTAACTGTAATGATCTTGAAATAATAAAACCAACTGGTTTGCAACCCCCTTCAATCTTATACGACGTGGAATTTTGGACTGTAGGGTGACAGTGGTACCTATTTTTATAAAAAAATGTGAACCCCGTTTACAACATTGGTCAACCAATTTGATTCCATTTTTGGAGTTTCGGCTGAGTATGTCAAAATCAATAAGTCGGACTTCTTAATGTAACTTTAACATTGTCCATAGTAACCCAGGAATCGAATGGGAGTCTACTTACCAAAATATAAAGTTTGAATTTTCCACATATTTTTATTAATATGGTCATTATGGTGTTATTTAATATATGGATGGTATTCAGTATCTTTACAAGTAGGTAAGATCCAATTCTTCCAACACTTGATGTACCTAGGTACGATAACTATTAATTCTTGTGATGGTAGTACTTTATGCATGGCACTCGTTACAACCAGAGCCCACAAGGATAAACTATTGCCTACTAAATTCCTAATATAATAATTTTACCCAGATAATTATTTTCTCCATGCTATACAGACAAGAGCAATACTAAAACAGTAAAAATCGTTCACAATCACCTGAATAATTAAATAACTAATTAAGCTTCAACCCTTGGGGTGTCAACTTTGTACTTTCTGTTTTTTCTCTAGGTAGGTTGCGTTCAAAGGAGCTGGCGGGGCGCGGCGCGGGGGGAGGGCGGAATTAAGAGGGAGCCGGGGGAGCCGCCCTGGATACTGAGAGGAGTTTTAACCAATTAATTTTGTTCCTCAACGCAAACTCCGCTATATAATAAGGTATAAGTAGGCATTAACCGCCGCGCCGATAGCTGCCGGCCGGGGGCGACTCGCTTCTCATGGCCTCTTATAACGATGTTTTAATTCTTGTTAAGCTCTCCGTTTCTCCACTTTTAATATTTAATGGCATTTTCATGGCGCATATTTTATAGCGCACTTACGAATTCCCGACATTATTGACGTTGTTTCATCGGCCGCGCTGTTTGCGTCCCCCGGCCTGTAATTGCAACGCCCCGCCTGCATTCGTTATCTCCTCTTTCACTACACAAATAAATCTCCGAAATTATAGCGCACTAATTCACAGTCAGTGCCTCTTGAATTTAATACGTGCTTAAAACACGGTCCGTATAAACTGGTTGTTATTACCCAGGACGAGTGAATTTTAAGACGGAAGGCACTCTATAGATATCTATGTAAATTAAAATAATTTACGTTAATGCGTCAATGAATAACTAAAGATACAATAAAACGGTATTTGCGTAAAATACTGGATAGAATATATAATATGAATTACTAACAAATATGAATCTGAGACATTCTAAATTAATTAATTTGATTTGAATTTGAATATATCAAACACTTGAGTAAAAATGTAGGTGATGATTTATGAGTGATGACCTGATTCTGCTTTAATACTTGGTCAGATTCTTGTCCTTATTGACATTACACATATCCATTACCTTTAACCTTGCCTTAGGTTTTATCTCTAATTTGTTACAACACCGAAAGTAAGTAGGTAATTAAAATTACCTCCCGAGGGTCATGGCATGCTTCAGGGGAGAGTGCACTTGCTAGAGGCTCGATGACAGACGCATAATGCTCAGCGTCTTGCAATCAGCGGGCAACACCTGCCTCTTGAAAAACTCCCGTCTTTGTCTAACGAACCATATGTCGCCTCCGCTCGTGCTCTGCCACTCACACGCCGCCCCGGGATATAAATAAATATAAATCACGGGTAAAAAACGACGATCTTCCCCTTTACCAATCCGTGACTAAACACCCAAAACTTCCATCTCCCATTTACCCGCAGCAAGAAGATTTAAAAATAAGATTCCTTACAAAAACACTAGCAGTCGCGCCTCGCGCTCACCGGCTCGCTCCAATATGACGCTCTTAAAAAACAGTTCTTAACAACGGTATTGTGTTGTTAAAAAACAGGAACGCGCCCGAAAAAACAAACCGCAGAATACGGTTAAAAAACAAAACGCAGCACGCGAGCGCGCGAGACACCCTTTCCCTTTTACGCGACGCGCGCTACGTTTTTTCTTTATCTAAGTGGGGGTTGAGTTTTTTTTACCGCGATGCTTCGTATAAATTAATAACTGAACGTGCTCATAATCTGCTGCATGGAACACTTTCGTCTTTGTTATTTTTTGTGGTATCATTCATTTGTTTTTGTATGCGGCGGAAGGAAGCGAAGTGGGTCTATTGATTACGTCGCGGCGGCGACAGGTGCCGCGCTTTGTTTCTGAATTATCGCGATTCGCGGGGCGCCCGCGCAGAATGAACAGTTGCGGCCGGTAATGACTGCCATTGCGCAATTATTCAGTAAATAACAGGGCACCCGTCCTCGCCTCACAAATGCTTAAACAGTAACTTTGATAATGTAATTTTGCTAACCACTTGTTTTTAAAATTGTTTTTTTGTTTAATTTGAATGTTACATCGACTGACCTAGTCCGAAACTAATCTCTAGGCTTGTACTATGGTTACCAGACAACGGTATAAATACTTGTAAAAAATAGAGAAATAAATACATAGAAAACATTTGACTCAGGAACAAATATTCGTGTTCATCACACACATATCTGCCCTTACCGGGATACCCAAGACCGCCTGCCGCCAGGAGAATAATAATTGATATTAAGTTGTACTCTACGATACCGGCCAGACAAGGACTATAGGTATGTAAATTTCACAGTATTTTTAAAATGTATTACTGTTACCGACAATTATTTAATTTATGATTGTGTCTGTGGATGATCGATTAACATCACAATACCTTCATTGATCTAGGTAGTAAAGAAGCTGGCTCATGGCAAAATTGTAAAAACCAGATTTCCATTAAACTGACTGACTGGCCGACTGACCGATTGCTCAGACTAACAACGCACAGCGTATAACTAAAACAGACTAAAGACAGAAACGTGCAACTTGCAAAATACATACCCTAAAGGTGAAAACATGTATTAAATAAATCACTTTTTTATCAACCGCTAACTTTGGGGCCTAAAGGATCTCTAGTTGCTAAATGGTATGTACATAAACGGTACACCGGCCTGGTAGAGCAGCTAAAAAGCTATCGATTAAACCACTATGTATGTTCAGCGATTTTTACTAGTTACGGAGATATTGATCAGCTTTATCTGGATTATTGCAATTTTCCCTTATGTCATTTTCACGAAAAATAATTAATTTCTTGTTTTATGTCATGAGTTTATCAGTTGTATCTTACATAATTAGAATCATTACGAATCAGCGAAGTTTTTTTTTTAAGTAGTCACATAAAGCTGTTTTTTCCATGCAAATTGAAAAGCAAACACTGGGGCACCCAGCGTGGAGAACAAACTTTATGTGATTACCACTGAAAAACGTATGAAAAAAACATGAAATTTATGATTTTTCGTGACATGGATTTAAGGGAAAACTACCAAAATTCAGATTAAAATGATCAATATCTCCGAAACTAGTAAAAATCGTTGAACATACATAGGGGTTAAATCGATGGCTTTTTAGCTGCTCTATCAGCCCTAGGCGGGTTGACGTCAGTTTAGGGACACCCTGTATATGGGTATTTTAGGTGACACTTAAAAATGGCCATTCTCTTATTTGTACAGAAAGGCCCTGTAACTGGACTTCGCATTAGTTGAAATAATACGATCAGCGAGATCCTGACTCGATCACATTTTAGTCATATACCTTCTAATTTGTTTTAGAAGTTTGTTAATCTATTTTCATATCTGGATCTTGTTGTAATATTCCTATTGCATTTGCAACATGAAACATAGGGATAATTAAGTTAAATTATAAAGCTAGTTTTACATATTATATAAAGTGACTTTTATGCTGCTGATGATTCGGGAATTGATTTTTTTTCGGGAAATATTCTTCATTTACAAACTGCAACCCGCCACGGTGACTTACCTTACCTCTTATAATTCTTAGCGTGTGTCATTCGCTCATACCCACAAATCATGTTACACTTGATGACGCGCTGGCCTAGTTGGTAGTGACCTACGAAGCTAGCGGTCCTGGGTTCAAATCTCGCACTACATACATACTCTAAAACACTACATATTTACTCTATCGCGACGCACGAGAATATCACCCATACATGTTGTTCGTCTTTATAAAAAAAATATAATTCTGATATGCCAATAGCCCAAACAGAACAAAAAGGGTTGGTAAATGATAATAATTATTAAAACACAAAGTGCTAACTAAGTACCTCTCTGCAAAAAGTCACAAGAACCGATGCTCCCTTTTGAATTAAAAAAATACACATATTTTTTCGTATTTATGCCTATTTTGATGAGAGGATTTACGCAACAAACCCTTAAAAGTATAGGCTATTGTTTTTTCACTGAAACTGTGTGTAATGATTAGCAATGAAGAACTATAAGAGTTTAACTAACTACTGTAAGTATACCTATTTATATGTATGTACAGTACCCCAACGAAAATGTTAATCACCATAGTGCGTTGTCATATTAAACTTCAAACAGAACATAAAATGACACACATGACAATGACGATGACATTCACAATGACAGTTCTGAGTATGCTCAAGGTTTTATCGGGTGACTGCTGTAATCAAGATGCAAATGCAAACTACCATTTTTCGATTCAATCACTCAAAATGTATGGGATGAAAGTTGACCACGTGGTTTATCGCGACGCACGATGTCATCCAATACATAGCATAACGAACGTAACGATTTTTGATAACTGTCAAAATGTGTGGGATTTGGGATGTGTTCGATACGACCGTCGCGTCTGGGAGCTTGCATCAATCCTATACATTTTCTAAACAATAATGTTCGCAGAATGCATCTTGTTTAGGCCTACAGACACGAATATGTAATGTGTGTCTCTAAATATGTCCAAGATATACCATAAAGGAAAAGGAAAGTCGGATCTTACTAATTAATGTTAAACAGTGATTTTCAGGCAACCTGGTTAAAAATGACGTTATATTGAAATATAACTTAACGGCTACAAAAACAGTGTTTGCCGGAAGGCGCACCAGGAAATGAGTGTGTTCGGCTAAAACGGCCGAGACGCGGTTTTTGCCCACATTCTGCTGCAACATTTGCTTTACTCGCGCCGGTGCCCGCGCGGCTCACGGCAAGCTATCATCATTTCTCCATTACTAGGATCCATTAATTCCTCAAGTATTTTAGATGACTATAATTTACAAAATAATCGCTTATTTGAGTTTGTCTATTGGCATATTATACGCCAGTACAGATGCGGTAGGTAGTCATTAAACATTTGTTTAAGGGAGCGCGTGCGATGCTTATCTATATCGAGAAATTACTCGACTTGAGTGATAGTCATTAAGATCGTTATTTGCAAAATGTCTTGAAGTGTGAAATTATAATTCAAGTTCGATCTTCAGCAAAAAAAATACAATAATGAGAGTGACACAAAAGTTCCTTAGAAGCGTGTAAATAGCGCAAAGGCTTCGATGCGTTGTGAATGGCCGTCGATCCTCGGGCAAGCAAATACGAGTGAATGCGCATTGTGGCGGTGCACGTGTGGCCGCGCTCGGCCAAAAGGTTAACTTTTGTCATGGATCAAACATTGCTACATTTGATTTTTTTGCAAATCACTTTCTTGAGATATTAAGGTAACTTTTTTGTTGGACAATGTCATCAGCGAGAATGTGAATTTATACTATACTTGAAACTGTCTGGCTGGCACCATGAGATTTGATTTGTAGGTAATATTTTATATTTATCACTTTGACATGATTTTCCTGCAGAATTATGTATGTGTTTTCTTAAAATTAGAGTTGCATGTAATGCTCCATTAAGTAATAATTATCTCTGAAGTTTAGAAAGTTGTTATAATTAAAAAGTAGTCACTCTTGAGTTTCGTGCGGCGCTTCTGCTGCTGAGCTGGGACCGTTTCGTAACAATTACTCAGTATCTTGTTAGTGTTAAGTACTAGTTGTAACATCACCCCATTACTTGTTTCGTAAGGCGCAGTCGGCGCGGTGCCCGCGCAGCCGCGGGAGCAGCCATTATTTAATGGAGTCCCGCGAGAGTCGTCGGCGCCGATTCCGCCCGCCACTTCAGTTTGCACTAACTCAATAAAAAATCCACCCGCGCTTCGTCACGCAGAAGCCTTTATTTTGATAGTGAATTCGGTTACCCGCCATCCATTGTGCCCGGGACGTTTGATTATTGATTTTTACGCCAAATATTCCTTTTTTCATAACTGCTATTCATCAAAATTATGATTTCCTTTAACATTTGATGTATTTAATTCGACATACAAAAGGATGCTGCACAATGTCATTAATAACCCGTATGGAACTTGTCGCGATTCACATTAGACACCACATATTATTATTTTCAGATAATCCTGCCTAGGCAAACACTTATGTTGCTAGTTCTATCGTTTCGCAAGTCACGCTAGCTTTTGTTGAAAATCGATAGATTTTTTTGATATTTGATACCCGAGGCGCTCGGGAGACAATGAACGCTCGCAACTCGTTGCGGCTCAGCGGGCTATCGTGCGAGCTCATAGGCATTAGCGATTCCGTGAACGCTAGTTGCGGCACCGCGGCCGCCGGTCGGTGCTGTAATCTCTCCCACACAACAGAAGAGAACAAAAAGGAGTTTCGCGCAAAGTTGTTTACTACAGTACGTCTAATCCTTTAATCCCCAAGTATCGCTACCGTTCAGACTCACGGCGGGTTAGCCTATGACAATGCTTAATTGTCACTGAAATAGTATACTTATCCCCTTTATCTTGTGTTTGGACTCGCCGCTGCCAAAAGAAACCCCACAAAAGAGTTTGTTTGTGTCCGCTTTACATTGGCTGTTTGTGGCCGGCCATCAGCCGCGCGCTACTGTGCGCGGTGTTTACGTTTAATCCGTTTGTAATGTCCTTTCTCCGTGTTCACATAATACGAACAAAGCGATCGTCCACACTCAATACAAATAAAGATTGCTTTCTTGCTAAAGGTTTTCAATTAAGTCAAATTTATTCCGATCGAAACGGGCTCTTTTAGACATCCATCGGTAGCATTGCAAAAAACAATATAAAGCCGTAAGTAGGTGTAAAGTTGTGAAAGCATCATACATTTGTTTTATATTTAGGAACTATAAAGAATATTAGAATTTGGCGACTTAGAAAAAATATAAGAACAATTCGAGCCACCGTTTGTTTTTGTTTTGATAACGTCTAATAAAATTAAAAAGAACTCGTAGAAACATCAACTGACGAAACTCTATCTTCGCGAAATCAGATCCCGGCCTGCCCACTCCCGGATCACGTACAAAAAGTTCCAAGTTTTTTCTTGTTCCAAATAAAAAGTGTGGTAGGTAAGAGGCGGTACAACAGCTGCCTCTAATTTAAGACTCGCGAAAGCCAAGTGTGGCTGGGCTGACTTCAGATTAGTTGGAGTCATTATTGCGCTACCTGCGCGCGTGGTGATTGCGAGATGTTCAACTAATTGGTGCTAAGTTAAGGTTGTTTAGTCTACGCCACTTCAAGTCAGCATCCGATAAATCTTGTTTATCCAAAGTTAGGCTTTAAAGTATGTACGTATTTTGTAATAAAATACCATGGGATTTGTACAAAGGTTGTTTATGAAAAGAGAACGAACTATTTACGAAATAAATAGCAGTCTGTATACCACACATACTTTTACAGATGTAATGCATAATTGTTTTCCATCGTATTTTCTCGGAAATGTTCATATTAGTCATGCTCCTTCAGTCAACCTCAGTACTTTTTGTACTGTGAACGACTGAAATACCAAGACACGTTCGTACGTTTCCGTAAAAATACTATAGAAAACAATTATGCACCACATCTGTAATGTCAAAATTTTCAAGTAAACTCAAGACAGTTGTTCAAAGAATCTCACACGCCATATGTTTAACCGATTTGCACCCATTGCGTCTTTGGACAGATAAAGGGCACTTTTTTGGCACAAATTTGAGTTTTTGTGAGAATTGGTTAAATGGAACGGTTCATAACGGGGTTGCAACTCGATAACCCCAACACCTTGATCAATGTGGGTTACTAGTTGAATCAGGCACCGGGTTACACTAAAAAAGTTTACAAACAAAAGGTTTTACACCGTTTTCTAAAATCGAACGGCTGCGTCGGTGTAAATCGACACTATTCGGAGTTGCGCATACTGTTGATTCTGTGCAAAAATCATTTATTCGTTTTAGTTGAAAAAAGAATACACACATTTATGAAGGTAGCTATTCAAAACAATTCCCAATACCGAGCGTAACTAAAATAATAAAATTGACAGTAAAATGGGAAAAATAAATATTCTATAACTCCCGCATTTAATCGTAAAATAAATCATTTCAATATTATATAGTGGCTAGTTTCAGTTACGTAAAGCAGCTAGAGTTAAAAAGATGCAGCTTATAAGTTTAAAACCTCGATATTTAAAATACTTCTTAGGCTACTTTGATTATCCTTGTAGTCCCATTTCGTAGCCAAATTTGGTAGCTGGCTTCCAAATGGGACAAATAATCCCGATTCGAAACTGGCTACCAAATGGGATTTTCCCAGATCGTAGCAACGTTTGGTAGCTAGCTACGAAATGAAAAATGTTTTATCCCAGCTTGTTACCTGGCTACCAAATGGGAAGGATTTTCCCATCTAAAAGGCACATTTGGTAGTTGGCTACGAAATGGGAAGGATTTTCCCCCCTAAAAGCCACATTTGGTAGTTGGCTACGAAATGGGAAGGATTTTCCCACCTAAAAGCCACATTTGGTGGCTGGCTACGAAATGGGAAGGATTTTCCCATCTAAAAGCCACATTTGGTAGCTGCCTACGAAATGAGAAGGATTTTCCCATCTAAAAGCCACATTTGGTAGCTGGCTACGAAATGGGAAGGATTTTCCCACCTAAAAGCCACATTTAGTGGCTGGCTACGAAATGGGAAGGATTTTCCCATCTAAAAGCCACATTTGGTAGCTGCCTACGAAATGAGAAGGATTTTCCCATCTAAAAGCCACATTTGGTAGCTGCCTACGAAATGAGAAGGATTTTCCCATCTAAAAGCCACATTTGGTAGTTGGCTACGAAATGGGAAGGATTTTCCCACCTAAAAGCCACATTTGGTAGCTGGCTACGAAATGGGAAGGATTTTCCCACCTAAAAGCCACATTTGGTGGCTGGCTACGAAATGAGAAGGATTTTCCCATCTAAAAGCCACATTTGGTAGCTGCCTACGAAATGAGAAGGATTTTCCCATCTAAAAGCCACATTTGGTAGCTGCCTACGAAATGAGAAGGATTTTCCCATCTAAAAGCCACATTTGGTAGCTGCCTACGAAATGAGAAGGATTTTCCCATCTAAAAGCCACATTTGGTAGCTGCCTACGAAATGAGAAGGATTTTCCCATCTAAAAGCCACATTTGGTAGCTGCCTACGAAATGAGAAGGATTTTCCCATCTAAAAGCCACATTTGGTAGCTGCCTACGAAATGAGAAGGGTTTTCCCACCTAAAAGCCACATTTGGTAGCTGGCTACGAAATGGGCTTTCCTATCTCGAAGCCAGTTACGAAATGTGAACGAGCTTCCCAGCTCGAAGCTAACTATTAAAAACGTTCCCTGGGGCTACCGCGAAACACTTCGACGTTTTGCACACCCGGTGTCTCTAAAACCAACGCCAAAACTGAGAGGGCTGATAGAGCAGCTAAAAACCTATCGATTTAATACCTAGTACCGATGACCGAGCTTTGCTCAGGTTTTTTTTTGTAAGTATTCTAAAAATGAAGTATTCTAAGAAGAGCTAGATCGATTTATCGACCCCGAAACCCCCTGCAAACTATATTTCATGAAAATCGTTTCTGTTTCCAAGATTCAGATATATATGTATAGATATATGTATGTTCACCGATTTTTACTAGTTCCGGAGATTCATGTTTTATTTCATACCGATTACCGAAATTTTTAAACCTTTTTATAATTATTTTATCTCATTTTTAATAAAATGAGATAAAAAAGTATTACATGATGTAATCATCATGTTTAGTTTACTACCTATAGTGCTATACTCAAAACAATCATAAATTCCCGTTTTCTTTGCAAGAATGATTATGATAAAGTTTATAATTACTCGAGAAAAACACTTATTTTAATTGCAAAACACACTTAAATCCACCAGATGCACAAAATTTTTCGTAGCGCTGAACCGAGCTTGTGCAGGGTCCGTCCGGATGGCTATCATCATCTTACCCTTTAACTGGCCAAACAGCAGTGTTCACATTCCTATATTATTAAAAACAGCCTGTGAAATGACGAGCATAGAGGCATTCCATCTTTATCCTCAAGATTGACAGCGCCTCTGCAATCCTAATGTTGAAATTGCAAATTTCTATAGCCTTCAGAGTACACTTTACTATCAAGTGGCCTGTGTGCTCCTTTGCCTTTTCCGTGAAATAAAAATGGTACCCAATAGGTACCAGAAGGTCGTCGTCATATATGACTGAAATGGAAATCCATTAAATATTATAAATTAACAATAACGCATAAAGATTCTCGTTGTAATTTTAATGATTGTATAATTCAATGGTTCTACATGAATACCTGTTTGATTTACTATTGTATTCGTGACCACTCGTGCTTGAAATCTTCTAAAATAAAGTTCCTACATTTAAACAAAGAGTCTAGTTCGAAATAAGAGGCACTTCACAAATTATTACGGAGAAGCAAATCGCAGCGATAAATTTGTCAATGACCCCTAATAGTTCAGTCGATAGACCGACCTTGAAAAACGAAAATCAATAGCGCACACAGCCACAAGTGCACCATTATGAGCTGCGTCAGCTGATCTCTTGTTAAAGAGTTCATTGCACTTTTTATTGATTTCGTGCGTACCCATAAAAAATGCATCAGTATAAAAAGCGTGTCGTTCCATACAGAAAAAACGCAACCCTTTGGCTGCACGCGTGGCAGGTACCCTCGCAACCCTTTACAAAAACGCTTAGAAAAAACACCCGGGGAGACGAAAGGGTAAAAAAGGGTTGCTATTACGCATGCGTCCCAGAGGATCACTGCCCTTGTAGAGTTTTTAACAATGGGTTTTAAAAATCGATCGCATTATAATTATTTTGAAAAGAATAATTTAGTCTTCGTAAAAATGTTGCATTTAGATTGATTTAATTAATTCCATATGCAAGTATAAGTTGTCGTACAATGACTTTAATATTTCAGCATTTTACTGCTCAGTGTTAGGTATGTTGAACGTTAGGTCATTTCACATTTATCTAGAGCTCCCAGAATTAAAACGACTATCAGAATTAAACAACCAAACCACTGTTTATCCTTGTTGCTTAAATAATAATAATAATATTGCTATTTATATTATAACTTGTATTTATATTTACTAGCGACCCGCCCGCGATTCCCTTCGTATTTCACTCGGAAACTATCTATGAAACTTAAAGTATAATTTAAGTTAATTTGTAAGGACTACCTGTGTGGCAAATTTAACCCCAATCCGATCAGTCACTTAGGCGTGATAAAATGACGAACATTCACATATTCTAGGATAATTATACCAACACCGACTCGTTAATAATAATTCGCAGGTAAGTACTCCAACTTATTAGGGATTCTTATCAAAGATATAAATAAACAATTTAATTGCGCAGAACAACGGTAAATATTTAAGGAAATAAGGAAAGCACTTAAAATATCAGATTTGAATACTCGTATTCAGACAATTAACTGTAGGTAAGTAGTAAAAGAACGATTCCTTCCCTTGTTGTTCTCGAATAAAACGCGGACACCAGACGTCATTAATATTCATCTACATGAAAATCGCTATAAAAGGCAACGAGAAATAGGGCGCACCTTCTCGAGTAATTCCTCGAGGCTATAATAAGAACAAATTTAACATTAACGACAAACGCACGTAATTCGATAATAACACAAACAGTTGTAGCAAAAACACGGACAAAGCTACCAAACAGTGGAGCGAAACTATAATTAAGAAAGATAAATATCGTTTATTACTGTTAGGAAAGTCGATTAGAAAAAAACTACCCCTTTCACCCCACAATTTGTAACCCGTGCAGTGGGCCGCCGCCGACACGCAGGCCGCGCAGCGCCCACGGGCCGGCCCGGAGACAGACTCTTTTCAGGTAACTAAATACTTTTAGTAAGAGCTGACTTTGTGTAAATACCTAATATAAACAAATTCAAGTACCTAAGTATTTTTGAGATCATCCGTCAGCATATTTATTTATCATAACTTCATGACATAACTTTTTCTCTGTGTTCTGCCTTTTATATGACACAGGCAGAGCTCGGGTAGTTAGATAAAAAGATAAAAAAAGATAAAAGATGTTTATTCAGTAAGTAGGCCGCACGGGCACTTTTACACGTCAAAATCTACCAGCGCTTCGCAAGAGACCACTGCTGAGAAGAAACGCCGCAAGAAACTCAACAGTCAGTCGTTTTTTAAAATAGGTACTACTTATGATATTATACAATTATAAGTATTAGAGTGGGCAGAGCACTAAGAATCCGTATTTTTACTAAATTATTGTTCATATTGTTTGTACTAAATATATACCTAATGATATTAAAATCAAGATACAAATAAAGTTATTGAAAATAGCGTGTTGCATTCTATTCCGCAACCAAATAAAGATGTAACATTTAATTTGGAACCGACACCGCTCTTGTTTTTTTAATGAATAAAGAAAAAGATTGTCAGTGCAAAAGCCGCTGCCGTAAAATTTAGCCAGCCAAGAAAAAAATGTTACAGTTACATAACGCTTTTCCATAATAATAGAATCATTATCGAAAACAGAAGAGCGGGCAGCTGATTTATTGGACGATAATGGCCGCTGTCATAAATAGCTTTTTTAATGAATGTTTTTTAGAGCACGCGCGGGTACACCGGGCCGAAAGCTTTTTATTAATGCACTGTTTCGAATTATGTATGCACATCCCTTTTTTCGACTTAATACTTTATTAAAACTGGTGTATAAAAACAACCAGTCACCTTTTGTCGCGTGGGGAGAGGTGAGCTCGATTAGATTGCGAGGCAAGCTGCGCGCCCAAAGGTGTTTGTTTATAGATCGCGGCGTGTGAACCTCCTATATAATACCGGAGGCGGACGTTGTCCATGCAATCATTTTGTCAAAGTCATGACGTATGTCTTGGCGAACACTACATAATATCTAATTAAAGAACTCAGTACTAATTGTTCTTTATTTTTCCTAATTATCTTGTTTAATATTGTAATGCAATAGTAAGGTGGCCTTTGTTCGTGTCATAATTAATTATCTAGTTGACCACATTAGAATTTTCTCGATAAAACCAGTGCAGAGTCACGGGCTTAACATAGTTAAGTAATAAAATATCAAATATCTGGCTCTATCAAAATGTTTGGCAAAGCAATGATTGTACAGTATAAATTTAATAAAAAAATATCCGAAACACAATCAATCATATTTCACATTTGTCCGACTCTCATTACACGCGGATAACATCATTCTCTGTGCTGCACTTTTGAGCAATAACGAACATAAAGCTAACAACCGGCCCAATCGCCGTCACCTACATATGTCGCCGACCTTGACGAATAGTGCGCACGCCGGAACCGCGAATGTGGATCGCGAATGTGATTTATACCGATATAGTGGAGCGACGCGGCCGCCGCTGGGCCGCGAGGTGCCCGCGCTACGCTCGCGAACGCATCATTTAATCCTCGGCCCCGGTTTAAAACGACTTAAAAATTCACCAATTCCCCGTTCAAAAAAAGAGTTAATATTGATCGTAGATTCTCGTCGTGGGGTGCAGCGGCCGGCTGAGTCACCCCACGGTTTTTTACTCACCCTAAGTTATATTTTTTGTAGAACCCCCCTCTCCCCCCCAACCCGCTTTAAAGGATGAGTAGTCTCTATGGAAACGGCTCGATCTAATTTATAGGCGGGAGAAAGTACGGATTGCTTAATTAAGAATTTAAAATGTGTCTGCCGAGTAATTAATTACGATTTTTCGCAAAATTTCAACTCGTGGAGATGAAAAGATTCCTTAATTTGCCTGAAAGCGTTTTCATACCTGAGCGCGTCAATTAAAAATTCATTAAGACGGCTGCAACTGTGAAATAAGAGAACTTTAGCTTTACAAATGGCTTTGATTCAAGCTAAAAGCTAGTCAAATAATAATATGAGAGAAATGTTAATTTTGATAGCGTGTCACCTCTCGCATGAGGGACGGTGTATGAATACGCAAGGGTTGTTTAGCGCCGAGGGCACGCGGCGCGAGCTGTGGGGCCGGGAGCGGCAGTCGGCGCGTTTTTGTGGCCGCGCGCGGGCGCCGGCGCAGCGGCGTGGTGAGTCCTCTTCCTTACACCTTACTATATTTTGTAGTTCCTGTACGTCTAGCACAACTAACACGTTGTCACGGTCGTCGCAAGTGAATTTCTATCACTTTAGACTTGTCAGACCCCGAGTCTCGGGCTCACGGGAAGTCGAGCCCTTGGGGTCGTCGTCACGCTCGTTATAGATTTCGAACTAAATCAACCTTAAACATTCCATAGATCTTAAATCTCATAGAAAATTGGGATATATCAATAAGTCGTTTTTATGTATTTGATTACTTAAAAATATATTTTGAGCATTCTTTAACTTTTGTTTGACCTTGAAGATTTTAAAGGGTTTGAATTTCAACGAGCGGCAACTTTGCAAGAACAACGAAGTAAAATAAGTAAAGATTTTATTTAAATGTTATTTTCTTAAAGTAATAGTGGTTAATATTATTTACTATACTTGCTTGTAAAGTGGAACCTTATTGCAACCGTTTAAGGGTCATAAATGCAGCCAACACGCCTTACTTTATACTTTTCATTACCATTTTTTTTTACTTATACATAGGTACGTATTTTTGTAAACCTCAGCAAAGAATTTGATTTTTTCCCTTGAGGTCGGTAGTGGTGTCTTAAAGGACCTCGTGGGGCACGAAAGTTAATATTTCCAATTAGCTCAGTATACAGTCCCTGACAAGATTTTTGTTAGGTAAACTATGTCATTATTTTTTCTTCTTAATTCGAGGGAAACCATTTGGTATTTGATGATAAATTAAATCAGCAGATCCAGATTAGAACTGAAGGTATTTTAAAAATCTTTTTTGAAGAGCTTCAATACGATTGACGTACGAGTATATATCATAACAGGGATTCCACACCACGGACACATACTCGAGGATCTATCCTTTGTGCGCTCTAGCAATATAACAATATAGTATCTTGATTGGCTTTATTTTTTTAAATTTAGTCGTGGATCTAACAATAAAACCAAGAGACCTGGAGGAAAACTTGAATAAGGGCAGGACAAACCACGGAGGGTACTTAGACGAGGAAACAATTCTATTTGGTATATATCTATTTCTTAAATTATAAATAACAGAGTAAAACATTGGCAGAGCTTCATCCAATGATCACTCATGAAGAAGCCTCCCAATTTATAGGGGAAATTTCAGAACAGATCTTATCATAGTTGCCAAGTTTGTAATTATAGATTTGCTTTTTAATGGTATCGGGACGGCACGGCATAGTTCCAGGGCAATTGACTTGTGATGTGGATCTTGAGGTTCAGCAAGGGGGCTCTGACAGGGACGTACAATAAGCTGATTGTTCCAAAATGCTAGATCAAGAATACGAATACGAAACGTACGAAACAATACGAAACTTATTGCGAATAAATGAACTGCCTTCAGTAAAATATAATAGGTTAACACTTATACCCAATCGTTTATTTTAAAACGTAATGTAAAACACATGAGTGCGGTAATATAAAATAAAAAACACATTATTATAATATTTTTTACTGTTGGTGAACGTACGTTATAAAACGCATGAGCATTGTTCATTACGCTCTCGGCTTCAACACGCCCTTGCCTCCGACTCGGTCGCAATCCCTGTTCGACTGTGTTAATGACTAACTTCAAACTTGTATCATAATATTCTGTTAATTATACATCAGTTTGATCACCCATTATCTTTAGATTATGTTATGGTGGAGGGATAGTAGTTACTAGTTAGTAAGTAGTGGTTTACACAACTGCCCCAAGAAACCTAATAGACTAAGGGCCTGTTCCACCATGACCAGGTTAATACGTCTGCCAGCTAAAGTTATCGCTTTCCTTTTTTTGACATATGAAGAAACAAGGTCGGAGCTACAATTTATCTGTCAGGAAGTGTTATGTGGACATTGCGAAACAGCCTTGTTTTAATTGCATTTCAATAATCGTAACGATTATAGTAAATAAATATATAGAAAATAATACGTCGGATAAAAAGGAAAAATTACGCATTGGCGAGTGAGGTATATTTATCAAATAGGTTAACTTTTAACGTTTATTGCGTGTTCTTTGACCGTCGCGTCGCGGTTGTTTGTCCAAATTGACAACGATCCTACAAGAGTACCTATTTTCTCGCACGATATTCCAGTGTCCTAGCAATACAAAGAATTCTAGAATCAGCGTAGTGCGAAAAAAGCCCTAAACCTATAGAACATAAACGTATCCGTGTTTGAAAACCTATGTGATGTGAAAAACATGGTTGAATTTATTTATCAGGATCGTATTGATAGAACATTGCTCGGACCTTGCAGATTACATTACGATTCATTCGATCACGGCTTTGCAGATTAATGAAACGCAACCATGGGATTTACTCATAACAAGGTTGGTGCTAAGACTCGTTCGAAGATACCATTTGGACGCACAATCCTTCCTAATACCCCCGGATTGATGACGCCACTGAGGGCACAAAAGGTATCGATCTATTACATTTGCTGATCATAATAATTAGATCTTGCGGGTTAGGCGAAAAAAACAATGGCGACAATGCTGCCTAATGAGCCATAAAGAAGAAAACGATACGTAGAGACTCGGCTAGACAAAGGAGGGCGCGGCGGGGTGGGAGGCTAAATTAATTTGCGCGCTCCCGCCAAACAAAGGCCGCTAATGGAACGCGGCGAATGGAAAAAATGCCACCGTCCGCTCTCCGGCGACTTATTTTTTGTAAACACAACCTTTGACTCTCGCAAATGAATAACATTACACCCGTGGAAGTTAGCCCGCGCGGCTTTGTGCGCGACTAATGAGGGAGAACAGAATGCGATACTCGCGCAAATTCACTAATTGTTCACTCAAAACAAACTTCGTTTCTGATTTAATTACTTCGAATGGGACCTTCTGTTGCGAGGAAATCAAATTTATTATTTGCTCTCTCGAAAGGAAACATGAGATTTGCTTGTAAAATTGTAAACAAACAACTGTTCAATAAGGAAAATTCGAGTTGGCTTTTAATTAAAGAAATAAGATCACGAGTCCGAATGAACGCTTTTTCATAACGTACTATTTTAGTCCTGTGATGCTGACTCTTCATTATTATGTATACTGAATTCGTTTTGGGCACTTGACTATGATCTTCTTTCCATAACATCATTCTTCTACAACTAACTACAAGATATGCTACGATGTAGCGCGTCCGTAGCGGTCTACGCGTGATAAGCTACGCCGCGTTGCGTTAGTACAATTTGACTGTCTTGAAATATTTTATGTATTAAGTTGGCTGCCGACAATTTTAGCGTTTTGCGTAGCTCAGCTGTTCAATGATTTAATAACCTAATACCATTAGATTAGATGTGTTACGTCAAGATATAGGTCAATTAAATGTAACAAAGATAAGGGATAGCGTTGATTGTCAGTGCGTAATAGGCGGTAGCAGGCAGGCCGCACTATGCGGAACCAAGCGGCTCGTCGCACCGTCGTCAGTCTCGCGGCGTAAGTTATGCGCCGGCCATTACAACGCGCGATTTATGCGAGCCCAATTAAAAGTTCGCGCGCTGAAGACGCGAAATTAGTGGAAGTCGCTCACATTTATCAAGACATCAACGCTGCCTCGCGCGCGCGAAACTTCCAAAATTTAAATTAGAGACGATTTTTACAGCTGCCTCCCGAGGGGGGAGAGGGGGGCGCTACCCTTTCCTTATAACGAGGAAGGCCTCATGCATTTTTATGTGCTTCTTTTTTCGCCGGCGTTTTAAACAAGGGGGTGAGCGTGGGGTGCGCCGGGGGTGAACTTTTTTATTCGCGTCTTGATAAGTTAGGGTTGAAATTAGACGTTCGAGTTTCGCCCGCGGAATTCTTAATGACGAAAATTAATAAGTTTTCTTTGGAGGGTCCTTTAACAGCGCTCCACGAATATATTTCATTTGATATAGGCTCGTCTGTATACCTTCCAGTGTTAGGCTTAACAACGACGAGTTTGTTTACTGCTCGTACACGGTTTTTCTTGGAGAGTCGATATCTTGCTATAAGAGTTCTGCCCGGGGTGGAGTGCGGAGGTAGGTAGGTATTTTTGGTTATTTGACAAGGGACCCGGAGTCCGTTGTTAATATGGATAATTCAAAATAGACTTAGTTATCAGTGACCTGAGCTAGTAATTCTAAAATTACCTTGTAATTAGATTAAAAAGCGTTGTCTTGGACAGGTACGTATAAAACAATGAGAACCAGCAGTTCAGCAAAGACGATGTAAGTCGGCTAAATAAGTGGTCTTGGGTACTGCCACAGACACTGCTGTCCCGCTGTAAAAAAGTAACAGTAACAATATTTGACAAACAAAAATAATTAAATAAAAATAATAATCACTTTAAAATCCAATTTACTTTTGGAATTACATAGTTTATCCTATATTATTTTATTACGCTACCTATCTTGTCTGATTTCCTTAACAAATAGTTTAACTGTATAAATTGAATGGCTTGAAGCTGTCAGTAGATAGTAAACTGCACATTGCCCTGGCGCAGTTCTTTTGAGCATCCTGGACGGAGTTTCTGTTAGATTCCGCCCCAAAATTTCATTTTATATTTTTTCGTGTTTGCGACACTCTTGACAGTTTGACTAACGCACAATTATACTAACCCTTACCGCAGTCCCCCATCAATTCGAAGTCCTATAAATGTTATATTTTAACTCATTCAACATATTAAAGGGGACTAGTTCAAAATTACTTTAAAGTATTTGACCGGAACAGAAACACTCGTATATTCCTGTTGAACCCATTCAAAATACACTTATACTACAGGCTAACATTGTTTTTGTTAATATTTGTTAAACCTAAATACATACTATTACTTTTTCGGTTTTCAATATTTACTCGTACGCTCATGTGTAGTGATAAAATACAACAGGGTTGTAATGGGGATTCGACATGTTTTTTTAGGGACTTACAAGACTAGAAATAAGTTACCTTTTTAGGTACAGTCAAGTTCATAAATATGTGTACACTTTAGTACCATGTCACTTTAATCCCTGTGACAATTCATATATGGCAGTTTAAACATGACATTAAATAGACGAGGTACTAAAGTGTACACGTATTAATGATCTCGACTGTACCCTGTCCTGCATGTCATCGGTTGGTGGTTTCAAACACTTTTCGAAACTCTAGTTCAACTGAGCGTGCTGCAGTAATGTTGGGTCACCACATATAAACTCTTTCGATGTTTTTACGTTTATTTGAGCAAGTTCGAACGTGCGGGTGAACCACAAAAAGGATCAAAGTTTATTGTGCATCGTATAGTAAGCAGTGATCGCTGAAACTTGCTCGTCGAGCATATGTCCACGAGGAGACCCTCGATAGCAGGTCCGGCCGCGGCTGCAGGGCGGAGGTGGGCGATAGGTGAGCACATGGAGACACTTGTTGCTCACACGCGGGCATGCGCGCTCCGGGCGGCTCCCGGATCAACAAGCCACATGTGGAACTATCTACTCGCCATCACACTCAATTCGCTTCACCGTCAGTTTATCCTGCATATAATGAAACTCTATGTCAACCTATTTCGATCTACGATACAAATTCCCCTTAGCTTACAGCTACTTCCAGTAATGAAATTGCTAAATTACGATTTATGAAAAGGCATTAACAAGCTTTTTCCTAAATGACGACTTTAACTCTAAATGAATGACTAGTAATATTTCATCGGTTATAAATTGGACATCCGAGGCCGTGGAAGCGCGGAAGTCGGAATTCCGTAATTATTAATCGAAATAAAAGAAAGTCGTTAGCCCAATCAATCGTAGCGTCCTACTAAGAGGGCTGGGCCTCGCGGATTATGAATTTATAATTGCCCCGTAATGAGAGCATCTAGCGCGTGAAACAAAGCAAACATCGGTGGGGCAGCGCGGCCGCGGCGGGCGCCATCCTTCCTCGAATCCGTGTCATTAATTTACGTAATGCGTAGGTACGCGCTATCCCCAAATATTTAAGAAGCCTCCTCCGGGAGCGCCCGCTCCTCCACTATCCCCCGGCCGCCGCCCGCCTCCCCACACCCCGCCTGCCGAGAATTATGGCGGCCGCCTTGTAATTATATTTTTTAATTTATCTTCCTTAGCGAATACAATGGAGGCGCCACCCCGCCACCGGAGCGCTTCCTTCTCATGCTGAATATTGTATCAGGCCGCTGAAAAAAGGAAAGAACGCTTTAATTACAAGCGAGAGCGAGGCTAGTATTACGCGCTAAATATTTGATGTTGTCTCTCTCTCGTCCTCCCCGTGTCGCCGCGCGCGTGCTCTCGTCTTGACGTCAATAATTAAACCGCCTATTTAACTCATTCCTTGCTGCTGACCTTCGCTGCGTGGTCGTCGTCCACCACGACAAGGACACAAGGTCCGACCGCAGAACACATTCACCCAGCACGCGGACGATGGCCCACTACGAGCAGCGTTGGTAGGTTTAATCATATGTAACCGTAACTACAAACGATGAGACTGAAAAAATATACTTTGAGACCAAATGTTAAGTAATTAGGATATAAATTAAAGGAGTAGTTAAGAAATCATACCGATTTAAAAAAATCCTTTTCAATGATACCCAACTCGAAGCTGTAAGGTACGTATTTATTACGGAATCCTATCTAACCGAAAATGAAGGGTTTTTGATCACAAGTTTACAACAGCTAAGATTAATAATAACTTAAAACGTCTAAGGAAATCATCCGTTCTACTCCGTACACGGTGCTCGAAAATGCTCAAATGATGCTTTCTAACATATTGTATATCATGTCAAATGGACCTTTTTAGGGATCCGTTATAACTATAGATAGAAGTCACTAAGCTGAAACTTTGTACACATATGTGATACAGAGCACTAAAACCAATAAAAATGATGCAAAAACAGATTTTCGGGTAATCCGTATACATGTCATTAGGGGTGATTTTTTATGATACAATTTTACAATTCTGTTTAGCTATATGTTTATGTTTTTACGTCTTTATATTTTTTTAGATTTGTGAGACTGTTTAGGAACTATTACACTCTATACAATGTGTCATTCTCGCTAGTGTCACGACTAAGCAACTTTATTGGTTCTTAAGTTACAGACGTCCAAAATGATTATTGAAAATCATCTAAGATAATGATTATGAGTAGGCATTATCACCTATCAAGTAACAATACTACGTGGCTCCTATTCCACATTATACTAGCCCATCTTGCTTCGATATCGTAATCATATGGTTGATGTTATGTCATGACGGGTCTTATATGAATACTTGGCAGTAACAGTTGTCACAAAGAGGACTAACAGGTGCATGTGGATTAGACATGATCAAATAACATACTAGTTGTAATATCAGATCGCCGCTTTTGATGTTCGAGTCGAGTACTTTACACGATTAGAGAGGTCGTGCCACACGGGCGTTGCCGGCGCGCTGCGTCGTCGCCGCTGCGTTGTTCTACAAATAAATTAGTCCCAGGTACGTACATATACCACGAAGATGCGTCGCTCTCTGTTATACTGAAAGCGTTGCGGTATATATACAGCAGTATAGTTTTTTTTTTCGCGTGCAACTGCTCTTTGTAAAGTCACCATAAACTAAACACTTATCCTAAATTCTCCTGCTATATTGCTCTGAAAAAGTATTTTGGTCTCGGGTTAAGTCTTAACCCAGGATCAACTTGAATCACCGACAATCACATGATCAAATATCATCATCATCATCATCATCAGCCCGGGGGCGTCCACTGCTGGACAAAGGCCTCCCCCAAAGAGCGCCACAAGTCACGGTCTTGAGCCGCTTGCATCCAGCGGCTCCCCGCGATCCTAACCAGGTCGTCAGACCACCGGGTGGGAGGCCGTCCAACACTCCGTCCACCGGTGCGGGGCCGCCACTCGAGAACTTTTCTTCCCCAACGGTTATCAGTTCTCCGAGCTATGTGGCCTGCCCATTGCCACTTCAGCATGCTAACTCTCTGAGCTATGTCGGTTACCTTGGTTCTCTGGCGTATTACCGTATTACGGATCATATCGCGCAAAGAAACTCCGAGCATAGCTCTTTCCATTGCACGCTGAGTGACCCTGAGCTTATTTATGAGGCCCACATTCAGCGGCCAAGTCTCTGATCCATAAGTCATCACTGGCAGCACACACTGGTCGAAGACTTTCGACTTAAGGCTCTGCGGTATTTTGGACGAGAAGATCCGCTTTAACTTTCTGAACGCTGCCCATCCGAGTTGGATTCGGCGATCGACCTCTTTCTTGAAGTTGGATTTACCTAGTTGGACAGTTTGTCCCAGGTATACGTACTGATCAACAACTTCAAGTTGAGAATTCCCCACGTGAACCGGTATTGACAAAACGCGAACATTGGACATGACTTTCGTCTTGTCCAAGTTCATTTTCAGGCCCACCCGTTGGGAAACTCTATCGAGGTCTCCGAGCATCTTACTCAAGTCTTCTAGCGATTCTGCCATGACTACGATGTCGTCCGCGAATCGAAGGTGAGTGATGTACTCGCCGTTGATGTTGATGCCAAGTCCTTCCCAGTCCAGAAGCTTGAAGACATCTTCCAGTGCAGCGGTGAACAGTTTCGGAGATATGACATCTCCCTGTCTCACACCTTTCTGCAACTGAATCGGTTTCGAGCTCTGGTTCTGGAGCCGGACTGACATAGTGGCATTTTTGTACAAACACTTCAGCACTTCGATATATCGATAGTCGATGTGGCACCGCTGTAGTGACTCGAGCACCGCCCATGTCTCGACCGAATCGAAGGCCTTCTCATAGTCCACGAACGCTAGACATAAGGGCCGATTATACTCTTCAGTCTTCTATATAATCTGGCGCAGCGTGTGAATGTGGTCTATGGTACTAAAGCCTTTCCGGAAACCGGCTTGTTCAGGAGGCTGGAAGTCGTCGAACCTGCGTGAGAGTCGATTTGTAATGACCCTTGAAAACAACTTATAAGCGTGGCTCAGAAGTGAGATAGTGATAGTGAGTGTGATCAAATATATCAGTACATATTTCAATTCATCGAAAGATAATATTGGCTAAAACCTTATTGTTTTTAGGTTATCTTAAGCATGGGTTACGTAGGTTAGGTTACGTTAGGCCTGTGACTGTGAAAAAACTACATCCCCTGAAAATTCTGCGAAGTAAAATATTCTATGAAATGCGCGAAGGTTATTCAAGATTAGAAGAGTAAACCGTTTAAACTATCAAAAGAGCGAATGAATGCAAGTGAGAGGAAAGTAGGGTAAACTGCCCCATTGTAACCTACCAATTATTAGACTCCATAAATTATAACATAAGGTAATAGAGACGAAAATCAACATCACTAGGTGCCAGTAACTGGTATTTTAGAAACCAGTAATTAGGTGTTTTACCCGAATGTCCTTTAAAGACACATTATTACACTGTAAGTCATATTTTACTTTCCCGATTCTGTTTACAGTGTGCGGACATACAATCGAATGGTGTCACTTTTAGTTACTAACGGTGTTAGAAATAAAAAAAATGTCGTAATGTGATTATATTTTCTTGAACTTTACAAGCTGGCCCCATATGGCACTTGCAGCAATTATTATTTCAAAAAAATATATCCAAGCAGAAAAGGCGCGCTCAGTTGATTTATTGCTGAACAACAATCGCAAATTAAGGCGGATTCCGTCCGCGGACACGGAGCTGCAGTACTTAGCGCGGAGACAAAGTATAAAGCAGCCCCCATCCACCCACTGAAAAACGTCTCTAATATTCTTTTAGAAACGGTGGCATTTACGGGCTATATTTTATCCTGAATTTGCATACGCTCCTTTTTTTCGTACCCGTCCTCTATTTTATCGGGGTGAGCATTTTTTTTCGTCCGGGGGTTAAGATACAAAAGGGTAAAGCGCGGGAGCGGCTCCGATAATTAAATTGCATCGCAGCGTGCGGAATAAAGTAAAACTGTTCGTCGTTCGGCGCCGCTGGCTCCGGCCTATCGGCCCGCTGCGTCGCGGCCGTTTGTTATTGTTTCACGATACATTAAATTTGACAATTAAATATTAATCTCTTCGTAATTCGTAGCGTTTGCTTTATCGTCTGCTACTGATTTCAGTATTTACATCTCCCTTTTTTTACTTTAAGTTATTTACTTAGGCAGACTTGGTAATTCTATACATAAGGTATGTACAAATGGTATTCACGATAAAATAAATGAAGACGGATATTTCAGAAGAAACACGGTTAAAAACCAATTCCAGTGTTGAAAAATACGCACCCCTTCCTTTTGGTTTCATATAGACGATGACAGCCAGTGTTTGAAACACAAATCGATCTACTGACTTTTGTTAAGGAGCTGAGGGTTTTCGTTTAGCTATAGTCATTAGTCACGTATAATATTCCTGTACGAGTAATAAAACAAGATACCTAAGGTACGGCCAGATGATTACAACTTCCGTTTGAAGTAAGTAGGCGAGATAGAAAGGTTTTAATACGCAGTGGTTTTAATTCAATCTTATTAAGTTTTTGCACACTACGTATAATCCTATAACATTCATATGGGTAGGTATTACATTACTTTAGCATAGCAATTTCACATTGTGATAACTCCTTTATTAATACTTTAATAATCAAAACTGATTTATGTAACCCTCCGTTTTTAAATAAACTGACTTAAACCAACATGTGAACGGCAAATAATATTAATTGAATATCATTATGGAGGCTTTCGTAAAATATTATTTAATCACCAAGTTCCCGGCGCGAAGGATTTTATATTTCCTGGCAGTAGCGATGATAATTTAACTAACAAATTAGGAGAAATCTTACCCTGCTCTAAGTCAAATTACCATAATTGCTAATCAAATGTTGTAGGAGTAGCCGCGTCGTTGCTTCGCTCTAATTACAAATTCTAATTCCCTCTCTTGTTTCACGGGCCTTTTGAATTCGTAAATTATTGCCGTTGCTTCAGGCTATCAAATGAATTATATTACATAATCTGCTCTTGCTTCAATTTAACTTTAAAGGCGGGTACTTATTAAACATTAATAAACGCGCTCTACGCGGACACTCAGGGAGGCTTATCTAAGATGGATAAGTATACAATAGGTATACCAGCCTGAACGCCTCGAGAAATGGCCATATTTTAATTAGGTTAAGTCCTCGACATTTACTTGACACCCATTTATTTACGTCGAGCACGAGAATATGAGAAAAGTGTCTCACTCAAATAGACTCAAAAGAAATGAAAAACAACCTCCCGAGCCGAGCTTTAGATATAGACGATGCTGTTAATTTGTTTGAAGTTCTACAAAGACGATTTCCTCGAAAGGAAATATTTCACCAAAACTTAATAATATTAAAACATTTTGAGTATTCGAGAGCGGCGTAGCGCGCGATTTTAATTCTCTCACAAGTCTACTTACGAATAACACCGGCTCCAATTAAAAGCGCGCGACAGCTTTGAAAAGCGGAATGAAGGAAAGTATAAGTAGGTGGGGAAATGTGCTCGTGTTTACGGAAACCTCCTCCGGCAAAATATTATCGCGAGACGAGCGCGATCAAATATTCAGGCGGCGCGCGGCGCGGGACGCGGCCAACCCTCTCTAACTTTCAAGCCCTTCCCTTTGCACGCCCTACACTAATTACGTTTAGAGTTCTTAAGCGAAATTACTTAGGCCCCTCGCCACCCGCGCCCCCCTCCACCCCTCCGGAAATGAGGCGCGCTGGAAAACAAGAAAGAGGAAAGCGTTATATAAGAACACCGCTGTCTCTCTGTTCATCCTAAATCTGGACAATCCGAGAGATGTTGATGTAATGATTTTTTTCTTCATTTTCGCGAGTTCTCTGTTCATGAGCGGTTGCTAAGTGAAAAGCAATTAAAGCACGGGCGAGTGATCTCTACCCCACCCCCACCCGCCCGCTCTCCCGGCTCGAGGCTTACTTGCCCGACTGAAAAGGAAAATTATTATAAACACGATTTTAGTGCACGGTAATGATGATCAAATGTCACCTTTACGGGTAAGATGTTTATTTTTTAAATAGATAATACTTTTCCAAAGACAATTATTAGACAAGTAGACTAGGTATGTAAGCTTGTTTTGAGTATTGACTAATTAATCAAAATCAGAACAAGACCGACACGTTTGACGACTAGCCAAGAAGCAAACGCTACAACGTTTTTCTTATCAATCACTCAAGATGTATCCAATGGGATGACATTCTCGTGCGTTACTATAAACCACCTACCTACCTACGTATTAACCTATTATCCCATCCATTTTCGGCGCTAGAAAAGAAAACGTTAGTAGCGTTTGCTAGGGCCGGGACCCTAGTAAATACTGGAGTTGCCAGTTTATAGGACCAGACAAACACCAATTCTTAAAAATATGATAATTTCTGTATGAGCCGCTGATACAGCCGACGCGCGCCGTCAGCGGCAGCGGCGCTAAATTAAATGAGTTCACGGCGCCCGAGACGTTTCCGCACCTTTTATGTGCCAGCGCACAGTTTAATTTCCTAATTTTCAAATGTTCTTCAGAAACAAGACAGTGTTGGGGACTTTGATCATCCAATCGGAAGCAACCGTCAACGCAAACATCCAAGTGAGCACGGCCGACTCAGTACTTACTCACCAAATCTCTTTACAACCTACTTTACCTACTTCTTTGCCTCTTACTTTATTGGAAATTCGTAAACAAGCTTTAATACACATTTGAAATTTATTGGGCTGTCACGAAAATACCTTTGGAATAATTATATTATACAGTGTATGTAAACCTACCTAAGCGCCTAGTTCTGATGCGGTAATGTAATTCTAGCAGCATTCTTGCTAACGAATTAGTTAGTGGATAAAGGTACGATACATTTTTTATACACACATACATAGTCCGTTAACATCGCTACCAATATTTTTTGAATGCCTGAATCTCGTTTGTAATTTTCAATAAGAAAGAACTAAAAAAAATACACTTCCAAAATATGTATGAAGTACCTACCTACTCAGAACATTCCCTCTGCTGCTCAACGGCTTAAATTAGGCGCAGAGAAATTACAAAACAAAGGAGGGAAACTTGCGGCTGTTTAATGAGATTTAAATAATTAATGAGTGTGCAAAATTGGTTTCTTTTTTTCAGCAGCGGTGGCGGGTGCTGAGGGTCGCGATGAGAAAACAAGCTATAATTGCGACCCGTCGACGTCCTCCGAAACACTTACTACCGTCGAGGGGGCCGGCTACGACCATAATTTATAAAACGCATCCTATTACGACGGCAATTAAACTTTAATGTCGCTAGAAATTGGGATTATTCGGCAAGTACAGATATATTTCGTTGCGTGGTTTTTCCTGAAGAAGCTAAAACCTAAAAGAAGGAACCTTTATCGACATTTATCAATAACGTGCATTGGTAAACGTACGAGTATGTACAGCCACCCGCAATATATCTTAGCTAACACAACGCTCAATGTAAGAATCCTGTCAGGTGTTTTTGAACACTATGTTTACATTAATGCTAGAGACTATCTACTTACCTAACCAGTCTTTGTTACCCGTAGTATAAGTGTATCTATTCGAATTCCCAGATTCCCCGGTTTTTTTCCATGTCCTGATCTAGCGATGTGATAATCGTAGCTGGGAGAAGAAACGAAATTCGTTAAATCGGGATAATTTAAATATTGCAAAAATAAACCGTTACGATTCACTCGAATTCAGCTGACGTTTTCCACATGATCAACCACGAAATAAATCCGTTACAAATGTACGGATGAAAAGTTACTTGAATAGTTTTTTTCACATATTGCAACATTCACTTCACTGATTTCATTATGCTAAAATTGTATAATCGTAAAATCTTTACGGAATATGGAAAAGGAACAATTTTCGTATTCAAATGGTCGTGATTGACATCTCGCCGGGTGGTCAGCGCCTCGCTCCCGGCTTTGTACTCTCTGACCGCGCTCTCAGCGATTGTGATCAAATCCAAAAACTATTTAAAGCATATTCTGCGTACGTACAAAGAATATTCCTAACAAAATCTCAACCTAGGGTAAATTAAATGAATTCGTTGGGAATTTCCGTTACAAAACTACGAATTTCAATTAGATGGAATAGCAAACTAAGCAGTCGAATAGTTATGCGAAATAAAAAACTGATTGTCAAGAAAGATTTCGTGTGGAAGTTGGTTCGGACGACGTCGTTCATTGTTATTATTAGTAGTTGACGAGATAGAAGATAGGTTACAAGATAATGTATCTGATTTAGGGGAGTCCATTCGCGAAGGAAATCTTAAACCGGAAACCAGTAACATAAGTATTAGGTTTATTAAGTAATGTTTGTCACAAAAACATTCCCCGTTGATGGCTTATTTCATTATAGTTAGAGCAGGGTGGAGCTTGTTTTATGAAGCCAACTTGGTTATTGCACTATTGTTAAAGAATAACGTCCCTTAAGTACTCCTTGATGTTAATTAATTAGTAATATGTTTTAAGTAGGTAACCTAAGGTGATATTATAATGATGAATAATGATAAAGTGGCGATGATAATGTACGTTCCTAAACTAAACAAAATCACGCCCTTAATTTAAGTTTTGCCGTGGTGTTAAACGCAGTATTGTTACGCCCACTACCAACAATATCAACTTGCGTAGTTAATTTCCTAAAACATAAATAAGTAAATGAAGCAAAAATAATGCGTCAATGCGCTCACGAAGGAATTACATTTGTTAATTTATGATTTCAACTAGGACTAAAGTCCTAAATCAAAAAGCAGGTGTAGCATACAAAAAGTGATGATGACACTAACCACATAAATTCAAAATAGGTATGTTTAACTCAAATATGGGTTACCTTTTTTGTCTAAGACTAATTCCTACAAAGAAGACTTACACCTCAGTGTTCTCAAGTATCATTTACAGGTCCTTAAAGTTCGAGCGGTGCGCGACGCGTCGAGGCAGTCGCGTGCGCACGCACAGCTCACCCCTGCATTCTGTCGCGGGGCAAAAAACGCGCCGGATTGTTTACCTCACTTTTTACCTTTTTTCTACTTTTATCCGTATTTTATCGCGGCACACGCGGCGACTGCCTTTACAGAGCTCTCAATGAAGCGTTATGCACTTCCATTGTGCGCAGCCAAGTCGCGGTAATTCATTTTTAATGTTAACTTAAATGGAGATAATCGGCGGACTGTTCGAACAGCCCTCTTCTTTTCATTTAATTTGTTGACATTGACGTGATCATTTATAAAATGTGTACACATTATTCTTTTTTTTTCTTTTATTACAATTCCATACACTTTTAGGATTCAATTAATAAAACAACTATTATATATATAACCAAAGCTTTTTATTTTAGGATTATCTGATTATGAAAGTAATAAATAGGTAATGAATTTAATACTGTTCACAGTGCCATTCCTACATTTACATGATAACAATGTTGTTTCTCTTAACGTGTGTAAGGCAGCAATGAATTGAGTGATCGGAAGAGGTACAGCTAATTTGCCTAATCTGACGCAGCGCAGCTTCGGCAACTAAACAAATATGAGCGCGAGAGTGAGATAGATGTAAATACGGTGAAAAATGAATTCTTACCTTGTTCACGGGCTGTGCCGCTGAAAATTGTCGTAGGTTTAGGTATGTAGCTCCGCCTGTTCCGATCTTTGTTAATCATGAAGGCTTGTTTAATTGGTAATTATTTACAAAAACTGGAAGTAATTAGAAAACAATGGAATGCAATTAATTATAAACTGTACACACTTTTTAACCAATGAACATTTTGGATGAAATTGTAATTTGATAAGAGCCAGCAAACGCACAAGGGCACTATGGCGAAGTATTTTCGAA
The DNA here is from genome assembly GCA_923062465.1 of Acleris sparsana. NCBI lineage: Eukaryota > Metazoa > Arthropoda > Insecta > Lepidoptera > Tortricidae > Acleris > Acleris sparsana. The sequence continues at coordinate 12,641,648 of OV281289.1, forward strand.
ACAATAGCGGACTATAGTGAAAAAAACATCATTTGATTTTTTATGATTTGCTTAATAATAATACACCAACAAGTCAATACTGAAAAAATAAGCTTTTAAAGAAATGTATCCGAAAAATGCAATTGTAACTATTATAAATGCAGATTTTGCACGGTCGTGCCAGCGTCGAGTTTCACGGATTATTTGCACGAGCCGAGTCCTAGAGCCGTAATCAGCAAGTTTTCACGGAGGCCAAGTACTCATTGTATTTCTTCTCCTGCGCTTGTTGCAACTTTTGAAGTTTTTTGATAAGCCCCTTACTTATTTCCTTGCCTTCGTGGTCGTGCGTAGGTAGGCCCTAAAACAAATTTATTAGTTTGAACACAACTTATTTTATTGATCATTTTATGAAGCCTCACTGTTCGTACAATTGATTGATTAACTACTAAAATGCCGCAAATTAAAAACGCACTGAACCCCATTCATTGCCAATAATGCCGATCGGCGTCATATTTACACTAAGGATTCCGTGGAATATGTTTTATAAATACATAATACATATTATTTAACCTTCACAACTACTCGTTCTAGTCGTTTATAAAAAATATATATTTTGTCATTACTAAAATTCGAGCTCGGATGACAGTGATGCCGATCGGTGTCCAATTTAACTCAAGCTGGATGCCGCGGACGCCGATCAGGTTCAAATTCAGCAACTGGGTGCCGCTGACGCCGATCGGTGTCATGCTTGAGGAGGCGTGTCGGCATCGCGGCATAGTGCGGTTGAGGCCGCTTGGTAATGAAAGGGTTAATCTTAAAGTCTAATAAATCCTAATAACATCAATAATATTAAATGGTTAACCAAGTCCCATACTTCAACTGCAATTGTTAATTCTTTACATAAATACGAAAAGGTAAAGGAAGTTTAACAAATTACCAAGTACTTACACCTTCTCATATTTTTATGAGTTTTATTTTTTGATTAATTTATGAAACTATTATTTTGTCGCTTTTAATATAGTTTAGACAGTAAAGATAATATCTGGCCTCCGTAACCCTTGCAACAAGGAAACAAGGCCAAATTGTGCAGTTATCTGAACAGGTCATAACATAATTCAATTAACAATATGTCAATATGTATAACAATGGTCCTAATGAGCGACCGATAGTTTGTATGCGTGTATAATAGTTACTATAAACACAACACTGCGACTAAAAAAGGTACTGATTACAAAATATGTGTAGCGATATAAGGTGGATAGTCAAACAACAATGGATGACATTAGTCGCTCTTAATTGGTGCCCAGCACAGGACGACTGCATTTCGTGGCAGCTTTCGCTACGCTGCCACGAAATGTTGGAAGAATCTGCCACTGCCAATCAGAAACTCTAAAAGCGTTACAAACTTAAAACATAAAATGTTTTTGTTTTTGTTATGCACATTTTTTATTTACTGTTTCAAATAATATAAACATACACACACGCGAGCGCACGCACACACAAACATACACGCAATAATTCAGAAGTCTGGATTGGATTTCTCTTCAATCCGGTGGCCCTGAAAACATGCGTCAAGGCTAGTAAGCCCGACACCATGCTGAGTGGCAACCTTTTCGGTGTTAATTTTAAATTAAGTACTCTAAGTTTGTATTATTCTACTTTTTTATAATGTTTTTTTGCTATTGTTTATGTTCATTTTATTTTTAGCACCGAATAAAACGTTTATGTTCTATTCTATTAGTTTTGTTCGTTATATTATATTTGTGTCAGCTGTATATAATAAGTTAACTGACAGGTGCCAATGCCGATTCGTGTACCAGTATTAATTTAAGTGGATTTGTGGAAATACTAAACCGTTATTGTTTATTATCCTATTTAACAGAGGAATCTATCCTCATGCAACTGAGTCAATAACAGACAGCCCAGCTAATCATTATCTTGCTCATAATATGAGCTTGCTTATTATATTATGGTGAGGCGACGGAGATAATACGAAGTGATGATGATGATATTGATGATATATAGATGAACTGACCTTATCGTCGAACTGCGAGTACTTGTCGGTTTCCTTGCGGAACAGGTCCTGCGGCGGGATCTTCTTCTGCTCGTCTTTGAGCCGCTGAGCCTCGGCTAGCTCTTGCTTCTTCTTTAGTTTCTCCGCTTCCACGCGTTTCTTCTCTTCCCTCTCTCGTATTAACTCTTCTTTGCTGACCAGCTTTACCACGGTGCGATCTGTGTTATAAAGCTTACAAAGTTTTGATGTTATATCTTGTAGGAATTTGGACAGCGCACTTGGTTTTTTGGTAGTTGGTACTAAGTAACTCATATCATATTAGACTATTTAAAATGATGGAGGCTTTTCAAGTTAACGTGCAGGGGCCCGTTTCACAAAAGCTTGTTACTTGTGTTACAAGTGGAATTATTTTTTCAATGCATATATTTGGAAGAAGACTTCCACTTGTAGTTTTCGGGTTCACTTATTTTTCAATTATTTTTAGGGTTCACTAATGTTTTACCAAATCATAATTTGGCAAACAATGTTATTCTACAAACTTGGATTTCGCAAAGATGTATTTCCCATCACATAAATTTATATCTTTTGTGGTCAAAATCGAACCCAACCTAACTTATTTAACAAGCCCATGTAGCCTGTGTAATATGCTAATATGTAATGGTTTAAGCACAATTGCATTGTTTACGGATTTGACAAAGCGCATGATCGACACAACTCATGACCAAAATGCTGGCCTGTACTTGGCACAAAGATTAAGCATTTCCAGTATTTTGGGAGCAATGGCCACTGGTAGCGGTTTGTTCGATTAGTGTAGTTTTAAGTAAGTTTGTAAGTTCGTTCGTTTGTTTTTATCTATGTTTTACGCTTCATCCGGTAAAATGATACGTTTGTCAAATTAACTATTGGTAAAAAGTCAGGATACCAATTTTTAGTATTACATTTAGGATTTTGAATAAGTTGAACATCAAATTGACTAAGATTATTAATCATTACTTGTCTTATTTATTTCATGCTCTTTTTACTGTTATAATTATACTATTTAGTATTAGGTCGGAAAGTATCCCACTACTATAACTTTTCTAATTAACCTCGTCAATAAAGTCAGCTCAACAGATACTAAGAGTATCTTTATTATTCGGTTCAATGTATTAGGTATGTATCTGTGGCCCGTTTCTATAGGTCTCCGTGGTAGTCTTACATATCCTGGTGACTGTACACCAGCGTCCGATTGTAACAAGAAAGCTCATACGAGGGACCTCGGCTTAAGTGGTACAGCACTTCCATTTCCAATAGCTATCAGCTCTTTCGTGTTTCTATATTTCAAAACGCGAATGACGAATATGCTGTCAGATCTGACGATAACCAGCACACGGCTGTTAAAGAAAATATATTTTTTATGGCATAGAGAAGGGAAACGAGCACACAGACCACCTGATGGTAAGTGAAAATTGTGACCCATAGACATTCGCATTCACAAGACTGTAACCCTAAGACTGCAAATGCGTTGCCAACCCTGAGGACTAAGATGGAATGCCACTATGCTAGTCATTAAACCGGCTGTCTTATCCCCAAACCGGAACACAACAACGAAGATATAATGGTGATATGTCAATCTAAAGACTGACCTGGTTTGTCTTCTAAGCGCACGCCTAGCTCGGGCAGATCGACGTCGCGCAAGGTGTCGCAGAGAGCTAACACGTCTTTAGCCTGTGCGGAGCGTGCCGCGTCGCGCACGCGCGCGCGGAACGAGCTCAGGCACTCCAGGTATGGCATCACCGCCTCTTCCACCTAAGGGGGGATAGGTAGTCAGCTAAATTATATAAGAAACTAGCTGGGCACAAGACTTCATCCGCGTAAATTTCGTTAGTATTAATTCCTTCCTAATTATGTTAATCCAGGCTATAAGCTATCTCTATTTCAAATTTCAGCCATTACAACGTGAAGGAGTAATAAACAAATACACAAACCTTCGTATTTATAATATTGGTAGGATTGGAGTAACATCGGGCAGACCTCATAGGTTCGCCTTTAATGTCGTTTAATACCCAACGTAGACAAACACAAATATGAATACGACGTAGACGATGATAAAATAAAAAATAAATAATTACGGTGTTCTTATGTTACAATTGATGGTGGAGGATATACCTATTTAAGGTAGGCCGTGGCAAAACTCAAGCTGATGATTATGATAGTTGATGATGATTATAATGGTCAGATTCCTTGACTTAATTATCTAAAGTCCGCGCCACTTATTCGGGATTCACCGAATATTCGTGTTGGCGTCTCTGACATTAACATAACAATTGGCGAATCTCGCATATGTGGCGCCGGCTAGTTTGACGATCTGCATTAGATTTACGAACCTATGATCTAGAAAAAATGTTTAAGAGTAATAAGGTAAACGCCGAGGCCTGCGTGGTCTGTTAAGTCTAAGTTACGCTGCGCACAATATAATTACTATTACCGAGTTTACCGAGACCATTTTACGAGTACGCTTGACAATTAGTATTAAAATACTTCTAACGATGCACTCAGTGCGGGTCTTAATTATTTTTTCATCTCTCCTGTTCGGAAAGTTTAATTTGAATGGGTGGATAGCCGGGTGGAAAATTGCGTTTTCATCTCTAGGGTGGAAAGTAATTTTTTTTTAATAGTTACGATTGGCCACGGAGTCTAAGATAATTGAGCTACGTCATATTATTAAAATAAAAGATTTTCATATATCTATACGTTAAACGATGTATTTATTACGGCCTATAGGTTCATATGAAAATCATTTTAAGACTGGTCTATTTTTTTCGCAATTACAGAAAATCAACATTTAAAATTATTCCTCTATTCTGCTGCCCGCCATAATGCCGTGATAGCATAGCATGACACTTTTTCTTTCACGTTTCGGCATGGCCATCTTGAAAATACACTACTGCCAACATTAGAAAAGTTTAATCGAGTTGGTCACGACCAAGGAGCTTATTATACAACAAGGAGGTTGAACACCGAACATCCGTTCGAAACAAGAAATTTGACCTTTATTACGTCACAAATATATTCCATCTCTTTCTTTAGTTAGGGTAAGAATGAGATGGAAGTCATGCTCCTTGGCCGTGACCAACTCGATTTAACTTTTCTAATGTTGGCAGCATGTGTATTTTAACTTTTTTAAGAATATAGAAAAAAAAAGTTTTCAATAGATAAAGCGGGAAACGAGATTAAATATATTTAGGTATACCGTGTCTTTGTTCCTCACAGTCGAAATGAAAAGTAGAGTGTCTAACTCGGGTGAAATTACCCATTTCCCCTCGAACTATTGGCGCTCTTACTTCGTTTGAGCGCCAGAAATATCTCGGGTGAAATGGGTCACTTTCAACCCTTGGTTATCAATCTACTATTTCATCACACTTGCTCGTAAATGGTGTTATTCCATGCCTGTATACAGAAGGACAATGGCCTAAATTGTTCCCGCGGGAATTATGGCGAGTTTGTCATCCCTAGGGAGTAATGACTTTCTTTTTAAAATTTGCAACTCTTTCGTACATCATTTCTGACTAAGGAGGTTTAATTTTCAGCCAAAAATTAAATCGGTTTAATTTTTTCTAATTAATTTCATCTTTAAAAATTAGCTATAGACTAACTTACATTACACAAAACCTATACGCTTCATTAAACTTCATTATTTTTATACCTATTTCAAGTTTATATCAACATTTATCATTAATTTTAGTAATTATACATTTTTATCATATTGGCTAAATCTGGCTCGAATCCAGGTCGAAACTAAACGCAGTTATTATCTGTGGTAGAGGTCACAAAAAAAATATCGTTTCCATTTACGTTCCCGTTCGTCAAAAGTTATTTCTTTATATTTTGCAGAGTTAAAGTGTTTTCTCTTTGTTTTTTTCCTCGCAAATGTGATGAAAACCATTGTGTGTATCACAGGCAGTAAGGGGATTACTAACTCGAGTCATTAAAAGCCCTCCGCCTTCGGCGTCGGGCTTCTAACACTCTCGTTAGTAATTCCCTTCATACTACCCTTGATGCACAATGTACTAATGTTTGTCATTTATTATTAGATTATTTTAGAACATGACACTTCAACCGTAATAGCGATGTTCACTAAACATCAACGCTTTAAACAAATATATAACAATGTACATGTCGGGGGCGTGATGAATTCTTGCATCCTAAGTTTTGGTCCTTCGAGCCGCATCTTATCAGTGCGAGTTTGTGTTTTAACATTGGTCGGCTGGGTTCCCAACAACTGGTTCCACCAGTACATCTGGATATGATCGTAGCTGACTACGGCACGGCTGCTCGGGGCTAAAATATGAAAGTGTAGGTAGAAGATCTGTTGAGGGAGACTTACGCAAACGTCCCCTTGGTCGACCGCGGGGAAGCCAATGCCGCCGCGCGGGCCGTCGACGGCGCCGAGCACGTGCAGCACGTCGGTGACGAAGCGCGCGGCGGCGGCCAGCAGCGGCGCGGGCCGCGGCGGCGCGCGCCGCAGGAACACGTGGCACGCGCCCACCAGCTCGCGCATCGCGTCCAGCGCGCCGCGCGTGTCCACGTTGTCTGCAACCACGACACATTATAAAAGAGAGGTTACACGCTCAATGACCGGAGAATGATCGTCTAACTCACAGACTGACGAGCTGGTCCGGATTGATATACATTAAATATTTTAAACTATTTGTTTTATTCCATTGTAAATGATGAAATACTGATGGGCAACTGATCGTGTAACCCACTCTTATCAATCTTATCATTCTCGCGTCAATCACCGTCTGCGAAGAAATTGAGCTAGACGTAGTACACCACACAAAATATTTACTTTTCGTCAGTCCGGACCATAAGTTTAGTACTCCATGGGTTAGACAATGATTCTCCTGTCAATCTGACCAAGAGGATGGACTTAACTGATGAAAATTTTGGGCGTGTAACCTCGTTTTAAACGGTGGGTGACGTAGGTTTTATCAGTCTGATATTAGTTTTGGATTCTAGCGTCAGTTAAATTTTGATCTGACAGACGGACTGAACTGATGAAATACTCCACATGTAACCTCCCTCTAACCCCGACGAAAAACTCTACACGGAAACACTATTTAAAACTTCTTGATACCAGTCATCTTGAAATCTTTACCTCCAGACATGTAGAAATGTTGTCGATTTAGAACAGGATAAAGCTGTCAATTTACTGCAATAATTTTCGTATGTAGGTAATAACAAAGTAACAAACACGATCATGTCATATAAACTAATTATCTTTCACGTGTATGAAACGTAACATTTTGAGATGAAAAAAAATACGCAGATAATATGAAAGACCAGATTATTGATATACAGAGTTACGAGTGCGACACTGAAAGTTTTTAGATCTGGCAACTTGTAAACAATATAATAAAAAAATAAGTTTAAATTTAAAAAAAGGAACTTTTTGCCAATATTATTGAGTATGGATTTTATTCATTTGTCATTTGTTTTACGATTTGGCGGCAAATTGAAAGTTGTCTGTGTCACGTCAGCATGAATTTAACGCGAGAAAATTTTCGTGCAATGATTTTTTATGACTTTCGATGTCATTTAAGTCAACAAGAAAGTTATGATAGACTACGATTGGCCTTTCACGATGAAGCCCCATCTCGTGCCACTGTTTACAATTGGTTTGATGAGCTTAAACGTGGTCGCAATAATCTCACCGATGATCTGCGTGAGGGCCGGCCTTCTACGGCAACGACTGAAGATAACATCAGTGTTGTGCGGCGTATGATAGAGACTGATAAAAGAGTGACCTATCAGCAGATTCGTACAAGCTTGGGCATGGGTATGAGTCAAGAGCATAAAATCCTCCATGAACATTTAGCGGTCAGGAAGCTTTGTGCCCGGTGGATACCTCATAATTTGACCGAGGGCCAAAAACTCCGTCATGTTGATTGCTGCCATTTCACGGTTTTAAGATTTAACGGAGGTGACTCTGGTGAAGCTGGATTTACTGTTATGATCCCGAAACCAAAAGACAGTCTGCTCAGTGGGTGTTTCCTTCCGAGGAGTTGCCAACTAAAGTGAAGAGAGGTCGAAGCGTGGGAAAAAAGTGGACAGGTCATTACGCGACAATTGTTTTAGAGGATCGAAAAACAGTTACTGCAGAGTGGTATACTAACAATTGTTTGCCATATGTCTTGGAAAAAGTTCGGGAGAAACGACCTCGCAGTAGGATCCTACTTCACCACAACAACGCCTCGTCACACACCGCCAGGCGAACGATCGACTATTTGGCGACGTCAGACGTGGAATTACTGGGTCACTCGCCGTATAGCCCTGACCTCGCACCTTGCGATTTTTATTTATTCCCGAAAATAAAAGAAAAATTTCGAGGAAAACGTTTTATGGACGCCGAGGAAGCTGTGGCTGCGTTTCAGCGATGTATTGACGTCAATGGACACGATTTTGAAAAGACGTAATAAAGCTAATAACTTGCTAGTTTAATCTAAATTCTAAGAACTTTCAGTTTGACCCTCGTGACAGTCATACTTATAAATCATATTCATATTATTATTCATATTCAATGCATAAATAAACTTAATGTTACAAGTCTAAATGAGTGATTCAATTATGAATATTATGATTTAACTACCAGACTTACGTTTAAGACAAGTAAGTGTCCAAAAAATATCCAGCTAATAAAAGTCAGTGATTGTCACAAAACTATAGATTTATGTCTAACGCACACCCTTATAACATAACTTATAAGTTAGACATTTGTTGAGTTGAGAGACTGTTGTATTTCGAGGCGATATTTGAAAGTCACATAATATCGGTGATACTGAAATATCGCTTAACTAACAAATTGAATACGTTTCAAAATATATCTAAAGGGCGAAATAGACTAGCAATAAAAATTGCAGGAATTGACTGGTATGTTAGTTTAAGTTAAGTTGGTTATGCGGCATCGCAGTATCACTAGCGACGAGTCACAGTTACTGCGTGCGGGCACTGACCGCAGAGCGCGGCGTGCACGCGGGCGCGCGCGGCGGCCAGCGCCGCGGCCAGCGCGCGCTCCGGCTCGCGCCACGAGCCGCCGCAGCCCTCGCCGAACCCGGCGCGCAGCGCGTCCTTCACCGTCAGGAAGAACTCCTGCAACGCACACTACATTCTACACCTTGCAAGCTCACTGTACCTTATTTTGTGGAAAGACACCTCTGTGGCAAAAGTACGACCGACCATCGATATATTTAAAAGTATGACAGTGGTTAAAAATAATAGTATGATTTGATTGCGGAACGAGTCTATACGCGGAGACAAAAATAAAGACAAGTATTTTTAACACACTTATATTAGCTTCACTTGTAACTAATTAACAAACAAACAATGTAACCAAATTTTGGAAGTCGATTTAAACCTACCTGTGTCGGGATGACTTAATTTTGCAAACTTATGCAATTTCGCTGACAATTCAATAATACGGTAAAGTCAAGGAATTAAATTCCTGTACCACGTTGGACTATGTCAAAGTGACACTGTAAATAAATTCATAAGAAGTCTCTTACGTTTTTACTGATTACGTCAGTTTGACATAGTCCAAATTAATTTAATATGGAATTTAATTAATTCCTTGACTGTAAGATGATGTAATGTGTGTGATGTGAAACAAGTAGGATGATGTTGACGGAATACAGCCATAGGAACTCCTCCAACATTATGGATTGTAAACCTTTTCCCTGTAGTATTTATTACGGCGCCATACAGTAAAAGTCAATGTACGAAAGTCTTCATTGTGAGCGACCGCGCTTTAGTGAGTTCATTATCAGTGTTAAAGGCACAGTCGGCAAAAAATGTTTTCAACAAAGAATAATATATATATAAAAAAGGCTTTCCCAATAACGCGCTCGCTTTAAAACTAACACTACTATCGTCCGCACAGAACTCGTTTAACGTCATTTTCAGGGCAACGATTGAGTTTTACAGGATCAAAAAATGTTTTAAAGGACACGAACTTGGGTGCCAAATATTGTTTAAATCCGACCACTCGTTCATGCATCATCGTAAAACAAACGTCTTCACATACATTCACATTAATAATATTAGTAGGAATAGTAGAGTAATAGTAGTTTACGTGACGGTTGCGTAATGACAGGCATTACAACATGAGTGTGGTTTATGAAACGAGCCGCAAGGCGAGTTTCATAATAGATGACACGAGTGTTGTAATGCCAATTACGCAGAGTCGCGTACAATACTTTATCTACACACATATTATAAGTACTCTAAGATGGGTTCAGAAGCCGAAAGGCAAATGACCTGCATTGCTACCAGCGCTACCTGTAACATATCTAAGTACCTACCAATTTCACCAAACAATGTTAAATTTAATCAATGTTAATCAATTGTTGTCTACTTGGAAAAGCAGAATTTTCAAAAGTGGCACAATAAACTCAACAAAGAAATGAACTAAATGAAATCAAATTACGACTTAAGATACGACGAATTGACAACAAAAATGGCGGCAAAAGAAACCTGTCATGTGTCACGAATATGAATGGTTTTTTTTAAAATCATTATGATAGACATACTAATAGTCCCTATTCTCATGTCGTTCGAAATTCAAATATCCTACGATATTGTACTAAAAAATATACCGAGTTGACGTTCCAATTGATACTAGAATTGGACCTATTTAAATTGTGTTAATTTTGGAACATGTTCCAAATATGAAACTCATAACCTTACCAAAATCTATACTGTTATAACCATTACAGTACAAATTTTACCTACTACCACAGACAAGAAACTTTTCATAGTAAAATTAGTTGCAATAATGCTGGTCATTTCCTACGGGTTTTGAACGCATAAAAGAGGACTTACGATATGTGCGTAGATAAACTAAATTAACCAACTTCACTTTACTAATCAGTCGTCACAAATAATATCTGTAACATAGCGGCTCCAGCTGACGACTCACATTGAACATCTTCTCGGTCTGTATGGCCATGTCCATGGTGTTGGCGGAGTAGTCGAGCGTCTGGTTCCAGCCGTGCAGCAGGAAGGCGAGGCGCAGCTGGCGCGCCGAGTGCTGCCGCAGCGCGTCGCCGATCGACACGAAGTTCTTCAGCGACTTCGACATCTTGCAGCCCGAGATCGTCAGGTGCCCCGTGTGCAGGAAATACTTCACCCAGCCTGGCTCGTCAAAGTACGCCTGCCAACAGATAATACACATTTGTGCTTTAAATATTCCTGTAACTTGGACTTAAAAATATACAAGCAAGTAGTTTTATATTATCTTTCACGCAGATGTCAAATATAATACATACGAGTTCATGCGAGGTTCAGTCTCCTTTTTGTGATGAAAGAAATTTTAATCTAACCGATCACCTGGGTCGGGTTGGAACATAAGTCTGACAGTGTACTCATAAATGCAAGGTCCAAGGAAGTGTCACCTCGCTCTGCGCTAGCTCGTTGTCGTGGTGCGGGAACTTGAGGTCGACGCCGCCAGTGTGCACGTCGAGCCGCGGGCCGCAGACGTCGGCCGCCATGGCCGAGCACTCGATGTGCCAGCCCGGCCGGCCCGCGCCCCAGGGCGACGCCCAGGACGGCTCGCCTGCCTTGCTGCGCTTCCACAGAGCGAAGTCGTTGGCGGAACGCTTCTCGGAGCTGTCGGCGCTGAGGTCTCCTGCAAATGTTAATATAAAAATGAAAATGCTATTTGGTAGTTTTCTGATCTTCACAGATGGTATTTTCCCCTTATCGAAATGATAACCTGCCTTTGTCTGCTTACTTGAATGTAAAGTTTTCAGTAAAAAGATGTTACAGAATTTTGTCTGTAAAACTCGCCATAGTGATTAAGACGGATTGGTTATGCAAATATGACTTTGGTGAGCTTTTATTACAGTCATACTTGACATACCAACATATTTACCTACATAGTTATTTACCTGTATAATTTTTAACGTTCCTGTTTCTCTGTAATGCTTTTATAATGTGTAAAATAGTGTTTTGTATTGTATTGTATTTTATAACACTAATATCACAAGTCAACCTTTTAAATAATCTCTTGTTTGCTTTTCTATAACAAACTACTTATCACAAGTACACAGTGCAACAAAAATAAGTGTACCACTGCTACCAAAACTTTTTATTTACCTTCTCCTTCTTGTAAAGAATTGGTGTCTCCGTACGCCTCAGGGACGAGTCGCGCGTAATGATGCTTCTCTTTGCTGTCAAACTCGCTGACACTGAAGTAAACCGAGCCATTTGATTCATAGGCCATTCCATTATCAATTATCTTCTCTATAAATTTAATAATTTGTGGGATATATTCGCTAACTCTTGTTAATACATCTGGTGGTAACACCTAGAATAATAGAGGCATGTAAACAACAACTGTGTAAATATAGCATCAATATTAAAAAACAAAAAATATGCTCTTTTCGTATAATGTAATAATATTTGTAGATTACTCAGAGTACTTGCATTTAATGCCTTCATGTCTTTATGGAACTCCTCTTCCCAGAATCTAGGTAATGTGGTGAATATAGCATTATCAGTGACTGTGGCTCCCAGCCGGCTGTCTAACCACTCAGATATTGGATCCTTGGCTGACTTCAGTAACTCACATTTGGCTTCAGATATCTTACTCTCGTTATTACTTTCTACTGCAGACTTTAGGGCTTGAACTGCAGATGCAACACTAAAGGAAGCGTGGAAACATTAAAATATGATCTGGCCCAGTATACAGTGGCCACATAATTAGGTAGGCTTGCGTTTTTCCCATACAATTGCCTTAACCATTTGTTAACAATTAGTGTAATTAAAAATAAAATAGGTCAAGACATTTTTGATTGGATGTCAAAATTGAAAAGTCATATTTGTAGGCAATTGTATGGTATAAATGCAAGTAATGCTAATTATGTGGCCACTATGTACATAAAAAAGTTGCAGATCAGCAAATGTTAACTATACATGAAGATTTTAGGTACAACATAAAAACAGCTTTATGATTTATTGACAATACATATCACATAAAAGTTATACTTACTTATCTAACATTTTTTGCATAGCAACCTTTTTATCTGGGTCAGCAGTAGTTTTAACAATGTTCTCGTAGTAATTCACCACAGTTGTTGCATCATCTATTAATTCATTCAAACTCTTTTCCTCCTTTGTATATTTAGCAAATAAATGATTTTGTCTTGCTCTTTTAATTATTTTATCATCAATATCTGTGATGTTCATAACATACAAAATATCATAACCAAAATAATTGGCCATAACACGTCTCAATATATCAAATGATATGTAGGACCTGGAAAGAAAATAAACAAACATAAGCAAAATTAATTGCCACCTATAAGATACTTTACACAGTTAAAGGCATTAACCCCTTTTATGCGGGAGGTCAAAAAAGTACCAAGTTATAATTTCTTCTGATTACGATATAGTCCATAAAATTAAGTTTAGAAGTAGAAGTAAGAAATACAAAAAGATATCCAAATTTTAAGCACGGATCCGTGCCTTAGCATACGAGGGCTAATATCTATACAACCAATATGTATACACAGAGCTTATTGTCAGTGGCATAATGGGGTGTAGATATTTTTGGCATCTTAGTAACGTGTATACCTATATTTATGACTTTGACTATACAATAAATATAAGAACATGTTTTATATTATACACCAAATAATATAATTGCAATTGTTAGATTTAATATTGAAGTTCCTTGATATAGTTATTTTAAAGTTAGTGTATGTACAAATAATGAAGTGTTTTACCTGGCGTGACCCATGTGAGAGGCGTCGTACACCGTGGGCCCACAGGTGTACCAGTTGACACGATTACCATTATTGCAGACAAATTCTTCCTTCTGCCGCGTCAAACTGTTATACAGCCGAAGACCTGGCCTCTGTTCCTTTACCGGCGGCGACCAACAAGGCTGTGTCCTTTTGGACATTGTTCAACCATGAAACTGCACAAGCCGGTTAAGATACACTGTAAATTGAATAATATAATTCTGTTAGAAATAGTAGTAAACTGGCAATAAAAACCACTTTGTAGTCCCACTTTCCACAATAAATCAGACACGGAGACAAATTTGACTAACCTTATAAACAGTAAAGCCCCTTTATTCCACGTTCACAGCAATTCAACATTTGCATGCATCCACATTTTTGACATTTGACAGCTGTCACTGACCAGTGTACAAAGCTACTTGACAACTCGTTAAAAACGCACTATTATGACACAGGGTTTATCCACTACTTAAACAGTATTCATTAAAAAATAACCTTCCATATTGCTGCTTCTTTCTTACTCTTAGCATTTTCATACGATAACCAGAGATGGTTAAAGTTCATAAGCTACGCTACCAAATTGAACAGCCAAAACGTGCCGTGCTATAAATATCTAATTCTTTACATGTGTATGTGTGCATTATTTTGTGGTATATAAAAATAATGACAGGCGTGTGAGTGTAGCTTTTCATTGGTGTGCGTCTTGTATATTTCTATCTCTGGACTACTTACTTTGTACAAATTACGATCGTGTATTTTTATAGAATTTTGATCATTTATTACCGTCGCTTTTCAGTCACAATGGCTCTCTTTGTTTGTAAATGCTTAAATGTAACATTAGGGAGTGATAAAGTAGAAGATAACGTAGATATAAAAAAACTGGAGTTAACATCTACGGAACAAAGGGATATTTTTTTCAGTGAGGTAGGTACCGTCGGTAAACATGTCTTGACCTTGACTCGTGTGGAGGGCTATTGTTTTGAATTAAAACTTAATCGGAACATTAAGCCTATGAACAGTTCTTATTCATCAAATACTCGGCTACATGAGACGTAATCTCGATTAAAATAAGGTTATTTTTGAAGTCTGAATATGTACGTGTTGTTTACCAGGCGCGCGAGTCAGTCAAAATTTTTCCCAAAATCGTGACCTTAATGCATACTCTTATACTTTTACAGGATTAAATAGTAGTAATGTCCAATTCTACATTTGATTTTGTAGAAATTGCTGTCTAGTCCTTTGAGTACGCTGAAGAGCCAAGTGGTGCAGCCGGCGCTGACGGCGCAGCGCGCCACCGGCCGCTGGGCGCTGCACTCGTGCCTGGCCTGCGGGCAGCCCACGCACGCCGTGTCGCAGGACCGCCCCAGCACAGTCCTCATCCCTAAGGCCATACAAGTTAGTACCCTCAACCAGGGTTATTTACTCATATAAGTGCAATATCAATTCAAACCTGTTATCAGTTAGTCATGCCTAATTTAGTTTGTCATTTGTATCTTATGATTCCTTAAGTTTATCATTAATGTAGTGCCTAAAGTCCTACTAGGTTTTGTATCTATCTATCCACACAAATTTAAAGATTTTGTTGCAGTAACTTAAATTCAATTTTTAAACCTCAGTACCATACATTCAGCCTCTTTTTGTTTTTAAGAAAGATCAAGCGGTTTCATAACTCTTAATTTTTATGGTTTCTAACTAAACTAAGCATGTTTTATTCCTTGCAGACCACACCAGAACGAGTAAATAGTCTTAAGAAGTCCAGCAATTATTCTCCAGTGTTCAACTTATTGGTGCCAGAAGTAATAAATGTAGATACGAAGGAGAATGTGGACACAAGCAACATAGTTAGTGATAGGAAAGGATGGCAGCCGGCACAGCAGGCCATCAGTACACTGAGCAAGCAGCTCAACCAAAACCTGCAGTCCCAGCTCGAGACTATGGACGAGACAGTGCGCCAATTTAGAGACCAAAAGTATGCAGAGTTCGAGGCCTACCGAGAAAGAGCACAAAGGGATCATAAGATATTAGCTAGGTACAATGCCTTATGCTAGTTTCTTTTTTCCTTTTTCTTCTCTCAAGAGTATGTAACTTATGCAATCTTTGATACAGATTTTTAACACACAGTATGACTAGTTCTCCTTTTGAAAATAATTAAAAAATGTACCTTTCAGTATTGTAAGCAAAACTCGGGACAACCTCATTGGAGATGGCTTTAGAATGGATACAAGCATCGACAATGGACCCCCCTCCCCGCAACTACCTCCACTACAGAGAAGAAGACTGTCTTCCTTCAAAGATGCCAAAACCATGTCACAGAATAATGTTAAGGTAATATTATAGAGAATAATTATTATGTTAAACTTAAATTTGATTTATTGTACTTTTTTTAAAATTTACAGTTAATGATAAGAAATTGAATTGATTTGTGAAAGCAGTCATCACCTAATTATAGGTACATTGTCCCATATTACAGCTCAGTACTGACCTACCCCCAGAAGAAGATTCATTAGAAGCTGAAGATATCTTCGATTTGGAGGGCACGGACTCACACAACAATATGATCTCAGATCAGGATGACTACGACTCTGATGGTAATTATCACAAAAATAAAATTGAGTCATTCACTACTTCTTTCCTTATCTGCCCATCATATTAACTAGTTGAGGTGAAATAATAGTTGATTCATACAATAGTACAGATCTAAAAGGAGACGGGAGACTGGATAATTTTAAATGGGTTTGCTCTAAATTAGATTCACAAGTCAGAACAAGGTTGATGATGAAGCGAGCTTACGCAGAAGCTTACTAAGACATACAGCTACTTCTTAGTTTGACTGTACTAAGTATGAAATATAAAAAAATACAATATAACCTAGTCTACATTAGTCCTTAATAGTAGATAATTTTTTTATAATTGAAAGTAAAATTAAAATTAAATATTCATATCAGATTGGTTAAAAAATTCTTTTAAAGACAGTTTTCTAAAAGATAACAATGTCAAACGAAATATAAAATTTCAGACAATTCCTTAAATATACATATATTGATTAAAAGTAGTCCTAAACACATTAAAATAAGCTACCTTTATTAATTCCTGGTGATTCTAAAGCTGTAAGTTTTTTGAGATTACAATTGTCTACGGGATTCAGAGTCTACTTTCCATTAGGCACCTATTATGTATGCCAACTCCATGACATAAAAAATAAAACATTACGAAAAAACAGACATTTATTATTAATAGAAATAGATTTATTGAAAATACTTGACACAATGCTATAACACAAAAAGATAAGAAAATATACAGTATAACAAAGTTTCGAGTATCAAATGGGGTACAGTAGGATGGCGTGGCGGACCACGACCCACAATGCTGTTTTTCCGTGAGCACTATTTGATTTAATAGACAAATTCTCCAAACCCACTGGCTTTACCATCTCTGAAAGTTGCATTAAACTAAACTAAACACTCTTATATATTATAATGTAACAATTTAAATGGCCTCAAATGGAATAAGAATGTAACAATATATTTTTCACTTCTCATGCTTACTTTAATGTTACTTTAGTCTCTGCACATCGGGACTATAGCTCATTATTAATATCCATAGGGATTAAAATTTACTTTGGAAACATCTAACCAGCCCATCGCGGTTTTTGTGAATTGAGGTTTATCGCAATTTTCAGTGATTGTGTATGGACCATTTTTAGGGCTTGGATTGTGTTTTGCGGTTCAATCAATCAATCCTTTTTATTCAAAATTAAGAAGTTTTACATATTGTTTTAGTTAGATAAGTTTGTATTAAATTAAATCTCTTAATTCCGCGTGCCTCATGGCAAAGGCCTCCTCTAACGATTTCCATTGCTGTCTATCCTTAGCGACTCTCCTCCAATTGGGGCCAGCCGTAAGTTTGATTTCGTCCTCCTATCTTTTGTTTTGTCTTCATCTGCTCCTTTTACCTTTTCTCGGGTACCATTCTATCACAGTTTTGCTCCATTTGTCCTGTTTGCTTCGCAACATGTGACCTGTCCATCTCCATTTTTGCTGGTCAATTTTGGCAAGCACATCCGTCACTCTTGTTTTTCCCTTATCTTTGCACTTTGTATTCTATCTCTTTTCTTTATGCCTGACATGCTCCTTTCCATGGCTCTCTGGCAGTGGACCAGCATATCCCTGTGGTGTTTGTTAAGAGACCAGGTTTCGCATCCATAGGTCATGCAAGGAAGAATACAAGTATTGAAGACTCTACGTTTTGTCGTAATGCTCAGGTCTTTTGCCTTCATGACCTCTTTCAGCGACCAGTATCTCCTCCAGCCGTTTGCAATCCGAGAGTTAATTTCTTTGGTAGTTTGGTCTTTATGAGATATGATTTGGCCTAGATAGGTATACTCATCTGTGTAATCCAGTGGTTTGTTTTTGAGTCTGATTGGTATGTGGGCTGAGTTTGTTAGGAGTTTTGTTTTGGCAGTGTTCATTGACAGTCCCACCCTCTCGCTTTCTGTGTTGAGATCGTTCAGCATTTCTTCCAGGGCTTCTGGGGTTTCGCCGAATAGTACTATATCGTCAGCAAATCTGAGGTGGTTTAGCCTTTTGCCATCTATGTTGAGTCCGTTTTGCGGTTATTTAACCTCAAAATGACAACTGCAAAAATGTAAAAAAAGACGATAAAATTTTGTGAAACACGATTAATGATTACGAATATGAATATAGTAAACGATTATTTTATTTTATTATGCATGGTCCAAATAGTTTTGAAGTTTGTATGTGTTGGCGAAATATGCAAGCATTTACAGTCACTTTACAACAAAAAAATACCGCAAAACAAATTTGTCACAAACATTGTTATCTACATATTTGTTAAATGCTTGCATATTGTTTAACGCGAGACTAAACAACCATAATGATCTCGCTCGCTCGCTCGCTAAACATCTCGTATCATTATGGCTTGTTTTAGTCCCTTGTTGAACAATGTAATATTAAAAATAAAATGTAATTTTGTAGATGTGTCGCACGACGAGGGCATCCACATCGCGCGGCGGCGCGGCGGGTCGGCGGACCTGGCGCGCTCGCTGCCCATCAACGTGCCCGTGTTCCCCGCCGAGCGCGGCGCGCCGAGGGACCTCGACGACGACGTGAGTCATCAGTTCATCACCACTAACATACACTCAAAACCATTCATATCTATGCGCCCATAGCGCCAAACATATCTAAACCTATATATAGACCTTATTAGTGGCATAGGGGTGTATGGATATTTTTGGCGCCTTGGGAACGTGTATACATTTATTACATTGACTGGTTCTTGGGGCGATACAGGTGATCCCTGTGACAGTTCAAGCAGAAACATATTTCACTTGTTTTTTAAATTTTCATAAATTTGCGAAAAAAGTATATTATTCTAATCTCACAATGAACTATTACAAATATGAATATTAGTACAAGTTATCCTCGACACGAAAATTACGTACGAAATGACAATGTTCCTGTATTTCAAATCACGATATCTCAATAAGTTACTTTGGTGACTAGACGTTCTTCCCGTGTACCTTTCAAATACTAGATTGATATACGACGCATAATATTTTTCATACTTTAATAGTTATAGTAAGTGTTTATATTACGAAATATTGATCATTCGGGGATCACAGATACTCAATCGACCCAGCTGCCCTATTAGAGTGACTCAAGTTTAAGTTAGCACCTTTCTCATGACACTAGTTTGATAGAACCATACTTAGGGGTAAGTTATTCTTGTGTCAGTCGCGCTGCAGAATTAACATGACAAGGTTACCAGACTGTATCCTACTTTGCGTGTCTTAAGCCCTTTAATAAACTTATCTTGACTGAGGTGCCCATTTCAAGACATGTCAATCAGTAGGAAATTTTTATTTTTGATGCATCCCATAGGCGTCTCGGGCAAGATCGGTATTAATACGGCTCTTAAGCCGTATTAATAAACTCAGCTTGACTGTGAGCCCCGTCACAAGATACGTCAAAGTAAACGCCAAACCATAGAACACTGTCATTTTTGACGCATCTCGAGACTAGTATTAGAGTTGAGATCAGTATAATAATACGGGCCTTACTGTCCAAAAAAAAATGTTAACCAAGTCTTATAGCCGTATGCGTATTATTATGTCAAAATTTAAGTCTTATCAATCGAATAAAAGGTAAAACAGTAACTCGTCCGTAATTGTTTCACATTTTTATTTTAATAAGGTTATGGCTGGGCTTTCCGTGTTTCGTAAATGATATATTTCCTCGCTTATTTAAGTTAATTATCGTTGTAGGTTGTAGGTATTTATAACTAGATGAAATAAACGGTCAGGTGCCAATGCCAATTATTGAATAACTAGCTTCTGCCAGCGACTTCGCGTAGAATTCGTATCTTGGTCATCCCGCGGAAGCCGTTCATTTCGTCCGGGATAAAAAGTAGCCTATGTTACTCAGGGCAGGGATAATGTAGCATTGTAATAGTGAAAGAAGTTTTGAAATCGGTCCAATAGTTTTTGTGTTTTTTCATTTCAAACATACATAAATGCAAATCTTTCCTGTTTATACTAATAGCATAGATGACAGCACGTGCTAAAAAAAGATTTTATTATTTTGTATATAAAATCAAAAATAATGTTATTGTAAAAAATACTAAATTTTTAACAATTTACTTCTAAAGAATGCAGCAGGATCAGAAACACTAAAATGTTAATTATTATATGACAAGGGATATTTCTTAAGAAACTGAGGACTACATAAATAATATGGTACAGTCTGTGAGCACTTAGAAGGTGATTCGGGTTTTTTACCCTCTAACTCGCTCGTAATAAGAGCGTATGGGAGCGAGTGAGAGCATAAGTATCACGTAGTCACGGTTAGAAAATGTTCGTCACCTTTCGACTCTATTTCAAAGCTTAATTCCTCCGTACCACCCGAAACAGCTACTTTTTAATAATGATTCTCTCGTTATTCTCTTATACTTTTAATTATGTGTGATAAGCAATGATAATAATATAGGTCTTAAGGAAAAGAAAATATTATCCAAATAGTAGACCATTCACTAGTCATTTTCCTAGTTTCTTATTCTCATTACAATATCGAAATGGACTTTAATAAAAAAGTAGCTGTTTCGGGTGTTACAATGGAATGATCCTTGAGGTCCAAAAGTGACGAACATTTTTTTACCGTGACTATAAAACCCCGAAGCACCTTCTAAAAGCTTTCGTACTGTATACGCGTGTGTATGACCGGCTGGCGTGTGTCCCGTGGCAGGACGAGCCGGCGGACATCGCGGCCAGCATCAAGGCGCTGGCGCGGTCGGTGCACGGCGACGTGTTCGAGTTGCCGCGCCCGCGCTTCTCCACGCAGATCTAACGCCCGCGGTCCCGACACCTTCCACCCACGACCTTTATACTGCCCTCTTTAGAAAAAAGGGCGTATGTCTCATAGAACCGCGTATGTATTAGTGACGTTATTTCTTAACACAGGGGGTTCAATCTACTTTCACTATCAAATTGCGCATACGTCCTTTTTATTTAGAAGGCCAGTATATCTATGTTCACATCATCTAGAGATAGAGGTAGACTTAAATAGAGTTTAAAATACAAAATATTAATGGCAATAACGGAGTTATATATAAGAGAAAGTGTCTATCATGTTCATCGAGAGAGCGTTATCTATAAAAATGTTGTTCAGATGTAGCGAATGAACATTGCATTGTGTTTCGTATTTATTTCTATTGTTTATTTACCGTTGGGTACAGTCAGGTACAAAATGCGAATATAATTTTCACGTTATCACTCGACTGTACTGTACAGAAAGTGAGAAGCAAGATAAATGGAAACTCATCCGACAAAATGCAATGCTCAATGTTTATTCAAGACACCTGTAACTGAGATCCATTGAAGGAATGCTAGTACATATAACATATTTGTGAAGTAACTGATACAATCATTATCTGTCAATTATTAATTTGTATAACAACATTCACTACATTCAAATTCATCTGCATCTATAATTATCCATTTTGTCAGTGATAGTTGTGTAAGTATAAAGTATGTAAAGTTAATGTGCACCAACAAAACCCTCGCAGTGAAACTTATGGATAAACTTGCATTAATCAACGTGACCATAAACGAAGGAAGTTTTACATGTATGTACCCAAACAAGATTTCATTTTACAACCTTTTCGGCGTAATTTAAATGTATAACTATACCAATTTACAGCTTTCTAGTATTAGGAGTCACTGAGTTAAACCGCGGACAGACGGACAGACGCGATATACCTTTATTCTCAGAGATGAAAAAAGAGACTCATTATTATACCAAAATATATATACATTTGATTTGTACCGTAATATCTGAACTGACACGTAATCGCTGAAGTTATTCCCCACAAAATCAAAGTTCTGAAAAGATAAGATTCGCAGCTAATCCAGAGGCTAAGAGCATATAGTACTAAGTTATTTTTTTGTTAAAATATGTTAAAAATATTCTTCTATCAATATAAAACTCAAGGATTTGAAATTCGCGGAAACCTATTTCATACTTAAAATAAGAGTAGTATAAATAAAAATTACATAAAAATATAAAGAATATAACGACGTTTCCTCAACATATTGGAACGACCCATTTCTGTTAATTATGTGTGATGCTCCCAGGGCAGCTAGCGCCACTCGTCCGCAACTTGGAAAATCCAAGTTCGAAGTTACCTTAGCTTCATCCCTGTCACTCATCATTCGACTAAAACGAAAGAAAGGGATGAAGATAACGTAACTTCGAACTTCGATTTTCAAAGTAGTGCCCCTTATGCCGTCGCCGAGTGCACTACTCTCGTTAGATTTCGGCGAGCGACGCCGGGCGACGAGCGCGAGCGCGCCAGTCGTGCTAGCCGTCCAGGCAACCAACAGGTGCAACTAAGTCGCGTCGGTGACTTGTTAAATGTATGTACATAAAATTATATGGAGCAATTTAACTATGACTTGTTAACATCTAAGTTATATTGCTGTTAATAGAGACGAGAGTTTTTCTATTATTTTTATCAGGTGTTATCTTAATGGTAAGCGAAATATGTACAAAATATGAATATTCGCATTTCTAACTAGTCTTTACGGTCACGAATCAAGCTCTAATCATTAATGTAACTCGTTCAGCCATCTTAGCGTATGGGAGGAGGAGCGTGTTGTGTCATTCGTACTAGAGTAGTGCTCGGGAGTCTAGTTGACGATTGATTAACAAGTAAGTCAGTTACATACTTAATAGTTGAGTACAAATGGTTCCGGGCAATAATTCTTGCGCTGTTGTATCGAATACGACAACCTACTCTTCATGTTTGGTGGGCATCAAACACAAACTCTGCATTTTTTAATTAAGATATCAGTATACTGATACATATTGTTATTAATCTGGAAGAAGATACGATAGAGTTTAAAATGCAGTTATTTTTGTACCTGAAGTTTTGAATGGATAATCGAGTCAGGATCGGAATAGGGCGCTGTAGTTTGCCATCACTCGTTTGCATGTTTTTTCTTATGAAGTTGAGCAGAAGGAGAGTTTTATTATAAGTTAGTGTATCTACGTAGATCTACTCCGTTTCAGTGTCTTCCACAACACTGTTCTTTCAAAAGGAATACTGGTGACCGGTTATTATTATTGTGATGTCGATTTCTCAGTCATTTGTTTTTAGTTAAGTTTCAATTGTTTCATTTGGTGTGACGACGTGAATAGAAGGACCGTGATTGTAACGAATATAAGTGATCATGTAATAAAATTGACTGTACAATTGTTGTTTTTATTATATCTTCTTTTTTTTAACGCCATGGACAAGTGATTGTAAGTGGGATCTGTGATCCAAAGACATATGCATTCTCGAGACTACAATCTTAAGACGGATTGCCCTTGTTTGGCACAAAAACGTTTCCCAAACTGTTTCATTTCCCATATATATCATATAGGCAAACGCTGTTTTATCCGAAACAAAATATTTCAGTATTTTTATTAAGTAAACTAAACTAACCTAACCTCACCTATAGGGTTCTACGAGATGGTTTTTTGGGTTGGAGTTTCGGAAATGTAAGTCTGTGAAACGTTTTTGTGCCAAATGAAAGGATACTGCTAGTATTTTAATACTTACTACAAATACGTTGCCAACCCTGAGGGCTAACATGGAAGGCCTTTATGCTAGTCGATACGCTGATAAATCAGATTTGAATTTGAGTTTCCTACATTTTGAGTCCACTAAACTAAAATAAATTTATCTTCTTGGTTCAAGTAACCCGAATGGAGTTTAAATAAAATTCATCGGCGTTATTATAACACTGCTTAGCTAAAGAATTTCACAATCTTAACTTTAGGAAAGATCGTCACATGAAAACGCGATTTTATTTTATTTTTCTCTCATCAATCTAATTATCCGCTTTATTTTCATAAAAAAACATTCATAAATAATAATAACTAAATGAAAAGCAAGGTTTAAAATACCCTACTGCATTTTTTGATTTTATTATTAAACCAGTTATTAATGCTATTATATTCGTTTATATTTGAGATGGTCACATTAAGACCTTTCAAATTATACCCATATTGTAATAATTATATTTTGACAGTTTTTTATTTTAATTTTAACAGATTAGGTATCCTACGTCACCC
The DNA here is from genome assembly GCA_923062465.1 of Acleris sparsana. Lineage (NCBI taxonomy): Eukaryota > Metazoa > Arthropoda > Insecta > Lepidoptera > Tortricidae > Acleris > Acleris sparsana. Next base: position 12,666,058 of record OV281289.1, read on the forward strand.
GGGGTGGTAAAAGGATTCTAACGATACCACAAACATTTAAATCGGCTCAGCCGTTTCGTAGTAATCGTGGAATAAAGAGTCATTACATAGGTACATACAGCCAAGAACCCTGAAAACATTACACTCCTGTTTTTAGGCAGTCGTGTAATAACAAGAAAAATTAAACCATATAGTCGAACGGTTTAAAATGGTAATAGAGCTCTTGGTCTGAATTTGTGTTAAAATAACTACTAATTTGTTTGTGTCTGTAAAGGCTGTCTACTCTGAAAAACACCCAAGGCTTGACTTTTCCACGGTTGTCTGGGCTTAAAACTATATTTGATTAGGAATTAGAATGATATTTAAAAATATGTTGTTCGAAGTTGCCATCTAACAAAATGATTTTGATTTTGTCATACGTTGCTATGGTTACAGCGTCACAACAAAGGGCGGGATTCAAGTTGAGTTGCTTCAACATTAAAATATAAGAAGAAGCCTGATTTAACATGTTGAGTTCCCGGTATTATAGCGCTTCCCGGGTAGGCACGGATGCCAAGCCGCGCACGGCGATGGTGGTCGACGACGACGACGAGCTGTACGCGGGGTTCAACGACGTGGCCCCGGCGCTCGACACCAAGGCCCTGCGCGAGGACCAGGCTTTCCAGGACTCGCTGAAGACTGCTAACATCGGGAGGAGGGTGCCCAGTCGGCTGGGCACGGGGGTGAGTCTCTCTTGAAGCTTGTAACTATATGCAGATATATTTTATAGATAAAATATTTCTACACACTGCGATGTTTGTTTTGTATGTGCCAGTATTGATCTTCCTGTATAACGTATAAACTAAAACAATAATATTATATTCTTTATGCAAACATGCATTATTGGATTTAACAGCTTCATAGAGTGTCAGAATACGTTAGGTGTTTAGGTATAGGTACTCAATTTAATGTATCTTGTTTACTCGTTGAATATAGTCAGCATTGAACATATTGGAGCATCTTGAGATGCTCAAAAATATCCAAACACGCTCTAAAGCCGCAAATGCTTTAGTAGTACTGCCGCCTCCGCCTTGTGTGCGTTTGTCAATATAATGGGGGTAGGTATTCATATATTTAAATCCGGGATATAGTTGTGTGCCAAATTTTATCCAAACTCGATCGGCTGTACAGCAAAATTCAAGGGCAAACATACCAAGATTCATTCAAACTAACAATTATAACATAATATTATTTTATTATTACTAGAAAGTAGGAATAGCAGGATGAAGGTTAGCTTCCAAAATCATGAATATTTCAGTGACGTAACCACTAACTTTTTGGTTTTAATAACGTAGGGTAAATAGACGTTATAATTCTACAATCACAAGAAATATATTAAATTAAATATAAAATCAAGTAACATACGTAGTTCAGCAGTAAAACATACCCAAAAATCTTACAAGAGAGATAGAGAGAGAATAAGAAAAAAAGAAACACTTATGTGTATATAAGATGGTGCAAGACGAGCACATAAAAGTTTCGATATGTTTTCCTGCGTCAACGATGTCCCCTAGACAAGACAAAGCAGGATAAAGCTTTTGAATTTGAACAAATTATTATTGAATAAGTTTCGGTTTTAGGCCATGCACTTTTGTCTGTTAGATAGTCCTCGACCCTATAATACGCTTTAGACATTAATGACCTTTTCAAGTATTTTTAAAGTGCTGGAAAGGGTAACTTTAAGACTACATCAGGTAATTTAATGTATATCAGATTTTTTGGTGAAAGAATCTTAATTCTTAATAACATAAATAATATTGTCATAAATAAATTGAGACGTTACAGTCAAGATATTGATTTCTATAAAAAGTTATCTTAAGGAGTCATGAGAGTTTAAGTTGTAAATAGAACGAATGGCCCTTTTTTGTAACACAAATATAGTTTGTATGTCAGCTGCCTTACCCCAAACCAAAATGCCGTACGACATGACACTATGGAAATAACTATAATAGACTAAGCGAGCTGTTTCAAGATTGGTTAGAGGTCTAATTTTCCTAACGGCGTAAGCTTGCGAACTTAGTTAACCTGCTAAAACAGCTATATGGGGACTCAATTGCAATTTTTTATCTAATGTTGTGCATAGGAAAACTACCTTATCTATTATTTGCAAACACTCTTCATTTAGAAAAATACTAGAATGTACCGGTTTAACATTATGCAAAGCGAACCTAACACATTTAGTTTTCTTAGCATTTAGTAGCAAATTGTTGCTAGTAAACCAATTCAGTACCTAGTGTGGCGTTTATCCTACTGTAGTCTACGGATTTTCTATCAACCTTGAAAATTAGTGAAGTATCATCAACAAAAAGTATTATAAAACTAGGTCTAATAATATTTTGAAAGCCAATAATTAGTCGTTTTACCCTAATTACGGAATGGAAACCTTAATGACCACTTGTGGACGGCTGCGGCCGGGAGCTCATCACATACATGCATCATGCGTCTATGATTATGCGCAGATGATGCGCCTGGGCACGGTGAGCGTGCGCGTTGGCTCGCGCGCCGGCACGGCGGCGGCGCGGCCCGTGACGGCCGTGCGCGCCGCCGGGTACACCTCTGCGGCACGAGACCTGCCCAGCCGGGAGGATCGCAGAGAGGATACGTGAGACGGCTTTTATATTTTAGTTTGGTATAAATGAAGATGCTTTTCGGAATGAAACAACATGAACCGATTCTCACCTCAAAGTGCCTCCGCTAAAACATGCGCGGATACACGGAGCGGACGTGGGTGGCTGAAAGTCCGTCGCACGCATCTGCGCTAGGTGGCACTGCTTATACTATTTTTCAATAAAGACGCGCAGGCGCATGTTTTAGCGGAAGCCCTAAGTTAGACATGGCGGCTCCCTGGGGGTTGCGACCCACACGGTTGAAAACCAATGGCCTAGTCGGGAGTGGCTCTCTCTACTTATAAAGTTCGCGGTACCCCGGGCTCGTTAGTGGTGAGCACAATGTTATATCCGAGTGTAAGTGGGTTTTTTAAATTTACGTATTCATCTTTATATATTATAGTATGGTCGAGTAGAAACATACGTATTTTTATACATTTATATCTTAACCCATTGAAACAAAGTGCAAAAGTGGATACATCTTTTTCACTTCTCATGCTCTTAAAATGCTACTTAAATCTCTGCGAATCGGGACTAAAGCTCCTTATTAATCTTTAGGGATTAAAGTTTTTTTTTTTATTTTACTTCGGAAACCCCTAAACAACCAATCACGGTGTTTGTGAATGGAGGATTATCGCCATTTTCAGTGATTGTGTATGGACCATATTTTTGGGTGTCGAAATAACCTCAAAATGACAATATATATAAAAAAAAGGATTTAATTTCGTGAAACACGATTAGTTATTACGAATATGAATCTATTTAATCTTATTAAGGCCGAACTCTTTTATTATGCGGGGTCCAATTACTTTTAAAATGGTTTCCAAGTTTGAATCTGTTGGCTAAATATGCAAGCATTTAAAACATCACTTTACAAAAAAACCGCGGAACTTTTTTTTCCTATTTGTATTTTGAATAGATGTTCATAACTTGTATTGAGCGTACGTTGTAAAAAAAAACACCAATTAATTGTGCAACTTTAGAAATTACGGACCAGAAAAGTCATCATCATCATCCAGTGAAGAAGAATTAACGCCTAACTCCAGAATGGAGAAGAAAGCAAAAGAGGTGATACGAAATCTTTTGCCGCCAAAATCTAGTGGCATTTATTCAAAAACATACCAAACTTTTATTGATTGGAAATGTGGGAAACAAATAACATCATTAATGTTAGATTAACGATAGTAATAATAAGATACCTAATTGTTAGTTTTAATTGTTAGAAACTTTTTTATAATAAATGTTGTAATTTTGTTTAGAACGTCGTTTTTTTCCTCGCATTCAAAGTGAAAAGTAGAGTGTTTAACGCGAGACTAAACAACCATAATGACACTCGAACTACAGCCAGACATCTCGTGTCATTATGGCTTGTTTTAGTCCCTTATTGAACAATCTACTATTGTACTCGACTACAACCTACAACCCTAGAGCATAGTTTAGGATTAGGTCAATTCGTTTAAGATTATCCCATGAAATGAAATGTATTATTTTAGTATGATGGTAGCTTATTACTTAAGAATATTCTAGTTCTATCTGTCAACACTTCAAACTCTTTCTTACTAAGCTATACTACTCTAATTAGTTGTTGCGTTAAAAAAATATACAAAATTGGTTTGGCTGCAGAATGGAAGACAAGGTGAAGCATATGGAGGCGCGCATCATGACGCTGGTGGAGGAGTCGTGCGTGCTGAGTGCGCAGCGCGACCTGGACGACGACGCGCCTCCCACCGAGCTGGACTTGGGGCAGGTCAGTACCGGCCCATGCAATAATAGTGTCACAAGCGAGCTAAAATATTTTCGGCGGGGGTGGTAATTTGATATTAATAAATAAATAAAATAAAATAAAACTATGGACTATGCCGAGTATGAAGAGCGGTAAAGTAGGATTCTACTCTTTTGAAAGGTTTATTTTTCTGTGGACAGCGGAAAAAAAACGAATACATTTACAGTTTAAAGTAAATATAGGATAACTGAGTTTTATAACAGACAATTATTTATTTTTAGGCGCTGGCAAAGGCTCAAGAAGCTTCGACTCTGGAGCGACAGTTGATTCGCATGCAAGAGCAAGCCAACCTCGGGGACACACACAACTTGGATCTCACTTTCGCGGTACGCCAAAACAAAAATAAAAGTGCCTTTACCTTTTAAATTTTCCGGGATGAAATGTAGCCTCTATGTTTAGTTTATCCACATAGGCTTCTTTTCATTCATTCATGATTCAAGTTATGTCAATTCATGTGAATCCGTCCAGCCGTTGCAAGGTGTAGGCGGAGAAGTATCAAACATTAGAGAGAGATATATTAGTAGGATGAAGCAGCGGATCAAGTTTTCGAGGATTTAAAACACCAATTTCAATTGACTAATTAGTGATATTTATTTCCTATTTCAGGTGCTATGCAACCTCGCCGGCCAGTACGCTCTAAACGAAATGTACACCGAAGCCTTGAACACTTACCAACTGCTTACGCGGAACAAGTTGTTTCCGCACGCGAATCGACTTAAGGTAATCTATACCTAGGGCTTAGGCCAGATGCATAACGCTAACGCACCTAAAAGATTCTCGAAAATCGCTAAAGTGTACATATACGCTCAACGCGACCGTACGGCAGCTTACCTTAACGTAAAATGTTTCTGTGTACATGTGTTTCAAAACATTTTCGGAGTTTCAGGTGAACATGGGCAACATTTATTTTAAAATGGGTGAGCATCCTAAGGCCCTAAAACTGTACAGGATGGCGTTAGATCAAACTCCTACTGCTGAGAAAGATTTAAGGTTAGCTCTATGATTTTTATTAATAGTTTATTGCCTAATATTAACCTCCATATTCATAAAAGTACAACAGTGCTCGGTCTTTTTCCATATATATACCATATTTAAGGCATAGTTTAGTTATTGTGCGTTTATTAATAAGAGGGTGAATAAAAATCTATTAAAATTGAACTGTAATCTTTAAGTACCTTACCTATTAAGAAACAAAGCTATCGTTTCCATCAAAATAGTACTAATCCAAATAAAATAGTAAATTTCTGTTATTACTAATTGAAATTGTCAATTTCTCTTATGTAAACATACTAATCGCTACCCTTTAATATTAATGCGTTTAAGTCTTGGCGATATCGCTTGAAGCGTTACAATTTCAATAATCTACTAAAGAATCCCACATTACGTTCGAGATCCAAGTTTAGAATTTATCCTTTCGCTCTGGGTTTGATAAACCGCCCTCGCCATTTATGTGTAATTTGACTATTTTGAGATACAAGCTACTTTTTTCCGCAGAATGAAAGTGATGCACAACATCGGCCTGCTCTTGGTGCGCATGGGCAAATTCCGCGACGCCGTCACTAACTTCCAACACATCATGCATGAACAAGGCGACTTTCAGACTGGTACGATCGTAAATAAAATTGCTGATTTAAACGCATATAAAGCTTGTCCCAGAAAAAAATGTCGTTTACACAAGCAGAGATTGTCTTAAAAGTTTCAATTAACAAGGTTTTAATAATAATGTCATTTGTAAGACACTGGCCTCAACCTTGAATACGGAGATGGCACTAGCCGAACTTAAACAGTCGGTGAGTGAAGTGAGTAAGGAGGTCACGCAACACAGGACAACGATAGCCCACGGCCCAAGCACATACGCCCAGAAGGCAGCGCTCCCGAAGCAGGCCGGCACCCCCAACCACACCGCGATCTTATCGTCCAAGGACCCAACAAAGACCAGCGATGGTGTCCTACGGGAGTTCAACAATGTCTGTGACGTGAAGTCTACCGGGTTGAGGATCGAGCGGGTACGAAAGGCCAAGAACCAAAAGGTGGTGGTTAGCTGTGCCAGCGAGAGAGACCTCGAGATGCTCAGAAAGATAACGGCAGGGAAACTCAACGCGGAATACCCACAAATGAGAAACCCCCTAATCTGCGTCAGGGATGTCGTCACCTACCTTAAAGACGAGGACCTACCGCAGATGTTGTTATCTCAAAACCACCACTTACTGGGAGGCCTAAACGTGGACCCCGCTCAGATAAAACTCCGGTACCGCAGGAAAGCACGAAACCCGCATTGCTGTCACCTGGTGTTTGAGCTCCCACCGGCTGTCTGGAGGAGGTTTGTGGAGACTGGAAAGTCTACATCGGCATCCAAAGGCAAAAAGTGGAAGACCAGTCGCCCCTTGTACAATGTTCTAAATGTCTGGCCTATGGACACACAAGGACATTGTGCAAGGAGGCGAGCACCAACTGTCGTTTCTGCCTGACCTGCCACGGATCCGGCAAATGTCCGGAAAATCAAGAGACACCAAAGTGCATCAACTGCACCAGGGCAGGCAAGGAACCAACGGAGGTACAGCACGAGGCGTTTAGCCCCGACTGCAAAGAACGTCAGAAGTGGGACACCATAGCACGGTCGAGAGTAGCATACTGTTGTTGACACAGTTGTACCGGCGAACAACAAGCAAAACCCCCCCGCCGCCCCCCACAAGACAAAGTTCCTGCAAGTCAATCTGCAACGGTCCAAGCTGGTAACAGCTGAACTCCACCAGGCCATGCAGAACGGAAACTGCGAAGTAGCACTGCTACAGGAACCGTATGTGGGCGGAAAGGGAGAGATGACGCCGCAACAAGGTTTCAAGGTGATTCAGTGTACACAGAATCGCGCGAAACCAGTGAAGTCAGCAATAGTAGTGCTGGGTGATCGAGTCCAGGTGCAACACGACCCACAGCTGGTCACGGAGAACATCACGGCGGCACTTCTGAAGTTTGGTAATGTATCAGTTGGAGTAATCTCGGTCTATTTCGAGCCCGACCAAGACCTGGAGGGATACATTGACAAAACAAAGGAGATCATGCTTGGATTGGGTACAGACAGCTACATCGTGGGAGGCGATGTGAATGCCTGGAGCTACTGGTGGGGAAGCAGATCGGAGAACCACAGGGGGGTAGCTTACCATAGCTTCCTCAATGAGGTAGACCTGAATGTTTTGAATGTTGGATACACTCCGACATTCGAGACATACCGGGGAGGCAAGCTATACACTAGCATCGTTGATGTGACAGCGTGCAGTACCAACATTCTGTCCAGGATCCAAGACTGGGAAGTAGACAGGAATGTTGTCACGTCCGATCATAACACCATAAAATTTGCAGTGGGTAGTGAAGCGGCCCCGAAGCCAGTACCAAGACCAACAACCAGGATTTACAACCCAAAAAAAGCTGACTGGACCAAGTTTAAGACCGTTCTGTCAGTGGAGCTTGTGGAAAGAGACTTGACGACGCATTCTTTAAATAACATTGGAGACACAGAAGCACTGGAGCAGGCGACCAACGCCTACATCGGTGCGGTGTCGAAAGCATGTGAAGAATGCATCCCGAAACCGGGAGCTCCCAAGACAAACGCAAAGCCGCCGTGGTGGTCCAAAGATTTGGACCGACTGAAAAAAGAGGTGTTAAGAAGGAAAAGGCGAATAAGGAACGCAGCCCCAAACCGAAGGCAGTACGTACTCGACCAATACCTCCAGGTAAAGGAAGAGTATGCCATGAAAGCGACAGAGGCTCAGACGGCTAGCTGGAAGGATTTTTGCACCGCGCAGGATAGGGAGTCTATGTGGGACAAAATCTACCGAGTAATCAGGAAAACGGCTAGACGTCAGGAAGACACGTTGCTCAGAGACGAACGGGGGCTTACCTTAACACCGAAACAGTCGGCTCAAAGACTGGCTGAATGCTTTTACCCGGATGACCGCCAGGACGGTGAGTCCGATCATCACAGGAGCACCAGGGATGATACGGAGGGAGACAACCCAGCAGTGGAGTCACACCTCACTGGCAATGATCCACTTTTCACACAAGCGGAAATGGATACAGTAGTCAGAAGTATGAACCCGAAAAAGGCACCTGGATCAGACGGACTCACTGCAGATATATGCGCAGCAGCTATTCAGTGCAATGGAGAAGTATTTTTGTGCTTAGCGAATTCCTGCCTTAGGCTAGCCTACTTCCCCAAAGCCTGGAAGTCAGCACATGTCTGCATCCTACGGAAACCCGGTAAGGAGGACTATACCCACCCCAAGTCATACCGACCGATTGGTCTATTGTCGGTATTAGGGAAGATCCTGGAAAAAATGCTAGTAAACAGGATCAAGTGGCATATCCTCCCGGCCCTGAACAAACGCCAGTACGGGTTCATGCCCCAGAAGTCGACGGAAGACGCCCTCTATGACCTGATGAGACACATAAGAACCGAAGTAGAAACGAAGAAACGCATTGTGCTACTCGTCTCGCTAGACATAGAGGGAGCTTTCGACAACGCCTGGTGGCCGAAGCTCAGAGCCCAACTGGCCAAGAAAGGCTGCCCGAGAAATCTTTATCACATGGTCCGCTCCTACCTGGACGACCGCATGATAAGGGTACACTACGCGGGCGAAACCAGCGAAAAGCCCACCACAAAGGGGTGTGTCCAAGGCTCTATAGGAGGTCCAATCTTCTGGAATGTAATTCTAGACGATCTCCTTCAGATGCTCAACGACACGGACGCCCATTGTCAGGCCTTCGCTGACGACGTCACTCTGGTGTTCTCTGGCAACGAATCAGGCGCAGTAAAAGCAAAAGCCGAACGGACTCTCCAAAAAGTGGTCGAATGGGGTACCCAAAATAAGCTTAACTTCGCCGCTCACAAAACGGGAGCCATGGTTATAACGAGGAAGCTGAAATGGGATCCCATCCGAATCTCAATGGCTGGGACCGTGGTGGAGCTTGTCGACGAAATCAAACTGTTGGGACTCACCATAGACCGTAAGCTGACCTTCAACGCACACGTAGAAAAAACGTGCCGAAAGGTAACGGATATCTACAGACAGCTGTCACGTGCGGCGAGGGTGTCATGGGGGCTCAATAGCGAGATAGTGAAAACCATCTACGTGGCGGTGATAGAGCCGATCGTCCTGTACGCAGCAAGCGCCTGGCACAAGTCTGCCAACAAGGTGATGGTGCGAAACAAGCTAGACTCAATACAGCGTGGTTTCGCCCAAAAAATTTGCAAAGCGTACAGGACGGTCTCTCTGACATCGGCGCTGATCCTGTCGGGAACCCTCCCACTGGATTTGCGCATTCACGAAGCGGCAAGCCTCTACGAGGTCAAAAAGGGCTACAGTGAGGACCACATTCCACCAGGAAGAGAAATTGAGGAAAAAACTGACGCCCTGAAGAGACCGCACCCGTCAAGGGTTGTGTCCATCGACTACGTCTGCCTGGAGGAGTTCAGCCAAGACGTGATCGATAGATACGACCTCGAAGGCCCTCAAATTTACACCGATGGGAGTAAAATTGAGGGCCAGACGGGAGCGGCACTCACATGGTGGGAGAGTGGAAGAGAAATCCGCCACTCAACCTTTAAGCTAGCGCCCTATAACACCGTGTTTCAAACCGAACTGTACGCTCTACTCAGGGCAGTGCAGATCGCAGGGAAACACAAGGCGCAGAGAGTCAGCATCCTCAGTGACTCAAGATCCTCACTGGAGCTCCTCAAATCACCGGACACGACACACCCCTTGGTCCAAGAGATCAAAAATGCCACAACCCAAACAAGAGCAACGGGGACCGATCTCAGGTTCTATTGGCTGCGAGCTCACGTTGGAACGCCAGGAAACGAGAGAGCAGACGAACTGGCAAAGCAAGCAGCCCTTAGGAAAAAGACCGCCCCCCAATATGACATGGTGCCGGTGTCCTACGCCAAGAGGTCGATAAGACAAAACACGCTCGAACGGTGGCAGGTTCGCTACGGGGCATCCGGGACAGGTGCGACAACCAAGAAGTTTTTTACAACTGTGAGAGACGCGAACAGCATATTAAAGAAACTCAAACTCACAAACTTCTTGGTTCAAGCGTTTACTGGTCACGGAGGCTTCGCCGCCTATCTCCACCGTTTTAAGATCAAAGATTCACCTTCGTGTGTCTGCGACCCGACCCTTGATGAGGACATCTGGCACATTGTCTGCGAATGCCCGCGTTTTGGCGTGGAAAGGTTCGACCTTGAACAAAAGACCGGAGTCAAGGTTTCCCCAGATAGCTCAAGCTGGAAAGCCCTGCTGGGAACAGAAGCCAACCGCGAAAGCACGAAGGGTTTTATAGAAAAAGTGGTACGCGTAGCGTGTTTAAGGAACAAATAGTTCGGAGCCCGGACTATTGTGTAAAACGCTACGCTGAAATCTGACACCACGAAAACCCTTCGGCCACAGGACCCGGGCAGGATCCCACGCCGAAACAACCCCCCAGGCCCCTCCCTAAACCTTCGTCCCCCCTTTAAACCCCCAATTTTCTTCTCCCTCATCCCAATCCCAACCCAACGCACCCCTAATCTTGATGATGCAATAAGTATTACCATTATAAAATCTTCCAAACCCTTACTCCCATCTCTAATAACCTCTGTTTTATCCTTCTTTGTATTAGCGTAATTACATCTATGTTAACCCAGAGCTAGCTCTAACTTTCAGTGTATAACATACACTTAAGGTTAGAGTTAGATATATTCCTGACGCACGCACCTCCCGAACACCTAACGGGTGTCGGTAGGACGGGGGATGGGGAATCCTGCAGCCTCCTAAACGGGAGAATGACTTTCTCTCCCGGCCCTTCAGCACTGGCTGGGGTAAGGTTCCGCGCGCGATTCACTGGTCCCCCGTCAAATTGACACCGGCCCTCCCATTAAAAAATGTATAGGCTAAGTTGCAACGGAAGAGGTCACAAAAGAGGGCAGCGCAAGGAGACCCGCGCAAAAATAGTATCTCCAGGCAAAAGAGAAAGCCTCAAAAAGGGTAGCCCCACCATAAAGATGGTATCAACAGCCACACAAGTGGTCCTAAAAGATCTCCGACCCAACCCTTCCATTGTCGGGCAAAAGAAAGGAAGCCCGTAGTCTGTAAGCATGCATGCGTCAGGATTTCCACTCCGCGACTCACATAGCTATAAGTCTCCCCCCCATCCCAACCCCCATTCCTATCCCCCCTAACCCCGCGGATAAGTAAACGGAGGAACGACTTTCTCCTCCGGCCTTTCAGCACTGGCTGGGGTAGTATCCGCGGGAGTCTAAATTCTAGTTGGTAATAGGGGCATTGGTGTTTTTAGCCGGTGCGAGCCCGGCAGTACCTGGGCCCTCCATTCCCAGGTCTCCGGAAGGGATTTTCACCTCTGCCCCTTTTTCTTAAAAGCAAACAAAAGCAAGGACTTTTGTCTTTGGCCCCTCAGGCGATTACCAAAAAAAAAAAAAAAAAAAAAAAAAAAAAAAGACACTGGCCTTTGCTAATATTTATTAAAAAATAAAAACGAAATTCAAAACATTTGTAAAGATGTCGTCTGCACAAGAAAAGCTGCATGAAAATATATTGTACAAATACGTCGAGTACGGAGGCAATTCTGCGAAAAAAGTTGCATTGGAGCTGAATACATCTATAAGAACCGTTCAAAGGGTGCTAAAGCGGTTCAGGGACACTGGTGGAATACGGCGACGGCCTGGAAGCGGTCGTAAGAGTGGGTTTGTCGATGGGGAAATCGAGAAGAAAGTCATAGCTGCTTTGCAAAAGAAGCCAACCCTTTCCGTAAGAGATTTGGCTAAAAAGTTTAAAACAACGAAATCTACAGTGCAACGAGTGAAGAAAAATAATCACATAAAGTCTTTTAAACAAACTAAAGTGCCGAATAGAAATGCCAAGCAGCAAACAGAAGCAAAAACCAGATCACGAAAACTATATTCAAAATTAACCACAAAAAATTACTGTATAGTTATGGACGACGAATCCTATTGCAAATTGGACTTTAAGTCATTACCAGGGCATCATTTCTATTCTGGAACCGACAGAAAAACTGTCGATGATGAGTACAAGGTTATCAAAACTGATAAATTTGCCAAGAAAGTTCTCGTGTGGCAGGCCATTTGTTCGTGTGGCAAACGCAGTACCCCATATTTCGCTAAGGGTACTGTTAATGGCGACATTTACCTGAACGAGTGTCTGAAAAAACGACTCTTACCGTTTATAAGACGACATAAAAAGCCTGTTCTGTTCTGGCCTGATTTGGCCACGTGCCACTACAAAAAGAAAGCTATAGAGTGGTATGAGACCAACAACATCGAATTTGTGGAAAAATACCATAATCCTCCCAATTGCCCTGAGTTGCGGCCCATTGAGAAATATTGGGCTAACATGAAGCAAAAACTCTTAAAACATAAGACTAATGCAACGTCAGTTGATAACTTCAAGCGAAAGTGGAACGAAGCTTCGAAACTAATCACGGATTCAAATGTACAAGTCTTGATGGCAGGGGTGAAACGTAAACTGCGAAGATTCTGGATGAATAAAACTTTGTAAAATAATAAAATATAATTTTGGATATTGAATGTCTTTTTAATAATACTACGTCTAAAACAACAGGTAGTTCCTTTTCGTTTACCATACTTTTAGGCAAATCAATAAACGACATTTTTTTCTGGGACAAGCTTTACATATATAACATCGAGTGTTTTACTTGGGTACATAAAAAGATTTCATTTCATCGAAAGGTATTTCTCGCCGCATGATTTTTTTGGTAGGTACAAGTCTAGTCTAACTTAACCTACGTAATTAATGTTTAATATGTGCTGAAAACAACATGGTTTCTGCAGAAAATAGAGCTCGGTGAAATGTTACAATCGTGTTTATTTTGTTGATAGTGGGTTTGCTCTTGACTAACTCTTGCTCTTGGAGGACGAAGATTTTGTCGACGATGAAGCGACCTCACCCGGAATGCCTATTCACCCTAGCTTTAAATAGATTCAGATTGTATGCACTCGGACATACAGACACCGGAAGCGCATTCCACTGTTTTGCAGTACGCATTATGAAAGATGAGGATGATTATGAAGGATGCTCGCTGACCTCAGTAGAGCTTCCGAACGAGTTGGCTTGAGAATGAATATGGACAAGACGAAAGTCATGGCCAATGTCCATGTCGCGCCAACTGCCATGATAGTCGGAGGCTCTGCGCACGAAGTTGTTGACGACTATATTTACCTGGGACCAACGGTCCAGTTAGGTAGGTCCAACTTGGAAAAAGAGGTCACAGAGGACAACGAATCCGACTCGGCTGGGCAGCGTTCAGGAAGCTTCGCAGCACCTTTTCGTCCAAATTACCGCAGTGTTTGAAGTCAAAAGTCTTTGACCAGTGTGTGTTGCCATGCCAGTGATTACTTACGGATCTGAGACGTGGGCGCTAACAATGAGCCTCATAAGGAAGCTCAAAGTGACTCACAGGGCTATGGAGAGGGCTATGCTCGGGGTTTCTCTGCGTGATAGAATCAGAAATGATGATATCCGCAGTAGAACTAAGGTTATCGACATACTTAGCCCGAGGAATAGCTAAACGTAAGTGGCAGTGGGCGCGGCACATTACTCGCAGGACTGATGGCCAATGAGGTCAGAAGGTTCTGGAGTGACGTCCGCGGACCGGGAGACGAGCTGTAGGGAGCCCTCCAACAAGACGGAGTAACGACCTCGTAAGGATCGCGGGAGCGCGGTGGATGCAAAAAGCACAACACCGGTCTGAGTGGAGAGCCTTGGGGGAGGCCTATGTCCAGCAGTGGACGTCTTTCGGCTGACATGATGATGATGAAGATGATTATGAAGGATGGAAGTCAAATTCGATTTTAAAGCTTGCTTGTTGTTATTAGGTTATTACTGGTGTTGAAAACCTTTTTGGTTGTAGGTTTGCATTTAGTGTTGTGCTCGGTGGCCCTGAACGACGCCGAGGGAGGCAAGGCCGCCTTCCACGCGATGCTGGACGTCGAACCCCCGACCTACCACCAAGATATCACCGTTGACGATGTAAGTATACGTTTCACTCAACTGCTTTAAGTACACTCGTATTAATTTTACACTTGACCAGTAAACCTATTTTTGTTAAAGTATTCTTTGTATCTTTCTGTCAAATTCTAAAGTAAAGCATTTTTAGCAAACTTTCGCTATCGTGTGTTTGGGTTTGTCTATAGAGTGAAGCCGCAAATGCAGTGAGAGCGAACGCGGCGCGATTCAGCACATTCCCATAATAAAAAAAACGCCTCCGTCATGCTATCAGGACACTTTTTAGTATCATGTCATCCGCCATGGGACACATAAAATTTACATTTTAATTTGGCCGACCGCCAGGGCGATGGAAATGTTAAATGGTCCATGCTGGGGTCCGCATTTGCTGTAAGTAAGATAGGTACTCAAGTATTTGCTGACAGTTGGCAGTCGCTGCTTAAAAATATTGATATTAATTTGCGTGATAGTTGTTTTTTTTTGTATGCTAATAATGTACCTAACTATTGTAAATTAGGATAATAAGTGACTTGGTATTTACTGTAACCTGTTATTTTGAATTATAAATAAATAAATTAGCCAACATTTAAATAAAAAAACCATTTCTGCCAAACTAGGTGGGAAACTGTATTTGAGAAAATTCTTACGCCTAAAAAGTTGAAGAACTCTGCCATAAATGAAAAAACTCTTAAGTTTGGCAGAAAGTGTTTTTTTTTGTTGTACACCCTTTTTATTGAACACTCGCCAGCCTTCATCAGAACATTAATAGTAGGTACTCAGTACTCTATCGCTCTTACCCTCTTTCTGGCATAACAAATAATAATAAGCTAACTGATGCCAGAGAGAGAGTACGACTATTAATACTGGGGTTTTACTGTTCTTGTGTTTTGATTTATGCTTGTGTGTCATAGTATGTGTTGTGTGTAAATCAATTCCGTACAAACTGCACAACAGTTTTTCAAAATTCTTTAATGTTAATGGTATCAAATAAAAAATCCGGCCAAGTGCGAGTCGGACTCGCGCACAAAGGTCCCGTACCATTATTTATACAACATCAGACACTATATTACAACGCGTATTTCAAACGTCTACCTGTTGCCGTTATTAATATCGAGCAAAAAACGGCAACAAATCGTTTGTTGTATGGGAGCCATACTTCAATATTTATTTATTTGTTGTTATAGCGGCAACACCGGCAACAGAAATACATCATCTGTGAAAATTTCAACTGTCTAGCTATCACGGTTCATGTGATACAGCCTGGTGGCAGACAGACAGACGGACAGTGGAGTCTTAGTAATAGGATCCCGTTTCTACCCCCTTGGGTACGGAGCCCTAAAAACAGTTATCTCCTTTAGAGAAAGCGCGATTTTCTCATTAATTACAGGTTGTAGCAGAACTAAATATAAATGTCACATCGCGTGCCCTTTAGGTTTTTTAACCTTTTTAGCGCTATGTCAATGACTCGTCCAAAGACAGCTACAACCTCTCGAGTAGGTACATACATGTACCTACTGGGGTATTGTGCGCTATCAACCGGGACGGTATAATACGTCGTTGTCAGTGACCTTGTAAAGGGTAAATGGAGAGATCCCTTTAAGGGAAACAAAAACATTGGTACCTATATCCTAGTTAATTATTTAATAATATTGTATTTGTTTGTAAAATACAAATTATGCTGACATGCCTACACACATAGTTTACTTGTGATGCAGTCACATCTGTCAATGGTATGTAAAAAGTTAACAAAGTCGTAATGTTCAATAGGAGAACGATTCATACGAGTGCGTGGTGCGCGACGTGGTGCGTGCCGACCGGCTGTCGCGCTGGTCGCGGCGCGCCGCCGCCGACGCCGAGCGCTGCCTGGCGCTCGCCGCCGCCGCGCTCGTGCGTCCGCCCTCTAGAGACATCGACTCGGGGTCAGCTCACAGCTCCTTACAGGCTGTTCAATGGATCTTTTTCTCGCAGATGTTCATCACAGAGGCTTAAAATACAAAAAAACATTACGTTTCCACGGACCAATTCAGTTGACTGGCTGGCCGCATCTTTTACGCCGGCTGGTGTGATCACGTCCGTAAGCCACGTCAATCAAAACCTTATTTTATATAGAATAAAAAGAAGCGTTATTTGTGTTCTTTTCTATTGCAATAATTTGATGTACTATCTTTAAGCATTCCCATTCGGGGCAGGAAAGCTTAGGTCACAAATCACGTGCGACGGCGATACTGATAACGGCTACAACTTTTGTAAGCGTCCTCGTATTGAGTCTATGCGTGACATATTGACCAGACTTTTTTTTATCTTTAAGTCTGATACAAATGTATTCCAACAAACTAAAGATCCGCTTATTTATACACCGGTCAATCTTCGTGAATCATGTCTCATTAAATTGATTGTACGATTTCACGTCAATTTGGAGGAATTCGAAAACACCAAATTTCGTGCTTCATAGGCTGGTTTTTTGTTTTGGTTTTCAGTGGCGTTAAGAAAATGAAAAATGCTGGTCTCTGAACATAAAATAGAGATGTAAGGCTTCACAATATCAAACAGAAAAGTTTCGTGGTTAACAAAGACTGACCTATAAAGCGTATTCAAAAAGTGAAATTTTCAGACAACTCGTGCGTATTTTAATCGGTGCCGGCCGTGAATGTTAAAATATCGTATCGGAAATTCCAGCGACTATGTAGCTTTTAATTTTATATATTTTGAAATTAAAAAATAAACAGAAGTTAGTTTTATTTGGCTAAACGTTTGTGACTAGGTTTAATGATATTTAAGTGCATTAAAAAAGGTTTTTCGTAAAAATAATAATAGGGGAACAGCACCAGGAACACTAGGCGTACATAGTCGCGGGCGACCTCTAGTCTATAAGTACACAAATTTCAAATTGAAGAGATTTTACAAATTGAGACGGCAACGTGAACGTGGAGATTTCGTACAGAAATGTACACCTTGGCTGATAATACTATCGGATAGCATGTGAAAAACAATTTGTTGTTATGTTGTAGTCACGTTCGAAATTATCGCTAATGCCTTCTGTGACCGCTTATCGGGTTACCGGTGTTTATTTACAGAATAAAAAAATGGTGGTAGTCAGGCGAAAGATAGGTACAATGTAGGCAGCCTATTGCGTAAGAATAATATGAATGCAATAGGTTACTTTACTTACTGTATCCCACAAATACCGGACTGGGCTGTTTGTGTACGGAAAGTGTTTTTTTTTTACTATTATAATGAACCAGAAGAATACAGATGACAGCCCAAAAACCTTAGAACAGCGAGGGCAGACCTTCGTCCAGTATTGTCCAGTACAGTAGGTTTGTGCTAAAATAATTACAAAAAAAAGAATACTAGTCTCATTCATACATATATTTATATTATTCATATATTTCACCTGTTCACACAAAAAATGTAAATAATATTAACACAAAAGTCACCTTGATGGCTGAAATGGTACCTACACAAAATGATATTTACGGTTAGTAATAATATTTATTTACGTTACAGACACGTTACGTTACGTTTCAGATATTACAGAAATATATCAGTCATGCTTCCTTCTTCTTAGTGATGTGTGACCTAATTTTTTTATTAGTGACCAAGGTCTCAACAATTTAAATGATAAATTAATAATTGGTCAATTATAATTATGTATACATTAATGGGCTATTTTTGGTCTAAGTAAAGTGAAGGAATCTATTATGAATAAACTGTTTAATATGTACTAGTAAAGTCACAAAGAAGCCAGTTACAGGTTGCAGTAACAATAAGCCTATAGTCGCTAGAGAAATGCTGCGTCTAGTAGAATTCTACCTATTTTGCGACTGGCTTTTAGAGTCTTCATTTTAATATCTCATGCATGACGACAGAAGAATTCTAGCCATTCTTCACATTTCGAAATCGGTTCAAGCATTTAGATTTGTATATAAAGCGTGTCCTAAATGAATATGGAACGTCACATTGATGCCGCGCAAAGAGACCAGCCTAAGACGCACTGAACGAGCCGCATGGTTTTCAAAATATTGCCAGTTAAAGATTTTTCTAAAAAGAGGATTGTGAAGCTAAAAATGTTCATACAAAATGCGGTAACGTTTCTCTCCCCTTAATCCGATTTTTATGATTTTTGAATATGTTGTAGATATCATGAATTAAACAATGTCTGTACGTTTTCCTTTCTAAGAAAATACATTTCCTAGAATGAAAGAAATGAAAAAAAACAGAAACGTAGAGACCTATAAGACCTACAAAATATAAAAACATCGTGTAATTTGGAATAGATTCTGGGGGTGAGAAACGTTATCGCCTGGAGCTAAATTTGTATGTTTTTTTTCGACAGCTACGCGGTTTTAGCGTATCCCTCTTAACATTGTTAGTGCCAGTGTTTACTTGGGAAACTCTCGCTATTTGTTATTTTTATTTGTACACTATCGTAATATTTTGGTCGAACATAAATTGTAAAAAAAAAACTGGCTTGATCCGAAATGAACAAAATAACTTCCAAAACTTGCGTACGACGTACCAGATTTGCGTCATCTTGTTGTTATAGTGGAATAGAGAAACTGACTGCCAAAAACATTACACTTCTTTTGTGTTTGGGCAGTCGTGTGTAGTTTACTGTCGTATCTCTATCTACGATCACGCCATTCAATACACGAAATATTTTGACAGGACTTATTTTTGTGTTCTATACGATTTTGACATTGTCGTAAATCATAAATAGTGGTATATTTGGCACCATTGTCTTGTCAAAAAAGTCAAAGTCAAAGTTCTTTATTCTTCAATTTAGGCATAATATAATGCACCTATGAAGGTCAAAAAGCATTACCACTGGTTCGAAAAATAAAACCTTTGCCCTGAGAAGAACCGGCGTAAGAAACTCGGCAAGGTATATTTTTTTCAGGAAAAAGGTTTACATCATTACATAATAATTATAAATAGTTTACAATATCACAGTATTTTTGCACAGTAGGTGCACCTTTTTTAAGCGTAGGTAAATGTATGCGTAGATTACTCATGCAGGACGGACGACTCACTGCCAAACATCCCTATCCATGATATAATCGTTTACTTTATAATATGCTCGGGAAATTAGTTTTTGTTTTACGACAGATTTAAATTTAGAGTCAGTAAGTTCAGTAATACTTTTTGGAATTTTATTGTAGAATTTTATACAATTTCCTAAGAATGATTTTGAAGTTTTGGCCAGTCTATAAAATGTGGTTTTGAGCTTTCCTGTGCTCCTGGTTGCTTTTGGCTTATCAATCTTGTAACAAAGGTCAGTAAGTTTCAGTGGCGCGTTATGTTTTCAGAGGTATGTCGTGGTGCGTAGAAGCTCTGCGCGGCTATTCAGGCGGCGCAGCGGGCGCGCGCCTGGAGCTTGGCAGTGCGCTGGCAGCGCTGCGCGCGCAGCCCCGCGCTCCCCTCGCCGCCGGGCACAAAGTGCTGCAGCGGCTGAAAGCCGTCGCGCGCGCGCACCCTAACGATCGCGTGTTGCGTGCTGAGGCTAATGCTGACGCGGCTTTCGTGGCCTATGCGGTAATGTTATACATATCATTCTTCGTTTCCAATATTAGACTCTATTCATAAGGTCGTGCGTGTACAGTACCGAAGGATAAATTTTTGTAAGTCAGAATTACAAGATTTCTTATTTGGACGCCTGTACGTTAACAAATCTCTTGGAACCCCATTATAAGCTTATTTCGTAGTGTTTCAATTGGTTCGGGCGGAAGGCACGTTTTCATTTCATGCTTCATACCTTGTAATGCGACCGTGCCGCACTCAGCGTGCTACCTAAGCATTAAGGCTCACCCAAACAGAAGGCGGTGGCGGCCTACTGTAGGTATTGGCTTGCAATGTAAGTAAGTCTTCAAGCACGTGCGGTAATGACGCGGCCTGCGAGCGGCCGCATGCCCCGCCCCCTCCGACACCGCTTGAGTGTAGGTAAGCGCGCAGCAAGTCGGCAGCCGCAGCGCGGTCAGTTGTAAATTCAAATGCTCCGGTACCTAGTACCGAATATAATGTTTTTACAGTACAGAAAGCAGTAAAAAAAAGATATATATCCTTTTTTACTATTAAAAGTCGACGCCATTTTGAACTTTTTTGTTACTTGTCCGATTGCCCTGAAAATCGATATCTGAGAGTCCCTGGGGACTACAAATACGGTTCCGTAATCAGAATTGTTAAAAGTGGACGCCATTTTGAACTTTTTTGTTACTTGTCCGATTGCCCTGAAAATCGATATCTGAGAGTCCCTGGGGACTACAAATACGGTTCCATAATCAGAATTGTTAAAAGTGGATGCCAGTTTTAACTTTTTTGTTACTATAACACTATAGCATTGCAGGTCATTTCTCTACGGGTTCTGAAGTTCTGAACCCATCTTAGAGCACTTATGATATGTGTGTAGATAAAGCAGTGTATGTAACTGTACATAATTAGGCCTTAAAACACTCGTGTGATCCTATTGTGAAACTCGCTGACGCTCGTTTCACAAAACCACACTTGTGTTTTAAGGCCCCTCATTATGCATCAGTTGCATAAACTACTATTATGCAACTGTAGCATAATGTGAGGCCTTAAAATAGGAGTGCGGTAAAATAGAATCTCACGAGTTTTTTATGGCCTAGTTATTTACAGTTGCATACACTACTTTATCTACACACATATCATAAGTACTCTAAGATGGGTTCAGAAGCCGACGACTTGACGACAAAAATGGCGGCAAAAAACACTTGTGCTGTGTCAGAGTCACGAATATGAACAAAGAGTATAATAACATATAGGGTTTTTTTGAAATCATAGACAAACGAATGAAGTACCTATTCTCATGTCACTCGAGATCAAAATGTGGTGCGGTTTATATTGAAAACTGTTATTTTGGTATTGATAACTGTTAAAATATCAATGGATACTAGAATAGAGACCCTCTTGAGTTCTGACAGCTGTTTTATGCCAAGAAAGTTCTCATAGTAAAATTTATTGTAATAATGGTGGTTATTTCCTAGTTTCTGATCGCATAATACAGGGTTATTGGTAAGTCGACCTATTCCCGTTAGGAGGTGATAGGGGTGACTATTTGCGATAATTTTGACCCCCATAAAAAGTGAACCATTTTTGAGTTATCGCGATTATTAGTTTTTTTTTAAATTAGTCGGAAATTGAACTTGAAAATTTTATTACAAAAAAAGTATCAATTTAAATCTTTTTTTTTCTTCTGATTTACAAAACTGATTAAACACTGGTTATTTTTCAATATTAAAACAATAATTATCGGTACAAATTTGAAAAAGCGAGACGGAAAACGATTTTTTTTCAATATTTTTTGCGATCTCTTTCCACTAAAATGCCTTAAAAACAAAAAAAACGTTATGAAACTTGGCTTGCAGATTATTTTAAAAACTTAACTGTTTTCTTAGCTCTCCAAAAACGCATAACAAGTAGAAAATTATTTTAAAAAAACCTGAAAAAATAATCATCACAAAGGAAGCGGGCGGAAACAAAAGTCACAAATGCAACTTCAAAAATTAAAATTAAAAAACATACCAAATTTAAATCATACATTTTTTATGTGCTTTTGTACAAGATGAGTTTGTTGTTCCTAAGCAAAATTAAAAAAAATATATCTGTACACGTTTGAGAATGCGAGGCCGAAAACTAATAAAATACATGTTTTTTTATCAAACTCCAACATAAATTACACGAAAACAGAAAAAAATACCAATACATTTGGCGTGCAGATTACACATAAAACATTGACGTTTTTCCAGCTTTCTAACGAGCTATTAAAACTAAAATGAGTTTTGTTAAAGATTGCTGGAAAAAATTGATCACAAAGGAAACAACAAGGAAGTCACGTCCGAACAAAAGTTAAAATTAACTAACTAAATCTATCAAAACTAACTGTTATACTCGTAAACACAAATAACAACATTAACTTAGGTGAGAATAAGAAATGGAGGTAGCCATTTTGAAAATGAACTATAAAAATCCTGATTATTTTAATTTTAATTGTTTATTCAGTTCCATTTGTGACTTTTGTTTCCACCCGCTTCCTTTGTGATGATTATTTTTTCAGGTTTTTTTAAAATAATTTTCTACTTGTTATGCGTTTTTGGAGAGCTAAGAAAACAGTTAAGTTTTTAAAATAATCTGCAAGCCAAGTTTCATAACGTTTTTTTTTGTTTTTAAGGCATTTTAGTGGAAAGCGATCGCAAAAAATAAAAAAAAAAAAAACAAAAAAAAAAAAAAAAAAACAAATAAAAAAAAAAAAAAAATCGCAATAAATAAATAAAATATTGAAATATTGATTTTGTTTTTTTGTTTTCCGTCTCGCTTTTTCAAATTTGGACCGATAATTATTGTTTCAATATTGAGAAATAACCAGTGTTTAATCGGTTTTGTAAATCAGAAGAAAAAAAAAGATTTAAATTGATACTTTTTTTGTAATAAAATTTTCAAGTTGAATTTCCGACTAATTTAAAAAAAAACTAATAATCGCGATAACTCAAAAATGGTTCACTTTTGCATAATGCATATGGGGGTCAAAATTATCGCAAATAGTCACCCCTATCACCTCCTAACGGGAATAGGTCGACTTACCAATAACCCTGTAGATGGCGTAGATAAAGTTATCCATTCACAAAAATCACCACAGGCCCGTTTCATGAAGCTACAAGTTAGAAATTACAAGTGGAAGTCTCTTTCTAACTTCTTCTGCTAGGAAGAGACTTCCGCGTATATACTTTTCCGACGGTTCTAAATGGCCGCCATACCGTCGAAGAGAAGTAAAATTTTTTTTGCAGATCGATTTGTACCATCCTGTAACTTTTTTTACCGTTTCTTTATATGATCATAAATAGACGTTTAATAATGCCATTGGTGGCGATTGTGTAAAATTGTAAGATATGTACCAGTATGGCCTCACTTTTCCGCCCTAATAGAAGTATGGCAAAAATAATAAATAACGGTCACATTGTATCATTTACTTTCCAAAAATCCAAACGCCATTCTGGTACAAATGGTTTTGTAAATAAAGTAAAATTTACTCCTTTGCGGCGGTATGGCGGCCATTTGGAACCGTCGGAAAAGTATGGCATGGTGACTTTCGTGAATGGCGTCTCGACGGTGATTACTTTTTTTTATTAATGTGTTTTCGTCGGTATGGCGGTCTGTTAGCCATACCGGAGAAGTATGGCATTACGCTAAAGCCTACTTCTTTTTTCATCGACTATCCGAAAATTTAAGATTTATTTGTGTTCGACTTCCGTAATTTATCCGACACGTTGGATTAACGCCCACGCGATTGGGCCGCCAGTACCAGCGCTATGACCATCATTTTCCTTTTCGTCATCACGTAATTAGACCCCTGAAGGGTCGCCATACTTGGTACAAATAACCTGAAATTTTGTGTCAGTATGCTCCGGTCTATAACATTTCCCCACGAATAATGACCTCTGGTCAAACAAATTGTTTTTTCAATACATACATCAACCGTGTATCTTTAGTTATTATATTATATGACATATAGCAAAGTGTATAATTTTTTGGACCCCTCGTTCAAAAGCGATTAATGACTTCTACGCGGACGGAGTCGCGCGCTGTAGCTAGTTTTAAATAAAAAAACACTCGCTTGAGTACTAATTTGTTTACATCTTTACTATTTTCAATTGACAAAGACTAAGGCCGCATTTCAAAGAACTTGGATTGGAATAAGACTTACTCCGAGATTAGTCTATACAAATTCGGCGTTTAATCTAAGTATAAGACCGTATTCCAGTTGGATCGAATGCAACCAATTTGTAAAGACATTTTATTTTGCTATTCAAATGATTAACGCATAGTCATAAAGGACCACGCGTTTACAAAAATTGTTTATACGTCCGGTATTACGCCAATGCACTCAATAACGCTGTCATACTTCGACCCTATGATTCTGGGAGAACATGTCGTTAGCGTGTTTCGCGTGTAATACCGCCATCTAGCGAGCGCTCGGGCAAACTTCATCAGCACAGCCATCGTCGCCCACATCCGATAAGAATGTATAAAAAACCGCTCAAGTGCGAGTCAGACTCGCGCACTGACGGTTCCGTACCACCGTATAGTAAGTATTGGTATTTTCCGATTTGAATTCGATTTCGAATCGAATCGGAGCGAGGTCAACTCACACTTTTAAGGGGTTCCATACAAAAATGGTAAAAAAGGAACGTTTATGGTGAGACTTCGTTGTCTGTCTGTCTGTCTATCCGTGTGTCACAGCAGGCTTTCTCAGCAACTATACATGATATCAACTTGAATTTTGCTTGCCCGCAGCTGTTTTTAGACAAAAAATATGAAAATAAGTTCATAAATAATTGAAAAGGAGTCTATAATGGGCGGTTAAAAGTAGTTTAGTTATAGCAAATGGGGTGTCATATGAATGGGCTCAATCTGAACATTATATATATATAGATATATATATATATATATATAGATATATATATATATATATATATATATATATATATATATATATATATATCCGCGTCAGTTGTAAATTCAAATGCTCCGGTACCTAGTACCGAATATAATGTTTTTACAGTACAGAAAGCAGTAAAAAAACTACTGCTTTCTGTACTGTAAAAACATTATATTCGGTACTAGGTACCGGAGCATTTGAATTTACAACTGACGCGGATATTCAGATTGAGCCCATTCATATGACACCCCATTTGCTATAACTAAACTACTTTTAACCGCCCATTATAGACTCCTTTTCAATTATTTATGAACTAGTAAAATAGTAAAGATGTAAACAAATTAGTACTCAAGCGAGTGTTTTTTTATTTAAAACTAGCTACAGCGCGCGACTCCGTCCGCGTAGAAGTCATTAATCGCTTTTGAACGAGGGGTCCAAAAAATTATACACTTTGCTATATGTCATATAATATAATAACTAAAGATACACGATTGATGTATGTATTGAAAAAACAATTTGTTTGACCAGAGGTCATTATTCGTGGGGAAATGTTATAGACCGGAGCATACTGACACAAAATTTCAGGTTATTTGTACCAAGTATGGCGACCCTTCAGGGGTCTAATTACGTGATGACGAAAAGGAAAATGATGGTCATAGCGCTGGTACTGGCGGCCCAATCGCGTGGGCGTTAATCCAACGTGTCGGATAAATTACGGAAGTCGAACACAAATAAATCTTAAATTTTCGGATAGTCGATGAAAAAAGAAGTAGGCTTTAGCGTAATGCCATACTTCTCCGGTATGGCTAACAGACCGCCATACCGACGAAAACACATTAATAAAAAAAAGTAATCACCGTCGAGACGCCATTCACGAAAGTCACCATGCCATACTTTTCCGACGGTTCCAAATGGCCGCCATACCGCCGCAAAGGAGTAAATTTTACTTTATTTACAAAACCATTTGTACCAGAATGGCGTTTGGATTTTTGGAAAGTAAATGATACAATGTGACCGTTATTTATTATTTTTGCCATACTTCT
This sequence comes from Acleris sparsana, assembly GCA_923062465.1. NCBI lineage: Eukaryota > Metazoa > Arthropoda > Insecta > Lepidoptera > Tortricidae > Acleris > Acleris sparsana. The sequence continues at coordinate 12,691,995 of OV281289.1, forward strand.
ATTAGGGCGGAAAAGTGAGGCCATACTGGTACATATCTTACAATTTTACACAATCGCCACCAATGGCATTATTAAACGTCTATTTATGATCATATAAAGAAACGGTAAAAAAAGTTACAAGATGGTACAAATCGATCTGCAAAAAAAATTTTACTTCTCTTCGACGGTATGGCGGCCATTTAGAACCGTCGGAAAAGTATATACGCGGAAGTCTCTTCCTAGCAGAAGAAGTTAGAAAGAGACTTCCACTTGTAATTTCTAACTTGTAGCTTCATGAAACGGGCCTGTGGTGATTTTTGTGAATGGATAACTTTATCTACGCCATCTATTATGCGATCAGAAACTAGGAAATAACCACCATTATTACAATAAATTTTACTATGAGAACTTTCTTGGCATAAAACAGCTGTCAGAACTCAAGAGGGTCTCTATTCTACATAGTCGGGCCATAAGTTCTGTTACTAAAGTTTATTACAATTTAAAAAATAAATTAAAGGAGTTTTACGTAAACCTGTATATTAATCAAAACTTTGATTTATAAAGAATAAAAATAAAAATAAGGTATTCTAAAACTATTGCAATTATTTGATGTACGAGCTTGAAGTATTACCCATTCGGGACTAGAAAATTATAGTTTAATTTACGCACGACGATGATACTGATAACAGCCACAACTTTTGTGAGAGTTCTTGTAGAGAGTTCAACTTTGCGTGACATATTGAACATACTTTTAGCTTTAAATTCTGATACAAATGTATTTCAAGCAACTAAAGATCCGCTTGTACACCGGTCAATCTTGATGTCTCATTAAAATGACTTTACGATTTCACGACAATTTGCAGTAATACGAAAAACACACCAAATCTCTTGCTTCATAAGCTGGAATTGAGTCTTGTTGAGAAATATAATGTTGGTCTCTAAACATACACAGAGATAGGAAGTTTTATAATATTAAACAAAAAAAGTTCCGTGGTTAACAAAAACTAACTTTTAAGCGTTTTTAAAAAGTGAAATTTACAAATAGTCATGCGTAATTTTATCGATCCAGGCTGTGATTGCTAAAAGATCGTATCAGAAATTGCGGTGAATATATAGAATGATTATTTGTTCTTAACAAGGTACATTAATTGAGCTTTTAATTTTTATACGAATTGAAATTAAAAAATTAACATTAGTTAGTTTTATTTGACTCAACCTTAGTAACAGAACTTATGGCTAGACTAGGTAGTATCCATTGATATTTTAACAGTTATCAATACCAAAATAACAGTTTTCAATATAAACCGCACCACATTTTGATCTCGAGTGACATGAGAATAGGTACTTCATTCGTTTGTCTATGATTTCAAAAAAACCCTATATGTTATTATACTCTTTGTTCATATTCGTGACTCTGACACAGCACAAGTGTTTTTTGCCGCCATTTTTGTCGTCAAGTCGTCGGCTTCTGAACCCATCTTAGAGTACTTATGATATGTGTGTAGATAAAGTAGTGTATGCAACTGTAAATAACTAGGCCATAAAAAACTCGTGAGATTCTATTTTACCGCACTCCTATTTTAAGGCCTCACATTATGCTACAGTTGCATAATAGTAGTTTATGCAACTGATGCATAATGAGGGGCCTTAAAACATAAGTGTGGTTTTGTGAAACGAGCGTCAGCGAGTTTCACAATAGGATCACACGAGTGTTTTAAGGCCTAATTATGTACAGTTACATACACTGCTTTATCTACACACATATCATAAGTGCTCTAAGATGGGTTCAGAACTTCAGAACCCGTAGAGAAATGACCTGCAATGCTATAGTGTTATAGTAACAAAAAAGTTAAAACTGGCATCCACTTTTAACAATTCTGATTATGGAACCGTATTTGTAGTCCCCAGGGACTCTCAGATATCGATTTTCAGGGCAATCGGACAAGTAACAAAAAAGTTCAAAATGGCGTCCACTTTTAACAATTCTGATTGCCTTGAAAATCGATAACTGAGGGTCCCGGATTTTTATAAAACCCAGCCTTAGTATATTTAAAAAAACAGCTATTTGGATACTAAAATAGAGACCCTCTTGAGTTTTGACTGCTGTTCCAAATTTAAACTCATAACGATATCAAATTTGATACTGTTATAACATTACAGTACTTACAGATTTTACCTTCTACCACAGACCAGATAATTCTCATAGTAAAATTGGTTGTCGTAATGTTGGTCATTTCCTACGGTTTTTGAACGCATTAAAGAGGGCTTATGATATGGGCGTAGATAAACTATTATTAAAACTCAGATTTAGATATCGCCATATCGTGTGAATGGGCCACAAGCTATGATACATTCCAGCTCGGCAACATCCCGGAGGCGCGCGCGCTGAGCGCGGCGGCGGCGCGCGACGACCCGTACTCGTGCGCGGCGCGCGTGACGGAGGCCCTGGCGGGCGCGGCCGGCGCGCGCGGCCCCGCCGCCTGGGCCGCCGCCGCCGACCAGCTCGCCGCCGCCAGCCATCTCGACCCCGCCGACCTTATCGCTATGCACGACTTAGGTTAACGTCAAATCTGAAAAGTAGGATTATAGGATTGACGTAAACTGCCCATATCGATTACATACATTTTGACTTTTCACAGCACTTTTTCATTTTGTTTTCAATTTGCGATCCAGTAGCCTTTGAATAGGACAACAGTAATTGTACTTCATGCGCTTGGGTACACTATCATTCGGGAAAGTGTAAAATCGCGTACCTACCTATATCGCGTACTCTTGATTAGAAGATACCCAAATTATTGTATATAGCCGAAACCACTTAACGGCTTATCTATAATAGACGTATCTGGTTAACAGAACTCTGGTATTATTTTAAATACAATGTAGCCAACACATTGTGTTCGCTCTGTTCCCGTGTGCTGCGTTAATGAAGCTGTTGGGTGTGGGCAGCGCTGGCCATGGAGCGCGGCGCGGAGAGCGCGGGCGCGGAGGCGCGCTGGGCGCGGCTGCGCGGCGCGGCGGGCGCGGGCGGCACGCTGCGCGCGCTGGCCGCCGCGGGCCTGGCCCGGCGCGCGCGCGCCGCGCAGCAGGGGAACGCCGCGCCGGAACACTGGTACGCATTTATTGTGGACATCATTTACTGGAGCTCGATATATTTAAGTTGCCACGAATGTAGGTACCTATTGAATGGATCAATAACTGTTAACAGTGTGACTGGTAACGTCGTACCATCCGAGCAATTAAGACCCCGGGGCTAAAACACAAGACACATTAGCTTGAACAGAAGCCCGAGAAATCTAATGTTTTTAATGTCAATGAACCAAAACAAGCGCTTTCCGAATTAAATTCACATGGCGTCTTCTGTTTCTTAAATCAGTTTAATTTTTAAAACCTGTGGACATTTACACGTTTTTGGGAAACCTTATGAACATTTTTTGAAGTAAGTAATCCCCTTTTGACAAAAACTACATTTTCAACCAAAAAACTGACTTGTGATGAACTTATTATTTCTGAGGTTTTTGGCATTTATGCCAAGTGTTTTTGTTTGAAGTATTGGCTTATTTACCAGCTATTTGAAAAATGCATTTTTTATTTCCAGAGTGAAGTTGTTTTACACAATCGACATTTTAACTGACAAGTTCGGAGACAGGTTCGGGATATGATTGTGCAATATATAAATAGATAAATAAAAATATCAGGAGGAAAATCTGACACAAATTAACCCAGTCCCAAACTCAGCTCTAGGGCTTAGGGCTTGTATATACTATGGATGGGTTCAACAAAGGGACAACGATCAACATTCAAAAATACTTATAGGAAAATAAATCATTCAGTATATACTCGTACATGTGAAACACCCACAACTTGAAACAAATAACCGCGCTCATCAGACAAATATTTGCGCTGACCGGGAATCGGACCCGCCCGGGGCCACTGCCTTCGTAGGTAGTCTTTACCAACTACAAACTGCTACTGTTCCTAAAAATGTTGAAATGTTAAAATCTTTGTATGAAGTGGTGTTTAAATCTATTAAGTAGTGCATTCACAATAGTAGATACATTATTAGGTAAAACAAAAGACCGAATTGTATTTTTCAATAAATAATTGGCGCCCAATGTGGATTTAGCTTTTAAATCGCTCAGTACATTATGTTGCTGAAGATAATCGGTTTAGTTCAGTATTGTACTCTTCAACCGTTTATCAACTCTAAAATAACCCCCAAACAAGCGGGTGAAATGTGTATTCAATTAATTTAATTATGTTGTTAAGAAAACGCCCAGTGAACACGGGTACTGGACCAGCGGAGCTATATGCTCTGGTCGAGTAACTAAAGGCAAGTTTGCGTGCAGGTACAGCTCGGTGGCAAGCTGGGACGCCGGCGTGACGTGTGCGCTGGCGCAGTGGTACAGCGAGATCGGCGACACGCAGACTGCCAAGCACCACTACCAAGACGTACGTTACTTATTTGCTATTTGTTATTATAAGGCACTGTGGGAAAGGCCTCCCCTCTTCGCTATTCGTCCCTATTGATTATAGCCTTTTGTACGAAGACCAATCAAAGTATTTCAGGTACGTTTTATATTGATCTCTAACTACAGTACCTGAAATACTTAGATCAATATACCTAATACTTAAGTACCTGAAGACCTTACTTTATTAGCATTGTAATTGTAATACATTTTATTCATTACCATTTAAAATGATAGGGATCTAAGCATACTCAACGTTTTTATTGGTTGACTGTAGTGTTGTGAAACGTAAGCGCGTTTCTCATTGTCATTTACAGAGGGCGGAACTTTTATGAAAACGTTAACAGAGTTGGAATGTGAAATTTAATCGACTTTCCAGCTATCGATACGTTTAACCTCCATTTATATTACGTACTGACTTTTAATGTTAACGTTTATGATTAGCGAGTTGACTATTTGACGGGAGCGCTCTTGTTTCATATAAAAAATTGTAGTCCGAATGTACTGTTACTCATAATCATCGCAAGTCATAAAGTGTTACTGAAACGGTTTTTATTTCTGATTTTTTGGTATATCTAGCTGGTAAATGAGGTTGGGTTATGTTGGGTTTTTTTTCATAAATACCTGATATAAAAACCGTTTCAGAAAAAAACACTTTATGACTTGCGATGTTTTATAAGTAACAATACATTCGCACTACATTTTTTTATATGAGCCAATATGGACCCCTATTTGACCTCTTTGATAAGCAAGTTGCATGGCCATGTAAAGTTTTGACCTCTTTGATAAGCGAGTAGCATGGCCATTTAAAATATCGACATTAAAAGTAAATCGCATGGCATTTAACTGGCATTTCTGCCACTAGTCTTTTTGCAACTAATTCACGTATGGGAGAAATGGTTAACCCGAAACGAATAAATAAATGGATAAAGAAATTAATTAATAATACCATTTAAATTCTTTATTGGTTTAATAGAGTATGCTTTCGAGCTGGTCTCATTGTCAAATCTGAATCTGATAAGGGGATCCGTAAGGAATTGAGGGAACTCCTCAAATACATATAGCGCTTTTAGCATTTTCAGCAATTCCTCACGGATCCCCTTATTTGCATTCAGAAAGTATCATTTGGTGAAGTAGAACTGATGATGAAGACCACAGGTGGCCAACGGAACTCCTCAACGGTGCCTTTGTCAAGGGTGGCGATAATATATCCCGATTAAGCTAGTTGAGCGATTATAACGAAGACCATTTAATTGTTTAATTATGACTGACTTCCCCGCGGCATTGCTTGCGGCGAGCTTGCAATATCTTGAAGTTTCATATCAACTAAGAAGTGGGACTACATATAACAGCTTATTATGATCACTCTAAATTATACAAATAAATAAATGTTTTAAAAACACAAAACCCTTTAATAAGAAGTAATTTTTTGCGTTTTTGGGAGCGGTCCTTTTTTAATTTAGGCAGCTAAGTAATGAATAAAGATACGCTTACAAAATATAACTTCTCGATAGTCGACAAAATTCGTTACATTGACGTTTGACGTTTGATTTTTGCCTTGAAAATTCCGTCATCTGTCATTTACACTCGTGTAATTTTACCATCCTAATAATACTCGTAAAGTCAAATGTTTTTTATTTGCATCTGCTGTTAATTATATGGTTGCGAACAATGTAAATTATGTATTCAGTGGTGTCCTTTAAATTTCTTGACAATAGAGATGGGTGGACATTTTTTTTCAGTACCTACTTGTTGAGAAAAACTGCTGTGACATGACAAACAGACACAGTCGCATTATAAGGATTCCGTTTTTACAATTTTATACGGAACGGAACCCTAAAAACGTAGTGCAGGTCACGGGCGTGCCCACTGCTAGTATAATTCCCTAATAGCCGTCGCCTATCAACATCATTATCACTATTTATCACACATGCATCTGATAAAATAATTGTCACTCGTGTTTCGTCGAAACCAAATGCTTGAATCCGCTATCTATGAAGAAAATGGCATGACTATTATGATTTGGTTGTGTTATGTATGAAGGTGGAAGCGGTGTGGCCGGGCGAGGTGTCGGCCCTGGCGTGGCTGGCGGGCGAGGCGCGCGCGGCCGAGCCCGACGCGGCGCTGCAGTACTACCGCCGCGCCGCGCGCCTGCAGCCTACCAATGTAATTTTCTCAAAAGTGCTATGTAGTCTTGCCATAACACCAGTAAAAGGAGCCAGTAGGTTGAAGTTCCTGGAAAACTATCCAAAGTGTCCAGTAAGTAAGTATGGAAATTCCATAACATAATCATGTTATTTCAATTTAGAACTATCTATATAGACCTGTGACAGCCTTCAAAAAGGACTACAGCCTTGTTTTTTAAATTTGTTTTGTTCAAAGAAATATTTTCTTGGAAAGGAAAACGTACAGACATAGCTTTTCATGATAGGTATCTACAACATATTCAAAAATCGTAAAAATCGGACGAGTTTTAAGGAGAGAGAAACGTTTTCGTATTTTGTATTGGCTTCGTTTCGATTTTTAGCTTCACAGTCCTCTCTCTTTTTTGGATCTTAAGCCACCCTGGATTCTTATGTATAAAAGCTTTTAGCTCATATTCGTCCAGAAAGGTTCATTTACTGGTCTTTGCAGTAATGTACTATAACCACCACGCTACAGGGGCCCGTGTCTCAAAACTTACTTGACTAATAATGTTAGTGCTTGTGGTACATTTCCCGGTATTGAATGAACTATAGTGCGCCTATAGTTCGAGGGTGCAATTTGATACTTTCACCCCAGTTAAACACGAGTTTTCTTTTCGACTGAGAGATAGTAAACAAAAATGTTATGGGTGACAAATTCACGGATTTTGTCTTTAGGTTTCGCCTTACAAAAATTATGAGTGTTTTGTCACCACTTCAAAACGAGTTATAAAAGAAGTCCCGAGTTATATCGTAGTGGCCGTATAACATTCTTCAATGTTTTAGAAAACCGTCGAAAATGGCTGAGTGTTTGGCCAATTATTTTTTCAAAATTGCTTTCCGCCCTAGGGATGGAAATGCTATATTCAACCCGCTACTGAGATATGGAAATCCTTATTTTCCGAACAGGAGAGATGAACTAGTAGATTGATAACCAAGGGTTGAAAGTGACCCATTTCACCCGAGATATTTCTAATAGTTCGAGGGGAAATGGGTAATTTCACCCGAGTTAGACACTCTACTTTTCATTTCGACTGTGAGGAAAAAAGACACGGTATACCTAAATATATTTAATCTCGTTTCCCGCTTTATCTATTGAAAACTTTTTTTTTCTAGATTCATAAAAAAGTTAAAATACACATGCTGCCAACATTAGAAAAGTTAAATCGAGTTGGTCACGGCCAAGGAGCATGACTTCCATCTCATTCTTACCCTAACTAAAGAAATAGATGGAATATACATATTCGTGACGTAATAAAGGTCAAATTTCTTGTTTCGAACGGATGTTCGGTGTTCAACCTCCTTGTTGTATAATAAGCTCCTTGGTCGATTAAACTTTTCTAATGTTGGCAGTAGTGTATTTTCTAGATGGCCATGCCGAAACGTGAAAGAACAAGTGTCATGCTATGCTATCACGGCATTATGGCGGGCAGCAGAATAGAGGAATAATTTTAAATGTTGATTTTCTGTAATTGCGAAAAAAATAGACCAGTCTTAAAATGATTTTCATATGAACCTATAGGCCGTAATAAATACATCGTTTAACGTATAGCCGAGTTTAGATATATGAAAATCTTTTATGTTTATAATATGACGTAGCTCAATTATCTTAGACTCCGTGGCCAATCGTAACTATTAAGAAAAAATTACTTTCCACCCTAGAGATGAAAACGCAATTTTCCACCCGGCTATCCACCCATTCAAATTAAACTTTCCGAGCAGGAGAGATGAAAATATTATTAGTCTAATGAGTTTTGATAATCGGAACACAACTAGCACGTATTCGTTGGGACGATCCTTTCCTTATTAGTCCGCGATGATATAAGAAAGATATTTTTCACTTCTCATGCTCTTAAAATGCTACTTAAATCTCTGCGAATCGGGACTAAAGCTCCTTATTAATCTCTAGGGATTAAAGTAATTTTTTTTTAATTTACTTTGGAAACCCCTAAACAACCAATCACGGTGTTTGTGAATGGAGGATTATCGCCATTTTCAGTGATTGTGTATGGACCATATTTTTGGGTGTCGAAATAAATAAAAAAAAAATAAAAAAAAAAAAACCTCAAAATGACAACTGTGCAAATATATAAATAAATAGGATTTAATTTCGTGAAACACGATTAATTATTACGAATATGAATCTATTTAATCATACTAAGGCCGAACTCTTTTATTATGCGTGGTCCAATTACTTTTAAAATGGTTTCCAAGTTTGAATCTGTTGGCTAAATATGCATTTAAAACATCACTGTACAAAAAAACCGCGGATCTTTTGTTTCCTATTTGTATTTTGAATAGATGTTCATAACGTGTATTGAGTTGAGCGTACGTTGTTAAAAAAATTCACCAATTAATTGTGCAACTTTAGAAATTACGGACCAGAAATGTCATCATCATCATCCAGTGAAGAAGAATTAACGCCTAACTCCAGAATGGAGAAAAAGCGAAAGAGGTGATACGAAATCTTTTGCCGCCAAAATCTAGTGGCATTTATTCAAAAACATACCAAACTTTTATTGATTGGAAATGTGGGAAACAAATAACATCATTAATGTTAGATTAACGATAGTAATAATAAGATACCTAATTGTTAGTTTTAATTGTTAGAAACTTTTTTATAATATATGTTGTAATTTTGTTTAGAACGTCGTTTTTTTCCTCGCATTCAAAGTGAAAAGTAGAGTGTTTAACGCGAGACTAAACAACCATAATGACACTCGAACTACAGCCACCCTCGCTCGCAAGCTCGCTCGCGTGGCTAAACATCTCGTGTCATTATGGCTTGTTTTAGTCCCTTGTTGAACAATCTACTATTAGCCCAAACCTCATTTCTACGCAAGTATATGAAACTAGTATTTGCACGCGTAGAATTCGTTTATCGCTATTCCCTTACAAACTGTAAGCTTCTTCGAGATAAAAGTATTCTCTGTCCGTCTCAGCGCTACAAAGTATCTCTGGGCCGAATATCACGGCCGAATCGGGGTTCTCTTATTTATCGCAGAAAATTGTATGGCCGATTATCACTTCCCAACTCACGTTTCGCGTAAATTTATTTCGCCGAACGTTCATTTCCCAACTTATCAAATGTATTTGTTTTATTTGCCAACTTAACAGTTACCAACTCAACATGTGGGTTCTCTGCCTTTTGCCAGAAATATGTTTAGCCGAATGTATCGTTTCCCAACTGTTTCATTTGCCAACCCGCTTTTATTTCTGTAAATGTAAATATTTCATAACTTTTATAAAACTAACCTAACCTAACCTATAGGGTTCTACAAGATGGTACTCAAAGAAATCTTGAAATAAATACAGTTTCGTCCAAGAGTTGTTAAGCCAAGTGAAAGATTTGACAAATGATGAGTCTGCCAAAAGTGTAAAGGCGTTATAATAATACGCTTTATAATAATTCTGCGAATTAAAAAGTTGTCATATAAAATTTTGGTAATCGTTAGTTGTCAAAGTGAATTGTCGGCAAAATGTTGGTTGGCAAATGAAATTCGGCCAAAAAAAGTTCTGCGAAAAGGCAGTACACCCCGAATCGGTTAATGAGTTGAACGTTGCGCAGCGAAACTTAAAAACGAGCGGGACATTATTAAACACGATGGCTACAATTCCGCCTACGCTCTTTTATCGTAGTTAAAAACCCAACAGTATATAACAACGCATAAGTCGCATAACATCTTGGTACAGTCCGTGTGCTCCTAAAAAAACCTTCAGATTTTAGAAGCTTACTTCGGGTATTGACGATGACCCGCGATCGTGATATGCGGTTCTGTTCTGTTATCAACTTGCAAAACTTTTCGAAGTTACCGTAAAAAGTTATGTAAAGAATAACCATCAGTACAAAATAAACCTTACTGTAATAATATTACGCTTATTTATCTTTTTCTAATTTCAATGCAATATGACTTTTTGTCATGATACATGTAAAACAAAATCATCTTTTTCGAATTCTTCCATCGTTAATTTAAATAGAGAACACCCCGCCTTCACACACTACTTTAGTTTGGAAGTATAAAGAGCTGTTATACCCACCTGTGGATTCTTACAAATGTAGTTTACATGAAGTTTAAAGTTCTCCCCTTGGCGTCTATGTATATATTGAAAGCATGTCTCTTCACTGATAGCCATCCAGAACGGTTTAAAAAACATGGAAAACTGTTGGCTGGAAAATCAAGAAATCAGTATCTGCTCCATCAACCATGTTGTAGGTCCATCTTTAAAAGAAACGCCTGTAACATGTGCGTAGTATTATTTAATAACCTTCCCAATGAGTTGAGGGTGTTTCATGGTAGGGTGCTCTTTTTGTAGCGTTAAGATTTTCTTAACTTTAATAGAGCATAACAACGCGGATGCATGCTATATAGATAATTTATTATTGCGAGTTATTTTTAAATTATAATAAATTATTGTGACCAACATGTCAATTCTTGTGTCTAATCTAATATTTTGCATGTCGATTTTAATGTCGGCTCAATACTGATTCTGTTATTTATTTTATGATGTTATTGTAACGTATTCTAGCAAATGAACATTTCTATTCTATTCTATGAACTTTTCGAAATCCCCGTTGCTTCTATAACTCGGTCTTGAACCATATTAAAATATTTCCATACAATCAAAACTTTTGTTGAATCTTTCAGGTTTTTTTTAAAAAAAAGTTTACATTATAAACAATTTCCCGTGATTGGTTATTTACAGAAATACACTGTTATGTTGACCCCATGGAGATTCACATACCTACATACATACATAAACTCACGCCTTCGTTCCCAGAGTGGGGCAGGCAGAGCTACAGAATTACCTACAACTCTAAAAACTTGTTGATAATTCTGTAAACATATTTTACACAATTAGGCTAAGATCCACCAGCGAGAGACCAGCGTTCCTACTTATTAGTGAAAGAAATCAATTTCCAAAAAATAACAACCTTAATAAATAAGTCAGTGGTGGTTTTAACTGCTCTATATAAATAAATGAAAACACAACGAGTGCACTCTTCGCATGATGTATTGCTACTAAGTCAAAAAGACAATTGTCATTTTCTACTACACGAAGCCTTCCGATTTCCCCCGAAACCCGAACGTTTCTCTGAGAGCTCACGGACTGTAGTTGTCTTAGACTCACCTAATAAAGTCTAAAACAACTACCAAGATGGGCAAAATACTCATTCAATTAATAATTACCTATTGCAATATATAGGGGCGCCATCCAAGTGGGTCTGTATATTCGGTACTAAGAAGTCCGAAACGAGGAAACTTGTTTCAGGACCACCTCGTTCTTGATTTTAGAATTAAGAAAAACTACATTTAAACAATTTTAATAACTCTTACGAAACCGGAAATAAAACGGGGCCGCTTTTAAAAAGTCAAAGTCAAAGTTCTTTATTCTTCAATTTAGGCATAATATAATGCACCTATGAATGTCAAAAAGCATTACCACCGGTTCCTCAAATTAAGCAGACATCGTTTTATTGAGATAAAAGATACATAGTGTAGGTTCTTGCATTAAACTCTATGCCTAAAATACCTACATAAAAAACCTAAATTTCAACTACGTTTTGAAAGTATTTTAACGCCGTATTTTGTTTATTTGAAATATAACGTCGTACCATGCGGACCGGCTTGACGCAATGTGTTGTTTGCGCAGCCGCAGTGGGGCCTGCTGATGGGCGGCTGCCTGCGCGCCGCCGGCCGCTACCAGGAGGCGCTTGCGCTGTTTAAGAAGATGAACGCGCGCTTTCCCGATAATGTGCAGTGTTAGTTCATTCACTATATTTGTAAATTAGATAGCTATAAGGGAAATGGCAATACTGTATAGTGCAATATGTCTTAAAACTTTCTTTTCTTGTATAACCTAATCTACTTTGCCCGAACCAGAAATTAATTTTAAAACCTGTTGCAATGATCTTTTTTAACGCGGCAACGAGCCTCATAAGAGTTGTGATCTGTGAATTTATTTGATTCAGCTTGATAACCTTGCTCTGTCTGTCGATTTTAACAATTTATATGAGGCACAATTCATGACCAGTTTTACGAAAATTCAAAATCTTAAATAAACTTCGCAACCGTAACAATATGAATGGAATTAATAGAAGGGCAAATTACACGTGACATGCTCCATTTGGTTTTCATAAATGTCAAAACTGTTAATAACTACTTCTTATTACGGCAAGCTGCCCACGAACACCAGCAAACCCACTGCCATCCCTACTGTAAAAGAACGAGTACAACAATAAACAACTAAATGCGAAGTTCGTAATCCGTTTTTCTTCCAACTACTCCAAGAGAAGAAGTAAGTTTTGACACAACTTAACTTTGTATAAAACTGGTTCGATAACTGACTGGGTTTCTAGTCCACTTTATTTTATATGTATACTTCCTCTGAAACGTCAACAAAAAGGCATTGAAGCAAGACGGGCTAAAACACGTCTAACGAGCTATCGCAAATAACGGATCGTTTGTGGCGAAGGTCTGAAGCTGATCGTGAAGTTGTGCGGTGACCAGGGGCTGTCGGAGACCAGCGCGTGGGCGCGAGAACTACAGCGCGCGCAGGCGCGGGTCAAGCAGAGCGAGCGAGGTGAGAATGTTTCACACTCACAGCTAGGTTCGAAGTAGAGGAGGTAGGTGAGGGCTATGACGTCACGTTAGCCTAGTTGGTAGTGACCCTAACTGCGAAGCTAACGGTCCCGGGCTCAATCCCGGTAAGGGCAGATAGTTGTGATGAGCGCGAGTATTTGTTCTCGAGTCTTAGAGGTTTTCTATGTATTTAAGTATGTTGTCTAGTACAGTCAAGTGCAAAAATATGTATGGAAAGAATCCTCTCATAAATATGTCACGAAGATCTTATGTTATATTTTGTAGATGTTGCGTTCTCCCATATTTTACACTTGTCACACCCATAGTTCAAGACTAGGTCAATTTGTGATATTATTTCTGATATTTATTATAGTCCCCTGATATTTATGGAACAGGTTGCCAGTCTGGTAGTAGATTTTACATATAGTCACCAAAGAAAGTGAAAGTGTATCTATTGCACAATATTTAATCCAAGGTAGCTGGGGAGGCTTTGGTCATTTTGATAAGTTATAAACTGATAACCAACACAACAGGAGAAGTAAATTGCCTGGTTGGGGCTACCTTGGATAAAATATTTGTAAACCGGGCACTTAGGCACTATTTTATTCACCTTACGGATAGTGCCTATGCGAATCAGATAAATAAACTATAATCATAAACTCCACAGCGTCCGTGCCGTCTGCTGGGAGCGGGTCATCTGGTGCTAGTCAGTCTCCGATAGATCAGCTACGAGGTAAGACAACAGGATAGGTATTAAAAGTAAGTACATTCAATCAAAGACAAATATGTTTTCACAAATCTACTTATGCTGTCGCGAGATGAAAAGCACGATACATATTTCTGAGAACTTTTTCGGCGAACATTAAAGTCCTTGCCTATACGCAATGACGACGACAAAAGTCAACTCTTTCCACCCACACACTGAAGTAGGTTATTTGCTCTCTGTTGACGTGTATTTTTCCTCGATTCTTGCTTTATAGAGCAAAAGATGATAACGTTTGTTTGATAAAGCTGTTTTTATTTTAATATAATATACATTCGAATTTGCATTTCAGTAGAGTTAAACGAGTCATGTGAGCAAATGCTGACGCAATATTTATTTATGCTAGGGGCCTGTCTTTGTTTAAGAAGGTGGGGCAGTTTACTCGTTTTTGTCACCAAATACTTACATATTAATTATATGATACTTATCTTTTCCTTGATTTGCTATCGTTGTTATTAATATGTTCGTACCTATTTAGTTATATGTTAGGTAGCGCGATTGAAAGTACCATACAGGACACCGGTGGTTCAAAATGTTAAAATGGTCGTGATGTACAACTGATCAAAAACATGGTTATTTATTTATTGTAGCGGGTGGAGATAAGAATGCCGAAAGCGCCTAAAAGACCTAAATAGTTTACAAACAAGTTATCTCATGTTGACCGATTTGATCTTTGACCGGCATCCAAGTGAGCCATGCAGCGTATCAAAGTAGGTTCAAAGCTTTACACGAATACAAAAAAAAACCAGTCAAGTGCGAGTCAGACTCGCGCACCGAGGGTTCCATATTTGAGATAATATGAACCTCTTAAGAAAATACTCATTGTTATGAGCTTTATTTTCTACGCAATAAGGTCCATTTTGAGTAGCCTAAATTTTAATACAGATTTTCAAAGGCTTTTTGTTATGGCTTTTACTATAATGAAACCACTTTCATTTTTAACCCCCATTCTTTTCAATGATTTATAAAATTAATTTCATTTTTTTCCCAAAAACAGATGGGGGCAAGCAAGTCGTTTAACTATGCCAAATTACAAGTTGATAGCATTTGTAGTTCCTGAGAAAATCTGCTGTGACACACGGACAGACAGACGACGTCTCACCATAAGCGAATAAACTTACGAATTAGGGATACAGCTAAGTGAAATTAACGCTATATATGCGAATTCGGGTGGGTCTCCAAATTCAAACCAATACTGCCGCTTTTTGTCATACCTTTTGTCACTTTACCGATTACTTTCAAAATATATATCTGACGTATCTTCTGGTCTCCGAATACAAATTCGTAATCAGAATTGACAAAAGAGACGCCTAGAGAACATTCCTTATAACTCGTAGAAGACGAGAATATATTAAGTAGTTTGTATTTTTTATCATATAGGATGTCCCAGAAACCGACGTCAAACCTCCTAGGGCTGATATACTCGTAGAGCAGCTAAAAAGCTATCGATTTAACCCATATGTATGTTCAGCGATTTTTACTAGTTTCGGAGATATTGATCAGAATTTTTGTAATTTTTCCTTATGTCCATGTCACGAAAAATCATTAATTTCATTTTTTATCTCATTAGTTATTTAGTGGCGTCTTAGATAATTAGAATCATTACGAATCAGCGAAGGTTTTAAATCTATTTGTTCGTTGTTTTCGCAGTTTTTTTAAAAGTAATCACATATAGTTTGTTTCTCCATACTAGGTGTCCAAGTGTTTGCTTTTCACTTTGTATGGAAAAAACAAGTTTATGTGATTACTTGAAAAAAATACTACAAACAAAACAAAATTAGTATTTTCTTTTATGATTACCAAGCACGGAACCTTCGGTCGGCGACTCCGACTCGCACTTGACCTTTTTTAATTTAGTAATCCAATAATGTGGATGGTGAATAATGATGATACCCTTATGCTCAAGTCGAACAGGTTCCTATTTTAAAAAACCTCTGTGACAAACGGATCGACACAAAAGTGATTTTATAAGGCTTCCGTCATTAGGTCGTTCTTCTTTTTTACCGACAGTAAACCCAAGATTTTCTGTATTTTAGATTTTTGAACTAACAATAATTATGGTTTCAGTGTTCGATTTCAAAAAGTTATATTTTTTATTAAGACTAATAATGCTTCCTGTCCTGCATTTTTCTTTTTAATGTAGTTTACCAGAAACACTGTGAAAGAGTGGCCGTTTTCAGCCAAGATCAATTTTTAGATGACCGCTCTGTCTCGACATTCTATGGAACACAATATTATTAAAAAAAAACTCGGTTTAAGAAATAGCTCGATTATTTACGTATATCAAACACGAAAAACATAATTATCAATAATCTGATGAGACGCATAATAAGACGAGAGACAGGCTATTGTCGGTAAAAAAGAAGAACGACCCTTTTACGGTTTCAAAGTCAAACTAACGACGTCGGAACCCTACACTGAGCATAACAATGACCCCACTTATTGCTAAACTCCAGGTGGGCGGCAAGCGAACAGCGCGGGCGCGCCGGCCACGCGCTCCGGTGACGAGCGCCGCGGCGCCCGCGAGCGGGGACACACGTATGTACTACAATATCTCCCGATTCACAAACACGCCTAAAAGGCTTTGTCCACCGCACGCCGTCAACTACACGACAACGATAACGAGATTTCGGTGATCGTTTGTCCACCGCGACGATCTCGGTGGCAGTTTGTTGTAGCACTTGCAGCTGTCGGAAACCAGCGCGGTGCGACGTCACGACGCCGGTGTGGACGGACAAATTCAAACATGTTTTGTATTGCCGATACATCAGCCCATCACAATCTCGGGCCGAGTTCTAGCGGTAGCGAAGATCTACTCCAAAACACGTCGTCGTTCCGGCGACGGGCGCGCGGTGGACAGGCGGCCATAGTAAGTATGTGTTGCTACTTCGGCGCCGTCATCTCGTTATCGCCGTCGACACGACACGACACGTCGTTGACGGCGGCGGTGGACAGACAGCCTAATGCTATCACGATTATCATTATCACTCATTATCTTAGTTGTTCCTCGAATTAGGTCGAGTCACAAGAACTACCAAGAATGTGTTTTATTGGTGAATGAAAGTAAACATGCATGTTCCCATAAAGTAAAATAAATATCGGAAATTCGAACTACTTTTAAAAGGCCATCCAAACACAATTACAGGTGACATGAGTTTCGTTCGTTCTGTTGTAGGTTATCCCATAATTTTACGCTTCTTCAATGCATCGCCAATCTTGTCACTTTGTTTTATACACATATTTACATAAACGAGTAAACCCAAAAGGTGCATTATCTATCCTCTGTTTATATTGGATTAGGGAATGCAATGATTGTCAAATCATACCGGATCTGTTCGGATTGATGGTGTTTTTTAATACTTTAAAATTAATACGTATTTTCGCAAATTCGGGAAGTAAAATAAGATAACTAGGGATGTTACTCCGAATCAATTCTATTACAGAGGCTGTATGTCTCTGCTTCTGCAGGTCCATTGACATAGTTCTTTTTTCAAATTACTTTTCTTTCCTAGGTTGCAGGTTAGGTTAGGTTCTTCCCTAGATTGTTATGCATCACTTTAAACCCTATTCTAAGATAATCAATCAATGGCCCCGATACTTCCATTTCGTATAGGAACTTCGCTATCCGTACCTAGATGTTTAGATGTTTAAGCAGTCATTATCAGTAATGTAATGAAGGTCATGCATGTTTGAATGAACTGTGGTTTCATGGAAAGTACTACGACGCAATACACTAGTCCGATTGCATCGTACTGACGTCAGTCGTAACAATACCGCGGTTACTTATCATTATCAACTCGGCATGGCGCGCGACGTCACGAGCCCGTCTGTGTATTGAACTCGTTAATTAATTAAACATTTCACCTTCATGCATACGCTTAAGCCGTATGCTAAATGCGCAATAAGAACACGCAGTAGTATTGACAATGGCCGGTGGATTTTACGCTACGATGTAACCTGCTGCGAACTGAACTCGAATTCTATTAAACAGGCCGCTTCCTTTTTTATGCATATCAGTTCATTTTCGTTAGCGTCTGTTATTATTATTGTATTGATTACTGTATCCATATGGCCTCATTATTTGGATGCTGGCCATTGACGATGACTATATTTTGTTATTCTGCTATGTATGTATGTACAGTTCTGACGTTTCCTCGCAGATATTCCGGAGACTCTTTACCACAAGACACGCCGTCCCTGAGCCGCAACGTGTACCGCTCCGAGGCGAAGAAGAAAAGTGTTGAAGAATTTGATGATGACCTACCTCTCCCACCAGAATAGCTTTAATTATGGGGTTTATCTTTAATTAAGGTATATTTTTATTAGGGTAGGTTACTCACTTTGAACTCAATAAATTTTACACTCAAGGTTCTGTTTTATTTGGTACTTACCTTTAAGGCCCATTTTCAAACCAAAAATAGGATTGCTTAGATACCAACTTCTGGTAGACGTGGAAGCTGACAAATTCTAACCCGATGTACCAAAATCCGAAATTGGCAGAATGGTCGCATTGGACGGTAACCACATATCAAATAAATAATAAAATGAGCACGATTATATTCTTACACAAAGAACTCCACAGTTGTCAACAGTTTTTAGGGGTGTGGACGCCCAACAGACAGCGAGATGTTCTAAGCTTCCAAAATTTGCGTTGACAAATGACGCTATTACCCTTGGACCCACTTCTTTGTCCCACCGCAGAAAAAGTTGCACCCAGCTTTTGGCATACAATTTTAATTGTGATACCAAAACTGGGTAGGTTAGGTTCGTTAGGTATCTATAAATGCCCGAAGGGCAAACAGGCCTGGAACAGGAGCCCTGCTGTGAAGCAGGGCTCCATCGAAAAGAGCAGTGGGACGAAGTAGTGGGACCACGGGTAAGCGTCCGACAAATGACGTTGCTTTGAACTTCAAAACCGGTATCTGCCGAATAAAAGACGACCGATGATGCAACATTTGCTGCCGGCAACGAATACATTCAACCTGTACGTTTTTACCTTAGGCGCGCTTCGTATAAATCGAAAGATGCGGCGCTTGGGCAAACAGATGCCAGCAAATGTGTTAATCAGACACGTTCCTAATAGTCCGAACGCCGATATATTGGGTTAATTAGGATTACTAAAAAAGAAATACTGTCAGAATTAAACGAACAACACCTGCCTGCCAGTCTTATGGGTTTGACCCAAGGTTACCTTCTCCTTCTCTGAGCTACTATACTGTTTCAAATGTTTTATTGCGTCTCTCGGTGTTGTGTTGTAAATAATATACCAATATTTTATTCATAAAACATTTATTCTATAAATATTTAACAACTCATACAGATTCTCGTATAGCAGACTAGAAATTACAAAAATATTTTCGTGCTTCAAAACGGGCAACTTTCACAGCAATCTGTAGCCGGTGCCCTACTGTAACTCTAGCTTAAAGCAAGAGCATAGTAGTGGGGCTAAACCGCTATAAAAATATTACACGTTTAGAAATCCATCCATAATTAGTATCACAAGATCCTAGTGGCGACGTTAGTGACGCACCAAAGCCGTTCCAAATGGATTACTCTTAATTTTAAACCTTTGTTAGGGTGCGGCTCCACTGAGGCGGAGACGAGCGGAGCTGTGCCAATATTAACCAATAGAAGGCGCGTGCGGTCACGTCGAGCACGCCTTGCGCACGTTAGCTTAGATTCTATTGGTTAATATTGGCACAGGTCCGCTCGTCTCCGCGTCATGCCCGGTTCCTATAGTCAAGAAACGAATCGTTTTCATTACGGGCCGTCGCGTTATGCGTTTGCTTCCTACAAAATGTGTCAAGTTTTAACGGGGCGTAAGGAAAACGATTCGTTTCTTGAATACAGTAACCAGGCATCAGTGGAGCCGCACCTTAACATTACATTGAAAGAGTAAAATCTGAAACCGCAAGCCGATGACCCACCAATTCATCTTGGACGGTCCACAGTCTTTCATTATAAATTAACTATAAATGCATCCTTCGGTATTCTCTGGTATCAAACACAAAATGTCTCGAAATAGAGAGAGAGTACACTAGCGCTTTCTACATTAAAACTTCGTCCCCTACTCATACCAATAATAAGGTTGCATGAAAAATTAATAATCAAATTAAATATTACAATACCTTAGAAATATAATGTTCATACAGACACTCGCGGCGTAAAATACGCTTCACGTATGGAGATTGCAGAAAAGTATACGCACTCTGCGCGTTGTACACTTTTCATTGCCGTAAACCTACTTAACCGAAATCACAACAGAAATCTTAACCAACGCATCATCATAGTCGCAGACAATCGAGTAGCTATCCTCACTCACAACTTTTATAAAGGTGAGACCGCGCCAGGCGGAACCGCGTCACAGGAACACGTCACAAAACGGTTGTCGCCGCATATTTATGGTGCCTCCGACGCGACTCATACGATACATCACTCACTTAAGTTCATCGCAACGCTCCCGCGGGTTTAAATTGATCCGCACAGTTCGTAGCGTTCACAACTTAGTTAAGTTCACTGCACTTGTAACGCTGTAGAGTAGGGCGCTATGAGATGACGACGGTGTAGGGGTGGTCTATGTGCCCGTACTGGATGGCGAGCAGCGTGTCGAGCACGCGCCGGAACACGGGCGACGCCTGCTGCATGGTGGGGATGAGGATGTTCTGCTCCAGGAACCCGATGCGGCTGACGGGGCTGATCACCGCCGCCGTGCCCGCGCCGAAGATCTCCAGCAGCTGGAAACAAACAATTAGCTCAACTACCTATTCATCTCAGTCATACCTATGCTTAAAATGTCGATGGGGATTAAAACTGTCCCTAGAGAACCACATCATTGCGGGTCCTCCCGATGAAATATTCATTTTCAAGGTTAGCTAAGGTAATCGAGGCAAGACTAGACCAAAAATGTTGCAAAAGTCCAAGATAATGGGTATTCTATTTGGGATCAAACGAATGGCCTTGTGTACAATATAATTATTTATTTATTATTAGCGACACCCCTCCTACTCAGATATTTCTTTCTAGGAAATCCAACAGTCACGATTACAACATATGACACAAAACTATGAACCTAACAGTAGGCATTCATTCAACTTTTTCAAGTGAACGTATGTATGTACGCAATTTCGGCCTGCACTGCAGCCTTAACGGCTTGATAAATTCGAGTTGGTTGTGGGAGTGACTCGCTATTCTTATTTAAAAGTAATGTGAGGAAGGGTTAAATTCTTTTTAGATTATATAGACAAAAATATCAAAAAATACAGTGGCATTTCAAAGCTTGCTTCTTGTTAGTCTTGTTGAATAAATGTATGTAAGCGGCACTAACCCGCCCTTGTTTGTTGAGCGTGAGCACGCGGTCCATGGTGATGACCTCCTCGCGCACGGTGAGCTCGTCCCACTGCGACGCCAGCTCCAGGATGGAGCGGCGCGTGACGCCCGGCAGGATCAGCCCGTTCAGCGGCGGCGTCACCAACTGCTTATCTGGAAGTATAACATACTAGGTTAAAACAGTGTGTGACACAACTGAATTTGCAGAGATTTTTCGTCGTACCGTTAGTTTTTCAATTTCTTATCGTTGTCGTCTCTATACATTTAAGAATGTTGTCGTTGGCCGCCACTTTGTCATGTCATTACTGTATGTTTTTAACGCATCTTTACAACTTAATCCATATAAATAAAAAAGAAATTATTTTTAATCAACCAGACGAAGTAAACTGACATTAAACACAGAATCATTTTGGTAAAATTTAACAGCAAGTATGAAAAACTAGTTTAAATTAGGACTTTAAATTTAAATATGCACATTTTCCGATGGTCGATTAACTTCTTCTGAACAGAATTCCCTTATTCAAAAAGTAATTAAAAATAAAAGTACCCTCAGCCCAATGGAACCCTGACCCACCATAGAACTGTGTCAGAGTGATTCAAGTCGTAAGAAGTATCAACAAATCGTTTTATCATGTCGCTGAGAGACATATGATGGGTCAGTATTCCAATGGGCTGATAGTACATTTGAATTTAAGACAAAGTGACTTTAACTTATTGTTTTAAATGGGGGATAGTGTGCAGCTAACCTTAAATGTCCCCATCGCCTCGACGACCTCGTGAAACCCTGTTATAAGGCCATGTCGGCGACGCGCTAGACTGATGAAACACGACAGTTTTTACATCAGAGTCGACACGGCACGGTCACGTCTATCTGTTATCGTTATGTTACTGACCCTTATTCACCCGTTTACATTATACGCCTCATAAATGAATGTACCATTGATAGTTATTTAAAGTGCATTCCTTAGAATGATTCAACTTTAGGATAAATTTACTTTAGACGAGTAAAAAAATGTCAATGATTAAATTGAGGAAAGTGCGTCAAAACGTTAAAGTAGGGTCCAATTTCTCATTAACAGATAAGAAACGAGTAAATACCGGTCAGAGGTCCAGGCAGTCAACGCCGTCGCAGATAATATGACAATATCGTTCACGCGTCAAAGCAGTGGATATTTATTTTAAATCTCGCGGCGTTACTTATTGATAAGATATTAAATATAATCATCATTAACGAAAGATTACTAAATTTACATTCTATAACGATTATCACAAAATTTGTAAATATATATAATTTGTATTCAAAGTTTAGGAGATTACCGTTCACACAAGACTTGTGCAGGTCATTTCACACAGCACTTAGTGTTCAATTCTGCGCCTCTATTCTAGGCGGTCAAACCCAAATCTTATTTGACCTATTACGGTATTGTTTTTAACTCGGCCGCCATTACTGACAAGTAATTAAAGCTAACAAAACGTTGAAACTACGATACCAAGTTAAAAAGGATATAAGTTGAATAGAGGCCCAGGTGCGCGTTTTATGCGGCTTCTAAACGGGCCATGTTTAGCTGCAATGTGTGCCCGGCAACTATGGGCGTCTTGCTCTAACATACGAAGTAAGAGTAAGACAGCAATAGTTGCCGGCCACACATTGCAGCACAACATGGCCCGTTTAGAAGCCCCATTATATAGCTACACGTAATAATTTTACAGGTCTAAACTGGCAACATTGCTCAAATGGCTGTTCGTCATTGATCGAGATTGTGTCAAATGGGAACATGTAACCCGTAAATTGTAATTAGTAGCTTTATAAAACAGGCCACTGATGTAATGTATTTGAAGAATGGTAGGTTACCTCCTTGCTCGTTGAGGTAGACCATGAAGATGTTCATGGCGCCGACCTCGGTGAGCTGGTGGTCGGGCCCAAACAGCCACAGCACCTGGTGGTGGCCCAGCTGCGCCGCGCGCGTCGTCGTCTCTGCGGGACAACACAACATCTTAACATGGATACGTATCTGAATATCGAAAATAAATATATCTAATGTTTAAATATCGAAGACCGAAACGTCGAAAGTCGAAACAACGATCGGTTACTATGCCGATGTTTAAGATATCGAATGCACTTGTTGGGTATGTAATCAAATGTCGAAAGTTGATACATCTAAAGTTAAAATATCGAAAGTTGAAATCTGGGGTCCCAGTGAAACACAAGTCTTCTGAAGATCAAGTGAAAAGGGTTTTAAGTCAACGTTGACTTGTACCCTTTTTAACTAGGACCCCAGAAAAATCGAACGGATATTTATGCCTCGACAATACAAAAATTAAATGTTTGTAATATAAATAAATCACTTATCTAGATGGAATTACAGAAATCTAAAATATCTTTAAAACAAATATAAGTCCAAAAGGTCGACTTTAAAAAAAACGATTGATTACACCCTTTAATTATATCTAATCTCTAAATAGTATAAAACAAAATAGTACCGATTAAATGCATTTTGTTCCAATTTTATTAGTATAATACAAAATAGTACCGATTAAATGCATTTTGTTCCAATTTTAACAGTCGGTTTCGTTCCTATAATGTAGATATAGATAAGAAGTTGAATTGTAAAAGTTAGGTACACGAGCCTACCTCATTGTTAGATTGAACTGTGATAATTTACCGACTGACCGACCTATATTACAGTCCGTGAGGTCCTAAAAAAGCCTTCGGATTTTAGAAGCATATTTCGGGTATTGAAGATGACACGCGATAGTGATTTGCGGTTAAAGATAAAGATAAAAAGATAAAAGATAAAAGATGTGGTTCTGTTCTGTTATTAACTTGCAAAACTTTTCGAAGTTACCGCAAAAAGTTATGTAAAGAATAACCACCAGTACAAAATAATCCTTACTGTAAAAATATTATGCTTACTTATCTTTTTCTAATTTTAATACAATATGACTTATTTCATCACACAAATAATACAAAACTTGCATTTTTGAATTCTTACATCTTTTAATTTAAATAGAGTACACCCCGCCTTCACACACTGCTTCTGTTAGGAAGTATATAGACTATAGAGCTGTTATAACCACCTGCGGATTGTAAGGGTTTCCATGGACCTATCGACGCGGAATCGGCTTGTGCCGGTAAGAATTTTTTTCTGTCCTTGCAATAAGAGCGAAAACCGAGCCGAGCCGAGCCGAGCGACGCCTTTTTCACTGTTACTGCACGAACATAAAACTTTTTCTAATCGGCTTAAGCCGATTCCGGGTCGATAGGTCTGGGGAGACCTTAGAAACTATACCTTGTTTTTTTAGTATTAGAAAGACTTTTCAAGAAGTAAATGTAAGGTATATTATATTTCGGAATTAATCTTCGGATTTTTCCGAAAGTCATAGATCATTCAGATAATTCGTACTTAGAAACCTGAATGGTGTAGCGACAGACTGTAAACAACTCGCACACAACTGGTAATTTCCGGTTAGATAGATACGGAGATAAAATAAACATTATATTTCTTACGTACTTCATAACATGTTATTTAGTAACAGTGAATGGTGGAACAATACAAAAATATGCGGTCCACTCAACGTATCCTTCATTTTCACCGGAAAATACAGTAATCTATACAAAATTATAAAGAAGGAAGTTTGTAACGAATAAACTCAAAATGTACTAGAATGCTACATTATCCCTGAGTAACATTTGCTGTTTTATTTTTCTGCGCATGCGGAGTCGCGGGCAACAGCTAGCGGCTAGGGCTGTGTAAGTATTAACCTAGAAACCTACACTTATCGTTGTATTTTGTTATCGTGAATGTTACTGATTTAATATTGATAACATTTTGCGTTACTCCAATAAGTTAGTAGCCCTGAAGAATAATGCAAATGATGTAAAGTAAGCATATATTGTAATCGCGCGAGCAAAAACCAATATATTAAAGAACACGTATGACAGAATGTCTGTTTAGTATAAACGGAATATTCTGCCTATTCATTGTAAGCTTCCAAGAAGTTCATATCTACCACATAATTTTCGCTGCAAAAGGTCAATCAAACTTGTCTTACACTCAGTAAACGCTTACCTATAAGTCAACGTAACAACTTGTTTTTTTTTAAATATATTAAATTTTCTCCAAAAATAGTTTTAACTTTTAAATGTACGTATTCCATTTGCACTCAAATTCAAATTTCATTAATTTTAGTTTTTACTGATCAAGTCAAGTACGGAGGTAAGATATAGAAAGAAAATTAATAAATTTTGAACTCGTAGGTACAAACGTTTCTTGATACGAGTGTCACCTCTGTTATTGCCTAATTGTCATAATCTTTCTGTGCTGTCGAGTCGTTTTTGCTCCCGCGATAACGACGTATGGAAATAAGTCCCTGCCTTTGACACAGCAATTAAAATACGATGGCCATTTGGCGGAAAACAATCATGAATAAATACTGCAGAAACGATATAGGTACATACGTATGTTAAAGAGAACCTGACCGAACGGTTCCTGCTGAAGTTTCACAGTGTGATATCTTGCATATAATGCAACAATCCAATAGAATGCGAAATGTTTCTTTTCGTTTCTTATTTACGGGGCGTAACAGCACGCAAGAGAGCAGCTCCAGCCCCAATACCTAAACTATTACCATACATATTAATTTAAAATATACATGTATTGGCTATCGTTATGTTTATGATTACAATATTAGCTAAAATACAAGTATGGTGGTAAGATGTCCCATGTGCGGATGGTTATCAATCTGGCAAAACTGTGGCAACAGAAGATTTTTTAAATTTTCGAAGGATGAAAGAAGGTATTGTTTTACAGGCGAGTTCATTAATAAGTGGGCACGTAAGTACCTTGTCAATTTAATGTCATGTTTAAACTGCCATATTCGAATTTTTACAGTGATTAAAGTGACAAGGTATTAAAGTGTACACATATTTATGAACTCGACTGTACCTACTACTATAAGATAAATAAATATCAATATACTTAGTGCTTCGATTCGGAAGGCACTTGGCGCACTCTATAACATTATCAAAGCGTGTTATGGTTCATCCGCATTCTGGTATTGTGTGTAAATAAATACACAAACATACATAAACTCACGCCTTCGTTCCCAGAGTGGGGTAGACTGAGCTACAGAATTACCAACAACTCTAAAAACTTGTTGATAATTCTGTAACCACATTTTGCACAATCAGGCTAAGATGTTTACCAGTGTATATAGTACTGTTAAGCCTATTTTAATAAATATTGATAAACGAAAAAAGTATCTAATGTTTTTTTAACTTAGCTTACCTATGGTGGGTCCGTAGTTGGAGCCGACCTTCCTGTGGCCGACGCCGCCGGGGAAGGCGCGCACGACGTTGGGATCGGCGAAGATGGACACGGCGCCGTCAGCGTTCGTCTTGAAGTACGCGCTCACCGGGCTCAGCACCACGAACAGTAACGCCGACTCGGGCGCCATCACGCCAAACGTCGCCTGACGAAGCAATGACAAACATAATTTCTACTATATTAAAAGCTTTCCTACCTCTTCGATCGCCCCAGTCGCAAAGTGAGATCACATTATTTATTAGAATAACTCCAATAAAGCGTTACTCAAACGAACGGAGTAGTAATTTAGATATCATGAAATGACACTTAAATACTGCCTCAACTCAACCTACACTTTTTTAAGATATACGTATTACTTTTATGGGGATTGGTGCCGGAACCTACGCTGCATTGGTTTTGCGTAGCAACACATTACAACACATCAACCTACATACCTAGGATGTCTAGAAGACTTAAAATACCGTCGGTAAGGGCATTCATAAGGTTAAAGACTCCGTTTCAGGATAACTAATTGCTGTAATAAGGGAAATAAAGCCCTTGGAATCGTCTACTATTTTAACATCTGTTATTATATAATTATGTAAGTATTGTCACACCAATGGTGTGTTTTCCGTTTACGTAATTTAAAATAATATTTGGAAACCACTTTTCTAAACGATACCGTACTTGGCAAGATGAGCTCTTAAATTATTAACTATTAAAGCTATAAAGTGATAATATATAAATAAATAAGAAAGTATGTGATAATGTTTGGGTGCTCGTCTTTCAATCACGTGCAAAAGGCAGAAACGATTTGGATGAAATTACTATCGGGCCAGTGAATATTTGGTTTGTTGGTGCGGTGGACAAGACATCAGTGTGCTAGATTGTAAATTACACAATTCTATCACTAGCAGAAGTTCACGATTATCTTGATATGTTGTTGTTGTTTAAAATAATAAATGTTCGTAAACCTATTGAAATTTTGGTACTATCATTACATTTAGACGTTTAAAGGCATCAATTTAAATATGTTAATCAGTGGGCGTAAAGTTGAATGTATTTCTAACTTAACCTTCGGATCATTTCGTTCAGTAAAATTGAAAGTTTAAAATTTGAAAAGCCCGCCATTTATAAGTTCCTTCCATGGCTAAAATGTCGCATCGCAACGCTAGTATACAAACTTTCACATTCATAAAATAAGTAGGATACAAATCATATAATTAATAAAGTTGTCACGAAGACCAACTACCATCAGAAATAGTTTACAGCAGCAGCTGCCGAACATGTTCAAACAACTTTTTTTTGTGTTTGTTGACGAAATAATTAAAGTAGGTACACTTTTGATGTAATCATTATGTATTATATATCTTCTGTCCGTGAGTTGTGGTACTAATTCGTTTTAGGCGGTTAAATAATCATTACTATTTTTTATTCAATTTAAATGCGAAGTAGAGCTAAGAGCATGAAAGACAAACGTAAACAGTTGAATAAACGTTTATTCGCAGACCTTGAGCAAATTTTTTGATCAGCATTTACGTCAACCTATATGTATTGATACAAGTGCGAAAATTGCGCAAATACGGCGGCAGCAACACCATTGTTATGTATATTGTTCTTAAATCAACAGGCGGGTTTTATTTACGGTATACCGTGTTTATACATTAACGTGAAACTATAAGCGGTTACGAAATTTATTGAGTTAGACGATTAAAAACTCAACATTTACTGAATTGACTGCCAGTCAAACCGGCAGCAATGCCAGCTTATAAAATGTGAGACTATATATGTAAATAATAGTAGATTCATAAGTTTATACTTAATGTAAACTACGTTTTATTTTGGCATACTCGCAGATTTGAAGAAAAGATAAGGAAAGGCTCGGCAAAATATCAACATAATTTTGGCACTTCATACGAAGATAACTAGCGATTTAATGATTATTATTTGCCGTTCTTATCATTTAGTGATAAGCTTTGCTTAATGATCGCTATGCGTACGTACCGAAATATGTCAAGATAAAAATCGAGGAACTGATTTAAAACTCATCCAGTAACCACCGTTTGGGATTGCGTTAGCACCTACCTCAGTTCCTATAAGCGTGGGTCGGATGTAGAGCGTGGAGGTCTCCGAGTGCGGAACCCACTCCTGATCGATCTGAATAAGTCTTTTAATGCAGTTAATGAGCTCTTCGCCCTGAAATATCGGGAGGCCGGAGCTGTGCGCGGCGAGATTCATCCTCTTCATGTTTAAATCTGGACGGAACAACCGGATTTTATCATCAACGCCGCGGTAGGCTTTCATTCCCTCGAACAGCTGCAAGAACAAATTCCAAGTTTAGACAAACATTGTAAAATTTCCCCTTACTCCCATTCTAGATCCAAATAAACTGATAAGACAATTTGTTGACATGAATGTTGCGTAGATTTGATATGCGTAAGCGTGCTGTTGTTCAGCAAGCGAGTGAAGTAAACATGTGCGCACGTACTTGTATCGCGTAGTGCAGCGCCTTCGCCGCGGGGTGGATGCTCAGGTTCTCGAACGGGGTTATCTCTGGCTTCTGCCAGCCACCCAACTGGGTGTGGTAATTAATTTTGAGCATGTGGTCTGTGAAATATTTGCCAAAACCGAGGTCCTTGGCGTCTGGTTTCGGTTGCAACTGATATGGCGCTGCTAATTTCACACGGAGATCTTCAAACTGAAACAATACGGAATTGTGTTAAACAAGTATTTTTCGGTATAATTTCAATTAACATTGATATAAAAAATGCCAAGAATCATAATATTTTTACCCGACTGCGGCAAAGCCCAAAAGGAGTATTATATGTTTGACTTGTATATATGTCCGACTAAATGTCCGCTCGTAACTACCAAAAGGCTAAACCGATTTGAAAATTATACGTGGTTGGATTCGTCTTAACCACCAGAGTGTCATAGGCTATATTAAAAATATTTAAATGTTAAATTGGCGAAATAAAAAATAAATACATGATAAGTAACATTACTATGACGACATTATCCAAACAGTAATTGAGTTTTTTTAAAGCATGCTTTTCGTTAGACTTGTATTGATAATATTTAACTACAAAGAACGGTTAACAGTAAAAATGACGCAAGTCAAGACGTTTGTGGCGCGTTCGGAAATTAATCATTCTACTTCTAAGTGATAACGTGCCGTAGTGCATGATTGCTTAGAAGCAAATCAGCCATTTCCAGACCAACATGTAGGTTCTAGAAGCTACGTAATCGAGGCTAGCCACGTTTAGTTTGGTTTGTTTCTTAAAACGGACTTGCGAATTAGTAAACGGTATTTTATTTGCGTGGTAGCGACTTCAAGCTTGATCTTGCTATGTCAAAACCCACTGCACTGTATGCCGAAAGAACAATCGAGCTCTTCAGCGAGTTTAACTTGCGAGAGCGAATGTTTAATTTGCTTTATACATTTTCACCTGTTTTCTTATTCCCGCACTGCAATACAACAATGCTGCTTGGCGGTAGGTACATACCGCAGCCTTATCAACAACACCGACCAACAAGTTATAGGAAACATTTGGGTTTATGCCCCAGTTCCGTCAAAAATATATACCATATTTAGTGTCTATTGTCGTAACACTAATATAATTTGATAACCTTGACTTAGTTTTCCCCATTGCTATTCAACTACTTAACGCCTCGAATCAGACACTAAGAGAAAAAGATACAAGCTTTCCTAGTTCGTACTATAATATAAATCGTCATAAGTTTGATTTAACTAATAAGATCGAAGCAAACATAAGGAGGGCTATCATAATCAAAGATAACGCAAACTTTGAAGCAATCAGAGGGTTGTTTTCGTGTGGACACGTGAGGTGATTTGGTAGGTTGTTGACGACACCACTAAATGATATCTGTGCTATAAAACTAGATAGTGGTAGAGGTACCGTTTAGTGGAGTTACCAATGAATCCTTAATACCTTGAAGGACTGCTGCGGCGCGCCGTGCGGGCAGGGCTCGTCGTGCACGGGCGGCGCCTCCTCCGGCGCCGGCGCAGCGCTCTCCTCCAGTTCCTTGTAGCGCAGCGAGGAGCTGCAGCGCCGCACCGCCTGCAGCTTGTGCTGGTTCTCGAATATCCATTTCACCAACAGCTGGAAACACTTCACTCATCACAGCTCCGCACACTACGCGCCCAATACGATGTGTCATTAAGAATGGGCAGTAATATAACGAGATGATAATTTATTTATTTATTTTAATAGATATTATGATTATGATGTTTGAATGTTTGTATTTCAATCAAGGATAAAAACGGGAGAATGGATTTGGATGACGTTTGGCACACATGTAGTTCTTATTAGTGTAAGGGATATATTTTCTCCCGAAAAAAATATAGTACCAGAGAGAAAAAAAAGTGTTATGCAAATACGGGCAAAGGCTTATTATTGATAAACAGTACTGCTATTAAAGCTCATGCGAAGTTAACGATCAAAGAAAGAATGGCCATGATAGTGCAAAAACAATATTCCATTATTACTGTTTTAATTTAGATTTGTCGCACGGTTACTCTACTGTATAAAAAATATACAAAGTGATCTCTTGCTTACCTGACTACGTCGAATAGACATTGTCGATATCCTTTTCCTTTTTCCTTTTAATATACACAATAACACCACAAACAGTTAAAATTTTAAATACTGTTGTAAAATATGTATGTCTGCTTTTAATTACGTATTAAATAATGATACGCGTCTCGATCGGTTTGTCGATTCCTCGCTTCGGTGTAACTGACTTCACTGTACTTAAAGCACAAACATTTAAAGAGCAAATGATAAGATATTGTGGGCTGACCTATGACGTACTGTTATAATCAACAGAAATTATAAAACATCGTCTTGATAACGCGGCGGAGGGTGATCAAAATATGATTACGCACTCGGTTATAAAAATAAATATTTTGCAAAAAATATTGGAGTATGAGGTGAGTAGCCGTGGCGTAGTGAGGTCGCGGTAAACGGCTGAGCCGCGCGCACTCCTCACGCACTTAAATGAATATGGTAATACTCATTTGAGCACACTGACTATCATTTACATCACCAATTATTCCGCATAACAATACACGTGGCTGGCAAAGAAAGCGAGACTCCCCAATTGTACACCAATTTGAGCGCGAGCAACGCGCGGTTTCAGCAAAAATCTTTGTACTTAATTCATACCATCCTTTTCATACCATTCATACCACCATTTTTTTTACAAGTTATTATTAGCTAAGAAATTATATACAAACACATTAAAGTACTACTTTTATTTTTATCATTTCTGCAACATAATATAATAATACTAATATTTCAATATTTAATACATTATCTTCAAATAATCGAGAGAACGGTAATACCTAGCATTAACTATAGATATAACTCTAATTCAAAGAGCTTGAACTATATCTATCCGACTATTATAGCGCTTCTAGAATAGTTCTGGTTGACTTAATATCACTCTGTCCTCGTTTTTTGCGTGTTTTTTCAGCATGTCCATAATCTCATTGTCGTACTCCTTGGGCGTGGGCTGTTTCTCGACGATCCAATAGTAGATGTCCCAATCACTGAAAGGACCATTAATAAGGCGGTCGTACATCAACGTCTGCTCTTCCGTGAGACCCTCCAAGTATAGCTTCACGAAGGTACTTAAAATTAGATCGTTCTCCAACATTCCCCTTTTACGCGATTGGTAGAGAAGTCTGCAAGAAATGAAATTTAAATGTTTCACTGACGCATATAAAAATTATGTAAAAGGAAAGACAGAAAACTATAGGTGAAAAACTTAAGTAAATGACCTCTTGCATGTAGTTGTGTACAAAACTAATATGGAATTTACGTCAAATTTGAAATATATAATGTCGAACGATCTATACAGATGTGTTACAACTACATGCAAGCTCAGAGGTCATTTACTTTAATTGTTCACCTATAATATGTAAAGGTTTCAGCATTTCCTTTTATTGGATGATTAGACATTTTAAGTGTGGTAGGTATCTTTTAACTTAATTCAGACCGGGAGCCATCGAGAGCCATCGCGCGTTTTTTGAAGTTAATTGAAGCAACATTTCTCTAAAACGAATAATTAGGGTATACGATATATCATTTTCGGATAAACGGACGAGGAATCTACCTAGTTTACGAATAAAAACTTTTTTCATAATTTATTGTATTTAAAAGTATAAAATAAATCTAAAAACAAGAATTATAATCGTAAAGCAACACTTATCTAGTTTTCATAAATATATAGTTGTTGGTATTGTTGTTGTTGTTGTTGTGTTGTTGTGTTGTAGTTGATATATGGGAGATAAAAAATAATATTAAGCTTGGGTCAGGGTGATCTGAATGCATGATTGTCCGAAGTAGGGCTTAGGTACCTACTATTTTAAATACACGACCGGCTATACGCTCAATCATACTTGCGCAAAATCTAATTTGCACAAGCAAGCATGTAAGACGGCAAAACGGTATACCGCACAATTCCAATTCTATCCAATTCCAATTTTTGCACAAACCGTTTCCGCATGCAAGTCACTGAGTGTAGCAGAGCCCTTACGCAATGCAAAATTGTTTCACATATTACAAGATCTACTGCACAGACAGAGTTCTCCATTTCATTTCTTCCCGTGGAAGTAGTAAGAGGCGACTAAGGGAATAAAGGCTTGTAGTATTGTTCGGCGATGGGCTTGCTACCTGTCACTAATATACACTGGTAAACTCCTAGCCTGTTTTGTGCAAAATGTGGTTACAGAATTAACAAAAAGTTTTTAGAGTTGTTGGTAATACTGTAGCACTGCCTACCTCACTCCGGGAATGAACGCGTGAAGGCATGTATGGTAAGAAACTTCTAGAAAGAAGAAAATAAAAAAAATAATTTATCAACAAATCTGAAATAAAATAATGTATTTGTAATGAATTCAAGGTTACTGATATGGTATCTTATCTTGTTATTAATTTCAAACGTACCATTCTAAGAAGATAATATGACACATTATTAAAACAGTATCCAACAACAAAATCTTCTGTAGGCCTGTTGTTGACAAAGAAAGGGAGCCTGTGGCCGCGTGACTTTAGAAAACCGTGTCCAGTACCCATCCAATAGGTCTACATATTTGAGTATAAGAGATGCTCCACAATATGTGAAAACGGTCTAATGCTTACAATATGGTTGAGTTCAGTGTTCAGCACCTTATACATTCCCATACAGGTACCAATGTGTTTAATGCGAACTATCCAAGTCAAGGACTTCTTAAATTGGAGTCTACGAGGCACCGTGACTAGCAAAGTACTTTTCTCAGCGCAACAATTATTTACTGTACAGTCGAGTTCATAAATATGTATACACTTTTATATCTATTTAATGATAATGTAGTATTCAAACTGCCATATACGAATTATCACAGTGATTAATGTAACAAGGTACTAAAGTGTACATATTTATGAACTCGACTGTACATACATGAACTGAAAATATCCAATAAAAATAAAAACTCAAATTCTACACCCTAAGCAAGTCAAACTCCCACTTGGTCCGTTTACTTTTTACACAACTGCTCAAAAAAAGGAGTCAAACGTTTTCAGAGTTTATGTATGCATATAATGATTATTTATTCCACCATAACTTCTAAACGGCTGGGCAAATTTATATGTGTGTGGTATTGTTCGAATCACGTCACACTGGCGTGGGTACCAGGACACAGCGGAGCAACAGGAAATGAGGAAGCTGATGAGCTAGCCAGAGCACGAGCAGACCAACAGTACCTAGGCCTGGAGCCGGTACTTCTGATATTGGCAACTGTCACGAGAGGAGTCATAGCAAGGAGAATAGAGATGAAGACCAATGGGGAGTGGATAACAGCACAAGGCTGCAGACAGTCCAAAATCATGATCGGTAGAGTAAACAAAAATAGAACAAGGTATCTTTTAAATCTTGGTAAGTACAACCTCAGTATACTAACAGGAGTGTTGACAGGGCACTGCCCACTCAACAGGCACGTGACAGTAATAGGTACCAGACAGGATCCCCTATGCCCACACTGTGACAAGGAGGAATCGAGCCAGCATGTCCTAGCCGAGTGTGTTATGTACACGTCACTGAGATATCACACATTCGGGAAGGATGTGCTTTCTAACAAAGCACATTAAAGCATAAACTTACGGGTCGCACTTATGTTCTGTATGAAAACAATAAGATGGGATCCATGCTGGGTGGGGGCGTCGCCGGGCCCGTAACCTACGGCACAACCAAGGGGAACTGGGAGGAGTGACAGGGGGACCGATCGACCACCTGCCTGATCTGGCCGGCCGTCCCCACTCATCATTGTCATCATCAACATCATCATTGTTCGAATCCTTTCACCATCCCGGGTGACATAGGATACCTAAACTGTTAAAATGGAAATAAAAACAATGGCAAAATGACAATTATTTAAGTTTGTCAACAAAAAAAAACGAAAACGCACCTCAGCACCATTTGGTTCACAGTTTGGTTTAGTTGTATGATAATGTAAATGGACGTAAAGTTAAGAAGAGAGTGCATCTTTGTACATTGAAACACTTAATTCTGGGCTATGAGAAAAATTGCTTACCTATGTACTAAAAAGGAACTCTGACTCATCTAAAAGCTGCCAACCACACTTTAAAAAGTTAAGTGAAGTTAAAAATACAAATTGTAAGAATTGTAAAACTAAAGGTCACTTTGACAAAGTTCTTTCTATGATGGGTTTTATCCTTTATATACATGAAGTTTTTGAGGTGTAACCATGTTTCAAAGGTCTTATTATAATGGTTGACTAATGACTTTATTAGTACACCTGCCAAAATTAATAAGACCCTCCTTTATAAACATGAATGATAGTTTTTTTGTAGATTGCTTATATTTATATTCAATGAATTAATTAATCAACTTATTTCATAAATCTTTATTTTAGTAGGTTCAGGTAGGTAAATTCTAGTCTTAAGTAGATAATAGGTTACACTAGTTTTTATTTATTATATTTATTACTGTACACTGTATATAGTGTATTAATCAACTGCATAAGTAAATTTTTCTCCCAACCTTAATCATAATTCAGTAACTTAAATTTTATTCTCGAATACCTAAGTAATTATTACCTTGCTTTTCGATTTTCCAGAGTTTGTGGTTTAGTGATGTTATATTTGGGGACTTCTGGAATATTCAATGTTGTTGTGGTCATAGTCTTCACAGAGTCTTGCATAAATACAACAGTTTGCATGTTCTTCACGGCATTCATCACCTTGAAAATAAATAAATAAAACTTTAACACCCAAGTTTAACTACCATTGTAGTTGCAGGCAAGTTTTAATATGTTTGAAGACTGATTTATCTGAGAGAGGAGGCGATATGTATAATTTATACAAAAATACGTGTTGCCACTTATAGTTATTAAGTGAATATTAGTAATATCATAATATGAAAATAAATATTTATGAATATAACAATTACGACCCATGTAGAGAAATTTCAAAAGTTGCGCAATTGTATACACCCACACCTAATATAAACGACGAATAACAGACATACCGGTCGGAGGCGAAACATTGTAGATTTTACTAAGACGTATAAATTAAATAGGGCAATATTTAGCGTTAATAATAGTGTTAGTTATGGGCAAAATTTGTAAATAACAATTTTTTTCTTGTTTTATCCCAGGGGAAAATGCATGTAATTAATTAAAAATAGACTGACAGCCGTATCAATAAAACGTAGTGATTATATTCTCTTTGTCAATAAATACAAATGTCTATCATGGTCCAAACGAAACAAGTCGGGTCAGAAAAGTATTATGGAATTACTTAAACTATAAGCATACCGATCGAAAATTAAACATTCTTGATTTTAGTTTACCGTCGTATCAAATAAAAATGGTTAAAATTTGAATTTCAGGTAAAGTTTGTTATCAAATAGCTACAACTAGGACGACAACCATGAAACATGAAATTAATAGTTTTGTAGGTCGATTTGGAACCAACACATAAAGAGGAAGAGGCCCTTGAAAATTGAAGTTTGAATGTAAGTTAGCTCCATCTCTTTCTCTCGATTTTGTCTCCAAAATAGAGCTTCTAAGGCTTCTGAGTGCCAAAAAATGTGATGGCTTTTTCATGGTACCAGAGTAAGAAACGCATTACACCACCATTACACCGCGAACAGACTCTTGCGCGAGTCTACACGAGGCCAAGATACGTTGATGTTATTACAAAAGTTTTACAGTCCGTCTGGTACCTATTTAACGCGCGAGCGTGAAGTGCTGGTATAGGACCCAAAGAGCGAGCAACATATATTCTTGTATCTTACTCTTACGCATTACTCCATCCCTTACGCTGGCCTATGATGGTGCCTTTAGAACAACGTACAAAAAGCGCTGTGTAATGGTGAATGGATGAAATTAAGTATACGTCTCCGAAGCGACAGTTTTATATGCTACTTTTAGCATTAACTTTTAGCAAGTGGTGTGTTGCACAGATTATAAGGTTGGTCTAAAGACTCAAACTCCGTGGGCTGGCCCACGGATTTCGCGTCACATACCTTAATAATCTGTGCTTCGCGTATCTATCTTATGGGAACAATGAGGTTTTTAAAAGTTAAAAGAAAATGTATCGGATTGACAGGGGTAAACTGCCGACGTATCTTAACGACTACCTACTTATTTCAATTCCATATTTATTTACTTAGGTTACAAGCAGTCACATCACAAATAGGGAATATATAATTGGACAGTTTTCTAAAATCATTCAAGTTTGGGTTATTAATCTACTATATACTAGTCCCTTGTACCGTTTGTTACACTATTTATAACTTTTTCCATGTTTGTTATTCTTCTGAGAATAGGGATTATTATATGCTATAACGTCTTTTTAGTCTACTCGGCTTAAACCGTGCCTCAAACAACAGAATACGGTGGTTGTCATAACAACGGTAAATGTCAAACAAACGTGAGTCTACGTGACACAACAAACAAACTTCATTTTGAATTTTAAGTGGACGAAGTTATTAGTTTATATTGTATATCCGATAAGTGTTGTTCCTGCATGCAGGATTTAGTGTAAATGAAAAAATGACTCGTATCAAAGATTTTATAACACGTACGATAGGTAAGTAAATGCGATAATGCATGAAGGCATTTATTTACCGTCAAACTTTTGATTCGTTTTTCATACTGTATTTATTATAAACCCTAATTCTTATTAGGTTATCATGATATACATTTCACAAACAAATAGGTGAGAAAGTACAGTCCTACGGTGCTTCGGTACATTTTTAAAATTGTAACAAATGTTAGCCATTTCAAGCGAATCAATAACGGTGGGTTGTTAAGAGTTTTTGCTTTAACAAAACTTAGGAATCTTCGACTAGTTGAAAAACCATTTGATTTCGGCAACTATAGTTGCGCAGGTTGCGTCCAGATGACTTCTATATATGCAGTATACAGGGTGTTAGGTATATAGTGGATAATCCTTGAACTACGGATAGAGGGCACTTAGGACGTTATGACAAAGCTAAAATAGGTTTAGTAAAAGTCACACGGTTTTCGAGATTGTTGGACTTTTTTGTTTTTTTGAAAATTGACACCCTTACTCGAATTTTTGGTCATGGTTAGTGCACGAAGATATTTTTTTTTAATTTTCTTTTTATCTTAATAATGTTTAATAGTGGTGCTATCAGATAAACATTACCAATATGGCGTCACTACCTTGCTTTAATAAAAAAAAAATCGCCAACTTGAATTTTGCATCATCGATCAAACATTTACCAAACTTTGAGGTGTTGCAGTGAAAAAAAAATACACTACCACAAGGT
Source organism: Acleris sparsana (assembly GCA_923062465.1). NCBI lineage: Eukaryota > Metazoa > Arthropoda > Insecta > Lepidoptera > Tortricidae > Acleris > Acleris sparsana. The sequence continues at coordinate 12,730,425 of OV281289.1, forward strand.
AGCCCATTAGCTTAAAAACATGCCCATTTAATAGAGATTTTAAAAACACTAAATATTGTTTTATTTAAATATTAGAATTTAAAAAAAACTTCTGTTTTCCGCAATTGAGTCAATTATTTCATATTAAATTTGTGCTCTAGAATTCCAGATAGAGTACCTAACTATGACAAACTTTTCTTTGCTAAAATAAGAATACTGGCCACTAATTTTATGAAGCATTTTATTTAAAACGATTTACCTTCTGGGCAAAGCATTACAACCTTTTTGTTTCAATAATAACAATACTGGCCACTAAAATTTTAAATGCCATTTATTCGAAATTTAAAACACTCGATCGCTTTTTGTTTTCTCAGCATTTTATGTCAAACTTTGGTGTCACTGCATAATGTGAATTGATCGTTGATGTATTTTTTTTAATTTACAATGTCAAGAACACAATACACACAGCGTGAATATGCTCAAATGCATTTAATTTATGGTGAGTGTCAAGGCAACGCCAGTGCTGCTGCGGCTTTGTATGCCGAACGCTACCCTGACAGACGCCATCCAGACTTTTAATAGAGTACATAATGCGTTCACTGAAGGCAGAATTCTTGGTCAGGGTGTAGGTAGAACAAGTGAAGGAAGACCCACCCAAGGAGATGAAGAGAATGTTTTGGACCTAGTTGGGGCAGATCCTTCTCTATCCGCGCGTGATATGGCAAATTACCTGATTTTATCTGTATGGAAAGTGCATGCTACATTAAAAGTCAACAGTTACACCCATTTCACGTCCAACATGTGCAAGTTTTATTGCCTAGAAATTATGCAAAATTTATTATTATTATTATTATTATTTGTATGTCTTTACCAATCACGGGACTATGGGAGTCCCGGACCTTTGGAAGGCGTACATGGAGCCGAAGCCAACACGCAGAGGCCCTTTAGACAAGTTTAATTTAGTAAAGTTATGGGACACCAACCGGCGATTGTTATTATTATTATTATGGGTAACTTTTTGTCGAGTGATGCTGCGTCGGATGCGTGGAGACCCAGATTTTTTTAACAACGTCAACGATCAATTCACATTATGCAGTGACACCAAAGTTTGACAAATGCTGAGAAAACAAAAAGCAATCGAGTCGAGTGTTTTAAATTTCGAATAAATGGCATTAAAAATTTTAGTGGCCAGTATTGTTATTATTGAAACAAAAAGGTTGTAATGCTTTGCCCAGAACTTAAATCGTTTTTAATAAAATGCTTCACAAAATTGGTGGCCAGTATTATTATTTTAGCAAAGAAAAGTTTTTCATCATTAGGTACTCTATCTGGAATTCTAGAGCACAAATTTAATATGAAATAATCGATTGCGGAAAACTGAAGTTTTTTTTTAATTCTTATATTTAAATAAAACAATATTTAGTGTTTTAAAATCTCTATTAAATGGGCATGTTTTTAAGCTAATGGGCTACCTTGTGGTAGTGTATTTTTTTTTCACTGCAACAGCTCAAAGTTTGGTATATGTTCGATCGATGATGCAAAATTCAAGTTTGCGATTTTTTTTTATTAAAGCACGGTAGTGACGCCATATTGGTAATGTTTATCTGATAGCACCACTATTAAACATTATTAAGATAAAGAGAAAATTAAAAAAAATATCTTCGTACACTATAACCATGACCAAAAATTCGAGTAAGGGTGTCAATTTTCAAAAAAACAAAAAAGTCCAAAAATCTCGAAAACCGTGTGACTTTTACTAAACCTATTTTAGCTTTTTCATAACGTCTTAAGTGCCCTCTATCCGTAGTTCAAGGATTATCCACTATATACCTAACACCCTGTATATATTATTTAAGTACGAAAGATTGTTGAGTTAAGTTGATTGTTTCCGTTTCACCATGTTAGTTTTTCGTGATGTAAGAATGTATAAATTTTTACTCTAGCAGACTTTTTTTTTATTCTAACTTGAATTGATCCTTGATAACTTAGAAGTTGATATGATACCTAAGCTATTAAGGAGAATCAACCTGTTTGTTGAATCAATGTCCACAACAATATTTTTAATGTTTATCTATAGTTACTTCGTTTTTTTATAAGTGATAACATTTTGCGAACTGGCATTCCCCAACCCGCTGTTTGCCTTTTGAATATTGAATATTGATCAATGTAGAGGAAGCGAAAGTGAGACTGGTGCACCTGGCATTCCATAGTCTCTGCTTACCCCATTGGGAGACAGGTGTGAAGGTATGTGATGATGCTAAAACTATATTGTAAATATTTCAGAACAAAACTATGATAAACATGGTCTTAGTTTCGACAATAAGTCGGAAGAAGAATTGCAAAAATTTATACATAGCCCACATGTATTACTACTTCAAGGCAGCATATTAGATGGAGATTCTATTTTGCTTCGTACCAAAGTATGTATCTTATTTTGTAGTTGAGAACTTGAGATTATTTCCATTTAATTATTGATTGTACCACACTTTCTGTGGCAGACTGCAGACTGTTAGGTACCCATGTTTATTAAATGTCTTTTAACGTTGGTTTTTTTGCACAGAGTTAGTAGGAAGACCAAAAAGTAACAAACTACTCTATATCATCACATCAAATAGCAGATTCGCTACTTTACCAAAAGGCGTTTCCATCATTGTTTTTTTAAATCAAAGTGCAGATTTGCCATGGACGTGACATACGTCCTGAAAGAATGTTTACTATAGGTTTTTGGTGTCTTAATATCAACTACATTTTTCAATGGACACAGATCTTATTTGGGAACTAGCTTTCCTACCTACATTTCACAAAGAACACACCCTCCAAATTTCATGTCTTCTAGGACCAACGGTTTAGGCTGTGTGTTGATATATTAGTCAGTGAGTCAGTAAGGACTATATACTATATGTATAGATAAAAGAATAAATGGAAATTGACTAAAACACGGATTTAAGATCATCATCCATATTTTGGATAAAAATTCAAAATAATAGTACAGTTGAGTTCATAAATATGTGAACACATTAGTAAATTATAACTTTATGCGCTGTGAAGATTCATATAAATGGAAGTTTAAACATGACATTAAATAGACAAGATACTAAAGTGTACACATATTTATGAGCTTGACTGTTCCTAAGAGTAATCAATAATTTTAATTTTAATCACAATTTGTAGGTATCAAATGTTTATTTCAATAAAAATCAATTATTTAATCAAATGTGTTTCATTATCATTAGACTTACTTTATCAGAAATCAGAATTAAAAAATAAATTCTAAATGACATGGTAAAGATTAGGGTCTATTACATCTGAGATATGATTATCATACTTACCTATACTTGAATAATAATAACCAGTTTTCCAGACTTTTCAATTCCCAGTCAGTAATTTACAACAATTCCAAAGGACGAAAACATTCGTTCCACAGCTGCTGTAAATCTATCGCCCCAATAAATTGCTTGGCCATTGAAAAAATGGTTGATTGTTTCTCTTTACTAAATATATTACGCATAAATATACACTGTATGATAAAATGAAAACTGAAGATAAATCGTGCTTTATTAGTTTTATTCTAATCCTGCCGCCACCAGGTATTGGGTAATCTAAATGTCGGCGCAGTATGAACGATGTTTTTACGCGGACGGATTTGTGGGCGGAAGCTGGTAATAAATAACTAAGGTTTATTTTACAGGTAGAGGATGAAAGAAACAAATCCATTATATTTTACAAAAGTTCTGCACAACTTCTTAGTAATGAAGATGCTGTTAACAATTTGAATATAATTACTCTGTCAAGCGGTGCTGCTGAGTCCTTGTATCTAATACTGAAGCAAATCTACTCTCCACTCTTAGCTACAGTGAGAAATATAATAATTTAAATGTTTTCGCTTGAGGAAATGTATGGTTTCAACATTTGTATATTATGTAATTATGTTTTTTTCAGACTAATGATTTATATTCAAGCAAACTCCATAAAAATATTGCAGACCTCCAAACTGTTTTAAGAATTCTTGCTTATGGGAAAAGTGATCAGGAAAACAGTGGTACAGGTTTGTGTATGATAAATTAAAGTGTGTAATAAACATTCAAACATCTGAATATGTTCTCAAAAGTTTACATTTATAATACGATTTTAAATTGTCACATCATTTAAAGCATATTTTTGTTAATTTCAGTTATACAGTGCGTTGAAGATGAAGTTGACTACTGGAAGACATTAGCCGAGAGTAAAGACGCCAATAAAAAAGAGAAAGAATCTGCGTCTTCTTTTTGTGAATTGTTTGAAGATATCAGTGAAGAAATTCAGTAAATAAACTAACTATACGTTTTACTTCGATTTTGAAAATAATTTTGAATCCACAGACATTTTATTTTTGTTACAGTTATTCTTGATTAACACCTTACCTATTTCTAGCTTTCGACTTCGTTTTATCGAAGGAAATTTTTCATGTGGGTTATGCTATCTCCATAATTAACACTATTTTTATAAATAAGTTTTGCAGTTTAGCCGTGAAAGCGTAACAGACAGACAGGCAAATTCACTTTCGCTATTTTAAATATTAGTAGGGAAGTGGTAACTGCAATAACTTGACTGTTTCTAGATCAATGTCATCACTTTCAATGGCAGAAATAAGGGAAGCAGTGGAAAACGTAGGAGGAGTTCTGGATGATATATGGAGAATCACACTGAAGCCCTACCCTCAAGACAGAATGATGCACATCTTTGATGTCATTGGTAACTGAAAAATATTTTGATGAAAATTACGAATTGCTAAAAACTCTGAAATTATAAAATTAGTACTGTATTATCAACACTTGAAATTACTGAAAATGTAGAAAATGAGATGATATTTTTGTTTCTTTTCACATCTTTAAAAACAAAAAAGGAAAAAATCTTAGCATATGGTTTTAAACAGTAATGTATCATTTCAGGGCATATGATCTGCACTACCATTGAAAAGGTGTTTGCTAACGTTCATCTGTGGGCCGTGTCTGGCGAACCAAAAGACAGTGAAATTATAATTCTTCTCTCAGAGAGTCTGAAAGTAATGGAAACGTGGAGCAGTGCATGCAGATCCTTGACAGAGACCTACTGGCCAAACTACGCACTTCACGCTTGGACTGGCAAATCTTATGTTCCAGTGTTTTGTGTTAATTTTCAAGATCGGCTGAAACAGGTAAAATCGCTTATTAAAGTTATATGGTACAGTGAAATTCTGAATTAGCTGTACAGTGCAGTCGGCCAAAAATGTGGTCAAACACCATAAAAAGATAAAAAAGCGATAATTAGATCTCACAGAAACTTTCTTTTCTTGGCCGATCGTACCTCGTCGCATGTGTTTTGAATGAAATTGTTGTTTCTGAGTTAGACGGCATATATATGAGAGTACTATTTAATTGTGATTACTTTTCCCTAATAAATCTGTTTGTTTCAGATGTATGAAATAAGATCAACTCATAGTCAATTAATTAAATTGCTTACAAATAATGAGCGCAAGGATTTAAAAACGGATAAAATGTTTGAACCATTTCAAAGTAAGTTTCTTTACTGCTTGACTTATAGGTTTACACTATTCTCCATTAGAAATCATTATATCTGATATATTTTTTCTTTAAGATATAAATGTCTGGATTTGCACCGGTCCCACGTTGGCTTGGGATGCTGCAGTATCAAGATTTTCTATGAACCTAAGACCGGCTGAATCAAACATTGCGGAAAAACTCAGACCAAGATTACACAATACATCTACAAAACAGGTATAATAAATGAAGTTTCAAACAACAGAAGCTTTTTAAAAGTTGTTTTGGAACGTTGCATGTCGTTTGTTACGTTGTTCATTCCAAGCCTGGAAAGTTGTAATTTCCGAAATTTAATGATACGTTTTATTTTTAGATGTTATATGAATTCATGCGGTACAAATCATTGATTGACCGGCCGCTTGTAAAAATTGCGCTTAACAGTGAGCTGGAAATATTTAGTACTTCACTGATCGCTATGCTAAAGACCATACAAGCCCAACTAGATTCTGATGAAGTAGACGTCAAGACGTACCAAACACCGGAAATGTCTCCTATTGTCCTGCAGGTGCAATGGGCAAAGCAAATGGAAGCTAAAGTATGTACCTATTTCTAGGACAGAGGATGTGTGTACGAGGTGTGGTCCATAAATTTCCGGCCTAACAAAGAAAAGAGTTACATACGTATAAACTTTTTATTCTTTAATATAGTCTCCCCTTATTTCAATGCACATTGCAGGTCTTTTAAAAAGCATATCTATCCCCTTATAAAAATACTCTGAATATTTGTCCTCAAAGCGGGCGTAAACCGCACGGGTCACTTCACCACCTAAAGAAAATCTTCTTCCCCTAAGTCTGCCTTAAGTTTCGAGAACAAACAACAGTCACTCGGGGCCAGGTTGACAGTTGGGTACATCTTTTACGTCGACTGGTGTGATCGCGTCCGGTAAGAAATGTAATTATTTTTCTAAAAACGTGACGTAAAAGATGCTTCTCCGCAAATACTTATACTTTAATGATAATACTTTATGCCAAGAGTACCTACTAATAAAGTAATAAAACAACCTCGACCTCGACCTCGTCAGGATCGCGCGAAAAGCACAAAACCGGTCTGAGTGGAAAGCCTTGGGGGAGGCCTATGTCCAGCAGTGGACGTCTTTCGGCTAACATGATGATGATGATGATGAATAAAACAACGATTGCACATGATATATAAATATAAACATACATATGGTAACGGAACCAGTAATGGACAAAGACCAATGATAGACACTTGATTCTTATTTTGCAGAAGATAAGGGTTATTCATTGGTTTTGTTACTATTAATTTAGGACCGTATGAAATTTGAATTAAGAGTAAAGTGTCAACTACTGGTGCCTGTCAACTAAAAGTGTCCATCATTGGTGCCGTCACCCTATATAAATAAATACAATAATATATATCCCTATAAAAAACACCAGAAACTAAAAACTTTCCATATCTTATGTATGTTTTTTAAATGAATTAAGTTATACCATGCAATATAATATTAAAAAACTTAAATATTATTATATTTATTTATTTTTATATTATATTGCATTAAAACTTAAACTTATCCTTAATGAAATTATGGTCTTTGTTGTCATAGCGTTTAATATACCTTGTGATAGTTTTTGATATAATTTTATACCAAATGTTATTATATTTTGAAACGCACCCAAAAAATTTAATTCCAGGTCAAAGATATTCAGATATGTGCTGAGAAGTATTTAAAAGAATTCGAAAGTAGTGCTGAATTACAGAAACTTGCTATTAAGGTGTTGAAAGACCTTAAGACTATGTACACGCAGCTGCATGAAGAGTGGTCTAGAGACCTGCAGGTAAGAATAAAATAAGCCCGATGTCGCGGTCTCTGTCTATAAGAGATAACTAAGTCAAACCCGCGTACCGGGGGAGCAAGGAAAATAACATACCATACTTACTAATATTTAAAGTAAAAAGAAAAGTAAGCCCAATAATCACCAGAATAGTCCAAAGCAAGATGGACGACTACCTAAAAACATCGTGTCTATTTAACATACGTAGTTAATTTAAATTAGAAAGCATCTTTCATTCAACTATAAAGCATAAATTATCTTAGTCAGTTTGGAAATACAGCATTAACTTTAAAAATGCAATTAGACATATGAACAGATCCAGGATTTAAATTATATTGGATCCTATGCGCTTCAGCGGTAAACCATATGCGTTCTTCTGGAAGGTGTCACGCGATGATACGAACAAGCGCATTCGCCTGTGGCACCTCTACTCCCAACGAGTCTGGGAGGGTGCCTTGTTTGTCCTATACCCTCCAAGTTCGGTTCTCATTATTTAGGGATGGCCTAGTTTTAAATTTCCTGAATTAAAATAAAACCGTTTCTATTGTAAAAATAGTTTTCGGCCAAACGATTTTATGCGTAAATATAAATTACGCGTAAAAAAAATATGCCACACTATATAGACCCTGGCTGGGCGTATGTTGGTCGACCAGTGGTCATTTTTTTGTCCTTCACTTCAAAGAGAACGAAAGAAGTCGACAAATGGTACGCGGGCACAATAAGTTCAAACAAACTGCAAATGTATAGAAAGACAAGAGCAGCGTTAGAATAGTAGCCAAGGCAAACGGTTTGTTGGCGGTCCTGTCCGATGGTTGGATGGCATAAAGCATTAGGAAAGTCTATTGAGGCTAGTGCAGGACTTACAAAGGCTTAGAAAGAGGAAGACCATGGCTTGCAGTAGTTATTTTGGTTTGAATGGATGGAGGAGACCTTTAAGCATGATTTTTATTATTTCCAAGAGAGCAGCGATGAGCGAAAGGAGCGGTGGTAAAATTAGTTATTGTAATTAATTTTAGGCTCAAGTGAAAAGTGGATCGCTCCAGTTGTCCCTCGACAAGCCAGTGGTGGAATTCTCGGCCAGCAGTAACCTGATGGTGGTGAACTACAGCGCGCGGCTGGTGCGCTGCGAGCTGGAGGCGCGCGCGCTGGCCGCGCTGGGGCTGGCGCCGCCGCCGGCCGCCGCGCACGTCGACGCGCTCGCCGCCGCGCTCACGCACGCGCGCGCCTTGCAGCAGGTATAGTACGATTTGTTCTAATACAGTTGCTCAAAAAGTTGTACTTTTCGTAGCTGTATATCTTGCGGTAAGTTGAATTATTCGAACGAGTGCTTTTTACTTTTTCTATCTGCATATCGTGCGGAATGTTGGATATACCTACTTTGTTCTAAGCCGTAGGTCCAACCAAAGAGTTTACAAGTTTAAGACTGCGTCGAGCGTCCAGTGGCGCCCTCATGACCATTATTTTGTTTTCCAATAAACTAAAGTAATGTCTTGAAATCGAAGGATGTATTTTTGTTGTACAAATGAAAACACAATGTATAGCATATAAAACAAAGTTTAATAACATTTAACCTTCGCGTCGTCAACTTAACGGGACAAGGTGGCCACTTTTTTCCGTTAAGTTACTCACTCATAGTTCAATGGTTATTAAGTTGAGTCATATACCCTATAAATTGTGTATTCATTTGTACAACAAAAATACATCCGTCGATTTCAAGACAATACTTTAGTTTATAAGTAAACACAATAATGGCGATGAGGGCGCCACTGGACGCTCGGCGTAGTCTTAAAGAAAGTACCAGGAGCGCAGCGGTAATTAGGGGTGCTTAGCACAACTTAGATCGCAGGCGATGACGTAGCACGGTGCGGCGCACCGGCGGCGGGCGCACACGACACAGCGCGGATCACTCGCACGCGTCTCAGCAATGCACAGCACTGTAGGTTACTTTTAATGTTTATGCAAATCATTTTAATCCTGCCTTATAGTCTTGTTAGATTTCGGAACTTTTATGTAATTAAATGGTGGGCGTCTATTGGTCCGCAATCCGCATGCACCTGACGCATCAAACGGTTTGGAACTGTGAACGCACACTTCTGAATAAATTTACAAATAATCCTAAATCTGTTAAATGCCACGCCTCTGTTGCCGCCCTGTGAGCTTACCTAAAGTATACTATTGATTGAGTTTGCATTGTTACAATCGAGTGCAGGTTGCGTCGTTCCACAACACACTGGGCGAGCGCATGATCCCGTCGACGCGACCGCTGATGCTGCAGGCGGCGCTCGCGCTGTCCACGCTCGTGCAGGACCAGCGCGCGGTCTACTGGAACGACACTGAACAGCTCCAGAACTACACGGACAAGCTGAAGAAAGCCGTCCTGAAGCTCGAATCACAGGTCACTAATTAAAGTGAAGCTCTTGTAGATTTCACTGCTCAACTAGACGTCGCTATAACAAGAAAATATTTTTTCTACTCTGGTTCTGTGTCTTATTATAAATAACGACATGTATAAATTGCTATTAGTTTGATACGACAAAGGTTTCTCTAGTGAGGGTATTTTCGTGCGGTTGGTACTACGTGCAGATTTTAAATTACTTCGTATTTTATATACTATGCCGTAATAAAGAATCTAGATAGAAATTGATTTTTGCAGTATGGAAAGTTTGATGTAAACAGTTCATATTACGGAATTAGTTTTGTATTACTTTAAGATGGTAAGTGTTTCTTTTATAATTTCAGAACACTTACCTGACCAGCCAGCACGTTGCTATACGCAGTAATGTTGAAACTCTGATGGACACGGAACTGTTAGCGAAACAAGCAGAGTGGAAGAAGTATGTGAAGAAAATAAGAGACATCATTGAGACGGTATGTTTTTCGTTTTTGTTGATGCTCTTAATTTGACTACTACTAGTGATCTCGAGTTCGATTCCCGGTAAGAGCCGAATATTAGTGTTAAGAGAACGATTTTTTCGAGTCTTGGGGTTATATTCATCGTTGTCTAGTTACCCATGTAGTACCCATGGTACAAACTTGTAGCTTACTTAGGGGCTAGAGTAGTTTGTATGAGATTTGTCTTTATTTATTTTTTGATTAACCTATAGTTATAAGATGAATGTGAATTTTAAGGTGGAAGCAAATGGTTACAAGAATACTGAGCTCTGGAGAGCTCACTGGGATTGGCAGCTTTATAAGGCTTTGGAGTGCCAGTACATAAAGACACTGCTCTCCCTGCACAAGCATTTCCCACTCGTCAAGGTTGATTTGGTTCTACGGTAAGGATATTTGAATTCTCTTAAGAAATCAGAGAACAAAAATATTTCTTTGACCTGTTATAAGTATATCCGGATTTCCAAATTTTAAGGGCTGTGCTCAAAACGGTAGAATTTCGAATCCTGACCTGACAAAAGAGGATTTTTGGAACCTAAATTAGGATTCTGAATTCTAGTAATTTGGGTTGGGATGCAATCTGGGGTTTTGATGATGATGATGATGCTTATATAAAAAATATGCTGTGTGGAATAATGTTATTTTATTAGTTATTTAAAGACCATTAAGTCGTTCCTTACTGCCGCACTCAAGAGACGTCAAATAAATAGAATGCTTGATTAAAGTGGCTGCTGTCACTTTCTTTGCTATAACAATAGAATAAGACAACACATCACTAAACAAGCATTACATTTAATTGACGTCTCTGAGTGCGGCAGTCAGGGACAAACTTTCAATCGCAAGTTTAAAAAAGGAATAACTTGATTGTAAAGTGTAATTACTCTAAATACGGCGGTTAGTATGATTAATTCACGAATCACGACACAACATTACATATTGCAAATTCGCCATTTCTTATGATTGGTATCCAGAGGTCGAATTTATTATGAACTGAAACCTGCTAAGTTTTAGACAAAAGGATAGAGCTAGCTGACTTCTATAACTCGTATCACTTCCGCTGGCCGAAACGGCTTAACTAGTATGTCCGTGTAGAGGGCGCTCGGTGCGGCTGCAGCCGCCGCTCGAGGAGATCCGCGTGCAGCACTACCACCAGCTGCGGCGCCTCGTGGCGCTGCCGGCGCACTTCGTGGGGCTGCGGCAGGGAGACAACATATTCCCCGCCATCGTCGACAAGTGTGTACTGACAACATTCTATGCGCCAACTGAGACGGCTTTTCTATATTTTTAATGTAGACCTGATTTTCATTAATTTTTGTAGAAGAGTAGATGGTAAAGTGATGGGGGTATGACAGAGTAGGTCTATGATCTGTGCGAACTTCTAGTCTACTGGTCTAAGGGTCAAGTATGATGGTATTTATATGTATATTGATGTTTTTTCGACGTTCACTTGAGACGTTTGTTGGTTAGTCAAGATATATATACTTCGCAACTAAGAGTAATGTTGAAAAGATACTTGCTTACCTTTTACTACTACACTACTACACACCGGTCGCTCGATGGTTTCTATTTCAATGATTTCATTGTGGAGTCTTGTTTGTTTAATATGTACTCTTACTACATATTAAATATTTTTCATCGCTTTTCTATTTTGGCCTTTAGTAATATCTTATCTACAGACACAGCTGGCTCGGCAACAAAGCGGTCGAGCAGCTGGAAGGAGCGCTGTCGTCCCTGGAGCGCACCCGCGTGGCGTGGACGCGGCGCGCGGCGCTGGCGTGCGCGCCGGACCTCGCCGCGCTGTGCGCAGAACACCTGCGCGCGCCTAGCGACTGGGAAGCCAATTTCAAGGCCTGCAAAGCCTATGGACAAGCGGTTGCCAAGATGTCATTGTGAGTGATTTTTTTTTTTCGCGACTTTGTGCAAGTTGTCTTTAGATACGTCACAGAGTCGCCAGCGTAGCGGCGAATAGGAACATAGTACCCGTCGGGTCTTACCCGATAACCGGGTAGTGCGGCGTTGGAACAACATCATAGAATACAGATAGTCGGCTACTTGGCGGTGAATGTGTTAAGCACGGTAGATCTTATCCTAAATCAACCTTTGCATTGTTTTGTAAAGAAACATTTTTGTACTATGTCCTAAGCAGATTAAAGCACTAACACGAGTACTATCCACCACAATATAGTATCACTGTGTTTTCGCTCACTCTTTTTCACTCACTCTAAATCGAGTCTACCCGACCCGACGCTACTAGACTTCATACGCGATTTCAATTTTAGTGACGACGAGAAAATAGGTTGGATAGTGGTAGTAACAGCAACGCTACGGCACGAGTTGGAAGCGCAGGCGCGCAGCCTGTGGTCCTGCCTGATGTCGTCTCTGCAGGCGAGTTGCCGCGCCGATGCTGGGCAGCTCGACGCCTTCGTTGCCGCCGCCCAGCTCGCGCTGGAGCACAAGGCCCTGCCCAAGAACGCCAAGGAGCTGGCGGAAATAAGCGCCAAACAACAAGGGTTGCAGGAGAAGATGCCTGAGGTAATTCACAAGAATTTAATACCAATACGCACCTTCGACTGTCTTCTATCAGTTTAAATGGCTGTAAAGGTGCACGTACGGGCCGCCGGTCGCCTAGATAACCCAGCGAATACAATTGTACCGTCCCCGTCCTTGATAAACGTTGGATTTACATGCCGTTAAAGTGGGTAGTCAATTAAAAGAGTCTACTGCTTTATCTATTACTGTCTGAATTTATCTACTATTTTATCGTGACGGTAAACTGTACCATGCCGTGCCGTGTGATGATAAATTTTAATAGCGCCCAGTCGCTGTGTGGTTTGCGACAGCCAAGCGATGGGCAGGCCCTTCGACCTATACTCAAATCGTACGTATCATCGGTGACCACTCCTCCTTCTACCTACGACCTGATTGAGTTTGTAAAGTCCGGATGTTTTACGTAAATGACGGCAAGGAAAGGAAACACAAAGTCGGCACATTGATGTTTGTACGAGCATGGTGGTCTGTGAGGTATTCGTAAATGTAGGGTGTCGTTGTCCAGACTAAAGGTTTTATATTGGTATAGTCTAGAACCAAAACCATGTTGAATATAACTAACTAGATAGATAGATAGATAGATAGATAAAAATCTTTATTCACATATTACGCCATGACAAATTGAAACACGTTTACAAAATGAAACAACAACAACAACAAACAAAAAAACCATTAAAACCTAAAACTATAATTAAAACTACAACTTAAATTAAGATGCGTGATTCAGATGTCACGGCATAGTTATGAAAGGGCGCCGACTCAGCATGTGCTGCGCGCATTGCTGCGGCAGCGCTGATATTCTGCCGGGACCCGACGGAGCGAGACGCACACAGTCACTAACTAGCCAACTCCGTTCATATCTAGCCGTATTCAACAATCACTTTTGCCTCAAAATTAAATAAACCAATTCATTTAAGCCTATTTTACATATTAAAACTAACCCAAGTAAGTAAAAGCTTTGTTAGGCATCGACCTGAAGTTTCTGGAACGATAGTAAATGCGCTTTATATTTCTGTTTAAATGTACTCTTTGAACGAACGTCTCTAATCGGCGGCGGAATGTTGTTCCAGCACTTCGAAGCCAAATACCTAAAACTTCCACGGAATGCGGCAGTTTTGTGTTTGTACGGAACTAGGATACAAGCCCTTGCGGATCTATATTTTAAGGCCATGGACGACCGTTTGTCGTGTAAATAGCTTGGGTTACCAGTTCTCACAACGTCAAACAGTAGACCCGCGAAAAGTAAATCCCGCCTATTCTTCAAATTCAACATGTTCGCGTTATTTAAGTAGGGAGTTATATGAGACCGTGGAGGCACGGGAAAGCAGTATCTGACACAAGCATTTTGGACTCGTTGTAGAAGTTTATGAGTTTTAGTTAGCAAACAAGAGCCAAAAGAAGTTAAACAGTAGTTGAGCTTAGATAATATTAGCGCTTGGCAAAGGCGTATTCTGAGATCCACATCCAAATATTGACGAACCCCATACAAAATTTTCAGCCGATAGAAGCAGCTACGCACCAATTCAGCAACATGATTTTGAAATTTGAGGTCGGAGTCCATAAGTATTCCTAAATTCCGTGCTTCCCGCAAACAACTAAACGCCTTAGGTCTTATAACTATTTTTTCACGAAAAGATGGAGAAGACGGTAGAAGATCTGAAGAAGAAGGGTCATATGCTTCGCACTTGGGGAGGAGACGCCTCTGTGGACGGCACGATAAAAGAGTGGCAGAAGATACGTGAACTCATGCACAGTCAGCGGCAAATGTTTGAGCATCAGGTACACGTTACGTATTTATTATGCATGTGTGTTTTTATAGCGCATTCGACGGCTTGCTGTTATATTTTAGTGGTAATACTTGATTCTGAGTTGTAATGTACTCTAAATAACGTTTCAAATAAGTTAAAAATGTATTTTTAAGATAACATCAATGTCATGTCAATAAAAGATATTATTACTATTTTTTGATAGGCGCCTATATTTTTTTCATTTATCTTTTTCAAAAAAAGAACGTTTTCTGTTATTTGTACCGTTTCTTAAGCTTACCTACGTTTATGAAAAATTTGACTTCTTTATTTAAGCTTCTTGTCTATTTCTTTTTTTCTCGTAATTGATATCCGCCCTCGTCGTAAATCTTAAATTTGACTTCCTTAAAATAATAAGGTATAGATTACGCACTTAATATTAACTTTAGATTTCTTGTCCTAGGCCGAAATAGTAAAATCTAGTCTGGCCGGTGAGTGGGACAACTTAAACACGTATCTGGAGGCGTGGGCGTCGCGCTGGGCGCAGACGCGGGCGCGTTTGGAGGACACGCGCGCCGCGACGTTTGCTGACATGCTCGACAGATGTCGCTCGGTGCTCGACGCGCACTCGCATTGGGACAAGCTCAGAGCTGACAAAGATGACTTGCTGTAAGTTGCAGCATTTACATGCTATATTTATGTGCTTTTGCAAAATTAGAGCTATTTAAGATGTAATGAGGTGATTTTTTTAGAAGACCGTTACCTATATATAACTATATTTTTTATAGTACGTTAAGTAAGTATTTTTAAATAAATATAATATTAGCGAGTTAAGCGATCTGATTTTCGGGGGAATTACTCTATGCCAACTTCTCTCCTGTTCTATTGGCTATATTCGGGGATATCTTTATTTGTCTCTTGGGTTGTCATTAATGACTTCGATGTTGTAAGCGAAACAAGCATGCTTGTGTTAGATCTATGACTCAGGGGTCTCGAACCTTGTGGCATCATGTTATTATCTTGTAGGATGGAATGCGAGAAATTCAACATGCCACTTGACATATCGAACACTTGGCAGGAAACTGAAAAGGTATTATCCGAAGATTTGAAGCTTTGGTCTGTCATAAAAGAATATAACGAAGGTATTTCTTACTTACTTAGTATTTGGTTTTATATATCTAGTGTTTCTTACATAGTTTAATATTTAACTTTTACCGTCGTAGAGTTTGAATCTTTCGCCGAGCAAGATTGGATAGTTTTCCACAAAAAAATACATATACTTGAAGATTTTACGACAAAATGGAGCTCTAAACTGGAACCCTATACAACAGTTACCTTGTTTTTAAAGCAAGAGCTCGATAAGTATTCTGTAATTATTTTATATTATTATAATGTTGGAATAAGTGTTTTAGAAGTGTTCTAACGCACATTTGGGATATGTTACAGGACTTGACGACATTATTAAAATACGTTCGCGGCACTGACTTCACTGATCGCCACTGGCATGAAGTCTACAGTCTCTTAGAGATGGAATATAAAAAGCCGGATACACTTCAAGTAAAAGATCTTCTGCAGGTTGCGGTCAATATAAAGAAACAAATCAAAAACTTGCAGGTATATTCACCTGGTAAAACTATTTAAAATGAAAAGTTAGTGTTGTTAAATATTGTTTTATAGGTCTCGAATAAATTAAAAAACGCTAACAAACTTTAAACCAACGAGTTAGCTCACAAAAAGAGTGGTACTGGTCACAAGTGCTTATAGAATTATCAGTAGAAAGAAGCTCTATGAAAGGACAGGCAATTGTTTTCAAGTTATTCATTGTGAAAGGGCTCACAAAAAAACTATTGTGCCATGCGAGTCATTGACTGATAGTAAACTTTAGAATAGTTTCAACACTAAGGGTATAATTGTGCTGTTATTGAGTGCTACAAGTATCTTAAGATGTAACATGTCCTTTATTTTATATTTAGACATAACAATTTGTTTTAATATTCGTAACGCAATTGGTACAAAATGTTTAAGAAATATATTTTTAACAAATGTCTTAAATGTTTTCTTAAATTTGTCGATGTTCTCAGAGAATTAGTGCCCTTGCATCCAGTGAAGCGGCGATTCGAAGCGCCCTAAACGAGCTTGAACTGTGGTACGCGGGCGCGCGCTACGCCGTCATCTACTACAGCGACAAAGCCAAGCGCGCCGTGCCTATCGTGAAGGACTTCAAAGAGATACTCTCTAAGGTGCGTTTTCATTCAACAAAAATGTAAAGAAATGGGAAAATATTTTAGGCTTGGCTTAAATAATTGTGGCGCGTTGCAGTTTCCAAATAATAACAATAGAATGGAAGGGATCCCTATGTCCCCTATTAACTAATTGAAATTGATTTTACTGTTATTTATGTTTATAAGTAATAAAATTATTAACTTTAATGAATGACCCAAAATGTTAACCATTATAATTTTCTAAACTTATAAATTTGACTTATCTTATCTATGTATAGCGTTCAAAGGCATATTAAGAAAGAATAATTATATTGAAATATTTTAGGGCATACATATATCCCAAGTTATCATTGATTTTGGTCATACCATTCCATATTGCTTAAAGTTCCAAAACCAAACCGACTCAGTTAGGTTCGTTTTTTTTTTATAAGCCCACAATAGCTATAACACCCTTGCAAACGTTAGGTGTTAAAGTTTTATGTATAACCACTTTAATCCTTTTAATTCTATGACAGTTATATCATATTTTCTGTAATAATATGTAGTTTAATTTTTATGACTTTCGACAAATATGACTCGCGAGATTCAAAACTGCAAATTAAACTCTATCATTATGACTTTCAACAATATGACTAGGACTAACTATTATAAAAATCGTTACGGACTGTAAATAACGGAACTTTAACTTTTTGGCAGACAATATAGACCCCGTACGGAACCCCTCGCGTACGAGTCCGACTAGCCCTCAGCCGGGTTTTTCTATTTGCGCTCTGCTGAGTTATATAATTAAATATTGTTATACACATGATGTCGTTGAAACAAAGAAAAAAGGCCTCTTCTCGTTTATCGTTCGAACGTTAACGCGGGCAGTATGTTTTGCCATTACCTATCTAATCAGACCGCGCATCCGTCCACTGTCGAGTGTAGGTGCGTTCTTTATCACGTTCGTTATCCAGTTATTAGTTTGTTAAGATTCATCTAATATTATTCAGTTGTATTAGTTTATGCCCACGACATATTTACAGCTATTCTTTTTCATCTTTTCTATAGTCTCCATACTTTTATATCCTAAGGAATTGTCTCCTTACATCTTGCCCTTCTTTTGCCAATCTACAAGCTATCATGGTTATTTTAGTGTGATGGTTTTACGTACCTACCTACATTTATAATGTGAAGGTTTCTCCTGGCGAGTATAACTATTTACTTTCTTTTTCATCAGACTATAAATGTGTCCGTTGATTTTCCTTGAATTTAAACTCAGTCTTTCCATAGCCGTCCCTGGCCCGTTGTCCAGATATGCAACTTGGTCTCGTCACACCCCTTCGGCCTACCAGGTGGCTGGCAACTTTGGTGGTGTGGATATTATAGGGTATTTTCTTGCGATAGTCAGGCACTATTTTTAACGCGGTGATGATGATGATGATGATGATGACGAGGATGATGATGATGATGATGATGATGGTGGTGGTGATGATGAAAATGATGATGATGATGATGATGATGATAATGATCGTGATGATGATTTTGAAGATGGTGATTTGGTGAGATGACGCTGTCTTGACTCATTTTGTATACCTACGCGATAGAGCCCGTAAGCCCAACTTTAGGGCAATAGAAGCAGACATGTTGTAAGTGCTAGGCGTTTTCTGTAATTAAATAGTTTATATTGTAACTTCATGACCAACATTTTTAATTACTTAGAAAATAAGAAACAAAAACAATTAATAATAATAATAATAATCATTTATTTCAAATTAAAAGAACAACAATATATAGTATAAGAAGCAAAACAGTCAATGATCTTAGGTCTAGGAAAAAAAAAAATTACATGATGTTTAGACATCATGGCTAGGTGACAAAAAAGTTGCAACCTGTGTTTTAGACATTAAATAAGCATAAAACCTAAATATTATTACAATATACCTTTAAGCAGTAATAAACGCTTACCTATATTAGTAATTAATTAATTACATCAAAAACATTAATAGTTAGCAGAAAATAAAATAAACAATTAATCTACAAAAACATTATAATACAAATCACTTGTCACCTTGCAATCGTCAGCAGATTTTCCGTGTCAACATACGATAGACCTAGAAGCCATGTCAGTACTTTGGCTTTGCACATTTTTAATTTTAACTTTTTGATTTGGCTAGTGTAGGACTATACTCAGTTTATGTATATACCCTTTTTAATTACGAGTTAAGTCGACTTACCCTTTTTCACTAGGCTCCCAGATTGGTAACACAATCCCAAAAACTGACTAACTACAAGTAGGCTTACTGGATCACCCCTCTAAAAACTCTATAGGTACCTTTCGGGGTCGGTCGTTTTGTGTGGATATCAAAAAGCCCGTCATTGTAGTTATTTATACAACTGGCATAATATAATGAAGTCTCTAAATGTATGAGTACCGAGGATAGGTTAGGTTAGAGCACTAATGGTAGGCACGAGAATCTTCAGAGCTAATTATGTACGGTTGTGTTTTTATAAAAACAATATGAAAATAACAAAAATAAAAAATGCCTAACTTTACTTGATTTTTAGGGTTTCGTACAAAAAATAAAAAAAACTGAATCCTTGTAGGATCACTCGTGCGTCTGTCTGTCTGTCACAGCCAATTTGATCCGAAACTACTGGACCGATTGAGTTGAAATTTGGTACACATACAGTCGTAGCCCACTAATTACAAAACACATTTTATATGACTAGATACAGAACAGACTACTATAATTTTCATAAATCAGCTCAATACAAGTAATGAATGTTAATTAAAGCTTTATCATGCATAGCTAGCTAGGTACTAGTAAAATAATTCGGTTTACTTACATTCGTTTGCGAACCTATTGATAACTGATAAATATATAAATTTGTTACTATTTAAAGTACTTGAATCCCTGTATCTTCACAAAACAATTGAAAAAAAACCAATATGTCACTTGATGTTCTGTTTCTTGGCTATTCTATTATTATTTCGTGCTTCAAAAGATTAGTAAAAATGGGTAAAACCCTAGTTCTGATCCCTCCATCAGCCCTCCAAACATCATTGTAACATTGGTTTTAGAGAGGAAGTGGACATATCGAAAGGTTCCCGAACACCTTCAATGTTCGAAAACGAAAGTATTTAACGCGATCAAATATTTAAAGAAGAACCAAACATGCGAGAAGGTCCAGCGGAAACAACGACCACGTCAGACAACCCCCCGAACTGACGCCCTAATTGTTAGAATAATAAAAATAAATAAATAAAATAAATAAATATCAGGGGACAATGTTACACCAATTGATCTGGTCCCAAACTAAGCTCTAGGCTTGTACTATGGGTACTAGACAACGATATAAATACTTATATAGAGAAATGTATACTTAAATATATAGAAAACAGCCATGACTCAGAAACAAATATTCGCGCTCATCACACAAATATCTGCCCTTACCGGGATTTGAACCCAGGACCGCTAGCTTCGTAGGCAGGGTCACTACCAACTAGGCCAGCGCCTCGTCAATGGCGAAAGAGAATCCTAAAACTGTCTTTTATTTATATAAAACGTCAACTTTTTGTGGAAAAATCTGGTCTGGCAGCTCGTAATATAAGAAAACGACTGAACGAAACGAATTTATTTGGTAGAATAGAGCGCAAGAAACCATTAGTGAGCAACAAAAACAGAGACGCAAGGATTAAATTAGCAAAAGAACACAAAGACTGGACTTTGTTTCAGTGGAAGCATGCGTTATGGTCTGATAAAACTAAAATAAACAGAAAAGGATCAGACGGTCGAATCAACGTAAGCTGACAGTTTAATCCCAAGCATACTACCGTAACAGTGAAACATGGGGGCGGGAATATTAAATTATGGAGTTGTTTTTCTTGGCATGGTGTGGGACCATTTGGTGCGAATTGACCAGCAGATGTTTACAAAGATATTTTGAAGAACACCAAGCTGCCATATGCTGAAGAAAGTTAGCAGTTGTTTAGGAATTTCAACAAAACAACGACCCCAAACACATGGCGAAATCTGTAAAGGACTGGTTTCATCGTAATTCTGTTTCTGTACTGACTTGGCCCTCCTGCTGTCCAGATCTCAATCCTATAGAGAACCTCTGGAATGACGTCAAAAAAACTCTAGCCAATAAAAATATTATAAATCTAAACGAACTTTATGACGCGGCACTCGAAGCGTGGATATCTATACCTGTAGAGAGATGCCGAGTCCTAGTGGAGTCTATGAAGAAAAGATGTCTAGCAGTGCTGCAGAACAAGGGGAACTTAATATACAATGCCGCAGAACCCATTCTTAGATTTAATGTTTAAGTTTATTTTTATATCTTTATAATATTTATAGTCTTCTTTAATTTTAGTTTTGATTTTCAATTATGGTTTTATACTTCATGTGTTTTATACTTTATTATTTTATGTCGTTTTTCAATAAATATACAAATTAGGATGCCAAAGCTGATACCATGAATGACCGTATCCATGGTAATAACAATGCTATATTAGATTTTAAAAAAAAATCGTTATTACTATGGCAACGCTCATTATAGAATAGTGACTTTCTGATATTGTTAACGATGTGACGATGATTGGGTAACGAACTTTCGATATCAGTTTAAAAGTCTTCTGATATCTGTTATATTTACGGAATAATTGCCTGGACACATTTAACGATTACACCCTGGATACTAGCGGATTATAGTACGCGAGTAGAAATAAGTGTTAATACACTGCATGTGTAGATCGAGGAGCAGCAGTGGGTGGTGTCGTCGGTGCAGGGCGGCGGCGGCGACGCGTGCGCCGCCTGGGACTCGCGCCTGCGCGCCGCGCGAATGCTCGCAAGGGCTGCGCATCACGCGCAGAGAAGGTTAGTGTGTTCTTCACATAGTATAAAACAAAGTCACTTCCCGTCATCTGTCCCTCTGTATATACGCCTAGATCTTTCATACTACGTAACGGATGGGGTTTCATCAATAGATGGGGCGATCCAAGAGGAAGGTTTTTATGAATAGTACATTCTGGATTATGTACGGGTGTTACAGAAAACTCATATAAACAGAAACGAAGCGAGGGTGGGTCGCTAGTTTATTTATATATCGAGTATCGATACATAAGGCTTTATTTATATCTCCGCATTACAATCGTGCTCACAAATTTAATTTTACGATATTAAAATACTTCAACATTTTCCGTATGTAAAGCTGAGTTCTCATCAGTTATGTTATGAATGTTTCGATGTCAGTTAAATAAACGGCAAATAAAATGTTCCTAAGTGTTTTTTATTTACACAATATTTTTTTTATTTGAGTCATTGACGACGGATTATATGTACTTTTTTACATCGCAGGTGCAATCTTAGCTTTTTAAATCATTTCGAACATTTTATTGCAAACATTGTGGCATAAAACATAAATAATTTATAATAATTATATGTGTAATGGCTCTTAGTTTTAAACATAATTTCAATCTGTATGTAATTTGTGCATCTCGACGGATTTTCGGTTCGCCGCCGACCACACGTGGCCCGCAGATGGGGCTTTTTGTAGTATTTCGTTGGACCGGTTGCTTGGGCCGCTCCCGATTGTTCTATTCTACTCTTTACGTTCTCAAAATGTTGATGACGATAATTTAAGGATATTAGCTACGACGTGATCAATATATCTCTATGTGTGGTTTTAAAAGAAGACAGTTTCAAAATACCTTTTTGATAAGTATTAATTTTCCTTGTTTACACCACGTTGCACAAGTTGTAGATATTTGTGTTTTTACATAATCATACTGGCACTAGTCAAGTCTATTTTAGATTCCTAGGCTACTATAGGTCTCTTCTAACATAATTCCCAAAGCTTGCCGAAGTCTCCGCGACATTATGCCATAATGTAGAGTACTTAGTGGTATTCTCGTGGGAACTTTATATTTTTGGACCATGCGTCCGTATATGGCATAATGACACTAGGCACTACCGTACTTGGCATATTTAATTGAAAGTACGTTTCCGAATGAAATTCTGAACATGTAGCTTAAGACAAACAATTACTCTAATGCCAAAAACAACTATGGCTTACGGCTTTCTGCTATTATAAATGTGAAACTTTCTCATGTCGTCTTTGACGTTTATGGATGTTTGTGATTAAATAGAGCATGCACGACTGAATGGATTTTCATGTAAATTGGGACACATGTAGTTATAGAAATTATTGTGTCAAATTAAAATAAATATGTTAATACATATTCGAATTCGAGAGTTTTTACGATACACTGAAGCAACATACAATGTGGTATTCTAAATGTTAATAAGCTTACTTGTAGTAGGTGACGCGCTTCACTTTTACTGTATTGAATAAACCACATGCATGTTTATATTAACTCCGGAGCCAATTGATACTCAGAAGCTTGCTAGTTTATAGTCTAAGCTGAGATTAGAAATTGAGGTTGAAGCGGGTGTTTGTACGTAATTACTTAATCTGTTTCGATAACGTAAGTCACTGACCTGAGATTTAAATAGCATCATGGTACGGCGTCCAAAATTAGGCAACGAACTTTTTGGTTATCTCGCATCCCACATTGTTTGTCGAATTACCTAACTAGGATGTAAAATTAAGACACGATTGCAATACATTGGTTTGTTCTAAACTAGGTATAAAGAGTTGGATTTTAAGTTTAAGTTTAAAATGTTTAAATGCATTTTATGGTGTTTAGTACATTCACCAGCAATAATATATGCTCCAACATTGGCCTCAAAAATATCTTTTTTTTATTATTATTTATTTTATTTCGTGCTGGTGACTGCACCACTGCCAATAGAGTAATGCTTTATCTTTTGCGTGACCATTGACGTGAGACTTATTGAGCACTATATATACGCTACGGGCATTTATTTACATTTGTTATTATAGCTAGTATACCGTTCTGACGGCACAAGATTTATATTTTTTCATGATTTTTACCCTTTAACTTGCTTACCTACTTGTACATTTGGGAACTTTTGTGTCTTAAGGGGATTCCTTGTCACACCTCGTTAAACTGGGTATGTAAATGTTGTACTGGGTATGGTACGTGTAACCTGATATTCAATGAAAGAGAAAACATCGTGTTGTCTTCTGGCTTCCGTCAACCGGCTTAGACTCGTGAAGTAATAATCCGACGCGCGTTTAGGTTTACGAGTGTCGCTGCTCGCGGCGTAACGGCCCCGATATAGATGTTAGTACTCGCATTTGAACTCGCTGCTCTTCCTTGTTGACGTCGGAAATAGCTAACTTAACTGTCTTCTCGTCTCATTCCGTCTGAATATCTTTGTATTAAAATATTTAGGCACTAACGTTTGTAGTCTGATAAAACGGCCCAATTTGGTGGTTGTGTGCTTATCGCCTTTGACCTTTAACACCATAACCGCGTTTTCAGAATGAACTCTTATCAACGCGAAAGCGTTCATTCACTGTCACAAGACACTTCTAAGATTTGTATCGGTTTGGTGACCGCTCTTTTATTATACGGTACCTACATAAGTTTTTTTTTTAATTTTCGGCTTTCTTCGCCCCGACCAAGTGAGATAACTGTGGATAGCAAAAATCTGTTTGCATTATAGGTGTCACATCAGAAACATCACCATTTTTTCCATTGAGATTTGCAAATTGAGATTTGCAATGGAAAAAATGGCGCCTAACACCCATGACATGACCCACCCGGTGACCCATTTGAGGTTTTTAATGTTCTAGTCAAGTTGTAACTAAAATGTTACCAAAGTCCTGTAATGATTAATCACACTAATCCGAATATTTTAAATGCGAATATTTGTTAGTGTGATACATAGGAACCTAGTAAGTTTTACAACATGCAACCTATTGTCCCGAAAAATAAACACTGTTCTTGAGGGATTTTCAACGCGGACGAAGTCGTCATGGGCAAGCTAAGCTAGTATTTAAACAGGTATTTTGGGAATCACCATAAATTGTACATTATCACGTTTAATTGTCCTAAATATTTTAAATATTCATTATTTGATTGAATAAAATGCAGTTGAAATTTGACACATTTAGGAGCACTTGTCCCGTGCACTCAATGTAAGATTCCCAAAAAGAAAAATAAACGTTATATTGAGTTAAGGTTTGAGATTCCAGTATATTGAGAATCTGGTATTTTAAAATTTATTAATCATGGAAATGAGCGATTATGAGTTATGGGGGGAACGGAGGTGAGAGAAGTCGTCACTGACAAAGTCGCTAGGGGACGCCTAAGTAAGAACGGCATGTTCCATTTATCGGTACATAGAACTGGGAAACCATTACGTCATTTGATTCACTACTAGGTACTCGTATTAAATATAAAACTGAGTAGTTACTGCTACTTGTATCATAAGATCCTCAACTTGTTTCTAGTCAACTTGACACTGATAATAAAAGGTTATCGCCGAATATGTCGAAATTGTTACGAGTGGTCTATGAACGGAGTAAAACAAAAAAACTGTTTAAGTAATTTTATTTAGAGGGATTTTTTTATTATTTATACTATTCATTGCTTAACCGGAATGGAACGGATTGCTTGAATTTGTTCTTTTGAATTTAATAAAATGACAAGACTACTATAATTTAGGCATAAAAGCAATGACATTAAGCACCCCTGCTATTTAACTTCGTAAATGACTGTAACGTCGTTCTATCAAATTGTAAATGTCAAACGGGTTTTCTTTTCACTCCCTAGGTGGCTAGGTGCTAACTTGCCATAATTTTCTAATAGATGTGCTGGGAACGCCTAGCGAGCCCGGTTAGGTAAGTGTATTGAACCGGAATACTGCTCAGAGCTTTGTCCTCATCTATAGGTACAAGAGCCACGTCCAGTTCATTGATCACGAGTTTCTATACGCAGGGGAGTTGAAAGAGCCCTTTTGTATTGTTTATTCACCTACCTAAATGTACAATTTGTCCTTTACAAAGTTTATTTAAGGCTGTCTTCGTTAAATTTAATTTGGTACAAGTAAGTACTTGATGATATTTGGACTTGGCTCGCGACTGCTTATCAGGGACGGATGTGTAGGGCGGAAGGCCAACGGCTCGGTCGATGTTGGTGGCAGTATCAAACGCCGACTTACCAATAGACCCGCCATTTTGTATGCTCTTATTTTATAAACTATTCGTTTGTTTAAGTTCTGTTAGAGTATTGCATAAATTAACCAACTGAACTTCGGTAACTAAGTTAATTCTGTGTTCACTTTGGCAATATCGGTATGTAATCGTGTGTTGAATCATGCGCCTGGACTAGGAAGGAGCTTGTTGCCATAATAATGACCAAAACAAAAAAGCGCATCCCGAAACGCCGTGTTATTTTTGTTGCTTAGTGCCCGATTCGGAGAACGGCCCGCGCGGGCGCGGGCGGGAGCGGTCGTCGCCTCGCTCAGGGCCGCATTCCGACAGCTATTATAACATAAATTAAGTCGGTCGTTCTTAAGTTTGATTTCTTGCCTTTCGGAAGTTGGTACCTTAGCCGTAGCCGCCGTAGCCGTGAATGCGATTTATGCTATGTAGTGATCCGTTGACTTCTTACCTTAACTATTTGTAAAGTTAATTTTGATAGGTTAAAAAACCTTAGTTAAGCAGATGTTAAAATTAATTGTAGGTGGTTAACCAAGGAACGTTAGCGATTGCCGATTATGCACTCCAGATATGCGATGCAAAGTACCTACAACCCTTAAAATCAAATATTGTTTACAGCTTAGTATACAATATTGATTTTATAATTATTTATTTACCAACATCAGACGTAAAGTAAAGCAGTACTTTTCATCAGGCGAGGATATAAACGAAATTAAATTTTAAAAAAACCTGCCAAAATAGATTTGTTAAATATATCATCTACCCGTATTTTTTAGTGCTTTGAATTCTCATTACTCAACCGTGTAACATCAATTTAACCGGTGTGTAATGATTTACATAAAAACAAATGTACTTACTAATTTTCATTTTATATAACACGAATAACATAATTTCCATCAATGCATAAAAACTGCAGAATTTTTAACTTAGGTAATGATCCGTAGCCACAATCTGTAATTGCATTATTAACAAATAGTATTAAACCACCTTATTTAATGTTTTACATGCATATTGAACATTTAATATAAGCACGGCACCAGTGCTTAAAAAATATAGGAATCGGACATGAAAGAAGATGGAGCTGCGCTGTGCGGAGCTCTAATTCCGGGTCGATAAGTCTCTATGCGCCTTGACGCAACTCTAACCTAACCTAGTCTGTCAAGGTGATATTGACCTAATTTGGCAAATTGCCTTATTTAAAATTAATATCACTATAATTAGTTTGATACAAAATATGTAACATCATTATTATTTCTTATCTCCTGATCATTATTGCAAATGTTTTTAATAATTATACTTATTCATAAGATATGTTACAAATGGCATTATTCGATATAAATGTTGTAAAAAATCTTATAAAAATTTAATTGAATGTTCTGCTACAAAAATACACACTTTGTTTTAATGCTGGACGTTTTTTATTCGTTTCGTAGGTATTTATATGAATTCATACAAAACGTTTTTAGACTGATTGAAGCGCACCCCAATTTAACTAGCAATCGTAGATTGAAATCACATCTGCCGCACATTACGGCAAGTTTTTTCGAATAATTAGATACCTATATGTAAAATATTTTTGTTAAGTGAACCTCTTTATCATTGCATTATAAATGAATGAATGCATGAATGCATTTCATTTAGGAGAAATGTATAATTTTGATTAAATTTGTGTTACTTTTGTCCCGGAAAATGAAAGCAATAAACTAATTTTATGCTGACGGAGTTCTCTTTCAGTTAACCTTGGAGTAAAATAAGCAAAGACAATACAAGAGGACAGGCAAATTTACAAAATAACAGAAAATAACTAATGGTTCATACATCCGAAAAACAGACATTACAAAGTAATAATATCTGCTTTAATAAACACATCACTCACGACTCATCTTGTCCACGTAACCACAGCTTCTTTAACCTTTCCTGAAATGATCCGACAGATCTAGATTGCCTCAAGCACGGTGGAAGCCCATTCCATAATAATAATTATTATTTTATTAATGTTTGAAAAAAAAAGGTTTAATGATTTGGGGTCTATTAGTCTATATTGTCTGCCATAATTATTTTAAATCATAATTTGTTTTAGGTCATAATTGTGTCAAGTAACAACGTATCCTTTTTCAGAAAATTGTCACTTGATTTATATAAACCTACATAGCCTTATCAACACGTTAGCTATTCAAGAATCTCTGGAAAAATTACGTTTGTTAACTGTTAAAAAATATCACTATCAATAATTAAATGAAACTAATATGTACATTATGACCAAAAATGATAACGAAAAAAAACGGGGTCCCGACGAATATGTCACTTTAACCTTGCCTTTCGTGTTTGTAAAATGATCGCAAGCGCATCGCAAGCGCATCGCAAGCGCATCGCAAGAAATGTTATTTTAATAAAAGCTCTTCCGGAGTAGGTCTCTGTATAAGTAGGGTGTAGAGACGGCGGTGGCGGTGGCGGGGGAGGCGGCGGCTCGGCGCGAGAGTGGAGCGCGGCCGGCAGTGCAGTGAGCGGCGCGGAGAGCCCGCACACGCTATGGCTCTGCGCGCCTTGTTTCTCGTGACCGCGCTTAGCGCCGGCGGCGGCGCCGTGTACAGCCGCGAGCGCGACCGCGCGCGCGCCGACCCGCGCCTGCTGGACCGCGCCTGCGAGCTCAGCTCCTGCTACCCGGCTACCGGCGACCTGCTCATCGGCCGCGAATCACGCCTCTCAGCTTCCTCCACGTGCGGATACCACAACCGCGAACGTTTCTGCATTGTATCGCATTTGGAAGACCCTAAAAAGTGCTTCTGGTGCGATTCTAGCAATAACACCCTCCAGCAACCGTACTTGAACCACAGAATACAAAACATAATATATATGTACCACCCGGGAACGCGTATCAAGTCTTGGTGGCAATCTGAAAACGGTAAAGAAGATGTCACGATTCAATTGAATATGGAAGCGGAATTTCATCTAACGCATTTGATAATACAATTTAAAACCTTTCGTCCTGCGGCTATGTTAGTGGAGAGGTCATCCGACTTTGGCGTAACGTGGCGCGTGTATCGTTATTTTGCACACAACTGTGACGAAGCTTTCCCCGGAGTTCCGAAGCATACGCAGAGATCGTTGACGGAGGTCGTGTGTGAATCTCGCTATTCAGGAGTGGCGCCATCCACGGAAGGAGAGGTCATATTTAAAGTGATCCCTCCATATATAAATGTCACCGATCCGTATTCCGAAGAAGTACAAAACTTATTGCGAATGACTAATCTTAGAATTAACTTTACGAAACTACATACTCTCGGTGATGATTTATTGGATAATAGAGCTGAAATTCAAGAAAAATATTACTATGCTATTTACGAAATGACAGTGCGAGGCTCTTGTTCCTGTTATGGTCATGCGTCTAGGTGCTTGCCTCTGCCCGGCGTCGACTCGAAGGGTAACATGGTGCATGGGCGATGCGAGTGTACACATAATACGAATGGACTTAATTGTGAATATTGTGAAGATTTCTATAACGACTTACCTTGGCAGCCTGCCGTGGGTAAGACATCGAATGCTTGCAAGAGGTGCGTCTGTAATAACCATGCTACAAAATGTCACTTTGATGCAGCAGTTTACAACAAAACGGGTAAGATGAGTGGCGGTGTGTGTGATAATTGTCTTCATAACACCATGGGTATACATTGTGAACGCTGCGAACCTAAGTTTTATCAAGATCCTAATTTAGACATTCAGAACCCTGAGATATGCAAACCGTGCGACTGCGACCCACAAGGTACAACAGATCAAGATATTCTTTGCGATGACGAAACAGACCTGTTAAACAACAAGACTGCCGGTCGTTGTCTGTGCAAAGCTAACGTCGATGGAGCGCGATGCGATAGATGCAGAGATGGATATTGGAATTTCAACCCTTTGAACCCTAATGGCTGCGAAGCGTGCACTTGCAACGGTTTAGGAACTATCAACGAACGAGGCTGCGACCAGTATAGTGGTGTTTGCTTTTGCAAACGTCATGTAACGGGAAGAAATTGTGATCAGTGCTTACCAGAATTTTATGGACTATCCGACAGCGATGATGGATGTTTATCATGTGATTGTGATCTCGGTGGTTCTTTAGATAGAGACTGTGATGTGATATCGGGACAGTGCAAATGTCGTCCTAACGTCACTGGTCGACGCTGCGATACACCCTTGCAGAACTTTTTCGTCGGAGCTCTTGACTCTTTTGTTATTGAAGCTGAATCAAGTCAATGCGATTCACAGATAGACGATAATGCTATTCAAAGCCAACTTTGCCATGTTGTCATTAGGGAAAATTATCCGGACGGAAGAAAAAAACCATGGACCGGACCGGGCTTTATGAAAATCCCAGAAGGTAGCACACTGGTATTTACTGTAAGAAATTTAAAGACTAGTATGAATTATAATGTTCTAATTAGATATGAACCTCAGTCTCCTCTAACGTGGGAAGAAGCTACTATTTTGGTCAAACGACCACTTCCTATAGACGTAAATTCCCCCTGTGCCAATGTTCGCCCACAGGATGATACTCTATATACAACTTTACCCGCTAATGAACGAAGCGTTCTTGTTAAACCTGCTGTCTGTTTAGAAAGGGATAGGGACACGGAAATTCGCATATACTTAGGGAGACAGGATGGCCGTACTTCTAATTCCAGAGCGACTGTACTTATAGATTCAATAGCGCTTATTCCATCACTTGATGATTTACCATTCTTTGCAAACGGTAGTTCCGATCGTGAAGAATATGAACGAAATAACTGTGGTGACCCATACTATTATAGTTTAAACAGAGAAAACTTTTTGGAAATTTGTAAAAACTACCATGCCAGTATCGGATTTTATATCAGGAACGGATCTGAGGCATGCCAATGTGACCCTTCAGGATCAAAAAGTCACCAGTGTGATCCGTATACGGGCTTTTGTCAATGTGTGGAAAACATTGTAGGGGCAAGGTGTGACCGGTGTGCTCCTGGGACGTACGGTTTTAGTAAATTTGGATGTAAGCGCTGCGACTGTAATAGTATTGGTTCACTTGATAATTTCTGCAATGCTACTAGCGGACAATGCAAATGTAGAGCCAATACATATGGTCGTGCATGTGATTTGTGCCTACCTGGTTATTTCAATTTTCCTAACTGTCAACAATGCGATTGTAATGGACATGCTTTTGAGTGTGATGACAAAACAGGAGCATGCAAGGAGTGCAATGATTATTCCGAGGGTCATCGATGTGAAAGATGTGTGGAGGGCTATTATGGGGATCCACGATTAGGTGTCGACATAGCATGTCGACCTTGCCCATGCCCCGGAGTGAAGGGAGATCCTAATAAAAGTAATCACGCAGATAGCTGTGAATTAGAAGCAGAAACTAAAGATGTCGTTTGTTACTGTAAAGAAGGATATGCTGGAGCATTATGTGATGTATGCGCTGATAATTACTTCGGAGACCCCATCAGAGGCACGTGTGACAAGTGTGAGTGTAATGACAATGTGGACATAACAAAACCTGGAAATTGTGATCCTTATACTGGCAAATGTTTGAAATGCTTACATAACACGGCAGGAGACCATTGTGAAGAATGCCAGGAAGGCTACTATGGTAATGCTTTAGAAAAAACTTGCTTCAAATGTAATTGTTCGGAACTTGGGACTAACTTTACAGAAGGTGCGTGTGACGGCGTTACTGGTCAATGCCACTGTTATAAAAATGTAATGGGTATAAATTGTGATCAATGTACAGAGAATCATTGGCGGATAGCGGTAGGAACAGGATGTGATCCCTGTGAGTGTGATCCTATCGGTGCAGAGTCTTCACAATGCAATCCATATATTGGAAAATGCACATGTATACCTGGTTACGGCGGCAGAAAGTGTGACCAGTGTCAAGAAAATCACTGGGGTGATCCGAACATAGAATGCCATGAATGCGAATGTGACCCATATGGATCAGTATCACAGCAATGTATGAGAGATAGCGGTTCGTGTGTTTGTAATACTGGTATGGGTGGATACAAATGCGACATGTGTGCTAGAGGTTATTTAGGAGAAGCGCCACAATGTTATACATGCGGTGAATGTTTTAATAGTTGGGACCTTGTCATAAATGATTTACGCACGCAAACTGAATATGCCATTGGAAATGCCAGTCAAATAAAAGTAGTAGGATCAACGGGTGCATACACCAGAGACTTTGAAGAAATGACAAAAAAGCTCTCGGATGTGGAAGGGCTTCTTCAAAGCTCTAAGCTTGGACAAGCAACTGTCAAAACTTTAATGTCCAATGTTACTGAGTTACAAGAGCTACTGACAGTTGCAGAGCAAAAAGTACAAGAAAGTAATAATAACCTTAATGATATTACATCAAAAATAAACTTGGGGAATGTGACACTGGATAATCTAAGATCAAGTATTGATAAATTGAAGGCTAAAACTGTAGATTTGAGTGATAATGCAACAAAATTACAAGAAGCTAATTTAGAAGGTGCTCTCAATTTAACTCGTGAAGCCAAGCAGCGAGCTATTATAGCAGCCGATGAAGCTGAAAACGTTCAAACATTAATAGCAAACACAGATCGACAAATTAAGAATACTGACCGGTTATTGGAAATGCAGTACGCTCATTTTAATAGCACTCAAAATGAAAATGACAAAAAACTTTTAGATCTGCGAGAGCAATTATCTTCATTAGATGCTCGGTTCCCTAAACTTAATGAAAAAATGTGTGGACAAGAAACTGACAGCTGCGACATATGTGGAGGCGCAGGATGCGGGAAATGTGGAGGTATATCGTGCGATCAAGGTGCCGTCACTAAAGCTGAACAGGCCTTAGATTTTGCGACTAAAACTGAAAACCGAATTAAAGAACACGAACTCACAGCTGAAGATTTATTCAGATCAATCTCTCAAGTAAAACAAGATACTGTCGCGGTGCGTTCTCGAGCTAGGGACTTGTTTACCAAGGCCAATGAATTTAAGTCATCCGCGGAACGTGTAACTAACGAAACTCAGGATTTATCAGCAGAATTAAACCAGTTCCTGTCCAACACTTCTAACACGCCAGCAGATGTCAGAACATTGGCAAATGATATACTGAATTTATCTATTAGCGTCGAACCACAAGAAATCACTGACCTGTCACAGCGGATTAACACTACTGTATCACAGCTTACTAACATTGAAAACATAATCACCGAAACTAAACCAGACTTAGAAAGGGCTAAGGCGCTTAATCAAAATGCCACGGCTGTTAATAAAGCTGCAAATCTTACATTAGATATGGCAAATAAAGTTTTACACGCTCTGGATGAAGCTCAGGCTGCTCAGGATGCAGCAGAAAATGCAATTGCGACAGCTAACAACGACATACAAGCCGCCAAAGCCGACTTAGTTCCTATAGCAACTGAAACTGAACTAGCTCAAGGAAAAGCTAATGAGACCAAGTTAGAAGTCGAAAAGCTTCAATCAAGACTTTCAGATTTACAAAAAAATGTTTTGAAAATTGAAACTGATGCGGAACAAGTGAAACAGGAAGCTAATGACGTTGTTAACGGAGCTGAGGGAGCCGAGCAGAAAGCACGTCAACTCAGACAAGAGTTCAGACAGGCTAATGCCTCACTTGCAGAACGCGCTAGCCAGACGTCGAACTCTAGAGAAAGAGCGCAATCATTATTGGACCGTGCAACGAAACTAGCAAGTCACACACAAAATCAACTTCAACTTCTTGCTAACATGGAAGAATTGTACAATGATAACAATGCACAATTAAATAGCTTAGAACAAAAAATAGGCGAATTGCATAACGAAATGAATGTGTATCTGTCTGATATTACGAAAAAATCTGATGATTATAGGTCTTGTTCAACGTAAGGTATCTAGCTGACTTCTCTGTTTTTATAAAACAAATGAGATATTCTCTATATTGTAACTGTTTCCAAGAGTGCCATAAAACTGTATTTGACAGTGTTAGTCATTGTTCGTTTAAAGTGTAGTTAAACTACAATCATGTCCGTATTTTATTCGATGTTAGTGGCTTGGGCTAGGTTATAACAGTTTGACAAGAACCATTTACATTATACAATACTAAAGTACAACTGTAAAATGAGACTATATGTATGGTCACATTAATGTATAACTTTGTTGTTAAAAGTTCCTCTGTGCAAAATGTATTTGTGTAGGTAAATATTAGGTAGTATCTAAAAGTTACCTCAGCAGTTAATTTTATTTAATGCTAAATTACATACACTTTGGTTCGATGTTTACTGATTTAAGAAAAATTTTAACATTTCGCAAATCCTACAATTGAGAATTTAAATCGAGACTACTTGTCGCTATTCCAAAGAAAATAATGAACTCTGGTTAGGCTATAATCTGTTTATAAATACGTAGAATTGTAGTAATGTTTAATTTTAAAGCAAGATGTCTGTGCCTTTATTATTGTTAAGTAACTTATACTATGTGTTTTACGCTGTATGATATTCTTTACTCATATAATTTAATGCTATTTGCACTGCCTAAATGTGTTTGAATAAACTTAGTTCAGTCATAATATTTTATTAATACCTAGTCCGGTATAATATTAAAAACGAACTGTACAACACATTATTTCAATCTTGTTCGAATAACATTTGCATTTATTGTCTGGTGGTCTGCTAAGATTACTTTGTAAATTCTGTTCACTGATAAATGCATTTTTATTTTTGTGGCCTATTTCATTTTATTTTTTGTAATATATAATTTGAGGCACTTATACTTAACTATAAAATATGTATAGTAATGTTAATAAAAGATTTTTAAACGTGACTCTTCTTATTTAATTTAAAATATAGTCCGTTAATAGTAGATTGTAGAACAAGGGCATAAAACATTTTATCTAAGACTTATGGTATCCATCCGAGCCGGCAGGCGAGGTTGGATAATGAAGTCGAGGGTAAAATGGGTTTTAAGACCGAGTTATACACTCTGCTTATCACTTCGATTACGAGGAAATAAAATAGTGATAAGGTCAAAAACTTACATGAATGAGAATGTATAATAATGAATGTGTTATGTATGTATGTATGTGTGTGTAATGTATGTATGTTATGTTTGCCGCTTCTCCAGGCTTTGAAATATCCATACGTTTCGAAATGAATTTTCTTGGATTTAGGCGGCAATGTCTGTTCAATAAGTTCCTTTTAATTTTTTCTTTTAGTTTTGTTAGGTGTGAGCATTAGTTCCTCTTCACTAAATTCCGTAAAACAACAAGTTTTGCAAAGAAAACAACTACCTGATGATTCTGATGAATAGTACAAAACTATAGACAAAAACCTCTTTCCCGCCACTGTATTTCTTTATATATTTTTTATTTTAATTTTCTGCATGGGATTTTTGTCTTAGGTCGAACGCGATACTACCAAGTCATACGTTGATTTTGTAATGTTTTTGTTAATAATGCATGTTTTAAATAGTTTATATTTCTTTTTTGTTAGATGCAACATAAAAGGCAAATAAATTAAAGTAAATGTATTCAAATAACAAGTTTATTTAATGCAGCCTCGTCTGTCGGGCTGCAGGGCTTAATTGTCTTCGTCTAGAGGACGACAAAGCTTTATGCACTAGTGCATATCATGCTATTTTATGCATCCTAATACCCAGCATAAAAAAGGACTAAACGAGCATGAGAAGTGAAAAGTAAATATTCCTTACATGATATCCACAGTTATAGTTTTTCTATGATAACCTATCAAAAGTACGAAGATTAGTTTCTCAATTTTTTTATTACAAAGGAACATAAGTTAAAAATAGATAGCTGCTATAGCTGTTATCTTTTCTGTTCTTTTTTTAATTTTCATCTGTAGGACTAACCATAGGTTACGGTTGATTTACGTATAGTAAACCCTAAAAGTTAAATGCTTTCAGAACAAAAAGCCTTTCAAACTTCTGAAAATAATGCTATATGACAATCATGGGAGAATTCTTTTTTTTTAATCAATAATCGGTTTGCGTTTGACCTCAGTCTCACCTGAGATAGGTTATCATTTTCAATCCAAGGAAGCGCGCAAATTTCGTCAATGTTCGTAACATTTAGAAGTGGGGGAGAATACTTTAAAAGCTTAGAGTAAAGATTTCATTAAAAAAGAAGAAAAACCGACGGTCAAAAATATTTTTTGATCGAGCTAGTTTATTTACTAACCGTACTCTATTAATGCATAGTCTCAAATGCCCACTCTAAACCCAATCTATCCAGTTAAAAGTTAGTGGATCCTGTTTTTTCTACAGCGCAGATTCAATGAGCAAAACCGAGAGTTTTTCAGTATCCATAAGGAAATTATCTACAACTTTCAATCTTAACTTATTATATATGTTGCCAATGCTCTATTTTACTCGGCAAAACCGTATTAACAACATGATGACATGTCAAAAGCAATATGGTTTTACCGAGTGGAATAGAGCCTCACTATTAGTGTTACTTCTATTGTGTGTTCAATCCCCGAATCGTCCAATACTTAATTTTTCATACATTGATGCAACCTTGCAACGTCAACTTGACTGGAGGGGCGCGCCGTCGTAGATTTAACACACTACACGGGGACTGTGGGACTGAATTCATAAAAAAATCAATATGGGGCAATAAGAGCTCATTTGCAGCAAAAAAGCTCGCGTTCCCTGAATGACGATGCCTGTTTCGCTGAAATACCTATACATTTACAGTACCGGCCAATAATATATCTATATAGAGTTGTAGCTACTTAAATTCATTTCATACGATTACCTTACCTTACTTACCAAAATTGTCAATTAATCAAGAACCAATTGTATTGCTATTATTCAATTCGATAGCTGATTAAATAAGGTTCAAATTGGATATAATATTTTTTTGCACATATCGTAGTTTTCACAAAGGAAGCATTTAAAAAACCATTGCTGTCGCGTTCATGCAAATCTCGTAAATTTAGTATGAACGCGTCGGCAATTGTTTTTTAAATACTTCCTCCTTGAAAACTGTAATATTTAGATTTTTTACTATAATTAAGGGGGCGTCTTGTGATTGCAGCTGACTTAAATAACTCTCTCTAAGATCACTGTTTTGAACAACTACAGGCGTGATATTGTTCTTCTATACGTATTAAGAAATACAATATAACGCCTGTCGTTGTTCAAAACAGTGAAGCTATATGTATCTAAGTCACTTGTAATAACCAGATCGTTTCAAATACAAGATTTCACCCTACTATGAAAATCCGCCGCATAGATAATGAAATCTATGTAAAAGTGGTAAAAGGTAAAGTAAAATATTGCAAATGATGATGTTAACTACTTCATAATTTGCTATATCCTTATTTTACAAACCGAAAGAATTTATTTTCGCCAATTTATACGTAGGTATATACGCTTTGTATGTAATAGAAAGTAATCAAAATATTTCAGGAAAATAAAAGAGTAGCTCTAACATAAAATCTATACTTTTAGGTAAAAGGTTGTCACAAGGAAAATTTTTGGTTTGGTAAAATAGTAATAAATGCGAGTCAGACTCGCACACAAATGGTGTTTGTTTCTTGTTTTTTTTTTGTTATACTACCCATTACGCACACTTTTTGAAAATTTCATGTGCCTACCCTACCGATTACCTACGGTTCAAGAGTTACAGCAACTGTTAAGTTTTAGTAATAGTAATAATCGAGTATTTATAATTTTAAATTATGATTTTATATATTTTTTATTATTTATTATTTAAGCCACACTATGAATACACTCTGTGAAAATTTCGACCATCTGCCTATTACGATTCACTGGATAGTAACTGGGTGACCATGAAAAATGAAACCTAGCTCCCGAAACCATTGGAGCCGTTTCCAAGATTCAGATTATAGAATTGCTTGTTTAAAGGTATTATTAGATAGGTACCCTAATACTCAGTCCCTACTTTTCATTCAATTTGGGTCAAAAAATTCCGATCTTTGGACAAAAGGGTTCGGTGGACATAGGTACAATTAATCTATAAGTACTTAGTAATAGTTTCATAATCTTATTTAGGGTTCCGTACCCAAAGGGCCCTAAGCCACCGCTGTCCCTCTGTCTTTCTGTCAGCGGGCTCTATGTCGTGAACCGTTTTAGATAGATAGTTGAAATATTCACAGAGTGTGTATTCCAATTGAGTATATAGCAATAAATAAGGAAATAAGTTGCTATATCGATAAATTGACTTCAAATTACCGCTAGGCTACCATTGCACTATGCAATACTCGAAGTCATATAATCTATTTATAAAACATTTTTATATAAGTACCTAATTAAATTGGTATCGGCAGAACTAGGAGCGATTACTAGTATATGGGAATATATGATTTATAATTGTATCCTTTATCTGTCATTTGATTTGGCCCCAAAAATTCCGATGTCTTATAAAAATAAGTTACCCAAAAGTTAAAAAATAAAACACGGGCGGAAAAAGTTTCGTCTTAGTTGTCATATCATATATTGTCATTTTTTCTATTTAATTTTAATTTGAATGTTAAGTTCCCATCATTGTATTGAATTTCATTTAATCGAACGCTATTTTCTGCTTGTAACATGATATTTTCAGGATATCTTGAATATTAATTGAGTACGTTGGTAAGGTTAGGTCCAACTTGTGACTAGTGACTACCAAAAAAAATGACTTATGCGGCGAGAAATGTCTTTCTATGAAATGAAAATTCTGCGTAATCATAGTAATACGTTCGTTGAAAGAGGTTGTAGCTGTCGATAAAATAATACCCTCGAGTATTTATTCCTCACTGCAAGCCAGGTGGAAACCTTAAAGGAACGATGTTTGGTGTAACGTAAAAATTGACATCTATGCAATATTACCATTTGATTTCCTCGCAATTGAAGTGAACCTCATTCATTATTCACGCTTTTTGTTATTCAAGTATTGTGAATTTATAATTAACAGTCTAGATCAGTACCTAGTCCTGAAACTTGTTAAGCGACTTAATAATTTAGAGAACCACAATATAAGCAGAAAATAGGTGGATAAGTACTTCAATTGTTATTTTTTTAATTAAAATTAGCGTGGAGGACATTTTTGGGGTAGTTAGTGTAAGTTTGTTAAAATGTTTTATAAATTAAAAAAAAACCGCCTGGAAAAAGGGTGTCCACGATATAGATCGGGATTTCCTCCTGAGTGTAGAGTCTGTTCCTCTTCATTCCGTCACTCTTATAAACAAATAAATTTACCCTTATAACTCCATATTCGCATGCTTTTGAATGTTGAGCATAGTCATATTATTTATTTTTACGCTTAATCATTGTCTTTATATTTATTTTGGGGTATCTCAACTTAATCTTGTACTTTTGATGAAAAACGATTTCGGTAAAATACGATGACACTGACTGGTGCTTGACATATACATTTTGTTTTTTCGAAATATATTGGACATGAAAATGTAGTGATGTTTTGATAGATTTTATTGATATCACAGGTTTTCGTAGCTGTCGCACTCAGCATAATAATACGATGATGATGAGGATATTCAACCTTTTTAATAAACTAATTAGAGGTAATATTATTCTCATCACTATTTCATCCTCTATCTAAGGACAATTACAGTCAGTTTTGTTATTTTCATTGGTAGTCTGAATAAGAACAGACTTTAGATACCAAAATTCAACAACCTGACTAGAAAAGTTACGACTG
The DNA here is from genome assembly GCA_923062465.1 of Acleris sparsana. Classification (NCBI taxonomy): domain Eukaryota; kingdom Metazoa; phylum Arthropoda; class Insecta; order Lepidoptera; family Tortricidae; genus Acleris; species Acleris sparsana. Next base: position 12,769,926 of record OV281289.1, read on the forward strand.
TCCCATACATATTCCCATAGGTGGTACGACACATAGCTGAGTGGATACCATTTTCGCGTCACTGCTATTCACTTTTAAATTTTCCGGGATAAAAATTTGCCTATTTGTTCATCCAGGATATAAAGATCTCCATTCCAAATTTCATCCAATTCCGTCCAGCCGTTGCAGAGTGAAGGAGTAACAAACTAACAAACACACTTTCGAATTTATAATTTTAGTGATTTTACTAAATTCCTTACCCTCTTACGGGTTCATTTTAGGAATTGATCAATTTATTTGTTGCACCGAACATTCACAGAAGGTATAATAGACAGTAAGGTTATACTCGTACATCCGTTTTGCACTGCTTTGCAAATACTTAGCTAATGCACTCATCGGCCCGGCTCTGTTTATACAATAATAATATTTAAAAACCGTATTCGCATATGAAACATAATGCTCTTTGCAGATGGTTATACTTGGAGCCAATCTTGTCGAATGATGAAGGAGAACTTGGTATCAAGTTCAGAAAAGTAGACCAAGGGTTTAGACAGGTCACTCGGATCTTTGAAGCCGATCCAAGACTTTCGGTTCTGATGCAGTCGGCGCGACTGCAGCCAATGCTAGACTCTATTTCAGAACAGCTCCTGGCTTGTCAATCTGCTCTCAATCAGTATATTGACGTAAGTATAAAGCAAACCTCCTCATTTCCGTAATATGTAAATCTAGAAGGTTACGCGCTGTAATTGCTGAATGACTATTTCGGTATACCTATTTAATGACGAACTGGAATAGAATTTTATTACTCGTCGTTATCGGCAGTTTCGAAATTTTGTAGATACGTTTATAAAAAGCGTCTTATGGATAAATGAATCGTGTTGCTTTTAGGACAAACGTGAAACGTTCCCAAGACTGTATTTCCTAAGTGACGATGATTTACTGGAATTGCTCGGACAAGCCCGCGCGGGGGCCGAGGGCCGAGAAGCTGTCATGCAGACGCATCTCAAGAAGCTGTTTCCGGGAACGACTGGAGTGCGGGTGGGGCCGGGGAGTCTCTCGATCACGGCACTCTGCAGCCACTACGGGGAAACCTTCCAGCTCGACCATCCAGTTGATATTGACTGCCCCGTGGAGGTACCCGTGCTTTCTACACTTCCTAGAAGTAATATATTTTTAAGTGAAACTTGCGGGATACCTAAACTGATAGCTTTTAGTACTTAAGTTTCGCTTAGCTAATTTTGGAAGCAAAATAAAATTTAACTAATCCGACAAAATACGGCAACAAGAGTTTTATTTATTTATTAATGTTCCACCTTTGCCATAAAGACAAATTGGCGATCGTGTATAATTTTTAAGTCAAGATATCAAAATATATTTTTATTATTACGGTTACTACCGTACATCTCTTTGTAAGACTTTAAAGTGCATAATAATAATAATAACTTATAATTTCAATTGCAGCTTTGGCTCAAGAACCTTGAAATAGAAATGCGTTCATCTTTGAAGAATATGACCCTGAAATGTGTAGTGTCGAGTTCCCTACAAGATCAGGATCCATTTTCGCTGCCGACACAGATTCTCTGCCTAGCGCAGAATGTTCGCTTTACTGAGCAAGCGGAAAAGGCTATTGCCTCGAAGGACTTGCACAAATTGAAATCTAACACTGAGAAAGAAAGTTTGTATTATGCTGCTGCCGAAGTGGAAGATGAGAGCGAGCGGCAGAAGCGTCAGGCGCTTATATTGCAGTGCGCCTATTACGTAGCCGTTGTACGTACTTTAATTGACAATAACGTCGTTTTGACTAGTGATTGGCTATGGCAAAAACAGCTCAGGTGAGACATTAATTTTGACCATAACCCTTTTATATTTTTTAAATACTATATGTCAGGTGGGAAGGTACTTTATAAATATCTAAAACAATGGCGCCAGACATGCAGGATGACAATTGTTTACAGATTCTATGTAACGAGTTCGAAAGAGGTGGTAGCTAAAATGGGATTAGCGCAGATATCATATTCATACGAGTATCTGGGTGTAAACACGGGTCAGTTCGTGCGCACCGAATTAGCTGATGAATGCTTTTTGATTCTAACACAGGTAAGCATGTTGATTTGATAATGCCCAACATTAAGGCTAAAACAACAGTGAGCTGCGATGCACGGTTCACTAATGTTTGACCAAATCATCATTTGACAAACGTATCATTTTACAAACTTTCATTTCACAAAGTGATACTTCCCGCCGTATTATTTTCAAGTGTTTTTGGTCGATATTGTAACCTAACCTAACTTATTTAATAAGCTGATTTAACCTGTGCAATATGTAATGGTTTAAGCACAAACACGTTTTTGCGAAATGAAAGTTTGTAAAATGATACGTTTGTCAAACGTACTTTTGGTCAAATGAACGGACCCCGCGATGCACACTTAGGTACTTAATTGTACCAAGTGTTGTTGAAAATGGGTGCAAAAATTTTACGCAATGTATTGGAATTTTAGCTTTTAGCGCATAGTTCGCGACTGTCCGCTATCGAAACAATTACCTCGGTAGCCAGGCGTCACGGAATATCCATTGGCATATTTCGTGGCACCTAAGCTGAGTGGCGACTTTTTTTTAGCAAATTGTTAGTTATGTTATTCTTAAGATTTGTATGTTTATTTTACATGTTAAATAAATACATTTCATTTAATTTTTCATTTTAACGGTCTAGGAAAAGAAACAGTTCCAATAAAGCATACAGGTACACAATAGGCTACACTGAACCTTTTACATATCAGGAAAAGTTAGTGTCCCAAAATCTGGCATGAATGAATCGAACGAAACTAGACTTTAGTTAACTTATTGTAACTTTCCGGACCTGTATACTTAATATTCAGAAATTTCAATTTAATCGTCCTGTTTTATACTATTCTTATTATTCTCTTTATAGTTCCCTCATTAGATCCCTTCGAGCTAGCTCTAGTAACTGACCTATATGACATCGTCCTTGATCGTGATTTGTAGCGTTTTTCAACATACTGCATGCGTCACGACTTCACGAGTAGTGATGGTACTTATAGCGCTTATGTAGCGCAGAGCGTCGTGGCTCAGTGTAGCGAAAGCCGAACACTTGAATCTTTAGCAGACGCTAGAATAATATTGTTGCAGTACTAATGTGTATTATTTTTTGTTTCAGTCATTACATCTTGGTTTAATGGGAAACCCTTTCGGCCCAGCAGGGACTGGTAAAACTGAGTCGGTTAAAGCCCTGGGTGGATTAGTTGGACGCCTAGTTTTAGTGTTCAATTGTGACGAGGTAAAGGTTCCACTGAAAACCCGCAATATTTACGAAAAAATACGTTTAAGGGAGTATAAGCATCTTTATTACTATGGAAACAACTTCAAGGTGATTCTATTCAATACAATAAAACTAAAATAGAATTACGTTGAAAAAAAGGTTTCTTGTCTGGGGACCCCCTTTATTATTTCACTTTCTTATTTTTGTTTTATTTGTTAGTACATATGCCGTAATAACACCTTCTGAAAATAAACCTGGCTGTCAATTACGGTTCAAAAGATACGTATCTCTTTAAGATTAGGACGGACGGACGGACGGAGTGACGGACAGACGGAGGGTCAGTGTAGGCATATTAATAAGGTCCCGCTGAGCGCCCTTCGGGTACGGAACCCTAAAAACGAACATTGTCTATATCTAGGAACTGAAGTGGTAGTAGGTACAACACTATTGTTTTATCATTTACAATATTACCAATCAACTTTTACCATGTTTTATTTTATACCTCATTCAACAGCTAGTAAACTAAGATAGTTATTTAGCAATATAGTCGTTACTTGTCATATATTTTATTATAGATTATTAAAAAAAAACATTACCCTCCCTCTTGGGCAACGTGGTAAAATTTAAAAATGTAACCTTCGTGTGATACCTGCGAAGGAATGTTGATCTGTAAACAATGCTTGCTTTACCAAGTTCTAAAGAGCTTCAACAGAGATAAGGAGACCTTATGTATTGTATAACTACATTCAAGTGATTTGTCATGTGGTTTTTTAGCTTTTTAGGGTCCCGTACCTCAAAAGGAAAAACTGAACCCTTATAGGATCACTTCTTTTGTCTGTCTGTCTGTCCGTCTGTCTGTATGTCAAGACAATTTATCTTGGAAACGCGTGGAGGTATAGAGGTGAAATCAAAACCACTGATTTACTTGGCTTAACCTAGACACATATGAATATGAAATGAATCATACTTTGGAAATAATAATAGACAAATTTTTAGGGCTAAATGTAGACAGTAAATTGACATAGAAAATTCACATTAATAATTTATGTAAAAATCTAAATCAGTTTTCGTTTGCGCTTACAATTTAAAAAAAGTAAACTAATCAACAGTAACAGCCTATCAAGGTTACGTAACGCCAACCTTAAGGTATGGAATCATTTTCTAGGGCAATTCGACGGATCGTGAAATGGCATTTATAGCACAAAAAAGTGTATCAGATCTATATGTGGTTTACGATTGACTGACTCTTGTAGGATGCACTTTAAACAGTATAAACTTCTAACCGTTCCATGCCTTTACATCCACGAAGTATCAGCTTTTGTTCAAGGTAACAGGAACTTATTTAAAAACTTTCTGAGTGTTCAACTCTAACATAAAATAAAACCAATACCATCTCACACCGCTTTACTCAGTAAGAGTGTTATTGGCATCACTTCTAAAATATTTACAAGTGTATACTCAGGTCCATCTGCGCCTACAGATAGGTACTAATTGTTTCGAGTAATCGCAAATATGCCGCACTCAGAGACGTCAATTAAATTTAAGCTTGTTTAGTGACGTGTTGTCTTATTCTATTGCTATAGCAAAGTGACAGTAGTAACTTTAATCAAGCATTAAATGTAATTGACGTCTCTGAGTGGGGCAGTTAGAGTCTGCCGTTTATTCGATTTCGTACTGAGCCATCTGTGTTGATTTAGAGTCAGACGGCAGACAGCACGCCACTAAACGTGAGCGTAATGTGATCACGACCCTGATCCAATCGTTAGAACTTTGTTGGAGGAATTTTCGTCATAGCATCCTCTGACAGGTAGCTTTAAGCAGCAGTATTGCAGGCCATGGACGCGCAGTGCATGGGCCGCCTGCTGAGCGGTCTCGCGCGGTGCGGCGCTTGGGGCTGCTTCGACGAGTTCAACCGGCTCGGCGCCGCCACGCTCGCCGCCGTCGCGGGCCAGCTGGCGGCGCTGCTGGCGGCGCTGCGGACCGCGCCCGCCACCGCGCTCATCAACGGAAAACAGGTTAGTGCTTGTCTCTAATAATGTTTAAGTATAATTTTGGGTCTAGGCTAGAACACGTTTATATCTTCAAATTGTTTTTATACAAACCTGTGGTAATGTGCTGATTTCAACGTTCCACACAGATCTGTCACGTTGAGGTTGGTCATAAAAGTTGGTGCTTTGCGTAGATTGCAGTATCAGAGTGGTGCGGAGTGGCAGCGACGATGAACCCGCTGGGGCGCGGGTACGGCGGGCGGCGCGCGTTGCCGGCGGCGCTGGGCCGCGTGCTGCGGCCCGTGGCTATGACGCAGCCGCGCGGGGACCAGCTCGCGCGCCAGCTGCTGGCCGCGCGAACCGTCGCGCACGCTGGCGAGCTCGCCGACGACTTGTGCGCCGTCTTCTCTATAGCCAGGTGTGACTCGTCGCTGTGCGGCCAGCAGCTTAGTATATTGATGATTCATCTCGTTATGTCGTTAGAGTGAGATGGAAATGCATCGTGCTCAATGTAACATATTGTTGCGTATTGCAGTGTTTGTGGCAAACACCAAGCATGTGGATCCGATTTTAAAGTTGTGCTTTAGACACACCTACTGTTGAAAACTTTTCTTAAACCTGTACATGGGTGCCTGCGTCAACAGCATGCTGCTTAGCTCCCAACGGCACTACGACTGGGGCCTGCGCGCGCTGAAGGCAGCAGTGGGTAGCTGCGGCGCCGCGCTGCAGGCGCGCGCGCACCCCACGCTGCAGGACCAACGCGCTACCTTGAGGAGAGTACTCATGCTTAACAACGTGTCCAAGCTTACCAAACACGACGCGGAGAGGTAAATTATAGCGTTAGAATTAAAGACTCGTTTTTTTAGACTCTGAGACTTCAAATACGTTCCGGACCCTTAAGACGTTTCGAGAGAGAAACGTTTCGTCGGTTTTTACCCCGGCACTTAAAGAGTAAGATGGTGATAGTGATCCGTACAGACCCTGGCAAAGGTCCTTTCAGCACAAAAGTTAACTGCAAAATGAACGGTGGGCTATTATTTTGATTTTTTTTTGTTTGATTCGCATGTGGTGCACCGGTACCTATAATTTAGGAGTATCATTATGTTGTAACACAGTTAGCCCTAAGTAAATGAGAAGAAGATATTAAATAAGTTAAAATTTACTGGCCTGTCTCGTTTACGTGTCTAAAACGCACATTCCATAAATGATAGAATGTTTAAATACAATCTTTACTAGATTCCCAACATCTGATTCGAAATATATTAGATAAAGGCAGAGGAATTAGACATTGCTGTAATTTTCGAATTTCTCTGTTTTTTTTTTATGTATTTGATAAATTTTCCATAACTGTAAAGTTTCACAACTTCATTTAATTTTTACACGACCCCAAAAAAGGAGTGTAATATTTTCAGAGTTCATGTATGTATGTATGTAATGATTCTTTATTCCGCCGATTTAAACGTGTTTGATATAGTTAGAATCCTTTCACCATCCCGGGTGACATAGGATACCTAAACTGTTATAATTTATAATTCAAATAACAACAAAGGCAATTAAATTAAATGGCAATTATTGGTGTCAACAAATAAAAGCTTTCTAATTATTAAAATATTGGTATCATTTGAAAGGTCTTAATGTGACCATCTCAATTATGAGTAGCATAGTTGGAAATAAGATACATTAGAAATAAAAAAAACCTTATTAAAATAAAATAAAATATGTTTGTTATTTTGGTATATCATAATTTTCTTTCCCACTGTGATGGTATCTTTTATTTGACAGATTTGAAAACATCTTATCGTTAGTATTCGCCGACGTCCCTAAGGAGGAATGTACTAAAGACCCAATTAGTTCCGCCGTCGAAGCGGCCGTTGTCTCGCTCGGACTCGTTCGTAACGACCTCCAGGTAAAAAAAAGCAACGTGCAACCAATATCGTTTGTATTGTATTGTATTATCTCCACTAAGTTGCCAATAATTTCTCTAGGTACAAAAATGCATGGAACTATACGAACAGTTACAACAGAGAATGGGAGTAGTCATTGTTGGACCTCCAGGATCAGGAAAGACTACAATCAGGAGAATGCTGAAAACCGTACGTACACAGTTACTGGTTATTTAACTAAGTACTTAAATATTTATTCACATATTCAACGAATCCAACAATAATACAATTAAAAACTAAAACTAAACAAATTATAACTAAACTAAATACAAATCAATTAAAACTAAATAAAAACTAGAAAAGTGAGGGCCCCCGTGGCAAAGTACCACAGATGCTGGCAGCATTTCCTCGTTGTATAGCAATGCTAATACGCTGTCCGAGGAAGCTGCCAGCTCTGTGGTCACCGGTTGTTTCAATTAGCCTTTTTGTCATGTCTTTAAAAAGGCTAATTGCACCGGGTCCCCACGGACCAAGGGTCTCGACGCCAAAAGGAACAAAGTTATATTCTGCGCCGAGACCCTTGTACTTAAATTAGGTTATGATTATAAGATATAATAATCAGATCATATACTAACTAACCTTTCATTATAAACTTTGCAAATATAAGGGTTTTTTATTTTTATTATTTATATATTATAAGAACGAGATAACTACTCTAAAAATGAGTGTGTGATATCGTCCCTTAGCTAACAAGTAAGCTGCTGCTTATGACAATGATTCGGAGCTTAGTAAATGACGACAAAAAAAAAAATGCACGACTGCTAATTTTAACGGAACTGAGCGTTTAAATGACATATCCTATAAGAAGAGGTATGTATCTTGCAATAAAGGCCATAGCCGGGTTTCCATAGTAAGTCGCCCCTTACATCAAAAGGGTCTCGGGGATTGTTTTGTGAGTACCTCTTGTAATGAAGAATATTTTAGCCCAGTATGAACATCCTACTTGTGACTTTTGACTTATGATTTTTGCAAGTTTTTTTTCTTTGTTTGTTTTTCTGGATGTATTCAAGCGATTTGCTTCAAATTTTGAAATGATGTTCTTTAGATAGATTTGTGCCGTCACCCATAAAACGAACACTAGTTATCATATAAAAAAAATACCAATTTAGAAATAAACATTTTTTTTATGTGGTTGTGAAGTAGACCTTTAGATTTTTTTCTCAAAACCCCTATGAATTACCTAAATATCAAATTTTTCCATGCGGTACTTCTTACAAAAAATCAGCTGAATGTATTGCCAAATTGTGTATTCAATCGGTATTTTTCAATGTAGTATTCAAACTCTTCGATTATGTTTGAGTTTTCTTATCAGTTTATTTTCGTTATGTTCGTTATTTTAAATAAGTAAATAATTGGTATTAACATTGACTTTATTTCATATACATTTATTTTCGAGAAATAAACGAACTTTTTATTATTATCTCCATGAAACCGATTCATTGCAGTTAAAAATCATCGAATTTCGCTAGTTAAAATCATTAATGGCAGATAACTAATGCGATAAACATCTTGCATCACGATGACATTAAGTTGTCATTAGCATTTTATTCTTAAATACGACAAACTGATACGAAAATTCAAAAATAATCGAAGAGTTTGAATACTACTTTATTTTTAAATTGGTCTTTTTTTTATACGATAACTAGTATTCGTTTTTCGGGTGGCGATGCAAACATCATATAATAGGCCTTAAGGTTTTACAAATAATGAAGCAGTTATTAAAACTGAGAACCAAGTTTAGGAAATTTAATTTAAAAAAGCGGCCAAGTGCGAGTTGGACTCGCGCACGTAGGGTTCCGTACCACTACACATCTAAATAAATGTTTTTCTTTATTCTTTATTATATTGGAGTTGATTGAATGAAAGGTAAAATGCGGTTTACGATTTATAACGTATTAAAAAAAAACTAATTATTAGATCTCGTTCAAACCAATTTTCGGTGGAAGTTTGCATAGTAATGTACATCATATATTATTTTTACATTTATCATTCCCTTATTTTAGAAGTTACGGGGGGGGGACACACATTTTTCCACTTTGGAAGCGTCTCTCACGCAAACTATTCAGTTTAGATAAAAAAATATATTAGAAACCTCAATATCATTTTTGAATACCTATCCATAGATACCCCACACGTATGGGTTTGATGAAAAATAATAATTGAGTTTCAGTTCTAAGTATGGGGAACCCCAAAAATTTATTGTTTTTTTTCTATTTTTGTATGAAAATCTTAATGCGGTTCACCGAATACATCTACTTACAAAGTTTCCATAGCTCTTATAGTTATTAGAATAAAGTGGCTGTGACATACGGACGGACAGACGGACGGACAGACATGACGAATCTATAAGGGTTCCGTTTTTTTCCATTTGGCTACGGAACCTTAAAAACATGTGGAACTACACTGCGCATAGCAATAAGCTTGCGGCTGGGGGCTAGAATCTGTGAAACTCAAACTTGCACTTGCGAGAAGGAAGTGAGTGAGCTGGGACGACATGGCCTTTCATGCTTTAGAAGTGCCAGCCGTTTGTACCGCCACGGCACAATCAATGATCTGATCCGTCGTTCTCTTGCCACCGCCTCTGTACCAACTGTCCTGGAACCAGCAGGTTTGCTTAGGGACGACGGCAAGAGACCAGACGGAGCTACATTGTGACAGGCACTGTTGTGGGACGCGACGTGTGTTGATACATTCGCCCTTTCCCACGTCCAGTCAACCCATAATCAGGCCGGTGCAGCGGCTAATCAGGCCTATTCATGATTATCAAATGATTACGAATTTGCGGCGCTTACAGTGGAAACCATGGAACCATGGTCAGCCGATATGAAAAGCTTTATTAAGGCTCTCCGGGCTCATAGACACCTCCGGAGATCCTAGAGCTGTTGCTTACCTCTCACAAAGGATTGGACTAGCTATCCTGAGAACTAATGCAGCCAGTTTCGTAGGAACCATGCCGCAAGCGGACCTACTAGAGAGGGTGTTCCGTTTTTATACTATTTATTAATTTATATACTTTAATATATAACTAGCTTAGTTTTATTTTAATTGAATTACGTTAAGTTTTATTTGTTTTGTGTATTTATGTTGAATTGTGGAAATATTATGTCGATTAAATAGATTTAATACCAGAAGTAACTTGTACCTGCTTTATTCCATCAAAACATTGACTTTATTTTTCAAGACAATCATCGAATTATATTATTTGATTTAATTTTGGAATAGCGCTTAAATCTATTTGGTTTTACATTTTCAGGCTTTGATACACCAAGGCAGCAATATAGTAGAGTACACTATATGCCCCAAGGCGATGAGTCGGAACTGGCTGCTCGGCCACATAGACCACGACACCAGGCAGTGGACGGACGGCGTTATATCCACCGTGGCTCTAGAAGTATCCAACCAACCGCCTGGTATGATTTATGCTTGTACATAACTACTAGCTAATCGCGGCGTGAGATTTTGTTAATAATATCGTAGTAGTGCTTGTAAAGTACCACGTGGTTTATAAATGAATTCAAAGGTTAAATTTGACTATAAGCTAGGGCTCAGTGGGTAGCGATCGTAATATAAAAACTTTTATTTGCATTGTTGGTAGAACACATTTTTCTCGTTTGTTCGGTCGAACCCAGGTAGCAGTACATTTTAGTAGGGACCTTGTCACAGCTATTGATAATTATACTAAATTCAAACCACTCTCACTTTAATACGTTACCTTAAGGATTTAAGGTTTTTTACTATTGATAACAGTCGATTGCTGTTTTGATCAGTGTGACCCACCAGAAATTTATCATCATCAGGTTATATTAGGTCTTTGGCATGGTCAAAAATAAATGCAGTAAAACCAGAATTTTATTAGTACCTAATCGGTTGTCTATTGCTGTCACACCACACTCTTTTCTGAAATCTGTCAGTATATATTTGTTCTGGCAAATAGAGTGTGAAAGCGACAGAGAGCGGAGTAGTATTAATACTCTGATCTCTGAGAATCGTTAGACAACCGTTGCCGAGGGATGCCATGCCTGGACGCCGGTATAGGTATAGAGTGAAGTGTCTCGTGCGGTTGTGCAGAGGTGTGCGGGTGGGTGGTGTGCGACGGCGACGTGGACCCCGAGTGGGTGGAGGCGCTGAACTCGGTGCTGGACGACAACCGGCTGCTGACGCTGCCCTCGGGCTGGCGCGTGCAGTTCGGCGCCAACGTCAACTTCCTCTTCGAGACACACGACCTGCAGCACGCCTCACCCGCCACTATCTCGCGGCTTGGAACCATATTGATAAGGTTTGCTTTAATTACAAGTTTTTTCACTCCACCTATTCTTTAAATTAGTCAATCTCCTGTTTGTACATGGTATGCCTTTAAAGTTATTAAGTTGATTATATCACCAACCGACAGTTTTGCCACGTGGTAGGGGTGAAACGCGCGCAGGGTGCAATGGCTAACGTCTCCACGCGGTGCAAATCTACCTGCTTGCGGAGCTGAAGAATATTAATGTTTTTACACAAAGATTTAATAAATATATCAGGATTATTTCCGTCTCGGGCGGAATCGCTCAGTCCCTCGCTACAGGATTATATGTGAATTTAAATATAAACATCTTTTTGTTTCATATTATCATGAAATGGCCTGTAAGATACCCTGATAGTATGTTTCTATTTTTGAACTTCTTATTTCCAGTGAGGAAGTCAGCTGCGCTCTAGAAGTTTTAGAAAGTTGGATGCTAAAGGCAGAGTATGATAACGAAGTAGTGAAAATGGCGCTCCCGTTGTTACAACAAGTTATTAAGAAATGCGTTAATTGGTTCAATGCTCATAGATCTGATGTAGTCTTTTATCAGTACAGTTTGACTGTGGTAAGTTGAGAAATATGTAAAGAATTAGGTTCAAACGTGTATTGATTCAAATTTGTTATTCTTCTTCTATTTCTATATTATTCTTCTTGATAAAACTGTATATGTTTGCTGCCTTTAATAAACAAACAAACTGTATTTCAGGTAAAACATATTTTAACTCAGTTTGAATACATAGTGCAATACGAATTAAGCGGTGAGCTCAAAACTGCAGAAGAACTGGTTTATTTGGCTGTCGAGCGGAGTGTTACCAGCGCAATCAAACCGAATGCTTTGGATGCTTTTCATGCAGAGGTAAATCTGACTAATTAAGAAGAACATTTATTTCATTTCCGAATGCTAGTAGGAAAGAAAATTTACACGTCAAATATGGTGACCCGCTGACTTATGTTCGTCCTCTTGTTTTATTTTTGTCATTATGGTAAATCGCCACGGGCGATGGGGTATTCGTGCGGTCTCCACGGATGACTATGACTAAAGTCGACCGGATTGGATAGCGATAGATACAATTGTTTTAGTAGGTTGCCGAATCACAAGTATACAGAGCAAAAAGTATGTCTATCGGCTAGGGCCATCGAGCCACCGCGTAAGATCATCGTATTCTCATTTAGCTATCGTATTAGAGTAAACAAGAGGTAAGTATGATAACTACCATCTTATTCGAAAATTAAAACAAAATATCACTATATTGGGACGCGAGCGTTGCATGGCTAGCACGTGTTATATTTCCGTGCGTCAATCGTTACACGCTCTATTCTATTCCAAATAATATTAAAAAGAAAAGATAAAAGAAATTTATTCAGTAAGTCTGCCGCTCGGGCACTTTACACGTCAAGAATCTACCAGCGCTTCCCAAGAGGAGACCACTGCTGCGCAAGAAACTCAGCAGTCAGCCATTTTTTAAACATATTTCATATTACAATGGTACTACTTAATCTAGCATTATATAAAGCTACAAATATTAAATTCAGCAGAAAAACATGCCAAAAATCTTACGGGAGAGATAGAGAGAGAAAAGAAAAAAGAAATAATAAAATCAACTACTTATGTGTATATGAGATGGTGCAAGATGACCACATAAAAGTTTCGATATGTTTTCCTGCATCAACGGTGTCCCCTAGACAGGAAAAAGCAGGATAAAGCTTTTGCATTTGAACAAATTATAATTGACTAAGTTTCGGGCATAGGCCAAGCATTTTTGTCTGTTAGATAATCCTCAACCCTATAATACGCTTTAGACATTAAAGACCTTTTCAAATATTTTTTAAGTGCTGGAAAGGTTAACTTTAAAACTACGTCAGGTAATTTATTATAGAAATGAATGCATTGACCAACAAATGATTTATGTACTTTACGGACACGGAATTTTCGAATAGCGATTTTATTTTTATTTCTAGTATTTAAATTATGTACCTATATCAGAGTTTTTGGTGAAAGAATCTAAATTCTTAATAACATAAATAATATTCTCGTAAATAAATTGAGACGCTACAGTTAAGATATTAATTTCTTTCAAAAGTTCTCTTAACGAGTCAGGGGAATTTAAATTGTAAATAGAACGAATGGCCCTTTTTTGTAACACAAATATAGTTTGAATGTCAACTGCCTTACCCCAAACCAGAATACCGTAAGACATAACACTATGAAAATAACTATAATAAACTAAGCGAGCTGTCTAGTAACGGTCGAATCCGTGAATGATTCGTAGTATATCGACAGCACTACTAGTAAATATTATGTTATCTAAAGCTTCCGGTACTAATTACCTGCCGGAAGTGGCATTAGGTATGTTTTACCATATTTCGTGATCGTTTTTCTCCAAGAAGATTTAAATTTACGTTAATATTTTTTGGTATTCTAATTTTATTTGAAATAGAGAATAGTTAGAAAGGTATATCCAAGCGACAAACAAGTCGCGGACAACTTATGCTGGCCGTGCTGGCGACTCTTATGGTTTTAAAATCTGTTTGCCACGAGATGAATACACGTAATTTATAAACGTCCTTAATTTGTATATTCGTGTTTCAGATGTCGGAGGTGCTCGGCCCGCCGCTGCCCAGTCCGCCGCAGCCCGGCGGCTGGGTGACGGAGGCGCTGTTCCTGTCCCCGCGCCTCGCCGCAGCGGAACCCGCTGTGCGCGCATGCCTGGCCTCGGACCACGACCACCTGCTTATTATAGGCCCTGATGCGAGCGCTAAGAAGTATGCTTTTATTCACCATCATTTTTACCTGACTGCGTAGAACAGACTAACGTTTTTCGGATCTATGCATTTATATTGTGGTGCACGGTCGGTCCTGGACCCTGGTCGCTACCCTTTAACCCGTCGCCAAACCGCAGTGCTCGCTTTATTGTATTTCGATGCAGGTGAAATGGCAAGCATATGTAGAGGCAGACGATTTGCAGTCTTAAAGTTGTCAACTCAAAGTCCTCTTACTGTCAGGTAGGCTGTGTGCTCGTTTACCTTCTCCAAGCCAACAAAATATATAGGTACCCACTTTATATTCAGAAGTATATTTGGGGGCCCTCCTTCGTGAATTGACAACACTATGTATATGTATTCTTTGTGAACTGTAATATTAGCTTTAGGGACAGTCCCCGATGGCAATAAATGCCTTCCACGCGAAAGCTAAGTTATAATATTCGCTATTAACATGAATTGAATAGTTATGAGAAAATACAAAAATACAGGCTATTTAGTTTTTAATGCTTGTTTTATGTTATAATTATTCTTCTTATTGTTGGCAGTGACAGCTTCATTACAATTTTCTATGAAATTATATTTCAAATTGCAGCTTATTAGCAGAGTACGTGTTGAGAGAGGGCAACGGAACTTTAATAACTATAGATTGTACGCCGATGTTGGAACCTACGGACATTATCGCAGAGCTGAAAAGGGTTAGTCATTTTCTAAATATATTTTTTTTTCACCATAGAATAGAAAAACATTTATTCGACAAACCCACACAAGTGTACATAGACACTATTTTGATTAAAAAGTTTGAATAATATTAACTACACTAACCTGTGATGACCCTAATTTTTATGTAAATCTGACTCTTACTGGACGTTCTAAGAAAAATCGAAAATGTTTACCTTCTATTATAACTATTGTAATCAGCACTATTTATTACGTGTAATATAAATTATAAGAGACTAAATAACAATATTAAATCATTCATTTAAGGGTTAAAATGAATACAAAAAAATAATTTAAGTAATAAAGCTTCGTCAAAAACCTTAGAAGCAACATGCTTCGTGAATAAAACTATTGTGACTATTGTTATTAGGTTGTGTTGTTTGTTAGACTTATTGTTATAGTTTTTTTATTAGATTTGTAACTTAAAAACATAATTGTTACTGCGGCTTTCCACTTGTCGGTTGCCGAATCGGATAAAATGTCGGATGTTCTGATGGCAATTCATGTTATATGAGGCTGTTCCCACCTGTCCGGTCCGAACTGATAAAATGTCGAGTGTTACATTTTACATGAATCCGACGGACCGACAGATGTGAACAACCTCATATAAAACGTATTGCCACCAGAACATCCGACATTTTATCGGATATGACACCCGTCAAGGCTGGGCAGTACGTAGGAATTTGGCATTTTCGCTCTTATAGATAAAGCCAACAATCTCCGAAATTCCTGGCCATAATAATGTTACATTTATTGCGGACAGCGCCCTTATTTTTTCGAAGTGTTTTTTGTTAAGCTATATGATTGAACTCGTTATGCAGAACAACTTGGTCCGGTCGGGCGGGCGCGGCGGCAACGCCCGCTTCACGCTGCTGGTGCGCTCGCTGCACCGCGCCGCCGTCGACAGCTGGGGTACCAGCGCCGTGCACTCCTTCCTCTTACAGGTAAGTCAATAAGGGTTGTATGTTGAGCTCAGGGATAATGGAGGTTCAGTGATTAATAGTACATACAACAAGGATATAAAACAAACCACATCATCTAAGAGTTATGGGATCCATTCGAGCCGGCAGGCGATGGTGGATAATTAAGTCGAAGATAAAATGGGTTTTAAGACCGAGTTATACACGGTGATATTTTTTTGGTGATCAGGAACCAATTTTTCTAATTCAGTTATTAATGGCGATCACGTTTAAGTCGCAGTTACATGAAACAAAACTTCTTTTTTTATGTAAAAAAAATGTTTTGAAACTAACTTTTAATTGAAATTAATTGTCACCCTACTAATTGTTCAGTCTATGAGTTTACAACCTCTTTCAAAAGATAGTAAATGTAATGACTGATTATGAGTAATAAGTTGTCATTGTCAAATGCATAACAAAGTCGTGGATATTGTTTAATATTAAATTTCGTCTGAAAATAATAAAAAGCATGCCTTCACCTTATCCGTATTCAAATCACGAGCGTTATGACATGGTACGTTTGTCAATACAAATAAATAGCTCAAGACGAACTCAAGAATTGTTTCACGAGATTCATCCAAATGTTCCAATTCCCACACACCATTTAATAAACCGCATACACCAAAACCTGCGTGACTTCGGTCAGTTTACAGTGCCAAGGCACGCTCTAGTACCGGGTCGACGTCACCCTGAAAGTCTGGATCGACGCATCTTAAGGTACTTTGCTCGGGATCCTCGTAGGAGCACTAGGCAAGCAGCGAGAAGATTTCGCGTTAATCAATCCTTCGTTTGGCGACTACTTAACTCGTCCGAATTGCATCCGTTTCACTTTAGGCCCGTTCAAGATATTTTAGCAAGAGATTTAGAGGGAAGGATGGCATTCTGTCAGTGGTTTCTGGGAAATCTCGAAACTAATATCTTGTGGTGGGATGAATCGACCTTCACGCGTGTTGGTCAATTTAATGTTCACAATGAGCACTTTTGGGCTGCGGACAATCCACGTCTCACCAGAAGAAATGCTTTCCAAGTACGATTTATGGTAAATGTGTGGGCGGGGATTACTAATGGCACTTTAATTGGACCCCATTTCATAGAAGGCACATTGAATGGAGGAAACTACCTGAACCTGCTAAGGCATGTGGTCACAGAGCTATTGGAAGATGTGCCACTGCCGTATTTACACAATTTACATTTCCAGCACGATGGTGCCCCTGCAAATTTCGAACGTAGGGTTCGGGGGTACCTAGATGAAGAGTTAAGAGAGAGTTGAGAGATGAGAGAGGGCAGTGGATAGGCTGCGGAGGCCCCATCCAATGGTCCCCAAGAAGTCCGGACCTCACTCCATTAGATTTTTATCTTTGGAATGACATCAAGCGTATTGTTTATGAACAAGATTCCAATACGGTAGAAGAACTCCGCCAAAGAATAATAAGTGCATTTAGTAAAATACGGTCCAGCACTGTTCTTAGCAGAATAAGAAATAATCACAGGCGTCGAGCGGAACTGTGTCTAGAGCAAAACGGTGGTCATTTTGAGCAGTTGCTAAATTATGTTTAAATTTAATTCGTTTGTTTTTAAGAGTAAGTTAGAAGTTCAGTGTTGGTTGAGATTTGTAGTTTTTTTGTTCAATTAAACAGTGGCTATTAAATTATTATCGTTTTACTTATTTATGAATTACATGTTAGCCAGCAGATGAATGTTAAATGCACCTTATGTTAATCAAATAATCACGTATCAATTATTTTTTTGCAGTTTCGAATCGTTATCTTATCATCACGCGATAACAACTCTTAACTGATAAGGTAACAAGTTTATTGACGTAATATCTGTCAAATTTCCCGCCAAAGCAATGGCACTTGACGTATCTACTTCACTTCAATAATTAATGTAGGATGTCCATGTATCCAGTGGTGATTGGTTTTAACAATATCATTAACTTGAATAAATTAAACAGCGAGTTAATTGTTTGAGACATCAACCATTAAATTCCATTTTTGTTACTTATTAATAATTTTCAACTCCTGATCACCAAAAAAAAATCACCGTGTATACTCTTTTACACTTCTATTACAAAGAAATAAATCAGTGATCATAAAAATTCCGTAACACAACAAGTTTCATCAAAGAAAACAACTTATGAATAGTACAAAACGAGACAAAAACCTCTTTCACGCCACGTTTTCTGCATGAGATTTTTAACTTAGGTCGAACACAATACTGCCAAGTCATACGTTGATTTTGTAATTATTTTTTGTTAATAATGGTTTTTTAATAGTTTTTAATTTCTTTTTTGTTAGATGCAACATAGAAGTCAAATAAATTAAAGTAAATGTATTCAAATAACAGGTTTATTATTTAATGCAGTCACCTCGTCTGTCTGGCTGTAGGGCTTAATTGTCTTAGTCTAGATGACAACACTTTATGCACTAGTGCTGACTAGAGTTAATTCAGCAGACATCCTTCCCAATCCTATTTCAATTTGGCGGTCTTTTTAATGCAATCAGACCTGTAACTGAACACTGAGACAACTGCCCCATTCGCTTGTTAGATACGGTTACTTAATGAATGCTTTAGTTTGTGCAGCAGACTTGTGTCCGCAACCTTTAAGGATGTTCCGCAGGCCTATTGCCCAATGCACTCGCAATCGCGATCGTATCCGTTTTCTTACTTGTTATTGTCATTGGCAGTCTGATTAGGACCCGACTGTATGACTTGACATAAGTTTATGAAACGTTACTGAGTTTCACGTTTAATTTAAGTCACATTTAGTCGGATGAATGGACTTTGAAGTCCATTGCGATCGCGGGTAAGTTACGCAATATATGGTGGTCCTTTTTTGGAATGATTTTTTCGCGTATGTAGTTACCGAACAAAACGAATAGTTTGGGATATAGGTAAACTGATAGGTATAATTCCCGACGTTTTCGGGTCTCGGCGGCAGATTAGATTCAGGAGACAGTCGGCAGCCCTATTTTACATCATCGAGTTATCGAATTAAACCAACTGGTCGGCTAGCATGCAGTTTGGCAGTTTTGTGTATGAACAATTTAGTGAGTGACCGATTACCTAAATTAGATTGTCATGATTAGTTATTTTTATAAAACATTTCGCAGCTGATACGGTGCGGCGGGTTCTGGGTGCGCGGCGGCGCGGAGGACGGCGCGCAGTGGTGCGGCGCGGGCGGCGCGCGCGTGCTGGCCGCCGCCGCCGCGCCGCCCGCGCCGCGCCTGGCCGCCGCGCTCTCGCTCGTCTTGCTCAGGTTACTGCCTATACTATACTCACTACTCGCAGCTGATACGGTGCGGCGGGTTCTGGGTGCGCGGCGGCGCGGAGGACGGCGCGCAGTGGTGCGGCGCGGGCGGCGCGCGCGTGCTGGCCGCCGCCGCCGCGCCGCCCGCGCCGCGCCTGGCCGCCGCGCTCTCGCTCGTCTTGCTCAGGTTACTGCCTATACTATACTCACTACTCGCAGCTGATACGGTGCGGCGGGTTCTGGGTGCGCGGCGGCGCGGAGGACGGCGCGCAGTGGTGCGGCGCGGGCGGCGCGCGCGTGCTGGCCGCCGCCGCCGCGCCGCCCGCGCCGCGCCTGGCCGCCGCGCTCTCGCTCGTCTTGCTCAGGTTACTGCCTATACTATACTCACTACTCGCAGCTGATACGGTGCGGCGGGTTCTGGGTGCGCGGCGGCGCGGAGGACGGCGCGCAGTGGTGCGGCGCGGGCGGCGCGCGCGTGCTGGCCGCCGCCGCCGCGCCGCCCGCGCCGCGCCTGGCCGCCGCGCTCTCGCTCGTCTTGCTCAGGTTACTGCCTATACTATACTCACTACTCGCAGCTGATACGGTGCGGCGGGTTCTGGGTGCGCGGCGGCGCGGAGGACGGCGCGCAGTGGTGCGGCGCGGGCGGCGCGCGCGTGCTGGCCGCCGCCGCCGCGCCGCCCGCGCCGCGCCTGGCCGCCGCGCTCTCGCTCGTCTTGCTCAGGTTACTGCCTATACTATACTCACTACTCGCACCCCATTATATTAATCTCACTCCCCCCACTCTCATCTTATCAATCTTAACTACAACAATCCTTCAATATTACAATACTGTGTAAGTGCGCTGAAATACTCTCTCGGGCTACATGTACAGTCAGCGTCATATATTTGGTAGCATCCAAAGTAGCCAAATAGTACGTTACACGTCATTATTACCGTAGTAACAAGGGCGTGTAACGAACTATTTGGCTACTTTGGATGCTACCAACTATATGACGCTGACTGTACCTATCCATACAGTTCAAAGTTAATTAATTTCTAATTATGCTCCTGCAGTCCTTTGTGAGCTGAACTATCAAGTGATAAACTCAATTGTAGTATGAAGTAGAATGGAAGTAGATAATGCTGCTACGATTCCTCTAGCGGTTTCACTGCGAAGAGTACTCCTTCATTCATTCTAAAATAATGTTGCTATACTAGCAGGGATCGGATAACTCCTTCATTTGATTAAGTGTATCAATCGCGTACTACATCATATGCTCTACTTATCGATAGGTTTACCCTAATGATGTGGAAACTGCTTCGAACTAGTTAACTACAACCATTGAGTTTATCAGTTTCGTAAGGGTCTCAGATTTAAGTACTTACCTTACGTTAGTGTTACCCTATCTATTCTCCCTTTCCGTTGACCCTGTTTCGCAGATTCTTGTGATTGCTTGGTTTCAAGCCTATGCAAAAATATTTTGTATGAACTGCACGTAGAGATTAAAATAGCTTGAAGCCATTCAATGAATACTTCATAGCTTTTCATTGGGGTACGTCGAAGATATGCTTATCGCATCGTTAGGGTTTGTAAAAACCAATCTATTATACACCCTAACGAAAACCCTTTAAAGGGTAAACGGTTTCAGTCTTTGTATACTAGACCCGCAATCTGGTCAAGATATCTAGTAAAAACTGAATGAGAAAGACTGAATAAATGCAATTGTTCAAGAATATCTATTCGACTGCCTGGGCGATTTTTAACGTTCTGATATAATATAACCATAAGTTTATACTTTTGATACATATATTCTGTTACTTTGTGTTTTAGGGAACCTGACGACGATGAGTTGCTGGAACTTGCTCGCGTTTATATGAGGCAGAGTACTGACAAGAATATTAAAGAAACTGACATATCTACTTTGGCTTCTAATGTGTTATCTATGTTCAAAGAGGTAAAATAATAAACTTATTTTTTAAGTTATATTTCATAAAATATAATCATAATTTATGTTTTTTTTTCCCAGATCACTGAAACGTTTCAATCTCGGCCTCATCATTACTGGACTACGTCTCACTTCCAGCACTGGTGTGAAAATGTTCAATTGTACGCCCCTTCCAACTTGGCAGAATTAAGCACGGTATGTTTTTTTTTTTACCGTAAAAAACGTAAAAGAAGACTTAATTCAGTGAGTAAATTTGGCCTTTCATTTTATTAATTATTATTTTAGGCTTTAATCGCAGAAGCGAAGAGCATATTCAAAGATAGATTGAACACCGACGAAGAGAAAGCTGACTTTGATTCAATATCCCAAAGACATTTCAAGGGAACTCAAAGTGGGACGGTATTCTTCGCTACAAAATTACGGAACGACAATGTGTATATGGAAGCAATGGATCATAAAGAATGGTATCAGACCACACAGAAATATATCAACCAATGTCGTAAGTGTATGATTATTTTTAAGTAAAACTTCGACTAGGTACTATATTAACTTTACTGAATAATTGGACGCGACTTATTAGGCAGAACAGTATATCTTTATTTTTGGCGAAATGATCGTTTTAATATTTTAACCAAACGTTTTTGTTAAAATAGAACGAAGAGATTGGCTAGTTAAAAAATAAGGTGCTCCAAAGTCTCCGCATTCAGAGCGTTGTCAGATATTGTGGAGCATTTTGTATGCTCTAATATATTTGATGGCAACTATAGTATAGACTGCAAAAATATGAAAGCCACCATTTTGTTGTTTGTTGTTACTTATATTACAACGTTTTGCGCTAACGAACTTTTCCTTACAGTGACAGAGCACGAGCAGAACGTGTTCGGGGAATACGGGGCTGAGGTTTGCTCGGAGCTGGCAACACTGTGTCTTGCATTCGCTCGGGCGGTAAGCGCGTTTAACAATACTTTTTGTTAGAAGTTGTGTATTTGACACAACAAATTTACGTTTTTGGAGACATCAAATGCTCATCGTCACCTATGCGACTAGTTTTAAGTTTCAAATGTGAACCAATTTTAAACTCATTTGGCATTAGATTGATCACATTCAAATCAGTTTATTTCCACTAACCCCTTACTTATAAACGTGGAATAAGCTTAGAATACTGTATGCCTTGCTTTGTCAGTTTCTTTCAGATGCAAATGTCACAATTACAGATAAGATGAAAGCATGGCATAAAGTATTCCAAGCTTATTCCACGTTTATAAGTAAGGGGGTTAATGTATATTGAGCCCTAAATGTAACGCAGATAGAAGAAAAGGACAGAGCTACAATTTATTCGAAAGATTGTGTGATCTATGGATTAAAAATCAGCCCTTACATATTCTGGGCACCCATCTGGTCTGTCTGTCCAGTCCGTGCGTATTAGTGAACAAGTTGCCGTCTCCAGACGAGCGGCGGCGTGGTGACGTGCGTGGGCAGCGCGGGCGCGGGCCGGCGCGCCGCGGCGCACTTGGCGGCCACGGCGCTGCCCACCGCGCTGGTCACCATCGGCGCCGCGCACGATTTCAACTCGCATTTCAAGAATGTTTGTATATTTCATTTTCTAAATCTCAATACTTAAGATGTTCCTGAAAAAGGTTGAAGTATGGACGAAAACGCTTGCCACTTTGTATTTTCTATGTTTATAGTGGTATAATATACATATATACATATGGTACCTCTTATGCACTTGACAAAAACGACGACTTTAACCTAAAAAAGATGTGTTTCGAAAGCTGAGTGAAATAATATACCTACCAAAAGACCTTTGTATGCACTTTTCTGTGCAAACTACTAGGACCTACTGATTGTATTTATCTCTTAGGTAAGACTTTACAATCGACCAAAAACGTGATTTATTACCGTAATGCATTTCGATCGCGCGTCGTTAAACAATAAGATCGATCAAGTTGTGGATCGTAAATAATTAATTCTAACGATATATTCAACATACTAGGATTTAATTTACACTATTAGTAAGTCAATGTGGTCGTGTGTAGGCGCTGTCCTCTGCGAGCGAGGGCACTCGCACGCTGGTGCTGGTCCGGGAGAGCGCCGCTGACGCCGAAGCGCTCGCCTGCATAGAAGCGTTGCGGCGCGCGCAGTCTACGCACGCAATGCCCGCGCGCATCGCGCCCGCGCTCAACAACGCTAACGCGCAACATATGCTGCAAAGTAACTACTTATTATGTATCAATCAGCTCTCTGGCGTCTTTAACCGTACTCTGCAATCATATGTCACGTTTTCAGATCGTCTTTTCTAATCGAAAACGTGTTCTGAACCTATCCGTAGCACGAACCCCTAACATACATAGATTTACGTTTTCTTACGGTTACTTCAGTTTTACTACTCGATGGCGATACTAAAGTCAACGTCAATGTCAACGTCAGTTGCTATCAAATTGCTCAGAAAATTGGCACTGATTTTAGCGAGTTACCTATTTACTAAATCATCATAACCATTTCAGATATAAAACAAAACCTAGGCATAGTGATATGCCTTGACAAAGACCAAGAAAATCTTTTTGAACTGTTGGAAAAGTATCCATTACTGTGTAAGGAAAGTCATTTCATTTGGATGGATCGCTGGAGCGATGAGACTCTACGGCAAATGCCACAATTAATCATACAGAGGTATCATGAAAGTATCTTAAAACATGCACTTAGTGTGGCTTAGGCACCAATGCACCAACTGCAAGTTTCAGCACAGGTAGAATATTAATTAGATTTCATTCCCCCATTTAGATTTCGCAAGTTTTATAATGTAGTAAGGTTCCAACCAAATTCAAAATCATATTCAATTCGATTTCAGATTGATAAAAGAGAACGTAGCAGAAACTAGTAAAGATCATGAAGCGATACCTGTGGAAGGGTTCGTGAACATTTACTCTAGCCTCGACCTGGAGTCGATGCGAGCGCCGTGCCGGTACGTCGTTTTCATCAAGACTTACTTCCACCTCGTGAGCCGCAAGAAAGAAGCTCTACTGCAGAGGAAGAATATGCTAACGGTATGTATCAACAAAGGTGGACCCGGGTATGTCCTTAAACTACGCCCAGAACCACCGGAGGATGGGCAGCAGCGTCCTCTCAGAACACGGTGAAATACTGCGATCGCCAACCCGCCTGCCAAGCGTGGCGATTATGGTAATTTTCTCCCCAAGAGAAAAAACAAAAACAACCATGGATATTGCACAACCAATAAATCGGCCCCCAGTCCCCGGCGGCCCCGCTATTCCTGGCTACGGTAGCGGTCGCGGTAACGGCGGGGCGGGGGGTGCTAAGAATCTCCGGCAGAGATTTGGCTACCACCACCGACGACCCCTGGCCCTGGCAACTTATAACACACGCACGTTGAGGGCTGACGAGAAGATCGTGGAACTTGAGGAAGAATTGAGCAGGTTACGCTGGGACATAGTGGGTTTATCAGAAGTCCGAAGACAGGGGGAGGACACGATAACTCTTAAGTCGGGTAACCTGTTCTTTTTCCGGGAAGGCGACAAACTGTCCCAGGGAGGTGTCGGGTTTATCGTCCACAGGTCTCTTGTGAACAACGTTGTCAAGATCGAGAGTGTGTCGTCAAGAGTAGCTTACCTTATACTCAGAATCACCAAACGAGGTGTTAAAGTGTTTGTATAGAAACGCCACTATGTCAGTTCGCCTTCAGGACCGGAACTCGAAGCCTATCCAATTGCAGCGAGGAGTAAGACAGGGAGATGTAATATCTCCGAAACTGTTTACTGCTGCATTGGAAGACGCTTTCAAGCTTCTGGACTGGGGTGGTTTTGGCATCAGCATAAATGGCGAATACATCACTCACCTTCGATTCGCCGACGATATTGTCATCATGGCTGAGACCCTGGAGGACCTTGGTACAATGCTCGATGGCCTCAGTAGAGTCTCTCAACAAGTGGGTCTTAAAATGAACATGGACAAGACGAAAATCATGTCAAATGTCCATGTCGTACCCACTCCTGTCAAAGTTGGTGACTCTACTCTCGAAGTTGTTGACGACTATGTATACCTAGGACAAAAAATCCAGTTAGGTAAGTCCAACTTCGAAAAAGAGGTCAATCGTCGAATCCAACTCGGATGGGCAGCGTTCGGTAAGCTACGCACTATCTTCTCGTCCCAAATACCACAGTGCCTCAAGACAAAAGTCTTTGATCAGTGTGTGTTGCCAGTGATGTCGTATGGATCCGAGACATGGTCGCTTACAATGGGCCTCATAAGAAGGCTCAAGGTCACTCAAAGGGCGATGGAAAGAGCTATGCTGGGTGTCTCCTTGCGAGATCGAATCAGGAATGAGGAGATTCGCAGGAGAACTAAAGTAACCGATATAGCTCACCGGATTGCAAACCTTAAGTGGCAGTGGGCGGGGCACATTGCTCGTAGAACTGATGGCCGTTGGAGCGGAAAGGTTCTAGAGTGGCGACCGCGAACCGGGAGACGAAGTGTTGGCAGACCTTCCACAAGGTGGACTGACGATCTGATAAAGGTCGCGGGAAACCGCTGGATGACAGCAGCAGAGGACCGATCGTTGTGGAAAACCTTGGGGAAGGCCTTTGTCCAGCAGTGGACGTCTTGCGGCTGATAATGATGATGATGATGATGTATCAACAAATATTTGCGCAGAGCAGTAAAAACGCCAATTATAATCAAGGTATAGTTTCATCCTCACCGACAACATTTTCTCATGAATTTATAGCTGGCCAATATGACGGTCGGACCCTAGAAAAAAGGAACATTCTCACCTCTTAGATGTAACTGATAGTTTACTGAAGTATGAATCGTATGTTGACGACGTGTTTAGCCTAGTAGATAGTCCTGCCTACGAAGCTGGCGATCATGGGTTCAATTCACGGTAAGTACAGTCAAAGACTTAAATTTGTGACCCACCTTAGTTCCAAAGTCAATCTACATTCTACAGCAATAATGTTGAGGTTTCTTTCAATTACAAATGTCTTGGCATCCCTAAAGACAGTGACATCTTCAAGAAGTTTTTTTTGAAACGGGTAACAAATTAACGTCCGTGACCGTACAAATATTTGACTGATAGACGCGAGTCATAGATGTTTTTTATGTATTTATTTCTCAATAGTTTATGGATTTATCGTTGTCTAATACTCAGTTTTGGCATCAATCATTCCATTTCTTTAATCGATTAACGAATTAACTGAAAATTTAATCGATTAAATGAATCACGATTAAATTTAGCTAACACTGCTAATGGGTATAAACCAAAATAAATGTCCAGTTGAAGAAGAGTTTTGTCACCGTAACGAAACTGTCGATTAACGTCAAACACATACATTTTTGTAACGAAATTGTTGGTTAGACATCATTTAAGTGACATTTAAATAGTGTCTTTATGTACATTTATTTTGGTTTTTACCCTAATACTCATAGTACAAATCTAAAGCTTAGTTTGGGTCGAGGTCAATTTGTGTGTGAGTGACGTGATCGTCCCCTGATATTGATCTGCCGGTCACTTGCAGGCCGGCGTGGAGGCCCTGCGGGGCGCGCGCAGCGAGGTGGCCGCGCTCCAGGCGGAGGCGGCCCAGCAGGAGGCGGCGCTGAACGAGAAGCAGGCCAAGGCCAACCAGGCGCTCGACCAGATCGGGGCCACCGTGCGCGCCACCACCGACCGCAAGGAGGAGATGCACGCGCTCAAGAAGAGCATCGAGCTGGAGAACGACAAGCTGCAGATACGGTACATATACGAGTACGAGTAGCACACGGCCCGAGCCCGCCGTTTAGCTCGAATATTTTTGGTCAAATGTGTAATTTCCCAATCAGCTATTTGTACCTACCTATTATTTTTATTTCATTTGCAGATACCAAGACAACTAAATACGTCAGTTAAGTTTGGATAGACTTGTGACTACTTCTTAATATTAATGTTTTGTAATTGTTTATATTCAATAAAGAGTTTACATACATACATACTGCTGCAAAGGAAATATTTTTTGTTTATTAAAAAAATCGGACATAATTAATTTAAATGAAACTATGAGCGAGAATTCCCCGAGACCAATTGGTCTCAGCACTGAAGTTTAATTTCAGCAACATAAGTTTTTTATTTACGAGTAACGAGTTTAATCACTTTTTTTTATCCGTTTTAGAAAGAAAGAAATTGAAAAAGAATTGGCGTCTGTGGAGCCGGTTATAGCTGCGGCCCGATCAGCAGTCGGCAATATACGTCCGGAATCACTAAGCGAAGTGAGTTTTAATCACTAAGAGCGTAAGTTTTAGGTGCTACAGGGACCTACTAAACTAAATTAAATAAGAAATGAACGTACATCTGTGTCCCTCAGGAACCTATCTTCCTAGTAACTAACTGGACTTGTCGAATTCATCCTTGCAGATACGTTCTCTGCGCGCGCCCCCAGACGTGGTACGGGACGTGCTTGAGGGAGTGTTGCGGCTCATGGGCATAGCCGATACTTCGTGGCACTCTATGAAGAACTTCCTTTCAAAACGGGGCGTCAAAGAGGACATAAGGTAAACCAGCTCAAAGAAATCGGCTCATAGTGCAAACAACTTTTGATTTTTACGTTTAGCACACGGCCCTTTTTAATTGATTTGGGTTTTAGAGAAGTAAAAACTAAACTATGAGATTTCGCTGACTCTCATAGTCGTCAATTATACTAGACTCGAAATAACTTCCGAATTACTTAAAGATGCCAGACACTGTCCTCGCATGGAGGTATGTTTCTTTCCTCTTAATTTATAACAAAAACATTAGCCTTATTGAAGTGCCACAGGGCAGTATAATAGTACCTTTACAATTCTATCTATATAATTAAGACTTGCGGAACGTGATCGATTACTACTTCATATCATTTGCTGTTGAAGTAACACTCTTTTTAAGCGTTACCCATTTAAGAAATATATAGTTATGCAATGAATTATAATACAAATTGTAATGAAGTTTACCTCGTCTAGATGCCTGGACGCGAGTCAGATAAACCCGGAGGCGGCGCAGTCGGTGCAGCGCCTGCTCGACAAGCGCGGCTCGTCGTTCGACCCCGCCGTGGCCAAGCGCGCCAGCGCTGCCTGCGCGCCGCTGGCCGCCTGGGTGCGCGCCAACCTGGACTACGCCGCCGCGCTGCACCGCGTGCAGCCGCTGCAGGCCCAGCAGGCGCAGCTCACCCGGTCAGTGACTGGGATAGGAGGAATGGAAAGTCGTCATCTGGTTAGGTAGTACTAACCAGATGACGACTTTCCATTCCTCCTATCGTCCCGCCCTGCTCCGCGTATCTAATATATTTTCCCTCAGCTTGCCAAAACGGTCTGATGCAATGTGAACCTTATATTTGACAGCTCGCTAGACCCTAACGTTACTTACGACAGTAGAAAAAAGTGAAGAGCTAACCACGACGTGTCTAGAAAATAAATAAATAAATAAAGAGCACAACAGCTGCCATGTTCATTATTATGCCGACGCTGTTCTTGATTGAGCCGTTTTCTTATAATTATATCTAGAAATCTAGAAGAGGCTGAGAACCAGCTGACCGCATTATCCAGCGGTTTAGCGACGGTAGACGAGCGGGTGGCCGCGCTGAAGGAGCAGCTAGGGCAGCACACGCGCGACGCGGCGGCGATCGAGCTGCGGCTCGGCGGCGCGGCCGACACGCTGCGCGCCGCGCGCGCGCTGCTGGACCAGCTGGCGCACGAGTACGCCGCCTGGGAGGATGACGTGAGAAAACACTATTCACGACCACTTTTAACATAGCGTCATTGCTTTGAAAAACCTCGTATCTCACATTTTGTGACAAACAATTTTAAACTGAAACGTGAAGAGAATTAAGTTCAAACTCACACATCTCGAAATATCAGATACGAGTTTATTCTAAAGTAGTAACGGTAGCTCCTTTCTCAAGAACTGCTGTAAATGGAACCATCTATGATTGTGTGACTGCCGTTATTTTAAACGTAATTCCAATTTCAAACTATACTTTCATTCGTCCATTCGATACGTTCGTGATACCTCTTGTAAAACAAGTTATCACTTTGATACAATCATAAATCCATACCATTTTTGTACATCTTTATTAAACAACCACTGGCACCTGGCACTGAACAACTGGCCAAGATTGAACTTAAAGACAGCGTAGTTTCACGAAAAATCTTCGTAATATTATATGGGTATTTGTTAAACATTGTAGAAACCGTTCAATTACTGCTACAGTTTTTTCACGTATGACATACAGTCATGTCATGATACAGAGTTTTAAGATAATCTTGAATGTAGCTTTTTGCCAACTTTAACTTTTTTATGTATTTTCGAGTACCTTCAATTCCACTGATTGAAAAGATACTTACTTTCTCGTCCTGATTGTCCTGTTTTCAGATCTTATTTTCTTGTAAATTTCAGCTAGAACACATATCAAAAGAGATATTAGAAGTAAATTTGAGATCTTTGTTAGCCGCTGCGTATATTATCTATCTTCCAGATCTAACGGAACCCCGAGCAAGGTAAGAAAATTAGTTGCTAGGTGAATATACGTACTGTGATTTGTTTTGGAAGTATTTAATTTATTCGTTAAATTATTATATAATTCCAGGGAGTACATCAGCAAATGGAGTTCGATATTAGGTTTTGAGGACCCATCGTTTTCCCCGATCAATTTCCTCGCAAGTACGGAGAAACAATTAAAATGGGACGCGGATGGGCTGCCGTCGGACAAAACTGCGGTGAAGAACGCTGTAGTGATTGACCAGGTATGCACATAATAAGATCTATGAACAGGCTACGCGGCGCTGCTGCCGGTGTCATTGCTTATAAAATTGTTTAAAATTTCGTATTTCATGCAAAATTATGAGTTGTCTTGGTTTGAGGACTTAGAGACGATTAGTTTATTATGAGTTTATTTATAACTTTTATTAAATTAAATCTTTTCTATTTTGCAGTATCTAGAGCCTAATAAATGTGGGTTCATCCCACTGATCATAGATCCAGACGGCGATGCCATGACTTGGCTTAAGAGCACTCTGGCGGATTCCAACTGCGACTTCGTGCCGCAGCATAGCGAAAAGCTGCATACTACACTACAGTACGCCGCAAGGTAGGTTCAATTACAACTAAATTGAGAAGTTAGTAGAACGCCGGAGCGAAAGGGGTATATATCAACTCGGCAATGTCTCGGTAAGTCTAAATCCCCCTGCGACACACGCTACGCACACACGCTGCACAAGTAAGCTACATGGATCGATTTTATGTTCTAGAAGTGTGTAATTTTGTACGTGTGTTACTGGAGAAGGATCTACATAGATTTTAACAGGTAGTTAATATGTAGTCTTATAATGAGAGAGTATATTTAAGGGTAATGTCGTTGTATGGTGGTCGCAGGCTGGGCCGCACGGTGGTGGTGACGGCGGCTGAGGGCGTGCGCGCGGGCTGGCTGGGCGGCGCGCGGCTCGTGCTGCACTCGCGCGACGCCTCGCTGCCCGCGCGCCTGCCGCCGCACCAGGCCGCGCAGCTCGCGACGCTCCGGTTCACCGCGCGCCGGCGAGGCCTCATCGGTACTGTGGCCACAGAATAACTAATAGTACAAGTACAGAACTTGCACTCCCCTACTAAAACGCGGTTTAGGTATAAAAAACGTGCCTACGCTATGCCTCTCTTACTATCATATAACTTGTATTCATTCGCACGCGGCACGAGTAGCGCTAGGGTTGTCACTCGCCTAGAATACATCAATGAGGTCAAAAAATGTTTTAGCTGATCAGATGTCGTTCGCTCACTTGCGGCGGTGTATCAATGTGTTTTTAGCCGACTTCAAAAAAGGAGGTTCACCTTACGTGGGTTTATTTTTTTTATGTTTCGCAATATAAGGCGACTGGGCCGATTTGAAAAAATCTTTTTGCGTTTGAGAGAGTACACTTTCCAGTTAGTCCCATTCTGAACCCGTAAGGATCTGGTAATGGGATCCTAGAGAAATCGAGAGAACTCTTCAAATGTTATTGGCATGCACAAGGTGATTTTGGTATTTTCAGTAAAAAGTCCAGCATTTACATTCAGAAAGTATGATTTGGTAAAGTAATTAGGTGCACAGGATAACACTACGAGTATTAACTTCGCGATACGACCGTTCCGTGCGTTCAAGGCGGCAGATCGTGGCGTGCGCATGCTCGCTCCGTCGCTGCCGGCCCCGAACTGAATTCCACACGCCGTGTGACCGAGCGGGCAGGTTAATAAGGCGGCGCGCCACGCTCAGTGCAATCCCTCTGCTGTGGCTTCAAATAATCTCTTTGCTAATACACTTCAATACTTTTATTTCAAATGTCAATAATTAGTAGTATTTGCACCCTGCGCTTAGGAAACTTTTGATTTATTTCAGATCAACTCGTGCATTATGCACTGCAGCAGCAAAATCCTGAAGTCAATGAAAAATCTAAACAGATAAAACTGGAAAAGGCCGTCATGCAGAAACAGCTACATGAATTGCAGGTGAGAATATCAAATTACTAAGATCACCGTTAGAATTCTTAGTCATTAACATTGTCGTCATGTCAGCCGAAATACTAGTAATAATGATTTGTTCAAGAGAAATACCCTTAGAATCATCATTGTAATATAATTGTTTTACCACAAGAAGCTAGTCGTTAACGCGATCTACTCTTTTTCTCGAGTTAAAATGTACTATTATAAGTATCACCCGTTGAATAGAATATCACTGTTTGTTGTAAATGATGTCAGCAGTAGAAGGTCCCCTAAACAGGAGAACCTCCTGTTGGACCTGTCGGCGAACGGCGACATCCTGCGCGACGCGGCGCTGGCGGCGTCGCTGGCGGGCACGCGCGGCGCGAGCGCGGCGGCGGCGGCGGCGCTGGCGGCGGCGCGCGGGCTGGAGTCGCTCGCGGCGGCCGCCAGCGCCCAGTTCGCGCCCGCCGCCGCGCGCGCCGCCGCCGTCGCGCTCGCCGTGCGCGCGCTGGCCGAGCGCCGCCCGCTGCTCGCGCTGCCCGTCGACGCCGTGCTGGACGTCTTCGGCGACGCGCTCGAGAGGGGCAGGGTGAGCCCGAGGACTACGCCTTCGTGATCCGCCTCTCTTTTTATCTTAGCCTATATTTTATTTACCTTTTCAACGCCAAAAACAACTAAAGTCAGCATTACCTATCGGGCTTCCGACACCCGATTTGTTATTGCTTGTTGTCAGAAGTACGGCTTAAAACCGATTTTCTTATGTACGACTCTTGTTCAAATGTGCGAAGCTTTTGAAACAGAATTGGCGTGTAAGTACATAACACTTTATGTTTGATGGGGATCATTGGATAAACACATCGGCCCCTTTGAATTCACTCCTCTTTAGTTCAATTACCCTCATACACAACCAGCTGTTCGAATATACAATTCCTCAATAATTTATCTTCACCGTAAGATGATCGTGTAATCGTAAAAAAATTAATTGGAACGTAACGGCTTCTAACTCAATACCTTTCAATAACGATTCAACTCCCTAATTCGTCGCACTAGACTAAGGGTAATGTGTGTGTATGTGTGAGGTTGTCAAATGCATAACCATTGTTACAACTCAGCCTTACGTAAGTTTTGGTTATTTACGCTACAAGCTACCTACAGCATCACATCACCACCCACATCCGCATTAAGCTGTCACGGTGAATCTCACCAAAAATAAAGAATAAATTCAAAAGGTTTATTTAGTAAAAGGGTCACATGTGAGCTCTTGAAAAGACTAATGGGTCTATAGTTGTTCAAGGTCAGATTTATCGCCTTTTTTATGGAGAAGAATAATTTTCTACTGGCAAAAAGTTTTTCGGAAAGGTATCTGTTTTTACAATTGAGTTAAGAAGATTGGCGACATGCGGGAGAAGTGTGGGTTCCCTATCTTGAGTACATCTGTCGTGATGCCATCCTCGCCAGGGCTTTAACCGTATTTCTTCTTGGATAGTGCAACACTCTTCTTATTATTTTTTATTTCAGGATGGGAAAGAAATCAATAATGAAGCTGTGGTTAAATACTTTATGAGAAGAATTATAGAGCGAGTGCTGCTTAGCTTGCACAAGAGAGACAAGTATATCGTAGTCCTGCACCTCCTGAGGCAGGTTTATGATCATCTCATACCAGAACAGGTAACGTGGGACACTATACAATATCTTATTACATATTTATTGCTTATCATATTTGTATTAATAAATAAATAAAAAATAAATAAAATTTATTTTATTTTATTTATTATTTAATATTTACTTTAATTGTTTCAGCTTTGGAAAATATTAATTGGTAGCTACGAAATAATCGAAGATGTTGCAATCGTGGATGATATAAAAAAGACCTATCCTTGGATACAAAGTGAATACGTCAAGAAATTAGCACAACTAAAGGTATGCTGAGATTTTTTTCTTTGCTTTTTCGAAAAAACTATATTTAATTCCCTTATATAAATTTATTTTTTGTTTAGATGGCAAATGAAGATCTCTACAATAAGCTATCGCTACACGACGAAGAGACGTGGAAGCAGTTCCAGGGCTCTGGGGAGTTGATCGCTCTCAGTAAACTCAAACTCGCCGAATTCGAGACGGTCGTGGCGGTAGCTCTGTTGAGGCCCGACAGCTTGTACCGCGCTGTGGTGGCTTTTGTTGATCATTTGCTTGGTACGTTGAGTTTTCATGTTCCAAGTGTGACTTTGATATTTCTATTTAAACGGTTTAATAAAAATAAATATAAAAGCTAATTGCACTTATGGTATCTGTATACCATTAGTGCAATTAGCCTCCTTATAAGTTCAGCTGCTCAAATTTGTAGATTTCCTCTCAAGGTTTTTTTTCAACGTAACAGCATCGGGTAATGAACTAAAATAGTAGTTTACGTGACGGTTTCGTTTCATAAACCACACTCATGTTGTAATGCCAATTACGCAGAGTCGCGTACAATACTTTATCTACACACATATTATAAGTACTCTAAGATGGGTTCAGAAGCCGAAAGGCAAATGACCTGCATTGCTACCAGCGCTACCTGTAACATAGCTAAGTACCTACCAATTTCACCAAACGA
This sequence comes from Acleris sparsana, assembly GCA_923062465.1. Taxonomy (NCBI): domain Eukaryota; kingdom Metazoa; phylum Arthropoda; class Insecta; order Lepidoptera; family Tortricidae; genus Acleris; species Acleris sparsana. The sequence goes on from OV281289.1 coordinate 12,804,067, forward strand.
TGTTAAATTTAATCAATGTTAATCAATTGTTGTCTACTTGTTTAAGCAGAATTTTGAAGTGGCACAATAAACTCTACAAAGAAATGAACTTAATGAAATCAATTTACGACTTACGATACGACGAATTGACAACAAAAATGGCGGCAAAAGAAACAAGTCATGTGTCACAAATATGAATGGTTTTTTTTTTTTAATCATATGTTAGACATACTAATAAAGTCCCTATTCTCATGTCGTTCGAAATTCAAATATCCCACGATATTGTACTAAAAAATATACCGAGTTGACGTTCCAATTGATACTAGAATTGGACCTATTTAAATTGTGTTAATTTTGGAACATGTTCCAAATTTGAAACTCATAACCTTACCAAAATCTATACTGTTATAACCATTACAGTACAAATTTTACCTACTACCACAGACAAGAAACTTTTCATAGTAAAATTAGTTGCAATAATGCTGGTCATTTCCTACGGGTTTTGAACGCATAAAAGAGGACTTACGATATGTGCGTAGATAAAAGTTATTATACACATGGCACCCGCTTGAGCATAAACTTAGCTATCGACGCTAAAGGGCATTGCGTAAGTTTGTATGAGAAAAAAATGTCTTATTTTTTTCGATTTTTATATAGTTATTTAGAGGACCTCTAAATACACATAGGATAAAGATTATTTATGGCGTTTAATAATATCGAAGCGGAGAAATTAAAGATTTAAGTATTCAGTTTTTGGTACTAATAGTACCAAAGCCATGCCCAGGTATGAATATTTAAATATCTCGGCTCCGATGCACTTTAGAGTATTACATTACGTAACAAAATATGTATATTTTGAATAATTATACCATAATTTACCACTTTTACTAATAGCTGCTCACCCTGAAAATGTATAACTTTTACAAATGACAACGCTTTTACCGAAGTAATGTTGTGTGTGGCAGGCGCGGGCGTGATGGGCGGCGGCGACACGCTGGCCCGCGCGGCGCGCTGGGGCGGCGGGCGCGGCGCGCGGCCCATACTGCTGCTCGGCGCGCACGCCGCCGACGTGCTCGCCGCGCACGCGCGCGCGCACGCGCTCACGCAGGTACATACAGCGCACCTGCCTTTATACCAACATCCGATAGTCTACGCTTCGAACCTAACTATTTTATTAAGCATTGATTTTTATAAGAACGACTTTTAGATTGAGTGGCGCAATTTGTTTGTAGAGCAAATTGTAGCGACATGAGTACATGTTAGCTAAGTAATATCGCTACGGTCGACCCTTTGTATTGAAACTCATATTCTCATCGACCTCATTGTTTAAATAAATAACGCAATAAAGCAGCTAAGATACGAGTACAACTTTGGGTTTTTTTCTCGTTATTCTTTTTAAAAGTATTGCGTTTGACATTAGTTGCAACATAGTTAGTTTTTGTGTGCGGGTTGTTGGACTGGTGTCGTGTGCGTCGCGCAGGTGGAGCTGTCGGCGGGCCCGGCCGCGTGGGCGGCGGGCGCGGTGGCGGCGCGCGGCGGCTGGCTCGCGCTGGCGGCGGGCGCCGCGCCCTTCCCGCCCGACCTGCACGCCTTCCTCGCCAGCAGGCCGGTCAGTGCTCGCACCGGGGCAAACATGCCGTACTCGTACAGCCAACCAGTTATAACTAATTACTTACTCGGATGGAACAAACAACATTGAGTAAACAATACTATACCCATATACCTATATAAAAAACACGTCTATTTATCATATTTTAAGCCAAATTGTGCGGGATTGACGATGTAATTTTCCAATGTAATTTTCAATTGAGTGTATGATTTTTTGATATAGCAGTACTATAGGGTTCTGTTTGTTCTAGGCCGAAGAGTTCCATCCTGACTTCCGCCTGTGGATTGTCTCCGAAGATCGAGATATACCCCCTCTTATATCCAACGCCTGCGTGAATGTTATTATTGAGGTATTGAACTTATTTCGACAGGGTTCTGGATTAGTGAAGCCTCAAAAGAAAAATACATAGATGCGAAGTGACATAGTATGTCTTGGGGTTATTTTAATTATTCGAATTTGGGTATTTGATACAGAAACAATAATAAACAAAACATTAAAAAAGGGCTTTATATTTTATCAAAAACGTAGATTTAGGTTTTCTATTCGTCTCGCATATGGCAGTTTTGGTTGATATCTTCATGGACACAATTGACACGTTTACGATCGACTTATTTTCCGTCATGAATGTGACATTGGAACATGTCGTAAGTGATGTTAACATTGCCTTAACTCGTCAGGCCCCAGAAGGCGTGAAGCCGAACGTGCTCGGCACTCTGTCGGCGTGGGGGCAGTACAGCGGCGAGCCGCACGTGGTGCGCGCGCACGCGTGTCTTGCGCTGTTGCACGCTATTGTGCAAGAACGCCGCGCCTACATCCCGCACGGTGGGCTACTGTACTTACAATAATAGCGTCTAACGAATAATGTAAACAGGATCGCAGTCCAAAGCTGTTGATGTACAACTTAATTTAGAGCCAGTGCAGGCATGAAATGCGATACGATACGTACGATAAAGTTTGATTAGTCACCGTTGGCCTCTCCCCGGCTCTCAATTAAGCCGTACGCCTATAGTACTAAATAAATAACATTCATAGTTTATCTTTGTAGTTAATAAATAATTTAGTAAATAAATAACATTCATAGTTTATCTTTGTAGTTAATATTTGCCGAAAGTTAGTTATACTTAATGCAATGAATAACTGTTATCCTTCATACAAGAGATTGTGTCCGTACGGTGTGGAGTGAGCAGGGTCGTTGGTGTATCAGGCTGGAGTCGTTGGTACGCGTGGGAGTGGGGCGAGGTGTCTGCGGGCGCGCAGGTGCTGCGGTCGGGCGGCGCGGCGGGGCTGGCGGGCGCGCGCGCGCTGCTGGGCGCGCTGTACGCCGCGCGCGTGGCCGCGCCGCCCGACCGCGCGCTGCTGGCCGCGCTGCTGCGCGCCTGCCTCGCCGAGCCGGCGCTCGCGCACGGCTGGCGCGGGCCCGCGCCCCACCACGCGCCGCTGCCGCTGCCGCTCGCCGCGAACCTGCAGGTCGGTTTACAACTATTCAAACCTGCTCTTCTAACTGTTGACACGAGTATCTCTAGGGGCTTGACGATCGCATTATACTTATTTATGTAACTGGTACATAATAAAGCTTGCGAGCGCTCTTATGACACGCACGAGTACCTTAAAAACTAATTATCTACCGCTGCATACAATTTTTTTTTAACAAGCTTAAAAAGGAAACAACAAAGTTTTTTATTTTATTGCTCTTGATCACCAAACACCATCACTGACATTGTTCATACACGAATCCATGGTCTAACAATGCTATAATAATTGTTTCAAACCGCTGATATAGATATCGGTATCAGAATACTACATATAGTATTCTGATACCGATATCTATATCAGCGGTTTAAATTGTGTGTGTGTGTGTGTGTGTCGATCTTAAAATCCATTTTATCCTCGACTTAATTTTGCAACCTCGCCTTCCGGCTCGGATGGATACCATAACAGTTGGATAAAATGTTTTGTTTTATGTCCTTGTTGTACAATCTACTATATCCTAACCTGTCTAACCAAGACTTCAATATCTTACGATTATTTAAAATTAAACTAGTAGGCAATATCTTAAAAGCCTTAAGACATGTATAATGGTAAATTAGGTCAGGATGTTAAAAATGCCATCTTCTGCCCCTCTGCTATTCCTGAACATTATTGAACTTTAAACACTTAATAAACGTATGGTACCATTTTGGCAGGCATACACCAGCGCTTTCAGCGAGCTACCGGATATAGACTCGCCGCAGCTCCTGGGTCTGCCTGCCAACTGCCGACTCGCTTGGGAAAAGAACGCCGCCGAAGACATTATAGCCGGGTTAAAGGGTAAAATGTTTAAGGTTGTTTTTAACTCCGGTCAAAAATGAGCCTGAAACCCTGTGTGTGTGTCTCACTGTCATGTCAAACTTCGCCTCACGAAAGGGATTTTACAATTGCATATATCGATATCCAGCGTACCCAATTATTCAAGCCTTTGCCAGCACGCGTCAAGAAACTGTTGTCTCTGTATCTAGAGGATGCAGATCTAAGTGATATATGGGGGAGCCTGCCGTTTGGCAAAAATATGTTTCCCAAATGTATCGTTTCCCAACTTTTTCATTTGCCAACCCAATGTTATATTTTTTTTTCAGGATTTATTTTAGTACCATCGTGTAGAACCCTACAGGTTAGGTTAGGTTAGTTTTTATAACATACTGAAATATTTACGGTTACAGAAAACAAAGCGGGTTGGCAAATGAACCAGTTGGGAAACGATACATTTGGCAAACATATTTCGCCGAAACAAAGGTAACCCGATATAGGGGGATAATTCCTATTATTCAAGTTTTTATTCCGCTGATGGTTCTTAGCTAAGTGATTTGGTCGATCAAGAATTATGACTGTCAGCTCTGAAATAAACTATTGTGTAGTCACATTACGATGCATCTGATTGGTTTCAGTATTTTTTTGTATTTTATAAGCGGGCTGGTTTCCGTAACTCGACGTGTAGCGCCTATTTTGCGAGTGGGTGGCATTACTACATAATGTTCAATCAAGCCATCCCAACTCTTCAAGGAGGCCCACCAAATCTTTAATGTCCGTAACGTCGGGGAGACACCTCAGTGAACTGAGGTGTTCAGCTCTGTACTGCGCCACCTCGGTGCAATTCAGCACTACATGGGTGGCTGTTTCTTCTGTCTCCATGCACACACGGCGTAGAGGACTGTCTGAAACAACTAAATTAACGATGTTGGTTTGTTAAATGGTCTATGCCCATTTAGAACACTAGTTACCATCCTTAGTCGAGACTTGCTCAGTCGGAGAAGTGCCTTGGAGAGTCGACTGTTGATAGTAGGCAGTGTTTCTTTGACCTGTCCACACTTATCGCGACTCACCCAGTATTCCATGTGTAATCTCTTGGTACCATTCAGCAGCAGGGATTGAACCTTTCTAAAGGGGGTTGGGATGATCGTTTGGGGGCCTATAGCAATTATATCCGATCCTCGACGGGCAAGTTCATCCGCAGCATCGTTTCCTCGGGAACCACTGCGACCTTTAATTCATTGAAGTGTCAGTTGTCATACCTCCATTAGTCGTCTGTGGCACTCGTAGATTAGCCCTGATGTAAAGGTGTGACTCCTCAGGGCTTGTAGTACTGCCATGCTGTCAGAAAGGATACGGATGGAGGTAATTGTTACCTTTCTAGCAGTAATGGCAATGGCCGCATTTGTAATTCCCATACATTCAGCCTGAAATACCATCTTCTGGGTGCCAAGCGGTGTGTTGGTTTGGTTTCAGTAAAAAATGATATAAGTAATTATAGTTGGTCGCTAAACCTGTTATGCTATAATAATTGTAGTTTAAATTACTTCCTTAAGCCACAAACGCACTGAGAATAGAGGCGGCGCATTGCGGCGCGTTCCCATACTAAAAAGGGTTTTCAAAGCGTGGCGGAGACGTTTTTTGTATGGGAACGCACTGCACCGCGCTGCCTCCGCCCTCGGTGCATTTGCGGTGTCAAACCTCATTAAAGGCGGTTAATAAAAACACAAAGACGCCTTTAAATATAAAGTTACGCGACTGCGTTAATGTTAGTGAGGTGATAACACTATGGTAATGTTTTAGAGCTCAACACAACGGTGGTAACTAACAAGAAACGAGGAGACTCGACGGCACTGAAAAGTCTTTTAGCACTGTGGAAGAAGCTTATGTCGGGGAATCCGCTTCTCAAAGGGGAATACCAACATGAACAGGTGAGTTAACTGTGATCCGGCTGTAGAAAAACGTTACCTTAACATTATGTCTAAAAATCCAGCTTATTACATATTAGGGTGTTTCAATTTTAAAACTTTTTTTATGAACTTGCTCGAATCCTTGGTCCTATTTACTATTTTTTATTATTAATAGGTTCACAAACTGAATGTTACAAGTAAAAAGGATTTTAACAGTCGAACAACATTGGAACTACAGTGTAAAGAATATCAGAAAGATCTAAATTAAAAATAATTTTAGAAATAAGAAAACTAAGATTTAAAAATAACAGATTAACAATAAACAAGCAAGTTACTAAACTTGGTTACTAAAGTTACTAAACGAGAATTCAGACAAGCACAAAACTTCGACTTTGCCTGTCGAGAATACTGTTCCATCAAGTTAAGTCAAATCTGAAATAGTAGATTTTCTCATTTCAGCGAAAGCGCCTCTTTACTAAAAAATTAGACTCGTGATTGTAGTCCGTCGTATTTCTCATTCATGAAAGTAATATTGCGAAGAATATCGGTATTAGAAGCCTTTTTTTTCCGATGTTGGACTCGCTACGATTGCTCAAGGTTTGGCAGCAAAGCAAGTCCTGAGTCATAAGCAATCTCCGTTATCCATTAAAAGGGCTCTCCGCGAACTTGCGAGCTTGGTTCAGGATATCCTGCCGATTGACGTCATGGTTGTAAATCGCAGGGTATAATTATTGGAACAGGTCTAGTTGTTTTTGAGTTCATTCGTTACAAACATACAAAACCACAAAACTTTCCATTGTGTAATATTAGTACAGATGGATGGCTACGGCCTGCTAGGTTCTCATCTTTGTCAAAGCTTTAACAATATTTATAGTTAGGGTATATCTATTATTTTCGACTTTTTTGCTGTTGCCAAAACATAGCAATACTGAGGTGGTGATAGGTTCAGTTAGTTGATAGTGGTTTTTGTTTAATCGTTAGTTGGTGTTTGATAGGGCGGCTGGTGGGGCGCGGTGGTGGACGGCGAGGCGCACTCGGCGGCGCGCGCGGCGCGGGCGCTGCACGCCGCGCTGGCGCAGCTGGCACGCGCGCCGCGAGCGCCCGCGCCCGCCAGGGTCAGCCTCTCACTACTACTCTTTATTTGTCACTAACTTCATTTTTGACAAGCGTTCATTATAACGTTATTGAAAGAAAGGGACATTACGGCTAGCACAAGTTTCCCGAGACTTGATTGTCGCTCGGATCTCCTTTTTACAAACTTTTATTAAACTGCAATGTATGTATATATGTACGAGTATGTATGTATGTACTATCGAACCAACGGAACCCTGACCCACCATGGAACCTTGTCACAATGATTGACGTACGATTGTCGTATAGCGTCGTATGACAGTCCTAACGTCAATCACTGTGACAAGGTTCTATGGTGGGTCAGGGTTCCGTTGGTTCGATAGTACGGGTCAAATCTTGCTAGTTAAATTTGACCCACTTCCCGGTTTCCGATGAAGCTGAAAATTTGCATACATCTTTAGTTCTGATGACAACACAATAAAATAGTACCATCGAGCTGGTATGATGATGGAGATTCAGGGTGGCCATAGGAACTCCTGAATTACACATGATAAACCCATTGTGTTAGGGCTCGTTAGAATCAGAGTAGATGGCCACTGTGCAATAAAGTACAATCGGCAACAAAAGCTTGAACCAAAAATGATATTTTGTCAGAAACTTATATCCAGTCAGGTACGATAGAGACGCACTGGGCGATAAGCGAGAAAATATAACTGGTGCTACCCGTGCTGGACTAACGTAATATCTTACATCAAAATTCGAATTCGAATATTTTAATTATTAAGACGGAAGGGGTTTCGAAATAATGATATGTATGGATTGGACATTGTTTGTCGGTCAGACGCCGGAGTCGTGGCAACTCGCGTGGGCGGGCCCGGACGCGCCGGACGCGTTCCTGCGCGAGTTCTGCCACCGCGCGCGCGCCGCCGCCGCGCGTCTCGGCCCGCCGCGGCCGCCGGACTACATGCCGGCAGGTCGGTACACTCATCTCATGCTGCACTTACACTTCTCGCATGCCAAGGTGTAACTCCTAACGTACCCTTTTGGTTTGGATAAACAGGTCGTATGAATACGATAAACTTTTGGCCGGTCACCCGTGCGTAGCTACAAGATTTTCGTCAAGTAGCGAATATGTTTGTCTTGAAACTGCCTGGTTTTGTGTACATTTAAGAGCCATTACACACCGTCGACTGGTCGCCGACGACTCGGTCTCTCTGTGATCAAAACATAGGCGAGCAACCGGCGACCGAGTGTGTAAACACCTATATACATTATAGAAAGTTACAGTCGGGCCAGTTCGTAATGACTCTAACAATTTTTCTATATCTTGCCGGACGTATGCTGATTAAGAGGTGGACCTAAGCCAGTTCCTGCAGCCTTCGCGTGTGATATGCGCGCTGCGCGTGCGCACGGCCGAGCGGCGCGCCGTGCCCGCGCACCGCTTAACGCTGACCGCGATTTGGGACCCACCCGGTACGAAACACCACCAATCATTTGACACATTTTTACATTGGTATACTTCCGACTTATGACGATGCCTAAGCGTTTGGAGCTTTGTATTAAATGCAAGTTTCAACTCTGCTCCTCAAATTTGTTTTGTTTTAAAACTAGATGAACTTGAATTACTGGTATTTGGGCAATAATATTGTGATGGCGACCTACGTCGGTTAGTTTAGAATGAGTAATAAGTGTGTCGGGCAGAGGGCGGCGACCGCAGCGACGCGCTGGTGGTGGCGGGGCTGCGGCTGGCGGGCGCGCGCTGGGCGGGCGCGGCGCTGGCCCCGAGCGCGCCGCACTCCGCGCCGCACGCGCCCGCGCCGCCGCTGCTGCTGCGATTCGCGCCGCAGGTACGCGCACCGTAACGTTTGGTTTTACACAATACACAGGGAGACTTAAGATGGATCACTTACGTGACCTACTACAATCCTTACCGTCAAGCGAAAATTACATTCGAAGATCCATCTCTAACTTTTTAAATTATCAATCGACAATTTGATTTTGACAATAAATACGTTTTGCATGAAATTCGTCAGTTTTCACAAAAATAATGTTATTCAGGCTCGGAAACAAAACTCGCACAAATATTAGCCCTGACTGGGAATCGAACCCGGGACCGCTAGCTGCGTAGGCAGGCTCACTACCAACAAGGCTCTAGTGGCCCTAACTTCCCAAACTACCATGTCTAGAACCTACCTGATTTATGCGACTGCCAACAGGTCTAAAAAAATAAAAAAAATATGAACAATAAAAATAAATAAATTACCTAGTTTTATTATGTTTAAAGATCATAAAATCGTATAAATGCAACGATTAAAACCCTAGAAATATCAAAAGTTTTCTTTCTTTGTTGATATATTATATTATAAGAGTGGTCACCGCCACAAGCATCCAACCGAGTTAGTGGTGGTTTGCAGGAGAGCGTAAGCGCCGACAGCTACGAGATGCCGCTGTACGCGAGCGCGGCGCGCGCCGAGCTGCTGGCGGGGCTGCGCGCGCCGCTGCCCGCCGCCTTCCCGCGCGACGCCGCCCTCCTCAACGCCGTCGCGCTCTTCATCGCTCCCGTCCAATAACCAAACCACAACATTTCAATTATCTTCAATAGCTACTGCTTATTACCCGACTGCGTGACGCAAAGGACAGTAATGTGTTTATGACCGTATTTTGTCTGTTTGTTCCTTTGTGGCGCTCTAGCAACTAAACGCGTGGACCGATTTTGATGATTCTAATGTCAATCGATTTATCTTAACCTTTTGAACGCCAAAGACGGCAATTCACGTCGGCAGATTTTTGTGCCGTGAACGCCAGACTGTCAGCGAGTTGTTCTAACCTTCATATATTTTGTTGCGGCATATGACGTCCGTGGCGTCACGGGCACGTAAAATAGCAATCGACCGTGGCGTTTAAAAGGTTAAACTTGGGTCACCAAAGATGTGACAGAAATAAAAAATCAATATGGCGGCAACCAGAAGCCATATTGTAAAAAGAAAAATAACAAGTCGACGAATTATGACTTCCGACGGCTTATGACGAGGTTTCCTTCATAATTTTTAATTTCGAATGATCGATTTCGAACGATTCAAAGTTGGTTATCGCCAGTCTTGTTTCTTAAAGCCTGCTTTTAACATATTCTTGTTACCCAATTGTTAGTCTTGTGACAAGTGATAACATCTGTTCCTTTACTTGTGACACGCCGTCGCGCTCTTTATAGCTCCCGTCGAATAACCAAAGCCTAGGTACAATAATATTAATACTAGCTTTCATTTGTTGCAATCTTAAATCTACGAGTAGTGTATCTTATTGAAGTCTGTCATGGGTTTTAACTTTAGGTACCGTTTCTTCTGTCTGATGCCTACAATAAGGCTTGTTCACAAGATAAAGTAGCCATCGATAAATATAAATAAATCGAGGGTTTCTCACAGTATTTCAAACAACATTAAATCCGATCGCAAATATTAAAAAAATAAAATACAACATGAAAATTTAAGAAAAACATAGATTGAGCAAATTGCTCAACCGTTTTTCAACTCCTGCCATCAGCGTACGAATTGAAATGTTAGTGAACTAACGAGCGGCCACGTTCCATATATCTTTAAAGCTTTCCTCTTGAGCAGGTATCTCTTAATGTTTACCCAATATATTTCAATCGGGCAAAGTTTTGAGCAATTTGGTGGGATCGTGCTTTTCGGAACATAATTCATGTTTTCCTTATCAAGGAACTTTAAAGTGTCTTAAGCATAATGAGCAGAAGCTAAATCTGCCTTAAATATTGGGATTCGTTCATGTTTCCTATATAAAGGCAGAATGCGCTTCTTAAGGCACTCCTTTCGGCTGACATCGCCATTGATTGTAGCCGTAGTGAAAAAGCTGAAACTTTTAAGCCCTCATGAGCAAATGGCTTGCTGTACAAGGATTTTATAGGCGAATTTTTCAAAAGCCACGAGCTCATGTTCTTCTGTTATAGTCTGGCCAGCCTCACACCTATAACACTGGGGTCCTGGTAACGTTCTCATGTCTTTTTTGCCATGTGTTCATCATCTATAAGTATCCATCTGTCGCGATTTTTAATTAAAAGCTTGTTTAATATCAAGATTTTACTCTTTCAAGCAGTCTGTTTTTGGATTTTATGTTTCTTATTAGTCTGTAAATTAATGTTTTTTTTGGCATTATGCACATGACTGTGACTGCAGTTTTTAACTTATTGGCTATATCACGCGTCGACGCCACTATTGCCTCGTCCAGTTTCGGGTTAACGCAACCTTTTCTGCTACCTCGACCTGGTATTTAGATCACCCAGTATATTAAACACCGCAAACATTTGTATAAATTTTCGTACTTTCGTATCTTTACATAATTTATGTCTTCTTACGAGTTGACGCATGGAGATGCCCTTTTCTGTACAATAAGACAGTAAAATTAATTAGGGAATATTTATATTTATCCTCGGCATGTTGATTCTATCAAGTCAATGACATCTAATGCATATTTTTCTTAAACTAGACAATATATATAAAAATATGACGTATTAGCATAGCAAAATCTATCTATGTAATAATGTACGCCCGACTTTATGTGGCTACTTTCGTGAACAAGCCATATAATTATTAACTACCTATAGTGTTAATGTTTCTTATTTATTTAATGTCTACTTATGTTGTTTATTACTCGCACTGAATGAGTTTGCTTAATAATAAACACGAGTGATATAAATACGCTGTTTTTCATTTTTTCTCTTTGTTTTGGCCTTGTAATTAACATTGTGTAAACGATATTGTTAAAAACGAAATTCTGGAATATCGTCAGGTTTTTTCTCTTTTCTCGCGGTTGCCCCGTGGGCTCGCCTTCAGGCGGAGGACTACTAGCCCCCTCGCCTACTCTAAGAAGGTACCCTGAAACCAGTGATGACATCAATCGATTAATTTCTTTAACCGATTAACTAATCGATTGAAAATTTAGGGCAGTGTTCACCAACAATTAAATGGACGGTTAGCGGTTTAACGGTTGTCAAATGTATGTACTAACAGCTGGTTAAGCCTTAACCGTCTGCTAAATTGGTTCGATTCGATTAAATCAATCACGGTCAAATTTAATCGTAATTCAATTTGATCGTGATTAAGATGGTATTTAATTTCTTTTATCGTTAATCCTAAAGGACGTGGTTCTCATTTTCTTTTTTTTTTATATGTATGTTATTGATGTCAAAGATTCGTTTTTTGCTCGACACTTCAGGGACGGTATAATCAGGAATCAGTATAAAACACAGGAAAGCTTCCCTTTATTTGTAACAAGAACTGATCTGGATTAACGATTTATTGAATGATTTTTTAACATACGTACATACATTAAATCATGCCTGTTTCCCAGAGGGGTAGGCAGAGACCGGTTCTTTCCACATGATACGATACTGACTGACAAATCTTTTCGCTTATTACATTCATCGAGTCATGCACGCACGTCGGTTTCGGGAACTTAAGATTCGGCCCTTTTCCAGTATCTCTCAGATTTGTTTCAAGTTTTTTTTTTGTCCTTTATTTATCGAGAAAAAAAAAATCAGTTTGCTGCGTCCACTTTGGACTATTGGTCGGATTGACGACATTTTGTTTGTAACGGTGTTTTGTTTATTTTCTCTAAGATTTTCAGTAAATAATGAACAAAAAAAAGTGCTTGCTTTTGAGACAAACCCCTGTAAGCATGATTTTTTTCAGAACATCTTTTAAAAATGTTGGAGTTGTCAATTGTTCAAAACTGATAAAAGCGTTTTACGTAAAGGTAATGAACTTTGTTGCCTTGCTGGTAGATCCAAATTCCTACTCACAAAATCTCCCGGTTTGTATAGCTCATGCAATTCACGATGGCGAGTGGGCTTTATTAGTGGTTGAACGTGTACATGCACATTGCGGTAGTGTGCGTGTCTGACGGAGCGATCAGTCGCGAGCGCGCCGTCGCTCGAGTTACTTGTGCATATTGTTTCCACGACGCTTACTGCCACGAACTACCGTCAGCATGTCCAATATCCGGAAAAAACGCAAAGTTATTCATAGCGAGGTATAACGTATTTTTATTTTGAAGTATCCTAAAATAAAAATAGTAAATTTATTTAGAACTGTGGGCCTATCCGTGTTTATCGCTTGACAAAACGGTAATAAAACATTCGACACTTTCTGACAAGTACGAGTACATACATATAAGTGTGAGAGTGACGGATGTTTGATCCACGTTTAGTCACCCAAGAAACACGGCAATAATAAGCCCTAAGACAAACCTACAGATAGGTTTTTATTTTAAGTAACATAAAATTGTACGTAATTTTAAGACAGAAAATATAAGCGTTATATCACCTCGGAAGTAAACTCAGTCAAACAAAACAAAAAAAGGTTTTTTTTGAAATCGGACCATAATTGATGGAGATATCAAATCGGTCAAACTGAGAACCTCCTTTTTTGAAGTCGGTTTAAAATACTTAATTGCATTATTTCTTATCATTATTTGCTAGAGGGTTTGCGACAGTATAATAAGTATAATGTAATATACTTCTCTTACTCCAATACATCTCTTTATTTTTTATGCTTACCATACCCGCTCTCGCTGTCACGCACACTTTGACACGTATACAGATATGTGTTTACCACAAGTAAAGCCACTCGCCATCATAAATTGCATGAGCTATTGTCTCTATTCCACTTTGTTAACACTATTTTCGAAGCCTTGTAGTATAAACATTCTACGGGATGGAGCAACAAGCGTTAAAAAAACACTTTTTATAAATTAACGCTTTATTTTATAAAGACCCTCTTTTACAAAAAATCTTAAAACAATTTCCTACTGACGGTAAGTCTCGTGACTAGAGGGTTTTTACAATATAAAAATATTTTGATTAAAATCTACACAATATTTACAAACAACACTGAGTGGATAATTAATAAGTGCTACACAGCCGTTAACGGTATTAGTAAGGGCACTTCGGTTTCTCACTATAGCAATGTATGCTATAATCATTTCTTACCCTGTTGTATTTTTTTTTAATTTTACAAATTTTATAAAGCAGGCTTATAAAAATAAAATACAAACTCATAAGGCTTAGCTGCATGCAACTAGTGTAGATAACTTATAAAACAAAACCTCTGATATTTCATGTTGTAAAATCTTTTAGTGATCATTATTGTGAATTATGTAGCTACTTGTTCATTCTTACTCTTACTCTCGTTTGATACAACCACGTCACAATATCGACGTTCGAATACTTGCTGACCGCGAGGCACGACCCTCATCGGCCTTTTCAACCTGTATTGTTCCATAGATTATTTCTATGACAAGAATAAAAATAAATACTGTGAACACAATAACTAAAATAAAAAACAGCCTGTTCGTGGAAAACATCGAGAGTATTTGGTAAAGTGTCCTTGTGACAATATACTATTACGAATAAAAATGCATTTACCTAAATGTAACGATAAAAATGTACTTAGGGTAAATCTCCAATAACTGGCCACCTCATACTAAAAATGAACTCTGTTAATTCAGAATTCAATTTATCATAACGTGGCCAGTTATATGAGGGGTGCCCAGTAATTAACACCTTATACTAAAATGCATTCTATTCTAGGTAAATAAAGTTCATTTTTAGTGTGAGGTGGCCAGTTATTGAAAAGTGGCCAGTTATTGGCGATTTACTCTATATACCTACCTAGAGAACTTGATGGATATAAAATAAAATTGTAAGATTTTGTATAACCAGTTATGTGCTGTCAATGCATGTTCATTCTCTTGTCAATAAGCTCTTGGAAAACATGAGATATCGGTTTCATTCATTGCGTTTTATTAAAATGTGGTGTATATACTTACTACAGCTTGGTAAGAGTAAACTTCCCATGGATATTATAAGGTTTCCTGCTGGAGATGTATAGATTCTAGATCCCTTACCCAATTATTAAGCTTTAGAAATTATAAACCAGCGGAAAATGAGAAAATTATAATATATAGAAAAAATACTTTATCTTTTCATCATTGGAAGACATATTTTCTTAAAATTTACGTTATTCATAAAATTCTATTCTGTTATTATTAAAACCCGTGATCAATCTCGAGTGAATACAAATTAATACGGGGCGTAGACCCAGAGAACATAATATACTTACTCATAAGTATAAGTAGGTATAAGTATAAGGAATAGGCAATTTCAGATTTTAAAAATAAAGTAGTTGAAAGATAATTTTTATTATAATTTTTTACGCACCATCATTTAAAGTAAATACCAATCAACTTTTTCTCATAGTTTATATCTTAACACATAAAATCCAATTTCTTCTCCACTTCTAACCTCTACCTTTCAGATCCACCCATCAGATTTCCAATGAAAAGGAGCAGCCAACCGAAACAATTATACATATAACATACGTGAAGACATTTTGTACACAATCATTGCTGGGCACCCTGAGGCGGAACACCCACGCCTACGCCGCGAAACCGCAGAGTAACGAACCTCCGGCAACACGAATTCGTATCACCTCTTTTTCCTTTATCAATTGGTTTACGGTTTTGTGGCAAAGACGGTCCTGATAGTTTTTTAACGTTATCAAAACTTTGGTAACGGCGCATCTTAGACTAAACAACTGAAAAAAATGACTTAATCGACTACATTCTGCGTCTGTTTTTGACTTAATATACAGTTATTATATTGATTTATTCAAAATGACGTAACATGTTGCAAGGCTACCTATCTTATCTACGTCAACGAATCAATAGCAGCGTTAACAGTAGAAGGCCAGGCCGAGATTAAGATGAAAGTCGGCTACCTCACTAATGCGGCATCAAGGTCAAGCACGCATTCTTTAGCATATATATTTCATTATATATTAAAGTTAAAAAAACATTATTTGTTAAAAAACAATGAATAAAATTACTGGAAGAGTTGATGTAGTTACACTGCATTTCCTAACAACGATCTAATAATCTCTAATTTACTGCTGCTCGCATCAGTCTTTAACTTAGCCATACACAGTTCGGAGATTCGTCGTTATTCTGCCAATAAATATAATAATTTCAATGAAACAAAGACATTTCAATGAACATTAACTCTTCTCCAAGCTATACATAATTCCTAAGTACAGATGTAGTGCATTATTGTTTTCCTTCGTATTTTCACAGAAACGTAAGAACGTGTCATGCTACTTCAGTCAACCTCGGTACTTTTTTTACTGTGACCGACCGAAATAGCGAGACACGTTCGTACGTTTCCGTGAAAATACGAAGGAAAACAATTATGCACTACATCTGTAGTATAGTATGCCATTTTTAATACAGTATGCAGAAATTTATACTACCATGGAAAATTTGCGATACGAACATTTTCATCTCAGTATAATCATTTTATTAAATGACTGAACTCAAATCTTTGTACTTTCAGCCTAGCACATACATAAACTCACGCCTTCATGCCCGTAGTGGGGTAGGCAGAGCTACATAATTACCAACAACTCGAAAATTTGGGGTCCAAATGATTATAATAGTTGAATTAATTATGGCACCGATAGAAGCAGTTATAGTTTAACATTTTAACTAACGAATGATAATAGATACAAGTTTATTTTTAAAATGGCAACCAGACTTTATACATATAATCTAAAATATTAAAGCTTATCCGATGTAGCGTAGTGAACCTCGCTTCCATAGTCACCGTACAGTTTTTCGGAAGCCGATACTGTTTCTATTTTATTTAGATTTAAACTACATTAAGTATTCTTGGCGGCGAGATCGAATACACAACACTCCCTAAAACTAAGTAAAACATGAACGGTAAATTAACGACCACGATTCGAGGTCGAACCCGTCGCACATCTATTAAAATATAAATTGATCACTAGAAACAAACGTACATTTGAGTAATTATTTTTTAGCTCCGTATAGAGCATTTCAAACGCATCGCGTCTGTGCGTATTATAGACTAATAGGCTGTTTGATCGATCTCGGACATCTCACTACCTCCTTACACATAAATGCGTTGTAAATTGAGCAAATGTGTTGAGCTGGAGCGCGGACCGAGCTCGCGGCTCGCGGTGCGGGGCCGCGGTCACAGCTTGACGTCGTTGACCTGCTGCATGTTCACGTGGATGTTGAAGGTGGGCCCCGCGCCGCGCGCCAGCGGCTCCTCCTCGTCGCGCGCGCGCCCGCCGCGGTTGTTGTTGTTGTCCTGCACAACGACACGACATTATTGCCCATACTATCTCTTTATAATCTAATTGACTCATTGGTGCAAGTCAATTTGTGAGGACTATGCAGTATTACAATTTGAGAAGATGCGCTCTACTACTCAAATTGACGTTACACTTTCTTATAGCATGGAGAAGGCATAAGAGCCAAAAGAGCATAATGTTCAACTGAAAGGGAAGCACGGGTGGGTTGGTGTGGGTGAAATTAGGTAGATAGCGGAAAGTCTACGTGAATTGAAACCACTGCAATCGTTTCACAGTTGGGAATATTGGGATACACCCGTTTCAGTTAGTGAATTGGAGTGAAAAGCTTATCTATGTATTAATTATTCAGAGAAAAGAGTTGTACTTATTTTTGTTTGTAGTACAGAACTCAAAAAATCTTTCACTAGTAGAATGCTATGTTATCTTATCACAGAGTAACATCTAGCTGTTACCCGCGACTCCGTCCGACGTCTGCGTGACAAACACATGCCCTTATGTATTAAGATACCAACCTTTTATATAAGTTAGTATCTAAATACATAAGGGTTTCTACAGACAGGCGATTGACCAGTGATTTTTCGAGTAAGTAAAAGCTGGAGGAATTGAAGTAGACGTGTTAGAAGCGCTATGTACGGTAGGTACCTGGTGCTGGTGCCGGCGCGGCAGCTTGGCGGGCGGCGCGTCGTGCGCGCGCAGCAGCTCGGAGGCGCGCGCCGCCGCCAGCAGCGCGGGCAGCGACGCCGCGCCCGCCGCCGCGCCCGCGCCCGCCTCCGCGCCCGCCTCCGCGCCCGCGCCCGCGCCCGCGCTCGCCGACCTGCGACACATGATTATCTTTTCTATACTAAACCGTACATCATTTATATCAGTCAAAGGACATCCGATGCCAAGCTTAAAGCCTTAAACTACGTAAAATATTATGCAATAGGTGCTGATTATCAAATTCTTTGGAGAAACGTATTTCCAGATCAATGGCTACAAAATAATCTTATACCATAGAACCTTGACACAAGAAAGCAATAAGTCGAAAGTTACTTTAATAGTGTGATTTTTAAACGTCGTCGTACAGTCGAGTTCTTAAATATGTGTAAACTTTAGTACCTTGTCACTTTAATCGCTATGACAATTCATTTATGGCAGTATAACCATAACATTAAATAGACAAGGTACTAAAGTGTACCAACACATATTTATGAACTCGACAGTAAAGTGACAGGGTTGTCCGGCTCCCGCCAGCTGCTGCACTCACTCGTCGGCGGCCGGCGTCCAGTCGCTCTGCGCCGTGGAGTCGTCCTGCAGGAAGTCGGGCTCCGGCTCGCGCTCCGCCGGCGGCTCGCTGCAACAACACCGTTATCATTAGTCGGCTTATAACCAAGAGAATATTGTATGCCAGTGATTAAGATGCAGCAAGCTCGTCAGCGCCGTTTCGTGTTGAGCTGTCACAACAAGTTACAATACTTCCAGCCTCTTTAAAAGCATTTGGCTGGCTATCGTTATCTCACTAACACAACTGACAGTATATTTTTGACTGGTGTTCCATAGAAAAACGAATATTGCCGAACGTTATTAAGAAACTGAAAGAATTTACACCTACTATTTAAACGTTTTTCGAGCGCTTGCATGGCCTGTACGCTCAGTGACCTAAACAACCAGCTTTCAGAACGTTTAGGTTAGTTTGAGTAATATTTCTGAAAACTGAAGCTGTTAATAATTAATATAATGCATCCTCTTGACTTTCAACATTACGAAAGCTTCATCCCTTTTATGGTATCGAAATGGGCTCTTTCAAACCCATGAGCCTACTAAAAACATATACATCGGTAGTATATTCTGACCATAAGTAATTCACTCCAAATTACCGACGTGTAAAATACCCTTATGGGGCCAATTAACTGAATACTCGTAACTATTTGAAACTTTGATTTGCACAGAAAGCGGACACAGCGCGTTTGCAATTCATAGTTATCAACGCGTGGCAAAATCTTTTTAATTACGGGAACCCGCAGACTCCGTTCATTGAGGAGGTGACTCACTCAGCGGGCAGGTGCGGGCCGCGCACGTAGGCCGGCCGGTTGTACATGTTGGCGGCCTGGCGACCCGCCGCCTCGCGCGCCGTCGGCTCCAGCGGCGGATGCTTGATGAACGGCCTCGATGCCTCTGTCGACAACACATACTCAAATTTATAGGTATAACAATAAAGTTGGATAATAATAAACGAGATAAATTATTTCGCACAAACTTCGAAATGAACTTCTCGTAATTAGACAAAAAACCTAGGACTCTATGCATCCCAGCAGAAGGGATTGTTCATATTTTTACACAAAAACCATTCAAAAACCATTTCGAGGAATAGGGCTTTAAAGTCGTTCTGCATTATTAAGTTTTTGAAATATTTGTCTATTTCGGATATTTAGACAATAGTTTATTTAACCTTTGTTTGACTTTCGTTTTCGGCTTGAAGCCCTCCTAGGTGTATCTCACGGGTTAGGCTAAAGCCGCTTGAAATAGTATGTTTTAATACTCTATTACAATCACTTTTTATCATTTTAGTTGTTGTAATGTATTTGAAAATGCCAACCCAAATTGAAAATAATCCATAAAATGTCTGCTAAATAAATAAATATATATCAAAACAAAACTGGTCGGTCAAATACAAAATTAAAGAAATTGGTCTGTTAAAATTCTATTCTTCCGAATTATAATGTAAAAACCGTGAGTTATATTTTTTGGTCTATCCCAATTGTAACGATTTTACTTTAAAATTTCCCCTTTACATTGGACTTTGCATCTACCATCAAGGCCATTAAGCCATAAAGTTCAAGTTTGTTCGGAAATTCCATTATCAATTTATGAAGACAAAAATATAAACTTTATTCATATTGCAATACAGTCCAAATTAAATTGCCTTGGACATGTAAATCCTACTGCACACTGGGCCTTATAAGGATATTAAATAAACCTGAGCGAACTTCTTTGTGATAATAGTTACTATTTCTCGTAAACAGTATGCATGTGTATTCATGGAATCAAGAAGAAAACTTAATCGTTAAGAAACTTACTACGTTGCGGCACCGTTCGAAAATAATGAACCAACACTAAAAGTGTGCTCGACACCGAGCGCAGCGGTAAAGCCGAGGCCTTGTGCAAAACCCTCGGTGCCCTTTGAACAACCACAGTTATTTCCTTGAAACATTGACTAATAATTCAACGAAATAAATAATTAGATCTTAGTCGCAGTTAGTATTATTGTTTGTGTACGCAAGGTTTGCGATGAGTTTTATTATTATTTGTGTGTTAAGGATAATTGGGGTTTACAACTAAGCGTAGAAGATGAATAATCTGGACTTATTTATAATATTTAAAAAAAAAGCAAACTATTACGCTTTAGCCTGTGTTCTGAGCATACGGGAATATACAGGTTCTACTTTGTAACTATGAAATATTCACGTAACATGCCACATTTGCCGATATATTATCATTTTAAATTAATACAATACTGATAACGCTTTAAATTATTTAATGACCAACATACTCGTTTTTCTACTCACTCGCTTCACTCTTCGATACGAACTTTAGAACGGGAGTTAAAGCCATTTGACTTAACTGCCCCACTGATGTAATAGTCCCGCTTGACCTTTTACAAAATAATAATACTTTATGCAACATGTATTAATAAATTAATAAATGTAATATGACATACATATATACAAAAATATAAACATACATACATAAATACATAAACAATACCTAATATATGTAGACTTGATTTGATACATCAATATTGTACAGTGCTTCAAGGCAAAACATACTTACATATGACTAAGTTACATTACAGCTGACATCCGACATGTATTTTGTTTTGTAACGTCATTCTTAAAGCTACCTACGCGCTCTTAAAAATGACGAACCACATCAAAATCCGTCGAGCCTTTGCAAAATTAATTGTATACATCTTTAATTTTTTCACATTATAATAATAACGGTCTAAGTCGCACACTTTTCTTGAATCTATAAATATGTCTGAATATTCTAATCTTGTCGAAGTTACAAATATTGATCATACAAGGAAAGAACATAATAATATCTAGTCACTTTTTTTAAAGGCCCTTCAATCTCTAAATAAAGAGTTCGCAACGAATTACTATTACTTATCACACAGTTACAGATAAGTAAACCTTAATTGACTTTTACTTCTTTCACTCACGAAAACCACGTAAGTACTATTAATAACATAAAATCGTAACTTTTAAATCGCGATAACTTAAAAAGTTACTAAGGCGACTGACGAGATAATATTCTTTCTGTGTACTTCAATTATTCGTTTGAACCTGAGGAGCAATAACGGTCGTTAATTTTAATCTTAATAAATAAAGCGTATTTAACTAAACCAACGTTTTAAACGATTTACAATGTTTTTTTTAAAGAAACTATCAATGCGCACCAGTTTTGCCCTAAACAAAAGAAAAACGTATTAAGTGCGCAATAATCCACGTCACGTGATTCACTACAAGATGGTTCGAGCAGCGCGCCATGACGTCAGCACGTCCAAGCAAAACGCGGTATTTGTTATCCACTGCATTGTCACGCAAATAAATTCGAATTCATGGCGACCATTCTAGTTGGTAATAACCATATTGTCTTGGAGGTGTTAATGGTGTTACGGTATTGTTTTTAACCCGGCCGCCATTACTGTCAAGAGCTATCAAAACGTTGGCGATACGATAGCAGGTCAAAGACGACATGATTTTTACCACCTAGAATAGAGACCCTGTTAGATTACCTATTTAAATATCGCAATTATTTATCCAATACAAAGCTATCAAACACATATTCTGACCTTGAGCTGAATCATTTACACGTAATCTCTTTGTCTCTGCTGTCCGAGAACATGCCACTCTAAGCTGAATTAAATACAGAGTTACGTTTTTCCTTCCTAATCATTAGACATTTCACTTACAGGAATGGTTTTTCGGAAACCTAACCTTCGTATTCCCTATCATGTTAGCAAGTAGACCGACATTGGCAAACAGACAGTACGCATGCTTGTTTTCGAGTGTTCGTAAATTGAAAGAATATTAGCACGTAGACGCGCTGAGCTGTACGAGCCAATGTGACGTAACAGTACCGCTTCTTTATCTATACTCTATACTTATACTTATTACTCATATACTTATATATACTTATAACTTATAATATTATATAATAATATAAAGAGGTAAAGTTTTTGACGTTGTAAGGGGTAATCTCTGGATGTACTGAACCGATTTTGAAAATTATTTTACCAATAGAAAGCCACGTGATTTGTGAGTGTCACAGGATATATATTACAAAAAAGTATTGCCTAGCCTAAGTGGAGACGGGAACAGCTAGTGTAGTAATAATTGTTTAGTGTGTGTCTGGTTTTATCAAGAGTACTAACCTTCGTAGTGAGTGGGCGGCGGCGGCGCGGGCGGCGACTCGGGGTGCGCGGGGGTGTACAGCGTGGTGTACGGCGGCGGCTGCTCGGGTGCGCTCGCGCTCACCACAGTCGTACATGGCGACTGCACCGACGTCGTCGTCGCTGCGAAAAATATCTCTTAACATACGAGTATGAGCTAAACGGCCTACCGCCAGGTGCAGGAACCCGGTGCGGTGGTTTTCATATACTATTTATTGGCCTTACTACGCAGTTATTAAAAGCCGATGTCGCACCCCAGGCGAGTGTCACTGAGTTGAAGTAGGCGCTGGACATCCCAGATCATCGTTATCGCATTCAGACAAACATGATTCACCTATCATTAGTCATTACCCACTTTACTGCGAGAATTAGAATGCCATGTTACGTGAGGGGTAAACACGTTTAATTACTTTATGTATCTCAAGTAAAAATCTTTTAAATGATTCAGATTGTCAGAAAAACGATCTACTTACATGAGATTTCGGACAGATCGAGGTCACTATTTCACGATTGATATCTTGCCCTTTATATAACATACTGTGGGATTACGACAAATGTATATATATTAACAGAGACAGGCGCTACGGCCTCCTAAGGGTCAACTCACTCAGAGACGCGTAGCGACGCTGCGTCACATGCGACTCAAAATATACTTGATTTACTACACGAAAAGGTACACATCTCATTGTGAGAGTTCCGAATACGTTGCACCACGCAGCATAGCGCGGAACAAAGACATAAAATGTACTTAGTAAATCTAATTGGCGCGGAACATTTACTCACAGGTGTCAAATCGGAAGGCGTTCTTATGACGCAGCAAGTAGAACACGGCGCCCACGGACAGTAGCAGCACCCCGAGCACAGCCGCGGCGATCACGTAGGGCAGCGCGCTGCTGCCGCCCGCCGGCGCGCACGCCACCTGCAGGTCGCCCGACGAGTCCTCCACCAACCTGACAAAACACACACACTTTTTTATGGCATGGGGAAGGCAAACTCGCGAGGTAAGGGTCTCCATAGACGGGACTACTTCTAGCAGTCCGTCTATGGAGGCCCTAAGTGGGTTATGAGGCCCATACACATTTGCAACCAGACACATAGATAATTCAAAAGTGTTACTATGAACCTTGAGGATTAATATGCAATGTCTCTAGGTATGGTGGTTGGAAATACGTTCAAATATACCTATAGTTACACCCTATTTAAATCCATAAGCTTCAAACGCTAAACGGAAAGCAGTGGCAAAAACAAATGCATAGGGGTGTAAAATAAAAAGCATGCCACTTGGCGACGCGTTCAGCTATGACGACATTTGCATGAACACGTCTGTCACACCAAAGTAGTGGCCAGGTCGACCACGTTGCGCGGCATGGAGGTGGTTTTGAGCGACGTATTTCAAACAAATTTTAACACTACCTACAGACATTTTACGGAACTGTGGCAGAGTGAGTTCTCAGATAACGAAGATCAATAACCTGTTACCTAGAAATCGCTCGAAAATTAAAAAAACAGTTGAACACCATGCAGTATCACAAGATCGGTCTTATCATGCGATGCGACCCATTTTAGCCACGTAGGCCTCTCAGCCTAATAGGTAAGCAGGTGTTAACACTTAGGTACCTACTTGGTGCGTATCGATACGCCGCCGCCGTGTGTCGGCTAATAGTTACAAGGAAGATAATTTCAGTTTCCTAGCCGATAAATAACAAAAGGCACAAAGAACAATAATGCAGGTTCTTTTTTAATCAATTACCCTTCAAAGCAGCTGCCGCACTCGGAGACCGAAGTGATGCAGGCGAGGGTGGTGGAAGGCTGGTTCCTCTTGTAATCCTCGCAGTGCAGGCACTCCTTGCACAGCAGCGTGTTGAGGTCGCAGTAGTATCCGTTGTAGCACTGGTACTGAATGCCGACATCGCATCCTAGCGGCTGTGCAGCGCCCGCTGCTGCACACGCCGCAAGCAGCAGCCCGTACCAAATCCTGGGAATATTACGCAGTTATAGCATAGGTATATAGCCACCACCGCAGAGTAAACCTCCATAGAAGAAATTTGTTCAAATATTGGATACAGAAATAGGTAAATCAAATTAAGTTAACAGAATAGGTAGGTACTAAATCGACTTTTCCTTTAAAAACGTTAAACGATAATCGAAAAAAAAGAATACGATTTTAAGTACCAATTTCACCACACGATGTTAAATGTTAATCAATGTTAATTGATCATACATTTTGACAGCTTTTAACACTCCAATCGCCTGTTAAGTTGTTATTAAGATTGTAAGGTGAAATTGCTACTAAGTGACATCTGTCACAGGCACAATAGATATGATAGTAGATTGTTCAACAAGGGACTAAAACAAGCCATAATGACACGAGATGTTTCGCCACGCGAGCGAGCTTGCGAGCGAGGGTGGCTGTAGTTCGAGTGTCATTATGGTTGTTTAGTCTCGCTTTAAACACTACTTTTCACTTTGAATGCGAGGAAAAAAACCACGTTCTAAACAAAATTACAACATTTATTATATAAAAGTTTCTAACAATTTAAACTAACAATTTTATTGGACCACGCATAATAAAAGAGTTCGGCCTTAATATGATTAAATAGATTCATATTCGTAATAATTAATCGTGTTTCACGAAATTAAATCCTTTTTTTTAATATATATTTGCACAGTTGTCATTTTGAGGTTATTTCGACACCCAAAAATATGGTCCATACACAATCACTGAAAATGGCGATAATCCTCCATTCACAAACACCGTGATTGGTTGTTTAGGGGTTTCCAAAGTAAATTTAAAAAAAAATACTTTAATCCCTAGAGATTAATAAGGAGCTTTAGTCCCGATTCGCAGAGATTTAAGTAGCATTTTAAGAGCATGAGAAGTGAAAACAATATTATATCTATGTTTAAAAGTCAATAAATAGATCACATAACGCCTCTGAGCTCCTCCAGTCGATAGTTAACAATGTAAATATTGTAATTAACTATTAAATGACATTGGTAATAAGTAATAACAATAACTAAATACTTAATCCTATCAACAAACTGGAAGCACCAGCAGGTCAACAATTAGACGTGACTCATGTTTCTCTAGAATGACCGCGAACACTGCAAACACCTCGCCGAACTTCTCTCTACCTGAATGTGAAAAGGTTTAAAGTGCTCGGCTAAACAACAATTAACCTTGGTTTTTTTATTACTTATGGATATCTTAAAACAATTTTTGTAAACAGGATGTCGTTAGCAAAGAACCAGTGTCGAGTAGGTACAAATTATGCATATGAAGAGAAAAGCATTATCGAAATAACGGTAATTTAGAATGAGTAACATGCGGATCGAATGTTTTACCGAGGATGACACTACATAGCGTACCTACCTATATAATGGCTACAGACGACCTTCAAATCTTATATTACGTAGGTGTACCTTACCTCCTTACATCTGCCAATATGGTCGTGGCATCTTAAATAATTAACTGCTCGTTTAGTAGGTAGGTACTTTGAAAGTGTCGCAGCCATAATGGCATTAATTACTAAGTTTAAACTACGTTTATGACCCTTAGGGATAAGCAGGTATTCTAGGTACTTAGGTATTAGTAATTTAATCTAAATAACGATAATCATAGGTACAACAATCAACGAACACATTAGATGCCTACCTATAGGAACGACTGTTACGTCTGTTCTAGACCACCTAGACGTTCTAGTAAAGATCATAAGATGTCGACATAGAGTAGGTAGATAGTGGACATACCTTAACTACGAGTCAACAACCGATCTTGTTAACTCATAATGTGCGAGACTGCGAGCGTGTTTGCGCGGGGACGCCGGCGCGTGCGCGGCGCGCTCTTAATAAGCCTACCTGTATGGTATGCATGACTTGTGTGCATTACAACATAGTACCTAGGTACCAACCTAAATAATCACTATTTGGCATAATTTTGTCCGAAACGTAGGTATTAGTTATTGCATAAATCTATATAATCTGAATGGTTGTTTACCCGAATAGTATGTTAGCATAATAGGCATGGCAGAATTTCATTATGCATAATGTTGTTTAGCATATCTGTAATTTAGCAGAATTAAGATAGCCCGAAATCGTGTCCGAATTTATGTCTGAAACAACAATAGCACTAAAAAGACATTTATGGATAGTGTAAAAAATACTCAAATTTTGCATAGTGACGTTACGCTAGGTGTAGGTTAGGTCAAATCGAAAAAAAAAGTTTAGGTTCGGTTAGAGTTGTGTCCAGGCGCGAAGCAATTAGGTGGGAACCAATGACATTACATAAATGTGAGAACCGAAACTTTGGATATCTGATTTGTTAGCAAGTTTTTATTGACTACTTACCTAAGTTGTAGGGTTGGGTTGGGGTCGGGTAGTACCTACTACCCAACTTTATATTCACAGTCACGCCACACGTACAGTACAAGGTATGTAAAATTAAAAATTTATAACATTTGTTTGACTGCAATCCTAAGCCTAATTAATCTGTTGCTAACCCTAAGGACAGGTGGACTGCTTTTATGCTGGTAATTTCACCGGTTGTCTAAGCTAACTTAATCCCACACCGGAATACAACAATGCTAATAGGTACTGCTGTTTGGCGGTAGGTTTAAGGATGGTGGTAGCGGTCCGGACGAACCGTGCACAAGGTCGTACCACCACTAAAGAATATTTACAGTAAAAATTGGTACCTATAGATAACGTCAATAATGTGATATCGAAGCAAGATGGTAAAAACCCAGTAGGTACCTACCTGCTATTTTCTTTCGATAAACTAACATCAATAGAGTTTACTTACATTCTTACAAACAATATCTTGTAAAATAAATAATTTGCCTCGATTTGCCTGAAAGATCCTTTTTCAATTGAGTTTCATGTTCACAACAAACGGGGAGCCCCGTCGACACCGCCGTCATCACCGCCCCATAACATAAGCTTCATAAGGCGTCTCTCCGCGCTTAAGTCATTATTTACGTTATGTTAATATTAAATGATAATAAATTTTGCGGGTGGTAGGACCTAGTGCAGGGTCTGTCCGGATCGCTACCACCATCTTATGCATTAACCTACCGCCAAATAGCAGTGTTCGCATTGTTGCGTTCCGGTTTGGGGATAAGACAGCCGGTGTAATGACTAGCATAGAGGCAATCCATCTTAGTCCTCAGGGTTGGCAACGCATTTGCAGTCTTAGGCTTGCAGTCTTGTGAAATCGAATGTCTATATGTCACAGTTTCCAGTTACCATCAGATGGCCTGTGTGCTCGTTTGCCTTCTCTTTTACATAAAAAAAAACAAGAAAATAAAAATAATTAAAAAATATTTACGTAAAAATATTTATATCAAACTCAATTTATTAATTCGGCGAAATAATGCGTAAGTAAGTAGGTAAATTATCTGCCACATTACTATTCGGAATTCAGAAAATATGCGTTAAACCAATTCGGCTATAATTTTATTATAATATTGGATATGCGTGATAGAATTCGGCGACATCAAAGTACCTACCTATGCGAGAACAGTTTCTGCACAAATATGATTCGGCTTTCGGCCTAAACAAATTATGCAATATTGAAATAGATATGACTAAAAAAATATGCGTAAACAGGGGGAACCAACGTAAATACTAGCATATACCTACTAGCATACCCTGCGGGCCTAGTATGGTTGCGTTTATCGCGTGACAAAATCTAGATAAAACATCCGTCACTCTCGTACTTATACGTGTCAGAAAGTGACGGATGTTTTATCCACATTTTAGGCCGCAGTCACAGTCTACCCACAAATCGCTTAAATGTGCGAATTGTCTACTCCACTGTAACTGAGCGCATTTAAGTTGCACAATGACCATGGATTATATTTCAATGGTACCTTACCTACCTACTAATGTTTAAGGTGCATGACGCATATTATAGCGCGATAGTGGTCCGATCTTTAATACCGTTTGCCTTATCAGTCAATTAATTGTGTTGTACACTACTGTCTGTGTAACGCAATGCAATTTGATACGACAAGGCACAATTTCGCAATAATGTTAGTATGTAGGTAGGTACATCCTAGCCCAACATTGATAACAAATATGATTAGTTTATTGTCCAAACCATATCTAGAATATTCCTAAGTACCTGCCTACTTAATGTTTTACAACTAAGGTTCAGTGGCCCGTTTCACGAAGCTACAAGTTAGGTATAAATTACAAGCGAAAGTCTCTTTCTAGCAAAAGGAGTTAGATGAGACTTCCGCTTGAAATTTGTAAATTGTAGCTTCATGAAACGGGCCTCAGGACTACGTTATGTTCTTGGACACGTCTCATAAAACAGATTTACAGTAATTTTACATAAGGAAAGGTTACGGGAAGTGGTTCCAAAATGTATATGTATAGGAGCATAAACAAAAATTAAAAAAAATGTCTATTAAAAGTGCAAAAAGCGTAAGTAATGTGTGCCGAGAGAAAGGACTAGGGAGCATTGGAGCAAAAAGACGCCTAGGTTTAGGAAGAGTAGCGCGCAAGAGCGGGAGCGCGGGTGCGCGTAGAGAGAGAAGAGCTTCTACAAGTCGTCGATCTGCTTATTCACTGCACTATTTTAAATTCTGCATCCACACGTGTCCTTACCCAGGACTCCGTTCAGTCGATGATGCAATCACTGCTAATGTTAGCTAAACTAAATCTGCCTAAGACAACACTGTACCTACTCGCCCTTCTTACCATACTCTACTGTGTTCAACTTACATTATCAAGATGCGAAGTAAGGTGGAAATAAAATGTTATGGTAGGTATGTGCCTTCATCTATACATATACAAAATATAAAATAAGATTTACATACCGCGCCATTTTGAAATTTAACTATTAGGGTCTAATTGTTTTAAAAGTTCGACAATTCACTTCACTTTTCCAAAATAGCTCCCTCGAGTAAACACTTCACTTCCTAAACTCGCCAATAACTGAGTTTAACTGACTGAAACTAATCTTATTTCCAATAATAGAAGCTATCCTAGTGCATAATAGAAGAACAAAGCAGGAACGAACTGGCTTGCTGTCCCGATCATGTTCTGACACGTCACGTGTCTTCCCCGCCTCAACAGACAGGTCTCCTTTATGCAGCCTTTTTTTGTTTCGATGGACAATCAAAAACAAGCCTCTGTACAACACATTCAACCAGTGCATTAAATTTTACTTTTTAACTTCTAAAACTCCTATATTTGTAAATATAAGTAATCAATCAAAAACCGCTCTATTTCGTGAGCACACAAAATTAGTTTCGTTGGTAAGTATAAGCACTAAAGTAAATTTTGTATGACGCAAAATATTATGATGTTTGTGATATGATAAAACCCGCAAAGTGCGAATCAAACCCTCGCACCGAGGGTTCCTTACCAAGATGCAAAAAAAAAGTTTCCTAAGCTTCACGCGATATGTATACCAATGTAGTAGGTAGGTATGTAGATGTAGGATAATTCCGCCGATTTTCGTCCAGTTACCTGAGTTGCCAGCTTTGGAGGTCCAAAATACTATGTTTAAACCAATGATATTACATATAATCAAGAAGTAGATTATCATTGGTTCAAACAGTAATAAAATGTAGTGCTTAAAAGTTTAGATTAAGCATTAAGTTATTATAATTGGAAGTTTAAAAAAACAATGTTAATTATTTAAGACTTCGCTAGTTTTCATCCGCACATTTTGGTTTTCAACCGCACGTCATTTAGTTGTCGATTTTGAAAATGAGCTAAGAAATAGTAGAAAAATCTGCTTGGGTAACAATACCTTTTATTGGTACTTAATGTAAGTTTTCTTCTGTCTACCAGAATGTCATGAAATTTTTTTTTTTTTTTTAAAGTACACATGTTTTTCGCCTAAGATCGAAGGGCTTTAAGGACATTTTCCTGATAACTGACGTTATATTTGAGTAAAACAACAAACAACCTCTGACAAGCGGTGAAATTTTAATTGACAGGCGTAAGATAACATTGCCATATGAAAATCGATTTGTTTTAACTTTTAAAAAAACATGAGCTTCTGGTAGACGAATTATGTCGTGTAATTTTTATGTTATATATTGTTATGTTAGTCTGTAAGGGATTTGTAAATATGGTCCTTATATCCTGAAATAAAGTTATTATTATTAATTATAAACAGCATTTTCACGTCACTATGTTGACATAGAAATAATTTACCGTTTATTCCCCGGGAATCGTATAGTAAATACCTACTACCTACTTAATAATATCTGTGTGCCGAACTTCATTCAATTCTGTTCAGACATTCTGGCCGGTAATTAAACATATAAGTTGGTACATCACACGGCACTAATATAAAAATAATCAATAAAACAACATCGGTTATACGAGTCAAAGCCTTAATAATCTGTGGTCAAAGTCTGACAACTTTGACAATGCTGGAAATAAGATACTCTAACAAACGAAACGAATGTTGTCCTTGACAGACTGCGCAGTGCTGTCCTCGTTCGAATTTCAATTCCCGAAAAGCAAACACGTGCCAGGCGGGAGCATCCTAATAACTAATAATAATCTTCCTTAATATTCCGTTGAGTATGGAACTAGAATAAAAACCAATTAGCTGATCAACATCCGCAAATAACTAGTCGTACGATTATGTCCCTGACATTGTTATCGCCGATAAATGCTCAGTCCGGTTTGGAGTGTGCCTCCCTCCAGCTATAATATAGTCCTAGGACGAGGCATGTATGAGTCACCGGCGGCGGGTACCTTGCACAGGCTGCCACGACAGGGCACATAAAAAATAAAAAGCTTATAGGAATTTAGATGCAGCCTCTTCGACAAGCCGCGGAGGGCGGGAGGGAGCCACTAGCCGAGGCGAAAGGACTGCATGACGCAATATTATGAAATCGTCGATGGGACCACGGGGCTTTTTGTTTCTATTATTATTTTCATTGCAGTTTCGTGATTAGATTATTATATTAGCTTAATTGAATAAAATGGTTTATAAAATTGTTGAAATTTGATGTAGGTATGGAAATATTTACGAAACTAAGTATGTTTATTTGCAGTTGCAATACTTGCAATTAATCTATACCTAATACATATAAAAATGAACCTCTGTTTCTCCTGGTCACCCTGCCTATAACTTGATAACGGCTTTACCGATTTCTTTTTTTGTAATGTTTTCTAATACTCCGTAGAAGGTACTTAAATTTAAAAAAAAAAAACACTGGGAAAGTCGGAAATTTGCAATGGGGCGAAGCCGCTGGCGGGCCGCTAGTATCCTTATAAGTTTTACGCTTGGTTTGAATAATTCTTATTTTTACAGCAATATACCCATAACCTGTGATCTGGTTGGTTTTGCTTTGGTTTTGTTAAAGCATATTATTAGGTATATATAACATATGTTTAGTAGTAAAGACAGGTCCGAGAAAATCAAGTTTTAACAGACTTAAAAAACAGAAACAGTCATACAAAATAATAGGTATTAAAATTTTATTAAGCTTACCCATAGACCTTTTTCATAACAGATCTATAGTTTCCTATATTTCATTAAATTAAATGCAGCTGTCTACAAGTATTCACCATCTCTTACCGGCGGCGGGGTTTCCTGTAACGTGTGGCGTCACCAATAGAGATAATTGAAGGGGGGGTGATAGGTAAGTGTTTTAATTATAATTAAGCATCTATAATTTTAATATACCTACCTAGTGCATTACCGACTGAATAAACAGTTTCATCTTTTTTTATCTACCTACCTTACGCGTGGTTGGATCGTTTGTCGTTCTGGAAATATCAACTGACAGTCCAATTTACCTAATAGGTATTACTTTAATTTAAACGAAGCTAATTTCATAAACACTTTATCAAAACTAAGGATTATCCAAATTGATAGGGATCGGCCACACATTCCTGGCACCTAATGTACTCGTAGGTATTCTCACTTTGAAAATGTTTTGTCTGTTAATGTGTGCCAAAACGACTTTGATTTGTCAATAAATTACACAGTTTGTAGTTAAACGATACGACACGAGTAAAGATTGTTGTTTCATAACTAGTTGTAAAAGCAGAATCATATTTATTCTTTCTTAACTAATTTCGAATGACAGTTACCTACCTATATGAAAGGCCACTTTTTATTCCATTTTAATAACTGGTTATCAAAGAAGGTATAAAAAGTGTTTATTTTTAACTACTTAGTTGTGAAAAATAGTTGTGAAGGTGGACTAAAGGTAAATACCTACTTAGGTAGCTAGCTAGCTAATAGGTAATAAATAGATAGGGAAGTCCGGTAACCATCGCGGAGGGAACCACCCCATTTTTTACAGTTGGTATGGTGATGATGATAATACCTAGGTGAATAGCGCTTTCTTAAAGAGTCGCCGTACGCTCGAAGTAGCGCACAAACTAAGTTAGGTATAGTGTTTGATCCAATCCATGACGACGCGCCCCTTCTAATTAATTTTAGTTACCCTTAATTTGGCAGTGTATGACATACCATACATACCATAAGGTTCACATTTTTTGTTTGATTTGTGTTTTTATTTTTTTTTCTGATTCAAATTCAAAAAGGCTTTGAATTGCCGACTTTTTTTATTTTTGCCACATTAAGGGTTAAATTGACGAAACCCCGCGTCAATTTGAGTAGCGACTTAGCGCGGCGTAACAGTCTCGGAATTTAAACACTAAAGTATTAATTTTTAATCGGCTCTACGGATTTGATTAAAGCTTGGAAATATAAAACTTTTAACTAAATGTAGGTCGGTCTCTTTCAAACGAAAATAAATAACAGTAGGTATGCAATTTTGATGCCTTTCATACAAAACTTTAAATTGCTATTGTTTAGAAAAAATACCAGCCGCGTTAAGGAGACGCGGACGGCGACGACGAATATTGCTCTATAGAACCTAAATGGTTCTATTTTTCCAAATTTCAACAGATGATTTATTTTACAACTCAATACACAATTTGTAGGCCAAAATAGGTAAGTAATATACTTAACTTAATACTTACTTGTAATATTATAATTACTGTAAAAGTAATCAAAAGGTGATCAAATCAAACTACTCTGTTGATTTATAAAAGTAGGTAAATATGTAAAGCTGTGATAATTTTAGTATCTAAATAAGAAGGTACCTTTTACCTATGGTAATAAGTTAATGTCCTCTAGATATTTACCTGAATGCCTCCCAAGAAAGGGGTGATGTTGTTTTTATGATGTGGTTTGCAAGTAAGGCTCGCATAGTAGACACCTATCCTATAAATAAACAATCCCCAAGACCCCACCAGGTGCATCTAGCAAGCCAGAAGTGCCAGATCTAGACGTAAGTATAGGTATTGATGAGATCAATTGACTCTATACCACCCTAGTAATCTTAGCCCATCGCGAGATGAGGCACACTTGGCCAACAACCCTCGAGACCCGATAAAGATGTCTTACTTAAACACACATTTCCCATACCTAGGAATTCTTATAAATTATTGTAATTTTGATAAGACAAATAAAAACGCAGAACAGGTCACCTTTTTTGGATTTTGCAGTCTCCTACCAGACTGAATGAATTTTACTTTTAATAAAATTTATCAATAATTAAAAGTTTCAAAGGTCATTGTCATCATCATCATACATATCACATTGTCTTTGGCTTAGGTTAGGTTAATTTAGTTTTCCTTATTTCCTCATTTTGTGTCAATTTACAAAGTATGTTTGTGCTTTTTCTACTTACATTTTTTTTTGTATTTGAGTGAAATAAATACTAATTAAAATTTAAACACAGTTGACAAGATTTAATACAAAAAATAAAACTACTTTACATAGCTTGGCATTGGCATTTACTACATAGTAGTATACTTGTTTTATTATTATTGAATTAATGTTGACATGTCATGATGAAATAAGTTAAGTGTAATTACTATACTACATTTCATTATGTAATACATAAATTATATTACTAAGTGGCACCTATTTTAAGGTTTATTATTCCTCAGAGCAGGCTTTATAAATGGAATCTAATATATCAGTGCAAAACATAGCTTATTTACACATACATGTATGTGCCCCTAGGGTAGGAACTTACCCAGGTAGGCATATTAATCTCTAAATTCTCAGGAAGGAAAATTCAAGTAGTTATTTATAGTGAAACTTTAACTGGTATATATAAAATAATGCAACTAGGTACTTAAATGAAATATTGAGGGACTTCAAAGTTTGAATAATAAACTTCTAAATACATGAGTGTGTTGTGTAAATAAGTAGTTACCTACGCGAAATAAATATTTTCAATTGGTATAACAAAGGCTCTCTTAAAAGACTTTATATAATATCATCATTTTAATAAAGAGCAAACAAATTGAATGGCTTGCTGAGAATTATTTTTGAAATTTATTGTTTGTGTTGATTCCATCCATTTCCCCATGATATACCTACCTAATTATTAATTGACAACCTTCTGTGCTTGACAGGCCCAGCCATATTCTGAA
The DNA here is from genome assembly GCA_923062465.1 of Acleris sparsana. NCBI lineage: Eukaryota > Metazoa > Arthropoda > Insecta > Lepidoptera > Tortricidae > Acleris > Acleris sparsana. The sequence continues at coordinate 12,838,981 of OV281289.1, forward strand.
TGCAACATATATCAGTTCAGTACATATTATAAAAAGTCCTCCACCACCTCTGTCTGCTTACATGTTCACAATAATCTCAAAACTACTAAATGTATTTTCATGCGGTTTTCATCATCGGTTTGATTATTATTCACTGAAGACAAAGGTGAATAATAAATTCTGATTTTTGTGAAAACTCACAAAGAAAAGCGAGGGCGGTCACTAGTAAAATCATACAACTAAAAACCTCTAATACTGAAAACGTCAAGAATAATAAACAAATAAAGAGACTTACCTTCGCATTTTGATGTTCAACCTAAAATGACTAACTTCTACAGCCACTACAGCTAACTAAATACATATAGTCAGTCAATCAAAAGCTACAACAAAACAAACCATTTCTCACTGTTTATTGTATTTTCACAGTTATAATTTTTAAACACTTGACTTCAGCACATGTGGAGTAAAAATATTATATATTAATTCACTGACAGTTCTGTACTAGACGACCAGCCCGCTTAAAAGTTTACTTCAAATGACTGTGTTTATCCGCCCGTCAGAAATATATTGCATCGATGCGCTGCGCCGGCGCATGCTGCGCATGCGGTCGCTGAATCAGACAGGTCCTAACTTGTTTATTATTTTGGTCCTTGTTATTCGTAGCGAGTTTTACCATCGATAAACAGAAACAAAAAATCCTGTACAAAAAAATACCGAGACAGGAGGACGAGTGCTGCCAGTCAGCAAAAGAATAAATCCGCGTCAAACAGGTGCGTTATTGTTACAGTAAAATGGGGTGAATAGAGATTCGCGGGGTGAATAGAAATACAGCCTAAAATAAAGCATATTCTACTAATTAAAAGACTGAGATTTTAATGTATTTTTCTAATAGACTTGTCAATGTAATACTTGTTCTTATTAGTAACAAGTCATGACTTATTTTGTATTGTATTTCTATTCACCCCGCGAATCTCTATTCACCCCATTTTACGGTATTATTGATTATTATTGACCGTGGAGACTATATACATCTCCCTGTACGATTACCTATTATTTTAATATGACATCTGGAGACTTTACATCTCCAAAATTGACCGTGGAGACTTTCTACTTCTCCCTTATTTTTTCATTTTTTGTTTTTTTTTATTTTTATAATTGTATTTAATTTTAATTTGACATCTGGAGATTCTTTACAGCTCCAAAATTGACCGTGGAGACTTTCTACATCTCCCTTGTTTTGTGTTTTTTTTTTTTTAATTATGTTTAATTCTTAATTTTAATTTGACATTTGGAAACTGTTTACATCTCCGAAATTGTATTATTTATTTTAATCCGACATTTGGATATATTTAATTATTATTACTACTGGGACCTGTACATCCCTGTGACATTTAAATTGTGTAGCTTAAGTTTCATATTGTAATAAGTCATTTATTTAGAAAAAAGGCTTACTGTTGAGTTTCTTGCGGCGCTTCTTCTCAACAGTGGTCTCTTTGGAAGCGCTGGTAGACTCAGACTTGTAAAAGTGCCTACAGGGCCTACTTACAAAACTTTATAAATAAATAAATAAATAAATAAATAAATATTATCGGTCGATGATATCGGAAGTGCTTATCATTTTGTTTTGTAAATATCAGGAGTGTTTATATTTTGTTTTATATAAATTATATAATTATTTAATCTTGACTGCACAAAAACACAGATTATAAGGGTATGTCTGACGGACTACATCTCTAATGGCATGTAGTTGGAAAAAAGTTTGACCTATAGGTAAGAAAATTCAACAATGTTTTTACCCAAAAACGGGGCCCACATCGAAATTGGAAGACACATTAGCATTATCTATTTCTCTCGATAAAGCAATACGAATTTCATGGTTTTTCGTAATAGGTATATAACGGTATATAACCATAATCCTTTTTTGCGAGGTATAAATTAATTATGGCAATACCAACTGACCAAAATCGTTCTGACAGTAGAAAAATGTATTTTTCCATTTCTGCATAGTTTCAATCAAATTTTAATTCGTTAAAATTTCAAGTAAATTACATAATTAATTGATTTTAGGGTTGATGTTTGTCCAAGATTATAATATAGTCAAATTCAACGTAACAAACCCAATGCAAGGTTTGTAAAAATATGGCTCACTATTGTCATACTTGTCATTGTTATCTGTCAACATCGCGTTGTTGTCATCACGGGAAGTCAATAATCTCAAAAGTATCGTTTTTACTATTTCTTGTCCATACTGACTGGAAACGCCTTCAAATGAACACCAGTTTCTAAGTGAGAACGAACTTTGTAACTCATTAAAGTTCTATATTTCTGTGGGCGGCTTTAATTGTCTGGTTGTTTACGAATGGAGAGACCTGACGACGAAACGAATATGCCAGCTGCAGACAAGAATTCCGAACAATCTCGCCTTATTGGTTCCAATATGCCCAGCAGGATTAGCTACATGAACCTTATCAGCAACTTGAGTGCGGCAATTTTTATTGGCATTATTATTTACTGCTGTTCTGTGAAAAATGATGGAAAGGAACCATCGGTCCTGTTTGCATTTCATCCAATATTAATGGCTCTAGGGGTAAGTGCAACGTATTTTTTTATTGTTTCTTTCTTTTAAATAGTCATTCAATTAGACTTTTTTTCTTGATGTTTGTAGTTTCAGTATAAATAATAAAAAAAACTTATTAAGTCAAATTTATGGCTTTGTATCCACTAGCTCTAGCTAGGGCCCTCTAGGGCTTATGTAGTTAGTTTATCTTATGATAGAACAATGTAAGTACAAACCTTGAGCTGAGCTTGGGAGGAGTAGTTTAGTATTGTAATGATAACTTGTACCTGGTACCCTGGTTTAGTCCTCATTTAAGCTTGACCTTGTGTACACTATTTGCTTAAATTGGTTAAGACCAATTACATACATTACATACACACATACGTACATTTAAGAATGTTATGCAAATCGACCCATGCAAAAAATAAGTGAAATCATAAAGTAATAATAAGTGAAATCAAAAATAAGTGAAATATAAACTTGTTCAGCTGCTAAAACTACCCATAAACTTCTTAGATATGTGTCATTTATACATATTATGAAATTATCATCATAATAAAAAACATATTTAAATATGTTGAAACATTTTAATTATTTTCATCATATTTATTAATTGCATGTTGAATTTGGTATTACCTAGATTGATTTTAAACAAATATTTAATTAAGTTATCCCTACATTAGCTTTCAGTCAGTTGGTTGTAAGTTCCTTCTAATTAAAATACTGTTTAACTTGGTGGGTAGTGACCCTTCCTACAAATCTATAGGTCCCTGTTTGGATTCCCAGTATGAGCAAATAATTTGTTTAATGAGCATGAGTATTTGTTTCATACTCATGGGTTTTTTATATTTAATTTAAGTATGTACTTCAATAAATAAGAATGTCTATCAGTGCAACCCATCCATAGTACAGTATAGGACGAAATCAATCAAAACGTAAGAGAGTTCTTATGAGTTCATTTACAGTGCCACTTTGACATACTCCAAAGTGGTATAGGAATTGAATTCCTTGACTGTACAAGCCTAGAGGATAGTTGGGGACTAGGTCAATTTGTTTGAATTTGTCCCATTTTATTTATTTATCATAACCAAGGGGCGGAATTTTCATAGCTAAAATCAAACGACAAGAGGGATTGACCAGTATGTTTTATCGACTATTCCAGTTATCGATTTTACTAGATACAATTCCGGACTATGACAAAATTCGCGATTATGCCGATTTAATAGCAAAAAGTTAATATGTACAACCAAAATGGCATTATCGAGCACTACAAATATGCTCAATGTTTCTTTAACTTTACATAAAAACGACATTAGTACACACCTAGCGACGCTGTTCAGAAACTTGATTAATTAATCATCTTTTTTTAAATACCTCGCATGTGAGTATAGTATGTGGTTGACATTATGAAATACGGCTGTCACAGAACTCATTGTACCTGAAAATCACTGTAATGTGCATTACTTTATTTATATTTTTATTTAGGGCATGTAATGTAATACTTAATAATACCTTAAATTATGGAGAGTGTTTGGTGCAGACAGATGTACATAGGTAGGGTAGGATGCTTACATTACATTTTGCACACCGCAGTTGGCTATAGCTGACAACTGGAAGTCGTGCCAGCATTAGCCACATTGGGTTTCGTATCAATTAAGTTGAAATTTGCATAGCACAGCAAACATGTTTGGCATGTGATTGACACATTTTGTATTTGACGTAAAGCATTCAAAAGGTTACCTGGAAAATGGTAAACGGGAATTGCAAAAATGCCAACTGTTATGTAGAATCCTGAGCAATAGCTAGTTACACTATAGTTTATTACACAATATAAACTGTTTAAGCTGGGTAATGTAGCATTTGAGAACTTAAGTATTTCTTTTACAGTGGACTGTTTTCATGACATCTGCTGTTAATGCAATTACTCCGGGTGACTTAGCAACAGAATGGATGCCGATTCGGCTGAGGAGTGCGCGTCACTGGGTGCTGCAGGTAGCTGCAGGTATACTGGTGCTCATTGGATTGTTAGTTATAATATCCAATAAAATTATAAACAACAAGGGTCATTTTGAGTCTCTGCATGCCAAATTTGGGTTAGCCTCTCTTATATTCATGTTGGTAACAATGACAGGTGGTATAGGCGCTCTGTACAGCCTGAAGTTGAAGCATTATCTCGCTCCCATTTACACCAAACTGTTGCACGCGTCCTTTGGTCTCCTCACTATCATCCTAGGCACAGTGACTATCATACTGGCATTCTACACTGTGTGGTGGAAATATGGAGAAATTTTACGCTACACCAATGTAGTTTTGGTATTAACTATCATGCTCTTTACATTACTACGTCCAACCTTAAAGGTATACTTTCGTGTAATGGAAAGAATTGAAAATGGTAATTAGATTCAATATGACTATACTATTGAGCGGAAAACATGTAATTTATTGTTGTTTTTTGAGCCTTTATTGTTTTTAGAGACTTTCTCTTTTTGTTATTTAGTTATCATTTATTTTATAGTTTGTCCAAGCAAATGAGTAGATCATAAGAACACCTTTTCAGATCTGTTATAGTAGACTTTAAATAGTTGTTAATCTATCTAAAGAAATTAAAGCCTTTGGAACATCATACATTGAGTAGATTACCTTTAGTAGTGGAAAGGTGTAATTAAAGTTTTTTATTTAAGCTTGGCTTGCAAAGTTTTCCCTGTTACAAACAGGGCTTTATAAAATATATGTAATGTTAGGCAGTTAGCAAAATAATATATTCTTACATCTGTCAAGCCTTCATGGTTTGGAATAAAGGAATTTATTTACAGCTCCGTGTAGCATATCTAAGGTCAAACACAATTGATACTATAGTAATTAAGTAATGTAGATTTTGTCAGTAGCACAATGTTGTTCCAAATCCATTTTAAAATATTAATAGAAATATATTATTATACATTAATCAATAAGTGTATTTATGATGGATATTTTGAATATTATGTACAATTTTATTATTTAGGGATTTTTATTACTTTAGTAAGAGCACTTGAAGTAGGTACTCAAAATCCTGTGATGATTGATATCGTTTACATTTGGTCACAATTTAATAATTATAGATTTAATAAGGACCAATAAATTGCAAATTATATTTTTAACAACATACTACCTACAGTGATACTAGAATTATATTCAACAAAATTGTGCCAAGAGATAAATTTCTTTACTGATAGAGAGAAATCACCAATATGTTGCCAATTTTACAATCTATGATCTTATTATTGCATTGTTTCATTAATATTGTATTTTTACACCTACATTATATTTTACTGTGGATAAGATATAATATGATTGAATTTAAAGATACACGATGTAGTTATAATAAGGTCTCACAGAAAGTTAGCTGGCTTTCTAGGAAAACTGTAATGGGAGTTTACTAAGTTTTTTTTTTGTAATTTACATTTCTAGTCATTTAAAAGTCTTTATGCTCCAGTATACCTCTACTAGTAGTGTTTATTGGGCAAAATTTGGTGCTTTTTTTTTTATTTTAAGTTTTACATCTCTTGGTTAGGTTTAGTGGCTTTGAGCTCGCCAACCCAGTTCCTCTATGAAGCCTAGCAAATAGTTGATGTTGTCGACGACGTCGTCGGTCCAGGGGCAACCTTAGTTTCTAAAGTATAATGCCCGGGAGTTGGGTGGCTGTCTGCGCTACCTCCGCTGTGCTTGGTGGGGTCTTGTCTGTACCATCTAGACATGGTGTCACCAAATGGCGGACCGCGAGAACACAAACGTACGTAAATTAATAGAAATGTATCCCCCGCATTATATTTGTTGACGTCAATTCAAAACTTACTGATGAACATCTCCAGGATTTAATGTCAATAGCTTGCACCAGTTTTATTCCAAACTTCAGACAGATAGTCCGCACCAAAAAATGTTATTATTCTCATTTACATTTCTTTAATAAAATTTTTTTTCTATAAAATGTTGTGCGGACCGCGATGGTGAAACTAATTTGTGACCCCTGATCTAGACTAGATGATATAGGGGTTTCTTGTGAAGTGGATAACCGTTAAACGGAGTAATACGCACAAAAGCTTACCTACATCATAGGGTTGACGGCGGGTTTCCTTGTCAATGTCAAGAATTACTAGTTTTTATTAGAATGTATTTGTTTACCGCAAACCAGTGTTCCAAAGAGCAGTGAGAGGACAGACGGCTGTCTCTAGTCTGTCCGGTTTCATTCTCGGCAGTACGTTACCCCGTCGTTTCGAGGGTCGCCCCAGACCTATCGACGCGGAATCAGCTGGAGCCGGTAGTAAAAAGTTTTATTTCCATGCAATAAGAGCGAAAAAGACGTCGTTCCGCTCGCAATGTCGAATCGAGCCGAGCCCAGCCGAGAGACGTCGGTTTCGCTCTTATTGCATGGACATATTAAACTTTTTCTCACCGGCTCAAGCCGATTCCGCGTCGATAGGTCTGGCGAGACCCTAACCCGCATCTGTGGCCCTTCATCTACACCGGTAGAATGTTGTTACATATAAATGGGTGTCTCAAGCAGGGCTTGGTACTTAGTAGCATTCCTTTCCTGACAGCCCTGGATGATGTACTTTATGGTTTTATTGTTTAATGTTTCATAAATTTATCATTCTAATCACGGCCTTATGTCTAGTATACAGCTATCAGTGCTATCACTATAAATAGCTTATTGCGAATAAGCATAAAACTATGTAAGTACATATATATAATTTTATCTAAAGGTATGGTTTTTGTTAATTAAGTTTATACGATTTGAAGTTTATTTAAATACTTGTCGGTGTGTAGATCAATGTAACCGTGTAGCTTCAAAATATGAATGTATGTTACGTGTACCTATACAAATAATAAATATACATATATGCAACGAAAGTGGGTTGTTATTTATGTACAGTCACGGACTTTACTTGATGAACCTTGTCGCATAAAACTATGTTAAAATCCTATGTAGGTAATTGTATCATTATGACAACGTTTTATGGTGGATTAACAATTAAGGGCCGGCGCTGACTGCCGGCATGGCACGGCGTGTCATGGCAAAGGATTTCGGTACTGATATAACCATTTTTAATCTTATTACCATGAGTATAGAATTCATGTTACTTTATTTTGACACAACGATGCCGAGGGAGGCCGCGGTAGGACAGAACGTGCCTAAGCATTCCACGGGATGCCACGGCATGCCGCGGAAGGCCGTAGCGGCCTTCGGGATGCCACAGCATAATTTGCCGTGTCATGCCAGCAGGATGCCACGGCATGCCGCGGAAGGCCGTGTCATCCTTCGGAATGCTGCAGCACAACTTACCGTGCCATCCTGTGCCGTGCCGGCAGTCAGCGCCGGCCCTAAAGTCCGTGACCGTACATTGCCTCCAATACTGTATTTTTGCCAACCTACGGGTTTCTAATTTGACTACGGAACCCCGGAAAGTGACGGGTAATATCTCGAGAGCTAAATATATTTATCATTAATTTGCATTAAGTACCTATGGTAAATAAATTTCGGTACAAAATATTCAAAATGCTCCCCTCTATCACTCCGTCCTTGCAATCCACCACACCCTGTAGGTATAACATAACATTATTATAATTGTTCTTTGTAATCGATCGTGTAATACCTAATGATGGAATGTTTAGAGATTTATCTTTAACAACTGAAGGGATTTGGATTCAGCACACGATTGTCCTGGTCCATATGTAATAAAATAATACATACTTAGTGCCTGCGGGAATATATTCAACGATAAACAAGTTGTACGCGGGCGCGGTCTATGCAAATCCCTTTAACAATGTTACTGCTTTTCATTTCGTGGACCTAAAGCATAAAGCAAGTATTTTTAAGATAGTGACCTTCTTGAGATAGAGATGCGTCAGTTCAAAGAAATCGATACATATATTATTACCTACTTCATTGGACGGCCCCGATTAGCTTATATTATGCAATATTGTTACACAATTATAACTCGATGATATGTATCATCGAGCCACACGGCCTTCCTTGCGGAAGGGCTAGTTTTATTCACAACCGATCCGTAGTCACACCAATTTGCCACATTGGTGTGACTATGGTTCATTTTATTTACCCGTAGTCACACCAAGACCGAATTTGCGTCTGTTTCTCTTTCAAAATCAAACTCAACAGAGTCAACGGAGCTACGCTATCGCGGAGCTCCTATTTCTGGGTTGTTCTGGCCCTCCGGGCCTGATATAAATACGAACCTAACCTAAACCTTCCTCCTATTTATGTGTTCGTGTGACTACGGATAAATAAAATGAACCATAGTCACACCAGTGTGGCCACGGACGGTGTGACTACGGATCGGTTGGTGTTTTATTTGATGCGTATGCCCGCTTGGGCTTGTACTTTGACAGAGGGGAAATGGTGCGAATGCCTACTCCCCTCCGTGTTGCTTGATGATATGTATATACTTTACTACCTTGTCTATTTAATGTCATGTTTAAATTGCCTTTGTTACAACGAGTGACAAGGTACTGAAATGTATACATACATATTTATGAACTCTTCTGTACCATACGTAAGAATTCTCGGGGCAAACAAAATAAATGGTTTCTGATTTAAGTACCTGCTATATTGACCTAGTGGCAAAAGCACCTATAAGTAGGGTACCCCTACTTGTATAACTTGATATCAAACAGTGCCTACCTAAATGCATTTTTATTTTACATCATTCCTTAATCGGTAGATACTTAAGCGCTAAGGTGTATTGTTTGTTCCATTTTCGCGGTTTAATTTGGTACAGAAACAGGTAGCTATACGGACTACCTACCTAACGTAAACATAAATGAGAAAAAATGCCAAGTTCGTTGGTAAACGGTTTCTTTAATAAAAGAAGTGAAATCTAGCTAAGGCACTACTTTAAAAATCGAAGTTTGAAGTTACGTAAGCTTCAAATCTTTCTCTCGATTTATCCTCGAATGACGTGTGACAGGGATAGAGCTAACGTAACTTCGAACTTCGACTTTCAAAGTAGGCCCCCTAGAACTCAACCTCTTTATCAAAGTTCCTTAGAACAACGTTCCTGTCATGCATAGGTAACTTTCGATTAATGTTAACATTATTTGTTATGTTATTTGCCACTTAATAGTGCGACTTCGCAAGTTATTTTCACTTCGACATACTTATTCGAGAATATTCCCTTGACTAGATCTTATCCAATGGAAATGACTAGTAAGTCAGACTCAAAGATTAAAGTCGGAGGGTAAAAACTTACCATTCGCGCTATTTAGGTAGTAGCGTATATAACCAATAATTTTAATATTTGAACGTTATGCTGTTTCCGGTTCAGTTCTGTTTTCCTTTGTTTACACATAGTTACCCAGCTGAACGCCAAATTTCTACTTTCTAAGTCATTTGGAAATTGGTTTTAGGTTTTTGATGATTCAAATGCCGATTTTTAGACTTAAATACCTCAATAAGCGTTTAACGTGATTTATAGTTTGGTGTTCTAGTTAATCTAACAGATCTTTATAAATAACCTTTGAAATCTAGCTTATTTATTTGTGTTAAATTAAATAGATTTTGAGTTATTAGGGGGTCAAAAGTTGCCTGAAATGATTCGTGTAGGTATATAACTCACGGCCGGTGGTCGCCTATTTACTCTAGGAACTTGGCTGACACACTGCCGTGTCTCTAGACTAGATTATGCGTCATATGTATACATCGGAAGAAGAAGATACACCCCGGGTCCACGAATGTCTGGTGGCGACTGACGAGGCAAGTAGCGAGCACGAATGTATAAATGCGGTGGTGTCAAGATCAACATTTTTGTTCATAGCATGAATTAGATGTAGGAAATCATGGTTATTTTATTTTCTCAAACGTACTCGGAAATGTATGCGTTAATGTTACGAAATGCAGACATGAAGTTTGTTGTTTGTGGCTCCCTACTTTACTTCATGGCCTAGGCCAAGAAATAATGTATGAAACCCTAAGAAAAAATATTTTGGCCGCTACTCTAACTTTTTAAATTTGCTTCCTAACATTAAACTGACTAAGGAAATATTACATACTGCCTACCATCACTAGACTGTAACCATATTTTGCAGTGCAGTTTTAGGATTGCCATCTTAAGTCGTAAGCTTGCAGTCTTGAGATTGCCATCGTAAGATTGGAGTCTTGAGATTGCAGTCTTGAAATTGCTATCTTAAGATTGCCACCTTAAGATTGCAGTCTTGAGATTGCATCTTAAGATTGCCATCGTAAGATTGCACAGTCTTGACTTCTTGAGATTGCCATCGTAAGATTGCCCAGTCTTGAGATTGCCAATTTAAGATTGCAGTAATGTACTTTTAATATTTCCTCACGTTGCTTGACAAAAGTACTACACAATCCTCGGCCGGAGCAAGGACTGAAGGACTCGTTCTATAGGTCTACCGCAAACTCATCCTTGAATCCCTTACTTCACGGCGTCTGCAGTAATGTACTAAGTGAAACATTACTCGCCCGTGTATCACCGTAAGCACGTTAACTTTTAAAGGTGAACACGGACGAAAAAGGTCGTCAAGCTTTAAGTAGACATACCTTATAATCTGTGGTATAAGTAGGTCTACCAGAATCTCTCCATGACAAATTTAAAAGTAAAAAGAAATCGATTTTCATCAAAGATCTTTCATATACTACTATATCGTGCACCGAAAAGAAATGTTTAGCTATTATGAGATCTGTCGTCATACACTTAGGGTAGCTATTTCCTTATAAGTGGTAGCTAGACAAAAGCCGGTCCTGGCGAGAGGGCTCCCGCTGGGAGTGTGTCCTTGTCTGACGTCTTGCTAGCTCGATTAATCATTGGGTTTGATAGAAATGGTAGAAATTTTTATATTTTTCTTTTTTATGATTTACCAAAATGAATGATTCATAAACTTTGAAACGTATTTAAATATTATACAGTTCCTATAATTAATAATCAATTCGTTGTATTTTAATAATAATTCATTAATACTGAGTAAGAGTAGTACTCAAATGTTTGGGCCTGGTAATACTAAATATAAGATGGCGGTTTGCTCATTGAGTTATTTGAACTTGTTTTGTTGAGTTTTGTGGATAAGTTCTAGAATATGGTGAATTCTTGTTGTGTGACAGGGTGCAACAATGAATCATATCCTGGTAGCCGCTTTTCTTTTCACGGGTAAGTAAATCAAATCATTTAATGTAAAAAAATACACAAAAACAACAATCGTATTCTTTAGGATAACCATGAATTTTGTTGATCAAAGCTTTTTTACAATCTCGTTGTAGTAGGTAGAGTCTGGCAAACGAAAGCTGTCCACAAAAAAGGGCGGCAATTCAAAAATCAGCAGCTGGATAAGCTGGATTAGGCGATACTAAACGTAGTTGATATTATTTTATTTGTCAGAAATGTTAAATGATTGTTTCTATCTTTCAACTATATATATTTACAATAAATTAGGTAGGTTAAGGTAGATAGCGTAGTTAGTTAGCATCAATATTATCAGGATACTTACACAATCGTTTTTACAAGCAATTTATCCCGTGCTCTGTTTGGTCATGGTCACCTCATTAGAAAGGGACACACTACCAACGGAAGCCCTCTCGCTCGGACCGGTTTTTGCGCCGTAGTACACAGTCTAGTAGTATGAAAGGTCTTTGATTTTCATACGGCAATGTTTACGCCTGTCAATTCAAATTTTATCGTTTGTCAGAAGTTGAATTGAGTTTATAGTTACCTACTTAAACACAGCGTCAGTTATCAGGGAAATGTCCTAAAAGCCGTTCGATCTCAAGCGAAAACGTGTGTTGTAAAATTTGTTAGAAAGATGTAAATCTTACACAATGTTTGATTTAGTGTCGTGTTTATAACAGACTAATAAAAAATAATATTGGTACTTTAAGGCCCGTTGTACATTTTCAGGAAAGTGACTAAATTTGTCTTTTATGTGGGACACGTAAACTTTTCTTTAGGGTCCTTAATAATTAGGTGCCATTTAATGCCAGGATTACAATTTGCCACCATACGGTGAATCGTAGCTGTGCATCTTCTTGATGATGTTTTTAATGAAGAGTAGAAAAAAATATCTCAGAATACGAAATTGATTTACGATAAAGTTGCATAATATAGTGGCTTAGCTAAAAATGCCACGTAAATCGACGATTGAATGTAAATTAAGAGTAAATCTATACATAAATAAAAATGAACCGCAATTTTTACTACTTAGTAACTTAAGAATGGCTTTACCGATTTCGTTCGTCTTTTTTTTAATGAGTTGTAATCTTCGTAAAAGGTTCTTACATAGAAAAAAAAAACCACTGGGAAAGTCGGAAATTTGCAGCGGGCGAAGGCGCTCTGACGGGTCGCTAGTTTAATATAAAACAAACTTAAAATGTTGACCTGTGCGGTATTGTTAGCTAAGCGACGATACACCATCGAACTTTTGAAGTAAATTTAAACTAAGACCTAATAAACATACTCGCACACGATTGTTTCAATTTAACCTTAATACTTATTATTTATTATGAAATGCAAGTCCAAAGTTGATGTAGTGTTACGTAGGTAGGTAGGTAACTAACCGTTACTAATATTATAAATCTTTGTCTGCTCCATCTTAACGGCATATGTAATTAATTGCACAACAAACGTGATATTTTAATGTTATCGTACAAAAATTACCAAAGAAATAAAGACTTCTACTCGAACTGAGACCACCACATCATGCTTTTATAGAAAGTCATGCTTTTATGGAATGTCATGTCAAGTATAAGTACAAGACCTTAAAATTCTGTTACCCCGGCAGGAGTTGCAAGCCCTAAATTGAAATTTCCCTTTTTTGTCGAGATTCTGGTAGACCTAAGACCAAAAAGTCGACATTAAAAAGTGGCAACACTCTTGTCCATCCATCCATCCCTTTCAAATCAATCAAGGAAAAAAGGGACAACACTAGTTGCGTTTTTAATTTCAAGACCTTTTGACAGACTATATACGCGTACTTACTGGCCGATCTATCTGGGACTTTATACTTCAATGGTTCGTAAGTTCTCAAGTTTCTTTGGTTTTGATTTAGTCTGTGGCTCAACTGAAGTGGGCCTGTGCACATACCTTATAATCTGTGGGCCTGTGGAAGCAAATAGAACAGTACACCTTTTATTTATAAATTTGAGTACTGCTACAACTGCTTGCTGCTTAAGTTTAGTCTTGCGCACTATTCTTAGTGCCGAAATATCGGCCTGCCTTAAATATTTAAACACATAAGTGACGAATTCTGAAGTATAAAACGTGAGTATCCTAATCCGTAAAACATTATTATTGGTAACGCTCAAATGAAAAATGGCGTAGGTATGATACCTATGGCGTTTGCACAAGCTGCTAATATGCAAGCATAAAATCTTTCCTTTGTTACAGATGCCTAACATAAAGTTACAGTCGTCCGATAACGAGATATTTGATGTTGATGTGGAAATCGCTAAGTGCTCTGTTACGATCAAAACTATGTTGGAGGACCTGGGAATGGACGATGACGAGGAAGAAGTGGTGCCGTTGCCGAATGTAAACTCGGCTATTCTGAAGAAAGTGATTCAATGGGCTACGTACCATAAGGACGACCCTCCTCTTCCGGAAGACGATGAAAATAAAGAGAAGAGGACTGATGACATTTCATCTTGGGATGCAGATTTTCTGAAAGTCGATCAGGGTACTTTATTCGAACTGATTCTAGCTGCTAATTACTTAGACATCAAAGGATTGTTGGACGTCACATGCAAGACAGTAGCTAATATGATAAAGGGTAAGACTCCAGAAGAAATCCGTAAGACTTTCAATATTAAGAATGATTTCACTGCAGCGGAGGAAGATCAAGTGCGCAAGGAAAATGAATGGTGTGAAGAGAAGTAAACGGACCTGATCCAACACTCAGCATCACCTGGAGTACCCCAAGCCTGATAGTGGACAAGAATTCACGATGAAATATGAGAATCCTTACTACTATTCACCAGTTTAATGGGCTTGGCCTATACTTTCAATTGTAATCAGATACTCTTTTGTATGTTAAAACAGTCATTAATTTTGATAGTATAGTAAAGTTTCTTAAACAACATCTGAATGTCCATTATAATACAGTTTTATACATTAACTTAACTCTTGTGTAGTCCTTAAATAAACTCATAATATGTATAGCAATTAAAGTAAAACAAAGGTGAAAAAATGATTCATTGTCAGTTTCCAAACCAAATGACAGTTAATTACTAAGGACAGGAGAATCATTTTATTTTGGTGGTGCTGAAATGAACCTAAAAAATACCTAAGCATTTTAATATTAATACAGTACCCCCAATTCGTGTAACATAATATTATATTATAGTAGGTGCTTCATAATTTCCTTTGCTTGTCTTAAACACCAGCTGGTTGGTTTTAATTGTACCTATTCAATAAAGCTTAAAAAAGGCACAGTATGGTCTAAACTGGATTTTGAATTGTTAGTTTTAAATTTTTAATGGACTAGACTTGAAGGTTAACCCATGGATTGACTTACAATCACACATGTTGCCCAATAATCAAATTTAGGCAACAGCATAATGAAACAATGAAATATGACCATAAGTCCATTAATTCACTTGCCTGACTGATTGATTGTGCCATGGGTGTATGCTACGACAGAGCGTCCGGAACCAGGCCTTCAAAATTTCCATACAATTAGATGTGTGCTCAAAAGGTTGACAACTTCTGAATGTGTAGAGGTTGTATAAAATAATGTCTTTATAACATTGCAATCTGTGTATACATTAATGTAATGATAAAGTGATTGGTTTAATTTAAAAGTGTTTCTTATTAATTCTTTTGACCCATTACATTAGTACAGTAAATCTGTATGAGTTAAGGACCTTGCTAAATGGGGTATCCATTCCCCATTTTGGAATATGTTCTACGGGTGTGTAATCAACATAGCTCGGACAGGTCATAACAAAACAATCGCAACATGGTAATGGAACAAGATTAATGAAGTCGTATTAAGTACAGTAATATTTAATTATATTTTTCAATTGCATTTAATATGGTAACCCAAAAATTTCCACATTTTTGAGAAGGTCCTTTCATTAACATATTTTTTTAAAATATTAACTTTCTTTAACTGTTTAATACGAATCTCACATGTACACAATATTTTCATCATAATATGAGAGCTCAGGATAGTTCTTAATCCACTTATTAACCGTTTCTAATTTAAATTAAATATTAAAAATGTTTAGAAATAAGCAGAAGCAAATAATTCTACTAATTTCAAATGTCACAAAACCAAAAAAAAGTTAAAGTGCTATAATATTCGCTTTAGATAATCATAATCTTAAGTAATACGACTATTGAATCTTGTTCTATTTCCATATCTGTTTTTGCTATGACCTTTCCGAGCTTTGGTACTGAATTTGCATGATGACTAAAGTAAGTAGGGTAAAGGCTGGATCCTGTAGTCGGCCTTTGCGTAATTTTTTGCTTGTAAATAGGGCTCTAACTCAAAACTAGCGAATAACCTGTAAATTTATGGACGCTTTGATTCCTTATTGGTCAAATCCTCAATTGGTGCGGAGAGGCCAAATTACACTTATCCAGTTCAACATTTCTGAAACAGTCCCTCAAATCTAAGATAAAACTAATCTTAAGAGATATCCAATGATACCTCACTATGTTATTATATTATAATATCGCTCGTGGCCGTCACAGCATAGTATTTTTAGTGAAATACCAGATTGCCGGATGCACCATATTCATTCGCATCATCCTATTCCCATAATACCACATTTTCTATTCACATTTTATAGAAATTGCGGTATTATGGGAATAAAGACACTACAGCTTTGAAATACTGAGCCCGAGTTAAACCGCATGACAGTCGGACATGGCGAAACTATAAGCGTTCCGCGGAAACTACGGAACCCTAAAATTTACGGATAGGTACCCTTTTGCAAAGTAAAATGAATAGTACGATAGCTCTTAGAAGGTGCTTCGGTTTGGTACTTTTTCTTTGCTCTTAATAAGAGCGAGTGAGAGAGAAGTACAAACCCGAAGGTCCTTAGTGCTGACAGACCAAGTTATTTAAAAAAAATCGTTTTAGTGAGCTGAGATAAACTACAATTCAAAACAGTTAAAATAATTAAGTAGGTTTGCATTTAAGTTTGTAACCCAGTATGGGCAAATATTTGTGTGATGAACGTATTGTTCCTGAGTGTTGGTTGTTTTCCATCTTTCTACGTATTTAAGTATGTGTTTAGTGTTGCCTAGTACCCATAATATAAGCTTAGAGCTTAGTTTGGAACTGATTCTCTAGCTACTATAGTACACTTTCGACCCTGTGGGGGGATCTTTTGTACCCTTCATACACATTAACTAGGGGCATCGGAGACGTTACCTAATAGTTATCACGAGTCGATACCAGCCGGCCTTCAGCCTCTGGGCCATCGACCAAGTGATATAGGTGATTTTAGTGATTTAAATTCTCTAGTTAATAAAAAAATCAAGTAAATGTCTTTATTATTAAACTAATATTAGTTTATTATAAATATAAATGTTAATCTTGGGATATAGGAAATTACAGTCTTAGTTAGGTATAAGTATCCGCAATTTACTAATTTCCCTTATAGCTGACTTTCAAAAATATTCTACACAGAGAAGCCCTAATTCAGATACCGTTAAGTTTCTTCCATTGTGCGACGAAAATTAGTCATACTACAATCATATGGCAAATTTTCGTCACACAAAGGAAAGTACAAGGTTTTTTTAATTGAGTAAGCGCAATATTTTTGAAATTCACCCATGTACCTACCTAACTACCGACGGGGTGACGGCACGGAACAGCAACGGATGAAGCATCCCGTACGTAGGTACTACGTACGTACGATTAGATTGATCAGCGTCAGTAAAAGAAAACTCCGCCGTGCTGTGTGTGCCTCACTAATACTGCCCTCATAAGCCAATAACCAGTATCCCAAATTCAATAACCAAAGCAGTTTCAATTATCTTATGTTAGTAATAAGGTTGATATTTCTACAGGAATTTTATTTGATATACTACCTTTTGCCTTAGGAGGGCAGAGTAAACGTCAGATTAATTATTGTTAAAATCGATATAAGGTGAGTCGAGGTAAGTGCGTCTTCGGGGCAAGTGCACCAAACCAATACCTCCTAGAAAATACAATTGGTTCGTTACCCCGTCGACGCTCTTGCCCCTCCTTGGGGTAGGGCAAGCACGCCCACGAGGCAAGTGCGACGAACCATATAGTTTTAGGAGATATTCTTGGTTTGGTGCATTGCCCTGTAGGAGCACTTTCCCCGACTCACCTTAAATACCTAAAGTTTCATGTAATAGATTTATAAGTATCCTCAATACTTATGTATTGGTCGGCAACAAAGAAATTGTCAATGCAGTTAAGTATGGGATTGTTAAAGGTCCTAGATTCGGTTCCGCACGTGGCTGCCCCCGCCAGCAACCCGAAGAAGAAGGCAAAAAACACCATCACCATTAGCACACATTGGCACGCGTTACGCCAAGTAATCAGCTGATTGAAGAGGCAAAACAAGTGATATAATGAACTGAAAAATAATACGACATTAATATTAAAATGGAAAAATGCAGCCAAGTGCGAGTCGGATCCGCGCACCGAGCGGTCAGTAGGTAATCAAGTTACTCGAATCAAGTTCAATTAAATGGTTGAGTTTTTTACTTTATTTTATACACAATAAGGTCCTTCTTGCTGATCTAAATCTTTAACCGAATATATATAGTTTTCGGTAATGTCTTACAAAAAAAAACCAGAAAAAGGACCCTTTCATACGACTCTCTAATTGTTTTCACCCCATCGCTAATAATGAAAAATAATAATCAAATTATTTTACGTAATAACATAAAAGCAGTCAAGCAGTACAGGTGTACTTAGTGCATAATTGCTTTCCTTCGTATTTTCACGGAAACGTACGAACATGTTATGCTACTTCAGTCAACCTCAGTACTTTTTGTACTGTGACCGACTGAAATAGCAAGACGCGTTCGTACGTTTCCGTGAAAATACGAAGGAAAACAATTATGCACTACATCTGTACGCAATTACCTATATACCAAGGCCCGTGGCAGGATAAAGGACCATCTTGTGCCTTAATTTAATAGCTTATCGGCCTGATTTTTTCCTGATGATGTGCCACGTCATTAGTAAGTGCTATTCTAAATTTCAGCATTCTCCGCTTCATAATTTTAATATATTTTTACTAGAAATGATTTTTCATGAATAATTATATTTCAATGGAACAAATTATTTCGTGCTTTACACAGTTTTTTTTAAATCTAATTTTAAGGAGCTTGGTCGTAAAACGATCATGACGCTCCATACGGTTTAACACATTGCACAGGAGTTCTTAAAAGAGTTTCTTCTGTGAGTGTGCTTGCGGCTTACCTATACGAGTTATACGTACAGTCAGCTGCTTCTCCCGCATAGCTGCAATTGTATATTACTTATGAAACGGAAGATTTTAATCGAAAATACCAAGACCAGCCGAGAAATTAAGCAATCTGTTAGAAATGGCTAAAGTAGGCTAGGACTCTAAATGTTGATCCACCATAGAAACTTGTCATAATTACAGCGTCAAGTAACGAGATAGAAATTACATAGGAATTAATCGTTCGTTTTATGCGACAAAGTTCTATAGTGGTTCATCAAGTCCGTGACCGTACGTATAAGCTAGTAATCAATGAAAATAGCGATGAGGACGCTTGAGTTGAGACTTTGTTTTGATATGAATGTCATGGTGCACCATTCTTCAAAGTTTGAATTAAATGTATGTATGTATTTGGGTCTCAACTAACTGTACCACACGTATAAAGCAAGAAAGAATTCGTTCCATTGAAACGGAATTATTCATGAAAAAACATTTTTAGTAAATATTTGTTTTGTTCAAAACTAAGAAACGGAGAATACTGAAATTTAGAATAGTACTTACTAATGACGTGGCACATCATCAGATAAAAAATCAGACCGAAAAGCTATAAGGCACAATATCCTGCCATGGCCTTTCAAACTGTAAAAGCTATTGTAGTTCCTGAAAAAAACTAATTGCTCTGTGACACATAGACAGACAGATAACGAACTTTCAACATAGTTAAAGGTTTATTATTAGGTTGTCCAATGATTCGTATAACAGTTTTCTAAAATCTAAAATTCTTTGTCATAACATAACTAAGTATGTATTCACCACGCCTTATAATTATGAATTCAATAATGTTCATGTTCAAGGCCGATGAGGCTGAAAAGTTTATAATAAGTGGCAATTAGTAGAAGAAGCTATTGCCTAGGGGCAGGGGCAGGGGTGATGAAGTAAATTTCTTCAAGTTCTTTTGAAATTATTTGGTTGCCCAAGATACAGGCTGTGCCTCGTTTGGGAACCCCTGTTGAAACCTGTACCTTGTTATAAGTTTTCTTTTTACAAATAAAAATCTTATCTTAAAAAAAAAAAAAAAAAAAACGGATTGCAAAATTCTACTCTTTCAGTCAGACCATGATGGCAACACCATTGCTGAACTATGGCTGAACTAACAAACAGGCAATCACGGATGGAGTAAGAGGCTAACCTCCATTTTCCAGTATTCTCAGCAACTAATTTATTTGTTTCCTCGAGTAGCTTCAGAAGTTGCTGCTGAGCTAGTGATATGACGGGACACTTTTTGTGCAGTATATTCGTTATTTCTGTTTCGGGATCGTAATCCCAACTGCACCCAGGCGACGAGGCGACGGTAAAGGCGTCGCTTCTAGGCGAATGCTGTACCAACTCGGCCTCTGTATCCTCGCGCGGGTTGCCTGTTACCTCGTTTAGCATTCCATTTACACTTTGAACTTTATTATAAGTTTTTCTACTGTATCGATAAATATTATGTACTTGATATTCATCAGACGTCATCACAAAATAAACTTAAGCGAGTATAAATAAACTTAATATATAAATGTTTGAATGAAGTGTCACTATCACGTTCAATCTAAGTGACACATTAAAAATTGTTGTATGCCTGTTTTTTACCGTCAGAAAGCAAGGTACAGGTGTAGTGCATAATTGCTTTCCTTCGTATTTTCACGGAAACGTACGAACGTGTCATGCTATTTCAGTCAAATTCAGTATTTTTGTACTCTGACCGACTGAAATAGCAAGACGCGTTCATACGTTTCCGTCAAAATACGAAGGAAAACAATTGTGCATTACATATGTACTAGTTGTTCTAAGGGCTGGTTCGCAAAGACTAATATTGTATATGGGACAGACTACATTAGTAAATAGGTCGACGAGGTACAGAATATTTTTAGTCCATGGAATTGGTAAATTTCTCCTTGCATCACATAATATTTTCTGATTTTTTTATATGTTCTAACTATGTGATGAAGTGGTGATGACAAATCCAAGTTTTCCACTTCGGAAAACCCCCGGATCATTGTTAAACTCTTGAAAAACCATTAAATTTTCGTTTCTTTTTCAGCTTTTGCCATTTTTTAAAGTACCTAATTTAAGTCCAGTTTTTTATGATTGGATTTTTTTAAATATACTTTGTTTTTAAATGTACGTTGACTGAATGACAATGCAATATTTATTATACAACTCCGATTATGGAGTTGAATAATGACAACGTAATCTACAGTGTCCTTAAGAGGATTGCCTAGCTAAAAAAATCGTACAAAATGGGATAAAGTTCTCTCCCCTTATACCTACTTAGTCCGATTTCTACGATTTTCGAGTTGTAGATATCATTAAAAACTATGACTGTACGTTTTCCTTTCCAACAAAATATTTTTAGTAATAAAAACATCGACAAACGACAAACGATCGACAACACCTTATTAACGCCCTAGGCTTAAAGCTACGAAACGAAATTAAAGAAACGAATCTTAAATTTAAGCTTAAGAATTACTTTATGTCACAATTAAATTAGCTTAGCTTTTAGTAATGATAATACAACGTAAATTTATGTGATTAGTTAAACCAGCAGCTCTGCCCCCTCACAAACCCTGCGTGGTTTAAGGGGACCAACTTTTATAACCTTCTGTAACACTTTTATAATTATAATAAATTTAAAAAAAAAAAAAAAGATTGTCAAAAGATAATTTTGACTAACACATCAGACATAACGGTTGGATCGGGCGTCCGCGGCACGAAAGTCCGCTGACGTGGTTTGACCACTCTGGCGTTAGGAAATTTGGTATGTTCATTATCAATGAGTTGAGAAGCTTAAAATCTAATGTTAGCTGTCTCATATTACGGTTATTAAACTTTTTTTATCTGCAGTGTGGAAGTAACCATTACATCGGGCCCTTTACCACTGCTGCAGCCTGTTCCCAGTCAAAGGCCACTAGTGTCAACTATTATTCCGTTTACCCGTATTCGACTGCAGCCGATTGGGAACGACCGCCGACTAGTGAACAGGCCGATTCGGCCAAACCGAATGTCGCCGACGCACTCCCGACGAACCCACACCATCCGTGGGTACAATCAGCAGCACTTATGCACAATTAGGCACTGATAAAGTAGTAATAACATGATTGTTAGATGAATTGGGCGGACGCTCGACAAGGGAGTAAAGGTTATCGCTGTAATGATGCAATGACGGAAATGTTTTAAATATTTAATAACATTTTTTTTATAAAAATCAAGTAGTTTGTCATTCTCAACACTTATAAATACTTAATAATAATTTACAGACAGTTAATAAAATATTTTCAAAGTGGAACGGCACGGTTAGCTTTCGGTATAAAATAAGTTTGAAGTTTCAATATTACCCTTTTAAGAATTTCTTTGTCATTTTTTCAATACGAAATACTACTCTCGCAAATAGTACATAACTTATAATAAAAGAGCACTTAAACCTAATGTAGGTCTACATCTGAGTCTTTTGATAATTCACGTCTCTACTTATTAGAAATGCAAAAAATTGCTTGAGTACCTTCGCGAGAGCAACATTATACGATTGACCAGATACTCTAATGTTACGTCAAAATCTTCTTTTATGTGCATTCGTCGCTATTATTTTGTATAGGGAACTACGTTCGCCCGTCTAGTCCCCGAACGACTGGTGCATTAACTTCTTGGAGTACTCATACACGACAAACAAGACCGCGGTCGCCGGGATCGTCCTGACAAGCGTGGGCTTCAGCCCGTTGTAGAGCGCCAGAGCTCCTGAAAAGGAAGAACAACGTTTTAGTGAATAATTAAAACCATCATACTACCTCGATTTTATAAATAAACTAGCGACCCGTCCCGACTTTGCTCGGGTTAAATAATAAACATAACAATATAGTCCATACATCTTCGACATAAACAAGAGTACAAACAATTAACGAAATCCATACTAATATTATAAATGTGAAAGTAAGGGTGCGGCTCCACTGAGGCGGAGACGAGCGGAGCGGAGCCAATTAAACCAATTTAACCAATAGAATCTACGCTAACGTGCGCAAGGCGCGCTCGATGTGACCGCACGCGCCTTCTATTGGTTAATATTGGCACAGCACCGCTCGTCTCCGCCTCAGTGGAGCCGCACCCTTACTCTGTTAGTCGGTTTGTTACGCTTTAATGGCTAAACCGGGGAAAGATTAAGATTGGGTGTGCCCTTGTAACCCTAACGTTAGTTCGCTAAACCTTACTCTAGAGTCTGATTTTAATATTCAAGAATTGTTGTGCTGCATTAATTTTTAATTTTCCCTGCTCTGCTAAGGAATACTTCCTTGTGCTTTACAATTTTATATTTAACCTTCCTTTGTGCCAGAACAATGGCGTAGCGTTAGAGTTTTGCCGATTCCGAAACCATGCAATCAAGACAACGCCGAGCCAAAGTTATACGACCTATATCACTTATGTCATGTATTTGTAAAATCTTTCATAGTATGCTTACTAAACAGCTAGAATAATAGTTGAAAAAAATAATCTACTCTCCGAACAAGTCACAGGTTTCAGATGAGATACGATACGATACGCTCGCTGCGCCTCTCGGCTCAGAGGTACAGTGACAGCTTATGCTGTACTGCTAATGCACATGTTGCAGACTGACGTGACTCTGAGGCTGAAGTGGATCCCCTCGCTTACTGGATAAGGTGGGAATGAGGAGGTTGACAGCGTTGCCAAAGGCGCTTGTTTGAAAGGGTCTGAAGTATATATTCCACCGAGCTATACGGAAACACTGCATAAATATAAAATTAAAACGCACAGCAAGTGGATGGAGTATAGACCGCTCAAAAGAAACAGGTATTTGGTACTCAACTATACAATGTGAACCCCCCCATATACACTGGTTCTCCTGTTCGAGGTTGACTAGAAATTTTGTTAAAATAGCTATAAGGTTGCGTTCGGGGCATATGCCATTAAAAAAAATGCATTTATGATGAGAAAAGTACCCTCTTCCAACTGCGAAGTGTGTAAAGTTCCTGAAGATGTTCGACATATTTTAATGGGATGTGCTCGGAATGAAGCAGAAAGAACGGTATTATTACTAATTTTAAGGCAAATAGATTCGATCTTGGTATATTCCAAAGCAATTTGGCTTTTCCAAGCTCGGTAGAAGCTAAGCTATTATATAGATTCACACAAAACTCGATTAAATTAGATTAAGTAGATAATGCTTAGATAACTTAGTGTAAGTTGATGCAATTGTTGATTAAGCATCGATGGGGCTGACACAGCCGATAAAAGCGACTGAAAGTTGCTAAAAATAAATGAAAAAAAAGGATTCTTTTTATTCCGTAAAGTGGGACAGATCACGAGGGAATAGCGATAATCGCTTCCTACCCGGACGGATTCGTTCCCACGTGGAAACGTAGATCAATTGTTCTCGGCGTGTGGCACTGACGTCATTTCGTGCATGTGCCGCTGTCGGAGTATTTACATTTTGATACGAAGCGAATATACCTATACCCAAGTGTACGTCGTAGCGTGCGCCGCTGTTTACCGGCTTTACACTGGTGAACTGTATAGTTGACCAAGAAAGTCCTTTAAGTACTTTTTTTCGACTTTTGTAGGACGTTAAAGTCCAAAACTGGTAAAGGAATTGCTTCGTCGACTAAACATTTTTAAATAGATTGTAATGAAAACAATACTGACCTTCTTTTTTTACGATATCATATCCCACAACGAGGAACTTTTGACTCTTGTTAGAGATCTGCACCCGCGACTTGATGACGTCCGAGGGGAAGATGACGGTCCACAGCACCAGCCCGCCCACGGCGCCGGCGACCATCGTCCGCAACGGCCCGATGTCGTCCTTCGACTGCCCCGGCTTCGCTAATAGTTCTCTTGTACCTGGAAAAAGTTGAAAAACCGGTCAAGTGCGAGTCGGAATCGCGCACCGAGGGGTTCCGTAACGCCACACAGTAGGTATTATTATATTTTGATATGAATTAAACTCGACCATTTGTAGTATGTGTGGTTTTTCTTCTGGTTTTGTGCTATAATCATACCATATTTGACGCTTGTAACTATGTTTCACTGGTTTTACAATATACAACAAAAACAGAGTGTCCCTTAGAATCCCTAATAACGTTTGTCCTAACGCCTCGTTTTGATTTGTCCTAAATTGGTTTCCAGCTGAGCGAAACTACCTTTTAAGTTCTCCAAAATACTTGCGGTTAGGTTAGGTTGAGGTGTGGTGCAGGTAAAAGGGGGTTGGAAGACGAACGTCCGTTTAGTTCAGTGGTTTAATACGTCTGTCTCACGTCTAGAACTTACATCTACACATATATAGTCATATACTTATAACATACCTATAAATGCCTCACTACAAGGTTAGGGTTGTATTATAAACAACAACAAAACGTTTTAAAATCCAGCCGGAAATGGCTTTAGAGTAAATGAAAATTCGGACAAACGATGCATTACGACAAATGAGGATTACGGATTCCATTGGACAACCCAAAAAAATACGGTTAAATAACGTTACTTGTATTGGGACCGCCTTTATTATTTCACTTTCTTAATAAAAAAATGTATGGCATACATAAGGCAAACGAGCACACTGGCCACCTGATGGTAAGTGGAAACTGTGACCTATACCTTGTGTGCATTCGCATTCACAAGACTTTATGTTAAATGTTAGTAAATTCGTCATAATAACTCATTTTCTGGAAAATAGTAGCTTTTATACGGTTTAAAAGATACAGCTCGTTAGGACGGACGGACAACTTAAGCATATTAATAGGGTCCCGATGGGCTCCCTTCGGGTACGGAACCCTAAAAAATTATAAGTATTACCATTAGGCACTACTACATAGATAGTATACAGATACTATCATTCGCTCATTCGATTCATTCGTGACAGCTCTTGTGAATCCACCTATACCATTAAAGGCACAATTACGTTGCTTAGTCCGCCTAATGTCTCCGCGTTCGTTGCATGCGGTGACCTAATGCGGCCGACAGACGCCGTGTTTACTTACACTATGTCGTTGACCTTAAGATGATCATAGCTGTCACGATCGAAACCGATCAACTACTGCCGTCTTTACACTGTTGCGGACAACACAATTTAATTGACCGTTTAGTAATCCTACGTGTACGTTCACATCTGTCGTTATACATATTTGTCACTCGTGTTTTCTAGACACGGATTTAAGAAAGCCTAGTTTCTAGTACATACGATTAACCAATTTGCAACCAGAGCGGAGCTGTGCCAATATTAACCAATAGAAGGTGCGTGCGGTCACGTTCTATTGGTTAATATTGGCATAGCTCCGCTCCGCTCGTCTCCGCCTCAGTGGAGCCGCACCCTATGAAGTCTCTAACGTTTTAGATGACAACGTCACTTTTATACAGGGTGTCCAGTAAATAATGGATAACCTTCTACCCATCCATGGGGCACCTCAGGCTGGTCCCTAAAAAGGACTTACATGTTTGGTAAAAGTTGCATGGTTTTCGAGATAATCGAACTTTTCTATTTTCTTAATAATTAGCACCTTGCTTCACTGTAATGACTGCCAAGGTCACAAATAAAGAGATTTTGTCGTTCTGTTTACTATTAAATATTCTTTAATAGTGATGCTAACGGATGTGTCTTAGAGCATTATGGTAGCGACACTAATTTCTTGTTAAACATATCTTAATTTATAACTTCACATTTTGCTTTAAAGTTTGCAACAACTTTGACTGCTTGTGGTGAAAAAAAAATGTATGAAGACCAGAGTGGCCAATATGTTGAAAAATAGTGTATCTAATATTGATTCTAAACTGGTATAACACATGGTGTTTACGTCTTTACAGATAAAGTTATTGCTGTTAGTATTCACTAAGAGCGAATTTTACCAAAACACCAAGTTATCGATAAGTAACTCTTTACTTGATTGGGTTAGTCATATCATAAAAAACGCTTCTCTTATGAAAACCAACGTCTAATTACTGCAAAATAATGAATCACAGAATACTTGAAACCTACATCAACAATAATATTTGTAAATAAAAACCGAATCCGTTTTTACGATTACATTGACGACGTTATCTAAATTCGGTTTTTAGTTACTTATCGATAACTTGGTGTTTTGGTAAAATTCGCTCTTAGTGAATACTAACAGCAATAACTTTATCTGTAAAGACGTAAACACCATGTGTTATACCAGTTTAGAATCAGTATTAGATACACTATTTTTCAACATATTGGCCACTCTGGTCTTCATACAATTTTTTTTCACCACACGCAGTCAAAGTTGTTGCAAACTTTAAAGCAAAATGTGAAGTTATAAATTAAGATATGTTTAACAAGAAATTAGTGTCGCTACCATAATGCTCTAAGACACATCCGTTAGCATCACTATTAAAGAATATTTAACAGCAAACATAACGACAAAATCTCTTTATTTGTGACCTTGGCAGTCATTACAGTGAAGCAAGGTGCTAATTATTAAGAAAATAGAAAAGTTCGATTATCTCGAAAACCATGCAACTTTTACCAAACCTGTAAGTCCTTTTTAGGGACCAGCCTGAGGTGCCCCATGGATGGGTAGAAGGTTATCCATTATTTACTGGACACCCTGTATAGTGCATGGTGGCCATTTGATTCTTAATGAAATTGGTTGACTGTACTGTACAGTACTCCCAAATTTTTAATAGCATTAGCCTAGATATCGTTATTTTATCACACTTGCATTATAGATACTTCAGTATCATAGAGAAACGAATATTTCCGATCTTATTAACGGGTACTACTGTACTACATATGATATTATGTGTTACACACAAACACCCGATTCTCCCTTGTTTATGACTATTATCATCTGGTAGTATCAGATAAGGTACGCCAGGCCCCCCCCACGAGTAGGTAAGCAATCATAACATGCAAGAGACCATACCTTCATATCCTCCGAAGAAGAAGAAATACCCCGGCATCTCCCTCATGATGGTCGGCACCAGGCCCCGGAACAGCCCTTGGATTCCGTACTGCCTGAAGATCTGCTGGGTTAGCTGTATCGGCGTGATTTTAACCTTCGGACAAGATAACGCGCCAAGGTTAATTGTGCGTAAACACGATAATCAGTGATAATGAACTTCTATTGATTATAATATACGTATATAACAATAATATTAAAATAAATCTGAGACAATGCTCTGTGTAGTTTGTTAAGTAAAGTAAAAGATATAATAACCAAGACTCAAAAAAGGAGTATTCATTTGTTAAATTAAATCTGACAACCTGTCCCCCTGTCTTGCGATGCCTCTTTTTAGCTTACCCCAAAACCACATAATTAATAAAATATAAAATAAAAAAAGAGCACAGAGGACCAATAAACAAACAAACATTCTGTTTCAAAATGGTAAAGAAATCTTATGGTAAGACGTATTTGCCTGTCTGAATGTCACAGTTGATTTTCTATAGCTATACAAGCTACTTAATATTAACTTCAATTTGGTATGGTTGTATAACTTGCACGTCCGCATCTTTGATAATCATAAGTACCATAATGTAACTTATTAAAAAAGAAAGATTATTACAGCAAATAGTCTTATAAAAGGGCTTTATTTGCACAATCTAAATATTATTATACTGAATTATTTTTTAACACTATTTACAAAAAAAAAACAAAAAATGACCTCTCCTCAGAGGTTTCAACTCCCGGTCACTCAAACCATGTGTAACAAAATGTACATATTTAAGGAAATATACCTTATTTAAACTATTATTAAATACGAATGAAATTTGATACGAAAAGGAAACCTTATAGACTATAGAGTCAAATGAGAAATATAACAGTTATACAAAAATAAAGCAGTTGCGTTTTCTATCATGGTGGGCGACAATGAATGTTGAAAAATGTTCACTTCTTCCTGAATAAATCGTTTGTCACATAAGTTATTTTTTAAAATGCTTATTGATAAATTATTGTTTCAGGAAAACAACTATCTGCGTAACAATTCCTCATTTGGGGAAAATAATATACAGGTAGGTAATTAGGTACTTATTTATACAAATACATATTCACATTATACTTGACTTCTGGGGCCCATTTCTCAAAGCGTATTAGTCTAATAATATTAGTATTTTGTCTTACTTTGTAGTTTTATTTACGAGACAAAATACAAAACGCTGCAAAAACAGCAGCTCCGGCTTCCGCGCCGCCGGCTTTTTATATACACGCTAGGGATAGGCCAAGCAAGACTACGTGGATAGGTGGGGGCTCTGATTCGGTTTTTAGTTCATATTTCTTAACGAAAATAACCTGACCTATGTATACCTGTATTACTTTTTTCAGAGAACTGCAAAGTAGCGAGTTAAAACTTTATTCATATTTGCAATTGTACATGAAAAATTGTACATACACACGATAAATTATTTATTAAACACAATATTTACCACACAATTCATGTTTATTTACCATACGTTATTTTGCCCATTGCCGTGCATAATAAATTAATAGTTGATGTCAAATGATGTTTTACAATTCGATAATTATTCTGGTAAATAATTTGAATACGGACCTACCTGTGTAAAAAAATATTTTATTGAGTGACTAATTTGTGAATTAGTTAAGTACGTGCAAAACGTTGTTTTTAAAATGAATATTTGTACGTTTTCTAGAAATTGATTGATGCCATGGTGAGCCCCAGGAGGTGCCATAAAATCTGAAATAATCAAGGCTTATCCAAAAAAAATTACTAAAATACGGAAAGCTTACAAAAAAACAATATTTAATACCATAAATGGTAAATAATAAATATCAGGGGTCAGGAACAATGTCACGCAAATTGAAAACATATAGGTAATAGAAATATTATAATACTGAATGTCAAATGTATGAGTACCTATGTACATTATATCTGTACATATTACAGTATGAATGACCTGAATGGTTTCTCCTAAATTAAATTTCATGTTATATTTTGATCTTGGATCACTAAATCTAACAATACATGTACCTACCTACTAGAATCTCCTATACTGGATGTCACTAAACAGAAAATAAAAAAAACCGGGCAAGTGCGAGTCGGACTCGCGCACGTAGGGTTCCGTACCACTATACATCTAAATAAATGTTTTTCTTTATTCTTTATTATATTGGAGTTGATTGAATGAAAGGTAAAATGCGGTTTACGATTTATAACGTATTAAAAAAAAACTAATTATTAGATCTCGTTCAAACCAATTTTCGGTGGAAGTTTGCATAATAATGTACATCATATATTATTTTTACATTTATCATTCCCTTATTTTAGAAGTTACGGGGGGGCGGGACTCACATTTTTCCACTTTGGAAGCGTCTCTCGCGCAAACTATTCAGTTTAGAAAAAATATATATTAGAAATCTTAATATCATTTTTGATGACCTATGCATAGATACCCCACACCTATGGGTTTGATGAAAAAAAAAAAATTTAGTTTCAGTTCTAAGTATGGGGAACCCCAAAAATTTATTGTTTTTTTTCTATTTTTGTATGAAAATTTTAATGCGGTTCACCGAATACATCTAATTACAAAGTTTCCATAGTATAGCTCTTATAGTTACGGAATAAAGTGGCTGTGACATACGGACGGACAGACGGACGGACAGACGGACGGACAGACATGACGAATCTATAAGGGTTCCGTTTTTTGCCATTTGGCTACGGAACCCTAATAGCCAGTGTTCCATATATCCTGTCTTTGTAATGACCACAAAGGTATAGGGAATATATATACAATAAGAGATACCGAAAAGAGAATCATACAGCTGTTTGCGAGCCCTGCACACTGATTTCCCGCATCGCTTGCAGCTGGCACTTGATCAGCTCGGTTGGGCACAGCGTAAAGGAGGAGAAGAAGGCCGCTAGGAAACCCGCTGATGCGTTCCCCAAGGTTGACAGCTCTTCAACGCTCTGCAATTAAATAGTAAAAGAAATCATCTAATTGAATAGTTTGTTTTTAAAATTACTAGGTATTATTTAAAGTTAAAGATGTGGAAAACACATGCTATTCTACATGAAATAAATGCATGGCTGTCTTGTTCACACGTAATAAATTAAAAGATGAGTGATTTTTTTATAA
Organism: Acleris sparsana; assembly: GCA_923062465.1. NCBI lineage: Eukaryota > Metazoa > Arthropoda > Insecta > Lepidoptera > Tortricidae > Acleris > Acleris sparsana. The sequence continues at coordinate 12,870,007 of OV281289.1, forward strand.
TGAGATAAACCTAAGAATGATATGAGTCACAAACTTTTAATTAGAAAAAAGGGGCAATTACCAGGGGTAAAAAAATAAAGAAAACACTAATGTAGCAATTAATTTTTGAACTTAATCTTTCAAACACTCTTCCACCAACTTATAATGAATTTACATCATTACAAATATAGCATCAAAAGCAGCCACATTAAGTAATTATATTGAAAGGAAGTATTTGCTGCATATTACTACAGACTATAAAACACACTTATTGTATGTTGCTGCAGATAGATTATTTTTTTATTTACCTCTGCCCCAGTGAATTGGCAAACAAACTTCTGACAGTAACCATAAGCAGCGAAGAGAACAGAATTTTCCGCAACATTAGCCATTATGGCCGGGGTGGTGCCTGCGTACAGGCCTCGGATCACACCATCATTTTTCAGTGTCTGCTTCAAGCAGTCGTACATGCCCCTGTAAAGGTGCGGAAATGTTTGCATCTTAACTTTGACAGTGTCCAGGGGCTGCCCCACATAAACAACTGCCACACCACCTAAAATTTAAAAATGCATCCTTAAAATTTCTACTAGTTAATGTAGATAGCAGATTGCAATCATCTAACTAACTTATATTTTCAACTATCAATACAAAGTCTGTCATGAGCTTCTCTGTCTAGAGAAAAGAATTCATTAATTTAATTATCCAATTAATAAATCTTTTAATATATTCAAGTATAATGCTATTTAATTTATTTGTATGGTGATTACAAACAAATTACTTTTTGTTTATATTATATCATATGCAAATATTCAGGTTTCTTAGCCATGCTATTATAATAAAACATATGATATAATAAAACTCCTTGTACCTATTTAGGCTGGTCATTTGTTAATTTTGCCATTTAATATTGTTCTTAAATCTGTGGTTAAGCCTATGTTTCACAAATAATTTAATTATTTATATTTGTTATTTAACTAAGAACTCTTTTTTTAAGAGCAACATATTTGTGTTAAATACATAAAATTGCACTGTAATTTGAATCGCTAACCCTTACAAATACAGCTCAGTGATGCAACTGTTGAGGTACCTACATCAGTAAACTCAAGCATCATTCATTTGAAGAATTATGGTACAGTATGATGTACAGTTGAGCACAAAGATGAATACATAAACTTTTGCACCATATCTAATGAAATAAATATACATTACTTTGTACTCAACTGTACCTTACACTAAACAAAAACATATGATTTGGCCAATAAGGTACTGAGTTTTGAAGAAGGTTGAAAGAATTCAAAACTCAATAGATACATGGTAAAATAAAAATAATTAGAGTTATATACTAGCAAACTAGGAAAAATAAAAATAAAATACCTAAAGATCCAGCGGTAAAATCAATAAGACCATTTTTAAGATTTCCCGAACCTGAAGAATGAGTCATTTTATTTTACTTCTATAAAAAGCTTCGTTCTTAAAGTTTTTATCACGGGTTAGCTCTCTTCAGTTGGTAAAATTTCCTTCGCTTCAAATAGGCAAGCTACTCGGTTATAAAAAGGTTCTGTAATCGCCAACGCAGTGGTTCGAATGATAGTTAGGTTAATTTATCTATCCAGAACCTAAAGTTGTAGTAGAGTAGAGAACACAATCTTATCTCTTTATTCGTCGCCTTATCTTTCATTTAATTCCAACGCACGTTTATCTTAATTTTATACTCTTAAATGCCTTTTAAAATCGTAATACACGTAACATTATTGTTTTTGAAGGTTCTTTAGTAGTTAAACACTAAAACCAATGTTAAATTTAACTTTTTATTATCATTTCAAACTTAATTTCATCATACAGTTTCTTGAAACACGCGCGGCGTATGTCACAATTGTCACATGTCTGTCAGTTTAGTCTACCCGCTGTCATGTTAAGGAACATTCTGTGTACTAGCGGGCCTCAATTCTCGACCACTCGAGACGATTTTTCAAGATAAAAAGTGAAATTTAAATTTAACATCACAATTAAATATATGTTACATAAGTTTTTGGGTCCGCAGCACTGCAAAGTCCATAGCTTAATCATCTGAAAGCAGAATTTCTGATACCAATATTTCTAACAATAAAACTTTGAAACAAAATATCAAATGTACGATCTTCCTATATTAAATACACGTTTAGTCGATGATTATAATTGCCTGACTTTACAGTCCTTTGAGATTAACCTCGTAAGGCCCAACGTCCTAAATTTAGGACATTTGTCAAAGTGACTTTTTACTTTAGTTAACCGACACAAGATTATTTATCGAACTAACGAAATTTGGCGTGGGCCTTACGAGGAATGCGGGCTGTATTTTTTTAACATGTCTACCTATTCCTAATTAATATTTGGAACTACTTATTTACTTAGATTTGCGTTTGAGAATCGGGTGTTTGACCAAAACTTCATTGGAACCTTTTTTTTTGGCCAATGATAAATGTCTGAACAGGCATGTTTACAAGGATGGGTATGTTACTCTTAACGGAGTTCCCATAAAAACGACAGCTACTACGGAGTAGTAAAGTCGGATAAAAAAAAGACCCTACAAAAGTTATTAATTGTAAATATGACATACATTTTCATTAAATGATCTAGCCCGTATGTAATAAAAAAAACTTCACATTTTTATAGCCTAACTACCGTCGTAAATGCATACCACTCAAATGCAATCAAATGAATGAACGAGCAAAGAATTGCTTGGAAGAAAACATGGTTGTTTTTCAGCTTTCATAAAAGACTATTAAACATAAATGTGTTTTCTTTGGTTTCTGTTTATGATTAACAAAGACAGAAGTATAAATAACTAAACTAAAAACTAAAAGTTTTGTTATGTATAATTTATGTAAATAACCTAGCGGGTTAGCGTCTAGAAGTGCTTATGTATTGGTGGAAGTTGATTGGGAAATAAACATGATTTTTGTGTTTATTCAATGATATAAGTGAGTGTCACTGATAGCTTAGTTATTCTGCTTTACAAATTGTTGATATATTTTAAGTTCTATATATAATTTACGTGAATAAGTAAAAAAATTGACGTGTCGTTTTTTGGGATTCGTGTTCGGCGGCCATGTTTGTCCTTTTATTATATTAGAAATCAAGAGTTCGGACTGTTTGTGAGTTTCATAGAACTCAAGTGTTTATTGAAATAATTGGAATTTCTAGTTGTTACCCAGTGAACCTAGTGAACAACAATTAGTGTTAGCTGGCGTAAGCTGTGGGTTTTGATAAGGTGCTAAAAGTTGCGTCCTTTGTTGTGTTCAGGTATTCAGGATGGTTGTTGGATCGGCCAGCTGTCCCGGGAGGCAAGTGTTGCACAAGATGCAGCCCATGGGCATGACGCCGCGCGAGCTGTCCGAGCACGACGACCTGGCGACAGCGCTCATCGTGGACCCATACCTGGGCATCACCACACACAAGATGAACATTCGCTACAGACCCCTTAAAATGAACAAGGATCAACTGAAAAATATTATTAAAGAGTTTATACACACCCAGGACTACAACAAGGCTTACACAAAATTAGCTGGTGGGGATTGGATGCCTAGACATTTTAGCAAAAACAAACATCAACAAACCAAGCTCAGAGAACATGTTAGTATCCACATTTATTTACATTGGATTGGATCTTTTCTTATTTTAAGCAACTAAGTAATTAGTTGCATAAAGTCAAATTATGCATAAGTCCCTATCATTTGTTTTTTAAAAGTTTTATTTTAATATTTAATTTAAAAAGAGATGTCTATTTATATAGGCATTTAAAATTTTAAGTATTTTTTTAAATAATCTTACAAGGAAAGGTACCCAACTGTTTAGCTCCGTTTTTGTTGATTTTGATATATGTTAGAGAATAGTTTAAAATAACAGACACATATATTTTTTTTGGCGGCCCAAACTCAACCTGTTGGGAGAAATTGACCTCCAATGTACTGAAAAGTGACTAAACCCTCCAACTTATATCGAGATATTTTAAAAAAAATATTGCATATTTCATAGTGGTTTGATTTTAAATGTTTAAGAAGATGAAAAAATAATGAGCATGTGTTTTCATATATCGGCTAAAACTAACTTAGTAGTACCTTTCCTTGTTAGTGGTATTCTACACTCAAATAAAACAAACCATAAGAGTAACTAAGCAAGGTCTTTTTTATCAGAAATGACTCCTAGCAAGTACTTTTGATACTCACCACGTAATTGGCATATCAGGGTCCATGTCATCATAATAGTGATGAGGCATATTTTTTTAATTACAGATATATCGCTACTTGAGAGTTTTTGACAAGAAGGCAGGGTTTGTCATAGAGCCCTGTTATCGATACAGTCTTGAGGATCAGGTTGGAGCTAAGATTTCTACCACTAAGAAGTTTTTCAAGCATGAAAGAATAGATTTTCTTGTTGGATGTATTGCAGAAATGACAGAAGAAGAAGAGAAGCAATTACTTCATTCTGGAAAAAATGACTTTTCAGTTATGTACAGTTGTAGAAAAAACTGTGCTCAGCTATGGCTTGGCCCTGCAGCCTACATTAACCATGATTGTAGACCTAATTGCACTTTTGAAGCAACAGATAGAGGTAAAGCCTTTGTTAGAGTTTTGAGAGATATTGAAGTAGGAGAAGAAATTACTTGCTTTTATGGCGAAGATTTCTTTGGTAATGGAAATTGTTATTGTGAATGTGAGACATGTGAGAGACGTGGCAAGGGGGCTTTTTCTGTCAAGAGTGGTGATAGTGATGAACAAGCTACAAGATACAGATTTAGAGAAACAGATAATAGAATTAATAGAACTAAGGCTAAACAAGGACAAAAGACTTTAAATGGAAAAACCTCTGAGAAAATGCGAATATCAAGACGACAAGATTCCAATATTGTATCACCACTTAGCATGAAAGAAATGAAACAGAAAGGTTTGACAAAATATGATGCAGAATTGCTGATAGCCCAGGGTTGTATTGCAGATGTTGTTGACGGGTCTATTCATAAGGAAGCTCAGGGTAGTAGGGAATCGTCAGCGTCTAGTCGAGGCGAGCGGTTGCGGCGGCGCACTGATAGTGGGCGGCCCGCGGCCGCCGGGGCCGCGGGGGCGGGCAGCGGTGCGCCTGCCTCGCGTTGTTGCAGTGCTACCAGCTCTCGAAGTAGCCGCGACTCACACTCTGGAATAGTCTTGCGAAGTCACAAAAAACTTCTTGATAATTGTACACAGTCTACTAAACCAAAAACGAGTTCCACAAAAGTGAGTTCCGAACCCAAATTGAGAAGAAACTTCAACACCCCTAAAGAAGAACCAGATTTGCCTGATTCATTAGAAGTTAATGAGGTGCAATTAAAAACAGAAAATTCATTAGATAATCTGCAGGAGAATGGTGTTAGAGAGGAACACATAAACGAGCACACCAACACTGACTTAGAGAAATCTGAGAGTAATTGTGATATTAAAGAATCTCTCCCACAGATACAAGAACCTACAGATGTTAAATCAGATTGTTTAGAAAATATACCAAGCATTCAAGAGAAAGAACAAAACATTGATGTTCCCTGTGAACCTGATACATCTCGTTTAAAAAGTGAAATATATGATTTTAGAGAAAACGTTAACCCTAGTGAGTCCACGGACAGTAAAGTTAGCAAGAACAAAGTAGAATTATGTAATAGACCGGAGGAAACGAAGAAAGATTCGGAGAGCGGGCCGCCGTGGCTGGCGGACAAGTCTAACAAGGGCGAGTCGTGCCCGTGCACGCCGCCGCGGCGCGGGCTGAAGCTGACGCTGCGCGTGAAGCGCAGCCCCGTCGTGGAGGAGGTGCTGGAGTGCGGCGCGGCGCCCGACGCGCCCGAGTACGAGGTGCTGCGGCTGGAGGGCGTCGACCCCGTCACGGCGCGCCGCCTCAAGAAGCGCCGCCGGTCCAAGGAGCGCCACCGAAAGCACAGCCCCGTCCGTCCGCTGCCTCCCATGAAACGCTTAAGACTAATATTCGGCAACGAGAGCCGCACTATCGACTTGCCTCCAGCTATATCGGCCGACTGACGGCCGCGCCCGGCTTATGGGTATATTTCCACCGTTATTATTCAATTATTAGTTTAATTGACACTGACTAGGATTATTTTATCTAGTATTTATTTGTGATGTGAAGTTCTGATTGTATTGTGTGATAGGCGTCAGTTTTATTTAATGATTCCAATGAAATATTTATTAAAACAAAAATTCTAAATCTTGTTATTTCATTAGATATGTTTTTAAATTTCCCAAATGAAATTTTGGATTTTTATGCTTTCTGTACAAGAGTTTGTGTTGTTGTAACAAAGATTTCGATACAATGCCTTTAGAAATTAGAATACCTTTTTGAAGTTATTGGACTTGTAATTTTGAAGGAGGAACTATTGCAAAAATTGACCTACTTTTTACCCAGAAGTGGTAATCTTTTATCGAAAGCCCAGTTTTTACTCTTTAGATAATTGGACAAGCTACTATTTTAAAACTTACTAATTCGATGTTTACTTTTTGTTTACATTGCATGAGGTTAAGGTAAGCAGGGAATTCTTGCATGTAGTTGTAACATGTCCATACATAGACAACTTGATAATATTTAAAATTTGGCAAAAAAAACAAATAATTTAAATACAACAACTACTTGCAAATGTGCTTTTCATATGTTTATTATATTTTAGTTTTAACTTGGAGACTGTTTACATTTTGTTAAGTAGCAAGTCGTCGTTTATTGCCGTCTTTGCCTGTAGAAATATGGTAAAGTAGAAAGTGTCAGTGATCGTTGTTCGTCCTCCATTTTGTTCCACACTTTGTACCTGCACTGCACACGTGTAAACGTTTTTTTCAACACTTATCATCGTCAAAACCTGTTAACTAATCACTTCTCACCTGCACTTGCTACTTCACAAAATGTAAACAGGCCTTAACACAACCTAATATCGCACTTTTGATACAATAACCCTTTTGAACGCCTTACGTCGAATACAAAATGTGTCGCTCACACGCCAGACATGATTGCTTCTGCTATGCAAATTACACGTTGTTGATACGAAACAAAGTCTCTTATAATCTTAAACTTGTGACGGCTGTAGCCATCGTGGCGTCAGTGGCACCACTTTTAGTTGACGGCTAGAGCCGTCTGTGGCTTTCAAAAGGTTCGAAATCCAACGTTAAAATTGGAATAGCAAATATCGTTTAGAGTTCAGTTTGATTGAATCTAAAGTGCGACATGAACTGAAATACATACTGATATCGAGCACGATTGTTCATTCAGTATTTTAATTGTAAATAAAATATGAAATGACTGCACTGGTCAAGTGTGGTCTACAGATTAATTACTGTCACCGACCATTAGTGGTTAATGGATGACTTAATGTATTTATGCTGTCTGGTACGATTAGATATATTTTGCTGTATTCTGCACTGTAAGTTCGATCTGCAAATAAATTTATGTGAAAAGGGATACAATTAATATCAAGGCCCTCTTAACCCTTTTGTTTTAGAGCCCATCTATTGCCCTCTCCCCCAGGGCAAGCAGTGCTTTTCCTGATTAGCAGATGTATCATAAACACTTGAAATATAAGAATCATATTTTACTTTACGTGCGTTTAGGTATAACTTTATTTATTTGTATTTGTGTGCATGTAGATAAATTCTAATACTTACAATAAACTTACGTACAGGCTAGTGTCCTAAAAAAAATCTAATTACTCTTTCATACACATTATCAAAAAATATTGAACACGCATTTTTTCTTTTGTCAATTAAAATGACGAAGATAAAGCGCGTTGAAGTTTCGCATGACGTCACGCCGTGGTACACTTTATACCACGTTGTGGCTTTATATTTGTGAATTTTGATTGATTTGTGTTCAATATTGTTTGATAATCTTACTGACGGACTAAATACAATTTTTTTGTTTACCCAGGACGCACCCTATTCTCAAGATCTAGACTAGATAAATACTTGGAAACTGAGGAGCTTACTCTGGTGTAAATTGTTTTAATTTTTTTGGTCGTGGCGTCCATTTGGGAAATAAACGGGAGGCTCCTTAACGCCAGCCACTACTCCCTCAATACGATTAGTTTTTTAGGGTTCCAATAAGACGTAAAAGGAAACCTTATAATTTCGTTGCATTCGTCTCCTCCGTATATAGAGATTGTGCAGAAACTAGGATTCTCGGTCTCTTCAAGAATTTATTAATTTGCGACCTCTGATTTCATACAATATTTACAGGATGATGTTCTAGTTTGATTACACATCATATTGAGTATTATGTGACAAATAATCCTAATTTAATGCGTGCTTGACGCGATCTCGGCCGGTTTTTGTTTAACCCTGGAGAGTCGAACTAACTTGTTCAGGACTTTGAATTGTCAAGTTCACGCGTACTGAACTATTATATCGTTGGGCAGTTTCTAAACTTTTTCAGGGTTAAGGGCAATGCATTGCTTATTTATCAAGAGCTTGACAAGGGAATGCTATCCTTAGTACAATTTAATTTATTTTTACGGATTCCGTAAAGCTCATTTATAACCCAGCACGACCCGCAGTAAATTCAAATAAATATATTAGATGTACTTAATCTTCAATCAACAATACCAACCTTGAAAAAGCGTGAGCCAAGTAAATAAATGAGCCCTAATGCGCTTATTACACGTTCCTAAATTAGTCACTAACAAGAGGAATGCCGCAATACGTTAGATACGTATGGAGATAGAAAGTGTAAACAGCCCTTAAGCAATATCGCAAGCGGTAGATTGTATTACAATAGATCTCTGGTGCATGGCTATTTGCCTACTTTACTTATTTTCCGTTTACCAGTTCTGTGACCCGATTAGACAACATAATTTGAACTAATTTCGTTTATTAATATAGGAGCCCAAAATATTTTGAAAACGCTTGTAATATTCTTACCTTTTGACGACAATTTTTATTAACTTCTTCAAATAAGTCCCTACGCAATAAGTAATTAGTTACAACCATTTAGATGTAGGATTAAATATTTAAATCTTTCCTGCCCAAAGAAAGATGCATGGACATAGCAAAATCTGTAGGTACGTACACTGCCATTTGTTTGTATATAAAACGTGATAAAGAACTAGTTATAAACTAAATTACTTTTAAAATAAATATATAAATTAAACTACACAATGACATCACTTGGTAAGTACGTTCTGTGTACTTGCAGTAACATTAGTCTTTGTTGAAATTATTAGTGGAAAATTAATGACGAAAAAATGGGAAAGGAATGTTTGAAGTGAAAAATTGTTAGCTACTAGAAGCTTCCCCTTCGGAGCAAAATGCACAAAACGCAAAATGTACACTACACGCGAAAAGTAAACAATGGCAAAATGCACAATACGCAAAATGTACACAACGCAAAATGTGCAATAAGAAAATAGTTCAACACGCAAAATGTAAAAAAAAAACAAAAAATGTGTATTAGTGTTCAGTAATAGCTGGTAATTTTAAGGTACTCCTTTTCTACATGCTAATAAAAACTTGTTAGTAGGTACATGTGGGATTTTGCTCTTTTGACCGGATAACTCTTCAACGATGCACCAAAAAAAAATATACCGGGTCATAGGGCTGTATAGTCCGGCATTTTATTGTTTTATTTAAAGTGCAGACGGAGTCACGGGTGGAAAGCTAGTTTTATATAATTCGTTAACTCATTTGATAGTTACTAGCTATTGCTGAACACTAATACACACTTCGTTTTTTTGTACATTTTGCGTGTTGAACTATTTTCTTATTGCACATTTTGCGTAAGTACTTATTGTGCATTTTGCCTTTGTTTACTTTTTGCGTGTAGTGTACATTTTGCGTTTTGTGAATTTTGCTCCGAAGGGGAAGCTTTCACTTTTCATCCATGGACATATGAATTGACAGGAATTACCTGGCTTCGCCTTTTTAAGTAATTTATTTATGTACCAATTTGTAAATACGACATCTTACAAAATAAAAATGTATTGATAAGGTTATGTAAAATGTGATACCTACTTACATAAAAGTATAGTTGGAAAAGCATTCAATAAATTCATATTAAAAGTATTTCATGTCTATTTATTTTGACCTGTTTAGAGTTTAGTTCAACCATATAATTCTTAATACAAATATGAATACTGACCTACCCAACTAAATTACTTCGTTTAAAGAAAATAAACATTACTAAGTTGGGATGGAACAGATTTTATGTTTTTCAATTTTTATTACATTTTCAAAAATCATTGCATGAATTAATAATCAAAATTTTGTAGTATGAGTGAATTTATTATAAGAATAATGAAATATTGACATTTTAAGCCCATCATATGAGGTCTCGCCAGGCTTGCCGCTGCTGCAAAACATCTAGTGCCCGTACCTGCAACAAACAAACAGTAATTAACTAAGTACTTAATTAATAATGGTTTTGGTAACAAAATTATTGGCCCTCTTATATAGATTATTAATAAATAATATCGAATTATTCATAGCCCTTTACACCCGAGCATATACGAGTGTGAGGGCTTTATGTCATAAAAAAAAATCAAAATATATTTATTCCATCAACACATGTATTAGCAGTATAAATACAATATTTCCGCTTTAATATGCCTAGATAGCATACGAAAATACAAATAATATTAATCGAACAGTTTTTGTAAAGACTCCTTAAAAATATAGATAACTTTTCATTAACAAATATTGAAGATATTAATAAAACCTAAAATAACTAAATACTAAATACTGTTTAATGTTATAAAAACATTTCTTAACAAGGTTTTTAATTTAATAATAGGTAAGTTTTTTACTGTTTCGGATAGATTATTATAGGCATAGTCTAGGAGCCCTGATACTGACATTCTTCTGCATCAGGGCAGCTTGACAGTGATCAATGCACAATATAGGTTTCCGAGTTCGAAGATTATGGCCTTGTGTTGGTTCTTTAAGCCAGGGGTAGACTAGGGGACAAATGTCCCACAACATGTGTCGACGACATCTCAAGCGAAACCGGCCGATTTCGTCTGACATCTGGCGGCAGCGTGCGACTTATGTCCGTACCGACGGCGACGTCAGGCGAAGTCGTGCTACTTCGCGAAACTTCGCCTGACATATCTGGCGACATCGCGCGACTTGAATTGAATTTTGAATGAATGCTGCCAGACATGTCGAGCAAAGTCCGGCAACGTCGCGCCACTACACCCAACGTCGCCAGCGACACGTGTCGCGCGATGTTGTCAGAAATGTAGAGCGAAGTCCGGGAACGTCGCGCCACTTCACCCGACATTTGCCCCCTATTGAATCCCTGGCTTTACTTTTGAATATTGTAGGCTTTATATTTTTACAAAAACACAACTTTCGTACGTTTATACAAAATGCGAAAACGTTTCTCTCCCCTTAAACCTCGTCTGATTTTTAAGATTTTTTAATATATTGTAGATACCATGAAAAACCATGTCTGCACGTTTTCCTTTCCAAGAACATATTTCTTAGAACAAAACAAATTAAAAAAACAAAAAACAGAAACTTCCTAGGTCTTTATAATAACTACAACATATTCAAAAATCGTGAAAATCGGACTTGATTTAGGGGGTGAGAAACGTTTTCGCCCTGAGCTAAATTTGTATGTTTTTTTTTGACCGCTACTCGATTTTAGCGGCGCTTCACAATCATCATATTAAGTATCTGTTTTGGGCTCTAATAGAGCATTTTACCTACAATTGCCTCAAAATATAATTGCATATCTTACGGTTGAGCCAACAAGCATGGTGTGCGGTCAAAATGTTTTTAGATCAGCTGTTTTGGATAACTTGTATAAAGCATATGAAAATTAACATATTTCTTTATAAGTTTCTATGGAATACGACTCCCATGACATATTACTATCAACATGTAATCCTAAAACTTATAGTCGAGCTAAAAACTCTTGAAATTAAAATGCGGCAACACTGTAGTGTCATCCCTTTCAAAATAATCTAAAAAAAGGGACGACACTACATTGTTGCCACTTTTTAATTTCAAAACTTTTTTGCGGGACTATATGGTTTATTTTACGTATGAGCCAATACGTAAAATAAATTCCTGTATAATTATTATCCTTTTTCGAACAGTTTTTCTTTAAGAAAATTGCATAAAACAAATCTTTTTTTTTGTACATATTTATATTCAGCCAATTAATAATGATTTTGATTTGTTGATACCGATGAGAACTGACTTGAGGTCGGTGTATTGTTTTCTATTTTCTAGGAATGATTTAACAAGATTCATGCAGTTCCACAGATTCCGCTAATTTAGAGGAACCTTTTAACATCCAATGTGAAGGTAGTGTTAGATTTTTTTAACAATATGGCAAAGTGTAAACGAATGGTTAATAAAATAATAATATTCACACTCATTTTAATTTTGTTCTGTTTCATTGAGATTTATGCGTCATAAGTATATCACTACGGTAACGTCAACGTTCCGAAATAAGTGGGGTCTTAGAGTTTTCCCGAAGCCCCGTTTCCTTTCTTTACTCGAGACGTGATGCTGGGCAGATGCCATAGGGTTGTTACCACAATTAAAAATAAGTGAATTCGGTATTATTGTCTTTTACTTAATTCATTATTATAAGTATTATAACCATCACAAATCGACTTTGTACCTGTTGCTTAATCGACGCAATATTTCCGGGAAGGTCCCTCGAGTCCTTCCACCCTGTATACGCAAACGATGAAAATGTCTAACCATCCTAGTGAAGGACTCAAGACATTTAAGAAGTACTTCCATAAACAGCGGATAAAGAAAAATGAAATGATGTACTTAATCACATTCTTGATCTGAAGAAAATGTAAGGACCAACAACAATGTCGAGGGATGGGCATGCAAAGATAAATCGTTATACAGTGTGTAAATGGTATACGGGCGTTCCTTTTAACTGTGGTTAGTATAACCCCTACTGAGCACATTTAGGCAGCTTTTGTTAAAATTAAATTAAAAAAATAAATAACCATACAAAATAATTTAACACGTAATGTATAACGAAAAATGCAATTAATTAAACATTACGTACTTACCTGACAGATGGACTTCGATGTACATTTGTCGATAGTATGTTCAAAAATTAATAACGGTGTATACGTTAGCGTAATCAAAATAATTCTTTCTGTTAATGATTAGTAGAGTCTTAAGGATGATTTCCACCAAACGGCTCGCATTGCATCGGATCGGAAAGGATACGTACGGATGCCGCGGCAGCCGTACGGCTCTATTGAAATTATTATTGTCTATTTATGACGGAGCCGATCGCGCGTCGCGGCATACTTACGGCGACGTACGCGTGTCGCGGAAGACGCCCGCGGTCGAGCTGTTGTGCGCAACTTGCTAATGTAGACTTAAAAACAGTACACATATGATTCAGTATCGTTTAAAGACTATAAAATTCTTTCCGATCCGATCCGATGCGGGCCGTTTGGTGGAAATATTACATTTATCTATGTCCAGTTTTAATAAACGCCCGTATACCATTTACACACTGTATAGGACGAAAATATCCGTCATTGGCATAGTTGTTGGAAGTTCTAATAACGGAATCCAAAACTTATAATTTTAAAATGTAAAATTAAAAAGAAACTACTTTTTATGTTAGGTATTTCTGAAATTTGAGACTGCGCTGGAGGTAAGAGTACTTTAGACGTGTGTGGTATTTATATGGTATAGTGGTTTTTTGTGATTGAATATAAACCATGAAAAAAAAGCTGGTCAAGTTCAAAGTTTTTTGTTATTTCTCAAAAACTAAATAATGAACACTTTTATTTTTCCCTTAAAATATAAGTAATTATCTATACGTCGGGAGTTTTTTAGGTTTTATTGATTTATAATTTTCGAGATAAGGGACGGACGGACGGTAATTTTCTGTACATTTTTCATCAAAAACTACTTCACAGAAAATTTAAAAAATAAAATAGATTTCAAATGTGCAGATTAAGCCCTTTCATATGACACCCCATTTGCTATAAATCAAATCACTTTCATTTTTCAATCCCCCATTCTAGACCCCTTTTCAATTATTTATAAAATTAATTTCATTTTTTTTACGAAAGCAAATACGGGCAAGCAAGTTGTATAACTATGCCAAATGTCAAGTTGATAGCATTTGTAGTTGCTGAGAAAACCTGCTGTGACCTGTGACTAGGGCATGCAGTACCGGACCCGGTTTCGAAAATTCCATTTCCCGGTTTTAGTTCTATGTGTTTACCTCAAATCCCCGCCACCCATGGACATTTGAAAAATAAAATGATTAAAAAAAAAACTATAATTTTTATAAATAAGCAACAAAATCACGCTTGTTTTCATTGACAAAAACGTATCCTAATTAAGAAAATATTTACTAAAAAGTTATTTGTTTTTCCTTTGGTATCATGTAGAGATCAATTATTGCAAAGGACAATGGGTAAAAATGTCCCCACCCACCAGTTTATAGATCTTGGCAATATGATGTATTTTTTCTATGGCGACGATCTTATCGTATGGAACTATGGTATTTGTTTGAAAATGAACACGTATGTAGATGATTTGCCTTGCCTGGCCCTTTGTTTTCATTAAAAAAATCCCAATGATTTTGCTACGAAGATAAGTATTTTGTCTTTTATTGGGTCCTAATGAACATATAGACCTGCAGCCCGTTACTGTTGGAGGGGGGGGGGGGGACGGGGTCCATACAAAATTACCCATCACCCTTTGCCACAAAATATGATGGATATTGATGGGATCTTGCCGCTGGTGCCGGCGTCGTCACTCAGGAGTGGATTGTGATACTTGTGATACTCGCCACGATATTTGTTTGGTATTTATGGAAAGAACCGGGAGACCCGGCATGTAATCTTCAGTACCGGTTCTTTAGGCACTATGAAACTCCCGTAATTTCCCGGGAATTCCCGGGAGGATGATGGAGGACAACGAAGCAGTGGCGAAGCGTCACGTAAATAAATAGATAAGCCGGAGCAAAAAAAGGTGTATGGCGTGTGTCGGTTTTACGTTTTGTTTGTATACCTACTCTATGCATAGGAATAGTCTCACCATAAGGGTATCCTTTTTTACCATTTTGGTACGGAACCCTAAAAATTTTCTCTTATTGTTAGTTATTTAACTGATTGGGTAACAAATTAAGAATTATACAAATTTTTAGTCTATTTGTGTTTGAATTAAAGAAAAAATCATTGGCCACGCCCACGCTTGTAACAAATTGAGAATTATATATTTTTTTTGTCTATTTGTGTTTGAATTAAAGAAAAAATCATTGGTCACGCCCACGCTTGTAACAAATTGAGAATTATACAAATTTTTAGTCTATTTGTGTTTGAATTAAAGAAAAAAACATTGGTCACGCCCACGCTTGTAACAAATTGAGAATTATAAAAATTTTTAGTCTACCTATTTGTGTTTGAATTAAAGAAAAAATCATTGGTCACGCCCACGCTTGTAACAAATTGAGAATTATACAAATTTTTAGTCTATTTGTGTTTGCCCACGCTTCGCTTCGGATCATGTGTTTTCAGTAAAACCCGTTCAAAATCCAGGACTTATTGTACGTAAAAACCTTCCTCTTGAATCACTCTATCTATTGTTGAAAACGGAATTAAAATCGCTGCGTAGTTAATAAGTTCTAAGCGCGTAGACAGCGGGAGCGACTTCGTTTTATACTGTGTAAAGGGGATCGACTTTGACCAATTTCAAATTTCATGTGCTAAATTTTTTTGGTATAAAAGGTTTCTTTTTTAGCAAAATCATTTTTTTACGTTCATATTTTTTGTTCTAAAGCACTTTCGGTGTAAGGGTGTTTTGTCTAAATTTTTTATTACAAAAAGCCTGAATACATGATGTTGTATTTGTTTGAAGAACCCCAGTATAAAACACCTAGGTCTCAACTAATCTATAGGTTAGGTTAGGGTAGAATTGTGGCAAGGCGCGAAGCGCCACAACTACGCCGAATAGGAGATCCGCGAAGTGGAGATCCGTCGACATCGCCTCACGGTCAATGTTATACCAAAAAATCATTTGACAAAAAAAGTTATTCCAAACAAATGTTGTACTAAACATTTTTTCGACCCAACAATATTATGCAAAACAATTTCGATTGAACAAGTTTCGACATTTAAATCATTCAACGAATCATTGGTATGCAAAGAAATACAGTCGTGGCTCACTAATTAGGGACAAACACATTTTATATCACTAGATACAGAACAGACAACTATAATTTTCATAAATCAGTACAATAAAAGCAATGAATGTTAATAAAAGCTTTATCATGTAGGTACTAGCAAAATAATTCGGTTTACTTATATTCGTTTGCAAACTTGTTACTATTTAAAGTACTTTATTAATGGCACTCTAATTAAGAACAGTGGGTTTGAATCCCTGTATCTTCCCAAAAAATTGAAAAGAATCAATATGTCACTTGGTTTTCTGTTTCTTGGCTATGCTATTATTATTTCGTGCTTCAAAAGATGCCTCCATCACAAACATCACTGTAACATTGGTTTTAGAGAGGAAGTGGACATATCGAAAGGTTGCCGAACACCTTCAATGGTCGAAAACGAAAATATTTAACGCGATCAAATATTTAAAGAAGAACCAAACATGCCAGAAGGTCCTGCGGAAACAACGACCACGTAAGACAACCCCCCGATTTGACGCCCTAATTGTTGAAGGGCGAAAAATAATCCTAAACTGTCTTTTATTTACATTAAACGTCAACTTTTTGGGGAAAAATCTGGTCTGGCAGCTCATACTATAAAAAAATTACTGAAAGAAGCGAATTTATTTGGTAGAGTAACTCGCAAGAAACCGTTACTGAGCAACAAAAACAGCATGCAAAGATTAAATTTGCAAAAGAACACAAAGGCTGGACTTTGTCTCAAGCATGTGTTATGGTCTGACGAAACTAAAATAAACAGAATAAGATCAGGCGGTCAAATCTACGTACGCCATCCACCAAATACAGCGTTTAATCCTAAGCATAATAGTGTAACATGAGGGCGGGAATATTAAATTATGGGGTTGCTTTTCTTGGATTGGTGCGAATTGACGATATTATGAACCAGTATGTTTACAGAGATATTTTGGAGAACACCATGCTGCCATCTGCTGAAGAAAATTTTCCAGTTGTTTGGGGGAACCCAAACACACTGTGAAATCTGTAAAGAACTGGTTTCATTGTAATTCTGTTTCTCTATGACTTGGCCCTCCTGCAGTCCGGATCTCAATCCTATAGAGCCAATAACAATATTTAAAATCTAAACGAACTTTATGACGCAGTACTCGAAGCATGGACATCTATACCTGTAGAAAGATGCCGAGTCCCAGTGGAGTCTATGACCAAAAGATGTCTAGCAGTGCTGCAGAACAAGAGATTCCCTAGCAAATATTAACATAACCTTAACATTTTCTTTTATAATTCACGAGTTTTCGTTTATGGTCTTAATAAGTGTGCCAGCTTATTTTTCGATGTTATGGGATAAGTTAATTTCAAAGGGTTTTTTTAATATTATCTATAAACCTTTTATTGCTAAAACTTGTTTTAATCAACTTCATTATATATTCAATAATAGTAAACAAATACAAATAAAAGTTTCAATATGAAAGTAACACTTAGAAATTTTATAAAGGTTATATGTAATACTAAGGCCGTTCAAAATATTCCAAACAATTTTAGACCAACCAATATACACCCTATGTAAAGATTATAAGCTAGAAGGTAACTTCCATGGTGTCTTGCCTAATATGGCTGCGTTTATTGCTTGACAAACTGTGGATAAGATGTCACTTCTTGACACATAAATACAGTACAAGAGTGACAGATGCTTTATCCACATTTTGTCATGTGACCATACTAGGCCTGCAGAACCTTAAATTGCAATATAAAATGAGTGATTAAAAAACTTACTTTTGGAATTCCCATTCTCTGTTGTCAAGGGGACACACTTGTCTAGTCTTCAACCAACGTGAGATACAGTGGAAGTGGAATGCATGCTGTGAAACATAAAATACAAATCATAAATTTTTATTATAATTACAAATAAAATAATAATATACTTCAATTTGTTGAATGAAAACATCTAATTTATCATTTTTAGTAATTTCCATGGTGTTGGAATTGATAACGTTGAAAAGCAGCTCAAATTTTACTATGAGGGTTTTGTGTGTTTTTTGCACATACATGCATGGATCAATAACAATGTTTTATCCCTGGCATTATGCTGAAAATACTATAGCTAAATAGTCTACTTGGTTTTTCCAGTCAGTCTGTCATATTCACTGTGTACAGGGGGTAAAAACAATATTAAGTTTATACTGGGTACAATATAAATTTATAGAAATTCTTTTGAAAGTAGGGTAAAACAGAGCACTTACATTACAGACACCCCAGGCCACCGTGCACTCTTCGCTGGTGGCCGACGCTTGGTTCGCCTGGCACTCTATGCACAAATCCATTATGTGATTGCGGCAGATAGCGCAGTTGTCCACCACAATATCTAAACCAAATAAACAAATCTTAACAATGGACAAATCAGTTTTAGGTTAATATTTTAAATGGAAGTTTTTGGTATACGTACCCCAAGCCCACAGCGCAACAGCATTCCACTAAAATAATAAGAAAATGTAAGTGATTTAAAAGTCTGAACAAAAGTGACAAAGCACAACTCTCACAATGATTCTGCGAATTACCTTTTTCACTTCAAATCTCTTTTTGTCTCCTTTACCGCTGCTGGATGAAGCCATTTCTACCTCTTCCTCGTCAACATCCATTGCTGAGGCCATATTTTTTTACGAATACCTTACTTACTTTGAAATTATGAATAAAAACTGTACAACAATTTATATTTGATGGCGGTAGGGCTGACTTGCTTGCTAGCTTGTTTGAGCCTTGATTATTTCGTATAGAATATTTTCATGTTTCCACAGATAGCAATTGACATTTGTGACGTCGGGTAACGATATTCTTCGAGGTATTCTTTTAATCGTTATAATATTTCCACCAATCCATAAAGTTAATAAATTTTCTACAGGCAATTTGTAACGCAGTATTGGTGCTTGCACACAGTGGGTTACTTGAGCAGGTGCAGACATGTAGGGTGACCCAACATGCCCAAGTTACACTGGGATCCTACAGAAAAAGGTTATCAGTCGACTTAACTCGTTAAAAACCCCCGCCTTAAAACTATTGATAATAAATATTGGCCCTATAAGTTTAATTATAAGTAGGTATCAATATTTTCATCCACTCGTGACGTCGAGTAGGAGTAAGGGCTGATTGTTTGATAAGTAGGTAATTAACTCAATTAATGGTTAAAAATCTTAACCAATTGTTAAATCTGAACCAGTGTGTCGCCACGTCCGGGACCGCTAAGTAAATAAAATAATATAAAATACCCCAGCTACTTAGCACCGAATCAGCCCTTACTCCTACGCGACGTCACGTTTGGATCAAAATATTAATACCTACCTACTTATAATTAAACTTATAGGGCCAATACTTATTATTTTTTTACTTTTTAGATGTTTTTTTTACAGACAGTATTAAGGAGAAGGTTGTTTAAATTTTTGCATCGACGCTTTTTAAACTTCTCTAAATTAATTCGTTTGCGTCGAAGGTTAAAAACCGCATCCAATTCAGTTCACCCGTTTAAGAGTTATGGTGCCATAGGCAGATACACATAGACACACACTCAGAAATATAAATAGCGGTCAAACTTATAACACCTCTCTTGCGACAGGGGGTTAATAAGTAATAAACAAAAAGGGGGGTGTTAAAAGTTTATAACTATGTATCTGAGTGTCTGTTGGTGGCATCGTAGCTCACAAACGGTAGAACGGATTTTAACGCAACTTGTTTTAAAAATTAAGATACATTAATCGGGATGGTTCATAAAAATTGGTTGGGCCGTTTAAGAAATATCAGCTCTGAAAGTAGGTGTCGCCGTCATATCCCTAAAAGCTCAATATATCAAATACGGCTGAACCGATTTTGATAAATTATGTCTAAAGAACCACTGCTAGAAAACCTGCTTTCATAAAAAAAACTGCATCCAAATCGCTCATCCGTTGGCAGAGCTACGGTGCCACAGACAGACAGACAGACAGACAGACACACAGCCACACACACACGCATACTCACATGCACGTGCAAATGCACACGCACACGCGCACGCGCACGCGTATACTAGACTTACACCCGTTTGACTTGATCTTCAGAAGACTTATACCCTTTTTCACTAGGACCGCAGCATTGTACCATGTTCAAGCAGCTTCGATCAGTATTATTATAAATGATTTGTATGTCTTTACCAATCACTGGTACATACTGAGTACTACAGTACCCGACCCCAATGAACCCTCGCGTCACGCTTGCTAAACTACAGAATACTTACTGTCTAAGCTTACTGTTGATTCACGTTTTATGAAGCTACAATTAACAATTTTACGGGTCTACACTGGCAACACTGCTCAAATGGCTGGCCGTCATTGCTTGAGTTTGTGTCAAATGGAAACTTTGTAACCTGTAATTTGTAATTGGTAGCTTTATAAAACAGGCCACTGGCGAGCGAAATCAGGCGGTCACCCATATTGGGTATTTTTTGACGCGTCTTTTAGTATTTCACACATTTCCTCTTGTTTCTTTTATTTTTAATAACATAGGCTATTTATATAATTTGCGAAATATCGTAAATAAGTCATAATATTCAAAATAGGGAACTAAATCCAAAAACACCTAAATTTAACGATCCCCTTTAGTTAAACTTAAAAAAAAGTAACGCTATAAGTAGGTAGGTAATGTTTTGGGTCCCAAATATATTTTATAAGACAATTTGATAAAATAAGTACAATAAACTCAAAACTTGCGCAACGACCACGTGCCATGAAAGACGAACTTTGTTTTCAGTTCGTTTGAAAACTATAAATCGTACATGAGAAGTGACGGACCACGGCGTGAACCAGCGGGTGAAGCGAGTGGCTATTGGAGTCCCGAACCTTTGGCTGGCGTACATGGAGCCGAAGCCGAATTATTCCGATATTTTTAATAGTTGTACGTCTTTACCAATCACATTTGAGTGAATTCATACGACTCACTTCTAGGTTCATACATTTAAGTGTGGTGTGGTGAGGAATGGGGGAGGGCATGTATGTATTTTGTTGCCTGTGAGCATTTAATTCCGGCGTGCGAGCCCTTAAGGCAAACAAGTAGGTATCTAACATAGTATCAGATCTCTTGTCTGTTTTCCAGCTGCTGGATGAAGCTATTTCTACCTCTTCCTCTTCAACAGCCATTGCGGTTGCCATATATTTTTTAGGAATACATTAGGTACTTACCTACTTTGAAATAATGAATGTTGTCTTCTTTGAGAGTTTTGTTTTTTGTGGTCTCGAAATGCGTGCATGTGAATTCACACACACAAGTATACCTATGACCCGCTTTCGTGATATAAAACAACTATACGAACTGTATTGAGAACGATTAATTTCACCTCTTGTACTCAAATTTGTTTGTGTTTGTAATAAGCTTGCAAGATTAAATAAATAAACAAATAATGTGTGAAGACGACAGCTATTATATAGTTTCATTTAAATATAGACATTATTTAGGCCATTTAGGCAAAGTATGACTAAGCGTTTTATACCTGAATTATTTATATTCCCGGTGATGTGCTCAGAAAGATCTATAGGACTGGACCAGGACTATAAATTCAAACCACCGTTGCGGTGGCCAAAATATTACCATGTTCGTCCGGTGTATGAAGGCAATCTCCAAAATTTTGCCCACACGCGTTGATTAGGTAACAATTCGACAACATGCCAACTAACTGTCAAGATCACCAAAACCCTCAGTCTTCTCCTGCTACCTACATGATGGCTATAAACATTGGCTAATACTTTCGTTTGCCACTTTGTAAATATGTAGGAATATGTATGTTGTAAACATTTTATTGTACCTACAAGAGAAAAAAACCAATACAATAAAGTTAAAAAAATACAATGGCGACCTTACCCCTACGTGGGATACTGAGACTTTGTACTGCCCAACGTGAAGAATCGGGTTTAGAGAAAAGCTTTGAACTGTGTAGATTTTCTTTTTACTTTTAGGCTACGTGATAGTTTTTTAATTCTACATCATCTGAGTCGATTTCTTGAAAGTCCCTTTTCCTCTTGTAAGAGTTTTTCCAGATTTCGTAAAAGCAGACCGTGGCCTGGAACCGGTAGCAGACCAGGAGAGGGACGGAAACGTGGGTGATCAGTGTCCAGGCCCACACGCCAAAAAATTCCATCTGAAATTGAGGATGAAACAGCTTTAATACAACTAGTTAGGTAAATGCGAGTCGGTGAAAAACCTAAGGAAGTTTATTTTGTAGGTAGGTACATTATGTAAGATATACTTAGAAAAACAAGGGCAAGGCAAGGGCCACTTTTCGTACACCTAGGCCCTCCACCTAGGTACTCCACTCCACTGTCTTAGAAAGGAATAAGGGAAAAAACATTTATTCGTGATAAACAGACAACAAAATACTGACTGAGACAAAATACGCGTTGTCACCAAATGGTTGGAACCATCCAGTGAAAGCACGGAAGATTACACACACATGGTCGTAGCACGCATGCACGCACGCACGCACGCACGGACGCATTCACGCACTCACGCACGCACGTACACACATTTTCACGTTCATTATCACTATAATTAAAACCTTAATAACTCCTGAAGTAATTATCACATAGGAAAGTTAAACCTATATTCTGTACCAGTTTTTATCCCCTAATATTTACGTCAAGTTCTGGGACACGCTGTATAATATTACGATATAAAAGCAAGATGAATTAAAACAAAGTGAGATAGGAACCCCTGTCTTTAGTGTTACATTTTTGAGAACGTGTTTAGCCTAGTTGGCACTTGGCAGTGACCCGCCTATAAAGCTAGCGGTCGGGGTTCGATTCCAGGTATGGGGAATGTGATGAGATTAACGAGTGCAAGTATATGTCTCTGAGTTTTGGGTCACTTCTATGGATTTAAGTATTTATTTCTCTATCAGTATTTATATCGTTGTCTCGTACCCATCGAACAAACCTGTGGTAGAAACCTAAAGCTTGGTTAGGGACTAAGGGCGTTTTGTGAGAGATTGTCCCCGGCATGATATTATTTATTTATTTAAGTATTTGGCGACCTTAACATCTGGAGTCGTCTTTTAGCTGATAAGACAATATATTATTTCGTAAACTAAAGTTTAAAAACCTGGAGTGGATGGAACTCTGCCCGCGCGTTCTTTACTCGGTTAAGCAGCCAAAGCGCGAAGTTGCCGACCAGAAGGAACGTGACGAGCTGTCGGCCGGCGCGCGCGCCGCTCCCGCAGCGACGCGGCCATGCGTCTAGTACTAGCAGGGTCTGGCACGAGCTTTGCACCACCGCGCATAAGGGAGAGATTATTCTGGAAAATCAACATCTCTTTAGACACGTAAGCCCAGTTGGTAGTGACCCTGCCTAGAAAGCTAGCGGTTCCGGGTTCAAATCCCCGTATTCATCCAGATATTTGTGTGATGAGCGCGAGTATTTGATCCCGAGTCTTGCTCCATAGTACAAGCTTAGAGCTTAGTTGGGGACTATGTAGTGTGGAATTGTCACCTGATATTTATTTTATTTACCGCCTGTTTAAAAATCGACAAGTAAAGCATATTTGACGGATAAATTTGGCCTTTTCTCTTTCTTAAACTTGTAAATAGACAAGGAGAGAGCCAACTTTAAATGGCAGATAAATTTATTGGTCGATTGTGAAGCAGGCCCTTAGTCTTAGCTTAGCCTTTGGGATATGTTCGGTGTTGGCTATTCTTTTAGAGGTGGGCGACAAACCAGTGCACATATTTGTAGTAGGTATCGGATGTTAAGCAGGTACTCTAGGTCCGTTACTCCCGAACACCCGCAATATCCGAGGAATTGCAGGTGCGGTTAAAGGATTTTGAGGAATTAAATAGTAGGAGAGGCATACTACTGTTTAAAGCTTTTGTCTGATCGATCTGCCGGTTAAGCCTAGCCGACAAGGTACCGCGGAATGAAGAACGCCGATGATCGGGATTAGGTATAGGTAATAGGCTAGCACCTGGTAGCTCTTCGGCCTTCAGGGTACCGCTGGATGAGAAATGCCGCCCCGATGATCTGGAACAGATAGTAGAGGTAGACGCCGCACTGCGTGACGAGCAGTAGCGCATGCTCAAGCGGCAAGGTGGTGTGCGCGCGGCGCGGCAGCACGCGCATGCGCTGAATGCACGCACCCGACCCCAGAGTCATCAAGACGAACAGGATAGTCTCCCAAATGTTAATCTGTTAAGGAAAAATGAGGGTAGGTAAACGCTAAGGTTAGGATTGGATCGATCTAAAGGTCTTAAGAGTCGCCAGTAAGTAAGTACGCTCGCATCTCGCTATAGAAAAAGTCGTAATGAAATGAATATTTATTATAATAATTATAGAGAATAATATTATAGAATTGTTGATAATTATCTGAAATTATATTTCAATCCAAGAAAACCATAAGTATACAGGGTGTCCGGTATATAGTAGTGGACTACCTTAGAGGGCTGGATAGCTCGGCTCTGCTATAAATTACAGCGATTTTATGTAGGTAGGTAATGCATGGAAACAAAATGGAGGAGGTTCTCAATTCGGCGCGTTTGTATTTTTTTACTTATTATTTTATTACTTTTTCTTAAACAAACTAATTAATGATAAAGATTTCGTTCCTTTTTTCAAATTGAGAGTTTTTTTTTATATTAAACTATCTATAGTCGGTGATTGAATTCGAGATCAAAATCCTAACCTCAACGGGCGCACATTCGCTGTAATTAGATACTGCACTTTGGTTTAAGTTTGGGTATTTTTATCAATAAAACTTACCCTAATTTTACTGGTTACACGAGTTCTTATTCATGTTTTTATGAAATACTTAATGTTAAAATAACTAAATAATCAAGATAGAAATGGTCAGATTTTGGTCTCGAATTCGATCACCGACTTGAGCTTCGCTTCGGTATATGTGAGTTGTAAGTGGATTTATAATACATAAATTACTTCGGTGAAAAGTGATCTAACTGATTGTTAGATATACTCACCAGACTAATGAAGAATCATAAGATGAAGGTACCTAACTTATCTTATTCCTATATTGTTGTAAAAGGTAAATTTGATGGCACACAGGTATTTCAATGCCAGTGAATTGTTAGCTAACCTCAGAAACTGCACTTGTACTGATGCGGTTTTAACCACAATTTTGACGATTTGTTACTCATATCATAAAAGGAGGGTTATTTTTATAGTTACCACTTATATTCGGACCACATTATAAAGTAATAATATCACCTGTAGCAGAGCAAGCTCCACGTGCTTCTGGTTGTGGAAGAGGCCGTTAAACAGCATGAGGCTGACGATGGTGCCTGCGAGCACCGCCACGCCCATAAACAGCCCTTTATGGGCACTCTCGCAGTCTACCGAGAAATGGTTGTTGGACTTTACTCGAGAAAGCGTTTGCTTTATGTCCCTGCTTAGTGCGGGATTTACCGGCGCTTTCAGCGATTTCTGGAAGTGAAATTGATCATTTATATGCTCTGTCCTATTTTTAGGGTTCCTGACAAAAAAATAAAAACCGAGCCCTTATAGGATCACTCGTGCGTTTGTCTGTCCGTCCGTCTGTCACAGCCAATTTGCTCAAACTACTGGACCGATTGAGTTGAAATTTGGTACACAATGTAAATTGATGCCTCAAACACAGATGTGCAAAGATTTTTTTTTAAATGTCATATTCGGGGGCAATAAGTAAGGAAATTAAAAAAAAAAGTTTTGTACTGTGTAACAGTTGTTGAGTTTCTTGCGGCTTTCTTCTCAGCAGTGGTCTCTTGCGAAGCGCTGGTAGATTTTTGACGTGTAAAAGTGCCCGTGCGGCCTACTTACTGAATAAACATCTTTTATCTTTTATCTTTTTGTCATAACAATATATGAAATGAAAGGACTCGCAATGAGGATTTAATTTTTTTTTTTTACTATTGTAAAGTAAATAGTTTTGATTTTATTCATGAAAGAAGACGAAAATTGACCACGCCCCTGATCTCTGAAACTACTGAGCCTACAATTATGAAAAAACACAAAATATACTTCATCGCTTTGAGATTACCTACAGGAAAACCTATAAGAATCCTATCAAAAAAATAGCATGCACGGAACCATCTCCACGCGCGTTCGTACTTGTCAGGTTTTATTATGGTGTTCTACAGCGTAGCAGCTGGTCATGTTAGTTCTAGGTGAATATACATGAATTAGCGAATTATATAGTAACTTTATGATCCCAATGCAAAACCGAAAAGTTTTCTAAAGTTGTTTTTTTTGTGAGAGCTTATTACAAAAAGTGGTTAAGATTGTCTTTAAGTTATATGGTAAATTTACCCACCGAACCAGGCACTGTGCAGATATCATTCCAAATGACCACAATAATGATGGAGCACAGCAGACTGTACTCGACTCCACACGGCCTCAAATATGGATTGACATTTTTAATCAAAGGCGTGATCATGTCCGAGACGTTGCACTGCCAAGTTTCGTTCTTGATCTTTATGTTGGCGAGCGTGGCGTTCGTTTTATTGTGTTGGCTAAAGAAGGTGATGTTGTCTAGGTGGTTGGCTATGACGAGTTTGGAAGGCCCGCTGATGTTGGCGTAGCGGAGCAGGGCGGGGCGGTCGTAAGCGACGGCGATGATGTCGTCTCTCGTCTCCTGGATGACCACGTTCAGCCACTCGCACACGTTGGTGGCGATCAGGTGCATGAGCCCGAACCTGTCCAGCACCACACCGCGCATAGGGTCTAGGATCTGCGAATAAATTGCCAACTGCTACAATGTATTCCTAAGTTCATCATCAAATGTGAGACCAAAAAAATGTGAAGTTGGCCTTTACCCGGGTTTTATTAAATTATTACTTCACAATACCTTAGATAATAATGAAGAAGTTTTTTTTTTTTTACTATTTATTGCATATCACGTTTAACAAAACAACAGATGGAACATTTATTACAGCCCGTAAGAAGTAAACAAAGGAGATAAGTAGTTAGTGATCCAGTTATTATAAATTAGTACCCGACCGAGCGTCGCTCGGGTAAAAAACTAATTTTCCCGAAGAACTTGACAGATCGATTTTTCGCCCCCGTTAGTCCCAATATTGCAAATTTTCATGCCGTTTTCGAGAACGTGATTGCAAATATATATATTCTTCACACCTGTAATCCCAGAGTAGGGTAGTCAGAGCTACAGAATTACCTACAAATAAAAATAAAGATAATTTAAAGTAGATTTCGTGAATAAAGTACAACTGCTTCCGTGTTCTATTATTTATGCGCAATATTTCTTCAGATTCGGCAAAACTCTAAAGCGACTGGGATATTTAAGTGACAGTTGTTTACGCTGGTGTTAGCGTCTTAGAGTGTGCATAAAATATACAAGACGTGATCCCTCCATTAGAGTAGTATTTGTATTGTATCAAAGAAAATCTGTTCCCAACAATTTAAGAGTTGCGTGACTGTTTACTGATTGTTGAAATGTATGTTTTTTGTTTATGAGTCATTATTTTATTGTTTACTTAGTACTTAGTATGATTTATTGGATGACACCTATAAAAACGATTTTCAGATTCATCAATCGGTGGAGAATCTAAAGGACGTTATGATTTCAAAGACTACTAACAACAATGAGATCAAATGCTATCTTGAAATAAATAAATTGAATTGAATTGAATCGTTGTCGTATTCAAGACGGTTTTATAATGTTTTACAATCGCATTTTGTAATTTTATGGCGTTTCTTTAAATCTGTAAAATTTGTGAACTTTCACCCGTCGTCACCAACGCTTGTGTTAGTCCTATATGCTTAAGACAGTTGGTTCACACGTGGTTAACCTAACTTTAGTGACCTTGCTATGGCAAAAGTTGTCCACTAACATCGGTGTATGAGAATATGAAGATCGTCTGCGCCACCATGAACAGGATCCTCAGCGCCGGCTTGACGGCGACGATGAGCAGCTGGCAGTCGCCGGACAGGTCCCAGTACCCCGCCAGCTGCAGGCAGGAGTAGATCACGGAGCCCACGCTGAACCCTGCCACGCCCATGTGGAGGTAGAAGCTGCCGTAGCGCGTGAGAGCTGCATTATCTATAAGTTTCATACTGAATAAATAAATTGTCGGTATAACTACGTATTTCCAAGTGAAGTTGTTCACTGAGCATGTACTAATAGTTTCTATAAGTTTCTCTAAAAAAAACATTTTGTGACAAGCTTTTTTTGCCGACTGTACTTTTTTTCAAAGTCATTATCTATTATATCAAGACCAAACTATTACCCAAGCACCAACAGGGTGGGTGTTCGTTAAGTATAGCGGCGATCCTGTCGCCACATTCAAACTCCCTCGTCAGATCAGCTTTTTAAAACTTAACATAAGTAATATTGCATTATCATCGGGTTTAAATACCTACGTGGTCCAAATATCAGCCAATTCCATTAACGGGAACGTTCAAAATCGATAATATATTAAATAACACGGCAAAAACATATTGCTTTTGACGTGTCATGGTATTGTTTTTAACTCAGCCGCCATTACTGTCAAATAAATAAAAGCTATCGAAACATTGACAATACGATAACACGTCAAAATCAATTGTTTTTACCCTGTAGACTCTCGGTTTTTTGGGATAAGCTTTAATTGCTAACTGTACAGTCACACAACTGCGCTGCAGCTGTGCTGTCTGCACACTCATCATCTACTCAAACCAAGAAGTCCATACTCGGTGAGGCTACGTTAAGTGTAGCGGAGATTGTTGCCACCCTTAAGGGTGCCGATCTGCCTGAAGGTTGCCGATCTTAAGATCGGGATGATATTCTTTTAACTCGAGAATGGTATTTAGGCTTACCTAATGCAGAGCTGCACCCAAATTAACAAGTCTAATAAAATGCAAGCTGTAAAATCCGTATTATTTTTTGATATTATATCGTGTACGTAATAATATCCTTTAAAAAAATCCGCCATTTTGATTTCTAATAATTTTAATATAGCTTATGACACTCTGGTGAAGTCTAGTGGTTAAGACGAATCTAACCACTCCTAAAATCGGTTTAGCCATTTAGTAGTTACGAGGGAATATAGAGTCGGACATACATAAAGGTCAAATATATAACCCTCCTTTTGGGCTTTACTGCAGTTGGCTAAAAATACACACTCTGATTGTTCTAAGATGATCTCTGTGACAGCCGTATTTCGTATTTTCAATCACTTGCTATAATAATGTGTTTAAAAATAGGCGATTATATATTAAAATTCCTGAACGGCGTCACTAGCTTTGTACCGATGTAGTATTTATGTAAAGTTAAAGAAATAATTGTAAGTAATGGTAATAAGTGTTTAAGTGAGCTGTCACAGTCGCCATCTTAGAATAATCAGAGTATAACTTGTTAATAATGCTTTGACGGCACTTCGGAACAGGCTCGTCGGTTAATATCTCGACCAAGAATTTAAAAGGGAATTGTTTAAAAGAAACACCTAGCAGCTCTTGGACACCATAATTAGGATTACGATTTTGGTGCATACCGTCGTTCTAGAATTCATGGCGTCGCTAATATCCTAATTATAGTAACACATATAACTTTGTTTACTTACAACTTTCAGTATTGTCATATTTTAAAAACAAATATATTTTTTTATCTATGGAAATATTGAAAGTCTACATCAAGGTTGTATAATAACTAGGATATAGCGACTAGATAGATTCTAGAACCACGGTAAGCCACCAAAATCCTAACCCTAACCATAATAATAAATCGTCATTGGGTTTACATGTCGCCGTCATGTAGGTATAAGTACATTTAAGACTACGCCGATAACGGAAAGAGCGGCAGTGGCCTAGGCTTATGGCGTCCACTCGTCATCGTAATGTACCAATGAGTTTTTTCTAATTTAAGTGCTTTACCCGATGCTTTTACGGTGAAGGAAGAACATCGTGAGGAAACCTGCACATTCGAACAGCTGGGTGTGTAACAGGGTAATTGCACAAAAGATCCTAAAGGGTCGACGTATATCCGAAAGGGTCCATCGGTAAGATAAGATAAGATAAGATCCCGATAACGGAAATTGGTTCAAACAAAAGTGTCTGACAAGATTTAATCGAATCGTGTGAAGTTGAGATTTGGAAAATCACAGAAGCAGCTCAACGCCGCCCTAGCTTGTATTTGTAAGTAATTTTGAACAACCAGGTTCAATACTAGGTTCTAGCTGACAGTGTAGACTGAAAATAACTTAAAGTGCACAAAGCATATCGTGCTATTTATTCAATTTTTCATTTAAGTGATTGCGTTTTTTACGTTATAAATTACCTACCCTTAGTTGTCGAGTATATGAAACAGTTACTCAAAGTCTCAAACATTGTTAATAATTAACTTCTACTTGACATAGCATGCACGAGTGAGTGGAGCACAATGCAGGTAACATTTGCATAGTAATTATATAAATTAGCAGTTCACTAGCGATCCGCAGCAAATCGTGTCCTAACTACCGGGGGCGGCTGGTGATTAGGCCCTTGTGTACTGAATGTGTTCTCACCGTTATCCTTCCTCGCCATTCTGAGATGATAGAATGTATACGCCAGAAACAACATGCTTCCGACATACAAATATATTGTGAAAATCTGAAACCAAGAAGAAGTTAAACAAACTTTATAATTCATCCACCTAAATTAAATATTTTGTTACTGATTTAAATGTACGTATAATAATAATGAGAGCCATAACATACTCTTACGTAGATCAAAGCTGTACGTACGCAAAATGCGTACAAATAAATGAGCTTTTCTTTGAATACTTACATCTGAAGTGAAACTTGAATATAGTTCATTTTGTATGGTGCTGGTGACGGGCAGGGCTACTCCTAAAACTATTAATAGTTTGGCGTAAAACGCTGACAGGACCACGGTCATCGTTTCACTAAAACAAAATGATAAATCGTTTCAATTAACGAAATAATACGAAACATGAAGGCAATAAATATTTGTTAGGTGTGCGACTCTGCGTATTAGTTAAATTTATTCACGAATTTCGTCAATTAAGCTGATTATAAATTAGATTTGAAGAGTGCGATAATATAAAACAACATGGAGTTCAGCTGGTCCTAGATGGTCACCGCGAATTAATATGCATTGAATGCAGGAATGTAAAATGATTGGGATGAAAGGCTTATTGTTTTACTCCTCATTATCATGCAGCCCATTATCATACCGATCAACTCAGCTCTGTAGTGCAATTAATTTACGCAGCTTACCCGCCGCGCCGAGTGGGCCTGAACCCACTATAGTCATTAGATTAGGAACCCAGGATTCACTGATGTGTAAACTTTTTGCCCAGATATACTTGTACTCGCTGTTCGAGGGAAACGGTCGACACACGAGCTGTGGCTGCTCGGCGGGACCTCGCTCAGCCGCGGCGGCGAGTGTGAACCAGTAATTTAGTCAGACATACTCGCCATGTGACCGCGGTGCGCGGCGCGGCGTGGGCAGCGGGACGACGCTCGAGCTGTGGCTGCTCGACGGGGCCTCGCTCCGCCGCGGCGGCGAGTGTGAACTAGTAGCCTAGTCAGACATACTCGCCTTGCGACCGCGGTGCGCGGCGCGGCGTGGGCAGCGGGACGACCCTCGAGCTGTGGCTGCTCGACAGGACCTCGCTCAGCCACGGCGGCGATTGTGAATTAATAGTCTAATCAGACATACTCGCCATGCGACAGCGGTGCGCGGCGCGGCGTGGGCAGCGGGTCGACGCTCGAGCTGTGGCTGCTCGGTGGTACCACGCTCAGCCGCGGCAGTGAGTGCGGTGGGTGTTCTCTGAAATTAATATCAGTAATCAATACGTACACAAAAATACGATCTTGATATACCTATATGTACCTATATTTTGGTATTTTCATAACCAGATTTACCTAATCATCATCATAGGTACATAGTAGAGTAAAGGACTTCAATTTGTCATCCACCTTACTTCCAAAGTCAATCTGACATTCTACAGCAATATAGTTGATTTTCCTATCAATTACAAATGACTTGGCATCTTAAATGACAATGACATCTTCAAGCAGATTTTATTTGAAATGGGTAGCAAATTAACTTCCGTGACCTTTCTTTTATATAGGTACCTATATAAAAGAAAGCCGCTATTTCAGTCTATCTACTTATATGTTTGTTTGCTTAGTTCTTTTTAACAACGTTAGTAGGTAGTTTTATAAAATCTAGTAACAAATTAATGAATTTAATTAATAACAAACAGAAATTATATGAAAATGCATGTAAAACTACGAGTATCTATGTTGAATTTCGCTTACGGGCTACGGTCAGTTCCTATCAGCCGTCAACGCAAATTTAAAATCAAAAGATAAATAAAACAATACGAATCGTCGAATTCACATCGAAATGCGTCATTGATTTAAAAGTAAAATCAACAATTCAAATCCACTGCACCATCCTAAAAAAACAACACATTCCCATTTTTTTATCGTCCTTTTTGGCACCGAGGCAGTGCGTCATCCTAGGCTCGTGGCACTAGTGGTGGACACTTTTAGCTGACCATGCACCAATAATGAACTCTTAATTCAAAGAACAAACGGCATAAACTGAGTGTTCAAAAACAAATGAATAACCTTTATCTTCTGTAAAATAAGAATCAAGTGTCTATCATTGGTCCTTGTCCATTACTGGTTCCATGACCCTACCAACACATTAACCACGGGTTTAAGTTTTAATCAAATAACGATTTCTTGTATAAAGTACATTTACTGATTTATTGTATCTCTACGTAAAATTAAATATTAGGTACTTCTCTAAATTGGTGTAAACAAACAAATCCGCGGGTATTCTAAATAGTTTACCCTTATTGAATTAAACTAAGCAAAAATCGCAAATGCAATCTAAATAAAAACACAGGTTCCACGTGGAGCCGTTGCATTCCCGGTCATAGTCGTTTAGCTTCGTTAAGAAGCATAAATTAGGTATCGATGGAGAGCCCGGCTGTCGGCGCGAGTGTAGTGTTACGGGACTTTACGGGAGCCGTCGTTTTGTTCGGTGCGGCGCTTATCGCTTAATAGTGGGCTTAATGAGGCGCTGCGGACTCACCTTTCATCCTCAGGCACGGGCAGGAGCGGCTCGGGCTTCTCCCGCCACTCTTTAGCTGCATTTTGATTGGATTTCTCTTTATTTTTCGCCATAGACCACCGCCCGGCGCAAACTCAATTTTTATCGCATCCGGTTTTCTAGATCACGCGTCGTTTTTGATTAAACCAATTAACTGGAATCGATTTTAATTACTGAGAGTTTAGTTTAAACGGGGGCCGTTGGTTCTAGCGCGAGGAACACTACTCAGCAGGCTCTTGCGAGTGACTAAGGCTCTTTACTATATTTATTTACTCACATATATATATAATAAGTCAATAGTCAGTCATGTTCTAATAAGTTGAGGCTAAACATGTGAATTGCAGATGGTCATTGTTGTTTTTGAATTGTTTACAAATGAACCGGCTTTTAATACAGTTCAATAAAATTAGATTGATAGAATGTATTTGAATCCAAGTGACTATAACACAACTATAAAAATATTTTAACCTATGGGGTCCAGCTCCATTACTTAATTTTACACAAATTTGAAAGCAACCGACATCGTTACTTTAGTGGAGGGGCGCTGTTTCGTGAATACAATAAAAAATTCACTCGTACAGCTAAATTTAAGGCAATTTGTTTCATTAAATATCTTTAATTTGTGAATCATAAATATGAAAAGCTGTATAATGTTAATCTTCCCTGTATTATGTAGATGTGTTGTTGTTATAATTAGAGTTAAATATCGGCGGGCGTCGCCGGGGCACGCTAGTGGGTCTATAACTTAGTATTCGGATCCGCAGCGCGCTGGGAGCCGTCCTCGCCGGTAATTAGCGTGGTCGGTGTCACTTTCAGACGGCCCTCCTAACGAGGTGCCCCCTCTCGGCTGCATCTACCATTTCTTAAGCGTAAGTAAAAATAGTAGTGTGTTGATGTTATTAAGATACGTACTTTTATTAAATAATCAGTTGGCTTGTTGACCTGGCACTTGCAGCTAGTTATTCCATTGGGGATGTATTTAAAGCAATTAATAAATTATTTATATCAGCTAACTGGTTACTAATCACAAGATCGAATTTGGGTGCATCTGGCATATTTTTTTATGTCCGAAACGTATTAAGCATAACAAGTTTCGCATAATTTATTTACACCGAATCATAGACTTGCCGAAATTTTATTTGGCATAGGTAAATCTATATTATCCGATTGGTTGTTTACCTGAATAGTATGTTAGCATAATATTGATATGGCAGAATTTCATTATGCATAATGTTGTTTAGAGTGTGTTTAATATGTCTGTAATTTAGCAGAATTTTGATAGCTCGAAATCCTGTCCGAATTTATGTCCGAAACAACAATAGCACTATTTCTTGATTATTGTTATAATAAATTGAAAAAAGCCTCAAATTTTGCACAGTTAGTAAGTGTAGGTTAGGTCAGTCATAGGTAGGTTTAGGTTGTCAATTTGAAAAGAAAAATAGGTATAGGTTAGGATAGAGTTGTGTCGGTGCGAAGCGCCTAACTACGCGGAATAGGAGCTCCGCCAGGAGGAGCTCCGTCGACAACGCCACAGGAAGCGGGACATAAGGCGACTCTCCTCGCTTAGGACATTATCAGGTTGTTTTAATATTAAATAATAAATAAAACAAAAATATTTACCTATCATGCATTATTTGATATATACCTACAACCATAGTTTGAGGGATACCTAATGTTACACTAATTTTATTAATTCGGCGAAATGAGCTTATGCGAAAACTAACTTTCTGCAAAACTAAGATTTGCGTAAGTCATTTTCTGCCAAATTACTATTCGGAATTCAGAAATATGCTTAAAACCAATTCGGCTACAACGTACAACGTACGTACTTCGTATACGTAAAATAATTCGGTGACATCAAATTATGCGAGAACAGTTTCTGCACAAAAACAAATTATGCAATATTTAACGATGTCAAAAAAACATGTGTAAACAGGGGGAACCATTTTTGAGCCTAATCTTAGATAATATATTACTAACAAACTCAGTAAGTACCGACTCACATTTCTACACGGGTATGTACAGAAGGTACACATAATTTTATGGACACGTTTTTACAGTCAGTAGCTTTGTTTTTTCACTTTGTCACTAGTAGTTCTTCAGTGAACACTTCTATCTGTAGGTATAAACCAATTACTCGGTACACCAAATACGAAATAAATGGTAAATCGGTCCTTTCTCTTTAGCCGGTGTTGACTTGAGCTTCTGCCCGTTCTAAAACTAAACAAAGTGATTTACAACCTCCGTTTATTTAATAAAGCAAATCCCTTTAAAAATTATCACCGCTTAAACCAGTGTTCCGGGAAAAACGTTATTTATTTGAAACTTAATATCCGGCAACGTTATATTTTCTAAAGAGATCACCTGCAGCCTTTTAATTTCTTGAAGTAAACACGCTTTTCCTCTATGCACTTAAGAAAACCTTGTCTAAGGAAATTAACCAAATCGTGTTCTGCAAAAAATATATAATTAAAACATGAACTGAAAATATTTTGTAATTATATTATACTCGTTTTAAGAGTTTTGTTTCTCGATCGTTTCATCAAGAACGCAACCTTTTGATATACTTATAGGTTATTATTATTAAGTACTAGAGGACGCCCGCGACTTCGTACGCGTAGAATAAGTTTCCCGCTGCTCCCCCTATTTTAACCCCTTACGGGGAGAATGTTGAAAAATCCTTTCTTAATACTCAATCATCATGAAAGGAACCAATGTACCAAATTTCAAGTTTCTAGGTCAGTGAGTCAGGTTTGCCTTTTATCTATACATATAAAATGCTTTGTCCTGAATGACTGACTGACTGACTGACTCCTCAACGCGCAGCCTAAACCGCTGATCGTAGAGACCTGAAACTTGGAGTGTGTGTTTTTTGTAAGACGTAGGCTAAGGGGGGCAAAGTTTGTATGGGACAACGTTTTCCCTTGGTCCAATGTACTTCAAATTTCGCAGAAACATTCTTTAACCGAATTGATGGAAGACGTGGTGCGTATTTTATTAAAATTCATCCCTTAAGGGGGTGAAAAAGGGATAGAAAGTTATTTTGGGGGTGATTTGCTTCGAAGTTGACATCAATACTCCTTAGTGCTTTGAATTTACATTACATTTTATTTTGACACATGTTTAAAAACTCAATCCGATTTTATTCAAAAAGGTTGAACTCACATAAAAGCTTGATGCAATGCAAGTACCCAAACCGCTGAGTCTTAAGATTCCATTTTTGGTACATAGTTTCCTTATGAGGTATAGGGGTGCAGTAAGAAAGGATTTCCGGAAAATCGACCCCACGGGAAGAAGAAGCGGGAGTAGCGGGAAACTAATTACTAACGCACGAAGTGGCGGGGCGTCCTCTAGTTTTTGTAAATATGGATTAGGCCTGAGGATGAGTAACCACGTATATTAACCGCAGCGCGCTAAGGACAACTTGTAGTGTAAAAAAACACTTCAACTTGTCTTTAGCGCGCTGCGGATACTATACCATCAAGAAATTTAAATATTTATCGGTGTGACATACCTAATACGTAAATAAGCAGTGTTATAC
The DNA here is from genome assembly GCA_923062465.1 of Acleris sparsana. Lineage (NCBI taxonomy): Eukaryota > Metazoa > Arthropoda > Insecta > Lepidoptera > Tortricidae > Acleris > Acleris sparsana. The sequence goes on from OV281289.1 coordinate 12,906,719, forward strand.
CTTTTCCGTCGTGACGACACAATATGGAAATTGTACAATCCCCCAAATTTACGTATGGTATCAACCCGCTAAACCTTTCCTTTCCGCGCTATTGCTACAATGAATAAAAAGCGGCCAAGTGCGAGTCGGACTCGCTCACGTAGGGTTCCGTACCACTATACATCAAAATAAATGTTTTTCTTTATTCTTTATTATATTGGAGTTGATTGAATGAAAGGTAAAATGCGGTTTACGATTTATAACGTATTAAAAAAAAACTAATTATTAGATCTCGTTCAAACCAATTTTCGGTGGACGTTTCCTCAATGTAATTTTTGAAGACCTATCCATAGATACCCCACACGTATGGGTTTGATGAAAAAAATAATTGAGTTTCAGTTCTAAGTATGGGGAACCCCAAAAATTTATTGTTTTTTTTCTATTTTTGTATGAAAATCTTAATGCGGTTCACCGAATACATCTACTTACAAAGTTTCCATAGTATAGCTCTTATAGTTACGGAATAAAGTGGCTGTGACATACGGACGGACAGACATGACGAATCTATAAGGGTTCCGTTTTTTGCCATTTGGCTACGGAACCCTAAAAACTAGTGTCATAAACATAGGCGATCAGTCTCTCGAAGCTTTGAAGTTTAAGGAACGTTAATATACTGCGATCCTTGCTGGAGCTCTATCCAACTTGGTAAAATCATACATTGCTGACATGCCATCGTGTTGTTGTTCATTACTTTGACGATATGCTAACATGTCAAAAGCTATACGGTTTTACTGAGTAGAATAGAGCTCCTGCATAGACACCAAACAAAGACTAGGCACGGACATCCCGACGTTGCGGTTCGTATTACGCAAGTACATTATTTTGTGTTACGGGTATACCTACTCGTAATTGATGTGTTATTTTTAAGTTTTACCTTTTATGTAAATATGTTAATCTGTAATGTATTTACAAATTTATGTATTTATAATATGCCTCGTTGCCTGAAATAAAGGTTTTGTATTTTCAGTATCAACGGTGTCCCCTAGACAAGACAAAGCAGGATAAAGCTTTTCCATTTGAACAAATTATTATTGACTAAGTTTCGGGTTTAGGCCATGCATGTTTGTCTGTTAGATAGTCCTCGACTCTGTAATACGCTTTAGACATTAACGACCTTTTCAAGTATTTTTTAAGTGCTGAAATGCATTGACGAACAAGTGATTTATATACTTTACGGACGCGGAATTTTCGAATAGCGATTTTATTTTTATTTCTATTATTTAAATTATGTTTATCAGAATTTTTGGTGAAACAGTCAAAATTTTTAATAACATAAATAATATTCTCATAAATAAATTGAGACGTTACAGTCAAGATATTAATTTCATTAAACAGTTCTCTTAAGAAGTCACGAGAGTTTAAGTTGTAAATAGAACGAATGGCCCTTTTTTGTAACACAAATATAGCTTGTATGTCAGCTGCCTTACCCCAAATCAAAATACCGTATGACATCATGACACTATGGAAATAACTATAATCGACTAAGCGAGCTGTCTCAACATTGGTTAGTTGTCTAATTTTCCTAACGGCGTAAGCTGCCCAACATAATTTACCTGCTCAAACAGCTATATGGGGATTCCACTACCATTTGCAAACACTCGTCATTTAGATAAATACTAGAATGTACCGGTTTGACATTAGGCAAAGAGAACCTAACACATTTAGTTTTCTTAGCATTTAGTAGCAAATTGTTGCTAGTAAACCAATTAAGTACTTTAACTAGTGTGGCGTTTATCCTACTGTAGTCTACGGATTTTCTATCTATCTTGAAGATTAGTGAGGTATCATCAGCAAAAAGTACAATATCACAAAGTTTGTCTACTGTTGGTGGCAAGTCATTTATGTAAACCAAAAATAAAAAAGGACCTAAAACAGAGCCTTGAGGCACACCTATTTTCACTGTAGCTTCAACATAACTGTTTGAGCTCTATCACTTAGATTAGAAGACATAAGGCTTACAGCTTTATTGGACATTCCATAATGTTCTAATTTTAAAATAAGGGTCATATGTATGAAAGATCACAAAATATTCCTATAACGTCGCAAAAAAAATCCCAACTGTTATATATATATATATATATATTTAATGAGTACAGATGCCGCATCACTTATTGATCGACCTCTGGTACATCAGATTGATATTTCATCAGTCCCTAAATAAGGTGTACCTAATTCTGGTATCTCGCAGTACATTGTCTTCAACGGGGTTGTGAGTATTAGCTGAGTCCACAACAAAAGCAGTGACATGAACTTACCGGCTGTGTCGTATCTTCCTCTCCAAGCTGGTACTGGTTTGCTTCACAGGATGGAAATGGTGCAAGCCATGCTCGTAGTGATGTAGGGAAGTAGTGCTGGTCTGTTTCACAGGGTGCAATAGGTGCGAGATGTGGTCATAGTGGTGCAAGGAAGATGTGCTAGGCTGCCTCATGGAGTGGAAGTGGTGCGAGTCGTGGTCGTAGTGGTGCAGCGATGTCTTGCGCTCTTTAGCATCCGACTGCGATGGCCTAAATTTGGACCAAATGGTTGTTAAACAGTGTTATAATATGACTAATAGTCAGGTTAGAGATTAGTTTTGTAAAATGTAAGTTTATTGTTTAATGAATTCAACAATAATACAATTACAATATTATAACTACATTTATTTAAATTAAATAAAACTAAGCTACTCAAATATTAAAGATATAAATAATAATCACCACTATAAAAAGAACACCTCCTCAAGCAGGTCCGCTCGCGGCATGGTCCCTATGACACTGGCTGCTTTACCTCTCTGGATAGCTAGCCCAATCCTTTGGGAGAGGTAAGCACCGGCTCCAGGATATCTGGAGGAGTCTATGAGCTGGGATGGCAGGGCCTTAATAAAGCTTCTCATATCAGCTGACCAAGGTCCCATAATGAAAAAATGTTATTAAATTCTTAAGAGGATTGTGAAGGGATGCTTAAATCGCGAAGCTGTCAAAGAAAATCCATACAAATGTTGCTCCAGGCGATAACTTTTCTCACTCCCTAAAATCAAAACCGATTTCCACAATTTTTAAATATCATTGTCATTTTAAAAAACTGGAGTCTCGTTTCTTTTTTTCAGCTTCATAGGGCGTCTTTTCTACGGGGTAAAACCTTATTTCGTTTGACGTGTTATCGAATTGTTAACGTTACGAAAGCCCTTATTTACTTGTCAGTAACGGCGGTCACGATTAAAACGATTATTCGTCAAAAGCAATGTTGTGTTGCCCAGTTGAACATAGGCGTAGTCCTCGTAGCAAGACTAGCAAGCTTTGATAACGCAGGTACTCTTTAGTTTAATTTACATCTTATGTAAGGTACGAGTACATTCTGTCGCAAAACAGTGTATTTTATAGGATTTTCCATGTTAAAATTGACTATGTGACGTTACTTGAAGTAACTACTTTTTAGTCACACGTTGCGGGGTAAAGGCAATCACTTGTTTAAATCCATAATTAAATTATTGTACTGGGGCAATGAATAAAACCTTACCATTCTACGTCCTCTTCTATGACGTCTTCCATACTGGTTTTGTGCACGTGTAATGATAATTTTCGTAGCGTTTTATCGCGAGAATTATATTCAGGTCCATTCATACGTTGCATCTTCGGCGAGAACAAAACATTGTAGGATTATTATCTGACTTGGAGTATCACAAAGTGGCATGGCCTTATCTCTAGGATTAGGATTCTGTTATCAGTGACGTATTTGGAATCCTCTGACGCGTGACGTCATTCAAACCATAAAGTGTACGACAGGACAGGAAAAATTGATACCGAATAATTCTGTGGCCTTAGTGAAAAAGGAGACAAGTTCTCCAGTGTAATATATTGTACATGTGGGTAGATTTATTGAATTAGTATGTACTAAAAAAGACAATAAATTCATATTATTTCCAAATCTTGTGTGGTTCCCTGGATGCCATATTCCTGGATCTCACACGGGTTCATGTGAAAAACGGTATAATCTAACGGAAGACTAATAGAATAGCGCCAACTTAAAGAATTACGCCGAATCGGGGGCGATCGTGAATACGCATTTCTCTGTCCTTTGTTGTTGTTTGTTACAAATCAGTGTTTGTTTGTCTTGTTTCTTTCTTATATAAATATGTTTTTTATTATGTGTTAGGTCGACTTGCATCTGTTTTCACTAGGGTCACAGAGGTAAAGTTATGTATAACTAATATACACTCAGAAGCAAAAATACCGGGTCAGAGTGCGTTTTTCATACAAACGAGACTATTTCGAAGCCTTGGTTCTTCGCCAGGGGTTGTTTTGAGTGAGTTTTAATGGTGGATACTGCGAGGTTCAATAGAGGAGGTCAAAAGTTCTTAAGATACCTAAATGATCGCAAACCAGTTAACACCACAGCGGGAGAATTTGGGTCAGCACTTGGATTTCAATACATTTTATTGCCATTTTAGATGTTTTTCTGAACATGCACAATTCCACCGTTAACCGCAGATTCATTCAGTTGGGTATCCTAGGCACTCTGGATACTCGGGGTATTCATCATCAGATTTCACTAAAAGCATTCTCTGGCGAGGAACCAAGGCTTCGAAATAGCCTCTTTTGTATGAAAAACGCACTCTGACCCTTTATTTTTGCTCCTGAGTGTAGTTACTAATACATACGCCGGCAGCAAAGAATGCAGTTGTAGGCAATATTTATCATGACTCGTGTAGGATGTCCGGGTGGAAAATAGTATTTTTGCTGCAGCCGTGGTTTAGCGACAGTAATTTCACATTAGTATGTTACTGTCTACTACATCTAGTTGCTCTTGTAAATACGCTCGTATAAACTTGCAAAATAAAATGTTACATACAAATGTTTATCACTTAATTTAATCCTATACACACTTAATATAATAATAGTAAGTACGACTTACGGCCGAACCCTATATTCAAACCGCGGATAGATAGGCTAAGGGTTAAAATTTGACATTTGCCCATACGAAATGTGTCATCCGAAGTAAGCCTATCTTTCCGCGGTTAGAATACAGCGTTCGACCATTAAAAATTGATGCTCAAGTGTTATTTGAGCCTTTTATTTTGTTACATACATAATGACACGAGTATATAGTGGAAATACCGGTCACGTCCGGAGTTAATGCAAACAATTAGCCGGGATTGTGATCGTCGCTGGCCGCGACAAAGGGCTCCGAAGCGTTAATTGAGGCGGCACAGCGCGCGGAGACCGCAGCCGTGCCATTTTCAGGTGCAACACCGGACTCGGACACCTGGGCTCATAGCAACTGTTTGAACCGAGAGGACAGGACTGGTTCGATTGCATGTTACCATCATGTCAAACTACCATGTTCTGACATTCAATTAGAATAGTTGCTACGCGTTCATTGATAAAGATAGCTTTATGTTAGTGGCTTCGTTCCACGTCATGATTGTGTTATGAACTTATAACTATTGGGTCGATTGGCTACTGGGTAGATTGTATGAAGGTAATAAAATCAGCATATAAGTAGGTACTTAAGTTTTTTTTTCACTACTAACCTATGAAGTTGTTGCGGCACACATTAGTTGTTCACACTGGTGCGGGTTGTACAGTCGACTACAAAGAGAATTCTAATGTTTTGCCCCATTTCAGTCGAAATCAGAAGTAGTTGTAGGTACATTTTAGTACCTTATTTGTTGCAGTAACGTAAAAAAGTGAGAGTGGTTTGAATTTAGTATACCTACTTAGCCATAGCTGGGACCAGGTACTAGTGTTGAGCTACTTCACAGTTCACGAATAGGCACCTACGTACACTGTACAGTCATGAACTTTAATTTGGAACCCACCTTAGGTCCAAAGTCAATCTGACATTCTAAAATAATAACGTTGAGTTTCCTGAAAGTTACAAATCACTTGACATCTCTAAAGACATTGACGACTTCAAGCATATTTTTCTTGAAATGGGTTCTTAATAGATTTCGACTAGCTATTGCTATCAAACTTGTTGCACTTGCCACTGACAGTATATTTGTCACTCCGGAGGGCCCTGCCAAGATGCACAACGCTAACTAGCGTTTCTATTCGTTTGGTTTTAAAGCCGTAGATGACGTGATACGAAAAGTCACGTGATCTACCAGTGCCGTGATAGGATAAAAATAAATGTTTTAAAAAACAAAAAAAACGCCTTCAAAAAGGCAAAAAATAACTAGTTTTAAAATGGTAGGTACTGTCAGCCCAATGTAACCCTGACCTACCATTGGTTACATTACCTTAGTAGTAGTGGCGAAGCGTCACGTAAATAAATAGACAAGCCGGAGCAAAAAAAGGTGTATGGCGTGTGTCGGTTTTACGTTTTGTTTGTATACCTACTCTATGCATAGGAATTTTTGGTAAAGCCGTAAATAATCGGCTTGTACGAACGCCTCGCGACTGCTTAGTACCTACCATTTTAAAAGTAGTGCATCTAGGCACGGCCCTCCGATTCATAGACAAATGAAGATTGACGATATTAAAAAAGTGGTTGTACTGTACGCGTCGATTGCAAATTAAGATTCTGGCATAAATAAAACAAACGAAATAGTTGCAAAATTGCTTTTATTTTTTAATTAAATATAATTAGCCGCATTCATTCAGACCCTTGAGGCTTTGTTTATGATAAACAAATAATATGTTTAAAAAATATAAACATTTTACAGTTATAACACATTTAACTTTCTATAACAAAAGAGATCGGGAAAAGAGTATGCCATGTCCTAATCGAAAAGACGGATGGAACATGGACTATCAAACCCTCGACCTCGTCGTCACTAAACATTAGGTGAGAAAGGTCAAACGCAAGTCCATTTATGATAAAAAAATAGGAATCTGTTTAGTTATTCATACCTAGAAGACCGGTCGTTGCTCGGGTTGGAAACGTAATTTCTCGAAGATGTCAACTTGGAAGATCGATTTTTGCCACCGTTCAAAACCATTACGGCCGTTTTTGAAAATGTGATTACAAATACGTATATGTATACGAGTATTGTATACATATAATGCACGTTTAGTACTTATTGTATGTATTTATGATATGATGCGCTGGTTAACCAAACATCTAAACTTACACACTTTTATATTACCCACCCACCATGTTGTAGTGTCTAATTTGTTCAGTGGTATTAGGAGTAGAAATAAATACACTAAGTATTTGTAATTCATTAGTTCGATCATCTCCTGTTAGCATTTGATATTTTGTTAGCGCTTTAAACTAGGTACCTATTTCAACTTTGTACAAACTATCTACACCTTTCTCTCAAAGCATGTCGACACGACACCTCGGTCCGTTCAAGTCCGTTTTATACAAATGCGTACATTACCTATACATTAAGATATAGGGGTTTATTCTTATAACTGTTCTTCCAAATCTCGAATAAGCAGATCGTTGAGTGAAATCTGTAAAAGATGGCGAGAGGCATCGAGACGTGGGTGATGATCGTCCACGCCCATCGGCCGTAGAACTCCAAATGGGCTGGTCTAAATTCTGCTCGATTCTGCAAAAAAAAAAAAAAAATTGGAGTAAGGAGGCTGACGAGCAAGCGAGTCACCTGATGGTAAGTGATCATCGCGACCCATAAATACCCGCAACACCAGAGGACTGCGATTCCCGCTGCCTGCCTTTGAGAAAAGAGTAGATCGTTTTTGAAGGCTCTTAAGTCGTATTGGTTCGGAAATACAGACGCCGAGATATTATATTTAAAACCCAGATTATGTGAGCGAATTATATCAATTTGGGTAAAGACACGGCCTTTGAAACAGTGAGGTTAATGGTACGTCTGATGATATCCAATCAATGTAAACCACATTTCACAAACGGGTCACACACATAGGTACATGTACTCGGAATAGTTAACAGCCCTTGCTAATTAACCTATACGTATATAGGGTCTCTATTCTACTGGGCAAAATAACATTGCTTTTGACGTGTAATGGTATCATCAGTAAATAAGAGCTATCATTACGTTGACAATATGGTAAAATGAGAAGACAATATGGTTGTACCATGTTGAATAGAGGCCGCCCTATTGGGTAGTAGAACATAATAATCGAATTACTAGCGAAGCTTTTGGAAAGCACACATTGTGAAATTGAGACAAGATTAACAATTTCATTATTCCTTAGCCTCTATTCAACTCGGTAAAAACAGTATCGTTTCTGAGCTGTTATCGTATCGGCAACGTTTTGATAGTTCTTATTTTCTTGAAATGGCGGCCGACTTAAAAACAATACCGTAACAGGTTACTTACGATATGGATTTACCGCCTAGAATAGAGGCGCTGTTCTAAAAAATAGCAACCTATTGATCGTGCTAAATGGTCCTCTTGGCCATTATCACAAGTCGGTCACAGCGTTCCCAGAATAAAAAGGACACGGTTTAAAACATTTGCGACTGTGTGTATCTGTGAATCTAAGCGCCTGTCTGTCTGTATCATCGTAGCTTCCAAACGGATGAACCGATGAGGACTAAAGATTGCACACGCTATATTGAAAGAAATTCGGATTTCCGGATTTTCTTTCGGACCAAATCCAGACTCCGGATTATGTCCGGATTTTGAAGGTTCTTTATTTTCATTCAAATATGGAACAAAATAAGGAGGTCAGAAATATATTAAAAATATATACAATATTTGCTAAAATCAAAAAGGAATCACTATATATCATCTACGTAAATGGGCTACAAAAAAACATGATGACAGAGGCCGATAGTACAGATAGTACAGTAGTGACTAGCGACTATTCGTTCACGAGCTGACACACAGTTCAAAAATTAAATTGCGCTTGTATAAAAACATTCGATAATTTCAACTGCTACTGCAAATTCCAAATGAAACGGATCATAAAATCAATATTAAATCCGGATTTTCGAATATCGGATAATCCGGATTGCAATCTCTAATTAGGACGCGGGATTAGAAAGTTTCATTGGGGTGGTTCTTAGCTACGTTATATCAAAATCATTTAGACGGTTTGAGATATGTATATTTATTTATTATTTATTTATTTATTTATTATAACTAACACAAATTAGATACACAAAACATTGTTCCACAAAACTGTTTACACAGTTTGACTGCGGAATCTTCGGTCCTGCTTGATGACAACAGATTGCACAAAAGCGGTACATAATTAGATATACTTATACTAATACTAGTGACCCGCCAGCGGCTTCACCCGCTGCAAATTTCCGACATTCCCGGTGGTTTTCTTTCATATAAACCTTGCCCTGACAATAACGAATACAACCGAAAAGGAATCAGCCAAATCGGTTCAGCCGTTCTCCAGTTTTAGTGAGTCTAACGAACAGCAATTCATTTTATATATATGTATATTAGCTCTGAAGACAGGGGTCGCTGTTACATCGGGGGATGTTATCTATATAATAATATTCAATCACGTTGATGGCGTCTCGCGAACTACGAACCTTTTCGAGCGTGTTAATGACTCATATGGCCATGTTCTTAGTTAAGTTTTATGAAAATCAGTAGGACCGTTAAAGACATATCGGCTCTGAAATTATGGGCCTGCTTTAAATCGGGGGATTTAATAAACCACGTTGATGGCGTACGTGGCCGAATGTTCTCGTGATGGCCGCGCATTAGGAACTACGAACCTTTTCGAGCGTGTTGATGGCCCACATGGCCATGTTAGCAACGAGCAGGAAGGTCACGAGCTGCCGGCCCGGCTTGTCGCGCCGCTGCTCCGACGTGGTGCTGCGCCGCCACCACGCGTCGATGATGAACAGCGACTGGAGTATTGTCTGGAATTAAACGCTCTTATATACACGGTGGGGCCTGTAACTAAAGCAAAAAATTAAAATGTACATTCTTCTCCTCAAACTACGCAACGTTTGTTTGACGACTTTGAAAAAAAACTTGCGGTCTGAATTTTATTACATTATAAAGTTAATTCGAACACGCAATGTACTAAGAAATTGGTTATGTCTGTAGAGTGACTAGACTGACAGGCGATGTCAATTAGACGGAGTTTTAAGTACATTGAAAATACTATTTACTTTGTTTGAAAAATGAACAATCTAAAAACTTTATGATTTTAAAAAGTTGCTAAACAAAAGTTGTCTGGTTTGAGGAGTAGAATCTACGTTTTAATTTTTTATAGAAATTGTACTCGTAATTAAACGCTCTTATATACACGGTGGGGCCTGTAACTAAAGCAAAAAAATAAAATGTACATTCTTCTCCTCAAACTACGCAACGTTTGTTTGACGACTTTGAAAAAAAACTTGCGGTCTGAATTTTATTACATTATAAAGTTAATTCGAACACGCAATGTACTAAGAAATTGGTTATGTCTGTAGAGTGACTAGACTGACAGGCGATGTCAATTAGACGGAGTTTTAAGTACATTGAAAATACTATTTACTTTGTTTGAAAAATGAACAATCTAAAAACTTTATGATTTTAAAAAGTTGCTAAACAAAAGTTGTCTGGTTTGAGGAGTAGAATCTACGTTTTAATTTTTTATAGAAATTGTACTCGTAGCTCTCACGTGCCATATGGAAAAAGACTGCGCAATACTTTCTTGGTTGTGCTACGCATTTCATTTTTAACCTCCAGCTTTCGGTCTGTTTATGACCACCTGAACGGGCCAGCTTTTACGGCGCGTTTTGTCAACAGTCAAACTAGTAGACGTGTTCGTCTCGATTTTGTTCTCATTTTTAGTTTGTTTTTTGAAAAGAGCAATATTTTTAAATGGTCATTCAGATATTATATTAAAAATAAAAAAACTTTTATTTACATGATGCGTTATGATGCAGTTTAACTATATCACTGTGTGTTTACCTGATTAAGCGACAAGAATTCAGCGAAGAATCCAGTGAAACCCGCGCTGTTGACACTACTTAGAGTGTGGTGACTGCCGATCAGACTGAACATGCAGTACACGAACATTCCAGACTGCGCCAGAATCAGCAAAGACGTGTCTAGTTGCAGTACAGCTGGAAACAATAAATAGTAAACAAATCTTTAAAAAAAAACCACTCCTGTTTGTAGTAACTTAAAAGTGGAAACACTGATCAGATATTCCATGCAGTTCTTGGCACCGTCTGTAGATTTTAACACTTATAGTTTTCTGATATTAGCTTCATTCTACCTTGATTCCTTCTCTTGTGCGGGAGAACTCTCATTTGCTTGAAGGCTGCACATCCAGCCACGATGGTCAGAGTGTACAGGATGATCTCGCATATGTTCACTTGGAATATGGCTTCCTGAAATGTGATTAGCCAAACAGGGTGATTAGAAAGCAGGAGAAGTATTATCTGTAGTTTCCTAACATGCGGTACGTCATACCAAATTTTGTTTCATGGTAGGAAACTCTAATTCATAATTATGGTATTCAGTAGACAGACAGGTCATATCATTAGTGAGTTTCAAATATTGGTATGGTGAAAACTATTTCCTCAGCAACATCTAAAACGTCAAATTATTTAAAATTATGATAAATATAAAATTATTTCAAGAATAACAAAGGCATCGAAAGCTAGCATTTTAATTATGGACCGGTTCTTGTAGCAAACCTGAGGAGGCCTAATTCCAGCAGTGAACGTCTTCTGGCTGAAATGATGGTGATTATGATGAATTTAAATATCGATACCTAAAAGCAATAGGTACTTACTAATTCGTACTGGGGCAACATTTTTCCACTTTAACTTATTTGATAAGTTAAGATGGAAACATGTTAATAAAATGAACTGAATGATATGAAATGAATGAATGATGGATGGGTTTTGGTTTAAGTTAAGTTTAATAATGTAGATCGTGGTAATTACAGTGATGGTGTTGGAGTTGCTGGAGAGCACGAAGAACATGATGAGCGAAATTATAGTCAGCACGATGACCAGGATGCCAGAGAACAGCCCGCGGTGCGCGTGCGAGCAGTCCACCGAGAAGTGGTGCAGCGCCGCGCGGCTGCCGTACGGGGAGCCCACGCCCAGCATGCCCGCTACCAGAACAATCAACAGGTTAAATAGGAGCACAGTCAAGGCCGTCTTAAACTATGCTGGGGCACGTGGGTACACAAGAATTTCGGAAAAGTAAAGGATGTGAATTAAGCATTTTTCTACTATAATGTCGTAAGCCCTGAGCACGGCCCCCGTGAGCCCTTATAGTAAATACGGTATTAAGATGGTATTGAGCACAGTATTCTCAATACACAATGTCCACCCCTCTACCTTATTTTTCATGGTAACCTATAATTTCCTCGACTTTCACTTCATCGATTGTATCCTTTCATCGAACGCTATTTTCTCCTGAAACATGATGTTTTCAGGATATCTTAGACATTAATTACGTAGGTGAGTTAAGGTTAGTCTTTTGACGGGCTATTCCCAGTAGTCCGCACCCCGTAGTTCCTGCCGCAGTCCGCAGTCCGCAGTCCCCCCAAATTCCCAGTAGTTCGCACCACTTGCCGGAGGTGCGGACTAGTGGGAATTTTTATTCCCAGTAGTTCGCACTGCAGACAAATGAGAAAATCAAAATCCCAGTAGTTCGCACTGTTTAATTCAACATAACTGTGTTAAATTTCATATGGTATTATAGGAGCAGGAATATAAAACACAGTTATGTTGAATTAAACACATGCGCAGTGCGAACTACGGGGTGCGGACTACTGGGAATAGCCCCTTTTGACCGCCAAAACAAAAAACGATGATACGTTCTTTGTAAGGTGTTTCGATAAAATAATTGGTACCCATTTTTCATACATTGACGCAACCCTGCAACAACGTCGTGTTTGGAAAACACTATACATATCTTGCTCTTATCGTATTATTTTTAATGCATCGAGAAGGCAAAAAACAGAGGTCAGCTGAGAGCAAGTAACTTGGAAGCCCAAGGCTACTAATGCGTTGCCTACCTTGGGGGTCTAGACATGATGCATGTATAATGCTGGCGTAAAACGGTTTTCGAAAACAGTCGTAATGTATGGAATTGATCAATGACGAGATATAAGAACTGATAATATATCAGTCACAAGATATACGCTCACGTTATATAAACCTGATTAGTATAAAGTTCACTGGAAATAATGAACGAAGGATATAATTTCGAAATAACTATTTCCATATTTATATATAATAGCAATAATTATAATTATTAAACCGTATTAATTTACATGACACCTAAGATACTAATCCTATATAAATAATGAATCTAACATCAAAATACATAATGCACGTATATAATAAACAGATTTAAAAAAACAACCTTGAAAGCTGAGGCGGGAACTGAGCCTACTAACCTAACCTGACCGTGTCGGTTCTACCATGATTCGCCTTGCTCGTTGCATTTTTTGTATACTTAAAACGAGAGCCTGCCGTTTGGCCAAAATATTCTTCAGAATTTATTTTAGTATTATCGTGTTAGGTAAGGTTAGTTTTTATAAAATCCTGAAATATTTACGGTAACAGAAAACAAAGCGGTTTAGCAAATTGAAATTCGAGAAATTATACATTTGACCAAAAATATTTTGGCCTAACGAAATAGTCCCAGTTACAAGCAAGATTTTCTAGGCAGATAAAAAATATAACCTCGAAGGCCAAGGCGGGAGCAAAGCCGCTAATGCGTTGTAAGGAATTGTTCGATCTTAGGATATCTTACCAATTATCCCTTTTCTGGTAGCCAATACTTTCAGTACCTATTGAGTACTTATAACATACGATATTAGATCTTATCATGTATGTTATATAAGTTATATAAGAACTTAAATATGAGAATGAGAGTGTTATAAAAAATAAAATTAATATTATGTTAATTGACCGTTATTCCTTATTAGAAAATTGATTATGTTATTATAGCTGACGTTTATTATAATATAATAAATATAGATTTTTTAGTTATATCTCGCGAGACGCACCCAAAATGGTATACCTCTTTACTAATAAATTTAGCTGTTGTCTTATCCCAACACCGAAACGCTTAATTTTAAAATGTACTAAGGATGTTATAGTTTTTGGTTTTCAAACACAATGAATATTTACTGTTTCAAAAATAAATTTAATTTAAAAAATATAAAATACCACTGGTAAACAGGTTAAACCACAAGGGTCTACCGCCACATAATACCACTATAATATTGTAGGTACGTTACGGTAGCTCTTATTCACTTCACAGTAAGAGCTAATTAAGCTTATCTTCAACATAAGATTACGATATAGAAGCAACATGGCCTAATATTGATTGGTAAATAAAACCCTAGCAAATTCTCATTTTATGATAAGGTTTTTAGGCTTGCTCTACTTTTTATTGAATTGCTTTTTTAGGTCCGCTCTTAAGAGCCATAATTCATAATTCTTTAGGTTTCTGTCATGATCAGTCACTTAGCTATGCTCTTGTCGGTGGAGTAATCCCCGTTATTTTTTATTCCAAATCACACTGATACTGTACAACGAATACTTTTTCTAATGTGTGTCAAATTTTAGGCACAAAGAAAATTTTAAATAATCATTGAACAAATGAAAAGATATTTAATAAAGCTTGAAGCGATATCAATTAGACGAGTACCAAATTGTTGAAGAATTTTCTCCGGCGTCACTGAATTATTCCTCGACTTGTTTTTAGGAACGGGAAACTTCTTTTCAAAATCTTCTGGGGTGCATTTTACCTGCAGGATTAAAAATATAAATCATAATTTGAATATTTAAAGCATCTTAATGATTATTACGCTACATAAGATCACCTAATTAAGTTAAAGGGTTTTTTTTAGTAGCTAAGCATTTACGTATTTAGATAGATAGATTTGCGTGTGTCTGTATTTAGGGATCCGAGATCCACTTCTACAAAGGCGAGCCTTTGGACTATCTACTCAGCCTAACATGGGTCCAGTAAATATCGTAAGGTTTTTTTGGATAATCGTTACTTACTGAAACTATATTCGCTTATTTGGTTTCAGTTTTTTTATGCCATTTCCAAAACGTAAACATTTACAGATACACTTATTTTATTTAATAATAACTATTGCTAAATAGTTACACTATAAAATATGTACAATCTTTAACTAATGTAGTTGCAATCTTCATCTTGTCAAAAAACAAGGTCGAAATTTGAAGCACTGTGGTGAACAAAAAGTATGGTAACCCCGGGGTCCACTAGCTTAAAAACTACTACATTTAAAGCAGACTTATTAAGTAAGTTGCGATTATCTGAAAAACCGTAAGACTTTTACTAGACCCATGGCAGGTAGTTTAGATAAAGTAAAGGTTCTTCTACATACAGGTTGATTATGGACCTCTAAATACAGGACACCCTGTATTTTATTGGTTAAATTTCATTTTGGAGATTTACCCCACCTTATATTTTATCTAATGTATTGGGTAACCAATTACCTCTTTCCACATTTCGTACAGGATTACAGCGACAATCAAGGAATATTCGATTGTGCAAGGGAAGAGAAACGGCGATGCATTTTGCAGCAATGCACCCATAATATTAGCCCTTCTGCAAGGAATCTCTGCGGTTTCATTGTTAGTGCCGTTCACTTGCACCACGAGGTGGCCGAGGTGATGGATCTCGTGCTTTGTCTCCTCCACGATGACATAAAGCCACTCGCACAGGTTCGTGGCAATCATGTGCATGAATCCGAATCTTTGGATTAGTTTGTAGGTGCCGGATTCGATTTCTTTGCTAGTGAGGAATATGAACTGCATCTGTAGGAGTGTTAGCGCCATGCGCAGCGCGGGCGTAAGCGCGGACAGCACGGTGCGGCAGTCGTCCCTCATCTCGAAGTACTCTCCGAACTCCAGCCCGCTGTACACCATCGAGCCGATGCCGAAAGCTGAGGAACATTAGAAATTTAGAACACGCAGCATTGAGACGTGGCTATGCGAAGGAATTAACCGCTTACCAATAGCGCCAAGCCTCAAATAGAAACTCCCGTAACGCGATATAGTTTCCTTATTTTTGACCTTTTCTACCGGCGAAGCCTTCCCGTTTTTCTCATGCTCTTCTAAAAACACGAAAGGCTAATTTAATCAACTGTAATTAAAAACACATGTATGAGAAGAGTTTTTGTGAACCATTAATACGAATAGAATTGCAGAGAACGTCCGAAGAATGCAGACTAAAGGAGGTAATATTCATTGCGGCCGTCATTATGCAAACAAGATGTGATTTTAATGTCGCATTTTGTTTAAGTAAAGCGGATAATTACTGAGCCATTCTTTTATTTTTCTTAAATATAAAAGCAAGAGCACGCTAAACACTTACCAAAATCGTGAATAATTGTTGTAACTGCTTTCTGACGCATTAAGTTCGCGTATTGAAATACGACGAAAATAACTGACACGAGGTAAAGATATAAATAGAATCCCTGGAAAAAGATAAATATATACACGTTTAGTGTTGGAAAACATGGAAATTGGGCAAGTACAATAGGAAATATCGGTGTGCAATGGAACTGTACCTGGTAGTACGCGTCGGGCACTCCCTTGGCGATGACTTCTGTGACCGGGAATGCGAGTCCCAGAACCACCAGCAACTTGGCGTAAAGCGCGGAGAGAGCTTTACTTAGGGCCTCGCTGTACAAAGAACCACTGCATTCATTTTAGGTCGGCAATATATAAATCCTTTGACCTATTTGTAGACTAGTTTCAGTTTACGGTTTAAACATTTCGTAATTCATCTCAGTTTTAGTATCATCATATTTCGATCGATTTGTGCTCGCAGTAAACTAAGCGGATAATAATTTCTAACGCTCCGCCATTCGTATTTTACAGGCGACCGCGTTTAGGAATAAAACGGAATTGGTTATTGTACTGTCACATTAATTTTAGCTAACCCGAGTGTGTAATGTGGTAACATTTCAATATTAAAATCATATTCACCGGTTGAAAAGTTTGCAGAGGCATTCAAGACTGTCTATCTGTTAATAAATACGGGATGTGCTTTTGAATTGTGTTGACGCTTTGTATGTGCCCCGCTTTGTGTGTGACATAACATAGGCAGCGTGACGCTATCCGACCGATCTGTTCATAACAATACGCTGAACTATTCCATAGATAAAGGACTATGACGACGCGTACGGTAATTCTAAGGTAAAAGATTTATCGAGGGTTGCCAAAAAATATACAATAATTATTAAAAGTGCATTTCTAATAAATAAGTATTATTTCTACATTATTTCTATTAATACTAAATAAATAAATAAATTTCTAAAATTTCAAATCTCGATATTATATTTTTATTAAAACATACTAAGGTTCAGTTGAACCTACTCGTATGTACATAGACCGTTGCATCGTATGAGTAAGAAAGATGAACTATGTCACAAAACGAAAGGGAGATGAAGGTGATATTTAAGACGTAGAGTTGAAAATGAATAACGAGGTTATAATAGATGGAAAGAGTAACGAGCAAAATGTCTCAAACCGGTTCAATAAAAAAAATACATTCGGCTAAATGTGTTAACAAAGATAACTTCTGAAATTAGAAAGAAACGCGAAGAATACTGGACCAATTTTGATGAGTCTTGTAATTTTTTGGAGCTCATTTACCTAGATCCTTTTTTAACAGTTATTAAAAAAAAAACATTTTTTTTTGTCTCTGAATGTATTATATACTGTGGTTACATTACGGTCCTAAAAAAAATACGGACGTAAAATTGAATAATCATAAGTTGTATAATTACGAGTATGATATATTATACTATTACTTATTCTGTGGTACAACGAACGAAATTGCCGACCTAGCATGCTTCACACCTTTTTAGTGCAACGTTACGTACATATTTTTTTTAGGTCTGTGTTAAATATAAGATATACATAATTCGCCGATTCAGAAATAACTTATCTTACAGCGGCGGCATTCGACATAATACCATTGATTAAATGGCCCAAATAAACCTAGCGAGGCGGATGATAAAAAAACAGTAACTTGTATAGTTTAATTTGCATGGATTTGGAGGCTAATTCACTGTGTTCGGTCGGTAGCGTTTTGCGGTATATGAGCACGTCAACTATCCGCGGGTAAGACGAAGGCCCGCGCCGCGTCAGCCGCAGGTGCCGCCTGCGCCCGCGAGACACGGCCGGCCGTGATTTATGTTCACTTTGCAGCTTTTACAATAATATCATCCTGTATTTTTAAGGGATTCAAACAGCCAATAAATATGTAATATGACAAATACTTAGTTTAAAAAAAACCGGGTTCTTTGCGTAAAGTACTCAGGACACGTGCTAATTAATGTATTGAATGCTAGCTCAGATAACCGCCTGTTGTGCCTTATGTATCATGTATGATCTAAGGAGACTGAGTGTTGCACGAGTTAAAAATAAATTTTACCGAGCATGATAACTTAAATGATCATTTCTTGACCTAAAAAAACCGTATAATCCGTATTTTCCATCAAAATCGTTAAGGCCGTTTTCAAGAACGCGTTTACGAAAAATTAAAAATGAAAATTATTATTCAGAAAAACTTAACTTAAGACAAAAATGTGTTTGGGTCCTGCGCTAGGTTTCCCTGTGTTGCAGGTTACTATATATAATATATACTTGTTGCTCGTTGGTTTATTTGTAAAGGATTTTTATTTATTCTATTTTGTCCTATTTAATTATTTGCAAACTCAAATGTTACGTAGGTATGCCAACTATTTTGGATCAAAAAACTCACATGTGACCTTGACTGTGCCTATCTGGAATACTATACGTAATAACCTGACGAATAGTTAAAATGCAGTTGGAATCAGATTACAAAGTTACCAAGTAATTGACTACTTAACAATGTTGGATATGAAATGTCCCAACACAAGTACTGTTAGGGTCAAACTAAATTATAATATGGGCGCGTTTCTCTCAGATTCTGTCACCTTAAACGTATTAGGTACACGACCGCCTGATGCTGCGGCGTGGGGATTAGATCACACGTTTACTATTGACTTAGGGCCGCCGGCCGTGGAGACCGAACAGGCTAAGAACAAGGCGAACGATCGTGGAAATGTTTTTTTACCAACTTAAATTTATTAAATTTAAATTTGTTACTAACCCTTAAATTGGCAAAAAAACAATTGGTTCATTATTAAGTTTTACCGCAAATTGTTACTTCTATTGCTACTGCTTTTAACGTTACCGCTATTAATTACGTGTAGGTAAGTACATGATTAATATCATAACAACGTAACCCTGACTGACTCATCTGACTATAAACTTTCCGCGGATCTCTGAGGATATGCTCGTACGTTATATTATACCACACTAAATATTCCTGAATAAGCAAATATTAAATAAGAGATAGTGAGGTATCTAAAAGTTAACAAAACTAGGAAAATGATATAATTCTTGAGACAAGGTTATGCTGTCTACAATTTTCATCAATACATAATATGAATAATCTACTTATCAACACCAAACTAGTCTAAGTACGGTTACTCTACGTTAAATACAGCTGAGATTCTGTTGCCTCTTTGCGTCTTCATCATCAGATCAGCTTTTCGGCACCCTAACATTGCAACAACAACTTTTACAATTGAGCCACTGCATATGCCGGTGATAATTTTCGACGTGTTATCTTCCTCGTAACATGACGTCATTATAAGATGGTTCCATTCTATGATATTTACTGTGCTTTGATCTCGGCGGCGGAGGGCGGGGTGTCGTGCATGGAGGCCACGGATGTGCGCGAGTGCGGCGACAGCTCGGACAGGAAGCGACGCTGCGTGGCCGCACACAGCGCGAGCGCCTGCGACGGCCGCCGGAACGCGGCGATGATCGCTGACGGACGTCTGCCAACAAACAAGATGGTTATTGTGAAGCCCTAAATTAAAAAAAAACCCCGGAATATCGCAAATGCGCACACTATGCACGCTCAAGTGGGTACGCTGGTACAACTTCGCTACGTATGATTCGTATCAAAGTTATGTTATTAAAGATTGTAATTAGGTACTTAGTTAAGTATAATACCAGTTCTACATAATTATGTATGCTACCTACCTATATGTAGCATACATAGTTATATCTCTTGTTTAGTTATAAACTGTTGTTATACTCATACAGCGCCAGCAGCACTTGCACGAAATGACGTTAGTGACACATGAGTATAGCGTGTGCTGCTGAAAGATGTAAACACAACCAAACGAACCAATTAACCATAATTACTCGATAATCACTTGTTTTTAAAGATCAAGGGAGGTCTTAGCCTAACAATGATTTATACCCTTGATATTGACTTTTACATTAAGTTTAAGATGAGATGAGTATAAGTTATACGTTATTTTTTAATAAAACAGGCTTGATGAATATTTGGGGTTATTTATGTGTCAAACAGTACTAATTTGTTTACATCTTTGGCAATTTCAATTGACAAGGGCTATACTTACGCCGACTGAATAGCAAGTTAAATAAATACGAACTTTGTGAACCAAATAAGATATCGTATGATTATTACATACGTAACATAACTTCGAACTTCGATTTTCAAAGTAGGCACTCAAAGATCAACCTAATATGATAAAATCGATCAAGTGCGAGTTGCGATGTGACCAAAATTATGATCATTCATTAAACATTCGGCAGCTAGAGCTCTTATTTGTTAGTCACAAGATCGTTTCATATGAAACTATATTACAAGCCCAACGTTTTAAAAGGGGAAAACAGGAATTGATAATGAGAATGAAATACATATTGATTCACTGTAGTAACCATATTTACTACAGTCGACAGATGTTTTTGGACCGGTGCGGGTAGGTTCCGTATAAAATATATGCTCAAAACGGCCGTGACTATGAAACTCCACTAATAGTAGAGCTCTGCTCCTAAGCAAAGTAGGCAGTGTGGGGTCAAGTTACTTGTAGTAGAAATAAACGGTTGTATCTTTTTTTTACGTAACTTTGAAATTTGATTTTTTTACAGCTTCAATTGTCTGTAGACCTGAGTAAGTATATGGTTTTAATTTTAACTCGATACCATCACGCGTTTCCGAGATAAAGGATCTTTACAAACAGACGGACGGAAGGATGATGAGGGAAAACAGGGTGACGCTATAACGTTACGTTTTTTCCTTTTCAGGTACAGAACACTAAAAAACATTAAAATCACCTAATTAGGTACTAATGGTGAGCTACACAACTTTACGCCGGAGATCCGTGAAGTTGTGTAGCTGGGGGGAATGAGTCAAATCAAAAAAATCGGTATAACTACTCGTATAGGAATGACGAAAATGATAAATTAAATACCTATGATTGTACATAATCCGATGCCGAGGTATGGGCCTAATGTTCCTTTTACCATTCGGCGATTATACTTTAGCGTAAGAACTATTGTAAAATGGCTCTGGTATTGTCATGTCATGATCATGTGACGAGAGTGGCATTTGAATCTGTATGCATATTACGTTAGGTCACAGGGAGGGCCGGATAAATAAGTAATAAAGGGATCTTAAATAAAATGCTATGCCGCGTCAAAAATGAGTTTCAGAAATCGAATGAATGAATGTATAAATGTTCTTTTAGAAAGAGCCAAAGTAAATTATGGAAATCCGTCTTGAGATTAATACCGCGCTGTGACTTACTAACGTTTACTTTGACGCGCCTAGACGCACATATCACTCGAGATCGGTTTATTGAGAGCAGTTTTTTAATTCTACAAGGCCTTAAGGCTAATAAGATAAGCGATAAGAACCATTTTAATGATTCATATGACTCATAAATAGCAAACTTTCAAGTACGTACAATAACAGTCAAGAACACTTTGGAGTGGAATTGGAAGTTCGAAGAAGTGTCAACCATTGGAAAATAAATGTTTTATAAGTTAAAGAGTCGCCAGTGAGGTTGCGTAACATTTTTAAACGACGTCTTTCCAAGAGGGTAAAGTGAAACCTTATAAAGTTAATTGGACATCGACAACTTTAAACACGCTGTATTTTTTTGAAAAGCCAATTGACGACCTACAATTTTTATTACCCAATATTGAATTAAACCGTTTGATGATTATTTTTTGCGCGTTAGCAAATATTCGTGCTCGTTACCATGGAGCGAACCCAGAACCTTTGCTTTGTACGCAGGGCAACTACCAAAAGAGTTTAAATGATTTTTTATACACCTTTATTAATTACTACACTTTTTAATATGTAGAAGGAATTTATTTAATTTAAATCTCTTAACGAGGTATTAGTATTTTTAACTATCCATCTGAATGTTTATTGCTAAGCAATGGTCAATAGTAGTGTAGATACCTACGTTGTATTAACTAAGGTAATATTTGCATGCCTATATTTATGGTTCTAAACATGTGAGTCGTTCATTAACTGAAACACGGTACCTTTTTGTTGTACCATGTTTTAGCAATTAATGATTATTATTATGATAATGATTAGCAACTATTAAGAGGATTTTTGGTCGAAGCACCAATGCAAAATGTTCCTTACGCCAATACGTGATTCGATATATTGCTCCAATACCTTGACTCAACGCATTGGCCCAATCAGCACGTGTCGCGGCCATTAGATTAGATACCTGGTGTTGAGGTTGGCGGCGAGCTTGGCCTCCATGTCGGAGGACATGCGGCGGCTGTTGGGCTGCGAGTGCGTGGAGACCAGCGGCTCCATGGGGTTCAGCATCGCCTGCGTGCGTTCGCGCAGCCGCTGGATGTCCGAGTACGATGACTCGTCGCTGCCATAAGAAAAAGTGTAAATACATCATTGACAATGGTTGATAATTATTCGTAACTCTAACTTAAGTATCAGAAAGTATCACGACCAATATTTCGCTAAAAAATCTAAAGTTACAAACCGTTGAAAATAGGCTTGGAAACTATTTATGGGAATTTGCTACTATCATTAATATTATAAATATTAACAGGCGTTCAACTCATACTGGGTACAGTGGGCACGTTTAGTTATTAACGTAAAAACCATTAACTAATAAAGCTGTTACAGTCCAAATTACAACCAGTGAAAAGCAGGTTATTATGACGACATTGGTCGTAGCAAAGAGTACCGCACTAATTTAATAGTAAACTTTATTATAATTTATGTTTACTGGTACAGTTGCATCTGTATAGAAATTGAGGTGACTCAATTGCCTATGTTTATTTGCCTAAGTAAATGAACATGACGGGAAGCTGAAAGACGCACCTTTTTCGCTTTTATCGCAATGTGAATCTTACTAATGTTATAAAAGAGAAAGTTTGGATGTTTAAAAGAAAAAAAGAAAGAAAGAAAATAATTTATTCGTGACAAATATAAACAAGAACAGATAAAAACGTACAAGAAGAAAGTAGACACAAAATGGATGGATGTTATTCCACGTGGTTTGGATGTTTGTTACTCAATCACGCTTTAACCACTGAACGGATCGGGATGAAACTTGGCACACATATAAGTTAGGTCTTGAGGGCGCTACTTTGAAAATCGAAGTTCGAATTTACATTAGCTCCATCCCTTTCTTTCGATATAGTCTCGAATGACGAATGACAGGGACGGGGCTAACGCAATTTCGAACTTCGATCTTCAAAGTAGGCCTTCAGGAATAGGACGTAGGATAGTTTCTTCCTTGAAATTTTAAAAGTTCTTGAGGGAGTAACGATAATAGAAATCTACGCGGGCAGAAGCTAGTAAGACATAAAAGGTACGCCTTTCAGTTTCCCTTACTGTACATATTAACATTTTCAGGAGATTGCTATGGTACCTACCTATATGGTGACATATTTCAATTTAAATCGACTGTTTCCAAACACAATAATTAGCAAACTACAAATAATTAACAATTCTAACTGAAACCCATTTAAGAAACTTACTAGCATAACGCATGTTTTCTTAAATATGTATTAAGATTGAAACTGCGCGTCGAAACACAGTTTTCTTTTATGTTAATTATTTATTCATTACCATTTAAGTGCGAGATACGTCAAAAGGTTGTGAATATCCCGTAAAATGCGCCTTTATTTATTTCTTAAGAATATTATGTAAATGACTCGTCTATTATTTGTTCATTTTGGTGAATTAAATAACGTCACGAGATCTTGCCAACAATACAACTTGTACTCGTCTGCGTGGTATTTCTTTGTCACAATTTTTACGGTAACATTACGAAATGAAAAGCGACAATCGAGTTTTAGAAATCATTGGTTTCCAACTGGTTTTTTCCCGACTAGCAGATTTTCTAATTCAAACATTTGTTTTCATAAATAAGCTACGAAAATGGACGAAAAATTAATTACAAACGTTGGGATTATGTTTTTCTTTTATATAGCTAATTATCATGAAGCTTTAATGACTGATCATATTACTACGTTGGGTGTTGTGTATTTTTTTATCCCCCCCTCTCACTTTCGCGAGGTATGATTGACTACCGGGCGATTTGGACTCAGTTTGGCTTCTTTAGCAACCATGTTGACTGGCAATGCTCTACTTAAAGTGTAATACTTTTGCCAATAGGAAACGGACGATTGCAAATTTTACTTACTTAATTTATTTTACTGTTCATGGTCTGAAACTCAAATGTGGTGTAACTATTTATTCTACAATTATCATAATGAAATTACAAATAAACGATGCCAAGAACAATATAACTTACCGTACATCTTCGGTTAATAAAGATTTACGTCGAACACTTTTAGAGGCCAGAAAATTACTGTTGTGTTGATTGAGATGGTATGGAATCCTATGTCATCTAAGGTACGAATAAAAAATATATCCAAAAATAGTATTTTTGCGTTAAGTTAATCTTTATTATTTTCACAAAAGACTAGTTAGTAAAGTTTACTATAGTTTTTTTTAAATTAAATTCTCTTTAAGTTTATAAAAACAGTAATAGCTCTTAACTTGAAAGCAACGGAAGTAAACAATATTTTAACATAATGGTTTAAGACAAAGTGGGATAGAGAGGCCCAGTAGCAATATTTTTCACTTTAATATATATATTTTTTAAGAAAACAATGATACGCCTCGCAGATGGAAATCGTGTATGAAATATCACAGCAACAGCCTGTAAATTGAATATTTAAAGGTTCGTACGCCTGAAGTATTGAACTACTTCAACGGAATAGCTTTGAGCACAAAATCTTCAAAATATGCATCTGTCCGCCGGAAATGTCTTTCTGAGCTTTCTATCCGTGCCTCGCCACACTCTACTTTGAATATCAAATCATAATATAAGTATTTGAACCTATTTTATTCTTTCCTCTGTCAAATCCATGATTTATTTTAGCGAAAACGACATAAAGCTTTTTCTTTGTGACGTGTTTAAGTTTAAAGTTGTAAAGTTGTTGTTGTTTAAACTTGAAAGATAAAACTGCGCGATTAATACAAAGAAAAGTGCAATTTAAAAGAAACTTTAATTAAATGTTTGATATCGCGACTGTATTTATGACGACCGGCGACTAGCGCGGCTGTCTGCTACCGCGACGTTTCATTTCCACGTTTGAAATAAAAAGAATGGCTCCAACCGGAACCTAACAATGGACACTGCCTTTACTGGCACAGCCGCGTACGGATGAACGCAATGGGCTTATGCATTTAATTAAATAGAGAGGCTTTAAAAGTGGACCTTTGAAAGTGTTTAGGTGTGTAAGTAATACTAATTTAGTGATCTATTTGATCCATTGTTAAGAACCAGCACCAACAATCGAGTGTTAAATACTGTCAGAGACTGATTTAAGTAATTACATTTGGTTGAAGCTGGTATGAAACAATTGTTCGTTTCGAATTACTTTTTGACAGAAAAATTCTCGCGATGAAAACAATTTTATTTTAATTTGAAGAACTCTTGGATTTTCTGAGAAGAAGATAGAATATATCATATCACCAAAAACTGGTGAAGGTTTGTTGCTTTAAGGAAATTCTGAACATTGATGAAGTTAGGTTAGACTTGTTACTACCGTTCTGACTGTCTCTGTCTTTCTTCTCGTGCGCGGTGTCCATTTCTGTAACGGCGACGCTGGGCCGCTCGCTCGGTACCGCCATGTATCCCACCTGCTTTGACTCATCTACAAGCAAGATACAACCGGCGAGGATGTCACCCACTGGTACCTGTCATTGTCGTGCTCCTCGTGTTCGGTGTCCATGTCTGTGACGGTGACGCTGGGCCGCTCGCTCCGCACCGCCAGGCCTTCCACCTGCCTGGACTCATCTACAAGCAAGATACAACCGGTGAGGATGTCACCCACTGGTACCTGTCATTGTCGTTCTCCTCGTGTACGGTGTCCATGTCTGTGACGGTGACGCTGGGCCGCTCGCTCGGCTCCACGAGGCCGCCGCGTCTGGGTGGACTCATCTGCACAAATACACGACATAAATTCATGACTAAGTAAATTGGCCGGCGGCTGGGTAAAACAGCGTTCATTTAACAAACAATTTTTTAGAGCTTAACGTGTTTTGCTTGAGAGGTTGCATGAGTAATTGTGTGTTCAAAAAGTACCCGACAGCAGCAATTAGGCTTGATTCAGGGTTTTTTTTGTATTTAGATGCCCCGTTTTATTTTAGTCTTAACTTAGAGGTGCTAAAATTAAGGTGTTTTCCCTAATTGCTAAATAACCAGATTAAACTGATTTACTTTCATGCTACGAAAGATGGACATCGGCCAGTGAACTACAAAACGCCGACAGATTTATCGACCATGTCATAAACAAGTCTAACCAAAAGCAAGCTTTTAAAAAACCCTAGCGCTGTTTGGATAATGTCGTCAAAGAAATGTTACTTAACATGTATTTATTTTTTATTTCTAATTTTAATAATTTTAATATAGACTAATTAGACATAATATAACAATTATAATATGACACTCTTGTGGTTAAGACGAATCTCACCACGTATAATTTATTGAAATCGGTTTAGCCGTTTAGTTGTTACGACCGGACATTAATTCGGACATATATACAAGTCAAACACATAACCCTCCTTTTGGGCTTTACCGCAGTCGGGTAAAAATTTTCATTCTTTCACATTTGCCGCTCTTTTAGTAGAAAGTCGCTGACTATAATTCACATTATTTTAGTTTCCAATGCGGTAATATTTCGTGGAAATTCAAGTATTATTTTGGTATTTTATTCTTACTTACAAGATACTACATGACATTACTCATTCAGAGAAAAGGTAAAAAACAACAATTATTTAAGTACAAGGAGATTCGAAAAAACCATAATTAAGGGAAGGGAACGAACAAAATTTCAAAACATGTTTCACTAGAAACGAATACAAGTAACCCATTATTTTTTGATAACTAAAGCAATTTATGACAATTTCAAACAAAAGCCCATCCCAACTAAAGTATTTAGCAAACTGGCAGACTGACTTCGCGTTTATTACACGTAGAGATGTAAAAGTTAAACCGTGAAAGGAGTTCCGGCGGATTATGCGGCGAGCTCCGATCGCGAACGAACGAGCTTAACGATCGAGCCTGACGCACCCTTCCCAGACTTGTTGACACCTGCTTTATTTTAAACATTTTAATATAAGTACTTTCCAAAGCCACAACAAATGTAATATGACAAAAAAAAAGGTAAATAAAGTGATTTCTATACGCGTTCCTAAAACAATATTAAAATTCCTCAAGCACCAACATCACAGCGAAATATTTCAAAATAACAAACTGACCTGTCTATTAAACACCGAGTAGATTTTTTCCTGGAATATTTTCTCATTGCCCAGATTGCCCTAATCTTCAACGCGATACTGTAGCGCTCAGCGTAATTGAATTGACACGGCACATCCAAATTGCTTCCAGCTAAGGTTTTTTATTTTATTTTCCTATTATGTTTGCCTTTTAACTTTAACGTATACGCAGGAAAACGTTTTCATCGGCTACTGCTAAATTATAGCGGGGGAAAATTCAGCAGACGAGCGGTTATCTCGGCAGCAGCAAGCGTGCCCGACTCGGAGCGTTTAAGGCGGTTTGTTTACAGAGATACGAGTGTCTGCCAAGCCAACCTGTTACACGGCCGTTACGCACCTAATCCTTTAATGTCCGCGCGCTTATGTGCGACATGAGCTGCACTCTCACCTGTCAACGCGACGATAAATAAATCAGCTAGGTGATAACTATTCCTGGCAAGTTGATAATAAGTACCTAATGTAAACGTCAGATAATCTTATGAATTTCAAATATACTATGATAGACACGGCGTCTTTCTAAACTAATGTTTAGTTTAATCACTCACAGGCTCATGTTCGAGGTGGTGTCCGCTTCGCCGCGCCTGGTCGAGGTATGAGACGTGTCGCGGAATGGTCATGCCTAGTCAATCACGTGGAAGCTGACAGGTAGCTGGGAGCTACTTTTTAATGATACTAAAGTCCGAGACACGCCGCCGGCAGAGACTCTGTTCCGCGCCAGGTGTAGCACGTAACTGTTTGTCTTTCGCCTCGCAGCCATGAATAACTCATTGTCTACGTAGTCCGGCTAATGGTTCAAAATATTGGAGAAATATGTTAATTACAGTGTCTTCGAAAACAAAGATCTAACACAAATACAAATAGACAATTAGTTAGTTACACGGATTTGAAACTTACGTGGTGATGCCCTGAAAATTTATTTTTCAAGATTTTAACCAACAAAACGTTATCTTAGCTTAATGGGTAACATCTTACAATTTTCATCACGTGGCTTAAATCATGTGTTTACCGAAAACACATTAACCCAAGCTAACCAACAGCTAGCGTCAAATTAAAATAACAAAGAACATTTATGTGTGGCTAAATTGAATGTTAATACTGTCTGGAATAAAGAGTGAGATCGTCGTTTGTTTGTGTTGCGTCCGCCGCCGGGCGGTCCGCTCTAAGGTTGTTAGGTTGTTGAATAAGTTTCTGAATTAAGAGAACTGAAAGTTTTCTCATCTCGAGATTACAGCAAAGTGTTTACCGTTTGGTTGTAGGACGCGGCCGCGCGCCGCGACGCGGCGGTGGTGGCGGGGTACCCCTTGTCGAAGCGCCTTTTCTTTATATCTTTTAGGTACCTACTTATGCATGTGTTTTATTTCTTTTAAATGGTGCATTTTATAAAGCAAATTCTAGTAAGAAAATGTCAAGAATATGTCTCAAAAGGCTTTTAACAAATACTACATCTATTAAATATCCATTCGGATACGAAAACGTGTCACAATATATCTCTGAAAGTCGAACATTTCTTTGTTTGTTTATAAGATCAAATCGAGACGCGCGCACATCCCTAGTGTGCGGGATTCTTGGTATTTTCATAAAATATTTGCGAGAGTGTATAACACCTGAGGCCTTGCAGTGCTGCACTCTAAACTCTCTCTGATTTACGTAAACAAAACGCCGCTACCAAACAGTTGAGGATAAACTGGTGACATAAATAAATGTTATCCACGGTTTTAAATATTTCTTAGTCTACTCGCGGTGATTCATACTGACAGGAGACGAAACTTTTAATAATTTTATACCCTTGGTATTTTGTACTATGTGTAATATAAAAAACCATTCATTGAATTTAAGTTCTATAAAATACTACCTAGAACAAAACGTGAACTAATTTCCAGGAGAATATGCAAGAAGTAGCTTAGGTCGGATGACTCCAAGGATAAGTTACAAAAGTCTCGCTTAATTATGTCAGGTAATAAATAAAAGTTAGATCATAGCAATTAAAAATTGTGCCCGTGTTTTATTTTCTTTGGCTACACTATAACTACATTCAAAATTTTATGGCTGCTTAAACTAATAACTAAATGAAAAGCAGGTTTTAGAAACCCGACTGCATTTTTTTATATTCTCGTCGGTATAACTAAGTATGTTAATAATAGACATTTTGCTATTGTTTTTATTTCAATTTCAACAGTTTATATTATATGGTGAAAGGGTTCTAACGAAACAACACACATCTAAATCGGCACAGGCGTTTAGATGTTATGGTGTGATAAAGAATCGCACATACATACATACATGAACCCTGAAAACATTTCACTCCTTTTTTTAGGCAGTCGTGTAAAAACTTTTATAATTTTGGGTGATAAATGTCATGTTAAATTTTACAGATTAGTAAGTCCCATTTATTTTACTTATAATAAACTCCATTTTGGTACCAGAGCTTTAAGTACTAAAAATTCTGTGATTTTAGCTGTAGCTTCACAGAAGTTTTAGTAAAGCACTAATTTAATTTATCTACGAGTATATAAAACTACCGAAATATACCTACAATATAGTAGACTAGGTACAAGATGCATAATGCTAACGCAAACGATTATCGAAGACTGCTTAAATGTATAGAATTGACAAAAGCGCTCGACAAGAGAATTCGGCAGCTTACGGTAGTCCTAAACATATTCGATAACAATACGCCCTAGCGGGCATTTACCCGACGTTTCAATAATATCGTTAAAAGAACACCGCACAAAAAGTAGGAAAAAAGATCTGTAAGTTTTATTACAAAAACCTTACACATCAATGATTTACATTAAAAAAAAACATTTTTGAATTTACCATCCCCGAAAACATGAGTAACAATACCCTTGACGACTTTTACGAAAGTCATCATGAGTGCCATCTTGAATTCCAAATTTGATATCATTTTCGTAAATCATGGCCGACCGCCATCTTGAATTCCAAATGAGACATCATTTTCGAATTCGCCATCCGACAAACGATACCCATGACGACTTTTTCGAAAACCATCCTGGTCGCCATCTTCAACTCTGAATCTGACATCATTTTCGAAATTGCAATCCCCGAAAACATGAAACACAATAACCCAGACGGCTTTTTCGTAAAACTTCATGGCTGCCATCTTGAATTCCGAATCTGACATCATTCTCGAAACATGGGAAACGATACCCATGACGACTCATATATAGATGTTACAATTCATCCTTTAGCTACGTTGTGTTACATTAATTTGGTATTTAAAACGGAACGTTCAACTTACATTGACGTAAGGCGAGTGCGGTTGCACTACCAATAAATAATGTAAAACTTCTTGAAACGAAAGGTTTTGTAGTTCAATTGATTAAATCGGAACTTTAAAAAGGTATATAATGCAGTTTAGATGGCCGTTCACTCGTTAGCGCCTGGCCTGTCGTGATCTGAGCCAATTTGCGTCTGTTCGACGGAGTAGACCATCCGCGTGTTTTATATATTAATGTAATAGTCGTTCAAACAAACATGTTAATGTGTTTGATCAAGGTTTACAAGCCGGGCTGTTTTCGCGGTACGTTTATATATATATCCAATAAGTTTTGTGTACTTATAGAACCCTGAAATATACTTTACCAGTCGCAATACTATAAGAAGTGCTTCGAGCTCTAAAAAGTTTTTTGGTTTTCGGTATTGTCAGGAGTGTGAGAGAAATACATACCCGAAGGTCCTTTGAAGAGCTAATGCACTATATACATTTTATATTCCTAATAGGAATATACAAGAATTTCCTATTGATGTAGAGTAGCCATTCATGGTGGAGTATGAATGTTGAATAAAGGCTCTGGTGGAGTGGTGCCTTATACATATGAACGTAACCCTACTTTATCAGATTACCCGAAAAGGAAAGTTTTTTTTTAAAATGTTAATTAATAATTTTAAATGAATTGTTAGATAATTTTTAACCGAAAATTATGAGTAACGTCTATCCACCGGACATGGATGAGGCAAGTAGGAGATTAATCAAAAGGTTCGTGTAGGTAGGTACTAGTTAACTGTTTACTTGGTAACCATTTTCAAAAAATATTTTATTATAGAAAGTAAGTCTATCGCAATTCACTACGAATCATTTAAAATTGAGATGCTGTAGTCAAATACAAAGAGATGTTCCCATTTTGTCATGTTATTGCATTGTAATAAGGTCCAACAGTGGATTAGGGCTTGGGAACGGTTCGAAAAATGCCAGTTAATTATGGTTCTTAACCAGGTTTTTCGTAAATGCTCACTCGGAGCGGAATCGATTTGTGAGCGTTATGATTGCTGGGGTTAACCAACCCCCTATTTCACCATCCTGACAATGACAGGATGGTGAAATAGGTGACATTTCAGTGTACTTGGCGCAGCTTATATGAAACCCAGTGATGTATCAGCGTGTTGATTTTGCAATGTATACCGAAATGTCACCTGTGATGTGTCATTGTCAATATGGTGAAATAGGGGGCTGGTGTCTTTTATTTTTGATTCTTCCTGCAGTTGGATGGTGAAAATGCAACTAAAGAGTAGGAACGACTAGAAAACGAAAGCTGTGGTGGGCGGTGCGAATAAATTAGCAAGCGAATATAACCTTTATTTCGAGCAGGAACAGTATTCTTTTGCTCTTTGATCAGAATCGAAATAATATCGATTCTGTTTGAGCGGTATCCAAATAAAAATGCCCTATTTGAAATAAGGACTGTTCAATTTACTAAGCGGATACACTTAAACCTCTTTTAAACTTAGAACGTAAAAACAACTGATATACAGATCTAGTGCATAATAGTTTTCCTTCGTATTTTCACGGAAACGTACGAACGTGTCCTGCTATTTCAGTCGGTCACAGTACAAAAAGTACTGAGGTTGACTGAAGTAGCATGATACGTTCGTACGTTTCCGTAAAAATACGAAGGAAAACAATTATACACTACACCTGTACTGTTGACATCAATGACATTAGCAAATCCATCTTCGTCAATTGCGACATATTCGTTCTTTCATGGTCGATCATTGTGGACCGCGATGGAGCGTATTAATTTAGATAATCGCAAATTAATAGTGCAAAAATGGTGTACAGGGCAGTATTCACTGCGAAAAATAGGAAAAAAATCACAATTATTCCAAGTCAGCGGTGTACCAAATCATTAAAAAATTTGGAGAGCATCATACGCTCGAAGATTTACCGAAATATAGACATAGGAGTGGGCCGGCAAATCCTCAAGTCGACGAAAATGTCATGCGGCTGTTAAAATCGCGAAATTATTTATCGGTTCGTGATATTGCAAAGAAAGTTGGAGTCAGCGTAGGAACGGTACAAATTATTAAAAAAAGAAATAATATACGAACCTACAAAAAGCGAAAAATTCCGAAAAGAAGTGTAGAGCATCAAACTAGATCGAAAAAACGGTGCGGGAAGTTGTACAACATCTTACTAAAAGATAAATCTCGTTGCATTTTAATGGACGACGAAACGTACGTAAAATATGATAGCAGTACATTACCAGGACCCCAATACTACAATGCCGTCGTAGGAGAGTCTGTACCCGAGGAGGAAAGTACTTATTCAATTGGTAAAATCGGGAAGAAAGTCCTGGTTTGGCAGGCAACCTGTTCCTGTGCAACAGGCACTACTGGCGGTGAAATATTCAGAAAATATTGCATCCAAAAACGGTTACTTGTCGTCTATCGGAAGCACAGCGTCCCACCATTGTTTTGGATTGATTTGGCAAGTGCCCACTATGCTGGTCCGACAGTGGAGCTACTAAATTAAAAAAAAACATTGAATCCATTCAAAAAATAGACAATCCGCCAAATTATCCGGAGCTCCGTCCTATCGAGCTTTACTGGGCCATTGTGAAGTGGCACTTAAGAAAGGATGGTCGTGGAGCTAAGTCATTGGAAGTGTGTCGAAAACTGTCAAAAAGTGATGTGCAGACACTTAAATGCGTAGTATCCGCATAAAAGTTCCAAATTTTTACCGATGTATTTTAGTTTTTTTTTCATTATATATTATTTTGTTTGTTTTTGTTTGAATAATATTTAACCAAATAAAGAGATAATAGCGAAAAAATCATAATATTAATATATTTTTTTACTGTCCACTTAGTAAGTTGCGCAATTAACAGTCATTTCAGACGAACTGGATAAAAAAGTTCTCTTTGTAGTCGACTGTACGAAATGAATCACAATATTTCCGCCCAACTGGTGGTAGTGGAAGGTACCTAAGTTTGTTGTTTGGCACCCTTACTATTATTGTTATTACAAACATTTGTTTAACTTCATCATCATTCCGGAACTTGCTTTGTTCGTATGTCTTGATAAACCGTACATTGAGTATAGTAATAACTTATCGTAATCGAGAAAATGTGTATGGCGATTGATATCAGCGCCCTCTAGTTTGTACTAAACTACTAACCCAACTGAAACTTAAACTTGATACCAAGTTAACAATGACGTAAAATAATGTATGGAAACTCGAGTTTATGAGATACGGATAGGTACAGATCAAGTTTTTGAAAAGTAAAGGCGATACGAAAACGTGACACATGATTGAAATGTTCGTGCTCAACTACGTTGCCAAACTAACTTGCTGTCAAAGCATCCTCTTCGATTATCCTTGCCGGTATGGATACGCTTCTTTATTGCTCGCTTATGCATACGTTATAAGAATATGAGCGTACGTTTGAATGAGCGCGTGCCTCATCTATACTTCGTATGCCAATGGTCTTCGTACTAGAATAGACTCATTCGATACAGTGACCACACAATCAAGTTTTGGCACCTACTGTGCCTGTTGTTGCAAGGTGTCGGTCACTTTCAGAATGTTCGTCATGTCGTTCGACATGACATGGTATTTTGTCGGTCATACATGATAACCACGGTATTCACTAATTATCTTAATGCACGGAAACTATATTAAAATTTAAGTGGTAATTGTTAACATCATCCCGTGTAATTCCCGGGTTAGAATATTGCCACTTCATGTCTTCCTGTGGATGTCGTAAAAGGCGACTAATGGAATAATTGTTCATATTCACAGGCAACAACCAGGTTAGGCGATGGGCTTGTTTGTTGTTTTCGTGTGTAATTCGTTTGTTTATTTGTACATATATTTAAGTAGAGCAATTTATCGGGGCTGACATGGTCATACCTGATCAAACTTGTAGATTTTAAATAATTAAAAAAATGTGGGCAATGTATGAGATCGAGTACTATAATTAAGTATACGTTTACATACTTACTATTTAAACATGAAAAAAAACGGAAGAAGCAACATGCTTAGAGACGTTGACCGCTTATATTACAAGTAATATTCCCAGTGATCTCAACCCTTTATACACAATTCATGGCCGCAAGAAGAAAACAATTATTTGTAGCTCGCTGCATGAGACGAGGCTAACTTTGAGCAGCTTAAAATCACTGGCGATATTTTGGGCTACTTGCTGTCTCTTCGGACACCGACAGCGTTGCTGTGGCGGCATGCAGCGGACATGCCACAATACGCGGTGACCACACTTGCTCGCATTTAACTAAATCGATGGTGATAATAGACAACTAGTGAACTGTTCCGTAACTAGGTACTTGCATAACGCACAATATCACGTTTAACGAGCGCTCGATCACGACCATACATTATCACACGTAGACGGCGTAGTTGCGGAAATGCTTAAACCGAGCGATGAATTCATTGCTTTCCGTCTAAGCATACAAAAGTTATGCTTTGGTTAATGTTTGTTCCGCGGGATAGTTTCTTGTCTGCATGATAAACCGTAGGTTTTGACGGGGTTTTTATGACACCTATCACGGTTTTGAAGTTAAAAGTATAAAAGTGTTTAGCGACGTAAAGGTTTTGTTACATGTTGTTATCTTAATTGAGGGTTAAAATGTGAATTAAATTACGAGAAATGTTACTTGCTCCGAAATTCATTCTCGGTATACATATATATAATCTTTTGCATTTTAGTTAAAATGTATAGATTAGAGCGGCCTGAAAAAGGGTTTAAATATCGAACTAGTTGTTATTATATCGAGTTTTCAGACAAAATGTCTCTCCTATAAACTACGTTTATGTATACATACCCTAATCGTTAAAATATTTTAAAACCTACCTTGTGCACTAATACTGTAATCAGTATCACTGAATATTTCAATAGTTGATCCGAGTATTTGTTAGTAAATATGTTTAGACGCGTTTTCCATGTTCGGTTCTCGAGAACTTACTGATACCGGCGCAGAAGACGCAGCGCCGTCGGCGCGCTAATTGAGATCAAACTTATAAAGCACGACTCGAGCGCATCACATCGGCCGCCAGAGGGTGTCCTATTATCCTAAAAGCAAACAACCCGTTCAATATTTAGGATTTTACTTACATACACATGTTACACAATATGTTATAACTATATGTATAGGTTTGTACTCACGGACTAACTGCATTTACTCATGAATAACTTTCAAATAAATTATGGGTCCGTCAATGTATGCATATATTTTTAATTTTAATATTTTATTTCGATATACTAACATGCACAAATAGCTAAGAAATAAAAAAAATACGTTAAATCTTTGTAGTGTTCTGTTGGCATATGGTCCAAGATTCTGCTGAGCAGCAATACAAACAAGTTATGTTAGGAAGCGGCAAGCTGTTAAATTTAAAACATGCAGCCGTCTCATCTTCCATAGAACCAAAGTAATGCCGGTCACCTGACGTCGTTTCTCGAGCTCCCATTGCATGCTAGAGGATTGCAGGATTATCGGAGGCATATAATTTTGTTTACATTGACGAAGTTTGTCTGTACTGTTTGACTAAAGTCTAGATCATTTCATCATTAGTAAGTGCGTCACAATGACAGATAAGAACAAATCATATTTTAAGCATACTTTAGTTATTGCGCGTTCATATGTAAGAGTATTAGCATGTGTGTAACTCATATCAGTTTTAAACTATGTACTACTAAGTATGCTGATCTTCTCTGGCATTACCTCCCTTCGGACTTAACAGCAGCTGGACTGAAAGGGCTCTAGTTTCTCCTCGCAATTCGAAAAATAAGGAATAATCTATGCCTAAGTTAGTGTGTAGACGCGCCGCGCGTCAGAACGAAAAGTACCACGTGCGTGGTGTTTTTCTCCTTAGTTTTATCCGGGATCGGTTTTTAAAGCCCTTTGACGAATTCGCCGGGCTCTCTGACAGCGTCGGGGCTGCTGTGGAGGCGAACAAAGGTGTCAGTTTTTAGGTCGCAGGTTAGTGGACATGTTCAAAGAGCTTTGCCGTCGACCGCAGCGCATTGTGGAGCCGCGCCGCTGATTGAAACTGCGAGTCCGTGCCCTGACAACGTTTCACCTGGCACGATATGCTTTCTAACAAATATGGCCGAATAGGTGTGCTATTTGAAATTGGAATACTTTTAAAACCAAATTAAATATTGTCTCCAAAATATGTAGAGGAGGAAAATGCTTGAAAATGAGCGTAATAAGAGTTGCATTGAGATTAATATAAATTGTTTTTGTAAAAAAAGTACCAGTCCAACAAATTTAACAGAAGCAACACATCGGTTTTTGTTCTTATGTAAACATTGTTTTAAAAAACCTGTTACGCAATGGCGACCCCTGCTTTTAGGATTATACCTACTGATAACTCTTCGACGGCCGAAACAATTTATCAAACTGAGCTTACAACTACCTCGATTAAATTTACTACAAAAGGATTCCGCATATGACGTCAAAGTTATACCTACTAACTAACTTAACCTTACGTAGTTTCTTTCCTTCTCCTGCTTCCTGATAATATTACCACAGCATTTACTACTTCTGTCTCTGACAGGAAAGTTAAGAACTCAAAATACAGTTTGGAAATTTTATAATTATACTCCTCAATAATACCTTCCTAAATAAATAGCCGATGGATGCGGAGAGCACTAACTAAACCGGCCGTCGTGAAGATACTTGGGGAGGCTTATCTCCAGCAGTGGACGTCTTTCGGCGGATATGATGATTATGATGATGACCTAAATTAAAATCAACAAATTTTATTCCTGTAAAAATTTAATATTATTAGTTTTATAAATATATAATTTTATTCATTTCTTTTCATTTACACGTACATAACAAATTTCCTATTTTTTTGATGCAACACAATAATTATGGCTTAGAAAATTGTAAAGTTGCAATTAATTGAATAACTTAATGAAAGAATAGTTATCGGTTCAGTTTTAATAAAAAGTAGCAAGAAGATAGATACATTTATATAACAAAATACATTTAATTTTACACACGCAACACATGTCATTACAAAATATCAAAAATAGATAATAGTATGTTCGTTTCCTTGCTACTGGTACTCCTGCCTGGTAATTTCTGCTCCGCGGTAAAATTTGCAGTCTCATTGAAATATCATAGTGGGGGATAATCAGGATTAACAATTATTTAAGAGAGTTACACATGCACGAAACACCGAAATTTAGCTGTATTCGACCTTGAAAAAAAAGCGTTACATTTGTTGCTGACGTCTGATGTAGTAGGCAATTCATGAGGACATAATAATATACTCGTAATATAGTAAGTAAGCTTTTTTTTTTCAAAGTAGTTTTTTTTTTACCAATACGAACTATAGGAGTCAAACCTTTAGACGGCGTACATAGAGCCAATAAGCAGAGGCTCTTTAGACACGTTTAATTTAGTAAAGTGATGGGACACCAACCGTCGATTGTCACGGGGTTCACACTATAGAAGTATGCTTCCACGGACAACCCCGGGTTAGACTAGAACTATTTAAGAAGGATGGGAATATTAATAATAGGCTATATGAATGAAATTATATGGATTGGCGAACTAGGTTTTTGATAAAACTATGGCGCCTGCCTGGCCAATGCCAATTACCTTGGATGAAATGGCAGACAGTGACTCACCTCAATGTGACATTTGGATAGCAGTTAGAGAGGCTAAGATTCCAGTGGGGCTAAGGTGGAGAAGCGCTTCTGAACTTTAAAGGACTATAAGATGCCCACTAATATAGTAAATGGATTTCTGTACGCAATAAATCAGAAATGTATGTCCTTATTTTCCGGAATTAGAATACATATTACAACTTGAACTATTAGATAAAAGGTAAATCTAGGCGCAGCCCGTAAAATGACTGCGCAAATAGAAATTAATGTACCAAGTTACATGGCTAAATGCTGAAAATTTAAGACATTAATGAATTAATTAGGATCTCCCTTTCTGTGGCACAGATTTGCGTAAATATTTTCTGAGATACACAAAGGCGCTGACGCCGCGTGGAATTACGCTTCAAAAAATGAAGTTGAATATTTTTATTCTCCTTTGATGATCAAAGTCGGCGAGGTTAATGCAATTTATTGTCTCTCTTAAAACGAGACTCGCGGGTAATAGTATTTGTAAGGTTCACCTACGACTTGTTGACGTGCTCCAAAAAGCGAGTGCAGAAGCGCAGCGGGGCCTAAGTGATTCGATACACGTTCAATATGTTTCATTAGGGAGCTCGGTGCTCGCTTATTCAATCATACCGAGGAGGCGCAGCCGCGTCCTCTATGGGTAATCAGTTTTTCGGCTGTAATGGCACGCAGGCATTCTCGTTCATAAGAAATACGTATGCCATATTCTTAAACCAAGAATTGATGTTTTTCAAAATTTAAAATAAACCTACGTTAAGTTATATGTGCATATACACTATTTGTTTTCAATAAGCCAGTAGGAGGACAAATCAAACAATCCACTAAGGCAATTGTTTTCGCATAATTTTTCCTTCCGTCGGCGAGGGCGCTTCCGTGGCTGTTCCTGCGAACATCTTCGGCGCCTGCGTCCGCTGTCACCGGAAATGGTAATTACCGCCTAATCTCGCCCGGAGCGCAGGCGGCTCGACGTCCGGATATGAACTTCCGTTATGAACAATTTACCGTGCGAAATTGGACGACGGTGCCACGTCCTGCATTCAGCCGTCGCAGCATCGGCTCACACGTGCCCGCGCAGTCATTGCACCCCATTCACTGGACCCGCGCCCACGAATAAGTAACGCCGGTACTGAATACGAATAGTGCGAAGCCTTTTACAACTTAATATCAAGGAAATTGCATTTATATTCAATTTGAAAAAAGCGAAAAATGTCTGCTCTAACGCTCGGCATCTTAATAATTTTATGGCTCTAAGTATTCCTGCAAGTGCCGACATTTTGCTGTGGGTAAACGCTGCATATGTACACAATATATCAGGAGTTCCGGCCGTTTTGGGACTTTGCGCTTATTTGCAGCGCAGCGGCCGGTTAAGTTTCAGTTGAATTACAATATTTGCGGATGTTGCTTGTAGATTGCAGTTACCGCGACGCCTCGCCTGTAACCTGCAAATATAAATAGAATATTTAAGCATTACAAAGTAAAGTAAAGTATTTTAGAGAAATTATATGCTATTGCATATTAATATTAAAGCATGTATTGACGTATTGTACATTATATTATAAGCTGTAGACGCAAATGATGATCATGGTTGGACGGATCCTAATGATCGCCATTCATCGCGATCAGCATTGATACAGAGCTGTGATTACTTGCTCTACACGCCTCTGCCATCTGCCCGCCATTTACCCTACCAATTCTCATTGGATCGAAATTGTCGCCAAGATTTGAATTATTATTCAATCACAGACCAATACCACAGTTGATTAAAGGAGGAGCAAGCGTTTCAGCAGCAGATTATATCGACTGATTAACGAAACAAATTTCCATTTGTCAATAATCTGACCGTTGATAAATCAGAACAAGATAACTGCGTGCATACTGCGTGGTTAAAGCGATTATGTCGATCAACGATGAGTATTATACACACTATAGGCGGTTTAAAACTTATGCGACCATATTCCCGAATATTGTGCGGCGCGCGAGGTGCGTAATATACCGTCGGAATAACTGGCATAATTAACTTATCATCGAATCGGCGATTAACATCTGCCACCCGCCCGCTCTGAGAGCGGGCGGTGTCGGCGAATGCAATGAAATCGAGGAAAAAATGATTTGGATATTCAGAGAGCGAGAAACGAACGGGCGAGCGTTATTGTCGGCTCGCATACAGCCTCCAAATGGACTGCGCTCGTTCAATTTCGATACTTTTACAACACAATAGACGAGAGTAAGGCGTGTTCGCTCACCTGTCAAATTAAAAAAAGCACTTGCATATTCAGAATAAACTGGTAAAAGCTGCGTCCAGAGTATGGACAATGCGTCCGCTTTAATTTTTTTTGCTTGTGTTGATTAAATTGATTGGAATTGTCGCGTCCGTAATAACTCGAATAGAAAATCTTGGCTATACAATACGGGCCGATGGGCACAGGCTGCGTCTTTGAAGCAGAGTCGTTGACATAATTATACTATGAACCGTTTGTTTGTTGAGACCGGGAAGGTAACCTTAGAATAATGATTAAAAAACATTATAAACCGTCTCCAAACAACAACTTCCCATATAATAACCCATAACCAGGTTTTGACGAAATTTAAATGGGAAAATCCTTGTGACGAATCATTAAAATCAGTTAACAATTAGCAAATAAATCAAGTACACACAACAATATTAAAAAATACAAACAAATCGAGAACTTCCTTATATTTCCCTACATTGAAGTCGGATAAAAATACTTGAACACCTAAATATAAAGAAGTTTTATAAAGTTTTATCCAACAGTAAGTATGGTCGGCCGTGTAAGTAGCTGCACACTTTATTGCTTTTCACTTTAACTTCATGTTTAACTACTGTATAGTCAAAGACTTAAATTTGGTACCAACCTTAGGTCCAAAGTCAACCTGCAATTCTACATCAATAAGGTTGAGTTTCCTACAATTTACAAATGACTTGGCCTCTCTAATGACTTTGACGACTACAAGCACTTTTTTTTAATGGGTCACTAATTCTATTAACGTGCGTGACCGTACTAATCTGTAAAACGGTTTAGAGCGACAAGGTACTAAAGTGTGCAGTTATTTATATGCCGACTGTATAATAAAACAACATTATCACTTAAATATTGAAAAGGGTACATTATAACAGAAGTGCAGGAGTTCGCTGGGTCCGCTCGCAGGCTTGGCCCCACATTTTGCAGGTTTCGTCGACAACGAACCAATTATATCACGGTTACATTATCGCGAAACCCGAATCATGTGTGGTTTCTTCTAATCGCTGTCTTCTATCTTCGTGATGATTTTTACAACCATACTAAATATCTTCTCGATGAAAAATTCAACAAATACAGCTGTAGGTAAAAAGTTAATGATGAAAGTTAAATGCTTAAGCAAACAAACAAAGAATAGCATGTAGTGGTATATATCGTATATCTTACTTTTTACTTAAATTCTTTCCATTAACCAAATAACATTAAAATTTAAATTAATCAAAAATGGGACATAAAATTATGATCAAGTCAATTTTTATATTATCTTGTAACGTCGAATTCGAGATCAAAGATGTAAACATATAATTGTCAATGTCAATCCTGTTTTTCAAATGTATTTTTTTAAATGTATGAACTTGATCAGCAAATGCAAATACATGCTTTTAGTAAGATATTGGCTGGAAAACTTTTGGACACCTAAAGTTAGTAGTCTATTCATATGTAATCAAAATAATTATGACAGGGAGGGTGGAAATCAATCAATTTGCGTACAGACTGAAAATGTCGACAATTAATACGGCGGACCGGATATTCGATTGCATAGTGACTGGGTTGGACGACAGGCCAAAGATGGCTGGGATATTGTGCGACCTGTCAAAGTTATTTGACGTTATTAGCAACACGCACACACACAACAAGTTAAAATTGTATGGTATAAAACAAAACGCCCATAAACTGTTCGCCTCGTTTCTGTCGGATGGAAAACAAGTGGTGAAGATGTCAGCAAACGGTAAAATGCTGAAATCTGA
This sequence comes from Acleris sparsana, assembly GCA_923062465.1. Classification (NCBI taxonomy): domain Eukaryota; kingdom Metazoa; phylum Arthropoda; class Insecta; order Lepidoptera; family Tortricidae; genus Acleris; species Acleris sparsana. The sequence continues at coordinate 12,949,206 of OV281289.1, forward strand.
CATATGTTTCATGAATATAGGTATTCCTCAAGGGTCCTCCCTAGGAAATACGATATTTTTATTATATATCAATGATCTTCCGTCAAGCATTGTGGCAGGCTTGTCTTTACTGTTTGCAGATGATACAACCGTGGTAGTCAGTGCAAGGGACTATGAGCAATTAAGTGTCAAGATTGGCGAAGCTTGTTCGCAGCTGCAGACCTGGTTTTTAGCGAACGGGCTTTTGCTAAATGTTGCCAAATCGAATATCATGTTTTTCTCTGGTCGACAAGTTACAATACCGCCGTGCATGGTGAGCTGCCCGATGCCTCGGGTTTGTGGTTGACGCAAATTTGAACAGGAAGTGCCATGTTGACGGTCTCTGTGAAAGGTTGACTAGTGCTGTTTATGCGGGAGACGCGTTAAAACAAATCTATTTTGCTCACTTCCACTCTCTTATGTCCTAAAGCACTCTCATTAGGGGTAACTCTACAAATGCAAAAAAGGTCCTTATTGTGCTAAAACGTGCCATCCGTACACTTGTCGGAGTAAAACCTAGGCACTTGTCGAGATTTATTCACATCCCAGAGCATATTGAAGCACTACTCACAATACTTATTTGAAGCTATGGTATTCGTAAAAAATAACATCTCTCAGTTTGCACGCATGGACATCCCGGGCAAGCTTTGATTTACTGGACGTTCAAGAACAGTTCCCCGTCGCATGGCACTTGCGGAAAAGAACCCCCGCTTCATTGGCCCGACCTACTTGGAGCACCTGCCCGCAAATTTGAGATCTGAACTATCTGACGAAGCATTTAGGCGTCGACTGAGAAACTTTTGTTGGAGAACCCTCTGTACTCAGTAGATGAGTACATGGAATTTATCCTGTAGCTGTAGATGTATACTGTTGCCATAATTATGTTATCCTTATTGTCATTTTTCTTATAACTATTGTCCCTTTTTGACTATGACTATTGTATATTTTGACCGTTATTTTATTTTATATTACTTTAAATTATTATGACGATCTTTATTGGTGAAATGATTTTGATTATTTATTTTATTATCTTAATAGTTTTTGAAAATCATGATGAAACTACTTTTAATTTTTGACATGTTATGCAAACTTATATTGTATTTTTTTTCATGAAATAAATAAAGTAAAGTAAACTAATTAAACTTTTAAATATTTTCTTTTTAATGTATAAACTGTTAATTGACGACGCTGTTGTTTGTCTGAATCGTAATTTGTAACATTAATAATAAATCTATCTGTAACAACAGAAAGCAACGATACCAAAGAAGCACGTTCATTCGACAGATGTCAGAAAACGAATGCTGTATGTCCGTATTTCATCTTAGAAATATAAAAAAACATCTATCAATGACTCTGAATATTAGACAATAACATTACAATTATTATAATTTCGAACCAAATATTTAAAACTTCTCACCATTGCCAGCAGCATAAATTAAACCTCCATATATTTTATTCAAACAACATAAATACGGAATAAAAAAAAAGTATATTATCTGTTTATCTAAGTGTAATACTTTTAACTCTTGACACAATCTTATATAACTCTGATTATTAATTTTTTTATTTTGATATGAATGATTTTAAACTAACCATCACTTAGAATTGCTTTTTTAAGATGGCAATCTGTTTTTTTACGGTTTTGATCTCGAATTCAATCACAGACTTGTAGACATTATTACAAGCGCTCACCCTCACAATACTCTACGCCGTAGGTGCTCTACGGCGTAGCTCCTGTTCTGGAAAGATAACTAGGGGTACGCAATCACTAAATAAAATTATATTTCATTTGTGTGCAACGTCTCGAGTAAAGTATAACTTTGTTTTATTTTAATTCGTAAATGGATGGGCCATTAATTAATTAGGTAATAGCCTTCGCTTATTAAGCAAACGGGGCTGTAACCGCCGCGGCCCGCTAAAGCACCGACGGCCCGTTTTTATATAAAAATATTGTTACCATTTTTGTACCAAAATGTTATCCATAAAAAACCTAAACTACACATTCCTTATTTACTTCATTGTATGTCGAAGATTATAAACCTATTTGTCCGTTTTTCCCCGTTTTTTTTAAGTAATCACTTAAAGTTTGTTTCTTCATACAAGGTTTCCCAGTGTTTGCTTTTCAGTTTGTATGGAAAACACAACTTTATGTGATAGCAAATAGGTATAAAAACTTCTTCATACAACGAAGTAAATAGGGAATGTGTAGTTTAGGTTTTTATTTGGATAATTCGTAAGGATTCTAATTATGTAAAATACCACTAAAATAGTATGAAATAAAACATGAAATTAATGATTTTTCGTGACTATTAAAATGATCAATATCTCCGAAATTACTAAAAATCGCTGAACATACATAGGGGTTAAACCGATAGCTTTTTAGCTGCTCTATCAGCCCTAGGCGGGTTGACGTCGGTTTCTGGGACACCTGTATATTCACCCTTATTCCCTTGCAGCAGAGTCGTGTTTACATATTTTTGAAAGTTTTACTGTGTCCATATTATTGGAAAACTCTCTACAATAACGTAAAAACAATGAATACTGGAAATTATGATGATAAAAATAAACAAAATCCCTTTATTTTAGTTTTAACATGAATAATGATCTGTTCACATAACAAATATCAAAATGTTGTACAGCTCAGAGTTCATCATTAAGGCCCCTATCCTCACCCGGAAAAAGTAGGGCGATCATTAAACGAAACGTTAGTCCTCCTCAGCTGTCAGTCAGCCCAAGATTATTAACGCCCGAGCATTCCCTCGCACGCAACAGATGACCAATTGTTCGCTCTCCCATAACGGCAGCTAAAAGTTTTCCCATTTATTCAGTGCTCATACGTCAAGTGGCAAGTTGTGGCGGGGTGCGGGGCGGAGGGTGGAGGGGCGGCGCGTTCCGGCGCGATAAGGCGCCGCTATTGTCGCGGCGTCGGCGCACGTTTCCTCCGCCGCCGTCGGGCCCACCGCTTTGTTCGCGCGCGTAATGAACTAACTTATTCCCGAGGCTAATGCCGCCGAATGCCGAATTCGCACAACCTTATCACTGCCGTGTCACAGTGTCACAGCACGCCGCCGTCTCCGCTCCACGCACGCCTGACGTTAATTGTCCGAAACCCATCGGCCTAGTTCTGTTTGAATAGAGTTACTCAAGTATCAGTACAATGCGCCATGTTTGACAAGGGCCTCTGTAAGAGCCCGAGACGATCATTTTACCCATAGATAATTAGACGCCATGTTTGCTTCAAATTAGTTTGTTAGTTTATGGATATACCCAATTACTGTTGATCCAAAGATCAGTGTTTAATTAATATTAGAGTATGCTACTTATAAAATTAATGACACTGACATGTCTAAATCAGTGTTCACTAAACTGTTTCCGTATATAATCGTCTCAATGTTATAGAAAACGTTGCATTACAATACATTCCAACGCATATTATCGCATATATTTTGCCGTTTACTACTCTAAGTAATCCTACATCATTCGACTATATCAACACTACTTAAGAAATTTACAAGCCAATTATTATTAACGATATAATATGAGTAAATGTGTTCTGATATAGATTGATACAATTTAGGAGTATTAGCTATTAAAATGTTTGTAATGCAGCATGAAGCGCAGAGCGGTGGCGCGTCGGTCCCGGGAGCCCCATTATCCACCAGAGCACCCGCCGCTGCTAAACTCTTCCCATAACCTATTATGTATTCTTTGTGGCGCCAAATTTCTTATTCATTCGAATACATTCAAAAATTCTCATAGTAGATAGTAGCGCTCCTATTTCAATAGCGAAAAAATTCGAGCGGCGGCAATAACTCCGGGGGAGAAAATCGCATTTGGAAGGAAAGAGGGCAAATCTTTTATGTAATATGAGATTGTCATCGCGATTATTACAGGCAAATAGAATACCCCGGATCAGTAAGTAGGTTATCTGCTTGCTTCCTTTGGTCGAAATCACTTTATTGGATGTTGCAAGGTGGGTATCATGTATTTCTGCGATCGTCATCTCAAACGCACCATAATAGCGTCTTGGGTTTTTCTTTATTTTCTCGCTCTCAAATGAATAAGTTTGTTTCAGTTAAGTTTATGTTCCGCGTTGGTAATCAGCTGCTTTGAAGCGGTTCAGCCGCTTCTCCCGAAAGATATGAATCAAAACTTTTGTCGAGTGTGGGGTGACGCCAATTTGTGAGAAATGCTTTCGTGGTAAGTTGACTTACTCCAAAATGTCTGTCACGAGATTGTTATCCTGTAAGTTGACGACAGAACTGCGTGCTGGGATTTATCTTCTGAAACAACAGAAACTGTCTCCTCATTTAAAGATTTAGGTTAAGTAAGTAGGTAATAAATATCCAAATGTACCTAATGACAATAAACTGGCGAGCGTTTTTGTTTTCTGTTCTATACCATTAGCATTAGAGTAATTAAATTAAATTCAGAGGATATTTTTTATGCATCTAAAGTATTTATGATAATACGGATCAATTGTGTTTCTTACTCCGTTTAAAGCTAACGGGTCGCAGGAGCGAACTGCGCGAGCAGCGAGTTAATTGCGCCGCGCCGGGCCCGCTAGTTGGCGCGGTGCAGATGCGCGGAAAAATCACACATTATTAGCAGTCGCGACGCCGACGACATATTCATATTTAAATGTCACGATGCTATTTCTCGCGAGTGTGCTCGGGTGTGCCGAGACTCCGCGGAGGCGCGAATCATGCTGTAAGAGTAATCATACACGACAGAAGACTTCACACCTTATCACATAAATTTAAATGTAACTATCCAGTTAGCAGTAATAACGAGCAAAATTTCAATTGGCTATATGTATGTAGGTACTTATTTTTTACTATAAATAATGCATCGTTGCCTTCTTACGAAAATATCATCTCGTAATGTTCCATTGAAATTTGAAAAGAAGAGTATGTGACGGCCCTCTGCAGGTAGGAAAGCTTTGAGAAGCCTTAAACCTTTAAGCCGGGAAACCTTCCTGAGAATGGATTTCTTTTTATCCACCTTTTTATTACTGCACGAGGTAATAAAAGTAGTATTTCTTGTTCGACTAGGTATTAAAGACTTTCCTAGATAGGGTTCCTAGTGTTACACAAAATTAAATTCTGTAGTTAATTAAGGAATATCTCTTATATTCCGGGGATAAATATTTTTTCTTCAATATGATTTAATATAGCTGTCATGTCATCAGGCAAATCTTATGATTCGAAATTTAGGTGGCCCCCTAAATCGAATATACTTAGTTACTGAAAAATAAAAAAATGTTAGCGCGCAAAACAGCGGGGCTGTAAATAAAGTTACTTTCTGAGGAAAAATTGTTCTCGCAAATTTAATTTCATGCAGGGGGCGGGCGTCTTCGCATATTTTCTTAGAAAACCTCGGCGAAAGTCAACTGGAGGGGCCCGGTTCACGCGAGTATCACTTTACGAAAACCAACTCGCGGCAATGCGGTTAAATCACTTAAGCTACATATTGTCACGTCGTCGCTAAAAGTTCTATATTACTTCGAAACTTTTGGCGATTTGTATACATTAAAATGTATTAAAATTCAATGATAAGGAGATTATTTCTAACTTCGAGTTAACAAAATGTAAAGTGTATTTATCGGAGTCCTTCGACCGCAACGAACGCGTTTCATCGACAGACAATCAAAATGGGTTACGAAATTACCAAGCTAAAAGGATCCGCTCTTACATTTTCCTACTACAGTACAAAGGGATAAAAATGTTGTCTGCAATTTGAGAGGAGAGTGAGCGACTCAATCCCGCCGCCGCTCCGGGGAGCTAAACCGAATTTATGGTTTGAAAATTAAACTTAAATTGGATATTGCCGAGTTATTTTTAAGCATTTGCATTTACAGATTAATTACGCCGTGATAAATTTGTTAGAAGGGACGAAGATATTCCGTAAGATTAAGACTTGTTATAAGTATTTAAATATGAGTCAAAAAAAGAATAAGTACACTTGATTATGCTTTAGTTTTTGTAACGTTAGTAAGTTATCATTTTAAACGTAAAGCGTTATTTTTTAATCAAACTGGGCCAAGATGTAAATGCTACTCACGCGTTTATTTCTATCACTCAAGAAGTATGGGATGACACTCTTGTGCGTGACTATAAACCACGTGGTCAACTGTCGTCCATTTTGAGCGATAGAAAAGATAAACCCCTGATATATTCAAGGTATCCCAAACAATTGGCATTGAAAAGTTTTCGAACCATCAGACAAATGCAATGGACAATGTAACTAAACGAGTTATGTGTAACTTCACGGGCCGTTACGCGAACTATTGATTGTGCGTGCGAGCATCGTTTGTGATTAAACGGAGTGACCTATTTGCTGCGACTCATCATGGTTTACCAAGTACATGGCGCTGTTTAGTTCGCTATTCATTTATTGAAGTTTGCGAAGGTGTTTACTGGAGCTATCAAAATATAATCAGTTTTTAAGCAGCACTTCTGCACAATAACAAATAACGAGCAGAAATTATTAAGGAATGAAACATGTGACAGTAGGCACTTATCGACGAGTGGCTTGTAATAAAAAATAATACTTAATGAGAAGAGAAGAGGTGTGATATTTACTAATGCACTAAAGAGCGGGTGATCCCGATCTCCCCTGATGGTAGATGGATGGTAGGTGATAACGACATCAAGGATAAAGGTAGCTCCTTCCCTAAATATACCCAAGTTTCTATACGGAATAACTTTTGGCAGGTCGTTATAAAAAACATTTAAAAAAACCTGCGGAATCCATCAAGCGAACGGATAAAATTTCGACTACAAAAGGACCTGAAGGACATGAAGCCTATTCGCATTTGGATTGATGATGGAAAGGTGACCCAAAAACAATCCTGTTAGAACCTCATACCTAGAGCAATATGTTTAAAAATGTGCATTTCTGGACCGCAACCCACATTATACATATAACTTATGAATGGCTATTCGGCTAGAAGGTCTGCATGGACATTCTCAATCTTATGACTACAAATCTATAGCTTTGCCAACCCTTAGGACTGAGATGGTATACCGCCATGCTCTTATCGCTTACCTCAACATAACAAGGATTGAATTAAACGGTGTTTCAAGTATGAAAGTTGTTGGTGTACATTGATGCCTGTTGGTAGGTGTCAGTGCAGGCCATTGTGGTGTCTCCGCTGCCGGCCTGTGAGGCGCGGCGGATCCGGTGGTATTACTGGCACGGCGCGCTAGCACCAAGCACAATAAAATAGGGACAAACAGAGTGCTTTCATAGTATTTCTTAATTACTTAAATGTATATTGTCTTGAACTTTTGCTTAAACATATATTTAAATTCTGGATTTGAACCTTGCAAATGATCAAATTCCTGTTTTAAGGAGAAAATAAATTCTATTTCCCAAAATTGTAGTAACAATCTCCTCATTTTATTTATTTTATTTTGTCTTACATCCTCGGATTTTGTCATAGTATATTAAAGAAAATGTCCTTTCCGTTTAATAATTTTAAATTTTAGTTCAGATGTACTCATAGTAACATTACCTTAATTAAGTGTTTGCAACACCACCCCATCACTTAACCGTTTGCTATCGCCAATATTTTAGTTTGTCAAAAACTCGTCAGCCCACGAAGAGAAAGGGCAAAGAAAAAAGAGAGGTTACAGTTGAGATTACTTTTGTACGGCGTGTTGACATTGCAGGCTTTTATCACCCTTTTTAAAGGGGGAGAAATCTCTGACACATATTTAAATAGGCAAACAATACAGCCGTGAGAACAAACAGGAATAAAACAGGATAAAAGGGCATAGAAAAATAAAATAGAGCTTGATTTTTCTTAATGTAGGTGGTATATCCTGACAGCAAATAAGCCTGGGAGCTTCTAACACGGGCAACCTGGGCACTTGAGTCTGATACAGAACCATTTATTATCTTTATAACTAAGGTACCCCCCGTTATTATTTATTCATGAAACGTTACAATAAGGAAATGTTTTTTAAAATATTTTTTTAAGTTATAATGAGACAACTTTAAATATTTAAAATCTTGAAACACGTAAGTGTAGTGAAGTGGTTAAGTCGCCGTCGGATCGTGCCGAGACGCCCGCGAGGGACCAGCGAAACAGTCCGCTAAAGCGTCGGATTACAAAAATGATTTTCGTGAAACAGCCGTGAAACAAATCTCGTCGAACAAACGAGTAACTGGAGTCGGGAAGATGACACGCCATATTTTAAGTATCGAAGGAAAGTCGAAGCAAGGCGACACCTCGAGGAGGAGACAGGTGTTCTCCTCCCCAGGTCGCTTGTTCCACCTTCGCCGCCCCTCTTTATTGATATTACGGTCGGCGCATTAAGCACTCCACGCGCTGTGTATTGGCTTTCACATGAGGGCCGCTAAAATAAAACTAGGATAGAGGATCGTGCGTTCCAATAAAAATGTTACGGCCAATTGTTTGGGCGGCTCGATGGTAGTTTATATTGCACCATGCTGCATTAAGTGGATTGGTAAAAGCCATTTAATATAAAGTTAGCATTTTATCAAATGGTGTAAAATGAAATTCAAGAACCGGAACGCGGGTGATAAAAGCTTATATTAGTTACCAACATAAATTCTAGTGGATCTAAAGTCCTTTAATACAAAGTTCTTTCCGTAATCTCATAAAGTTGTTTTATAACTATCAGGAGTTTAATACGATTCAAAGCAAGAGTTTTATCTCGATAGGATTGACTTTATATCCGAAGTATTCATAAGTCCGGCGTCGCGGGCGGCGCATTGTCGGGCTCCGCCGCCGGACCGCGCGTAATGAAAGAGCGCTCCATTACGGATAAGCGCCGTATTCCGTGCATCCTCTCTACGGCCGGCAGCCAAGATTGCCACCTGTAATTGTGTCCGGGCTCGTCCCATTGCACCTCCCTGGTAATAATAACAAATGCTTCAACTTAGCTTCGGGCGATCCTCACCTATTTCCATACCTTCAAATTAAGCATTTATCTTTGTATTTAGTTCCAGGCGATCTGCAATCTATAAAAGCGTATACGTCGAGCTAAGTGGCCGTCTGCGGTGGCGCATTCTTGGTGTGTAAGTTGGCGCGCGGTGCTGCGTCCCGGTAGGAATAAAAGTTTACAGCGAGACGACCGGCCGCACGCCCTAACTGCCAAACTTGCCTGCACTTTAATTAGAATTCACTCCCCCTGCCATTATTAAGTCACTTAAGTTACAAAACAACCAATTAAAAAAATACCCGTTTAACTACAAACTCATGTCTTATGCCCTTTTGAAAGAAATACATACATCGATAGATACTATTGCAAGCTCCTATATCAGGTTACAGTATTAAATTAAAAAAAGTAGATGAGGCTAAGGCATCATGCTTTTATTAAACATTAGCGCTAATATGGTTAGTTATGGAGGAAGAAAATACAGTGAAAGAATATTAACTGTGCACCGCGCCGGTACAACCTATTCGGGATTTCCCTGTAAAGCCGTTCTCAATAGATAGCGCGCGTAATAAGCTCAGCGATGGGCTATTACAGCGCTATGAGAGAAATTCGTATCGGCGGCGGCCTACCCGGGTATCAGCGAGTGCAACAATATTGGAAGAGTGGCTCGATTGGCCGGCGAGCACAATGCGACCGATTAGGAATAGACGTGGACCCGTCCGCAAATTACAACAATTGTTCGTTCAATGCACCATACAGCTCTGCACCTGCCAATTTTCAATAAAAATCGTCCGGAAAATTCTATATAAACGGTGGATGATTATGCGATTTATTTTTTATAAAACCCATGTCCAGTTTTGCTTTTTATTGCGTTTACTTTGCAATTATCTGAACTTAAACCGAATAGAATTTGGAAGTCGAGTTTCTGAGGAAGGTACTTTCCAGATGTGTGGTTATATACTGGCTGCTCTAAATCAACAAGCCCTTTTCTTCGTGGAGATAAATACGGTGTGTCTAATGGTGGTGTGTTATTTCAAGTGTCGGCTGACCGTAAGTCCTGGCCGCCGGTAACCCGAACTTTCCTTCACACTAACCCTAGTTGTAAAGCACGGAGTATCAGTTAGCTTCATCTTCTCCCTATTGTTCCAAAACTAGAATATATATCGTCGAAACGTCTATTAAATTAAGACGTGAGTAATTGGTTTGAATAATGTTACTAAGATTGCTGAAAGTGCAGAAGTTTAGACATCCATATTCTGGGTCGGTACGTATATCTTCAAAGGGCGCACCCAGAACTTGTTAATGCATTTATATGGTTTTGAAGAGATAACCGATGTGATGCTCTATTCTACAGGTAAAACCATATTGATTTGACCTTGTTAAAGTATTGTTTTAACTCGGTCACCATTATCGTCAGGTAAAACGTTGACAATACGATAACATGTCAAAAGCAATAAGATTTTACCGAGTAGAATAGAGACCCAGAACGTAACGAATTTTGAACAAATGCCTGCTGTAAGTTCAAAAACGTTACCACTGCTAACATGGTGTTTGTAGTTAAACGGGAATTAATGGCGTAAAATAATCATTAATTATTATTACGAATACGATACAAACGTAAAGCTAACATAACTAATGATTATTTTACGCGATTAAGTCTTAAGTTTAACTACAAATATGTGAGCATATCGCGAAATATTAAAACAATCTTCTAAAACTAAATAAACTATGATCGTGGGACTGTGTGCTCGTCCAATGTAAGCTAGTTAGTCTGTCTATGAGTCTCTACGGGTTCTCCGTTACGATCGCTTAATCGTCAATTCATTACCGCAGTTGTTGGATCGACGTGTTGTAATTAGGTATGTGATGTTCTGTGTAAATACGGCTGTCAACAATCCGCACGCGCCGGCGGGGAGCGCGATATACCTAATCGAATCAGCTTAATTAATGAGGCCACAGGCTGTCACTGCACCGAAATGAGATCACTGAGATTGTTACATTATAATGTTGCCAAATTTAATTGAATAAGGCTCGGTTACATTTTATGATACGGCGTGGCGGTTGGCTCAAGCCACGGCGTTAATCTCAACGTAAAATCAATTGCCAAAAACGGTATTTACCCTGATCTCGGCGAACCGACTCGGGACCTTAAGAAAAGGGGTTAAGTTATCATTTCCCGGATACGGATTCCCTATAAAGGAGAATCATATCAAAGTAAATTATTTCCTCGTTTGCGTTCGTTTACGAAAGTGCACATCTCTCCGCATTATGTGAGGCTGGTGATGTATTTTGGTCGCCGGTGAGAGAGTTTATTTTTCCTTACCAGCGTGTGGGGCGGCATTTTATTGAGAAATTTATAGAGCGGCGTTTAAGACCGTCACACCGCGCGGGCCGCGCGCCGCCGCCCGCACGCCGCCCGCGCGCTCGGTGAAGACATCTAGCTGCCCCTTTATTGCTTGCTTCAAATTAATGTCTCGACCTCACCGCGAAGGATTTCTTACTTTGTGGGAACGTTTATAACGGGTTTTATTACGTAAATATTATTTTTTATGAGACAGAAAACCTACAAACTTCGTCCGTCACTACAATCTACTGCTAAGATACTTTAAACAGTTAAATATACTTACTATTAAACATGTTAAAAAAGTACGAAACACTTTTGAAGTTGAAATTGAGAGAATCCTATTTATTTTGACAATATTTTTTTCTTCGAAATTATTGTTTCTCATCGAACAGAGCCAACATTAACGCAAAGTGTTTTATAAGTAAACACGTTATTATTTGGCTTGGATCATTAAATCTTAATCTTACTTATATCATAAATGCGAAAGGTTTATGTTTGTCGCTCAAGCAGGCCAGAACGGCTGAACGTATTTGGATGAAATTTGGTACAGAGTTAGATTATAGTCTGGAATTGAGCACAGGCAACTTTTTATCTCTGAACAATGCACGGTTCCTGTGGGATATTATAATTACGAATTCAATGCGGACGTAGTCGCTGGCAGAAGCTAGTAATTAAATCAAGTAAGTATAGGAAAAGGGGGTTTACGATTGTTATGGACACAATCTTACACGTTAAACGATCAAAAATTCTGAAAATTGTTTTGTTTGTACATCACAATTTTCGAGAGAGGAATAGTTTGTCAGTGTTTTGTCCAGTTTATCACACAAGCCGTGGGGGGTGTAATATTCAGATTAGTTTGTTTAGCAGCTGAGAGCCGCGCCGCAAATATGCGTCGTTATTGGCCAATAACGACTCGCGCACCGCCGCCGCGCCGCCGCCGCGCCGCCACCGCGCCGCTACGCTCCCTAACCGTCCGCCCTAGCTTTGGATATTGTTAAAATTCTCACGGCAAAGTATTTCGTTCGTCACATTAACAATGTTCTTGTTTATTCAATGTTTAACAAACATCATTTTGAGGATAATTCTACCAACAGTCTATTATGACCTCAGATTAATTATTTATAGGAAAAATTACATTAAATTCTGTTAAATGAACGGTGACGAAGCGATCGGGCAATTCAACACACGGTTATTCAATTCGTTCACTCGTAAAATACTATGAATGTGAAAGAGTATTTGATGAAGTTACCTTGTACAAAGCAACAACGGAGCCATTGATTGACGTAATTTGTTGAGCCGATGAGTGACAATAAGCTACTTTTTTACTCTATAAAAATTAAACTGTTGCCCTAGATAAAGCAATTAACTTATACGTCGCGGGCAAAAGCCAGATTATTGTAAGCTCAAAAAAAACCAATTAATAACGAAACACAATACCGTAAAATAAAAGTTAAACTCTTGCTACATTTCACTTGATTTCGAAACGCTGTTGTCAGGAAATTAATACGTGATTGTATTAAAATGCAAAACTGCTAGTGACGTTAAAAAACCGGCAGCGCCACGCAGATGTTTATTATCAGTTTGGTTTGCAATAAATAAAGTCGTATTATATCCTTGAGCGAGCGATCTCGTGGCTCTATAAATCATTTTTATTGTGCTGTCGAAGGGCCCCGTAATAGCGGAGTGGAGGTTGAATTGGGTCGACTCCACAATAAATAGATAACACTTGACACTGCAGCGACATTGATCAGGGACGAGAGGCAGCGAGGAATTATTGATTATTCATACTTATCCAAGCTACGCGCCTTATGAGACTGCACAAGTATTATTTATCGCTTTTAAGAAACTGTTGAAGTATAATTTTAAATCCACTTAACTCCTAAGTCGGTCGTAAGAGCGCTTCACTCCCAATTATATTTCCATTTAATTAAATATATTTCCTCGATGCCTATGTCTGTCGGTGGTTGTCTGATCAATTTATTATTTTTATTCACAGATTAGTTCGTTTCTCCTGCGACGGTGCGTACATCAGGGAAGAATGTTTGTCGCAGCGCATACCCTTCACCGCCGGAAACAATGAAGGCTTTTGCATTACTTCCGCCAGTCACCGTATCACGCCTCATTTCGCGAATCCTCTTTTACAAGGCATATGGAGCTTATTAAACGGACGATTACGAAACCAAGTTAAATGGTTACGCATTGATTTTTTAAATACGAAAAATACTGATATAATTTAGTTTTATTATAGCCTACTGCAAAAGACGAACTGCGAAATCGACTTATCCTGGATCAACATTTCTAAAATTATCCCCAGTAAAGGACGATGGGCAAAAATGTCCCCATCCACCAACAGATATGAAACATGTGCAAGTTTATAGATCTTGGGAACAAGATGTTTTTTTACTATGGTGACGATCGCCATATGTAATAATATGTATGGGGTTTTCTTGGAAGATCATAATCGTATCGTATGGAATTTGTTTGAAAATGAACACATATATGGATGATTTGCCTTGCTTGGTTTTTCTCATCTATTTTGCTACTAATATAGGTATTTTGTCTTTTTTTGGGTCCTAATAAACATCCATACATAATTGCCCATCACCCTTTGTTGTGAAATAAACAATGTTAATAATAAATCAAAAATGCAAGATTTAACCACGTTAACTTTCTTCTTAACACGTTTTAATTTTGCTCTTATATTTTAAAACAGGAAAGTTTTTGTTGCGTTTTACAATACGCCCCACACTTCATGAACAGCAAAATTTATCGTAGTCGTTAAAAAGTTAAAAACAGATTTCTCAACTATTATTTACTACGTGACAAGTAGGTAACAATAACGTGCCACGCCGATACATTTCCTAGAGGTTTTCCTTTTTTATATTATATCAAGATTATATTTTGAGTACTTTGAACAAGAGCAGTCGAGTATTAAACTGAGATATAACGGATCTCGGTTTCGCAGGCAATAAGCTGCATTCTTCGAGGACAATGGGAGCAGCAGTTGCCTGCGCCGTGCGAGCATTTACTCCGCTTCGGTCCATCGGCGACGGCTGTCTCCCTATCCGAGACTACTGGACGATATAAAATCTTTAAAGTACAATAGCTCAAGGTACCTAATCAATATACTTAATACTCCTCCAGTCGGTCTTTCATTAAATCTTGATCCTAAAATCTTTTTGATCCTTCATCAAACCGAGCTCACTAAATTTTCAAGCGATACCTGACAATAACAGCACTAATAAGACTATTTACGAAATAGTTAAGGCGACGGAGGTCATCAAAGTAAAGTGCAATTGGATAAGGCTCGGGCTGCGACAAATAATACAGAGGGGCGACGCGACTAGCTCGTTATCGCGACCGCTTCCAGACAATCAGCGGTGCGCCGACCCGACTCCAGGCCAACATCTCAGAACCACATCTTCATCTGGAAATAACCGAGTTCGGATCTTCAATATCATCATTATTTGGATTTGTATAGCCCATGGTAATTTGAAAATGTAATTTTGTTAATGGTGCGTTAAAATTCAACGAATATAAAATAGCAGAGTTTAAAACAATTCACATAACGAGTATTGCGCAGGTAAAGGCTTACAATAGCAGTTAAACCGATTGCAATAACTGCACGCACGGGTACGTTTATTGCGCGGATTAAGCGCGGCCGGCCAGCGCGACAGGAAATCTTAAAAATCCTTTAAATGTTTCTCTCAGCGGGTTGTCTTATTAAGCGAACCTAGAAGTAATTGTGGCAGACTTACAAAGTTAAGCGGTCGGCGGTAAGCCGCTCGCCCGCCCGCGAATGCTCATAATCGTTATTTCGTCTGCGGACTTTATAAAATGTAACCGAGGCCGACTGGCGTTGCCGGCTACGTAATTATTAGCCCTTAGGGGGGTTCTTAGTTACCGGAGCTATGTGCTAGTTTAAGATGGTGCTCTGAAATGGAATTATTTTGATAAGCACTGGATTAGATTGTGCAATAGGGACAGGTAGGCGGGCTGGTTAAATCGAGATTGTGTCGCGAGCGTTTGTACGTGCGTTAGTCCAGCAGCGTCTGATGTGACGTCATCGTTCTCCCGCTCCCTTGGTAAGCCTTGCATTCGCTTTAGTAGCATTTGTTGATGGAATTACCTTTGATCTGTAGCTAATCCCTTATAAAAACCAAATATTTGCTGCGTCTAAAAATTGCTAAAATGTAATTATAGTTTGAGTGTTCCTTTCCTGATTTACAATTCATACGGCAAAATAATTTCAATTTATTTTTATAACATAAAACTCAACGACTTTTTTACATGTGAAATAACTATATGCAAAGGTTGTCTTTGGTTCACGAAACTGGATAGCTATTAAACTTTTGTGTTAATAGCTCGATGTACTTCAGATTTTGTACAACTAATTGTGCAGCCGTAGAACGACGAGCAGCAAAGCCCTAAAGACCATTAGTTGCTTACTGAATAGACATCAGTTCACGTTCATTTTGTAGTCAGAGCAGTCGGAGTGAAACGTCGAAGTTATGGACGTTATGGCATCGTGTGAGTGGGATTGTGGCAACGGCTATTCACGTCAACGAGCGCCTCGGCTGGCACGTGGCGACAATGGCCGGCGCAGGAGGCGAATTCGATCAATCAATTTCATACATGCACCAGAATGCGGCCATCGCTAAACCCTTTAGTACCTACTACGATGAATAGAAACAAGCCTAGATAATTATATTCAGGATGAGCCACATGTAAATTTTGTTTAGTGCTAATTCCGGTAGGATGTCCGAGTGACTTTTTACTGTATATTAATTTAAATATTTTATTGTAAGATAACAAAAAATAATTATTACAAAAGCGGTTTTCATTCTTAAATCAATCTATACCAAAAAGTAGGGGTAACAAATTATTTTTTAATCATTTTATCTGATTTAAATACATTTATAATTCTCAGAACGAGAATCTGAAGAAATACTGAACGTGATTTAATTTGTTTTGAAAGGAAGGATATAAAATTACCTTCATTTTATTTGGTTGCCGGGTGCCTCGAAAAAGTTTGATTGGCTTCAAATCACGGAACCCGGGATCGTGGAAACTCATTAAAAAGTAAATAGAGATTGTCGCAACACCAATCAGATGTGACTAATATTGCTTGCAAGTATTTGTATCGTGCAATATTAACTTTGGGAGTCAAACGCGATTACAACTTCATATGCTGAAGTTGATTGCGCTTCGACTCGGCTTCGGAATCCGGAGGATTGTTTCCGGAACTATTTCCGTACACAGGTAGTTTGCAGTAATGATATGTCCCTTCTAGGACTTCGTTTACAAGGAGCTGGCACTTTGTTTTATTGATTATACTTATTATTTTTATAGTGTTCATGTAAAATATTAGGATTTACTTTATTGTATAAATAATTTTAAGTAACTCAAGGAGGAGCGGATGAAATTAAAATGTAAAAAAATCAAGTCTATCTAAGCGTGAACGAAACCGGAGCTTGAAGTTTGAATTAATATTTTTTGTCGAATGTATTTTTCCAAATGTTTAGTTCTAAACAAGCCTTTTGTTTTAGTTATTTTGTTTCCTGGATACCAAAAATAGCTTAACGTTGGCTAGATAAAAAAAAGAGACTGTCTAAACAAATGCGGCTAGAAATAAGTTTTATGGTAAAAAAATTGGTTATTCCATCGAAGCATGTTTTTTTTTATAAGGTTTATAAACAGATTTTTGAAATTTTGCCTCGTTTTCAATATAATATTATGTGTTTTTATAAAAATATTGAACTACACTACTGAAATTCCTTAAAAATGGTTCAATTTGTCTTAGAGTCAATAAGTTTATGAAACATAGGTAACCAACCAAGTAAAGTCTGCAGCCCAAATGAGTCTTGTGAAATGAAATTCAATCATCTTTTGTTTCGAAGCCGTTTGTTAAATTATATCATCGAAAGAGTTCCCTAAACAGAAGAGAACAGATATTAAAATAGGTACATCCACATACCTAGTAACAAAACAGAGAAAAATTATAGCACTTAAAACGAATATTTTACGTTGTTGAAAAAACTGGCTTCGGGGAACACGGTCGTCGAGTAGCGGCGAGGGTTGGTGGAGAGGCCGA
This sequence comes from Acleris sparsana, assembly GCA_923062465.1. Classification (NCBI taxonomy): domain Eukaryota; kingdom Metazoa; phylum Arthropoda; class Insecta; order Lepidoptera; family Tortricidae; genus Acleris; species Acleris sparsana. The sequence goes on from OV281289.1 coordinate 12,966,574, forward strand.
CCGCATTACTAGATGACTGCCGGTGGACACTGAATCCCTTTGTTGTGCTCTCGGCCTCGCTGATTTTGTGTGCGCATTAGCGACGGTATCTGAGACCTAATTTATTACTTCATTAATGTAAGTATATGCACGCATTAATATACTTGGTCGTCAAATCGTTTCAAATATTTGGAGTTGTTGTCACTACGTCAAACCTTACACTTATGTCAATAAATTCTTGTTCAGTTAGGTGATTCTCATAGTGTTCTTTGGTGGTAGCAGGGTCTATCCAGAGCATTATAACAGTATTCGAATTGTTGTGTTCCGGTGTCGAGTTAAGACAAGCGGTGAAATTACTAGCATTAGGCACTTTTCGATGAGCGAGAAGCGAGTAGGGGAGAAGTGGGATGAAAGAGCCAGTTAACTAAATGGGGCTAAAAGATACAGGTTGTTTAAAATAATACGAATATTTTTTGGTTAAATTATGGTTTATTTAATATAGTTTGCATTTTTATACAAATAATCGCAAAAATCAATAAATATATAGGTAAAATACCCGTTTAAAAACAAGTCTTTTGGTTCTTTCATAACAAATTGGTATTGAAGGAGCCCCAAATAGTTTTGAAAAAGCTAAGTAATAAATTCTCAAAGTTTATCTGTAAATTATGCAAAATAACTATTACTCCACTGTTAAAAATCATATAGACGATTCTTATAATTTCTTATGTAAAATAAGCAAAACATTTTTAACAATATATTCATTCTAGCAACAATTTTATGTAATTCCTAACAACGGCTTTAAATTTAAAGTAGCGTAATGTATTTTAATTAATAATAATTTAAAAAATAATGAATATAACAAGTAATATCTCTCATCCAAATTAGCATGGAAAAAATCTATACCAAGATCCATAAATATTTCTTGACTTCGATCGAAAATTAAAACCTTATCGTCCTTTTCTGGTCCGTTTCGATTATTAGGACTCGGCTTCTCCATAATGCAACTAATGAATCAAATAACTAAATTAAATATGAAATAGAAGTTATTAAATTTTTATTCCTTTTTGATTCGCTATTTAATTTACGCCGGTTATTAAGTATGAAAAAAAATATCTTTTAAAGCCTCTTTAAACGGCTTCTTCATGACGTTGGCTTTAAAAAAATATAGTCATAAAAACGATAACAATATTAACGCTTTAAAAGTCCAGCTTTTATGTAGTTGCACGCCCAAATAGATGCACATACCTAATGAACAATCTACAATCCTGTGTTTGTTAACAATAAAATACCAAAAACAAATTGCAGCAAAATACTTACTGATTAGTGCCAGCGATCAACTATTAATGTGTCTCTTTTATTGACACGGGATCTATATTTTTTGTTTCGACAAACCAGTGGAAAGAGTTCTCGCCGGCACTGTGAACAGCCAGCGATTAACAATTAATATACTCGTAAATACGTGTCTCTTTTATTGACACGGGATCTATATTTTTTGTTTCGACAAATCAGTGGAAAGAGTTCTCGCCGGCACTGTGAACAGCCAGCGATTAACTATTAATATACTCGTACGTGTCTCTTTTATTGACACGGGATCTATATTTTTTGTTTCGACAAACCAGTGGAAAGAGTTCTCGCCGGCACTGTGAACAGCCAGCGATTAACTATTAACATACTCGTAAATACGTGTCTCTTTTATTGACACGGGATCTATATTTTTTGTTTCGACAAACCAGTGGAAAGAGTTCTCGCCGGCACTGTGAACAGCCAGCGATTAACTATTAATATACTCGTACGTGTCTCTTTTATTGACACGGGATCTATATTTTTTGTTTCGACAAACCAGTGGAAAGAGTTCTCGCCGGCACTGTGAACAGCCAGCGATTAACTATTAATATACTCGTACGTGTCTCTTTTATTGACACGGGATCTATATCTTTTGTTTCGACAAACCAGTGGAAAGAGTTCTCGCCGGCACTGTGAACAGCCAGCGATTAACTATTAATATACTCGTACGTGTCTCTTTTATTGACACGGGATCTATATCTTTTGTTTCGACAAACCAGTGGAAAGAGTTCTCGCCGGCACTGTGAACAGCCAGTGATTAACTATTAATATACTCGTACGTGTCTCTTTTATTGACACAGGATTTATATCTTTTGTTTCGACAAACCAGTGGAAAGAGTTCTCGCCGGCACTGTGAACAACCAGCGATTAACTATTAATATACTCGTACGTGTCTCTTTTATTGACACGGGATCTATATCTTTTGTTAGTGTCTTGAGCTAGAAAATAGTCGATAGCCAATCGCTTTATATCGTCGGCAGTGGGACAAGTGCCTAAATATAGTATTCTATCTCAGTCTCAGTAGGCAACGCATTTGCACTCTTAGGATTGTAGTCTAGAGATTACAAACAAATGTCTATGGGTCTGTCTGCTCGCCTGCTTTCTTCTTACCATAAAAAAGAAGAAAAGAAATACTCACTTTCATATCGTCGACTAAATATGAACGGGCAAGAGTTCTTAGTTTAGTTTGGCTAAATTGTCGGTGCCTAATTTGGCTTCTCCTATCTCCTATGCGCTTCTCCTATGGGCGCGCGTAGGATAACAACCTAGATACATTCGAGTACATATCCCTACTCGCGAGGGCATTTCCGATTCACATATTTGCTCTGGTTTGGGCGGTTAAGCGTGAAGCTATTCGCACTCGTCATTGGATATTGTCAAATTGTCATATACCTTAAATTATGGTTTCGATATATTACGAATCGTGCTCTCCAATATGTATAAAAGCGTAGATTTGGCGTCATTTTGAGCTTCACTTAGTTCTATATTTTCAGAATTGCATTCATGATATTTTTATTACATTCATATTGAATGTTTTTAACTCAACTTTTCGACAAAGTGGTTGTACATTTCAGAAGTATTTATTGCCACCACACACGGCAAGTCGCAGACGGCGCGGGCTCATGATGGTTTTGATAATTCGTAGAAATAAGAATTTAGATTTAAAATTTAAAAAATACGATTATACGTTTTATATTCGGTTAGATCCTAGCTAGCTTAGATATTAGTTCGATGGAATTTTAAAGTTCTAGTAGAGTTTTTGGATCATTTTCAATGCCAAAACATTAATTATTGTATTAATTACGTGAATAATTCTTTATTGTAAGAAATAAATACAAAGCACGGACACGGGTTGCTTTCAGCTTTCTCCAAAGGAGTCAAACTCGCGCACCCAGTAATTTCGTATCGCACACTTGACTAGTTTTTTTCCTTTAAGGTTCACACTAGAACCACAATAAATTCGACGTTTGTATATTTACCTATTACCGTTTTTACGAAATACAATACAAAATAGTTTATTGTATGGGGACCTTTCTTAATATTCAACCGAACTACAAAAATCAACTGGTTATCTATTACGGTTTAAAGAATTACAAAGAACGGCCCAACGGACGGATGGACGGACAACGCAAGCTTTTTAATAGGGCCCCGTAAATCCAGCACTCTTTGGGCCCGAAATTATAAAAATAATTGTGTAATGAAGCAGCTAAGCTTTTTAGGGTTCCGTAGCCAAATGGCAAAAAACGGAACCCTTATAGATTCGTCATGTCTGTCCGTCCGTCTGTCCGTCCGTATGTCACAGCCACTTTATTCCGTAACTATAAGAGCTATACTATGGAAACTTTGTAAGTAGATGTAATCGGTGAACCGCATTAAGATTTTCATACAAAAATAGAAAAAAAAAATTTTTTTTGTGGTTCCCCATACTTAGAACAGAATCTTTTTTTTTTTTTATCAAACCCATGCGTGTGGGGTATGTATGGATAGGTCTTCAAAAATGATATTGAGGTTTCTAGTATATATTTTTTCTAAACTGAATAGTTTGCGCGAGAGACGCTTCCAAAGTGGAAAAATGTGTGTCCCCCCCCCGTAACTTCTAAAATAAGGGAATGATAAATGTAAAAATAATATATGATGTACATTACCATGCAAACTTCCACCGAAAATTGGTTTGAACAAGATCTAATAATTAGTTTTTTTTAATACGTTATAAATCGTAAACCGCATTTTACCTTTCATTCAATCAACTCCAATATAATAAAGAATAAAGAAAAATATTTATTTAGATGTATAGTGGTACGGAACCCTACGTGCGCGAGTCCGACTCGCACTTGGCCGGTTTTTTTAAGTTACATCTATTAATCTTTACCAATATTTTAATGCGAAAGTGGGTTGGTTTGTTTCGCATTAACGTCGCAGAGATGGGCATTTAAGTAATAAATAAAAAAAATGGATAGTTCTCAATGAAATAGCGATATCAACAACTGCCACGCGGACAGATTCACGGGGATAAGCTACTCTTATTTAATTGGGGAAGTATGAAACACGTTTATAATTAATTTAAACATTTTAATTTTTATCACGTCGAGACAAAGGTCTCTAACGATGGAACCTTAAAATTATACAACGTATATAACACGTATTAGTTCTTCATAATAATTTTTTAAATTTGTAGAAGCGGGATGGTTGCAAATATTATTTGCAAGCAGTATTGGAAAGTCCGTATTTATGTAACTTTTACCAAACTCTCACAGCAAAACTATGACTGAGAAAAATGTAATGTATTACATGATCAAATATTAATGATCATGAAGCTGCCACCCTCTTTGTTTTTTTTACTAACTGCCACACCCAGAATTTAAAAAATAGCCAAGATTAAAATGGTTTATAGGAATAGCGCAGATGGTGGACGAAATAGGAAATAGAAAAACGCAAAGACAACTTAAAAACGGTAGTTTTAAAAATCCGCTTTTCGTAAATATTTAAATTTAATAAATGACGTAGGATGATAATTACAAAACTAAAATTAGATTTTCATTAGGTAATCTGATTGTTTCCCAATGAAAAAAATTTATATTTTACAAACAATGTGAAGTACCTAATGTATTGTAAGATAAAATCAAGTTGTTTCATTTTAAATTATTGCACTTATGAACTTTTTTATCGTTTCCGGAAACAAATACTGCATTTTAAAATTAACTGTTAGAGTAATTTCATGGCAAGAGTATGATTTTCTCCGTTTTAATTGAGATTTTAATATATTATGTACACCTAGTTTTGTCTTTTTACAAATTTGAAATATTTCCCACAGATCTTACATTTGAATATGGAGCGATACATAAAGCGAATTTCAAATAGATTACCATATTTGCGAGATACTAATCCCCGACGGCAAAAGGTCAGGCGAGCCGGCTGGTCCTAGATGGTTCGGCGTACGCGCTTCCCGGACGAATTACAATCCTTTGAAGATTAATGTTCTATCCAAATTTAATACAGCGGCGGAGGAAACATCCAGCGCGCGGCCGTGTTCAATCTTCTGTAAATACGTCATATTTACGTATCAATCAAATACGCATAATGGGATATCAACGACGCGCTGACTCATCATCGGTTTATCATTCCGGAGCTTCATTGAAAGCGATCAGTTTGTTTATATTACCGTTTTTTTTATTTCGATTTGTTTTTTATTTTTTTACTAGATTAAAAGATATTTTATGAATAAATATAGGTAAGAATATTATAATACTACGATCACGAAACTTTATATTCTCTGTACAAAACATTAATTTATGTTAGAAGAAGAACGCAGATATTAGACGAAAAATACTTTACTAAGTTTATTAAAAACTTCCCGCCGATTCGCGAAGCTTCTACTGCTCCGCTCCGCTAAAATAAGCCTAATTTCGCTGTGGTTTATTAAGTTCGATAAAATTAAATTGTTAAAAGCGTAAATATATCCGCGAGAACACCGTATAAATTGCTTTATAATCAAATAAAATGTTCACTTACCCTCGAGGCGGAGGCACGGCGATGGAGGCCCGCGGCGCGCGGCCGAGTCGCTCAACCCCGCGGCCACAACTGATTTTCCAGCGCGAAAACTTCCCTCCAACGCGTCATAACTCACCCCAGGTTTGAGCCAGCCAATCACAGTACAGCTCTTGAGCGAAGCCTCCCGAAGCCTACCGAGTTATCCCGAGCTTGCAGGGCGGCTCGGATCTTTTAATCTGAAACGTAAATGCATGAGAAAAACAAAATGACCGAGCCGAGGTTCCGAGTGTGGGATGTAGCCCGGAGTGCTTCCGCGCAACAGGTAAAGCTTCCAAAGACATCAAGAGGCTTTGTACTTAAAGTACACCCAAAAGAGTTTTGTCGAATGATTTAGAATAAAAACTACCTCTGACACAATAGTCTTACGTAGGTATGTCATCTGTCAGAGAGTTATCAGTAAAAATAATGCCATCCTACGTGCTCTATTCCACAACATATTTATTTTATTACATACTGTCTTTGTATTATATTATTTCATAATTATGGTAAGCTACAGTGAATTAATCCGCGGCGTGTAGGGAGATACACTAAATATGATAAGGATTAAGCGCAAAAGTACGTGGCTGTAAGACATTCATTAAGTTAATTCTGATTCATAAAGCTGATATTTTGCGCTGAAAAAGAAACAGTGGAGTCGGTGGATTTGTCGGATTACGAATTACCTACTTTACAATTCTAATTATTTGTTTACCGCTAGCACTGGGACGAAATTAAATTGTTAATTTATTCTTGGGACAGCTTTTTTGTTAATTGCTCGAGATGAACTTTAGTATTTCCTTAGCAATGAATGATTTATTATTTGGCTTTCATTTAGATATTTTTGATATAATAATTACCATTAAAATACTTTGCTCTAAAGTAACTTGATTTAATGACTTTTTTTATCCCAGTCAATTGTAGGCATAAGAGAACATACAGTTTAAGATGCAGTTTGAAGTTTTGCTTACGGCACTTGCAGTATAGCCCTCATCCCTATCGCGGCATGCTCCATTCGCCAAAAATCCCTTACGTTTGTTAAACACCCCATTTCCTGACTAATTGTTTTTTTATTCTTCATACTCATGTTTTCCTTAATCTGGTATCAATAAGTAGACGTCAATAGTAACCACTTACAGGTTAGTTTGTGATGATGACTTACATTGTGATTTTATATAGATACTCGTAATAAATAAATAAACAGAAATTAAACTGAATTTATTTATTTATTTTATTTAAATATGAAAGAAAAGAAGCCGTAGAACGAGATCTCATTCAAAAATTACACATACCTAAGTAAGTTTTACCAATAAGTTTCATACATGAACATCGCACAAATAGAAGAAATATTTACTTAAAGAATTTTTTTATTAATTGTACTATAGGTAAATAACCGTTACGTTTTTAACTTGATAAATTAGTTTGTGTTAGTTGAACGATTAAACGCCGCCAAGGATCATTAGACTGGATTACCTAGATAGTACGAATGTACTAAAAATCTGGCTACGGTAAACAAAAGTCATAGAATCAGAGTTAAATGATTTACCGGGCGGGTGTAATAATAAATTGTGTTTACCTCCGTAGTGATTGTAATTGAGTTCTTAAGACCAGTTGGGACGTGTCACTGGTGCGGCGGCTATTCGGCGGCGCACGTATCCGCCATTAGATTACTTGTTTAATTCTTGACCGCGGCGGCCGTAATCTAAGTTGTAAACTAAATCTTGGGCCCCGTCTCACATATCCCGTAAGCCGGGCGTATTTGAATGCGGTACGAATTAGTATGCGCGCTCCATTCGAGGGTCCCACGGGCCGCCGCTACCTATTCCATGCATTAGGCCGGCGCGACGATCCAGAAACAATTAACCTCTGAAATAACACTGAAGGCCTTTTGGAAACGTGTGTTCGACGCCAGGTAACAGTCGTGTCGTTATGTTTTTGAGTTATTAATGGATGTAAGAATTATTAAGTCTGTAAGGCATTGGTGATAAAAAGTAAATGTAAGGTTTTTTTTATGATTAAGCGCACTTTCTTTATCACATTTTTCTAGTTTTACAATTAAAGCCAATATGATTAAAAGGGTATTTTTAAAATAAACCATTGCATTGCTAGCATGATTAAAAAAGTATTTTTTCCTATTTGTCGCAAATTATATTTGTATATTTATTAGTTAAAACGTGCATGCTAACTTTATTGCCTAAGCAAACAAACCACTTGTTTTGTTAAAGATATGCGGATTGCAATATTTCGGGACAAGTGTACCGGAATAGGGCTGCACCGAGCTTCAATTTGTAAGCGGGATCTTGGGATACGCTCATTTCGTGTATTACGGAACTAGCACGGAATCATTCCCGGGAGCCTGAATTATGTAAATATGGATTCAAATATTTGCGCAAATAAATGGCTTTTACATTCAGTGGACGCCGCACCTCGCCAGCCTCGCCAGCCTCGCCTGTGTCGGCGTGTGTTACGATTATAATTAGGGAATACGTAGAACCAAGAGCAAGCTTTGGAAACCCGAATGCCGTTGTGGTACGTACAGTACCCCAACGAAAATGTTAAGCACATTAGTGCGTTGTCATAGTAAACTTCAAACAGAACATCAAATGACACACACGACAATGATAACGACATTCACAATGACAAGGTTCTAAGAATGCTCAAGATTTTTATTGGGTGACTGTACATACGAATAAAATTATAATATAGTTTTTTTTAGCCTGTGTCGCTGCTGGGCAAAGCCTCAAAACCAGTGACACATTCCGACTGGTATCAAGGATGTATAAATAATTATATTTAATTTGAAAATAAATAAGTTATTTTAATGACGTTTGAAATCAAGATGCCGGGATACCGCTCCATGTATGAATCAAATTGGGTAGTGGCGAAGAGAACTTGATTTTGATGTTCTATAAATCTTAATACTTTGAGTTACGAGTATATCCATTTACGTGTGTTGATACATTCGCCCTTTCTCACGTCCAGACAACCCGTAATCGGGCCGGTGCAGCAGCTGAACAGGCCCAAACCAACAAGCGCCGCAAATATTCATCATTATTAAATAATTACGAATTTGTGGCGCTTGCGGTGGAAACAATGGGACCTTGGTCAGCTGACATGAAAAGTTTTATTAAGGCCCTGTCATCCCGGCTCATCGACACCTCCGGAGACCCTAGAGCTGGCGCTTACCTTTCCCAAAGGATTGGGCTAGCCATCCAGAGAGGTTGCATTACCAGTGTCTTAGGGACCATGCCGCGAGCGGACCTGCTAGAGGGGGTGTTCTTTTTATAGTGGTGTTTATGTTTAATTTTTAATATTTGAGTAGCTTACTTTTATTTTATTTTATTTTAAATAAGTTTAGTTTTAACTTTAACTTTTAAATTTTAACTATTTCTATTAAATAAATACTCTTCAAAAACTTACCTAATAAATAACAGAATGGGATTAGACAAGGATTTCCAAAACATTCTCAAACCACTGTACTTGTTAAGTACGATATTTTGCGTTATTAAAGCCTCACTGCGATAAAAACCAGCAATTTGTAAAAAAAAATATATAATTACTCTTTAAAACGAGTCGTGGCTAATAAATTAGTAGTAATTCCAAACAAATTAAAAAAGCACTAAACTACATGTTAGAAAATATTCAAATTCAATAGAGATCAAAATTATCGAATTGTAATTTGGAAACAAACTTGACTTGAGTTTGATATTTAATACCCATAGCTTTGTGCCTACATGCTACAAAGTTAAGAGAAGTTCCTTATCTTGATGTAGTTCCCCTTATCTGGTTCATTCAGCATTGTTTCCTGTGAATTCTAGTTCAACTATTAAATTGGCATAACTTGCTACGGGCCTTTACGTTTGTCTCGAAGTGGATATTGGTCCCTCAGACTCCCCATTGTTTGCGTGTGATCAGGAAGAGTGGTTCCATTCGCGACTAAACGGTTCTTTAAGACCCAATTCATAAATGAAAAATAAACGTTTCAAGATGGATTTCAAAAGAATGGTACATTGTTAAGGACTTTGCATACAATCGCTAACTTTTTTCATTACGCAAACAAAATTAGCCATACAAATGCACGACAAATTTTTGTTGCGTAAAAGAAAACGTTAGAATTTTTAATTAAGTCTTTATATAACCTGCATTGTTTTCTCAATCCACCCTTTTATATAACAGACATACGTACAGTCAAATAATTAAATTTATGACCCACCTTAGTTCCAAGGTCAATCTGACATTTTACAGCAATAAGGTTGAGTTTCCTATCAATTACAAATGACTAGGCATCTCAAATAACAATCACATGTTCAAGCTGATTTTCTTTGAAATTGGTAACATATTAACGTCCGTGACCGTACAATATTCCGACATACGAGTATACCTACATTTGCATAAAAATGTGGACAATTGGGAGTGGGGAGCTCACACACGAAATCATATAAACAATGATCAATCCAATAATAAATGATGGTTGATGATTCTCCGTTCCGAACCCACGACGCAAAGAGATAAATTTAACGTGTGTGTGTGTCTGTATTATCTTTGCGTATCTGCCGTAGCCAACCGCTATATCAACATGAGCGATAGAAAAGAAAAACGTTAGTAGCGTTTGCTTCTTGCCTACGGCCCCTGATTGGCTCTTAGCTTTGTAAGTTTCATGAAATATCAGCTCTGGAAGTGGGGGGGAGGGGGGGTCGCCATTATATCAGGCTTTTATCTATTCAAAATGTTAGTATTCATAAGAAGGAGGAAAAATACCCGTAAGTTTATTCAATCTCAGTTAAGTAGTTTCTTAACAAACTTCACTGAAAATCATCAAATTTTTGGACCATACGAAGAGTCTTATGGTGTTCATGCAAAAAATAAAAAGTTTCTTCTAGGCTGCTCTTGCGTTGCGATACAGATTTTGTAATAACCGTTTTGATTGAATTGCCCGCATCGTCAGCTGTCTCAAGCTTATAACTTTTATCAGCTTTATAATTAAAACATACGAGTAAGTATCTTCTGCCTTCCCGCCCCAGTGCATTAATTCAGCGCTGCGCAGGGCGTCGTAGGGCTGCGAGGCAATTTAAAAATTTGTCCCGAAGGCGTCGGTCGGCGTTGTCTATATTATGCGGACAGGTATGCAGGAGCGCGTAGCACTACGAACGCTACGAGCCGCTACGGGCTACGAGCAACCATAAAATAGGGGATAGTTAAGCCTATTAGGCCATTCGTGCTACAACGATTCGTATTCGTTTTCCCGCGTCGTAAAAATCCGAGCCTCTAAAAGTTCAGGTGCCGCTTGGGCTATGGAAATTCAGAATTATTCGGAAAGTAACCGAGGAAAAACGAGCCGATATGTTAACCGATCAAAAGATTTAAGACATCAATAGGCGCATGCACAAGGGCTTTTACATAATATAGTTGATGGGAGAAGAAGAGACAAAATTTAGCAATGTAGAAAACGATTTGAATAATTCGTTTTTATGAAAAAGTAAGAATGAAAAAACATACGCGAAAATTTATTGAATCACAGCTATATTGTAATACCATTGTTGATACTTGATTCACAGGACCCAGAGTAAATATTACCATTCAGATAACACATACATACATAAACTCACGTTCCAAAAGTGGGGTAGGCAGAGCTACAGAATTACCAACCACTCTATTAATAACTTCTTGTTAATTCTGTAACCACATTTTGCACAATCAGACTAAGATGACTACCATGCCTATATTAGTGACAGGACACCAAACAATACTACAAGGATTTTGTAAACAGATAATAAACTGAATAAATCCCTCTATGGCTGTCTGCGTTGATAAGTCTGCCGCGCAGTGAGCGGGCGGGCGCGGAGACTTGATTGGAAACCCTATTCCATATTTATTATGGGCCTATTTTGTCATGTTTATTGGCGCCTGTCGGATAACTCGCGTATTGACTCAATATACAACTAAATGCGACTATCTACAGGGCCCCTATTCAACACGGTGAAATAAATATCGTTTTTGATTTGTTATTGTATTGTCAACGTTTTGATAAGTCTTATTTTCTTGACAGTAAGTGACGGCCGAGTTAAAAAAAATACCGTACCAGGTCAAATACGATTTGGATTTTACCGCCTAGAATAGAAGCGCAGGTTTGGTTATTTCTTTCGTTCCTAAAAACAAGGCTACTTAATAGGTTTAGCTACTGGCCAAATGTACTAAACAAAAAGCAATATGAAATGAAGCATCACGAATAATTTATATACCTACCAACATTACCACTGTGTTATTCTTTCCATCCGGGTACCTATTAGTTCATCGAAATACTTTTAAGTTTCAACAAACGTAACGTATTACGTAGAACTTTTTTGGTACTCACAGGTCTAAATTATTCTAACCTACGTAATGAATGTTTAAGATATCCGGGAACCATAAAGGTTAAAGTAGAAAATAGCGTTCGATAAGATGAAACTCGATGAAATGGTACAAGCGATGAAGTGAATTCGATAAAATGATTCCACTCTTATTTAATCTGTAGACAAGACAGCCGACATTTTGCTTTATAAAAATTAATCAATTTGTTTTAATCACCCGTTACTCGTTAAATGTCCCAAGTATTTTCGTAAGACGATCTCCGCAAGAACCCTTAAGAAACATGATAATAATGTTTAAGCTGCGAAGCTGTTCGGAAACACTTATTGGAGGTGGAAGTCTATCAACAAGCGAACAGCATGACTCGGAGACGATGCCGAGGCAGAGCCCCGTTCTCTCCGCTCTCTTGCTGTTACCATGCTAGTTAATTACTTTTTAGGGTTCCGTACCCAAAGGGTAAAAACGGGACCCTATTACTAAGACTCCACTGTCCGTCTGTTCGTCTATCTGTCACCAGGCTGTATCTCACGAACTATGATAGCTAAACAGTTGAAATCTTCACAGATGATGTATTTTTGTTGCCGTTATAACAACAAATACTAAAAACAGAATAAAATTAATAATTAAGGGGGCTCGCATACAACACACGTGTTTTATTTCCGTACTTTACTTGATATTAATAACGGCAATAGGTAGACGCTTGAAATATTCACAGAATATTCAGTTGTACGTATGGTCACTTCAAAAATAAATAAATACCGGTAGGACTCGCACTTGGCCGGTGTCTTGTTTATGGCAAGGAGAAGGCAAACAAGCTCACAGGGCACCTGGTGGCAAGTGATATCAGGCACGACTACAATCTCAAGACTACTATTCTTGGACTAAAAGTGCGTTGGAATGCCTTTATGCTAGTAATTTCCCCGGCTATTTTCCATACCAAGACATAACAATGGGAACACTATTGTTGACGGTAAGAGGCTAATATGGTGGTAGCAATCAGGACTGACCCTGCACAAGGTAAGGCTTAATAGGACTTAATTTGTATTCATTTTTGCTAGGTACTTGTCTATAGACGAAAAACTCACTAAAGCCCCAGATAGACGGGTGAGTAAGTACGCGTACTTAAAGCTCGACGACCTTTTTCGCCCATGTTTACCTGTAGAAGTTCTCAGTTTTAGAACTTAGGGTGACACACGGGAGAGTAAGGTCGCCGAGCCACAAGTACGGCATACTTACTCGCACGTTTATCTGGGCCTTAAGTTATTGGTAATAACTCAGTGAGTATTACCTCTATAGTTTAGATTAACAGGCTGTCGAACCAAAAAGTGCAAACCGATATCCTCGCCATCTTAAAAATCCGGCCCTAGCTTAAGTTATGATTTTAAGATTTATCTGTCACGACTCCAAATGTGTCTTAGTTTATTATTTTAACAAGTTTTCTAATAATTAATCAATAGGTTACCATTTTATTGAATTTATATACCGTTGTAGGCAAGATTCATTGTTTTTGCTTTCAGCACTATTAAATAGCCCGTTTCTGTACATCGTACCAGACCGAACTTTAAATTGTATCGTCCATGTGTACCTCAATTTGTGATGATTATGTACAGTTGGCAATAAATAAATATATGTAATAGGAACACGTTTAAACGACTCAACAAGTTGGCGGCGAGTGCACTGGCGAAGTGAACGCGCCCGGCGCCGGAAGCGCCGTTAAAGGCATTATTATCCGGACGGTCGCGCCGCAAATAAATCGTCTGCCGAGCGAGCTCTTTCGATTATCCTCAAATCTTCATTACATCGACGTATGGGCGAAAACACATCACCGCCGTGTACGACGTAACACTTTAGAAATACGGCCGGGATTAGCCGGCGACGACGCGGCACGATGTATACTCGTCCTGCGTTCCTAGTAGCGTGCTTCTTGTACAGCCGAGTTCATAAATATGTATACACTGTACACTGTACACTGTACACAAGGTACTAATACCTTGTCACTTTAATAGCTCTGATAATTCGTATGTGGCAGTTTGAACATGACATTAAATAGACTAGGAACTAAAGTGTATAAGAATATATTTATGAAACCGACTGTAAGTGCTGCTTTATTGTTAGGGATCATGAATATACACTTTTAAGGTTACGTATCAGAACGCCTAAAATTAATAATCCCTGTAAGTTCATAATCCCTAATGGTTTTGGTTTTTTAGTCCGTTAAATTTTTAGGATTTGCCGCACTTGACTATCAGATATTACCACTTTAAATCTTAATATTTCCCAAACGGATGTAATCAAAAAATGGTTTTAGCGAACCCGCAATATTTTTTCATACTTGGTTTGATCCTGAGATTCACGTGACTAAAGTGTTTATACCTAGTAATATCACCTAAGAAGAGGATGATAATTACAAATCTAAAATTACATTTTTAAATCTTATTCTATTTTAAAACTAAAAAGCTATATCTATATTAGTTAATACTTGTTGTTTTTTTGGGATCGTTTTAGCCGCTACTACAGCGGCTTCGGAATCCTACACTGAGCTTGGTCAGACATGCTCTTGGCCGGTTTTTTATGTCGGGTTAAAAAACGTACATGTATTTGTCAAGGTGTGCTTCGCTTATATTTATCTACACTTATCTAATCTTCGTATGCATATAACAAAAATACTACTTAAGTGTAAATTATTATGCACATGTTAATTTAAATTATTTTAAATCCTTCGCACTTAACTCAGAATACTCCTTCCGTAGAAACTGTTATTACACGTACGAATAAGCGGCGACCGAGTTGGCATAGAGAAAACATTTTGCTACTCATTAGTTAGAGTTACAAGTGCGTTTCGCATCAAAGCTTTAGTTATTTTGCTCGAACGCTCATATTACGGATTGAACATCGCAAGAAAATTTTGCTCGACATGTTTTCAACTCCGAAGCAATGAAACTTCAGTTCAGTAACCAACTTTTAATGAACACTGTTAGTTGATCTCCGCGGAGTGTTTTCATTAAAATGGTTTTAACATTTATTGGCTCTCTCACCGCAACATCAGGGATTATTTATGACAATTACCACTAATTACCATGGATGTGATGGATAGGAGAGTTTGTTTCTGGTCAAAAATAACATGATATATCAGCCTGTGTTGTTGTTTTCTTTAGGCTGGTGATTATAAAATGCCGGATAGTAATTTAAAAAAAAGAATTACAAAGAAGAGACTATCTGATCAATCTGTTCCAGTTGTTTTATTTTGAGCCTACACAAACACCAATTTAGAATTCATCCGGTGACCTGCTAGTTCGACTGCTTGAACATAAAAAATGTTTTTAAAATAAAAATAAACTTATGTTTACTGAAACATTCTAAAAACGTGTAGGGTTAAAAAATACTTGTGAATAAAGTGCTTTTTAATTAAAAACGAGCAGATTTTTGGAAGTCTTAGGAAATAACTTCAACCTCACCTCACGGGCACATAACAGGAAGAGTTTCAATTTTCGGTTTTCTTAATCTTACTAATGTTATTAATGTGAAAGTTTACGAAAGATATTTGTTACTAAATCACTCTAGAAAAGATGGACGGGTCTGGATGTTTGGGACAGATATATATTTTAGAGTAGAATAGTACAAAGGCTAGTTTTTAGTCTGAAAAATTGGACAACATTTGTATGAATAGCGATAAAGGACTTCTGTGCAGACGGAGTTGCGCGAGTTAGATTTATTTAGAGCACTAAATACATAGTTGGGGTTACCTTTATTATAACTAGGGTTAGTACTTTTGGTGGCATACTGAGGCTTTAAAATCCATGGCGTCGCTATTTCCTAATTATTGTCTACATAACACCTTGATTCTGACCTTTAGTATTGTCATGTTTCAAAATAGATTCGATTTATCAATACCTACAAATGATTTTTTTTTACGCTTTTATAGCCGCGGAATTATCCTCTATACCAAAATTAAAAGAAAAAATGTTATCTTGAATTTAAATTTCAGTGTGAACTATTTACGAATATTATTTTTAATCTAACAGTATTTTTATACTAATTTTACCTTAAGTGGCCACAAACGGTACTTAGTAAGTAAGTAAGTAAATAATTTATTCACTACCATACCATAACACACAGACTGTGTTGCGAAACGGTAACGCCTTTGAATTTAGGTACAATACATTGACATTAAAATCTAATCTTTCTATGGCAAGGAAAAGACGCACGAGCATTCGGCCACCTGATAATTTTCAAAGGTTGGCTGTTGATGGGGTAGCGCGTTAAATAAGTACTGATTATTCTAAAAGAGATGACCATTCAATTTAGATCTTTTTTTGTCACCGAGTTATTATGGAATACAGGCTCCAAAAGCTGGTTGTAATAAAGTGATGATAGCACGTAAGTGGCGCAAGTACTCGTATGGTGTAGTTGCCGTGACGCGGCCGCGGCGCGGGCCGGTGACAGGCGCGCCCACCGGATATTGATTTACAGCGGCCATTGGAGCCCGCTTCCGGGTGCAGCCTCATACACTGCCACATTTGCTTTGTGTGCTCCAAGATCAAATTAATGGCCCGATGAAAACTGTATTGAAAGTTAACTCGAAAATAAAAAGAGTTCATTGAATTGGTTGGTTTTAAAGATCAAAAATATAGCAAAAACTTATTACCTCATTATAAGTCTTTAACTAACTATAAATTAATAACCTCAACAATAGGTTTAAGAATGAGTAAGAAGTTAAGAATGGTACTATTCCGTTTAGGTGAAAGGTTTGTGTCCGAATGCATCCCTTCCGATTTTTTTAAACCACTTCAAAAAAGGAGATGTGTCACATACATATATGTATATATTGTTTGTTTGCGGATAATTTCGTCGTTTTATGAACCGAATTTGATGATTTGTTGGTAAGGAGATATCCCGAGCGTGATACCATAAGGAAACCAGGATCTAATGAGGGGATTAGTGAGGAATTGAGGGAACTCCTCAAATATTGAAGACAAACATGTAGCGAGATTAGTATTTTTAGTGACAACTGAGCATTCAGAAAGTATCATTTGCTGATGCGGAACTGATGATGAAGACCAGAGATGGCCACCGGTACTCCTCAACTGTACCGATTTCATCGGTGGCGATAAGATATCTTGATTAAGATATATAAGATATTTAGTAAGGTTAAACGACTACAACGAAGAACATTTAATTGTTTAAAAATGACTATGACATTCCCGCGGCGTTGCTTGCGGCGAGCTTGAAATGTCTTAAAGTTTCATATAAACTAGTCAGAGGGACTAGAAAACAGCTTATTATTATCATTGAAAATTATACAATAAAATAAATCTTAACAAAAACAAAAACCGCCTTGAAAAACGCAAGCGGCCACGCAAGGTTGTTTGAGGCGGTTTTTTGTTTTTTAAAACGTTTATTTTTATTTGCCGGCTTAGTTGATTTATTTTTTACGTTTTTATGTAGTCACAAGTCTTTTCTTAGCTAAAAGACGTAACAAAACTTTCGGTATCCCGGATATAAAATAATTATAATGGGAATAGCATTTTGGGGAATCAACATTTGGGAAATGATACTTTTGACCAAAAATATTTCGCCCAAACGGCAGGCTCCCAAGTAGAAGACACAAAAACTAAAAGCTTGACATTTGTAAAAAAGTAAAAATATAAATATTTATTAATATTTTTACTTGTATTTAGATGAACCCATCCTAACAGTTGTACTAATTTAAGTATAAATGCCTAAATACTCGTCGTAGTCAAACGTAATTACGAAACCAACCTGACGTTTACACACTTACGTTACCTGATTATTATAACTAATTACCGTTTTTACGTATTATTTCGAATGAATCGCAATTGCAATACTTATACATGACTTATGTATACACAGCTTACAAACAAATAATTTGTCAAATTTGAATAATGATGATAAGTGAAAAACGCTAAATCAATATCCAATCTACTTTGTACCAATAATTACGTATTCATATGATTTATTCCTCATTAGCGGAATCAAAAGGTGTCACACATACCTGATTACATCGCGCAGGTGAATTATTTGTTTCACATAAGCCTACCTAGCAGCCTGCGCCGGCGTGTTCACCAGTGCTCAGTGGGGATAATACACAAATCCAAACAGTGGGAATCAGGGTGAGCGCTAAACGTTTGATATGGTATGAATAACATCACAGGGCCGTTACAAATGGATGAGCCGCGTACGGGAGCGCCTGCGGATCAAGGTTGGGTTCCGTGCACGATTTGTAGATGCGGCATAAGAGTGCCAAAGTGTCATCATTTAAAATTATAACCTATACCTAACCTACCTACGTAGCTACAGCAATTGAATTATGCATTTAATCTAAAATAGCTCAAGCATAATATAGTTTTCGGAAATTCAGACAAACAAATATTCGGAAAATAATAATTCGGAACTTTATGGTGCTCCCCGGGTAAGTACACTACATAACTCCGGAGTCATAATTCCAAATTGATCAAAATAAATCTAAAATAGCTCCAGCATAACATAACTTTCGGAAAAATAAAAGATAATTACGAAATTTGAAGGTATTCCCTAATTCATACCTTATTAACGTTAGTTAAATAACGATTTTTGAATTTAGTTTATTTAAGCAATATGTTTTATTTAGCAAACCCTTTCAATATTCCCCTCCATTTCTCATAATACCAACAGGATTAACTCATCCTCAATACCAATAGTAATTCCATGTCGTGTCCCCAACAGCGAGCGCGGGCGCGAGGCGCGATTCTCTCACTCGACAGATCACCTGAAAGTGTACCACTTAATAACTCACATCCTCTCGCGGCTCACTGGGCTCCGCTGGATCGTCACATATCTCTAAATACGGCCGGCGGAGCGTGCCGCCCGGTGGATTAAGGCCCGCGCCCGGCCCTTCGGCCCCGATACAAGCAAATTTCAAGCCTCTTTCAAAACTCAACGTGTGATTTTAGAGGAGAAAACATTTGCTTTTTGGAATGACTGGATAGGTTTGAATTAAGATTAGTACACAATGAAAGCGTTGTGTTAGTGTTTAATTATTATTTTTATTACTTATTCTTAATAATTTCCCGGTGACTTATCTAACCACAACGCTTTTTCCTTAATTATAGGGGAATTAATATTGAGGTGCTTGGAGTAGGTAAATTCAAAGAACACTGACTGTACTTGTAAACAATTAGCAATATTCCAACAGAGGGAAGCAAGGTACATATAGATTTTGGCAAAGTATAGTTGACGTGGTGACTGTGGAACTACTATTCCCAAGTGGCAATCACCCCGTATGCAATGTTTGGGAAAAAAATGATCTTATTGCCATTTTCCCCGAGCATCACCTTCAATTTTTGCAGACAATTTTCTGCAATGATAGACCATTTTCTCTCTTGACGTAATTACTACAAGGTTTGAAATCAATAATTGCAACCAATTAGAATTTTCCAGTAAGCTAACGAGTTACTATTCCGCTATCGGAGCACCGTTAGGTACTTACTTACAAAGTTCCTCAGATTTATATGACTAAAGCTTTCGCTTAACAAGATAAAAGTACGTACAAGAAACTATTGGAGAGTTTAATAATATTCATTGGGTCCGGGCAATTTTCCGGGCGAGCGGCGGCGCGTCTTTGATCAGGCCTGGCCGGGAATAGTCAAATTGATGAACCAACTATGGCACAACAACTACTCGCATGTAATTTAATTTTATAACAACCACGACAAATAACAGGATCAATTTTAAATAAACTGTGATAGACATTTATCGGGCCACATCACTAAAAGCATTTTCCAAATACTTGTTCCCCAAAGTAATTCGATTTTACACCCCAAATAAGTGAGTCGCGAACACGTGTGGGATGTAGACCGGTTGTGCGCGGAAAGGGCAAGGGTTGTGTCTTGAGCCGCGACTCGCCTTTTAGACATTATTTCCGGCGTGAGTAATTATGCACAGCACACTGATCACATGGGCTCGCTCTGTTCGACTGAAAACTTCATTTTAAAGGAGGTTCATTAGATAATTTCGCGTGTGTCATCTTGTTTATCGGTGAGTATCTACCACGTTGGGGAATAAACTGATAATTATATTTAAACAGTACCTAATAGAAAATCTTACCGAAACGCTCTCGTTATTTTTACGAAAACACTAAAATATTTTTTCGACGGATAAGTCAGACCAGAAATGGCTCTTAGCAGTTGTGATATATTGAATTTATTGTAGTGTCGGCCGCGTTTGTGCAAAAAATAACGTTGAGGGAGAGTGTAAAGCCTTTTTACACGGTATACGACGTATATTTAAGTATGATCTTAACGATAAACTATCGAGACCCATTATCAAGATTGTGTAGCGGAATTTATTAGTGTATCCCATATACTTGATAGTCGATTAGTTTCTACGTCGTTTGGTAATTGGTGTGCACTGGGTGATCGAGTGGTACAATAAGTCGCTCACCTTCACAAGTAGGGCTCCATCGGAGCGCCCTCTACGTCGCTGCTACACTAATGTGTTCTATTGATAGACCCGAGACATGAAGAGTCCTCACGTTTGACTGTCTATGTTATTGCATTCAAAGCCACTTGAGGGTCTGTTCCTTTCCACCGATCGTATGCTACATTAAGTTGCTAAGGACCGTGTTAATCAAGATTTACCAGATCCACTGATTAGTATTTTTAATTGCACTTTTAATCACCTTTTTTTTTTAAATAAATCCGTGTCACGTGTGATTCGAACTGGCACCAGCGCGCGTGTGCCCGGGTCACGGGCCGGGTCGCTTCCTATGTCGCGCCCTTCCGGTGCGCGCGCGCCGCCAGCGTGACCGCTACCCATTATAATATCGCATTGTCCTGAGCCATATGAGCATGCCTAAATCTAACTGTCCATTAAACATAAGCGAGGTGAAACTGACGCATGAAAATTCATCTCGTAAATAAACAGAGCGATACTTTTTAGTTACACTTTAAAAGTTATAAATGAAACCCTGACTGATGATGACTAGTATTATGTGTTTAATATGTATAGCCAATAACACCTACACGTTCTTGAGGAGCCCCTTTGGTTAAATCAGCCCAACAAAGCTATTGGGCTATAGTGGATACATCCGATTTTTGATTACATACAGACATATGTGTATATATACTTATGTTTACAGACATACTTAAGTACGTACATAACGTAGGTAGACTTTTAAAATCATTACCCCTCTTTTAGCTTCACGTAGTCGGGCACAAACACATTTAAAATTTATTAACAATTTAGTAAAAAAAAACAAACAAGATTCGTAGGCATCGTAAATACATTACACCGGAGTACACTACACCTTGTATGCGTAATGTAGGTAACTCGATGACATAACATTAAAAGGACCTCCAATAACCAATTAGGTCGCAGTAACCTACTGGAAAAGCTTTTATAACGTAATTAATGCATTCCAGTTAAAATGACGTGAAAAACAAAGGGGTATCAATTTAATTGTGACACGCTAATGGCCGGGCCACCTGAGCTGACGTTTTAAAATGTTCACCTTTATCGACGCTATTCGATTATTTCGTTAATAATGTTGAAGATATTATGTTTTTATCGAATAAAATACCAACGCACGGCTTAACAAATAAAATCACAGTACAGTGTTATTGTTAAATTTAAAATAAGGTGTATTATTATGCCAATTAAGTGCACATTAGGTAAAAGGAACCTTAAGTACCACTTTCACCCAACGATGTTACCCACTCAACAGACGATTAGTGCGTTAACAGCTGTCAAAATGTGTGAACTACCAGTCGATTAACATTGATTAAATTTAACATCGTTTTTTGAAATTGCTATAAAAGGATTATAAAGGGTTCAAAGGACCCCGGACCTAAAGTATGGAAAATATGGTCTCAGTTAAATATCCTGAGATTTTGATATGTTATATAATTCAAAGTCCTGAACAAAACTCTCTAGGAGTGCTACCACTGTTTCCGAGTCTCTTTCAGAGTTTCGACTTATTTTGTACCAGGTAACAAAGTATTAGACTCAATTCTCAACTATTTATTTAAACAACTGACATTAGATTGGACCTATATTGATGATATGAGAATGGTTTCAAGGTGGCGATGTATTTTTGATGGATCGTGGATATCGAGATGCTGTGCCATATCTCCAAAATAAAGGCCTGCACTATAAAATGCCCGCAGTCCTTGAACGTGGGTAGCCGCAACTTTCAAAAGCAGCAGCCAATGAGTCACGAATAATTACGAAGTCGAGATGGATAGTTGAAGCCTGCAATGGCCATTTAAATTAAATTTTCAAGTTTTTTGATAGTTTGATCCAAATGGCACACATTTTATTTCATATTAACGATTTTTTTAAAACATCTGGTGCTATAATTAAAAGATATCATGTCAGTATCTACATGGAGGATGCAACTGTTCCATTAGCTAGAGAGTTGGAAGCGTACATTTGTAAAAAAATGTGATTCGATACATGTGTATTCTGTGAATATGTAAAGTTATTTTTCTTTTATTTTATCCGTTGTTTATAGTATTTTTTACCTAGTACGAAATAAGTCGAAACTCTGAAAGGGACTCGGAAACAGTAGTAGACTTTGAAATCTATAACATATCAAAATCACAGGATATTTAACTGAAACCACATTTTCCATACTTTCCGCCCGAGGTCCTTTCTCGCAAGTACAGCCTCGCAAGTATGGCAAAAAATAATTAAAATATACTCAAGCAAGTAACAAGATCAATTTGTCGTTAATTCGACTACGAATAGTGCCCTCGTTTATTCTCCCAAATATTATTGCCAAGCTCAGTGATTTATTTAAAAATGGTATTAGCCACTAGTGACGTGGTTGACATTCGTCGATACGCACTCGTTATTCAGAGAAGGTCGGAAACAATTAAACAACAGCGGTGGCGGTCAGCCGAGCGCAGATCCGCCACTCGAGCGCTGCCCTACTGCTTCACTCGCGGATCCTGCTCGTGTCGCAACACATACTACCTAAATCCCTCTTAATTCACAATCTAATCTCAACCTTATTTCATTTCCTATACTGATTATAATAATATAAAGAAATCGAATGTTGGGAAAGGAATTTGGACGCACTTATTGTAGCGCTTCCGGGTCAATGGATAAATAAGACACAATTTCGATTGCGTAACTTGCGTCAACCCTCGTACTTTATTCTCTTAAAATACATCTTTGATTGAATTCTATTTATATAATACAATATATATGGACAGAAGTCCTCTTTTTGATTCGACTTCGCACGATTACGTAAATTTACGTAAAATTGGCGCGTTTTCGTGAATTGAAAACACTAAAGCAATAAATTAGAAATGCTCTGAAAGCGTAGAATAGCGATAGTGTAAAGTTTACCGGAGAATGTGGGTAAAGCAAACAGGTTTAGGTAAATAGCCCGACGGGGCCGAGGTTGCGGCGCCTAACTAGTTTGTGCCTCGGACGCGGCCGGGAGCTAAGTGCGCCCTAGCTGGCCGAGTACTTAACCTAATATTCGGTAATTGCATCAGGGGTCGCTACATTAATTAACCCGCTCTGGGTTGGTCAGCTAAGACGCCGTATTGAGACGTGCTTTGTGGTCACGCTCAAACGCATATACGTGAATACCTACTCAATCCATTATGCTCGTCGATATTCTGGCCATGCAATTAGCATAAACCTCAATTAAGCTAAAGGTATATGCTGTAAAATGAAATTTATTTAACATTACAATAATCGCACCAAATTATTTTCTAACGATTGTCTTACATTTACTTCACAATTATAATCTATCTATCTTCATAAATCTACGTCATAGATAAATAATTTATTTATATATGTGCACGTGAACATACATAAATTAATGTAGCTAAATCTTATGTAGGTACTTACATAACTTAAGTTTAAATTACTTCACTAATGTTCTGATCCAGGTTTGTATGCCGAGTCCCACATATCAACAAAGCAAACACTGGAGTGGAACCTGTAGAACATGATCAAGGGTAAGCTGATGTGGCCAAGTATTGTCCAGGTGACTTTGCCGTAGAACTCGTAACGCTCGTCGAGGCTCTCGGGGGACTTGTAAGAGAAGGTGTTGAGGAGCCACATGCCGACGTTGGCGATGATGAGGAACATGAGGAGCTCCCGGCCCGGCTTCCTCCGTCGTAGCTTGCGGCTGTTGCTACAACGCCGGAGCCCGTCCACCAGCAGCGCTGTCTGGAGCACCACTTGAATCATCTGAAAATATATAAGGCACGCCGCTGCATTTTTGTTTCTTGAGATCATAAGAAGTCTATTTCATATTATCTTAACTGGTAGTTTTAACAACAATAATAAATAATGGCATTCTTGATTGTGATGCCCGTCTCAAGATGAGTCAGAAACTACAGTTTTATACGGCTAAAAGTTTACTTTGACGTGTCTTTACATAGTTCTAACACGTAGGATCAAGGCAAGGCATGTGTTTCCGTATACTTACCGTTTTGATAGCTCTTATTTACTTAACAGTAATAGCCGCCGACTTATAGAAATACCATAACATGTCAAAGGCAATATGGTTTTACCAAGTTGAATAATTAGAGGTCCTGTAGAATTAATAAACTTAAAGCCTCAAGCAATACGAACACAACCTCCTGTGACGAGCATTAAAGGTTGACTTTATCTTTATTACATTTTATGGACGGACAATTTATTGCTTATCAACGTCTAATTATAAATGATTTCGTTCCGCAATTGGCTTATCGCCTCAACATAATTATAATAAACAGTCGGAGTATCCTATCATGCGCGTAATACACCGTAAAAAGTTATGAACGCCTCTCAACTTTTATTACAGATGTAGTGAATAATCCTTTCCCATCGTTTTTTGTTGGATAAGTTCGTATTTATGATGCTTTCTCAATTAGCTTCAGTACCCATCAATAAGCCAACTGAGAGAGAAAGATATATACGAACTTCTCCGACAAAACAACGATGGGAGAGGTTTATTCACTACATCGATCGATACTATCAGTAGCGACGTAGGCAGCGACGGAACGGCCACTCATATTTCACAACTGTCATTCATCGCCTCTTTAGCTCAGTGGTAGAGCACTGGTCTCGTAAACCAGGGGTCGTGAGTTCAATCCTCACAGGAGGCATTATCACATTTTTTTATTTTTAACTTACCATAACTAGTAAATCCGCAATTTTAACAATATTGAGAATGTTGATTGTGGCCACTAGAGAGAGCACTGTCTCCAAAACGAATGCGGGTATGCAGATGAATAGAAGTATGTCGTCGAGGAGCGATATAGGGTGTTCGTTGATGTCCAGCTTCCTCGTTTGGTTGTAGGCAAAGCCAGCGGCGATCAGCATGACTACGTGCAGGCCCAGATTCGTGGCGTTGTCGAAGAGGTAGCCCATTTCCAAAAGCCCTCTGAAAAAAATGTAAATCCTTGAAAGTTATTTTATATTATGTTAGCTAGGTACCCACCCTGACTTCCCCAAAAAATATCTAATTAATTGTTAAAATATTAAAAACCGCATTATAATCCGCGATCGCGAACTTTAGTTTGCAATATGTACAGAATGTACGCTGTTTTATTTACTCATGTTTTAAAATACGAGTGGCATATACAATGCGTGGAATTTATGAACTACTTATTCGATATTGAAAAATGTGAAATGTTATCGTTTTTATTATGCGTAAGTAAGTAAGTAAGTAGGTAAATCATTTATTCACAACAATAACACAAAGACATTTGAAGAAAAATACAGAAATGAATGAAAAGAGACGACATGTACGAGTATAGTGCTTTATTTGGATTCATAAACAATGCATCTGCAGTTGAAACCTAATATGTTTTTAATTGCTATGTTTGTAAAGTATTCCTGGACGCAATAGTTAATTAAACAAATAAAACAAATACAGGTGTTAGCCACCCACTGTCTTAATAGATGACGCAATTACCTGCCGCGATCTGTAGAATACCACGCGTGTCTTTTTCCTACCTACGATGACGTCAAAAGCGCTGCTTATTGATTGGCAATCATTACCAAACCACTTAGAGCCAAATTGATCCACGCCTCGACGTGGTCAAAACTTTGGCTGTCAACCTTTTTCATTACAACCTTTTTATTTCATAAACAAAACGTGATCCCTTGCACGTGGTGAGTTCAATGTGTTAAAGGAATAGACTTAATACTATATTGCCGACGATAAATGTGTTCAACTCAGAACGGTGTAAAAACTTTAGCTCTGTGACTCAGTCTCACGCAGAATCGAACCCATACGATTGTCAACTATTTAAGATCCATACAAATTGGTGAATTATTCTTGTTCTAACTCTGGTAAGACAGTGCTATTTAGTGCGACGTAGTTTGTAAGAAATATGAAACATGGCTCTATTGTAACTTGGTCAAACATGTTTTCTGCCCGCGTACATTTCGATTACCGTTCTTCCTACGGCAACTTTTATTTTTTCCGGGATGAAAAGTAAACTGTGTTAATCTCGGGCCTAAGTTATCTCCAATATAAGGAGTAACAAACTAACACCAACTTTCGCATTTATATATTAGTGGGACAGTGGGATTTATGTAGCGTCTGTATAAATCAAAGATCAAAGGTTGGTGGAGACTCACTCGCTGCTGCTGAAGGTGAACCCGATGATGATCATGCCGACCACAATGACCATGAGCACCAGCCCCATGAACATGCCGCGGTTGGACGCGTGGCAGTCCGCGTGGATCACGATGTTGCTCGTGAAGTCGTTATCCTCGTTCGCTGATGGTATTCTGGAAGACAAGCGATATACTGCATGGAGATTTATACGCAGTTACAATATATAATACATCTGTTGGCAAAGGATGAATTAACTGCCATTAATACTTGTTTTAATACGATCTGGTTAGAAATTTCTACGGACAGGCAGAATTGAAAATCCAAGGGAAAGTGCTTTGCCCAGCCGTGGGGTACTTTTTTTAATTGTTAATGGCCCAAGAACTTTAAAAACGGGTAGTTCTGTAGCAGTAGTAATTCAGGAGAACCGCGAAATCTCTTATTCTCGTTATCTAAACAGATGAGATATAAGATACCGCGTGAGACTACACGAGATACAAGTACTTACTGGCAAAAATTTGTGTTGTCTTCTATACTGGAAACTCCGTCGTTGTTGACGTCCTCGTTTTCACAATTACCAATGCTGCTCCATATTATGTAATAGATCGCCACTAAAATTAAATAATGTTTCTAAGTTATCAACATAAAATGCGTTATTCTTACACGGAGCAAAATATGTAGTATGCTGTGAGAGAAAAATGTGGATGGCTAAGATTTAATTAAGTTTCCAATACTTTTTTGCGACCAAGTGGGAGTTATATCTCCATGGGTATCAAACAAATTCTTCGAAAGCTTACTGCAGATTGGTGCAGATGGCTTCTATGAGAACATTAATTTCTAACTTTACTCTGACTTATTTTTTATTGCATTAGTACCAATAAGAATGTTGAATTCGACGCTGAATGGGTACAGGTAGGGGGAATAGCTCTCAATAACGCCCATGACTGAGGTCGAGCCGAGACACTCCGGGTTGTATAGGCCGCTGATGTCGAACAATCTGCTTTGTTGATGAGACTCTGGAAAAAATACATAGAAGAGTAAGGCTATATGCACTTCTTTATTGTTGTTCTTGAAAAAGCATGACTAGTAAAAAGTTAATTTTGGCGGAACAAGATTTTGATACAAATGGCACCGCCAAGCAAAGGGGCAATCGACGTACGTACTACTAACATAATAAATGTTGAGCTATTCACCATATGCCATTTTATGGACCTAAAATTAATGTGTTCTTATTTTTTTGTTGTGTTGGCTCTTGACTATATTATGCCCTTGGAGGATGAAGAGTTTCGTTGGAGTTCCCATTATAGAAGATGACACAATCGTTTGCCAGTGAGTAGACGAACGTATATCTTTATCATACAGTTTTCGTGATATTTTATTGTTTTGTTGTATCAAAAAACCTAGCTTAAATCAAAATTAAAATAATTATGTGGCAATCGCAAAATGTATTTTTGATTAGCTCTCCATTTTATAACCTCATGTTTGAGTTATAACAGCTGCCTGTGTGCAAAATACTATCTTCTTCTTCATCAGCGTGTATTCGCCCACCGTTGGGCATACGCCTCTCCAAAATACTATAATATCCAACAAACAAAAGTATAAAGGCATTTGAACTCGAGTAATAGTAAAGGGATCCAGTTGACGGTTACCTTCAACGTTTGACTGTGTTTGATTGGGATTGTACTCGTATATTCCACCAGGCCCGTAAATAGAGATAGCGTAGATGGTCAAAGCTAAAATAGTTTCACGAACTATTGTAGAAATCCAAAAGCAGAGGCTGCTTCCGATGATGTGCATGAAGGCATAACACGCCAAACCCTGTCGATATATTAAGAGGATTTATATTATAAACTAACCCAGATATTGTCTACACATAATCTCATCAATTGCCATTTTTCATTTACATAATTTCTCACATTTACCCAATTATTCCATTGTAATGTTGTTACAGTACAATAAACTGGTCATGAAAAAGGCACGAACACAACTTGGCTGAATTAAAGCTAATATGAAGTCAAATTTACAAGCTTAAGAAGATATTACATTAATTCTTGAAACATTGTAGTAAATACTGAGACATAAATATGAAAATGAATTACTGTTATTCTAATTATATATACTTTATATGACAAGTGACACTACGGTGTGTAAATAAATTCATTATTTAGAGGATTGTGAAGCAAAACATTTCCATACGAAATGTGAAAACGTTTTTCTTCCCTTTAACCTAGGCTAGGTCGGTTCAGAATCCTCTTACCAAGCTAAGAATATAAATCGCACACACCTTCGCTCGCAATATGACAACGTTGGAGTACTTAAATACGAAGTATAGCTGCAGAAAGCAGTACATGGGGTTGAAGACGTCCAGGGCTATCTGCAAGTAGTCCACGCAGGCGTCGTTATTTACGTCCTCGTCAGTGATGTAGACGATCTGGTTCACGATGAGAAGCACCGAGTGCACCAAGTGGCCCATGGCAAAACCTGGAGAAAAACGAGTTTGGGGGCCATTAGCGTCATATCCGTTAGTGTTACCCAATGTTCTTTAGGTGTTTACTTGTAATTTAATATATCTTTATTCTTATTTTTTAGCGATGCTATGTAAAATAAATAGACATTATTACTCTAATAAAAAAAAAACATTACTTGAAATTAAATTAAATTTTATACTCTTATATATACACGCATTACAGTGAGGTGGTACTCGTTTCAGTAAGTACAAGTAATAAAAGCAGATATGAACTAACTGTAACTAGATATTTTTATTGTTTTTGAAACCTTACCAGCTGCCCCAAGTTTAAGGTAGAAGCTGCCAGAATGTCTCCCGGTACTGAAGCAGTAGTTGTGTCTCAGAGGAATCAATGACGGTGGAGGTATCATTTGAGGTTTGAAGTTTTCAGAGCCAGGGGTGCCTGGAGTACTTGGACCATATTCTTCCTGCAATAAATTAAATGTAAGTAACAAAGTAAATGAAATATTGTACGTTGTCACGAAATACGTTAAAGTAGTACTAACTTCTTGCTTTCTGAAATATTCAGCCAGTTTCTGCTCGTGCTGGTTTTTGATTTTCTGGTTTTTCTGCGCAATAGCTTTATACCGCCCTATGTCAGCGATCAGGAAGATGTGATAAACAAAACCTATACCAGTTAGGACGAGAGAGTAAATCTAAAAGAACATAAACATAAAGTAGATAAGAATTATTCATTATCAAATAAAATTATACCCAAAAAAAACATTCTTACCGCAGCAGCATTTTTAAATTCGAGAAGTGGCTGTGATAAATAGATTATTAATCCAAACGTTACTAATATGATTGCGTACATGCTGCTGAGAATGATATTCATGTATTCACTAAAAACAAACAAAAATGTTAACATTTAAAATAGTATTATTGTAGATAAGAGTTATCATACCCCATAGCTCCGTAAAACTGACATTGTCTGAACTAAATATTAAATTTAAGGGATGTCTTTACCAGTCGTAAGGTCTTCTCAATTAACTAAGAGATCATATTATGAGCAAATATTACATAAAAAATAGTTTAACATTGGAGACCGTACCGCGAGTTTTGGTGTAGCTACATCAAAAAAAGGTCTAAGTAGGTCTAAGGTCGACATAAAACATTAGAAAATAAATAGAACGCACGAATTTCAAATTGAAGTCGACAGTTAGTTGTTTGGAACGATCATTATTTTATGAATGGCTTGATACAATCATCAACTTTAACTTAGTGCCCTGTCCCCTGTCATAATGGCATCGTCAAATCATGAGAAAATAATAACGTCAAATTGAATCTTTGGCCTTCTGCGATAGGGTTCTTAAGTGACCTAACAGTTATTGACTGTATGTATGCTTGTGTGAGAATTTGAATTTTAATAGCTCTGATTCACTTAACGAGTTGAAAACAAATACGATAACATATCAAAAATTGGGTTTTACCAAATAAAATAATTATATACCTACATACATACACACGAGTAGATTAAGTCAAGTTTATAAAAGTTTGTTAAGCAACGTTTGATATAATATGGACAGGTTTTTAACCATTGTCATTAACTCATCGCCAGAAAATCATATGTTGTTAAATACTGACGATGATCAATCGCTGAACTAATTTATCCACCGCTTGTGAAAGTGCGTTATCAATATCTTTTGTAATGGATTGTGTTTATCAGTGACTAACTCGGTGAGGCGCTTGTTATCTTCGGGGCTGGTCGGCGCCGGCGCATGTGTTTCGACCGAGCGGATCGACTGCGCGTCCATCGTCACCACGGAGCGCTTGCGCGGCGTCGCACCGTCGGAATTCCCGTTCGCTGGGATATACAACCGGTAGCTGTCTGAATAGGAACATATCGTTAGTTTATGCTTGAAATTTGTTTAAATTGTGCAATATGTAGTTATTGGTAGTGTGTATAATAATGCACATACTATAATGTTCCGTTTTTTTATATTTGTTTGTCACTACTTTTGTATGCCGATTTCAAATGAAATAAAATAGGGTTTGAATTCACGTCTTTTTTTATTTTACCTATTAAAGGGTTAAACATGGTTGCGGTAAGAAGGTAACCAATCAATGGGTATTATAGTTATTATGTCTATAATTAGATTGGCAAGTTCATAACTTATATCTCACTAATTAATCCACCTAAATTAATGGCCACGACAGAAAATGATACATATACATATAAGTATAATTAACTTTGTAAATCTATAGATTAGTTAGTTTTCTTTTAATACATATAAAATCCAGTTATTTTTTTAGTTACAGCACGCAGTAAAATCAATTTCAATTAATTACATAATTCGAGTAAGACAAATCATATCAGTTCAGTTTTGATTTGCTGATGTTTCATACACGCTCCTTATCGCATATGTACATTAATAATTGAAAATATTTTACGGTATGATTAAAAGGTGGAATTAAAAATAAAGTACACCAAATTAACTGTTTACTAAACAATTATCGTGATATCGAATTATTTCCAAAAAAAATCGCAAGTACCGCCAGAGGCATCTATATTTAGAGCTAAGTTGTTTCAGCAAATGTGGTAGCATTCTAGACTTCTTTTTATTAAAACCGAGCCACAGCATGCATATCTATAAAATGACCTAGACCGGATAATCAAGTCAACCTCGTCAACAGTATGGTAAAAACTATATATACATTACCATAACTAAACAACTAACTAACTGCATTAACATAGCTGGGACAGGTCATCGCAAAACAATCGCAACACGGTAATAGAACAAGATTAATAGAGTAAAGTATTATTTAATTAATTTTTCAATTACATTTATGACGGTAACCCAAAATTTCCCATATGTTTGTTTTCATTAACATTACTTTTTATATTATCTTTCTTTAAATGTTTAGTACGAATGTCACATGCTGTACACAATATTAGACAGACATTTTCTGTGTCTTCGTTAGTAATTCGGTAAATAATTTTAATAATTTCAATTGTCACATAACTTTTTCAGGGGTGTACCACTTCGAC
The DNA here is from genome assembly GCA_923062465.1 of Acleris sparsana. Taxonomy (NCBI): domain Eukaryota; kingdom Metazoa; phylum Arthropoda; class Insecta; order Lepidoptera; family Tortricidae; genus Acleris; species Acleris sparsana. Next base: position 12,998,833 of record OV281289.1, read on the forward strand.
AAAACTATGAAATATAGGCAACTAACAAAAGATTAATTACGATAATATCCGCTTTAGATAATTATAATCTTAGGTATTACGACTCTATTAAATCTTGTTCTATTTCCATAATATCTGTCTTCGCGCCATTTTTGTTTATTTTTGCAATAAAGGTTAAGTAAGTAATTAAACTGTACCCTGTTTTTTTAAATATTATTTACTTAACCTTTAACTACATGAAAGCCCACACGAGTCAGAAAATTAATATGTTGTATTTATATGTTTTTAGAATCCGGATGCTACTATATTTTTTTTAGTTAATGTTTTTTGTACATTTACTTACTTAGTGATTTCACGTCGCCGTTACTTCGGTTTGTACCGTTGTAAGGGAAAGGGCTGCCCCGGTCACCTGTAAGTAAACCATTTGAGAGGGAATTGGTGAGATATATATTCAATCGTTACTCAGTAAGAACTACGGTCGATACGTGCGTAACTTACCAACGGGAGTAGCTGTACCCGAGTCATCGCCCTTACTGAAAACCTTCGGCGTTTGCCGGTCATAAGATTCCTGAAAAATAATTACACAATATTAACAAAGCAGAATTGAATCCTGACAAGGAATTTGTTGATGTACCAAAGAGGAATTTTAATATTTAGCCATTTGATATAATACGTAAATTAGCAGTGTAAAACATTTCCTGACGTGGAACAAGTAATATAATGGGGCTTATTTAAAACCTTAAACTTTTTTTCATGTATTTAAACTTAGCTGGGCAAATAATAACAAAATATAAACACTTTCAATGACCGGAACGAGGTAAAAAAAACAATAGTTAACAGGATAACTTTAGTTACTGTAGCTATGTAAGTGGCAGAAGCCATATTTTTTTGCAGAATTAAACAAATTAGTCCATGGAAATAAATAATAAAAAATATTTTAGATTTTTTTGAGTTGTATTAATATGTCTCTTGTATGCTTAAAAACAATATTAAACAAATTGGAATAAAGCAAATTAATATTTAAAAAAATGAAATACCGGTTTAGGTAAAAATGTAACGAATGTGAATTTAGTTTCACTTTCATTTAAAGACTATATCTTACTTATTTACAAGAAGACATTAATGCAAATCGGTTTTTTTACTATATTTAACTATTAATTAACACCTAATCTGTTTAATATTGAGAAATTAAGATATGGGTTTATATAATATGATCAATTATTCAAGAATTATCAGTTCTGTTACTTTTTGCCTGAACCGATTTGATTTTTTTTGATATTTCTGAAGTGCAAATAATATAAGTTTAATTTTCTGAACAATAGCTGAATACATGAATTAAAATGCATAGAATTTTTTTCTTCTGTTTGTATTTTTCTTTAACGTACAATCTCCTTACAAACATGCCTGTTATTATTTCCACGGACTATATAAAATGTATGAACCGGCATATTTTCGTTTAAACTGCTAAACATTCAAATTCCTTGATAAACAAAATATATACTTTTGGAAGCAAGATCGGTGTTCCACATTTTATTTATGATGTTCAGAATCGTTTGTTCCCTCAATTTCCCGTAAATCTATCATGAAAATAATAAAACGAGCGTATATCGAAAACCGGATTGCATACAATTTCATATCAGCGCAAGCGGGCAGGCCTAAAAAGTGGTGGACGCGAACATCGAAAGCCGTGCACAACCGGATTAATAACTTCATTAGTCGCTTGTTTCTCCCGATCGACACCACCCTGAATTTCACTATAATCCTATTACGGTATGCCATGTTCCTCTGTAACGAAATTCTGGTAGTCGCTTTTAGTAAAAAAATCTCTGTAAACGATTTCGATCGTTTTGGGAAATTTGGTTATAAATCAACTGACATGACAAACAAGTCTAAGGTTCATTTGACATCTTGTCATATTATTGTAATGAACCACATGGTTACTAAGAATCAATTTCCCAAATTCTTCAGCTTTTCGATTTCTCCTGATTGATATTGGTCGCTCACCCTGTCGCGAGAATGTACGATTTGACAAACAGGCTGAGACTGTGGTCTGGTGTCGCGGCATTATTTCCATTAGGCTACTGATCTTGCTTCTAAATCAAATACTACTATAAAGCGGATCAATTCGAAAATATATATGATAATCTCTATGTAGCCGTGTTAATGATTAGATTTGGAAACGTTCAATTATACTTTACTACACGAGATTGTTTTGATACATCTAAATTTAGAGATCATAGTTATGTGGTTTTCATTATTGATAATTTGACATAAATATTTTAGGAATGTCCACTCTTAATAATAATGTTATTTAATTCAACATGTCTTCCTATCCTAAGCTTTTTTTTTCGTGCTTCCGTTTAAACATTTTGTTTGACTTTGTTCCCTCATAGACATTTTAAGAACTAAACGTATCGTATCCAAGGCTGAAATGACTGCATTACTAAGATAACTTAAAATCGGTTCACCATACGTATAGTACCTACCCAGATGAAGTAGATGTATGTAGGGAATAGTCGCCTGACCTGACATGTGGAGGGTTTGTTGCAAACGCAGCTCATACGAATAACGAGAATCGGATACCACAGGACAAGATGAAAGCGTCGTTTTGCGAAACTTGGCCTGCGAGCAGGCAGGTATGACGGTGCCATCATTGAAACGTTTCGATTATGTGACGTGGTGAGTTGCAAGAGAATACAAAATAAAGAGATTGAAATTTCATTAGCCGAGGCGTTGGGGCGGCACGGTGCGCCCGCAGTGGGTATTTACAGGCGCAGGGCGGGTGGGGCGCGCGGGGGGGGTGGAGGGCGAGGGTGGCTCGCGGCCGGCTGGACTCAAAAGGTTTACAGTTCGCTGCGCGGGAGTGACCCGCCTCACAAACACGGCGCTCGCCGCTCGCTGCCGCTCGATCATATGGAACTGTACCCTTTCGCATTCCCTTACATTTCATTTTTGCTGATTGAAACGGCCTTCATTGATTTAATTTACATATTGAAAAGAATTCGCAAATGCTTTTTATTGCGTTCCGCACAGATACGACTTAATTACCTGAGATATACACGCTACACATATTAATCATTCACAACTTGATCACGCGAAGAAACATAACCATTTATTTAGGAAAAAACTTCAACTATTTTACTTAGGTAATTGACACTGGTTTTGCTTTACACTGCTGTTGAAAAAAATCATGGGTGTATCCACAATATCCTTGCGCAGAAATCATTACAACCCATTGCGTCCATATATATGAATTCGTTGTTTAAACTACGGACGGAGCTTAAAATAAATTTACTTTGAAAACAGAGCCAAACAAGCTGGTGGAAATATTGTATTTTTTTGGAACTTGGTGTGTGTAAACAAATGTTATTGTCAATGAGAGCGGGAATTAAATGCTTGGTGAACGGAGTCCTAAGGCACAAACTAGTGATAAATTACTAGCTGTAATCCGGGACTTTGTCCGTTTATTCTATTTATTCTTCCGAAAGAACTGTCTTAATTTTGAAGACAGAATACAAATATATACATGAACAGAGTGTTATTTCTGAACTCTTTTAAGTTCCGAGATGCTAATTTATTTGTAATTTATTGATGCATGATTGCGTAAAAATCATCCAAACATCTCGACAAAGAGTAACAATTTGAAAGTAACACGAATCATTAAAGCCGAAATATACTCTCGTTGCCCTCAAAGTCCTTTTTTTGTTTTCTTTTCAATCTGACTCGTGATTTGGCAAACACCACGATTATCGGATAATGACGATACGTGTCTAATCGTAAATAATTAACATTATCAGTGATGAATGATGCGATTTATCATATCTTCGTTAATGTCTTTATTAAAGTTTTCTCTTTCAGCGTTGTGCGGGATAAGCGGTTTTTATAACGTAATTATCTCGTGATATGTCAGTAGCGTTATCACGTACTCTATCTTTAAACACTGGGTTTTTCAAGTTTCAGTCTGATTAACATAAACGCGTCAGTTATTGGCTATTTACTTATAATATTTACTACTGTATTACGCTTTCGGCCCTATGTAAGTTATACTAAGTAAAAATAAGGTCAAGTGCTCTTTTGACTCAAGCACCGACGGTTCCGCACCTAAGACGTCTCATTTGTATGAAATATTAGAAATGTAAGATTAATTTCTGCTGTTGCTAGTTGTCATCATTTAATAGAAGCGACACCACCCAAAACCGGGGTCTGGCTAGGGTATCAGTGAGGAATTGAGGGAACTCCTCAAATATTGTAGGCAAACATATAGCCATTTTAGTATTTTTAGTGACAAGTCCTGAATTTGCATCCAGAAAGTATCATTTGCTGAAGCGGAACTGATGATGAAGACCACAGATGGCCACCGGAGCTCCTCAAGACGGTACTAATTTTAAGGGTGGCAATATTATATGTCGATTAAGATAGTTGAGCGACTACAACTAAGAACATTTAATTGTTTAAAAATGACTATGATTTTACCGCGACGTTGCTTGCGGCGAGCTTGAAATGGCTTAAAGTTTCATGTATCAACTAAGAAGTGGGACTACATACGTAAGCTTATTATGATCATTAAAAAGTGTAAAAGAAACATAAATGTTTTATAAAACAAAAAACCCCCTTCAAATGCTAAATAAATAACTTCTATTAAAATTATAGGTAAAGGTCCAACTGAAGTCGTCGGTCGACTCACAATATTTTCAACCAGAAGCCGACTTCTGTTGGACTAACCTAATTTTTAAATAATAATGTTGAGGCTTCATGTGAACTATTAAATAACCTATTCCATTATCTATTTGTTCCAATTTCGGAGATCCACCGACGGGCGCGGGTAGGCGGACAACAAAATCATCTTCGGCAAATTCAAATGTCACATTGAAGATAAGGACAAAACATACTTTTTGTACTCGTCGATTAAAATCTGTGTATTAAGATTTCATAGAGAGTACTGCAACGTCACTCTTTTCATCGTTGACACTTCCGAAACAACCGAAATAACCATTTCGATACGCTCAAGACAACTGAAAAATTTTTGAAAATAGAACTTCGTATTTCAATAATATGTGTCCTTGTTTAAGGAGACTCGATCCGATACAAAATTGCCAATCTATGGCGTTTCGGAACGTAGCAGCGTCGCGTCATCTGTCAAAAATCTATTTAAAGCTGCTTCTGTATCCAGGGCATAAAAAAAAAAAAAAACTACGTATTGTGATTGGCTAGTTTTTAGCCAACAGAACAGCACAGTACTGCAACAATTACGGACGCCGTGGTTTGATAAAAATGTCGATGTGGTGGTGATTGTATTAATGACTTAAATTATTAATTTTAATGAACTCGTACAAAAAGTATTGTTCACAATAGTGTCATAATCAAGCTTTTTAATCTCGTACCTTACTTAGGCCACTCAGCAAGCTTCGTGGCCTAAACACGGTACTCGACTAAAAAGCTCTCTATTATAACACGATTATGAAAATAACTATTAAAGCATCTTTAGCTATTATGGTTGCGTTAATAAGAGGGTAAGAGATTTTAAACCACGACGGGCACGCCCCTCAAGCCAAATTGATGTTGCACGGTAGCGTCAATGTATGAAAAATGAGAAGGAGTCGTGCGAAAGCTAGTTGCAAGGTTTGACTCAAACATTATTCCTACACTCGTCCACCCCAAAGGATTTCTAGAAAAGCTGGATTGTTTTACGGGACTATACTTTTTATGTTTCCATCGGTCTGTATGTCTCACTCCCTATTTACCCGACTGCGGCAAAGCACATAAGGAGGGTTATGTGTATTAACCCCCTCGTAACTACTCAACGGCTAAACCGATTTTAATAAATTATACGTGGTTAGATTCGTCTTAACCCCGAGAGTGTCATAAGCTATATTAAAATTATTTAAATGTGAAATTGGCGAAATAAAAAATATAAATAGAATAAGTAACATTACTTTGACGACATTATCCAAACGGCAGTTGGGTTTCTTAAAGCTTGCTTTTAGTTAGACTTGATTAAAAATCTGTTCACTAATGTGGGTGGGTGCACGAAATGTACACCCACTTATTTATTCCGCGCACAAGGATCAACAGTTTAATTGATAAATATATGTTTTATGCATACATATAAAAAGAAGTTTATTCTTTATCTCTTTACACAATACAATGTACCTTTTTTTATTGGATTGTGTTTTTATTTTTTTTCTGATTCAAAATCAAAAAGGGTTTCAATTCCCGATATATTTAATTTTAGCCAAATTAAGGGTTAAAGAGCTCTTAATAAAATATTACGTATTCAAAAACTAAAGGCAAGTACATACCGCCTAAGGCTCGGATTAATGAATCAATAATCTGTATAATTTCTCAATCTCTCAAAGGTTCGCTGGAAGAGGTCCCTTAAGGTGATAAGTTCGCCTTTGTATTTCTTTTGTACAATAAAGTGTTTACATACATACATACATGCATAATTTCTTGCACGTGAGTTGCAAGGCAAGTATCATTGTTTTACACTGGGTAAATAATAATTATTTGGATTAAGATTATCGTCAAGCGTTGAAACATGTTATAACGGCATGGTATCTATTTTTAAAATGTGTTCTTTTTGCTATCAGAAATATAAGTTGTTAAGTATAATATAGACATCTGTAAAACGTTTGGGTTATCATTAACAAGATAATAATTTCGGAAAATTTTGGAGCCCCACTAAAAGTCTCAATAACAAATCTAGTATACCTTTCGGGATCCAAAAAAATATCTCTTCTTTTCGCACCATTTCAAAAATGATCCGCTTCTTACAAGCGTGCCCTAGCGGACGAGTGCCGCGTACTCGGCCGTCATCGGTCATGAAAACCCTATACCTAACTCCACGCAGAAAAGAAAAAGTTTGTTGGACAGATGAGGCGTGGCAAGTCAGCAGGTTATGATTCATTGAGGTTGACACGTCCAGTTTGCCGGGTATGAAATTTTCAATGTTTTAGCGAATCTTTATAGCCTGTGTCTGCGCCATGGTTATCTGCCCAGCTACATATATCATGAAATCTGTGGTGGTTCCAGTCCCAAAGAAAAGAACGGGTGACCTATCTAGTATTAAAAAATATCGCCCAATTACTTTAGACACAATTCTTGGCAAAACACTGTATATATTACACCCTACTACACCCATCGTTAAAGGAGAACCTGATATTGGATGATGTACAGTTTGGTTTTCTTTCTCAACAGATTCTGCGATTTACTATCTTAAATCAACTGTTAACTACTACGTCGGTAGGGAAACTTCCTTGACCTCGTAAATTATGATTTACTGTGGGAAAAACTTGCTGGGTCAAATGTACAGAAGCACAGTGTGCACCTGATGACATACTGGTATGAAAATTAATCGAATACGGTGAGATGGGGCGACTCCTTCTCTAACGAATACAGGTTAGAGTATAGAGTTTGAAACAGGAGGGTTAACCTCCCCGGACCTCTTAAGCCAGTACATTAACGACCTCATCACATACTTAAAAAGTACTAATTTTGGCTACCTATCAGCAGATCATGTCTGAATAATTTCAGCTATGCCAACGATATGGTCCTCCTCAGCCCTTCTACAAACGGTATAAACAAGCTCCTGAACGTCTGCGAGCGCTATGCTTCTAACTATTGGGTTAAAGTATAATGCTCAGAAGACTCCGAAGAGTGTTCGTCCGGTGTACTCGGACAGTTCTCCAATTGAGAGGGTCCGGCAGTTTAGGTACTTGGGAAACATTTTGTCAGATAATCCCCAAGACGATCTGAACATAGAACGTGAACGCCGAGCCACAGCCGTCAGAAGCGACAGGCTTGCGAAAAATTTCGCGAGATGTAGCATTCTGCCAATGCCTATATTAGTTGTAGATCAACTACACGAGACGCGCCATGAGTACGATCAGAGTGTAGTACAATGATGCGTTTTGCACCTTGGTGAAACTGCCATGTTGTTACAGTGCGTCGAGTATGTTTGCGGAGGTTGGCGTTCCCGATTTCTTCGCTATCATAAGATCACGGATAGCGTCATTTCGTGATCGCATTCAGTTGTCCAATAACGAGATTCTCTGTACCCTGTCCGACCGCCAAGACTGCCGGATGCTCCGACACAAAATAGTTGTTGGTTTATGCAGTAGTTTTGTCTTATGTGTAATTTTCAATGAATTTTAATAAATTTACTAGTTTATTTTTTAATGATTTTTTGTAAATTATAATGATTTCTTTGGCTTAAATAAATGATTTTATTATTATTATTATTTGTATGTTCTTTACCAATCACGGAACTATGGAAGTCCTGGATCTTTGGAAGGCGTACATGGAGCCGAAGCCGAATAATAGGCTTTATGGCTGAACCGATATTGATTGATGGACCAGGCTATTTAAGAAACTACGGTGCCTGGCTGGCCAATGCTAAGGGTGCGGCTCCACTGAGGCGGAGACGAGCGTAGCTGCGCCAATATTATCCAATAGAATCTAAGCTAACGTGCGTAAGGCGCGCTTGACGTGACCGCACGAGCCTTCTTTTGGTTAATATTGGCACAGCTCCGCTCTGCTCGTCTCCGCTTCAGTGGAGCCGCAACCTAATTACATTGGTTGAAATGGCATGCGGTGACTTGCCAACTCAATGGAATGGGCCTCTTTGTCTGCTTGTCGACTTTAAACAACCATAAGGTGCCCACTCGCCACGTATGCAACACATCCGCCCTTCGGGCATATATGTACCTCTTGCGTCTCTATTCTGACCGGCCAATAAAGGCCAGCCAGTGGCGAGGGTCTGTTCCTCGTCATTGTGCACCGCAGCCGGCCGGTGAAGGCATGCGTGAGGTGAGGAACAGAACCTACCCTCGGGAACACTCAGGTCCGTGGTGTCACCTCTCACCAACAGTTCGCCACAAATTTTCGGTGCATTGTGTGATTGGCTTAGGAAATATAACCGCTTCTTTCGTAATATGTATTATTAAAAAGCTTTAAAAATCGTTCAATTTCGTAAACGAAATAATAGCCAAGCTGGTGACAAGTAAACAATAGCAATGAACCTTGACTCCATTATTTTCTTGTCATTGACTTTAATACTGATACCAGGGTGCTAACGGGACCCTATTACTAAGGCTCCCCTGTCCGTGTATGGCCGACCGTCTGTCGTAGAGCTGTATCTTTTAAACCCTAATAGTTCGACACTTAAAATGTTCACAGAGGTCCTGGTATAAGGGCGGCTATAAAAACAAAATAAAGTTTAGAATTAAATGGCTACCCCATACAAGAAACATGGTAATTTCGGCGGAACCTTTCGAACTTTTCGTTTCGCGAGCCAGATTCGCACATGAACGGTTTTTTAAGATTTAAGTGGGTTTTAAAAGGCTTATTCTTTAAAGAAAACTTTTATTTCATGTTTGATGATTTTAATAAGTAAATACACTCTAGCTAATAATGCAGTTAAAAAAAAAAGGGACAATCGTCATGAGTCGTTAAATAGTAATTAATTAATTACTTACATCAATCTATAGTTTTTATCGCTAATGAGGTGCCTGAAAAACATCCACGGACATGTCTTTAACTAGATAATATCACTGACACAACTCAGTGCAATCGTCGTAATAGGTATAATTTAAGATTTATAGGTAAAATTTACAACTTTGAATAAAAAATTAAAATAAATATTCTAAAAGATCAAATGATTAAAAGGTTACTTATTTATTTCAAAACCTAGTATTTTATCTTTCGTAGTCGAAACGATAAATTATTTATTTCGCTTTCGCTACACTTTTACTTTACACATATTAGATGCATATTTACATATTACTTTTAATTTGATAAAGTAAGGTAGCTGAGGTAGTCTACTACTAAATAGTCTTTGAATCTCTGCTGGAACTGAGACCAATTAGCATGTATATTCTGTGGCAAAATTCCACTTGTTCACGTCCAGACTAACACTTACGTTCCTCTCGACGCCAGCGGCATAGTTGACATTCCTGGGCAGGCGGCGGCGGGCGGCGCGCGCAATGGTGGCGGTGTGCAGGTTTCCCGACACGGGCCCGGGCTGCGACATGGTGCGCCGTCGGCCCATCACCGCGTCCTCTGCGCCCTGCCCGCCGCTCACGGACGCGTTTACCACCTGAAACCCATTGGGTGCTGTAAAATTTTTCCATCGTACGGCACGGTTTTACCGTCTAAATCAACGGTATGGGTTTGGCATGCCATGAAATGATTCCATATATTCTTGTCTAAGGTCTGTCGCTTCACCGTCCGTAGCAGTATAAACATACACATACTGTGCCGTTTTACGCCGTAACGTGCAACGGTAAATTATAAAAATGGCGATTGTATTACAGGTTGGGAACACCCAAAAAATCCGAATGTTCAGTTTCCCTGAGGTAAATATGTTATGCTGATGCTATTTTACATTCAACTTACATCATAATTACTACCTAAATATAAGTACGAAGGTTACGATAGGTTTGATTAAAAAGCAATATAAGAAATAAATGGTTCTGTTAAAACATTGCATTCGGAATTATGAAAATTCGGGTTTCTGATAAATTCGGAAATATGACTCTTCGGAGTTATGTACCCATTACAGGTGTCATAATCATAAATATCAGGGAAAAATCCCTAAGTCCAAAACTAAGCTCTAGGACGTAATTGAGTAGAAAAATAAATACTTATATACAGAGAGACATACAACAAGTATGGATCAGGATCGAGACCGATCCTGGGACTGGGGACAGCCGGGGTCAGCTTTGTGCGGTAGCTAGCACACTTTAGTGCTTTGTCACTTTAACGTCATGTTTGAACTGCTGCACCTATCTGTCAAAGGCGTTAAAGTGACAAAGTATAATAGTGTGCAATTACTTATACGACCGACTGTACGCTGGGCACTAGATCACCTACAACTACGCGTAGTGCAGGCTGAAAGGGTGGCCACTAGGGAGTAATCGACGAACTGTGCGAAGTATCATGTTTTAAGTGTAGCTTTTTACTTTTATCTGTATCACAAAGACTGATCATTTCATTCAATACGATAATTAACTGTAAGCATGCAAAGAAACGGCCAACCAGGTCGTTGATCACTTCCCCGTTGGTTAGATGACCTGGTTGCGTCATCACAAGGAACTGAATGACAAAGGTGGGGGGAACAGGACAGCTACCGCCTAATCTGCACTGATTAAATGGGTAGGGCCTAGTTTCACTGACACGACGTAGAGCTTGTCGCAAAAAAATCAATGGTTGAGTTGATTGATAAGATTTTTCCGGGAACATTCTGGGTCTCAAAATATTTATATATTTATATATATAGAGGAAGTTACAATAATATTCTACTTCTATTATTAATTTACTTTTAAATACGTTTTTACTATTGCCCTTTGTGTTACTCCGATTCAAAGTAAAGTTTAGGTTACCGATTTTATTTTTGTTTAATTTAGTCTGGCGACCACAGGCAAGGCTCCTTTTTTGCCCAAAGACTGAGCATCGCAGTGCAACGGGGTAACGCTGCGAGTGTCCTCGGCACGATGCCGCAAGTGGGGGTAAGGTAATTAAGGGATTTATATTATAGGTTAGTTGTGTTATATTTTCTTATTATTCAACTTGTTTTTTTATTTAAAAGTATTTATTGAATAAAGAACTAATTACGGTAAAAAAAAAAAAATAGTAAGTTAGTAATTAGTACAAAAAAGAAAATTATTACGTACCCCAGGATCTGCTTCCTCGTCATGGTCCAGCTGCTGGTCCTCGACATCATACTGCTGCAAGGATGTCTCCGAATGAAACTTTTTGTCGCCTAATCTTTTTTTATTCACAATTTCCTCTAAAAGATCTCTTCTAATATTACCCGTACTAGTATCAGTCATTTTGGTTTATTTGTTTTCACTTTATATTAATTCTGATCGCTTAAATAATTCTGTCCCTTAAATCGAAACCATTTCTTTTGTTTACGAGCTCGATAAAAACACCTTACATGGACAAGTAGTCTTGCGATTAAGATTGCGAATGAATTAATAAAAATATTCCAATTGTTATCTTTTATCAAAATGAAACGTAGCAATCTACATTGGTGGTTTAATTATTGCTGACAGATTGGTCACTTCCTCGTTGACACCGTCCTTTTCCTGTAATAATTGCGTTCTTAGATTTTTCGATTTTAGTTCTAAATACCGCCTACGATTCCTTATTTTTCGTTACACAAAGGAAATAAAATCATTTTTTTAATCGAGTCTAATTAGGATACTAGTCCAATCTGTAGGGGTTGAAAAGTGTTTAAAAAAAAACAAAAACCCTGCCTTCAAAAACGCAGACTATAACTTATTTTTCAACACACTTGCTCAAAACGACCTTTTTATTCCACCGATTTTTGGCTCATAAACCTAGATATTAAACACGCGTGCTTTTTCAGTATATTACGCACAAGTGCCTTTAGTTTATTAACCCAAACAATTTACATTTGTAGCCTAGTACCAAGTTGTAAGTACGAAGAAGAAGCGATATAATTTAGTCGAGTTATACCTTTTTTTTTCTTAGCAACAAACAGTTTTTATGCGGCAAATAACATTATCTACATATTTATTTCAATAAATTGGTGAAATCAGCTTTATTACTAAAAAATAACTCAATTTCATTAAAATCATTTAATTTTTTCTGTAATTTGTATTTTAAACATGAATTATTACATTTTAAATTTGGCTGTTGGCCGATCTCGTTCGCGCCTTAGCCTTGAGCGCGCATCGGTATCGCGGCAAGAAAAAAAAACAACGCGCCAGCCGCCATTTTTCGTAAATAATTGACGGCTGTGACGAAGATAGTTTGGATTAATTATTGTGAAGTTTAATATTAACGAAAATGTCTTCTTTAAGTAAAGAAAAAGAAGAAATTGTAATTTTACCAACTGTTTTAATAATTAATTAAAATTTGACTAAATGAAGTCTTGTTTTTTTTTCGCAAGTGTGTTGAAAAACGTCGTATGTAACACGTGTGCCTGTGACCATAATATACGCGGCTTTCTTGTGGCGCACTCGCTACCGCTCGTGCGCACACAATAGCGCCTTGTATACAATGGTCAACTTAGCACACTTGTATCATAATGTACTATTAAAATGGTGGGTCAGTCCACCTGAAGTCAGCGTCCGGTCCCACAATACTCGTATTTTACCCAAAAGCTGGGTTTTTGTTTTTTTAATAAATGTTTATTTTATTTTGTACTTTTTATCCATCCTCATAATGCTATTATGTAGTTACTTCTCAATTCATAAGAAACTATATAACATTTTAAGCTCGCCGCAAGCATCGCCGCGGGAAAGTCATAGTCATAATATTTAAACCTAAATGTGCTTCGTCATAGTTGCTCAACTATCTTAATCGAGATATCTTATCGCCTCCCTTGCAATAGGCACCGTTTAGGAGTTCCGGTGGCCATTTATAGTCTTCATCATCAGTTGCACTTCACCAATTAGTGCTTTCCAAGAGCTGCACGGGTTACAATAAAAAATACCCGAATGAGGGACTTGCGAGACGTGACTCAAACATAGGTACAGTGAAGGAAATTGGTTCTTAGACCATTTTGGACTTGTCATAGTCTTTGACTATTTACTCTCTAGATAGAGTGTGGCCCTGTAACCACTACGAGAGAAACAGGCCCGTTTTTGTATGCATGTGTGCGTGACTGCTGTCTGACAATCGCAAAACGTCATTCTATTTATCTCTGTGGGCATACATAGGGATGCTAGCTAAAGACATTTATATCCCATTTTACTGGAAAAACTGATCATTAGGATTCGATTTAGTTGTTGTGAAGTGTTTGAAAAACTAAAAAGATACTCAATTCAAATTGGAATGGTTGACTTTAATGTTTTTGATTGACAAAATACACTCACCGGCAAATTTGCGCAACAAAATAAAAGTGAGACATGTTGAAAAGGTTATTTTTATGCTCGAGTAAAATGGTTTAAGTTTTCTTCCGCCGCTCGTAACTTTTTATCCATAAGACATACAAAACATGCATGCACAAACTGTGTGCAATTTGGTCTTGTTTATACCACTGATGGACTTTTTGTCGTAAAGTCAATTGTTGAGGAATTATTAAAAAATTGGCCAAAATTAATTAATTTTGGCAACATCAAGATGGCGGCTAAAACCTCCTCCCACCACCACAAGGTCGAAAACTTTGGTTTTTATTAGGACCCATTTATAGTCCAGTCTAGGTAGGTTTCTGTCTCACAGAAAAAATAAAACGCAAAAAAATGCTTAAAAATATAAATTAAAAAGATCTATACTCCAACTTCTGTAAAGCAGAAACCCTTACAAACTGGACTACTTATACGCGATATTTAGTCTGTCTTAATATAGTACATACTTATGTCAATTGTTTGTTTTAAACTTTCGCGACGTTCACACATACTGTATCAATCTAAAACGGGACTTAATCGCGTAAAAACATTACGAGCAGACTCCACGACCACGGCAATTGCAACACGATCGAAATGTTGAGGTATATAATGTTTTTACGCGATCAAGCCCCGTTTTAGATTGAGTATGTTAGTTAGTCAGTCTAATTAGTCTGTTAGGGAGGCTTCGACCGCGCTGTCTTACTGTAAGCGTGCGGTATTCGGCGCGGTGCAATAGTGAGCTTGTTAGTCACTAAGACCGTCTACTTAGTCGAAACACAATATCGTGTAGTCTAATAGGGCCTTGAACTACCTACAATATTTTTGAATCCACCAATAAAACAAACAGGGTACCAATATTCTATGCATAATAGTCACTAGCTATCAAAACATAGGATCCTACCTAAGGGCCCGTATTATGGCCACTTTATCCCGGTGGATAAAGCATCCGTCACTCTCGCACTTATATAGTTGGCAGAAAGTGGGAGATGTTTTGTCCACATTTATTCACATCAATAAACGTGACTATAATAGGCCCGCAGACCTTACACGATGTCTTGAAATAAAAGTACCTCATAAGTACACCCTTGCTTGGTGTTATTGTTATATAATCAATGTTTAGACTGGGAGCCGTTTAGGAAATACTGAAGTCAAAAAGTGTCATTTTCGCAAGTGTTTCGTGTCTCCATCCACCACCGCCTGGTCAGAAAAATATGTTTAATGAAAACATACTCGAGTAAAGGCCGTAGGTATTTCACGATAGTCAATGAAAAAAGATGTAGGCGGTAGCGTAATGCCATACTTCTCCGATGTGACTTACAGCCCGCCATACCGACGAGAAGACATTAATTAAATTACAACAACTGAACCATTTGTGCCAGGCAATTTTTTGCAGTTAATAATCGAAAATCACCATGCCATACTTTTCCGACGATTTCAAATAGCCGCCATACCGTCGCAACGGAGTATTTGTTTCCAAAACGATTTGTACCGATTTATTCCGATATTTCGAACTTTTTTATCATCGACCGCTGAAAAATATTAGGTATCGTCGGAAATTTTGAGGTTTTATTTAATAAAATAACATCGATAAACAGCACTGCAATGTACTCTCAATACAACTCGTCGAGAGCCACGCCGAAAATTCCGGGCCCTGGTTATAAGAGCCCTAAAGGATCGCCATGCCATACTCGGTACAAATGATTGGAAATTTTGTGTCCCTATCTCCCGGTCTAGTAGATAAGAAGTCAATCCTGACTCATTGTAAAACCATGAAGTTTCTAAATATTAATAATGTTGACAGCATTTAAACAATGCTGTTATTTAGTAATAATAGTTACTTTCACGCGCAAAAACTAAGATTAGCATTGTTTGCCGTCAGGATTATCATTATTCAGAAACTTCATGGTTGTGTAATATGGCATGATTGACTTCTTGTCTGCTTAGTGCTATATCAATTTGATTATCAGTCATTCATAGAATGATAACATTAAATTAAGGAAGTGCAGAAATGTATATACTCTAGTCTAGGATACAACAGCAATGAGCGATATCTTATCGGCAAGGTATTTTCATATCCAATTCACTGTGAGAAACTTTAATGGCGAAACTAAAGTGTCACAATAAATACTTAGTTAAGTAGTTTACGTTTGAACTCCCACTGTCCTTAAAACGCAATAACTTTCTTAACACGAAGACTTGGCCATTACCCAGCATAGTTCATACCTTCTGCTGGAGTAAATTATTTACTAGCCTCTGCGAGCGACTTCGTCTGTGTTGACCATCCCACGGGAACAGTTTTCGGGACCAAAGGTAGGTAGCCTATGTGTCAATTCAGGGTCTATCTATCTCCGTTGCAAATTGTATCCAAACTATTCCACGTCATGCCGGCAAAGGCGGTTAAAGGCTGTATCATTTACTAGACGCGATAAGTACCGGAGAGCATACGCAGCTTAAGTATTCATTTATTGCGAACTTTCCAATTAAGTTGATTGTCCAGTTTTACACCTAAAATGTTTGCTTCGTGTAACTCCCTTATTAGAGTTCCTTCGTAATTTATATTAATATAAGACATGTTCCCGTTCCAACTGCGAATCAATCAGAGTTACACTGCTCTTTACCGTAAAAGTTGCTTTGGTATGTCTCCAGTAATCTGTAATAAAATACCAAATGGCATATTAATATTCATATTCATTTATTTGCATAACCATGGAATTACAAGGTGGTCTTAAAAAATAAAAGTACATACATGGACCCTACTAGGGCATCGCAAATTGTTTAAAAACTAAGTACAATTATAAAAGAAATGGTTTGAGAATTACTATCTAATATTGCGTTCTCTTATTAATTATTCTGTATCTATTATAATTCTATTTTCTTAATATTATTTATTAATAATCCATAAACTCTTGCACAGAGTACGGGCATTTACAAATAAGATATGTTTTTAATTTATTAACAAACGTTACATATTTTTCTTCCTTAGAGATATCTTTAAGAACCGTGTTATAAATTCGTATGGACATTGCATGGGGACCTTTATTGTTCATTTGCAGCTTACATGGAGCAGAAAGAACTAACCTATCTTTGTGTCTTAAATTACGCGATTTTTGGTAGAGGTTGTTATGTTTACGCACGAATTTGCAAGTTTCTAATATATATAAGGATGTTAGAGATAGGATTTTTAATTTTATAAAGTGCGGTTTGCATGTTTCATCATTATTTATGCCAGTTAGTACTCTTATGCATCTCTTTTGCAGTAAAAATAAATCTTTTATATTAACACTATTGCCCCATAATATTATGCCGTATTGTAGCCAAGCCTGGGCAAAGGCGTGATAAGCACAAATTGCGGTCTTTAAGTCGGTGTTTATTTTTATTTCTCTGAGAGCGTATGCGAAACTAGATAATTTAGCAGCTACTTTTCCTACGTGAGCTTTCCAGTTTAAATGTTCGTCAATATGTATACCGAGTAGTGGGCAGCTGTTTACTGGTTGTAGTTTATCGTTATGATAGGCGTAGTTAATATTAAGAGCAGGTCTTTGGTACGGTCTGAATTGTATTAAGTTCGTTTTTTGCAAGTTTATACCTAAATTATGATCTTCAAGCCAGGACAGAACTTTATTAAAAATAGTGTTTAAATTATTGGTATATAGATAATCATCCTGTATATAGAAATATCATCGGCATAAAATAAGGCTTTTATATTGTTCGTGTTTATTATTTTTGGCAGGTCGTTAATATATAACAAGAACAAAATACATCCTAGAACACTCCCTTGGGGATAGAACACGTAGTGCGGGCCGTATGAGAACGAACTTTAATTATTTTGTTTGTTGTGTTATCTGTATATTCTAATTCGTCGATTTTTGGCGATTTTATAAATAAGACACAAACCAATCGTGCGCAGTGCCTCGGATACATATTCCGGACAGCTTATGCAACAGGATGTCGTGTTGAACTCGGTCGTAAGCTTTGCTCATGTCAAGAAGCAATCCAAACGCATTCTTCTTTTTTCCGATTAGTCCTAGAACTTCTTGTACAAACTCGTAAACTGTTAAATTCGTAGATCTGTTCCGTCTGAATCCATTTTGGCATTTGTCAAATATGTTCAATTTGTCACAAAATGAAGTTACTCGTTTGGCCATAATAGACTCAAAAACTTTTGAAAACGTATTTAGTAGAGCAATTGGGTGATAATGTGCAGGATTAGTGGAGTCTCCTTTTTTTGGAATTGGTTTTATGAGTGAAGTTTTTAGTAGATCAGGGAATGTTCCAGTAGAAAACGATTGGTTGATCAGGACCGTAAGAGGAGGTGTAAGCTCGTCAGCACATTGTTTTAGAAGTTTAGTGTTGGAGGTAACTCGTCGATTCCATGACTGGTTTTATTTTTGAGCTTTTGTATGCATTTGTAGGTCTCAGTCGGATATACGAGCGAAAAGAAGAAACTATTGGTGGCAGGATTTATTATAGGGCGACCGCGTGGCGTATTGTTGGATGTGTTCAACCCCACGGAGACAAAAAAGTTATTAAACGTGTTTGCAACTAAAAGAGGGTCTTGGGTTATTTTATCGTCAATTTTTAGGATTATATTTTTTTAACTTTTAGTTTTGGTTTTATTTCGTTGCTCTCCTATAATATGCCAAACTGTTTTTATTTTATTATTCGATTTACTTATTCTTTTTGTATATAATAACTTTTTTGAAATATTTACACATTTTTTTAACATTTTACTATACGTTTTTAAGTGTATTTTTAAGGCTGGATCATTTGATTAGGCTGTTAATTAATGCTTGTAGGTGATGTTTGTGTTTACAGGAGACTTTTATTCCTTTACTCAACCACTGTCGTTTTAGTTTAGGTTTTATTTTTATCTGTTTCATAGGAATGCATTTATCCAATAAACGCTTTATTTCAGAATTAAATCTTTCAACGTTATCATTCATCATATTTTGTGGGGTAATTATGGATTCCCAATCAATTTTTTGTTCAGCATGAAGTCACTTTTAATAAAATTATTTGGGAAAACCCTTACCGAACTACTGTTACGGAAATGTTATTTCTGTTAAAGAATTCTTAAGTGACAATAGGGTATAGTATCCATAAAACTATTTTCATGCGTAGGTAAGTTAATTTATAAAATATAACAATTTATGATTGTAAACTTTGACATTTAAATAGATATTAGCCCACTCAACATCTACCCTATAACTAAATTGTTCATACCGTGAGTAACTAAGTAGTTAATTATTGAATTATTAATGCATGCATGCTTGCGTAAAACTAGGTTTAAATTTTTTATTTGCTGCATAACATCATTATTTTGTACACTCAAGGTCCAAAATGAATATCCGCACAAAGTTGCAAAAATATGTACATATTTTTGAGACTTGTGATGTATACATATTGGTGACCTTGACTGTACACCTGGTTAAACAGTGATACGATATTATTTTTAAACAACCTGTAACTATAACCATATTTTGACAAATAATTAATTAATAATTCATTATAATTAAAATTGTAGTACTTACTTACCCATCTGCCGAGTGGAATCTTAAGAAAATGACTAGTGGCGAGGAGAGGTGGCCGATGAAGTTTGCCATAATTGTAAATAAAACAAAATATTTTTACTTAAAACTTTACTTATCCTATTCAAATAAATTAGTCTTAAATTTTAATGATCTTCTATACCAGGTTTGTAAGCGTAACTCCAAATGTCGGCTATGCACACGCTAGAATGGAATCTGTAGAACATGATGATAGGCGTGCAGAGGTGGCCGACAGCGAGCCATACGTACTTGCCGTAGAAGACGTAGCGCTCGTCGAGGCTCTCGGCGGGCTTGTAGGAGAACGAGTACATGAACCACATACACACGTTGGAGACGAGGAGAAACAGCACCAGCTCCCGGCCGGGCTTCGTGCGCCGGAGTCGGCGCGAGTTGCTGCAGCGCCGCAGACCGTCGATTATAAACGCTGTTTGTATTACCATTTGTAGTGACTGAAATAAAGAACCGGTGGATTAAAGTATTTATATGTATCTATCCAGAATTGCATGTCTATGGAGAGGAGGTCGTACTTCTGACACGAATGAGGATTTAAGATATTTAATCTACTACTATTATTATACCTGCTACAGTGTCCGGCCGGCCGGTCAATCTCGACACATTCCTTACACAACCATGAAGTTTCTGAGTATTGGTAATGTTGGCAGCAGTAAAACAATGCTGTTATTATTCATTCTAACACAAGAAATAAGTTTACCATCATTTTACTACTGTCAACATTATCAATATTCAAAACCTCCATGGTTATCCAATGTGTCACTATAATTATTCAGCATCGGCTGGACACTATAATTATTGCTACTTGGTAAAAATATAAACGGGTGTGTGTGTGATGGGTGCCTACTTATGTATATTTTTAGTTTATTTATTGTTAGCTTAGATTGTAATTATTTGCAATAAAGTACTGTAGTACTGTACTGTTTTTTGCACACCATGTTCGTCTTGTTGAAAAATGTTGAAAAAATAAAATAGCGGTAATGATTTAAAATTCTTTTGGCTCATTATAGTTAGGGAGGTGGCGAGCAAAATTTCGATAACCAGCACGTAACATGGCAGACGTTATTAATAGCGATAATTATACCCTAAGAAATATCAAGAACCTCGTCTGCCACCATGGTGGCACTGTGTTGTCAAATGACAGCGTTTGAAAAATGCAAAAAATAAAAGTTGTTCTATATTATGCGGACATGGCTGCCTCTTGGACTGATGTTTGGATTTCTTATGAAAATCAAGGAAATCGATGAGGCAGACGTTCAGGCCTCTGATATTCCAAAGGCAGACCATTTGATATCTCATGTTGCTGTGCCCTTGTAGGGCGTCACATGTATACCTCTAGTAGTTCCACCTGTTGTAACGTAATGTGACACGCAATAAATGATTTTGATTTTGATTTTGATATTTTTTTTCAACCCGACTCTAGCGCCAAGCTACATGTACAAAATTCTACGTCTACTTAATATTATTGAAAATATTTATTATAATCTATAGGAACGATTTTCGAAACACGTCAGACATATTTGGATTCTGTATGTTTTATTTTATATTTCAAACAGTTGTACAGTTAAAAATCAATGAGCAAAGTGTCTCCCAAATATTTTTTCGTATCCAGAGAGTCAAAATGAATCGAATGGGTGCAATGAGAACCGTGTGCGAATGACTCTGTAGAGCATTTTTTACATTTTTACGAATGTCTGCCTCTTCGATTTTTTTCGTTTCCATGATGATTTGACCATGAACCCCAGGGGCATACATGTGCAAAAGATATATTACCTTCCTTTTTTTAACAACTTCAGTTCGACATAGGACCTTAATTGACTAGACCAAATCAGTTCGTACTGATCTAAACTGCAATCCACCTCGATGTGAAACATGTGCAAATCATATACCGAAATACTCGCCAGCTCCCTAACTATTAGCTGACATATGAATGTGACTCGTGTATTTTATGTTATGACACATTTTTTTACGCGGATCTTTATTTCGCGACAGTTGCGACATCTAGCGATCGTATCATGGACTTACGAGTTTGTAACCGCGCTACAGCCGAAACCTGAAACCTGAAATGAGCGCCCCTTGCTACGATTAAAAGTAATGTTAACACTGAATCACAGATGGCGCTAAAAGCTGTGTTGAAATGACTCGTTTTAGGTAGACAAATTTTATATGTAGGGCCACTTGCACGAAAAAATCAACACTGGGTTAAGACACTAACTCGAGTTAAAATGTCGATTTTCGTATGGATCTGACGTTTACTAACTCGAGTTAGTGTTAAATTGTTGGTGCAAGTTGCCCTTACACATTATCATTCTAGACTCTATGACAAAATTTACGAGTTAAACATTTTTCGAATAAACATTATTTACAACACACAAAACGGGTTTCGGTACCAACAATCTGGTTGGTAATCTTAAAGTAACTGACTTACATCACTTATTTAATACCCATTATTCCACTAATTTTTTAAACGCGAAACTTCGTGTGTTATTTTCTTACTCCTTAAAGCTGAAACGGCAGGACAGCAAAATTTACAGGAAAATTTAGAATGGAGATATTAGCCTAAGCAACGAAGCCAAATATAAAAGGATAAACTCGTGTATAAGCGAATTTTGGAATAGTTGTAGCGAATGCTGTTTTAAACCACATACCTACTAAAAAGACTGACGAGTGGGGGTGGAGCTTATTTTTGTAAAGGTCCCTTTTTTAGTTTTTTGCAAATAAGTTGTAAACGGTGGCTCATAGCAAAAAATGTTAAATTACATGATTTTTTAAAGTTTTTTTTTGGGATAAATTTTTAATGTAATGATATATGGAGGGAAGAATGATTCCCGAAAGGTCAGTCGGGTTTCCACTGTAAGTCGGCCTTTCAAATGGGCTCGGGTTTTTTTGTGACTCTACCTCTTATAGTGAAGAATATTTATGCTGAGTATCAACATCTTACCTATTTGGTCTTCGTTGGATGGCGTATATGAAGGATGGAGTCGCGGGCAGAAGCTAATGTTTTTTTAAAATTATAATCCATTTTTTTGGGTATTTAAATAAATGTTAATTAACAAACGAAACTACGTAATTAAAGATCATCAGGCAGGCCTCAAAATTGGACAAAACAGTTTGGTTTGTATATAATTATTTAAGTACCTAAACCAACGGAGCATAGTTGATTCGCGATACTCACCATAACAATTGTGTCAATCATTTTGACTACATTCGCTATGTAAATTAAGGCGACCACTGTCAGCACAGTCTCCAAAAAAAAAGCCGGCACACAGATGTACAGCAGCACATCGTCGAGCCACGGGACGGGGTGCTTGTTGATATCCAGATTGTACGTCTTGTAAAACGCCCAGACGGTAGCGATGAGCAGGGTTATGTGAAACAACAGATACATTGAGTCGCCAATTGTATCCCCAATCATTTCTAAATGTCTGAAAGTAAATGGTATTACACATCAATTAAAATATTACTCTAACTTTTAAGTTAGAAAAAACAGATTCTTGCTCTAGAACCGAAGTTAAAGAAAGACAACAATCAACTTCTGCAATTTTTATTGCCAGTGTAACTATCGCTAAGGGATTCTTTAAGCGTAAGTTGAGTAAAATTTCTATATAGTCGACAACGGGTTACTAATGTCTTGAACAATTTTTTTTGGCATAATTCATCATTTCGCACAATCATCATTTGGCATAAAGTCTTTTTTTCTGAAACCGTGTACTTTTCAGGATTGACATAAAATAAACCTAACCTAACCTATTGGGTTCTATGCAATGGTATTTTAAATAATCCTGAAAAGTACACGGTTTCAGAAAAAAAGACTTTATGCCAAATGATGATTGTGCGAAATGATGAATAATGCCAAAAAAAGTTATGCCAGATGAAGGGAACCCAGTCGACAACACCAAATAACTTTAAACAGAAAACTCCATAATACTCGTTGTTTTTCGATATATGTTCTATGTCCGACATACTCTTGTCCGGTTTACATTATAAACTTCTTACACACTCCACGTAATGATTCCCCACATGAACACTTACTCATCACCCATGGTCGCGAAAACGAATCCAAGAATGATGGCAACGATCACCACCACGACGGCGAAGAGGCTCGAGATCAGCCCGCCCATGGCGTTGCGGCACGAGATGTGGATATCCAGGGGATGGGGGCTGTTCACGTCGCCGCTCACGTTCCTGGAAACAGTGCCCCAAAAAAAATGTTGATTATGTACTTACAGGACGCGCGCGAATTGAATGCAGTCGGGGCCTGAGGTGAAGCCCCGCCTGCAGTGTGCACTACACTGTATCGTGCCGTCCCGTACTAGCACATTCCTAAGCTCGGTATTCAATTCACGCGCGTAATGTACGGCCCTTGCAATAATAAACTTTAAACTAAGGGCCTGTTTCACAATCTACGATTAAAACTATGGGTGAATTTCAACAAGCGTCAAATTATCCTAATTTTGGTGGTATTTTTTATTTTCTTAGTAGGGTTTACAATTAAACGTTTAAGTGACGTCATTAGTCATTATAAAAACAGTGTTAAAATGGCCCTTTATTATACCAAGTGTTTTTTAAGATGTAACGATTTTACTAATTATGTACCACCAAAATTGTTATTATCCACCAAAATTACTTTTCTTAGAAAAACTCACGATCAATAATATCATATCGGGCTAATTAAAATATAATCGTTAGGGAATCTTCCTTGTTATTTTTGAAAATCCAAAACGTAAGTTTCTAATATAATAAATAATGATTATTTGTTGTTTAAATAATTTTGGTGGAGACCAGAAATTTTGATAATTTTGGTGTTTCGCAAAAGCCACCAAAATTGTACCACCAAAATTATAAAATTTAACATTTTTTAAAATTAAAAACAAATGTTTTAGTTTAACAAAAACTTAACTCGTTACAGTTAAAAATACACCATAAACATACTTGAAAAAACTATCATACAACAAAACTTTTTGCGAAATAATGACTTATCTAAGTTATCACGATTAATAAAGTGTATTTCATACCACCAAAATTAGATACTTATGTGCTTAGCGGGAAGACGCAGAAAGATGGTACAAATCTTTCACCGTCTATTGCTGGAGTGAAACTAAACGAACATCTGACGCTATATTTGTTTGTTTAATCACGTTTCGTTCGATCATAAAATCAATTTCAATATTCACCACCAAAATTAACTATTTCGCTTGGACAGTTTTATTTACACTGCTCCCAGTTTCCTTTTACTTGCAAATGCAATAATTGATACATTTTAAAATACCTCAACTAATAAGGAATACAGATAACTAAAATATAAGTCTAGTTGAGGCTTAATAAGTTTGTACCACGACATATCAGTATTTGCGGGAAGTACAGGACACGACACCAAAATTGATTTTGGATTGAAAATATTTTTTTACGATAAATATAATAAGTTAATAATAATTTTAACTTTGGCTCAATATGGTACTTTGAGTAAGATTATTTATAAAATAAATAGTTTTCCAATACATGTACTTTACACCCCAATTATCACGTCCGCCGCTCAAAAAATGTGGTTGAGATAATTACCCCTATATGACAGTTACATTCTTCGCTTTCCTTTTCTTTGTCATGTGAAGAAAAATACCCGACTCCCAACTCAATGCCGCCAACATAATATACAGGGGAAAACCACTTGAATTTGGAAAGTGGGAAATTTGTCTCTGATGGAAGTATGACCAATTGTAAAAAAAATTTTTTATTTAATTATTCATTTAATGCATTTGTTCAAATAGGCCTTCGGAGGTGTTACGGTGACAATACAATAAGAGGTCAACAGCAATATTGTTTTGCGTCGTAGAATACAGGCTCTGGTCATTTCAATGCAAATTTACATAAATACATGTAGGTATAAGTTGGAGATCCAGTATAAGAAATATATACCCTCAACTGTTTATTTTCTTCAACAGATTGCTAAATCGCAAATGGGGTACCTAGCTAAATCGTGTGCCGATGCCTTTTTTTTTGTATCAATATATATTATTTGTTATTCATAGAAATTAGCATGAGCTGCGAGAATAAGACACAATAAATTCGAAAATATAGATTATCTACTTTCCCCTCAGCACCACAAAATTGCCAGGTATAAACAGTTAAGCAAGCGTTGTTAGAATACCATAATCAATCAGTTATTTAATCGATGTTTGTATTAAATGAAGGATTATTTTATTCCCTAGCCGACAGTATTAGGTTGCCTTAGCAAAAGTTGGTCACATGATCACATCCATGGATACCTAGATTTAGATGTTAAGTTTGCGAGCGTGGTGAGTGACAGCGAAACGTTGCGCGCATCGCTTCCTCGGCACGCGAGTTATCTACGCAACCCATTTACGATTTATCAGTCTATATATTATGTAACATGTAATCTTTGACATCGTCAAATAACAGATAAGGGTATACATTTCTAATGACGGATCTTAGACTATCTGCCATTTCCTTACCTATCTCTCTGACTTGACTGAAATATTAAGTGCATTCGGATTAAACATTAAGTGAATCTTCTATTTATAAATCAATAATGTTACGACTCTGGGGTGTTATTCTCTTAAAAACGGCGTTCGGTCGTCGGTCGAATAAGTGAACGAGTGAACTGGCAGCAGAGCCTCTGTCGATACGATCGAACGTTCTTATTAGGCTGCCTATTTGAGAATTAACGCGCTATAATGTGTTTTGTACGCTCTGACGGGACTACTTAAACTCGCCGGTTTATATAAGTTGCGCCGCGTTCACTCGTTCACTCGTTCCACCGACCGAACGCCGTTTTTAAGAGAATAACACCCCTGGATTCGTCACGGTACCTATCATGTAGCGTAGCGTAAAAGCGTAGATAATTTGCTATGGCGATGATCCTCACCACACCTCCTTTGTCAACACAATGATATTACATGGTGACAGTTTTAGGTAAATTAGTCTGGATAAGTTTTGACGCTATTTATGGACGTTTATAGGTACGAGTGTCCATACGTTTGGGTTTGAAAGTATTTGGGATGTACTCACGTGTGAGCATATAAAGAGTGCTGAAATTCTCTCGCCTCTTCTGTGGAATGGCGACACTTTCCAATGCTCCTCCAGATCATAAAAAATATTCCAACTGAAATAATAATAATAATAAGCAGCAGCAACTTGCTCTTCAATATGGTTTTGCTGATTATGAAGTGCCGTACTATAAGTACACACAGGAGGCAGTTCTCGAAAATGGTCGTGTTATACGCTCTATTGGGATCGATCTGTCATCACGGACAAGACTATTGTCGCCAATAAGCCTGATATCGTGTTGACACATCGATTTCAACGCCGGGAAGTGCTCGTCGATATCACCATCCCACATGACTAGAACCTCGTGAAAGCTGAGAAGGACAAGTTCAGCAAGTAGTTACCTTGACTAGGGTCACAAGGTAACAGCCATGTGGGATGTTGACTCGACAATCATTGTCACGATAGTTGTTTCGGCAAACGGTCTCATAGCCAAGAGTCTCGACTAAAACCTTTAGAGACTGGCTAGATGGCTGGATCAAGGGCCAGATACAGAAGGTAATACTCCTCAACACGGTATGCATTGTTAGCTTGAGCCCTGCCCCTCTGCCGGCGGCATTCGTAGGTTAGGTTTTTTATAATGTTGATTTTTTGTATTCCCTATTAAACTAGTACAGTCTGTAAGCTCTTAGAAGATGCTTCGGCTTTGTACTAATCTCTCACTGGCTCTTAATAAGATCGTATTAGAGGTAGTGAGAGGCAAGTACAAACCCGAAGCACCTTCTAAGAGCTATCGCACTGTAGGTACCTACCGACAATTACTAAACAGTGACATTTAACAACGAATAAAAAATATATTACCTGTTAGAATGTTAAATTCCACAGTAAAAGGGTATAAATACGCGGAGTAGATGTCTAATATTCTTGATATATTTTCACCTGGTCTGCAGTTTACAACCGTTGGCATTGTTGCTAAAAGGAAAATTTACTTAAAGTTTAGGTTTTCGTGTCGAACAACATCATGCTAGGTATTATTTTATCGTATCTTGATGTTGGTATACATACTGTTAGTTGTATTTTTCTGACTTTGAGCCCATAAGTACGCCCTGAGATCCAATTCCGTCTCAGTGGTCACAGCCGACATCCATAAGCAAATATTTCCAGCTATTATATGTATAAATGCCACACGGGCTAAGGTCTAAAACAATTACCGAGTTTACTGTTAACGGAAATTCACAGGTTATGTTAACTTACTTCGTAAAACGGCAGATATATGATGTAACACGAGTATACTTAAAATCAATATTTAAAAAATATAGACGAACATCAGAGGATTATGCGTTTAGAGCTATCTTCCAGCCATCTTGTTGGTAACTACGATCTCTTACTTCATACAGCCAAGGACTTAGAAAACAGACTCATAGGAAGGCTTACGTATTAAATAAAGCTTAAACTATTTAAATAACAATTCAGTGAAATTAACGCACTTACCGCATATTTGATAATTATTAAATTCGAGTAGTTAAATATGAAGTATAGTTGAACAAAGCAATAAATGGACTCCAAAATCTGTATATATAACGTTGCGTGCATGCAATCTGAGTTAGAAGTCATAATGATGCTAATTTGCACAACTACCACCACAAGAACCGTGTGGACAAAATGTCCCAAAGCAAACACTGGAAAGAAAAAAAACAGTTCATATCATTTCCGCAATATTTCGAGTTTTTTTTATTTTTTATTGAAGTCGTTTTGAATATATTTAATATTTATAACTAATAATGGTCTTGTTTGCCGAGCTGCTCATTATAGATTTTAAGATATACGTGTGTGCATCAATATATAATTCCAAAGTATCCGTATACGCTATAGCCTCCCAATTACGAGAAATCCAGTAATAGAAAAAGTGAGTTTTTGAATAAATCGCTGGATACTGTTTGGTGTGTCGTCGGTATCTCGACAATGTGAATGTACAAAACCAAGAGCACGTGCGGGTAGATCGAAAAATTCACACAACTTGTAGATGTAAATTCATTATTCGATATAGCATTAGTTCGTCGTCGTGAACATTGTGTTACTTAAAGAGGATCGTAAAGCTGACAATTTCCTTACAAAATGTGATAACGTTTAACCTAGTCCGATTAAGTAAAATAAAGAAAAAAAACGGAAACGTACAAACTTAGCTTTGATTATAACATATTAAAAAATCGTGGAAATCTGACTTGATTTAGGGGGTGAGAAAACTTTTCACCCGGAGCTATATTTGTATGGAAATATTTTGACAAGAATCTAGAATTTACCGGCGGCGCCAAATTTAAGATATACACTCCCTGCGTATCTTCCGCTGGAAAAGCAGTACTTATGATCGATATGCTCCAACTTCTCCTCACGTGGAATAAATCCTGCAGCCATAGCACGGTCACCGCTGTCTCGCGAGGACGCTTCATCACCATTATTAGTATCAAACTGTCAAATAACAAATAATAATATAATAACTTACACACGTACACATTATTCACAGTCACACGTGTACATTATATGCAACTATGTTTCAATAATTATAACATAAATACATAATCTCTCTATATTGATCACCACATATTGTTACAAAAGAAATCTTGATGTCCCCTGAGATCACATTATCAGGATCGAAGCAGAGAAAGAGATTTTTTATAGTCTGGTTCCTCGAGATAGCCCAGTGGAGGTCCCTCCGCAAGTGGAACAAATGTCGGCAGACAATGTTCCTTTTCCCACAGACGGGAACCTAATTCCGGTGCTGACTGTATTTGATCTAAGAAAACATCACGAAAGAATGAGTCATTAAGATAATAAATAAGAAAGGAGAAAGAATCTCAGCTTCGAGAGGGTGAACAGGTCTAAGGATAGGTTTGAAGAGGATGATCATGACATGTCAGAAGTAAGGGATAAGGAACAGGGAACTAGTTACCAATGCATCTCCGCAGCTTCTACTTACTTGTTTTAAGCGCTCTAGTTCCAACAATTCTTCCGTGTATCTTATACTTTCTACTTGTTTTCTTATTTTTCTAGTGAACAGCTTAACGTCAATAATTAAAGTGCATAGTATTATAAAGCCGCTAGAAATAATGTAGAGGTTGAGTAGCTGAAAACATATAAACTTTAATATTGTACTCTCTTATATTATGCTAATTGTATAAATATAGGTATAAGACGAGAGACTATCCAAATTACAGTGCTACATGTAAAAAAGGTCCCTAGGTTATATACCTCACTGACTAATATTATATTTGGGTGCAATTTAAAAGTTAAACATTAAGCTCAAATCTTATTCTTACTCCTCTTACTTAGTCTTAGTATACATATTTTATTTATATTATTCTATATTATTATGTTGAATCAAAACAAAATATACTTTATATCCTGATTTAGATAGTTCCCGAGGGAAAAGCGACTAAAAAGTACTACTTAGACGCGGTTGTGGTCGCGGCACTAGTTTCAAAAAAAAAAAGAATTATCCACTTACAGTCGACCAGATATCAAAGTAGAATATACGTGCGCTTAATGAAATCCCTAAAATTACTAAGAACAATGAGTAGAGGAAGCCGAACACGTACGATAAGCGTTTTCTGAAACAAATAAATAATTTATTTAATTTAGGTTTTGATAGAATAGCTTTGCAATCGCAATAGGTATGATGTCTAGGGACAGGGGTGAGTCAAACAAACATCGAGTCATCATCACATTATTATTAGATAGCGTTATTATACTATTCGCTGGTCAGGGTTTTATCTACACACGTGTCATAAGTCTTCTATAATGCATTCAGTAAGCGTTGGCAATGGCCAGCATTAAAACGATTAATTTGACTATGTCAATTTTACTATCTGCGGTATTGTGGTCGAGGTGGGTGGTGTACGGTGGCTGTAACGTAATGTTCTTATTACGATATCAAATATGATAAAGTTATAAGTTTCAAATTTGTATCAAGTTTAAACTTAGGTAGGCCGCAATTCTAGTAACAAACGAAATTAAAATTTAGTCTAGGTATACGAAACGTCAGCTGGGTAGGTATGTTTTTAGTAGCTTAGTACCTATTGATTTGCACTGTTAGTAATGCAGGTCATTTGCCTTCGGATTCTGAAACCATCTTAGAGTACTTATAATTATGTCAGTAGTTAAAATAATGTAACAGGTATTTATTAAAAATCAAAATTGAGCCAGAAGCTACAGAAGGAAAAGTGCATCCATCATCGTTACTTGTCTGTTTGATTATAATCTTAAAATTAAATGTTTATGTATCTTCGATCTATCTCATTAAGTTAAGCGTCTGCGCACAAAAGTTAGTGATTGTTGTTTCTAGCTTTTAGATCAAAAAGTTGGCACCAACTATAAACATCTTCCCCAAAATTTGTCTTTTGATAGTATTCCACTCAATTACCGGGATTTATTTTATAGGGGAGAATTATAAATTCAAATCGAAATACGAAATATGTTTTGTGAAATACAAAAGGACATACAGAGTAATTGCTTTCTTCTCCTCTGGCGGTGTCGGTAGTGGAGTATCATGCAGGTCATGAAGAGAGTTAACTGATCCCACGTACATCTCGTCAGCTGTTTTTTACCAGCTGCAATTTCTTCTTAGGCAAATGCACCGAGCTAATACAATAAATAGGTAATATACGGGGTGTAACATGAGGAAACCGAATAATTTTAACAGCGTATTCCTGTGGTCGTAAGGAGCAAAAAATTTAATGTGAACCTTGTCGAAATATGATTTTTATTTTATAGCCAGTATGGAGTTGTAATGGAATTTCCGGTTCACTAATGTTTGACCAAAAAAATATTGACAAATGATCATTTGACAAACAACGTTTCACCAAATAATCATTTGGCAAACGTGACATTTGACAAAAGTATCATTTTGCAAAAACTCAATTAGCAAATGATCAAATAGCAAACACTACACTTGGTAAATGTGTTAAATAATAAAATGTCAATTGACAGTTTTCCATTTCACCAAATATTATTTCCTGTAGTTTACCTATTTCTGGGCAGAAAAAAAT
Organism: Acleris sparsana; assembly: GCA_923062465.1. NCBI lineage: Eukaryota > Metazoa > Arthropoda > Insecta > Lepidoptera > Tortricidae > Acleris > Acleris sparsana. The sequence continues at coordinate 13,030,276 of OV281289.1, forward strand.
AACCTCGAAGGCCAAGGCGGGAGCAAAGCTCCCGCCTTGGCCTTCTAACCTAACCTATCCGAGTCAGTTCTGCCCGGATTCGTCTTGCTCGTTGCATTTAAAATTTTGTCTGATAACTCCGTTGCTAAATGTTCATTTTGTCAAATAATTACTTATAAAATGTAAATTTAACTGTTGATCATTTGAATAAGTGAGCCATTTTTAAAATGACAACTAGTAAAATGATCAATTGGCGAAACATTTTTTTGCAAAACGTTGTTTGTCAAGTGTAATTTTGCCAAATGACTTTTGGTCAAACGGCAGGACACCGGAATTTCCAGTAGGTATAACTCCGTACAGGATAAAAATCCAGTATTTTAACAGTTAAAAAAACTTAAAAGATTTCTTTGCTTATAATTACAGACAAAACTAAGTAAATGTGATAGTTAGTGGTATTTTAGTGGTGGTAGGACCTTGTGCGGGGTGTGTCCGGATTTCTACCACCATCTTTTCATTTAACCTACTGCCAAGTCATATGGTCATAACTCATAACTAAGCTTGGGACTTTTGGGTGCATACCGTGGTTCTAGAATCCATGGAGTCGTCATATGTAAAAATGAAAATTTCGAACTCAAAGTCAAAGTATATTACACGTTTAACACAATCATATACACAAAAAACAAGCTACTGATAGTAAACAAAATAAACTAAAATAAATACTTTAAGTGAGGAAAACAAAAACGTCTTCTTCAATTGTCAAATATTACTCGTAACTTCTAAATGATAATGTAACGTTTTATTTTTAAACATTACTTTGACTTCGAAATAGTTATTTTCATAATCGTGTTATAATAGAGAGTTTTTTAGTCGAGTACCGTGTTTAGGGTACGAGATTAAAAAGCTTGATTATGACACTATTGTGAACAATACTTTTTGTACGAGTTCATTAAAATTAATAATTTAAGTCATTAATACAATCACCACCACATCGACATTTGTATCAAACCACGGCGTCCGTAATTGTTGCAGTACTGTGCTGTTCTGTTGGCTAAAAACTAGCCAATCACAAAACGTAGTTTTTTTTTTTTTTATGCCCTGGATACAAAAGCAGGTTTAAATAGATTTTTGACAGATGACGCGACGCTGCTACGTTCCGAAACGCCATAGATTGGCAATTTTGTATCGGATCGAGTCTCCTTAAAAAAGGACACATATTATTGAAATACGAAGTTTCAAATTTTTTTCAGTTGTCTTGAGCGTATCGAAATGGTTATTTCGGTTGTTTCGGAAGTGTCAACGATGAAAAGAGTGACGTTGCAGTATTCTCTATGAAATCTTAATACACAGATTTTAATCGACGAGTACAAAAAATATTTTTAACATTATGATGACTCCGTGGATTCTAAAACCACGGTATGCACCCAAAAGTCCTAAGTCTAGTCATAACTTTGCCGTATTACACTTTGAAAGTAAACATTTTAAACTTTAGTCGAAGAATAGACCACTAATCGGCATAATCACCGATAAAGGTAAATGAATGAAAATATTTAGAAGCAACCATGAAATTCTAATTAAATACCTTGGTCTGCGTTCCGGTACCCACAAAGTGTAATCTCCACTGTGACGTTATCGAAGGGTTGAAATCTTGATCAAACATATCAAACATCAACTGGTACATTTATAAACTCTGCTTGTAGACGACTATCATCGACTAATGTGTTTATATTTCAGCCGTTTACAACTCCGAGTTCGGTGAATGTTATCACTTATGACAGATAATTTTATCGCGAGATAATCGTGTACGTTACCGCTCTTTTATTCGGTCACCGTTGCGATAAAAACTACCAAATATAATTTTTAGAATCACTTAATCGTGTTACAAAACGATATTTTTTCTTTACGTGGCGAAAACTTGTCAGTCTGTTCCTATTCAGACCGCCAATGACAATAACAATTAGGGTGTCTGTCCACCGCACGCCGTCAACGACACGACAACGATAACGAGATTTTACTGGCCGAGATCAAGATATCGTGACGACGATTGTTTTTCCGCTGCGACGATATCGGTGGTTCAGTCAGTTTTTTGTACCTGCCGTGAGTGGTGGTGCGCAGAAATAAAACACACTAGGGAATAGCTGCGTTCAACCAGTGAACACTTATTATTCTGCTTTTTTACGTTGGAAGGCGTAGGCGATGCAAATAAAAAAAAATCTAATAAATACAAACGCGATGAATTGAGAACCTCTTCCTTTTTATGAAGTCGGTTAAAAATCTCCACATCAAGTAACAATTTCTTTGGTGCCAAATCCTCTTCACACTTAACAAAATGTCGAAGTCCAAGATACAGGGGCGATCGTTGAGGAGTTATTTTTGGTACTTCACCATCAGTTTTTTTTAAGAGATACTTTAGTTTAGCATAAAAGTAGCTTCATAATCTTAACAAAGAAATCTCATTGCTGCCCTTGAATCACTTATGATTAAAGAGTTCCGATGGTCCATCTCTGGCCATCATCATCAGTTCCACTTCTCCAATAGGTGCTTTTAGGATGGAAATAGGTACTTCTTACAGAAAATACCAAAACCGTTGTATGTGTGCCTAAAACCTTTGGGGAGTTGCTTCGATTCCTCATAGATCCAATCATCAGATCACGTCAACTTTACTATAGGACCACTCATGAAGTATGAATTTCTAAGCTAAACAAGAATTATCGAAATCGATTAAGTAGGTAAAAAGTTATGCGTGCGACCCTACGTTAAATAACTTTTAATTTTTGGGACAAGCTTTTGTTGCCCATTGTACTTTTTTTTGCACAGTCCTACTCCTCAAGACGATTCAAAGAACCCTAATACGACGGCTTTATCATGTGTAATTTAGGAGTTCCTATGGTCACCATCATCAGATCAGCTCGTTGGTGCTATATTATGGTATTGTCATCAGAACAAAAGTTTCAGCTTCATCGAATACCGGGATGTGGGTCTAATTTAACTTGCAAGATTTGACCCGTACAGACATACACACATACCTACATAATCAATGCCCAACGGGAAGGAATAGAAGGGAGCAGTGGGAAATTAATTTTACGCGTATGAAGTCGCCGGCGTCCTCTAAAATAACTCAAACAGGGTGCCCGGGAGGATTGCGAAAGATTTTAACCACACATTTCTGACGTCATAAAGAGCGATTTTGAGCGAGTTGCCTACAAAGTAAGATGCGTAACGTATGCGTAACAAAGCAAGATGCCTAAGAAATATTTTGCCTACAAAGCGATGACTAACTAGTATGATGCCTAAGAAATGTACTGACTACCAAGCGAGTTGCCTGAAAATAAAGATGCCTGAAAAGTATAATGATTTATTACATCTAATTTCTAAAATCGTTATTTCGCTTTCGAGGAGCTCCTATTTCTGAGTTATTTGGGCCTGCTGCAAAACTAACATAACCTAAACCTACCTATATAGGTAGGTGAAAAACTTAAGTAAATCACCTGTTGTATGTAGTTGTAACACATCTGTATAGACCATTTGACATTCTATATTTGAAATTTGACGTAAATTCCATATTAGTTTTGTGCACAACTACATGCAACAGGTCCTTTACTTAAGTTTTTTTAAAGTTTTTTTTAGATGTCCTGCTCGATAGGCATCTTAGATGAATTATTCCACGGAATAGAAAAAACAGTAGAAGTGGCATGAGCTTCGCTTAGTATCAGACCTTTTATTTATTTCCTGTATTAGAAGTATTATTCGCACAACTTTCGCGCACAAGCTATCGCGGCAAAATCTAAGCTAGGTTGCGCGGAACTCCGCATAACTATGTCACACGTTACACGCCCACTTAACACTTCTACTGTTTTCTCTGTTCTGTCAAATTATACCAATACGTCGAGAGTATTATGAAACCGCGATTATTTTAGGATTAGAATAGCTGTCAATTAATATGCACTTTGCCGTAAGTATATGGTAAACTTTTATCAGTAATCCCTTTCTAATCGCGGCTAGGTAATAATTGTGTCGTGTCTACCTATCGCTCTTTGATTTGCAAGAAGAGTTGAACCACGACTCGATTATCGACTTGATGAATTGTCTTATGTTAATAATAACATTTTAAATTCGATTAAAGGTTTTGTACAAATTTAGGTGCTTGGTTTAATTTCGTTAGCATAGGTACTCCTTAGATTAGGTCCGATAAATAACTGGCCGCTTAGAAATTTCCTACTTCATTCCTCCTTCATAGTGACATTAATGACTTTCATATTATTGCCTATGCGTCATTGATTTCAGCGCTGCAACTGTTTAATTTGTATAGCAAATTTGGTTGTTTTAAAGGTTAGAAGTAGTATGTATTCGCCGGTACTGGCCCCACCGCCGCTCCTCCCGAAAAAAGGTGCTCTGACGGCCGAGGGGCGGGCCTTCGCGGCAAAAAAAAAAAAAAAAAAATTTACACTTTTTTTCGGTGTTTTGGGGGCCATTTAGAGCGTTTGGGGAGGGTCCCGAGGCTCTCAGACCGCTCCTTTCCATACTTAGCAATAGCACCTGTATTAAATAGAAAAAGGTTATCAACTACCTGACCCTTTTTCTATTACCGGGCAAGCTCTCTATTGTGTGTGCGCGGGCGTTCTCGGGGCTTTTGTCTTGCACCCATCGACGCGTTTCCGCCTTTTTTATTGTCTGATTATGCACTATTAACTGCTGTTATGTGATTTTTAATTTACCTATGTGTTTTTCATATCATTTAATTAAGTAGCAATAGTTACTTTCTTAACATATTGTTCATAGGGTCATAGTTCTAACCTAACCTAACCTACGTTGTTGAAGTAAACCTAACATCATGAAACCTATCCTAACTTAACATAATTATCTAATGTTTTTAAGGATCATACTTCTAACCTAACCTAACCTAACCTAACCTAACCTAACCTAACCTAACCTAACCTAACCTAACTTGTTGAAGTACCTAAACCTAACATCGTGAAACCTATCCTAACTTAACATAATTATCTAAAGTTTTTAAGGATCATACTTCTAACCTAACCTAACCTAACTTGCTGAAGTAAACCTAACATCGTGAAACCTAATATAACTTAAAATACCTAGCGTTTTTAATACTTTCGGAAAATAAAGATGATTCAATCAAAGAAGTAGCTACACTTGGTTTTATATTTGAACAATCATACTCAACTGTTATTAAGCATCGCCTAACTTAACCTAAGCTAAGACCTAATTTAATCATAGCTTAAGTCCTAAGCAAAACTTAATTCAATTTACCCATGATAATCTTAGTAAACCAAGCTAAAATTAACATTTATTATCTTGCATATATTTCTAAATAAATTACCTACACTTAGGCTGATAAAAATATGGTGATTAAATGTAATTTAATCCGCGTACGGGTATGTATCTACCTCTAACATTAACTAACATTATCTATTCGTAGTAGATATATTATATGGGGTTCAGCTTCACATACCTACATGTTTAATTTTACTGTTACACAGTAGTATGTAAAACTAAACCGAAGCACGTAAACTGGTTCCGTCTTGCTTGATTCAAAATACCTACTATGGAGTATATCAATCTAAAAAGCCTGTACCGACAAGTTTTGTGTGCCCTAGTGAATGCTTTTAACGGCTTACTTGTTTTATTGGTAGCAGCCTATTATGTTTTATGATCACAAAGGATTCGTTTTATTATTTTGGGTTTTGATGAATAATACGGCGTCTGTTTTACCTATGAGTTCAAACTAAACCGAAGCACGTAAACTGGTTCCGTCTTGCTTGATTCAAAATACCTACTATGGAGTATATCAATCTAAAAAGCCTGTACCGACAAGTTTTGTGTGCCCTAGTGAATGCTTTTAACGGCTTACTTGTTTTATTGGTAGCAGCCTATTATGTTTTATGATCACAAAGGATTCGTTTTATTATTTTGGGTTTTGATGAATAATACGGCGTCTGTTTTACCTATGAGTTCAAACTTGTCAAAAAAGCCTGTACCGACAAGTTTTGTGTGCCCTAGTGAATGGTTTTAACGGCTTACTTGTTTTATTGGTAGCAGGCTATTATGTTTTATGATCACAAAGTATTCGTTTTATTAATTTGGGGTTTTATGAATAATACGGCGTCTGTTTTACCTATGAGTTCAAACTTGTTTCTAGAAAGTTTCTTAACTTACGAATGGTATAAAAGCGGTGCGCTATTGTATATCGGCAAGTATTGGCTACTCAACTGTGCTCGTTACCGGATCTCCCTGTACATATAGCAGTATATAGACTTAACAGTGTTGTTTCGTGCAGTGAAGTGTTTATACAAAGGGCTAATAATGGATGTGAGTATGTACAAGTATTATAACTTAACTGTGTGTCTTTTAGCATTTGTTCAGCGTGTTTTTATTAAGAGTAGGTATTGTAAACAGTTGTTTAATTTATTGTTTGATATTGTTGCAGTTCTCTGAAAATACTTTCAAAAACTATTACTACCCGGAAAATAAAGATGAATCAACCGACGAAGAAGGCACGCCTGGTTTTAAAGTTAAGCAAGCCATGGCAAAAAAGCGTTTAGCAAATAACATCGACAGCTTCTTTGAACATCCCAAGAAGAAAACTAAAGCATTAAAACGATCTTCGAATGTTAGTCAAAGTTCTCCTGACGGAGTGGGTTATATATCAACCGGACAAGATGACGGAGCATACGCTTCTCACTTGATTAAAATCGAGATATACGATATGCAAAAAATTAAAAACATTCCTCCCACTGAACACTGGAAACACGCTGATGTAAGATTAAAATTCTACACGTGTTCCGAAGAAGACATCCAGCTCCAATCTACACGTGATGTTATATTTAACATCACAAAGCAAGTAGCTTCTAAAGACAGTTGTATGAAATATTTTATTGACAATAAGAAACAGTGATAAAAAGTGTTTGTGTAGGTTAAACAAAAGCTTGTTATTGTATTACACCTTTCAAGAATTCAGCTTATTATCTTTTCTTTGTAAAATTACTTTAATCCCTAGATAAGCGTATGCAGGTACCTATTAACATGTTTCCCATTTCTTTTATCTTATCGCAATGTCTTACGCGGAATTTTTAAACTTGAATGAATAACTATTGGGTGTTCCGGATTGCAAAAATAAAGCATGTGGTGATTTTGTACTTTGTAATATTTGTAAAGATAACAGTCCCCACCTTGTTTTAGAAATGTGTAAATTAAACAAAAGGTTAATATTGTATTACATATAAAAATAAAAATCATATTTTCGTTCACATATTCTTTTATTTCACAAAAAATGTCTTAAACATATTTCTTAATATAAGATCATTACATAAAGAATTTTCAGAAAACAAACTTAGCAAATCTTTCATAGTTTTTCCATGAAATTTAAAATACAAATATACTAAACAATATTCACCACAAACTGAGGTAAAATGGTTTTGAAGTGGTTTATAGTTATAAAACCAACGCTTCGTATTCCTTTTTAAAAATAACTTATGATAACCTGAAGGTTTCCGGGCAAAGGAGTCAAAGTATTCCCCTATACCATTAATGTCAATATGTATAGCAACCCAGTGGGAGCCTGGTTTCGAGTCTGGGTCCAAATTACTTACAATAAAGACAGGAAGATTAACCCAAATAGGAATTTTGTTAGCAGCAAAAACGTTGAATTCAAACGAAGGGTTGATTTTTTTCATACAAAATTGAATTTCATTGGTATCCATATTTAATAAAATAAAATAAATGAATAAGTTGTTGATGCTGTCAACAATGGTTACAATGAAATAAAGTAAATAGGTAAAAACATTGTATTTATGTATTTACTAACTGTTGTAATCTACAGTTACATCACGATTTTTGTTTATTTCAATAATGTTATCAAATTCTGCATACACAATACAATTAATGGTGGAGGGTAGAGCTACATCAAAGCGAATTTCTAAGCGAACACTTCCGTGTCTTACAAGATTCCAGTGTGAAGTTGAACTAGCAGATAAATCGGGAGTTAAATCAAAACATAACAAACAATAACCTGCTCCATATTCAGTTCTGCTTATAGCATTACCTTCATTGTGAAAATGTATACCAGTTCCAGAAAATAAAGTGTGATATGACGATGCTATTAACCCAGAACCAGAACTAAATGATGGTTGTAATGTTTTAGAAGGAATTTCATGACCATCAACATATAAACTAAATGAATTCATATTATAGTGTTGAAAATTAAATGGATTCATAGCTAAATTGCCATTAAACCCCGAATTTGATACAAAACCAATAATACATCTTTTAGGAATTTGTCCGAGAAATATATTATCCAATGTTTTACCCTGTATCCCCGACGGTAATGTAAGCACCTTAACTTCTGCTCTTGTGATAGGATATTTTGCAGTCGTTGTTGCCAATACTTTTTGGTGTGCTAACAAAACGCTAGGATTAATTCGTGTCCTTCTTATAATGAGACTAGCATCCATTATTTGTACCTTGAATTTTTTATCTTGATGACAAATGAGATTAAATGATTCCTTGGAACGTACTAACTTAATACGTATTTCGACACCATTTATTAAGAATTTCTCTTGGTTAAATATGTCAGCGTGTAAATGACCAATCATTTCCACTTCCTTACTCTCTTTGACAAATTCTAGTCTTTTGTGAAACCCTTTGTTATTTGCATCAACGGTATCCATATGAGTTGCAGTATCCTCATACCACAATCCACAAGTAAGATGAGTTTCTTTGGCTGCCGGACCATAGTTTAGAAGATTTTCCATATAAGCACGGTAAGCATATGTATTGTTTGGGGGTGATATTAGTTTTTGATTTAAATATACATCTAGTTGACTGAAAAGGGAATGTAACCAGTTATTGACGGGTGCAACCACGGTATCTGGTTTTAATTTTGTACCATCCTGATTCAATATTTTAGCATTAATATGTAACATTGTGTGTGATAGATCAACATAGTCATCTCCTGATCCAGGAACTTGAAATTCGATGGGAGCATCATCACTTAAAGATGAAATTGGTTTGTAATGAACCCACTGTCCACTTTCAATACTTGTTTGAGTCGATGGAAGAGCAAATATATCTAATTCAGATTTTGCACATTCACAGGAATGACTATGTAGGAATGACATTATTTAGCTTGTAAATATATCCTCAATATTTTTGTTTTTATTTTTTTTACTTCCTCTTCGTCTCGATGCTTTCAATGTAATGAGCGGTTCCCTTCTTTTAGATGACATTTTATACCCAGATCCCGACATGAGGGAATCAATTTTTTCATCGGCTTTTCTTTTTAAATTAGCACTTGCCTCCTTGAATCGTGATCTAATCGAACTATCCATAGGGCGTGAATTTACCATATCTGATAACAAACCAGCGCCTGCACCTAAGGTTTCTTTTCCAATGGTTTTCAAACCACTAGATAATAAAGGGAGCACTGATCTAAATAGCCCTCCCAAAAAACTACCTATACCATGCCCTCGTTGAAATGGAACTCCTTTATAGACAATTCCTACACCAGAGCCGGCCTGATGCGAATAATAATGCTGGTAAGGACAAGAGACTGAAGATCTGTTATAATTCATTTTACTCGTTGAAAGTGTAGTTTCACGCAAGAGCTACCAAATTGGAATGGTACATTAACACCAGTAGTTGTTCTTATATCTATTTCAATAGTATCGAACTCCCTACGTAAAACCGGTACATAGTGAGCGGGTGAGAAAATGTGAGTTTTATATGCACCATAAATGAACTTAGTTGGATCTAGTGGTATTATTCTAAGCAATGCTGTTATAACATCCCCAACTACTTGCGGATGAATTATATCGGTGTAAACAAATATTTGTGGTGGTAATCCTAAATATAAATTGGCAGGGTTTTTTCCATATGTAATTTGTTTCAAATTTGATCTCGGTTTGAAACCCAGCTGGAGACTTAGTATCGGGGTTGTTATGATAGAGGTTATTTCATTATTTGTTGTTGTTACTCCAACCATTTTTGTCAATGTATCATATCTAAATTTGACATTATTTTTTAGTTGTGGGTTCTCATTAAATGCTTGAAGGAAATGATCAATATTATCATATGTAGTGGCTGGTATATGGGTTTTTATATCAACAATTTTCGTTGATTTGTTGTTGGGTGATACCACTTTTTTCTTTATGTAAATTATATTTTCATGATCTTGAACATTATACATGGAACACGGGTATTGAAATTCCACTAATCCAACTACCCACTCCCCTTCTAATTTTATGTTCTTAGGTAATTTAGTCAGAAAATGTGCAGTTGTGTTGTCAGTATAGTAATCCGTTGAACTGTTGCTCAACAAAGTTAAATAAAAACTGTTTTCATTCATATTTTTTTCAAGCTTGATGCAAGTATCCAAGAGTTAAATTTATTTGGATAACCTTGCCACTTCACTAGTATTTCCTTTATGCCTCTAATATGACGCGAACGTATTATTTTATCAATTTTATACTCGGTGGAGGGGAGGTAAGTCACCTTTTGTAACTCTTTAGAATAAAATGTACCAATGATGGGTTCACCTTGCAAATCCTTTAACATATAAACAACTCGTGGTGATCTGTAAATAACTGAATTAATTATAAATATTTCATCACTCCAATTACTTTCATAACCCTTTTGAAATACATGTTTATATTTAGTTATTCTAACATGATCGCCTACATTCAATTTTGAGGTTTCCAATGAAATTTGCCTATCTTTTTTTCGATAATATAAATTATTCCAAACGGTCATAATATTATTAGAGTTAACATCAATTGGCCGCATTTTAATGCTAGTATGATAGGTATGATTGTAAGAATGAAGAAGATCTTGTAAAATATCGGTGTAATTATATGTATTATTATGAGTGAAGTAACGCCACATTTTCATTTTAAGAGTTCTTTGGAACCTTTCTACTATACTTGCTTTAATGTCGGGATTATTAGTAGTATAATAATTAATGTTTTTGCTTTTAAAGTAATCTCTTACCACCTTTGAAACAAATTCTGTACCTTTATCAGATTGTATATGACGAGGAACAAAGTTGGCTTCAGTAAATATGCTTTCAAAACATTCTTTAACTGTTGATGAATCTTTCTTTTTCATAGCCCTCGCAAAAGCATATTTACTGAACACATCAATAACACAAAGAATATATTTGTATCCATGGTTATATTCAGTATATGTACTCATGTCACTTAGATCAGCTTGCCAGAGTTCATTAAAGTTAGATAGGATATATCTATTTCTGGTGAATCGCTTATGAATAGGTTTATGTAGCGTATACGTATCTTGAGATTGTAGCCATTTTTTTACTTCCTCTTTGTTCATTTGTTCTTTCATCTCCTTCGCTATATTATTTAAACTACTGTAACCAGCTGGATTGGAGACATCATAGTAGATTCTATTAATATCTAATAAGGGGTCCATTTTTCCCAATCTATTTTCTTATGTTGACGCTTAAGTACTCCTGTGGTAAGTGGTGTAGCTCTAAGTTTTTCTTTATCTGTTGATGATCTCGTACTTGTAGATGCAGATAATGGTTCAAACGATTGAGCTGTTTTAATGAATTCCAAGTTTGCGGGATTACCTATGCAGCTTAAAGGAACTCTTATATCTCTTAACAGTAACGCAAACTCTTCCCATCCTGTTGGTTTAGGTCGTTTAAGAGATCTAATCGTGTCGCTGACCAGATCAGTAATATTACTATTTGAAATAGTGCGGTTGTTTATTACAACTTCACCAGTTGGCTTCCACCAAATTTTTGGTCTACTCAAAACAATGTAATCCAACAAAATTCGAGTTTTTTTCTCATATGATTTGGGTAATATATCTATAATTTTAGATGGACTAATTGGCATCGGTTCTGGATTTGTTTTATCAATCGGTGTAACTGGTGTAGTAACATCTCCTTCTCGCAAAGGTGGAGTTGCAACTGAGTCATTATATTCATTAAGCTCCTTTTTGTTTACTTTTGACTTTAGATCATTACTTTCGTTGTTGACTTGAAGCTCCCCCTCCGTTATGATAGGTATTTTAAACGGTTTTCGATCTGTTTCAATAAAATGTAAAAATCGTTGCAATGCTTGAGAATATAATGTCCACTTTTCACGATCATTCATTTTACTTTTAAGGATTTTTTGCATCTCACCATCTAGGCGGGATGATGAATTTTCAGGTAGACTCTCATTGCGTTTCAGTCTTTCAATAAAATCTGATTCAACTAATAGCATTTTTTTTGTATTTTCCATTATGATTATGATAATGAGTTTACTAAGGCACTTAAAACTGCTCCTAATATAATAGGTAGAAATGCACCTCCCTTTTGAATTATAACGGTTTTTCTTATTTTATGTTTCCCTTTTGAAATTAATTTTCGCAAGATATCTTTATGTTTTTTTAATTTAGATTTTTCTTTTTTTTCTAATGGAATTTTTCCATTTAGAACGTTATAAATGCACTCGCAAATAATGTTGATCTCATCGTCATCACAAGATTTAAGTAACGCCGTGCGATATTTTGGTTTTAGCAACTGCAATGCTTCAAGTAAATGTTTATATGTGTTTACTCTCGCATGCATCATGTAGAACTGACTAAAATTTGCTGATTTTTATCGTATTTAAACCCCTTTTTAGGGACATACACAGTGCAATGCCCATCAAACGGAAATATTTTTGTTTTAAAACGACATATGTCATTTGTATTTTGTTTCAGATCAATCATGAGGTAACCATGTGGTTCTTGAGTAGCATCTTTGTAGGCTTCATCTACAAATTTTGGGTTTTCTGGGTAAACTTGTCGTGACAAGTAGCGTATTTGTGTTTTGTCCCTGGGATTCTTAAAATATACAATGTAGCTTGTATTCAGCGAAATATCACGTTGGCCTTTCCCCTGATGAAATATGTTTTGTGTAATATAAAAAACACTTAAATGTCTATGATGACTACCTTTTGTAAAAATGTCTACGATTCGTCCATCCGATTCTCTCATCAGATCATCTATTATAAGAAGCTTAGGTTTCTTCCCATCAAACATTGAAAAATCTGGTATTCCTTGACTATAATTTACATTTTCCAGATTGTAAAGAGGCTGCATTTCATCATAACACCAAATAATTTCATCAAATACAAGATTACATACTTCTTTGGAATTATTTAAAAAGTTTGTTACAAATTGAGTTTTACCACACCCACTCGGACCAGCTACAATGGTTGTGAAAGGATGATAAAAATGTATCATAATTAAAACTAGTAATACGTGTTGATATGTAAACAGATAAAAGTGAAATGATGTAATATTATGAGCTCAATTACTTTTTAAATAAATCAACTAAAACAACGGTAAACACCTTTAAAAAAAAACAAAGATATCATTGTAAAATATGTTTTATTTCGAAATTGTCCGTTCTTTTTTAATCTACCAGCGCTCCGGAAATGAACATCATTGTTGAGAAGGAACGCCGCAAAAAACTCAACAAAGTTTTTTTTTATACCAACAATAAAAAAAATTAATAGTTGAACTAAAAACTAATTTACATTATCTACAATTAGTACCCCCACCACATGCTTTTTTGATTCAGCTTCACCAACCTATATTTACAAAACTTAAAATTAATTTACATTTCTACAATATAAGTACTTAATCTTAATTTACATTTCTACAATTAGTAGCCCCACCACTTGTTTTTTGATTCAGCTTCACCAACCAATATTTACAAAAACTAAAATTAATTTACATTTCTACAATTAGGTATACAAAAAATAATGATGACATTTTTGAATGTTCTGTGATTATAAATTACATGCCAAATTAATTTTGTGATGATTGATGTGGTATTTTATAATGTCCCCACGCAAGAGTGTCCGAAGAGTTTTCTAACAAGAATCGTTTTGTATCATTATGAGATAATGATACTTTATTTATGTTTTGGGTAAATATTACATGTTTTATTGATTTAAATCTTAGCATTTGGCCATGTTGTACATTTTTTTCAAATAAACACTTTTTATAATCGTTGAGAGTCAGTTTTTTAGTAACACATTTATTTACTCCTTTGGCTTTTGATATAAGCCCATGATTTTCAACGTCTAAAGCATACATTTTAGATCGTAGACCAACAAACTCTTTAAAAATTTTACCATTGTTTTCATCTTTGAAAAACCCTAACCGCTTTTTATTTAATAATGGTAAACCATATTCATTGTTCGATGGGTAATCTGATGTATCAAAATATAAATCAAGGTCTGATTTTATGTCCTCATAATAGTTTTCCGTGAATATTTGATATACTAAACTATCTGTATCTGTATAAAGAAGCCTTAGATTTTCTTGATATTTTGTTTTCATGTAGTCATAATGAAATTTGTACATGAAAGTTTTCGATATATCTAAAATGCAAAATCCTAAGTAAATTGGTTTATTATAAAATATTTTAGTTTTATTCAATTGGACAGCAGCTAAGTTCTCCGAAAATATTGATAAACTGTGGAACTCAGGTTTGGCTATCATAGTTTCAACTCCCTGTGATTTCCCATGATTTTCCCAATGATTTAGCAATTTTACGTTCACATATTTCAAAACGTTTTCCATGGTCTTACCAAACATTGAATTATTCATACTTTTATAGTGGTCTTTATCAGAATCACAAGTTGCTTGCGATCGCATGTGAGTGTTTAAATCTATGTAACTTTTTAACCACTTTGATTGTTCAAATCTCAAAATGCGGTGGATTTTAGTTAATTTCAAACCATTCTTCAAACATTGTTTTAGATTTCTATAATGTAGAACATAATTCGTTTTCCCATTTAAATTAGGAATTAATTTTTTTTCTTTGGAATTCCCTAAACAAACATTTTCTGGACAGAATGGCAAATCCGAATGAGAGTCATGCAATTCGTTGGGGTATTCTAGATCGACTTCTAAAATGAAACCATGTTCGGCATCATCAGAAACATTGAAATCAGTATCTACATTCACCCATTCAAATTTACCAGTAGGGAGACATTGAGACATAGCCCACCCATAAAGATTATTTGCATCCAAGTACATAAGATATGAAGAAGGAATATTTTGATCATAATCTGCCATAAATTTATTATTAGCTTTTGCGTGCCTTTTACTACATTGCGAGATGCCACCTCGAATATTTTTGGTTATGAAAGCTATTTTATCAATGTCGGTTAAGAGTTCTAGAGTTATTTTTGTGGTTTTTAACATCGCGTCCCAACTTAATCCCGGAGCAGTATAGTAATGGGCTGGATCTAACCCATATGTCCTAAGACATACATTTCTAAAATTTTCAAATACGTCGGTTAGTAACAAAACATCAGTTTTTAAATATAAATCAGAATAATCCCCCATATTTTTACAATTAAAATGAGTCCAAACATCTCTCGCATGTTCATAATCCTCATCCGAAATGTTGCAATCAGCCAGGGAACTGTAGAATTTATCTTGAGAGGGGAGAGAAGTTAACTTTAACGTGTCATATGATGTCATGTACTCATATGGATAGATACCCTTTCGTATTAATCGTTTAAAATCCTCTTTACACGGAAAACTCAATTTTAATTCACGAAATTGTTCAGGTGTCAGGGTTTTGGCTAATTTTTCAAGACTACAACTCATAAATTTAAATGAATCAACAAATTTTAACTTGATTGTGCGATTATTTATTTGCAAAGATTTGGAAAAGGAAATGTATTTCTCTTTGTTCTCTGGTATCAACTCAATGTCGCCTTCCTCAAATCCAAGCCCATGTACTATAAAATGACTGTCATAGTTGCTCAAATTATGGAAAAATACAGGTACAAAATTAGGTGCCATGTATTTTTCAGAACAAAATTGATGTGCTACTCCTTCATAAAAACCTGTATGATGATTATAAGAAATAGTAGAATCACCATTTAATTCTTTATCACAAATGTAGCACGTGTTGCTCTGTGCAATATCTAAATTATTTGCCTCAGATAAAGGCAAAGGGGTTTTTACAAAGGTATTGCTCCTACAAATGTTCTCTAAATCTTTTTTAATGTATTTCATGAATGTTTGCGCACAATCTTTACCTTTGTATGTTCTATACATAGATAGCTTATCATCATAAGAACACTTTATGTAGTATCCAAAACTATATACCTCATGTTTTTGTACATTTGTTGTAGAAGATGTACTAGGATTGTTGAAACATGAAGGAATTGGATTTAAAAATGCCTCAAAATCGGCATAAACAACAAAAGGTACCTTTAATTTTCGATCATAATTATTGAAGGTAAGTAGGTTAGATGATACATTTTCATTGAACCAGTTTTTCCTTTTATCCTGTTCTGAAGGTAACTTTGTACAAACATGGAAACAGTCGTTTCTTTGATGATTTATTAAATTTTCATTTGATGTAAAACTTGTGAGACAACCATCACAAATATGTACAGCATGTTGCATATTGGATAGTTGTTTAGATACTAATCTTGATAAATTTTTGATAAAGCAATAATGTGCTTCACTACCTTTGGTTATATATAATAAGTTTAAGTGGGTAACTTTTTTACATTTAGTTAAATGTAATGGTCCTATAACTTCGTGTTTTTTACTTTGTGCATTGTACTCAAGCCCGAAAACATTTATGCTTATATTATTGATTTTTTCAAATTTATGAATATCAGTTAATTTAAATGGGAAAGTCAAATTTTCAAAGTTTAATTTATGTTTATGCGCTATATATGAATTCAATTTGTTTGAATGATTGTTTGTGGGTGGATATAAGCCTGACAATATGCTCCATCTAAAACATTCATGATCATTGTTTTTTACATTAATAACTGCCTTTTTATTCATTATATCTCGCGGCAATTCTATATAAGAAGAACCACGTAATGGGTTAAATTTATTAACATTCACATCGAGATGGTTGAATTTTACTAAACTCCAACCACTATCTTTCCTTTCAAAGTTAGATAATCTTGTTAAAATTTCGTTAACTATAGTTGTAAAAATATCATTTTTGTCACTGCTAAGATTCACTATATTGTTACTAAACTGAAAATCAAACGTATTATGTAGCTGTTTGGTTACTTGAGTAAAATCTGCATTGAGAATAAAATTTACTTTTAAAGCACAGTGATCAGTAAGTGATCGATCCAATAATGTAAAGATTTTTTCTTTATTTTTTTGTAAAATTATTTCGGGGGTAAATGAATTGTGAACATTTTCACTAAGCAATATTCTATAGGTAGCCACCCTATTCCTAAATGCGTTTTCAATCAACTGCACGTTAACCCACTGAGTGTCAGATCTTAAAACATTATTTTTGTGTATATTGCTATTTAAATGATTGGAGAAATATCTTTTGGACACAAACTTACTACACACAGAACATTCAATATTATCACTATTTTTTGTACTTACATTTTCATCTAATATCGATACTGCATCACGACTAGTTGAAGCACGAGCTTTCTTTGTGGGCACTTCTTCTGCTTCCGACACCGTAGCTGTCCTTTTTACTCCACGCCCGACTTGAGAAGATCTACAAAAAATAAAAAAACGAAATTAAACACACCGTATGTATTAATAGCAAATACAGACTTGGGGTATAATTGGTTGCGATATTATACTAACTTAAATCTTGACTACATTGTTGGCAGTATGCTTGCATTGTTAAAACTCCATCAATCACATCCGACGACGAATTGTTCTGTTTATCTTTAATGTGTCCATCACATGGTGTAAAATAAGGTCTTATATCAGCATCTTCTAAAAGTGTGGTTGGTAATTGATTTGATATAAACCACAGCCGTATGCTTCTATGGAAATTAGCTATAATAAACTGTTTGCTTAAACATTCAATTTGATCACGAGCTAAATTAATAATGATGAACACCATGATGGAAATAAACTAGCACTTAGTAACTCAAACACTGTAACCCAAACAATGAATTATTTTGCAACGGACACCACATTTATAAAGGGACACCCCTCCTAACTGTTTCAATAACAATAAGATCAAGTCACAACGAGTCAGAAACTCATCCTTTGATAAGTATTGCTCAAGCACTTTTAAACAGGTTAGAACAGGAATATTTAAATAAAAAAATATAACTTACGCCTCACGATGAAGTTGGCTTATAAGTTCCCCGATGCCGTGTAATTCTTGATCTTCTTCAAGCTCCTCACAGAGCCTGATGAGTTCATGATCATAGATATCGCAGTTCAAACTATCCATTGCGAAATGAAAGCAAGAACTAGCTAACCCTATACTGATTCCCTAAGTTTAAATAGACCCAGTACAGGTAGGTGTGTGATTTCTAAAACAAGGTGGGGACTGTTATCTTTACAAATATTACAAAGTACAAAATCACCACATGCTTTATTTTTGCAATCCGGAACACCCAATAGTTATTCATTCAAGTTTAAAAATTCCGCGTAAGACATTGCGATAAGATAAAAGAAATGGGAAACATGTTAATAGGTACCTGCATACGCTTATCTAGGGATTAAAGTAATTTTACAAAGAAAAGATAATAAGCTGAATTCTTGAAAGGTGTAATACAATAACAAGCTTTTGTTTAACCTACACAAACACTTTTTATCACTGTTTCTTATTGTCAATAAAATATTTCATACAACTGTCTTTAGAAGCTACTTGCTTTGTGATGTTAAATATAACATCACGTGTAGATTGGAGCTGGATGTCTTCTTCGGAACACGTGTAGAATTTTAATCTTACATCAGCGTGTTTCCAGTGTTCAGTGGGAGGAATGTTTTTAATTTTTTGCATATCGTATATCTCGATTTTAATCAAGTGAGAAGCGTATGCTCCGTCATCTTGTCCGGTTGATATATAACCCACTCCGTCAGGAGAACTTTGACTAACATTCGAAGATCGTTTTAATGCTTTAGTTTTCTTCTTGGGATGTTCAAAGAAGCTGTCGATGTTATTTGCTAAACGCTTTTTTGCCATGGCTTGCTTAACTTTAAAACCAGGCGTGCCTTCTTCGTCGGTTGATTCATCTTTATTTTCCGGGTAGTAATAGTTTTTGAAAGTATTTTCAGAGAACTGCAACAATATCAAACAATAAATTAAACAACTGTTTACAATACCTACTCTTAATAAAAACACGCTGAACAAATGCTAAAAGACACACAGTTAAGTTATAATACTTGTACATACTCACATCCATTATTAGCCCTTTGTATAAACACTTCACTGCACGAAACAACACTGTTAAGTCTATATACTGCTATATGTACAGGGAGATCCGGTAACGAGCACAGTTGAGTAGCCAATACTTGCCGATATACAATAGCGCACCGCTTTTATACCATTCGTAAGTTAAGAAACTTTCTAGAAACAAGTTTGAACTCATAGGTAAAACAGACGCCGTATTATTCATAAAACCCCAAATTAATAAAACGAATACTTTGTGATCATAAAACATAATAGCCTGCTACCAATAAAACAAGTAAGCCGTTAAAACCATTCACTAGGGCACACAAAACTTGTCGGTACAGGCTTTTTTGACAAGTTTGAACTCATAGGTAAAACAGACGCCGTATTATTCATCAAAACCCAAAATAATAAAACGAATCCTTTGTGATCATAAAACATAATAGGCTGCTACCAATAAAACAAGTAAGCCGTTAAAAGCATTCACTAGGGCACACAAAACTTGTCGGTACAGGCTTTTTAGATTGATATACTCCATAGTAGGTATTTTGAATCAAGCAAGACGGAACCAGTTTACGTGCTTCGGTTTAGTTTGAACTCATAGGTAAAACAGACGCCGTATTATTCATCAAAACCCAAAATAATAAAACGAATCCTTTGTGATCATAAAACATAATAGGCTGCTACCAATAAAACAAGTAAGCCGTTAAAAGCATTCACTAGGGCACACAAAACTTGTCGGTACAGGCTTTTTAGATTGATATACTCCATAGTAGGTATTTTGAATCAAGCAAGACGGAACCAGTTTACGTGCTTCGGTTTAGTTTTACATACTACTGTGTAACAGTAAAATTAAACATGTAGGTATGTGAAGCTGAACCCCATATAATATATCTACTACGAATAGATAATGTTAGTTAATGTTAGAGGTAGATACATACCCGTACGCGGATTAAATTACATTTAATCACCATATTTTTATCAGCCTAAGTGTAGGTAATTTATTTAGAAATATATGCAAGATAATAAATGTTAATTTTAGCTTGGTTTACTAAGATTATCATGGGTAAATTGAATTAAGTTTTGCTTAGGACTTAAGCTATGATTAAATTAGGTCTTAGCTTAGGTTAAGTTAGGCGATGCTTAATAACAGTTGAGTATGATTGTTCAAATATAAAACCAAGTGTAGCTACTTCTTTGATTGAATCATCTTTATTTTCCGAAAGTATTAAAAACGCTAGGTATTTTAAGTTATATTAGGTTTCACGATGTTAGGTTTACTTCAGCAAGTTAGGTTAGGTTAGGTTAGAAGTATGATCCTTAAAAACTTTAGATAATTATGTTAAGTTAGGATAGGTTTCACGATGTTAGGTTTAGGTACTTCAACAAGTTAGGTTAGGTTAGGTTAGGTTAGGTTAGGTTAGGTTAGGTTAGGTTAGGTTAGGTTAGAAGTATGATCCTTAAAAACATTAGATAATTATGTTAAGTTAGGATAGGTTTCATGATGTTAGGTTTACTTCAACAACGTAGGTTAGGTTAGGTTAGAACTATGACCCTATGAACAATATGTTAAGAAAGTAACTATTGCTACTTAATTAAATGATATGAAAAACACATAGGTAAATTAAAAATCACATAACAGCAGTTAATAGTGCATAATCAGACAATAAAAAAGGCGGAAACGCGTCGATGGGTGCAAGACAAAAGCCCCGAGAACGCCCGCGCACACACAATAGAGAGCTTGCCCGGTAATAGAAAAAGGGTCAGGTAGTTGATAACCTTTTTCTATTTAATACAGGTGCTATTGCTAAGTATGGAAAGGAGCGGTCTGAGAGCCTCGGGACCCTCCCCAAACGCTCTAAATGGCCCCCAAAACACCGAAAAAAAGTGTAAATTTTTTTTTTTTTTTTTTTGCCGCGAAGGCCCGCCCCTCGGCCGTCAGAGCACCTTTTTTCGGGAGGAGCGGCGGTGGGGCCAGTACCGGCGAATACATACTACTGTTAGATTAAATTAGAACCATCAAATTAAAGTTGTTTATGTGGACCGCTTACTTAAAATTCACGTTCTAGACTTTTTTAGGTGATGTAAAATATATCTGTACCTTTAACAGAAGTTCTGACTCTCAGCAGGTGAAATCGCGTGCGGAAAGGAAGTTATTAATATGACGTTGATAAATACAAGTATGTAATTTTATAAATTTGATTTAATATGTA
The DNA here is from genome assembly GCA_923062465.1 of Acleris sparsana. Lineage (NCBI taxonomy): Eukaryota > Metazoa > Arthropoda > Insecta > Lepidoptera > Tortricidae > Acleris > Acleris sparsana. Next base: position 13,051,639 of record OV281289.1, read on the forward strand.
AAATGTAATGAATTGTTTAAATATTAATAATATCTAGTACATATTTACATAACAGTATTATTAATAACATTTAGGACAATTCCATAGGTGACAGAATTCTCTAAGTTAAATTGATTAAGATTTTCTCCGTGACTTTGGTCATTAGTACCTAAGTAGTTTGAAACTTTTAATATGTCTAATATTTTTAAGAACGCCTAAAGCTCTTGCTGTTTAACAGTCAACCGAATACACGATAAAATAATAAAAAAAAACATTAATCAAAACGTTGAGTAAAACTTTGAACCAAAACCAAAAGTGAAAACTTTTGTAATTATTTGTGTAAAACTCTATTCTCAACTCAAAACCATAACATTACAGAAAGTAACAGAATATGCAATCTATACTGACAGACCACGCACAGCCTAAATTGGGATACACCAATTTTTTACAATAGGTATATGAAAATTTCAAAACTTTTTCTAGGAAAAGTTTTCTCGAATCGATCACTGTAGTTAGATGAAAAATGTTGCAATGAATTACATATAATACATTTTTGAAATGACCTTCATTTGAACCCTTAATGCTGGTCCGAATTGCGCTATATCAACCTCTTTTGTGGTTTTACATAAAACATGTAAAATCTCTCCAATATTTTATTTTAAGTATAAGTTAATTTTGATATCTAGCTGACACCTACGTTTGAAGGCAGCTGTTGACATGTCAAATTCATTTGTGTACAAATAAATTTGACATGACTGTAATGACTGTAATTCTTATGATGAATTGCTCTTTTGAGTAATGTGTGATGAATGTTAATAATTTGTGTGGTGAGTTTTTCCAAGAGGTTCAAAACGACGACATTAACATTTATTGTAGAAACTCATGATTGGAAGTATGGAATCCGTGTATTCAACAATTTTATTGTAATTGTGTTTAGTAAATCTAGTCTAGAAACAAGGCTCATGTAGGAATTGTTGTATTAATTGAGGTCAAGGTAAATAACAAATTATATCGTATAGCGATTGTTTGCTTATATTATGTTTGAATCACGTTCATCTACATAATATTATGACTTTAAATACGGATCACAGATAATAAAAAATCGTCATTCTTAAGCTTATGCCCGATCCAGACTCTCACGCGAGTTGACGCGATGCCGAGATATATTGATGTTATTATAAAAGTTTTACAGTCCGTCTCGTATTTAAAGACGGCAGTGTATCTCGGCCTCGCGTCGACTCACGTGAGACTTTGGATCGGGCATTAGACGAAGTATACCCATTTTTCTAAATAGCTCCGCCATTTTGTCATAGTAAGTACAGTACGATTATTTCCACTTTGACACTCGGGACATCTCGGTTTTAATCGTAAAGGTTCGGTTTTCACGTAGTGTACCTATATATTATTATCCTAGATTTTACTAACATTGTAAGTATTAAAATAGAGTAAATAAATAATTATAAGACTATAGTCAACTTTTTATGACATATGTATGACATATGAACCCTTGAATTTGAAATTAAAATTGAAATTTGCTGAGAATGAAATTATCTGTAATTTACATTTACTAATTTAATATTTGTATTAGTAATGATGTAATAGTTAAATCAAGCCACATCTGTGTTACATTACATTTTTTTACAGTAGACCTATGGGTCTACTGTAAAAGAAAAACATTGCGGTAGGTGATGCACATTACTGTTTTAGATTGTTTAGTGCACACTATGATATTATGAATATGCAGCAATGTGTCTCGTAGCATTTGCACTTCCGATCTCTCCCGACCAATGTCGAGAAGTGCCGAGTGTCAAAGCCCAATTAATCCTACTGTAGACGAGGTTACTTTTATTTAAGAAATTATTTTCAATAGCAATAACACTTGTATTTATGAAATGCTTCAAATTAGATGCTATGAAAAGGTTATTCTTTCGAATAAAAATGTAGAAGCAACCAGTTCTTTTTGGGTGTATCCCAATTGCTGAACACAGAGATTTTAAAGTTGGAGGAAATCCTTGGGTATCCTAGCTCTACTAATCTACTCCAAAATAGAGGGAGTAGCGGGAGACTAATTCAACGAGCATCCTCTAGTTATTCATAAGTTTGCTGAGTACTTCCTTCAGTTCGAGTTCGAACTGCGAGACCGGCAGAGCCAGGTCCTGAGAGGAGGTGCTAGAAGCCCTAGCCTGAAGCACGAAGTCCGATGGCACCACGAACGGCTGCTTCTTCTCGCCCGGCTGGTCCTGGGACTTTAGGCACGGCGGCATCGGCAGGTGCGGCCGCTTCTCAAGCCACTGTTGGAACGTCTTAGTAGACCTGCACACAGATATCTGGTTTAACGAGGGCTGGTGAAAAAATCGATTTGACTTCTAGTTGTTAGAAGTATTAATTCTTATGTGAATCGTTGTCTATTACTCTTAGTACAGCTTCCAACAATAATATAGTACCTACCTAACATTTAAAAATATGTGATAAGGTCGTCCAAACTACAACACCTAGGTGGCATTACAGTACATGAAGTAAAAACAAAATTTTAATAAAAAGCACTTTGAGTTCGGATAATATCGGATATTTTTTTTGTAAGCTATGAAATAAAAAAGATTTTTATATTTTTTTATTACATTAAATTATCGGAAACCTCAAAAATCTAACTTAAATTGGTATAATGACAACTTAACAAATTATGACAAGATTACCAGTGGTCTCCTCTTGGGAAGCGCTGGTAGATTTTGACGTGTAAAAGTGCCCGATGCCCATGCGGCCTATTTACGGAATAGACATCTTTTATCTTTTAACAAAAGAATTACGTGAGATGCGAGATGTCGTCCCACACAGTGGCCATAGTCTGCAGATCCTTGGGTATCACGAGGGAGTTCCACATCTGGTCGGTGTTGTTCTTGGGTGGAATATGTTTCATCCTTTGCGGCAGGCATGTGCCGAACGCAGTGGTGTGTTCAGGGCTAGTTTCAGCGTAGATGTCCGAGGCAATCTGCCGCTTGAGAACCCGCGGGCATGATGTCTGGGGTTCAAAGCAACACATTATAAAATATAAGGAAATAGGTAACAAACAAAATTTTCATTTTGATTTATATTAAAAACATGAATTACCCTCGGAACGCCTACATAATTAGATATAGTTTGCAACACACAAGGAAGTATTTTCGGGTCAAGTACAAGACCCCTTGAAGCGTGCTCATCAAACCAGACCTGAAAAATGAAGAATTGGTGAGAAAAGGATTTTCCGACTGACAGCCGTCTAACTTTAAAAGATCTGTAATATTGTGAAATAATTACTTGGAATAAGTCTTCGATATCTTCAGGGCGCTTGATTTCACTCTTAAACTCCACATTGCCCAATCCAACCCACCAGTCGTAAAATTCTTTGGATATCTAAGGACGACAAGATTCTAGTAAACGCTATTGCTCTTTCTCTAAATAAGAACACATACATAGAAAACTATACAAGTACCATCTTCGTCATTATTTCTGCTTTTTTACTGAACTCATCAGAAGCTGAAACTTCCATCGTTTTTACTTTGTATTTAGAATTCCACTTGATCATATCAGTTTCAGATTCATTACAGTACAACATATCAAAGTGAGGATTTTTGGAACGTCTCGACCGCTTTGGCCTGTAAACAGTAAGTATAGGTAAGTGCCTTTTTGATTAGTCTGGTTAATTTTATCAATACATTAAACTCACACTAAGGATTTACTAAATCAATAATTACATTTTCACGGGAGATATCGACATAAACCTGATTCCTCTTATTCATGAACAACATTATGAAAGCAATAAAAGATACACATCTAAACATGCTACGGTCTTTTAAAACCGACGAAAGAACAAAGTTGTCTCATACATAGTATGAATCAAAATCGCTCCCCGCCGTCTGTCCCTGTGTATGTACGCTGAGATCTTTCAAACTACGCATGTATTTTAATGCAGTTTTCATCTAATACCAATACATTCTGGGTTATGTACGGGTGCTCCAGAAACCTCACATAAACTGAAGCGAAGCGAAGGCGGGTCGCTAGTAATACATAAATAACAATAGAATGACATACACAGCAGCAGTTCTCAACAAGACTATTACTGATCATAGGTACTATGTTTATCTAATCAAACAAGAAATGAATTAATACCTAAAATAAAAGTAGTGTTCAAATAACACAGTCATTCTACTGCAAGAGAAAAACGCACTACTTGCTCTACAGTGACCCTAACTTCTTAATTAAACCGCTAATTTCGTGTTTTAAGACATCCCTTAGCGAACAATTAATTTTGTTAATGAGACGTTACTTGACGGCGCGGTTAGCTTTGTTTGTAAGGACTCGGTCTTCAAAGCCAGCTGTTCCAGGTTTGATCCCCGATAAAGGCAAAAATTTGCTGATGAGTACGATATAACAGAATAGAATATGAGTATAACGAGTAGGTAATTAGGTACAATGTAACAGTAGCCTAGATATGGCTTGTCCCAGAAAAAAGTGTCGCTTTTAATAACCGAGGTTGTTTGGTCAGACTTCAATCAAATAGGTTTGAAAACTATTTCCCTAGTTAGCATAGTGTCTAATATTTGAATTAAGATAAAAAAAACATATATAATAAACGTATTTTCAAAGACGTCGTCAGTTAAAGAAAAGTTTCATGAAAAAATTCTGTACAAATATGTTCAGTATCGCGGTATATCTGTGAAAAACATTGCTTCGGAGCTTAAAACCTCAGTAAGAACCGGTCAAAGGGTTTTAAAATGGTTCAGAGAGGGTGGTAGCATACAGCGAAAGCCTGGAAGTGGTCATAAGCCTGGGATTGTAAATAAAAATATAGCGAGGAACATTGTGGCAGCGTTACAGAAGAAACCTACTCTTTCTGTACGGGACTTGGCCAAAAAATACAAAACATCTAAGTCTACGGTGCAAAGGGTTAAAAAACATAATTCTATAAAGTCATTTAAACAAGCTAAAGTACCCAACAGAAGTGCGAAACAACAAACGGACGCTAAATCCCGGTCCAGAAAGCTCTATTCGGACATGACTAAGAAAAAATATTGTATTGTTATGGACGACGAGACCTACTGTAAACTTGACTTCAAGTCGCTTCCAGGACACCACTATTATTCAGCCACTGATAGAAAAACTGTCGATGAAGAGTATAAGGTCATCAAAATGGACAAATTTGCAAAGAAAGTTCTCGTGTGACAGGCGATTTGTTCATGTGGGAAACGCAGTACTCCGTATTTTGCCAAAGGAACCATAAATGGTGACATATACCTGAATGAATGCCTTAAAAAACGACTGTTGCCATTCATCAGGAAGCACAGTAAACCTGTCCTCTTTTGGCCTGATTTGGCCACGTGACACTACACGAAACGGGCAATAGAGTGGTACAAAGCAAATAGTATCGATTTTGTTGAAAAACACCAAAATCCTCCCAATTGCCCTGACTTACAGCCCATTGAGAAATATTGGGCTCGCATGAAGCAAAAGCTTTTAAAACACAAAAGTAATGCCACTTCAGTGGAAAACTTCAAACGGAAATGGAATGAAGCTTCCAAATTAATCACCGATGATGATGTACAAAAATTAATGGCACTGGTTAAAGCAAAATTAAGGAGATTCTGGATGAACAAAACTTAAACTAATATTTATAGGAACTAAAATATATTTTATCTACATCCATATCATAACTTCCCTATTATATGTTTAGAAACGATAAGCAAACAGCCTATATTAAGAAACCTGTATCTGTGGTTGCACTTTAATGTTAACATTAAAGTATTACATGTCATTAAAGTATCGGTTATTGATGTTGTTGCATCTTAATGTTCACTTTAAAGTTTCGGTGACCTAAACTTTAAAGTGAACATTAAGATGCAGGTTCTTTAAGATACAAGGCAACATGGTACAATTTCCTCACATATTGTAGAAAACTTATGATATGCATGTAGATAAAGTTATGTATGCGACTGTACGCATAATTAGGCATTAAAACACTCGTGTGATCTTATTATGAAACTCACCTATCGGCTCGTTTCATAAAACCACACTCGTGTATTAATGCCTCTCATTATGCACCAGTCACATAAATAACTATTAAGAACTTTCAAATACAACTGTATTGTAAAATTTAATGAATTTTATTATTTGGTGGGGTTTTTTAATAAGTTAATATGCGACACTTTTTTCTGGGACAAGCTTTATTTATTGAATTGTTATTATTCACGAAAGGCTTGCACTTGGCCAGTTATTTCTGTGTAATAGGCAAACTACACGCTATTTATAGTTTAATTTAATTAGTAGGAGTAAACTAAAATACCTCCCCTGGCAATAGAGTACAAATAATGACAATGCGGGATATTATAGCAATACGTCATTGTGAGTGGCCATCAAATACGAGTTTGTCTTACTTGGCTCCAATTGAGCAGGGATGCACTATTAAGTCGTCGTCCGTGCTCGCAGTCTCTTCTGAAAACACTGATAAATAACCTGAAGACTTGGTGGTGGGCTTCATTTTAGACGTAGATTTCTCCAACGCTTTTGAAGCGCTCTTAGTTGATATTGCTTTTGATATAACTTTAGACAGGGATTTAACAGAAAATGATTTTGCTTTCATTTCAGATTTAACTTTTGGTTTACTATCCTCACGGTCTGCTTGTGTTTCTGATGATTCGCTCCATTCGTCCCCAGACTGTGCGTCTTCTTCATCTTCTTCTTCTTCTTCAAGTATCGAAGGAACAAAACTAGCATTGGAATAGTAGTCGGGATTGAGCCCTCCCTGTCATCACAATATAAATTGATGTTGTAGAAGGTTACCAAGTACCTAATTGAAAATCAATGTTTTATTCCTTACTTACGGGGTCAGAATGACTAACGTAGAACACGTCTGAAGGCGAAAGCGAACTAACTTCCGATTTTGGCTCATATGGTGTGGCGTCAAATGGCAAGTTGAAGATCTTCGCAAGTCTATGAAATATTTTAGGCCCCACTAGCACGCGTACAGCTTCACATTGCGATTCCCAAAACTAAAACATTTTTTAAATTTACATTAACGAGACTGCAAAAAAGTTTTCATCAGGACGATTTTCGAAATAGATGGCAATAATTATATTTACCAGCAAAGAGTTAAAGATCAAGTCAAGTTAAAAATATTGACGAACGCAACATCTCCAAAATATGTCCGGGGTCCCTATGCAATGCATCTTATTCTAGTGTAATAAGAACTTCATAACATATTTATGAAAGGATTCTTTCGAAACATGTTTTTGCACTTGACTGTACTATAAGCATATGCTTGTCAGATGTTGGATAATTTATAATTGCCGGCAACTATACCTACCGTCAAATACAGGTTTCCCGGAACTTGACGTAAATGTTAGAACGTAGTGTTAAACCAATATGATAAATAATTAGTTTTACCTAGATTTATTAAGACCTGTAAAATTGTTACATGTAGCTTTATAAAACGTGCCCCAGGAAGTATTTTAGGAAGTATTTTTACTCGTTACATACCTGGTCGTCTTTATAAAACAACTCCAAGTCTCGTATTACTTTTTTCCAATGAACCTTAACTGAGGCTTCAGTTTGCTCCAAGACAGAAGGAGTTACGACTCGTATTTTTTTGGGCTTGTCCCACATCTTAACGAGAGGCCTCTTACCACAAGGCATGGTGTAAATATATTAATCACCTGTAGCAGACTAGATACGATTTTAGTTTACGTCGATTATGTTTATGTAGGAAAATAGATCGATCACCCAGTTATTATTGATTCTTCTTCGTTTTATTTATGGCTATGACCAAGCTATGACTCGAAAACGTACGCATCTGACGCTGTCAAAGTAAAACCTTTTAAATTCTGTTTTAAATACGACTGGCACAACAATCTGTCACCGCAACTGCCTTGAAACCGGAGCGTGGGCGTGTGGTGGGCGTTTCTTTAAAGACTATCCGTCTGTTTTTCCCCTTAGTTCTTTTCAACTTATTTTTATTTAGTTAATGACAGTGCCACTGCTGGATAAAAGCCTCTCACAAGCCTCTTCCCTTGATCTCCTTGAGTCCCTAATTGATGCGTGTAGCTGAGGAATGCGTTCAAGTCGTCCTTCCGAGTACACAAAGAAAGATACACAAAAATCCCTTTTATTTATTTATAAAACGTGTGTCCAAAGGTCTCGTAAGGACGATGGTATACCTAAGGCTGTTTGGATTCAAATGCTTATTTTGAATCACGCATAAACGGCTGTACAGATTAGGATGAAATTTGCCTTACAGGTAGTCCATGCCACGGAAAAAAACCGGATTTATTTTATTGCAGATTTTTTTTATAGATTCAGACGGAATAACGATAAACAATTTCTTCGTGGACGAAATAAAGGCTATATTCAGGCTTTGTTACATTCATCTTACGAAACGAAATACTCCGGACGTATTTTACCTATATTATGTCGTATATCATAACTACTAGGTACTAGGTATATTCATCAATTTCAGAGCTTATACCTACCTACCTAGCTAGCTTACCTTTAAACCAGTGGTTCTTAACCGGTGGTCCGCGGGCCACTTGTGGTCCTTGGAAGCATCTCGAGTGGTCCGCAAGCCATGCCAATAAATTAGTGACAAGAGTCGACACAACATTACCCGAGCATTACCCATTACCTCCAAATCAATAAACCAACTGGGTGGTCCATGGCATAACGGAAATTTTGTGTAAGGAAAATAAACCATCAAACAAAAAAAAAACCAGTACAATCCGTCCATTCGTTTTGGTGTGCCTAATTTGAACATATAGTTAGTCTCTTTTTTGCTCTGGGGTCAAAAAAAATGTGGTTTGGCCAAGGGATTGGTAGAATAAAAGTAAAGTTTTGTAGGCTTTATAGAGCCTTACTTTTAGGAATAATTAGTGCCATCTAGTAAGGTACTCAGGAACCGCATTGCATACATCTTTTCATATTACCTAACTACGTGCCTATTAGGTGAAAAGTACAATTATCAATAGTTCGATGCATATCTAAAAGATGGCGCTGTAAATAAACTGTCCCTATGCTACGTAGAGAAAAAGGCTACTAAATGTTTCAAACAGTAACAACTCAAGTACTAGATGGCATTAGTAGGCCTTTACTGGATGGCATTAGTAGACTATTTGGTGGAATAACTAACGTCTCGTATCGTCTACCAGGCTGCCTATTTTTGAGGAGCGATTCTAACGCGGTAATGTCATTAATAACTGGGTTTTTCAGTGCTGTACTGTTTATTGGACAGTGAAGCTAACAATAAAAAAAAAGGTTAGCAAAAGGTTTAACGAGACAGGAGAACAACAATATTCTCAACCCCCTCATATTAAGAAAAGTTTGGGTAAAAATTGGATCATGCTATCAATTTTACCCGAAACATACTCTTTTAAGCCAAGCCACAGAATGGACCAAACATCGTATTTATATTTATGATAATTTTGTGGTATGACTTCCGCTACGTATTTAAATATTATACGTGTTTGGTTCCTTAGTGACAGCTCAGCAAGATAGATATTAATATTGAGTAAAACTTACACGTCGTATCAAATCCCTGTTATCCAACATCTTACGATTGATTAGATAAGACGGCACAGTCGACGAACGTAAGGATGCAGGTAGCTAAGACACAAAACTTGTAGTATTTCATCTTTATCAGTGTTCAAATACCTAAGTATTTGTAAGAAACCAAACCAGGTATTCAGTGTAAAGGTAAATAAATGCTTTAAGTATTTTACCAATTCTCATTTAATTTTAAAATATTTTTTTTATTATGTATCATTTTTTTATTACGTAATACGTACGTAATGTACAAAGTACATTATATTTTAAATTTATATTGAAAGTTGTCATAAAATTGATAACAAAACTTAATAAACGCGGTTACAACAATAAAGATAGCGAGCCAGTCAGCTTGTTCCAACACTCAACTTTTTATTTTACAAATGGCCACAAAATAATGTTAACTTAAATAACAGAACGATACATAGTATCTACTCGTATTTACAATAATACTAATGGAAGGAAAGCAAACCGTATTTAACCTAAGTACTTTGATTGATTACACTTATTCTAAATAAATCAATTGCAGCCACAGTGGCTAGTGTTTTGTTTTTAAAGCCATAAGGGATGCATTACCTGACAAAAAAAAGCAATTACTTTCTTGTATTTTACTGCAATTGGGATAGTAGAAATACTACAAAACACCACATGTAGTTTTAAAACTGTAGGTACATTCAATTAATTGGAAAAGTGAGACCTAATGCGATATAATATTATTGCAGGGGATGAACTAAACAGAAAACTTGAATGAAGTATTATGCTTCTTCAACGCGTCCGATTTGTTCTGCATCTTCCAAGGTATTTGGTAGTTTCGCACCTAAAGTCTCCGGCTGGGTGAGAATCAACAAGGCCGATATGACCGCCATTCCCCCAAACAATGAAGAAGGAATACCTGTCCAGTAATCCATCAATGGAGGAGTCAACGGAGCTATAATTGAACCGATGCGGCCCATCATTGAAGAATACCCCAGAAATGAATGCCGATGCCTTGTAGGATACAATTCAGACGTATATAAATACAGAGAAGTAAAAACGCCTGCAATACTGAACTTTCCAGTCAAGTACAAAAATAATGACAGACCATACATGTTTCGGGAAGTAAATGCGAACGCAATACAACAGATTGCACACAACACGTAACCCGAAAATAAGGTTACCTTGCGACCCAACCTGTCCAATACCAAAAGTGCCGTCCAGTAGCCAGGGATCTCCACGGCGGCAGTTGCTATATAATTCAGATACATGTTTCCTGACAAACTAACAGAGTTTATAGATAACCCGTAATATACGAAAGTGGTTGTGATCCACCATACAGGAGTAGTACAGCATCTCTGAAACATTACACGAGACTTCAATACCCGCAAGATAATGAAACTTTCGTTGTTAACCTTACTTGCATCGTTTTTCTTGGGTATCGCTGTTAGCAGAAAATTCATGTCAGTGTCTGAAATTTCCCTTTTGTTTACTCTAGATGCGTAGTTAAGTGTGACTCTAGCTTCCTCCTGCCGGTCTTTACTGAGCAACCAGCGGTGGCTCTCGTGAATAATCCAATAATAGGCCACTATTAAAAAAACGGGAGTAAATAACACTAAAGTTAAATGCCGCCACTCGGTCACGAATGACGCAAACACACCCACTAACATTTGTCCGAGAGCAAACGCGGATGACATTATTACGCTTGTAAGAACACGGTACTTTGACCCGACTAGTTCTGTAGCCAATATGTAACTAGCGCTGAATATCCCTCCGCCGATTGCAGTTTGCAAAAATTGCAGAGTGACATACATGACATAATTAACCGAAAATGCACGAACTAAACCGGTTAAAGCTTCATTAAATCCAAAAAATATAATCGACATTCTTCGACCTAGATTATCAGATATATAACCAGCAATCAATAGTGCCACCATTCCGCCGGCGCTATTCACAGTTCCAGCTAAGGTTCTCAGCCACTCTTTACATTCTAAATTAAAATCGTATACGACGCTATTGGTTCTTTCGTAGACATAGGTGTCGCAAGATTCAGTTCTATTTCTGTCGAACATACTTGCGGGACAAAAGTCGGCCAGACCTGTGTCCACGTCGCTTGTTAGGTTGGCAAATCGAGTGCAGTCGTCGAAGCCGGTCGCAGTCGCAGGCACAGCGTTGAGCACCCAGGCGGGCGCGAACTCCGGCGCCGGCCCGTCGCACTCCGGCACGAGACACCGTAGCGGAAGCCTGGCTGCCGTGAATATAAAATCTCCCGCCATATAGCCTGAGAAAGCCGCAGGTATTGCCAAAAGCAATATACTAATCAACTGGTATTTTCCGAATTCTCCAATGGCATTATTTAAAACGGTATCAAAGTCCCTTTTTGGTCCACTTTCAACAACACTTTCAGCCATATTTATATTCTAAAAGTTGAAAAACAGCGAATGATCTACAACGTGTTCCTTGTTTGCTTCTAATTGTTTTAGTGACTGTATTTATAGGAGTAAACTAACTAAGTATAGAGCATGTTATCTCGCTTATCGGCAATGTGCCAAGGTCAGAACACCTAATGTTCATGAAAAGGTAAATGAGATTTATTCAAGGAAGGTAATATAGCGTTTATATATAAATAAAACACTGATACACAAGTGTATAGACAAAACTGTCGCTAATTTGTATCAGCTAATTGTGAAAGCCTCTTTCGTAGGTGTTCGATGGGAGCGGGAGTGTTGGTGGGACCGGCGGCGGTCGCCGACGGCAACTCGAAGGTTAGCCTCGCCTCTAGCACTGCGGGGTCGAACATGCCCAGGCTGCTCAGGTAGGGGGCTCGCTTGTACTCCGGGTGATCGATCATCCAGCGGCAATACTCTTTGACGCTCCTGCCAATTAGCAAAATGCAAATAATTGTAATTGTGTCTGTTGCTCGAAAATTATTAACAGCTGAACTTAGCGTGAAAATAACAATATAATATTTCTGGAAAGCTACGTAATATAAAAATAAAGAGCACATTAATAGTAGATTGTACAACAAGTGCATAAAACGAGCCATTTTACCCAAGATGTGCATATAGCCACACGAGCCGGAACGGCGAGTGTGGATAGTCACGTCGAGGGTAAAATGGGTTTTATGCTCGAATTTTACACTCTGCTTTTCACTTCGATTGCAAGGAAATAAAACAAGAAGCACATACTTACAGGTTTTTTTTTTTTATATTTATTGTAAGTACTCACATTCAAGCAATAAACGATTCATTCATTCATTCATTCATTCATTCAGTAATTAAAATGTTATGTTTGCGCATGGCTGTAAGGCCTGATTACCTTCTTAACTTTTTTTTTTAATTTTCTACTATGTGACGTTTGACAGGTTTGACTATGGTCTGATGCTTAATGCCAAGTTATTATAAATATTTGCGTTGTATTTTTTTACCGTAAATGCACGCCGTAGGTATTATTCGTAAATTTGTATTTAGATAGTTATACAAATGTCGTAATTAAATTAAGATGTAACCAAAATCTCATAAAAATATATCAATTAAATGAAGGTGTATTGTGTGAAGGCTGTAAGGCCTGATTGCCTTAGTCTTAAAAGAAGAAATTACTTTATGCACTAGTGCATAAAATGCGATTTTATGCAGCCTATACCCAGCATAAAGAAGGACTTTACGAGCATGAGAAGTGAAAAAAACATTTTTTTACCTTGGTTCTGCAAACCATATTAAGGGAAGGGAGGGTCCTTGGCTATGAACTAATAAGCAAGCACGGTTTGAATTAAAACTTAATATTATTATACCTGAGGTTAGTTATGCCTTCCCAGACCGTTTTCAAGGACACGAGTTCCTTGGGCACGCGGCGCGCGGACCGCCACTGGGCCTCAGTGTCATTCCTCGGGGCGCGGTACTGGTCCCGGAACGGCAGACTTCGGTGGAACGCTTGCGACCGGTCTGACCGACGCTCTGCTTTAATATCTCTGGCTACCTCCCTTTCCAGAACTGCGTACCGCGAGAACTACGAGAGTAAGCACACTTCATTATAAGCTGACTTAGTAGATTACAGGCACCCATTGAACTCTAACGACACACCAACAACACGTTCTTCAATCTTCGTGTTAGCAGTAACAAAATAAGCATTGACGGCAATGAGCGAGAAGAGATGTGTATTTTCAAGAATTTCTATCATAGAGACGGCTGGTACTTTTTACTTTCTCTCTTTCGTTATTAACTGTCTCTTTAAGTTAAAGTTTTTATTAAATGCTAGCTTTAAAAAATCTCGACTGCTGTTTGGATAATGTCGTCAAAGTAATGTTGCTTATCATGTATATATTTTTTATTTCACCAATTTCACATTTCCTTAATTTTAATATAGCCTATGACACTCCAGTGGTTAAGACGAATCTAACCACGTATAATTTATTAAAATCGGTGTAGCCGTTTAGTAGTTACGCGCGGACATTGAGGCGGACATATATACAACCCAAAAACATAATCCTCTTTTTGGGCTTCGCCGGAGTCGGATAATTAAGTATGTGGCGCGAGTTTGGTTGAAAAAGAGACTAACAACCTTTAAAGTTCAAAGACTAACTCAAAGTAAGTAATTGTTTGCCGAAACCATAAGTGACAGTGTAAACAATATGCAACAAATTAAAGCAGTACAATAAGTAAATAAAAAACGTGAATCTTCCATTTACCTCGGGGGTATTAGTAATTGCCGCAATGTTCTCCTCTACACACGGCAGCTCCCTTGGCACCACCTGAATACTACGCGCCGCGTGCGTATCGAATTCTATCTGTGGGTTATGGGGGATAAATTGTAAAGATACTTTATTAAAATTTACATAATATTATAAGTTACGTTTAATCTGTATTACGTACTTGAAAGAGTTCCTTAACCGTTTTTGCTTTAAATAGTTGTGATTGCTGGTCGCCGCCCAATTGTTTCATATATTCACAGAAATCTTCAACAATCTATAAATTAAGAACCATGAGTAAACTCTCATTTTAACCGTATCTGGAAGTAACTTTCTGTACGTTCCGTGCCAAATGATTTTTAATTCTTATTGCTTTTAACTAATGGCCAAAAATTTACAAAAATACTGATTTCCTCTTTATATACAAAGTAGATTTTTTTATTATAGAATTGTTACATCCTGTTTTTCATAGTTTTCATTTTACATATATGTTTTCAAGGATCTACAAAACTATGAACATTAATTAAACAAATTGTAATAAGTACACAATTGACCGGTGTAAATAAAAATACTACCCTATTGGTGAGATCATCAGCTTTCCTGACCAGGGTCTTCTCTTCGTCCTTCTCCGGCAAGAGGTAGCGAGTCTCCCACGTCACCTGTTCCCGCTCGGGTTTGGACAGGAGCTCATAATGAATATTCACCACCTCGGGAGCTCTGGACATAACACCATTATTAAATGAGTGTAAACCAATTTCACTAAAATACAACATACACTTTAAAGGACAATGACGTAAAATACCAAGGGTCGATTAAAATAAGTCATGTCGAACAAACTTATAAGTGACCCATCATTTTATGGAATTTAACATCATCAATCGTATCATTTCATTGAATTTCATTTTATTAAACGCTAAGACGGCTTTTGGTTAAAAATATTGTGAGTCGCCGACTTCAGTTTGACCGACCTATAGGTACGATCAGATCAGCCCAGCCACGGATTATTAAGGTATAACGGTGTCACGGTGACATTATGAAACATGTGCTTGATACTTCTTACAACTTTTTTTTTCTTTGCCCCGCGGCGACTTGAACAGCTACTACCGCGGGAATATGGCGTTTCCACTATGAAGTGATTTCGCCAGTGTCAAGTATATATAAGTATAAATCAATATAGTAATAAATCACAATCCAATCTTCTCTAGGAAGATTGGTGGCAACGTTGTACGGTGATATGTAGGACAGAGGCCAAGATAGTTTTAACTCTGTACCACTGCGAGTCCACTTGAAACGAGAAGTAAGATGCCAGGATACACGAAATAAGTCCAAGTCTTCTATCACTGTGCAACACAAAGGCATTAAAAGTACAAATCACTAACAAAAAAGAACTTTGAACACCTAAATACACAAAAATAAAAACTAAAACAAATTACACATCCGCCATCTCTTGACGTTGCAAATGGCATCCTTCTTACAACTTGAATCATAACGTCACTGTGACAGTTATTTGGTGGGTCAGGGTTCCATTGGGCTGATAGTATCTACCATTTTAAAAGAAGTAATTTGTTGCGTTTTTGAAGGCGGGTTTTTGGTTTTTAAAACATTTACTTTATTTTTTACGTATGTAGCCCCACTTCTTAGTTGATATATAAAACTTTAAGACATTTCAGCTCGCCGCAAGCAACGCCGCGGGAAAATCATAGTCATTTTTAAACAATGAAATGTTTTCGTTGTAGTCGCTCAACTATCTTAATCGGGATATCTGATCGCGTACCGTTGAGGATTCCGGTGGCAATCTGTGGTCTTCATCATCAGTTCCGCTTCAGCAAATGATATTTTCTGAATGCAAATGCTGGAGTTGTCACTAAAAATACTTAAATCGCTATACGTTTGCCTACAATATTTGAGGAGGTCCATCAATTCTTAACTGATACCATCATCAGATCCTGGTTTACTTATCATGATATCACCCTTGAGATATCTCCTTTCCAAGAGAAACTATATCATCAAAATTGGTTCTTAAACGACAAAGTTATCCGAGAAAAAATATACATTCGAATTGAGACACTCCTCCTTGTTTGAAGTCGTTTAATAAAGTACTTACTAAAGATACTTAATTTCCTACTTTCGTGTTGGGCCGTCGTCCCCTTTCACCCTGTATTTATTAAAGATCTATTGCTATCAGTGTAAGTTCAAATATCATCCTTTTTCATAACTTCGTTCAGTTAACTGAGAGTCCTGCTGTCATATGAAACAAGTCCGCAGGTGTCGTGGCCATACCTTGGGGAATATTCCACTTCGGTGTCGGACTCCACTTCTTTTTCGATGCGTATAGTTTTTCTGAGTGAAATTAACGGTTCCTTTATTATTCTAGAACACGGTTTTTCTGCAAAATACAATCACAACCAAATATTTGGTTATATCTCAGCGTTGATAGCACTTTTTTAAAATCGCGTTGTACATTATAACGTGTACTATAGAAAAACTGTTTTGCCTCAATAACTACTTATACACTCGACAAGAAACCTATCAAATAGTACAAAATATGATTTCCAAAAAAACATTTATAATTTTACCAAATCCAATCAGATCCAATCCAGAATCAGGTCCAGAATGGAAAGATTGATACATAAAACCAAACTCACGAATGAAACAATAAAGGTGGGAGGTTCGGGCACTACCTTACAAATTATATGGTAGTGCCCGAACCTCCCGACTGCCCAATGGTCCCCTACCTCCCTACGTTGGTTGGGCACCCAAAAAGAAATTGTGTTTAACATAATTAATTCAAAGGAAAGACAAAACACGGCATTTATTATTATTTGTTTAAGCCCATCGTGCTGCTCCTACTGCCAAGTGCATTGGTCAAGTGAATAAAGGTGGCGCCACACTATAGGGCACCATCGGATCGGACTACGGACTAATGTGGACAGCGACAGTATGTCGTAACATGACAAATACCGTCCTTATAATTGGTACTGACACGGTCTTGGAACCATGTTACGATGAAATGTCACAAATGTGTATCCACCTTTGAGCTGCCATAACGTCGACAAATATGCTTACGATATGGAAGCAAAATAGGCTAAACCAACGTAGAATATACACCTAGACCATGTAATTGTTAATCGTTTCAATTTCAACGCCAAATCAAATAATAAACGGTTAACAGATATTCAACGGCGCGTGACGACTGCGGTTTGCGATATGTTAAACATTAATAAATTATATAAATTCATATCATCGCCGATTAACGTTTTCAGCTTGTTTGTAAATTACCTTCGATTTTTTCCTGTTTTATCTCTTCGTATTGTTGGACCGGCAGGTCTAGCAAGGTGCATACTTTTTCATACAGTGTGTCGGGCAGAACTCGGGAAAAAGTTAAACTTTCTTCTTCTTTGTGTTGTAATTCATCGCCTTCCTGTAATGGTCAATATTAAATTGCTTCGCTTCTAACTTATATTTACTATAAAACTATAACGACAAGCCTGCAAATGTGACGTAATACAAAAACCAGTTTAAATTCACATTTATTTCTGCCATAATACCAAAGAATGCGAATAACTTTGTAGTAATAAGCATTATACATTTATTGTGGGTACCGATAGGGTATAGATTGCTTTGACTACTACGTTGCTGTTAGCCTTCTTTGGTATTACATCTGCCAATATTACAATAAACAAACTAAATATGTATTGTATGACTTACTTTAACGACGTCAGGGTCTAGATGATCAAAAACCTCTTTCCAATATTTTCTATTCATATGAATCGCCTCTGCCGTTTCATATTTCGATGGTTTAACATTCAAGAATTTATGTGGCTTTTTAGGGATTATTTTACGGAATTTCTTTGTGGCATTCATTTTGCATCAGAATAGTGTTGGCTCAAAAAACGTAGCCAGGTAGATTTTAAGTGTTTTTAAATGAAACGGCAGGCGCAGTGCTGTTAGCTGCGTCCCGTCGCTTCGGGGGCTTGTGTCGAATGGCTTCGAACTAACAGCGACAGCCCGGCGGAACTTTTCATCGTAGATATCAAACCAATAGACATGACAAATATCTGCATGGTATCATCTTGATTATTTATTACAAGGTACAGGTGCAAATAAATTACCCAGTTATAAATAAATAAATAAATTAGGTTATTTTGCCACAACTAAACGTTATGTAATGTTTGTTTTAGAACACATTTGTAGACAAGTAAGGCAATAAAACATTTTTTTTTCTTTCAATGCATGCAAAGTCCCCTAACAGCTGTTTGCAAACCCTCACGGAATCAGGATGCAAAGGTCAAATCAGGTCATTTCGATTGAACGAGCTCACTTTTGTAGCGTAACCACTCCACATAACGTAATAAGTGCCACATATCAATAATGAATATAGCATCTCCGTCTTTTTTTCTTGATTATTAAGGATGGAAAGGATGATGGGTGAAAGGATGAAATGGACATCAAGAAAGAAAGAGTATTTACATAGATAACTCACATAGTTACAAACTTAAAGAAAAATAAATTTCACTCTACAGTAAGCTTTACGAGATTAAAAATTTAAATAGTAATTTAAAAAAAACAATTAGTTATCTGTTGTTAATAAGTTATAAAAAATAAAGTATAATTTTGTTTCACGCGATTAAGACCCGTTTTACCAAAAATATATGTATGTGACCGCTATAGAGAAACTTAAAAAAAAAAACCACCGTGTCTAAAACTCGTTACTTCTATGTAACCGCGTTGCGTTGGATACGTAATAGATATTCAATACGTACAAGCCGATACCATTATGAATGATGAAAGCAAACAGAAACAGTCGTTTTTTGGACGCCATCCATTTTAGTTTCACGTAACCACTAAGAGTTCATCGACATTCAAACGGCTCCCAACGATTCGTGATCATGTTTACTAGTTCGCTCGTGCGCTCGTAAAACCAGCATTGCACCTTAAAGTTGCTACACGTTATTCGCAGGTACAGGGGCCAGGTCAGGCTGGTAGGTCGTACAACTCGTCAACGTCACCCTTGTTACTCTAGAGACTAACAATAAACGTAAGTCGGATATTGTTGGGCGAGTGCAGTCCTGAGGTATTTTCTGTAAGAACGCCTCTCTGTCGAACCGTCGATCGAGCGCGCTCAGTCGACTGGTAAATCTGCCTAAGTGAGAATGTTCCCCATATGCTCTAAGGACACAACTCAAACTCGTCGGTTAATGATTAGTCCATCGAGTTCAAGAGCGAATTGTAAGATAATCACCTACCTGAAAGTAAGTACATGCTTGATAAGTGCATACTAAGCTGTTTTCTTAGCATGTAGGTAAAAGCTTAGTGATTTTAAACCGTTCGTTCGTTCGTTGATTTGCATAGGTTTAGCGACAGGCTACCAAATGGAACGCGTCTTTATCAACACTTCCAGTGCCGTACACAAACACCAAACGACCTCGGCCGGTTATTTGTTTGATCAATACGCTCGCCGGTTTTGTTGTTTTGGTAAAACACCCGTACTAAGTGGAGGTAATATTAATAGAAGAGCTTTTGCTAAAGGTAAAAAAGACAGTGATAGAAAAATGTGATAAAATTAGTTAATTGTATAAATAACTAAGTATTGAATATTACGATGTAGTAAGTTACACCAATCTTCAGATAATTATATCTTTTTGAACTTTGACGCAAAAGAGGGGTGTTATAACGACTGTAACTGTGCGTCTGTCTGTCAGTCTATGGCATCGTAGCTCCCAAAATAATGAACTGATAAGAACTTGTTTTTTTGGACGAGAAGTAGTTTAACCAGTATAGTTCTTACCTAGCTATTATTAAAAAACCGGTCAATTGCGAGTCGAATTCGCCCATTGAGTGCTCCATATTTAAGATAATATGGTTGGAAAACGCAAAAGAAAATCTCATTTTGTTCTGACCATTATTGTCAATGAAATAAGGTCCATTTTGACTAGTCTTAAAAGACAGGGTTTGGTGAAACTTTGACAAAAAATGTAACTGCATTCCTATCTAAATTCCATATGCAATAAATATTTAGGATTTAGGATTTAAAGATTTTTGATATTTTTTCCAAAACTGTAAAATTTTAAAACTAATTATCGTTGTAATTATCTTTAAATCAGCATATTTTCAGATATTTTATCCATAAACTTCGGAGATAAGAAGGGCGGTAGGTAATTTTAAGTAAATTGTTGGCTATAAATCATAAAGCACGTCTTGGAAAAATATAAAAATATAAACATAAAAAATATGGAAATTTTCAGATTGAGCCCTTTTAAATGACATCTCGTTTGCTTTAATGAAATCACTTTCATATTTCAACCATCATTCTAGACCGGTAATGTAAAATTTGTAATTATGAAACTAACCACTTGAATTGAATTGAAGTATTCTACCTACTGGAAACAAAAGTTAAGTGGGTGAGATGACCAGCAGATTACTAAATTAGGTCAATCTCACCTTGATAGGTTAGGTTAGGTTAAAGTTGCATTATGGCGCGAAGCCCCTTAGCTACGCGGAACATAAGTCGACGTCGACTTTGGCGGACATTTCTTACAGTTTTTGAGCAAAATCGGAGTTCTAAAATTCATGTTTATGTAATTCGGAAAAAAAAATCGAGATTATGTAGTGTACCCACAATTGTACCCAGATTAATAGTTATACAGTACATATTAAACGGAGTTTTGAAATGTTGCGGTTATTTAAATTATTTCGGGGTCAATTTAGTTAGTTTTTTAATTAGCTGTACATACTACAGAGAATGGCATAACGCACAAATCGGAGTAAATGGCGCTATCGACTGTTGTAAATCGTACAGAATATTGTAATTGGCGTAAAAATACGTTTTCATAATCCATCAAAGTTAAATCTTCCTTATCTTATCAGGTTTAATGTGAACAAAATGTGAACAAAGTTAACACGAGTGAAGCCGGCAAGTTTATTCCGACTGCAGTTGTGTCAGATTCCGGAACTCGCTTAACACAATATTATGGAATGGCAAAACGTCAAGTTGGCATAACAATGTTAACTTTGCTCTGCGGTATTAAAATCGGAGGAAACGTTTATTTTGCAACTAAATCGTTACATAATTAATGTGTAAATAATGTCAGTTGAGTTTTACCGCCGTACCCAGATAAATTTTAAAGACAGTTAGCTCGTTCCTTTTTGAAACTTGCGTATGAAAAATCGTCACTAAGAAACGACTTAATCGTCATTTACTGACTAACTGCAGTACTCAGAGACGTCAATTAAATTTAATGCTTTTTTAGTGACGTGTTGTCTTATTCTATTGCTATTGCAAAGAAAGTGACAGCAGCAACTTTAATCAAGCATGGAATTTAACTGACGTCTCTAAGTGCGGCAGTAAGTGCAACCGTACGAATAGTAATTAATTTTAAAAATATTTTTTGTGGCAAGGAGAAGGCAAAATTCAAACTTGTTTTCTTTTAGATATTTCTTTGTTTGTAATATCAGCTTGGGAACCCTGCACTGAGCGTGGCCCAACGTGCTGTTGCCCGGTTTTTTATTAATTATATTTATGGCATAGAGAAGCAAACGAGCGCACCCCTACCCAACCCAACCCTGAGGACTAAGATAGAATGCCATGTGGTGTGAAGCTCGTAAGCACCGAGGGCGCAGGCGCGTTCTCATACTAAAACCGTCTCTTTTTAATATGGGAACGCGCCGCATAACTCCGCCTTCGCTTTTACTGCGTTTGCGGCTAAAATATCCTGTCCCCTAAGGTGTGTATGACAATATTTGCTGACTCGGCGACAAGTCGAGACGGTTAGTAAAACACTCCGTCCGACGATACTGTTTATCTTGCGCGAAGTTTGATGACACCCCGTTACGGCAACTCGAACAAGATTGTGTTTAATTAACCGAAAATTGCTTTGTACGTAGATTTATTTGATTACTTTACTAGTGACGGTGACAATACAGTCAGACAATTTACCTACAGATATAAAACAATATGTAAAAAGTATGTCGAATTATGCCAAATGTGTTTGCATTTATTATTTTTTAACTTTGTGAGCTTCATTATTTGACATGAGTAAGCCAACATAATAAAAAGGGACAGTCGAGTTAATAAATACGTATAAACTTTAGTACCCCATATACTCCCAATTATGCAATCCGGTTTTAGACGGGGCCGCAGTACCAATACCGCGTTGCATGACGTCTTTGACGAAATCTTGTCTGCCCAAGACGCTGGTATGGTTACTGCATTGACGCTTTTGGACTTTTCGAGGGCATTTGATACGTTAAATGTGTCTCTCTTGCTGTCCAAGTTAAGATATTACGGTTTTACTGATTCATCCTTGGAGTGGTTTCGAAGCTATCTTACAGATCGTTGGCAGAAGGTAAAAGTTGTAAAGTCTGATGGCTCATGTGTGTTTTCAGATTTGAGACCAGTGAATAGAGGAGTCCCTCAGGGGTCAATTTTGGGACCTTTGCTATTTATTATCTATTCTTCCGATATTTGCAGTAGGATTAAACACTGTAAATACCATTTATATGCAGATGATTTACAGGTCTACATATCCTTTAGACACACTGAGACTGACAACGCGATTAGGCTTTTAAATGAAGATTTACAACACATTGCCGGCTGGTCATCTGAGAATTGCCTGGTTTTAAATCCTAGTAAATCAAAATTTATGCTTTTAGGATCTCGACATCAACAGCAAAAAGTTAAAACTCTGAATCCCACGATTTCTGTGTTGGGTAATCGGGTAGAGGAGGTGCAAGAGGCACGAAATCTCGGTGTCCTTATGGACTCAAGCCTCCGTTTTGAAAATCACGTCGCTGATCTGGTGCGCAACTGTTTCTATAGGTTAAGAATTTTATACAGAGTTAGGCATTATTTGGATATTGATTTGCGCATTCGACTTTGCGAAGCGCTGATTCTTTCAAAGTTAAATTACTGTTTAACTTCGTTTGGTTCTTGCCTATTTGCTAAAACTCATAAACTTTTGCAGCGTGTTCAAAATGCTTGTATTAGGTACTGCTTTCCCGTCCCTCCTCGTTCGCATATAACTCCTTTTCTGAATAAAGCAAACACTTTGAATATGGCACACAGAAAGGAGTTATTATTTGCAAGTTTATTATTTGGGATTGTGAAGACCGGTACACCTGTTTACTTGCATGACAAACTAAATTGGTCGTCCAAGGCAGCTAAGCACCGATCGGCGAGATCTTGCGTCTTGGTTCCGTACAGACACAAGACCGCTGCTTTTAGGGGAAGCTTTAGGTATCTGGCCTCGAGGTGCTGGAACAACATTCCTCCGCCTATTAGAGATGCTCGTTCAAAATTAGCTTTTAAAAGTAAATATAAACTGCATTTGCTGAATCTGCAGAAAGTTCAGGCCAATACCTAACTTTTCCGGTTGGATAATACTTCAGTAGTAACTTAATAATTAAGTAGATTTTAAAATTAGATTTTATTTTGGTATTAAGGTTGTGGTGTTATTCAAATTAAAAATATGTCTGTATGTCCCAATTTTTGAGTGAGTGACTTTCTAAGGGCGTCACCTGCCGCACCCATGGTTTCCGGCAGAATATCAGCGCTGCAGCAGCAATGCTGCAGCACATGCTGAGCCGGCGCCCTTTCACGGATATGCCGTGGCATTGAATTATTGTTAATTATTTATATTAAGTACTTAAGAACTTTCACAATATTATTTTACATTGTTTTAAATTTTGTTTCGTATTTTTTGTAATTCTATGGTATTTGCATGTCCATGGCATACTTATTAAGGTGAATAAAGTTTTTTCTATTCTATTCTATTCTATTCTATACCTTATCACTTTAATCGTTCTTACAATTCATATATGGCAGTTTAATTTAAACGTGACATTAAATTGACAATGTCCTATAGTGTATACGTATTTACGAACTTGACTGTACATAACTTATTATAATAACGAAAAATAAAACGAAACTAGCTAAATAAATTTATTTCATAAATATGTATTTAATAATAGATTCAATCCCCCGATACACCTAATTGTTACCCTTTTATAGCTTATATCTCTGAAACTTCTCCACCGATTTTAATGACGCATTGGTTATACTGTAATGTCATGTAAACGTTATTATCAATAAATAATAAATAAATAATGACCATTAATCAAACCAGCTATTATTTAAAAAAAACGTTAAAGTCGAGATACTTATCCAGAACAGGTGGAATATTTTAGTATAATGCAATAACGACAACCTTAAAACAAGATAAGGCCTCTATTCAACGTGGCAAAAACAATATCGTTTTTGAACTATTATTGTATTATTAACGTTTTGATAGCTCTCATTTACTTGACAGTAATGGCGGCCGACTTATAAACAATACCATAACAGGCCAAGTACGATATGTACTTTAGGCCTTAGAAAAGAGGCGCAGGTGATAAGCAATATTATTTGTCGTCGTAGAATAGACCTTGTTAATTTTATTATTAAACTCATAGCCAGCGTACAGCACTACTCTACACCCCACTTTCGAGTAATTCTAGGAATGTCATAAGTCGAGCAACGGCGCGACGAGGCGGTGACGACTTAATAAGTTAAGTTGTTATGGGACGTGTGTAAATTTACCTTAACGCCGGATACACCCGCACCCGTCCCTACATTATTCTTAGCTAACGCTGCAATTTATATGATCGCGTAGTTCACGCAGAATCCGCAAATAATTAACGGGGTGAATAAAATTTACCGGTTATTGTATTTACTGATGTAACACAACTTGCAACTTCAATGTATACACGAGAATCTATGTTTTATCAATTCATGTGCTTTAACCGTATCACAACAAGTGATACTTTATTCGAAATCTTAAACATTGTTTGAGCACAAATGACTCAACCTGTATAATTAATAATTATCTACATTAGAAAGCAATGCTGTCCTTTAATTGACGTTGTAGCTGATAATGTTATTTTATCGGATGCTTTTCCATTGGCTGCACCGTAACTTGCGTAAACAAATACAGCAGAGCAAACAAGAACAAATGAATAGAGTTTACCTAGGGACCGCCGAGACACACGACGAGCAATTTGTGATCACTGACACGGGATCATGTTCACACCTGGTGGGGTCTGAACACGCCAGTCTTTCCCAAACTAAACCAACAATGATTAAATAAGTTTTGGTAAATAAAAGTTTGTCCATTTGTCACGAAATTACTTAGAAGATTTAGGAATATTGTTTAGGCTTGGTATGTTTGTACAACATCTAGCTACATGAATAGCACTAAATATTTCGATAATTTTCAGTATGCGGGTTTAAGACAGCAGCGGGTACTTAGGGGCTTAAATCTCGGGAAATTATTTTTCAGATCAATTTAACGTTTTCTCTCCCAGATACTAAAATATGTAATAATGTTATCAGTTATGACACTCGTGAAGCTCATGACAGAGATCATGCTGTAAAGGGTTTTTTTGGACACATCTTGATTTGGCATGATTCTATATTGCATAATAACTTTATTCATAAGTTATTACAAGTATTCATCACAAATCAAATAAAACCAACGTTGATACATAGAGTTATTTATTTGTATTTATAGATAGATAGAAAAATACAGTTGTATTTATAAAACAAAAATAGCGTATGAAAAGAATGTAAAGTACGAGTAATTCAAATAGGCTCTTTATCTACCTACCTCTAAAGCACAAAATCAAAGCTTTCATCAGTAAACATTTTAAGTAATTTAGGGTGTTGGTCTAATATAGTCAACAAAGAATTCCTTCGGTTTGCCAGGGCCTGACCAATCAATTTGCTTGTGCTCTCTACTACGTGGCTGGAATACTGCTGGAACGGACTGTCGTCACATGTGCACTTTCCCAACTCCGGGCTGAGGAGGTTTTCCCGGCTGGAGTATTGTGTTCCTACATGATGATAACGCTCTGTCGTGGCAGCAAACGGTAATTTCATTTGCGCTATATCTTTAGGATTTGCCAGTTCCGGTGGTGGATCTGCCACCGGTGGAATTTTAAAGAACGTTTTAACTGTTTCGTAGTTTTTTTCAGTAAAGTCTAAATATGAATTAAGATAAGGAAATGATTCAAACGAATGGCGCGCAGGTAAATTTTGGCAATGCCAAGCGGGGCAGTAATCAGAGCGCTGAATATCTTCTTCGGGCATCGGCTCGTACGACGACTCGCTTTTAACCGACTCATCGACGCAAATGCAAGTAACTTCTGGTAGGGGCTCTGGCTGTGGTGGAGGGTGGTCATGACATTTACAACGTTGTTTATCCAAAAAATCTTTTATAGCTTCATATTCATGGCATTTGGCATAAACGAATTCCCTTTGAACTCTTATGATAGGAAGGTCTACATCCGATGCTAAAGTATCACGACTGTCGCCGTTTTGCAGCGCAGGTAAGGTATCACCAGTGTATCCAACTATTTCAAATGGTTTTTTGTCACAGGTAGGCACAGGTACTTCCGCTTGCTCGAATTTCAATGTGTTTAGAATATCCGTATCTTCTTTTAAAATGTTCAGAGCTGCCATAGGTTTTTTTTGGATTTCATTTAACTGTAATACAAACATTTTTTCTAAATCTAGCAAATATGTTGTTTGTTCCGGCAACAACTTAAGACTGAAGCTAATAAACTTGAGAAATAATTGAATAACTTTCTTGATTTTAATTTCCCATTCATAGTTGATATCCGACACAAGTTGTTCTCTCTGTTTATAATCATCCAAGACAGCCTGTTTCTTTTTAAATAATTCTTCTTTTTCTTTTATGTCAGCAGCTTGATAATTATCTAAGAAGAAACGTCTTATTTTACATTTCTTTCTTTCCATGCACAATACATACATAGTACTGGTTACAGTCTCAGCTTCAATTAGTTTATAGAAAGCATTTAATGCATCGTTTCTTTCATATAACGCTCTGTTTATTAATTTGTTGACCCTGTACCCTTCATTATCTAGTAATAGCTTATAGTAATGTCTTATTTTGTAGATCTCTGACCTGTACCTCTGTTCTAATTTTACCTCGAGAGTTTTTTTTGCGTTTTTTAATCTCTTCTTTATTTCTGTGTTCAAATCACTAACAATATTGGCATGAGTAGAAAGAAGAACATGTTTTATTTCATCACGCATGTGGTTCTCAAGTTGTTGAAGTGAGTCTTCGTAAAAAATTGTCATCTCCTTGGCCATCGTTTTACTCTTCTCTTTGAATATATGCTGGAACTTTTCCCTTACTTTTATACTGACTTGACTTTTCTCATAGAGTAAAACTTTATGCCATGCAGATTCATTGTCTTGCAGCAGGCTTGCGAGCTCTGCCTCAAACCGCGCGCGCTCGTTTAACAGAACTCCATTGCCGATGGACAGAATGCCTTCATGAGTGGTTCCTCTCGTAATTTTGGAAGTAAATGGAGGTGTGAGACTTATTATCCCAATAAGTAAATCACTAGGCGATTTCCAGTCATCTCTATGACATGGGTCATCTACACTGGAACGTTTTTTTTTAAATATTTTTGGAGCTACAGGCTCATGTTTTTTTATTTCATGATCACAATGATCATCTTCAAAATAAATTTCAGCGTACGTACTAGACACTCTTTCATATTGTTTTGGTATTTCGAAAGTTCTTTTCTTCATCGTGTGTATAGTCTATATGATACTACAATAAGTCTTAATATCAATATACGTTTTGATGTTGAACCAATAAAAAAAATGTTTATATGTTACGTCGTCGTTGAGACATAGTCAAATTTGACAGCTCGCACTGCATGATGTTTGTTTTTCTACCTGAATAGACAACCTTTTTAAGTATGAGCGCAAATTAGACTGGCAATAATATTGCAGAATTTGATTGCTGTCTTACTTTAACTTCAGTTCTAGAGCAAGGAGCGCATTTTTTTAGTACCATTTAACTTTTGACAAGTTTGTATGAAATATAAGTAGAATCTATCCACTATGCTCTACTGTTGTATCTACTAATAGATCAAATCAAACAGTTTTTCTCCAATTTGCTCTACTAGTTTTAACGATAGATCAAATTGAACTGTTTTTCTCCAATTTGCTCGACCAGTTTTAACGATAGAGTTATTTGGACATTTTTCTCCAAATTGCTATACTAGTTGGTATGGTAGAGCAAATTGAACTGCATTTCGCCAATTTGCTCTACTGAGTTTTACAATAGAGCAAATTGAACTGTTTTTCTCCAGTTTGCTCTATTAGTTGGAAAGGTAGAGCAAATTGGACATTTTCCTCCAATTTGCTCTACTAGTTGAATCGTATAAACCTGACCGTATAAAAAAATCTGACTGTTTTAACCTAAAGTACCCGTGTACCAAATGGCTATCCTGTACATTGATTTGCGGTTTGTTTTATCGTAGTCCAACCAATACTTTAATTATTCTTAATCTTTCGGAATAATTTTTAATTAATTATAAGAAGGATTGAAGGAAGATCGACATATCGATACTCGATTACTTATCAATAGATGAGCGTGATTGAAACATTGAATCACTATCTAAATTATGGAAAGTTTACCACAAAATTCTTTTTATTTTATTTATAATATTTTAAAATATGCATAAAACACAAAACTACATGATATCTCGTATTTACTACACAATTTGCCGTATTTCTTGGACATAAGATTCTTTGAAAATATGACTTCTAAAATGACTACCTGTTGATCATAATTACCTGTGAAATGTCTCATTTTTTGGATTATTCCTACAATTCACTTCGCGATCAGGTACTTACTGCACACTCTGCACAGCGTATCATTTCTGATTTAAACTCTTTTAACACGACTTTTATTTAATTTTCATAAGTAATTACGTAAATAAATAAATATTGAAGGGCGCTGTCACCGTGTAAGCCGCTTCGCAGCGTTTTGAACTGTCAAAATCGTTACAACGGATTGTCTTTCGCTATCTCTCTCGCACTCGTTTTCGTCCCGTAAGAGACTGTATTCTCGCTTGCACAGACAGTGTGTCTATTACGATAGTATACTAATTTCTATGATTCGACCCACGTAAATAATTAATAGTTACCTACCTAGAGAAAAAAATATAATTTCGTTTCAAATTTGTATGCATAATGAAAAATAAACAAATACATTATAAAACGTTTCTATTTATTTCGTTAGAATACCTAATAAGAATGATTTCGCTTCATACGATACAACACCGTTTTACCGACTCAGACATGTTTTTCCCTTAATATTATCACTTTCACCGACTAAATTAAGAACAAGAATTAAGGGATTAAAGGCTTGTAGTATTGTTAGACGATGAGCTTGCAACCTGTCACTAATATGCACATAGTAAACATCTGCCTGTTTGTTTTGTGCAAAATGTGGTCATTGAATTAAGAAAAAGTTGTTAAGAGTTATAAGTAATTTCTGTAGCTCTGCCCGCCATATGCATGTATACCTATATACCTATAAATGTTCAATTGAATAGAAATACCCCACTCTGTGATTAAGGCGGGACGGTATGTATGTATGTGTAAGCATCCACTGCTTAACGCATTATAATTATTATTTTATGTTTATACGGTCAGATTTATACGATTCAACTAGTAGAGCAAATTGGAGGAAAATGTCCAATTTGCTCTACCTTTCCAACTAATAGAGCAAACTGGAGAAAAACAGTTCAATTTGCTCTATTGTAAAACTCAGTAGAGCAAATTGGCGAAATGCAGTTCAATTTGCTCTACCATACCAACTAGTATAGCAATTTGGAGAAAAATGTCCAAATTGCTCTATCGTTAAAACTGGTCGAGCAAATTGGAGAAAAACAGTTCAATTTGATCTATCGTTAAAACTAGTAGAGCAAATTGGAGAAAAACAGTTTGATTTGATCTATTAGTTGATACAACAGTAGAGCATAGTGGATAGATTCGTTATTTATTTAAAGAAATAAGCACCAAATTACACTACATAAGAAATAGAAACTAAACTAACTAATATTAAAACTAAATTACAAGTAGGTCTATCTACCAGAATCTCATGACAAAAAGGGAAATTATATCTAAGAGAATTATAAAAAAAAACCGGATAAAATTAAAATATGACGTCAGCGCTTTAATATTAGTAACGATTAATTTACCTACGTAACCCTTAGAGGCAACTTTAGACGTATTTCTATTATTTGCAAATATTACTTAAATTAAGATTGAAACAAACTTGTATGTGTGTAATTTATTAGGATTTAGTTCAAAAGGACTTCAAAGCTCGATGACGTACCGTCGCTTAACGAACAATACCGCACAGCGGCGCCTCTATTCCAGGCGGTAAAATCTAAATCGTACTTGTCGTACATGTTTTGTTATCGTATTGTTTTGAACTCGGCCGCTATTACCCCTAATATGGCTGCGTTTATCGTGTTATAAAACTTGGATAAAGCTTCCGTCACCTTCTGACACGTAAATAAGTACGACAGTGACGGATGCTTTATCAACATTTGACACGCGATATAGAGGCAGCCATACTAGGCCCACAGGTCAAAAACGATATGGTTTTTACCATGGTGAATAGAGGCCCTGGCCTGCATATAATTTTGAACTTTAATTTGGTTTCAATTAACTCTTAATTCGCGTTTAATCGTTGACTTATGCGTTATTGTTAGCTAAGCTAGTAAATCAATTTCGTAACATTTTTTTATATTCCTCATAAAAAGATCAAGATCGCGCCGCATAACTATAACTCGTCGTATGGTGGCAATAGATAAATCTGGAATTAAATGGCACTCTATTATTAAGGGCTTTAAATGGACTTTTACGTGTCAGACAAAAGCCAAATGGAGTGATAAGTAACGTTCCTCCAAAAGTACAACAGAATTAAAAGTATTAAAATTATTTCATTTACCACTCTATTAAAAACACAACAATAAATCAAAAAAGATTATGTTAATGATACTTTATTTAATTTAAATCTTGTTCTTTACAATTTTTAAAGTACACAAGTTTAACTATATTTTTCTTTTGAGATAGATGGGGTTTTAGGGCATTTCCCTGATAACTAACGCTATATTTGAGTAAAATTAACAAACATTGACAAACCCTGACAAGCGGTAAAATTAGAATTGACAGGCGTAAGGCAACATTGCCATATAAAATATAAAATAGATTTATTTTTACTTCGGAATTTTTTCATGACATTTCGGTAGACCTACTTAGGTCATACTGAAAGTTTCTGGATTCTGATAAAAAATGCTAGATAAGATGTTTATGCTTAATTTATTGTTTCTCAAAGTATATTCCCTCACCATTTACACATTTTTTCATTCGTTGGAACCATTGTGTGAAGCAGTGGGTTCAACGTTCAGTAGGCACCTCTTCAACGGCTTCTTGGAAAGCATACACCGCCGCTTCTGGACTTGAGAATCGTAAACCTATAAGTTAATTTTTTATTCTTGGGAATAAAAAGAAGTTGCAAGGTGCGAGATCCGGACTGTACGGCGGATGCGTCATCAGTTCCACATGTGAAGCCTACAAATACGCATTCGTTCTCTTAGCGGAATTTGCGGACGCATTATCGTGGTGAAGGATGACATCACTGGGCAAGCAATTGTCTACGTACCAATCTGCAGTGCCTGTTCTTTGATTTTCAAGCAACACTGTTACATAATGTCCGGTTTTTCCGAAGAAAGACGCAACATTTTTTTTGAACGTGCTCCGATTCTTCTTAAATTTTGCTGGCAACTCTTCAAATGGAAAGATCCATTTTGCTGACTGGCTTTTTATGTCCGGTTCGTAACAATACACCCAGGTTTCGTCACCTGTTACAATATTATAACAGCCAATGACTCTCCTCCATTAAACTTATCTATATTTTTTCGGCACCACTCTACACGCAGACGTTTCTGGTCTTCCGTTCAATCATGCGGTATCCATCGAGTGCAAAGCTTCCGAACCTTCAGTTGCTCATGTAAAATGTTTTGCACTTGGCTCATTCCTATGCCTAATACAGATACAAATTTTCTGGCAGGTCATTTTTTTGGCTGTCTCAATTAGTTGTCGTACGGTATCGTCATTCGTTTCAGTAACCGCAGTCGCCGGCCGACCTTCACGTACATCATCATGGAGATGATCTCGTCCACGTCTAAATTCTCTGAACCACGAATACACAGAGCTACGAGACGGACCTTCATCATTAAACCCCAGTTGAAGTCTCTGGCAACTCTCTTGTTGACTTAAGCCGCAGCGATAATCGTAAATAATCATTGAGCGAAAATTTTCACGAGTTAGTTTCATTATAATAGCGACACACAACTCTCTGAACCCTGCCAAATTAAAAAAAAATGACGGTCAGACTGACAGTAAATTGAATAGTAATTATGTTCCTAGCGAGTTCCATTTTCAATTTCTGTTATTGCTTTTTTAAATTATTTATTGTAAAGTGTCCATTTCCAGAAACTTTCTCTATGTCCCACGTATTAGACAGTAATAAAAGACGAGTAATTGATGCAAAATAATTATTTTTGCAACTCAGAATATTTCAGTTGCAAGTGATAACAAGTAAGAATGTAAGTCGCCTGCGCTGACGGCCTACCTGTGATTAGCAGGGCTGAAGCAGGGAGCCTCGCCGCTAGATTTAATTAAATACTTCCCCGCCCCACCCACCCACTATTTCACTTCTGGAACCTACTCCTTATCCATTCTAAATGCCACGGCACATTGTAAATGTTCCTAATGCAGCGAATAACAACCAAGCCTGAATAGACTAAGAGGGCGTTGTAGGTAAGCTTAATCCGGCCCAATGTTGCTGTCGGATTAATTGTGTTCTTGACTGCCCGGCTGAAAAATACTGGTAGATTAGTAACTGGATGGTTAAGTCTCAAAATACAAAGGTAAAATTATGGTACAGTCGAGGTCATAAATATATGTACACTTTAGTACTTTGTCATTTTAATCCCAATTCAAACAATTCGTATGTGGCAGTTTATACATTACATTACAGGCAAGGTACTAAAATGTACATATATGTATATGAACGCGACTATATTCAAGAAGCAAAGCAAAGGTGCTATATAGCTACTATATTCAACGTTGTAATACGATATTATGATACTACGATGATAATGTGTGTCAAATTTCGTCAATAAATTTATTTCTATTCTGTTCTGTTCTATTCTATTCTATTCTATATTACTTGTGACGTTTCGATGGCTCTTATTAACTTGATAGTAATTGCGGCTGAGTTATAAACATTACGATAACACGTCAAAAGCAATATTGTGTTACCGCGATGAAAAGAGTCCCTATTAAATACCTTACGAACATCTTTGCGAGATGACAGACACGAGTATACTGTCAAAAACGGGAAAGAGTATTTCTTCAAAGCACTTTCATTTTTACCTTAAGTTTAATAACGGCACGAAACTTGCAGAAGTCGAAGTCATCCTGCAACCTCTCAGTCTAGGCCATCGCACGATCACGTACACTCATCCGTGGTCAGTTTGTAATACAAATTGTAAAGCAAAAAGCCGATATCGGTCCCGCACCGCCCTGAGCACGAGTATGTGATAATAAATTATGGACATATCTCGACTCCATTCTCATTACGGATGCGGCAATGTCCGACGGAGTTTTGTCATAACTCAGTCTCGGTTGAAATTATTTCCGTTGGGTCTGATGAGAAAACTAGAGGTGGGAAACTCGAAATGTAAGTATTCGCGCAACAAGCCTTGGAATAACGGGGGGACATATTTCATTCTTAACGAAGTTAAATTTCCGGGAAGGTCCTGTAAGAGCGTGCGTAACCCTGATAAAAGGCTAGTCGGCCGCAATACCGATTACTTACTTATTTGCATCACATTTAATAGTAGGTACGTTGTAATAGCTGTCTTCAACACTATATTATGTATAACAACAACAAGCAAGCTCTAAAAAACCCGACTGTTGTTGTTGACCAATCACTAAATCGTTATAAATCCTAAATAATCGTTTAAAGATGACTTTTAAATACCTATTGAATGATATCCCATTTGTCATAGTCCGTCGACTTTATTCTTTTTTATTCATTTTTGCAATACGGCGTCTTGCTGCTACGATATTCAATTTTAATTACTGTCATATCTTTAGTGAAACTCACAAGATTAAGACATATCGATTGCTATAAGAATCAGCAAAATTCGGTTAATGCGTTTAGTTTCTGCCGGAGCGCCCTCCTCGGCAGTCGGGTAACAA
Source organism: Acleris sparsana (assembly GCA_923062465.1). NCBI lineage: Eukaryota > Metazoa > Arthropoda > Insecta > Lepidoptera > Tortricidae > Acleris > Acleris sparsana. The sequence continues at coordinate 13,085,982 of OV281289.1, forward strand.
ACTCAACGAAGCGTTTTGCTGAACACCGTTTACCTTTTGTTTTCATACAATATTTTATTGAAGGTAAAAAATACTACAAAAAATACTTCGAAACTTTGCGTACGTTTGACGCGCTCGCGATGAAACAACGGCAATAATTCAGAAAGTGGAAACAACTTGGATTGTTTTCTACACATCATATCGGCAAATAAATCTTTGGGCCGCTTATCTGGCGTCAAACTTAATTCCCCTGCATAATTCATGGCGTCGATGCCAAGGAGGAAACTTTCCGGCTGTAGTGCCGCTCCTGACAACTGTCCGTTAGGCACCCACTTATTTAGGGGATAAAAGAATAATAGATACTTTAAAAAAAACTTTAGGAACTAAACTATCTCCACGAGCTTTTTTTAACTTGGGTTTTTGATTTAAATGTAAGATTTATCCAACTTCTAGGTGTTTTATTACGCTCAAATGTTGAATAGTAAGATGATTGATGAGAAGTAAGATGATTGAGATGATATTGATGGTTGCCGAGCCCGATTCAGGTGCCCGCAGGATCTCCGCTGCAGGTACGTACGTAACCAAGACACGAGATTGAACTCGTTAGATTAGTCTCTATGACTTTGCAAAGAGCACAGTGGGCATTTTTTTACCGTATCTATGTATTATGAAACCGCGATTAGTTTGGGATTGGAATAACTGTCAACTCATTTGCACTTTGACCCTGTGTCGGCTACTGCTAGAGTGCTATTGACTTTATTTAAATAAGTTACTTGGTAAGGTAGATTAGGGAATTATGGGACTGACATGGCTCTTGTAATGCCAATGACCGTTTAAATAAATAAAGTTTTTTATATAACACTTATATATGGTAAAACTGTATAGTACAGTATACCCACTTACGTACATCCAAGCCGGTCTTAACATATACGCATATGAGTTATTAAGGTGTTGCTCATAATTTTCGTGTTTCGAACGAATTAAGTTTTAAATTCGTATACCATATTTCAAGGACATATTGATATTTACAGTTTGATATTTATCAACTCATATGTCATTTGTGGGCACCTGTGTCAATATTGTGAAATCAATCAAATCTCGCCCGTATGCTTTTTGGCATGATTTCCTGCTGAACTAAACGTGTTATTTGATATTATATTTAATTTAATATTTGTAGCTTTATATAATGCTAAACTAAGTCTTACCATTTTAATATGAAATGTGTTTGAAAAATGACTGACTGCTGAGTTTCTTGCGGCGTTTCTTCTCAGCAGTGGTCTCCTCTTGGGAAGCGCTGCATGGTAGATTCTTGACGTGTAAAAGTGCCCGTGCGGCCTACTTACTGAATAAATGTATTTTATCGTTTATCTTTTTATCAAGAAAGTCCCATAGTATTGATAAAGTTATCCGTAAATAAAAACTACTTGGAAGGGTTACCATGACAGTTCAGTTTAAGTTAAGAGAAAGGGACAGAGCTGTATAACTGCTATAGCTCTGTCCCTTTCTCTCAACCTAATCTGAACTGCTTTAATATGTCATGGTAATGCCCCTGGCCCTTAGGTATGATCACGTACGTTAATTTGTGAGTTTGTGACCCATTTCAAGAAAAATATGCTTCAAGTCGTCAATGTCATTAGAGATGTCAAGTCATTTGTAACTTTTAAGAAACTCAACCTTATTGTTGTAGAATGTCAGAATGACTTTGTACGTAAGGTGGGACCTAAGTTCTTGACTGTACGTCGCGTCGTCCGCGTACCGTGTAGAGGTCGTCTCTTGCTTGTTATAAAACTTATAAATAACGAATAACATCGAATAGATGTATGTTTCTTACCAATTGATGTCAAAATGGAAAATAGATACGAAATTTGATTTTATTACGCATGCAAATAAATAAAAGACGCTGGCTCTCACAAACAAAGTCTCACAATGGGGTTAAATTTATTAATTTTACAGTCAGATTTAACTGATTGTACCTTAACTTTTTGTTGGAAGCCTTTTAAAGGTGCCCGTTACTTTCTGTCCGATTTGCCTGGATTAAAGTATTTTGGGTGTTAATCTGTAACCATCCGGCCGTTTGCACTTGACTAAGAAGCAAAATATGTACAATCAACCAAATATCTTTACAATCTTTATTGTGGTAATAACCTGATAACATAATAAAACAATTCAACATCGGTTATTGGTATCCGCTATTCATTATTTAAATATTACATCATTGCATAATTATGTCTTGATCAAATATTCATTGGTTTGAGTATGCGACTAGCGTTATACTCAAAAATTGTGAGGTGATATGTTTTTCTTGGGCTTTACTCTTATTGGTTTTAGCTTATCTACTATCAGTTATCATAACTTCAACAATATGATAACGATATTAAAACAAGATGGGCTTATACAAAATGTAATAACGGCCCTGTCATTTTAACATGACTACTATAACAGTGGTAAACGCCAGCAGCCTGCTTACACGTGCTACGGCGTAGGCGTTCGTAGCGGGACTTGTCTATGAACTGACGCGAGTCTATACCATTGCCTAAATAACATCATTTTCGGTCTATATTAGTTCTGTATCTTTCATCGAAAATCAAGAGCAGAACAAAACTTAGCGATTTAGAAAACTTCCGGAAACAATGTTGTTATGCGATATCGAACATAGGGTTAAAAATCCATCATTGTAAAGTGGTCGGTTGACACGAGCCGCGCCAGGCGTCATCAATCCGAGAGAGATAGACGCGGCACGAATCAATTCCGCGGAGCACCTGCCGGCGGATTATTCTCGTGCTGCCAAAACGTAAAATTGCTATTTGTTTTATTCTTGTACCGCTATTTGCTCTTGTCGTCGTGTAACTATTCAATACAAAAAAAAACTGTTGTATTTTCAGCTGGTTCTATTTTTTTCTAGATTACTTATACCCGTACAGTTTTGCACTTTAAACATGGTCAAAAAACACATTTATTCATACACCTATACAAGACTCATTAACAAAATAAAGTGCCGGAGCATGTTACGAATTTTAAGGACGTTAGTCCTACGGTGTTACAATAACCAAATTCTTCATTATACATTATTCCCCATTTTTTATTATTAATGATTATACAATGTTATTCTTGTATCACATCTTTTTTGTATAGTTATTAGATTTGCAGAAGAATAATATTCAACGAGTCGAAGTGGGTTAAACTGAATAAAAATATTAAAAGAAAAGTATTTCTTATTTATTTAGAATTGCCACAAATCTTTGTACAAACGTGTGCATAATGTAGTGCAAATCATCTCCCGTGTGTGCTATACGAGTATGTACATGCGGGTGTTGTCTGTCTACGACATTTGAATTCAGTACAGCAAAGCACGGGAAAGAGTTTTAGCATTTGTCCGGTAAAGCTGAACTCACATACAGAATTGTAAATTTATTCGTTGGATTCTTAACGCCGAGGTCGCCGAACGTCTCCCAACTTGTTTAGAAGAATATTTTTAGGATTTCATCGCTTCACGGCTGGGAGTTGGGCTTTGGAGTCGAGTAGAAGTGAACCGTTTATATAAATATTTGTGTGATGAGCGCGAGGCGCGAGGTGTTCTATGTATTAATTTCTTTATATAAGCATGTTTTTCGCGGACATCTTTAGGCTGAAATGATGATTAAGTTGATTTGCTTCTTTATATTTAACACTGTGCATATTGTACTCTAAATATGTAAATGCCCGTATTACCTATTATGTCGCTAAACAATGATTATTTTTTATTATGAGTGTATTTTACTAGCATCGCGAGTGTGCGTCCTCCAGCGCGGCCGCTGTTATTGCCGCGCGGCACGGCACGAGGTGTTGCTTATAATTTCGCCGGGTAAGATTGCGCTCTAATGTAGGGTAAGGGCTGCTTGAATTGCTGTATTTCCTTAATAGTCTGCATTTACCCTCGCTGACAATTTGTGACAGGAGCGTGAGCTAAATTGTCGCCTAGAGGAAATAAACTAATTTACTTATATATGTCATTCATAAACTAAAGCGTTCGCTGAATTACAGTGCGCTTTTGAGACAAAGGGAATTGGAGTACGTTTCTGTTCGACTAGCTTCATTATACGCTTCCGGTAAGAATACAACTACTACTACATTGTTTGATATTTCGCGAATAATGTGTTAGTAACTAGTAACAAATTTATGTTATAACTTCAAACTTAGTGAAAACTGTGTAAGACCTATTTTGCATATGCGAGACTTCGTCCACATCCGCGCCAACGTACAACGTAGGACCATAACCTTTTATGAGCATTTCAAGAGTATAATTGCATCTTAAATTCAACTCCAGACAGTCTCAGTCTCGGAGGTATTTTAATAATGAATTCTTTTCCGCTGGCACGTAGTTAATATTGCCGTTGCCATTTTAATGAGGGGGTTATAAACGTGTCATTGTAGCGAGGGGGTTAGGGGCGCATCGGCGGCGGATTAGCGCGCACTTTGTGGACGTGCGTCACCTGCCGCGGCGCAACCTGCACCAACTTGCAGCCTGCAGCGCACAGCTCGCGGAACACGCTTGACCCGGTCAATAACTCACGCCACGCTCCCTTTGCAACCAACCAACAAAAATATTCCATCTATGTCCCGCGATTTAGTGACGTTAGATATACGATCATTCGTATTTGTACTGGTTAAAAATGTATGGCAGATTAACATTTTTTTTAATCATTGCGTGTTGGAAAAAACCTTTCCTTAAGGTTAACCTCCTCGTTTTTCTACAAGCATATGATAGAATCACTTATTGAAATAAATTTAAAAGAAAAGTCAAATAAAAAAGGCATCTACCGTCAACATCGTTGTGCGAGTAGCGGGCTGTCACGTTTTCACCTCCTTTAAGTGTCAGATTAGTTAGGTAAACATTCATAAATTAATTTAAGGGGACTTTATCAGAATATTAATTTTGCGTCAATATCATGGCGGGGTGACGTAGAACGAGATAGGCTGGAAGTTATAGGCTAGATATATATTGATTGACGGACGTGCAGACGCCAAGCATTGGGCGTAGTCACTGGGGCCCAAACGCTTGCTTGGAATTCGATTCCATCCCATTGCCCGATGTTCGCAGTTCAGCATTACATTAGGCACTGCTAGCATTCCGGAAGCCCTACCGGTACCTTGTATTGTAACTACCTCGTTTATATTGTACGTATACAAATCTAAAATAGTTTAAATGACGGTGAAATAATATTTTGTTAAACTACAGTTTTTCATTTTGAAATATTAAAACACTAGTTCTTGCTACGTCCGTGGTCCTTTATGGCTATTTCTACGAAAATTGACTCATTTTCCTGATAAAGGTACCCAACGTCCGTCTCAAATATAAACTCTTTGTACTAAACGTCACGTGGATCATTTAAGGCGTTGAGCCGTGAAAACTTAATTATAAAGAAAGTAACGACATTAACATGTTTTTATTTGGCCGTAATTATGTTGTGTAATGTGTCTAATGTATGGGGCGTGACGTTTGCTTGTCTGCTGTCTGCCGTCTGCCTGAAGCCGGTCGGGTGAAGACGGTCGGCTCGCGGCAGACAATTGAATCATAAAGCGACACGTGACCGGAGGCTTCCCTGCCCGAGCCAAATACACGTTTACTTTATAGCGTGCGTACTAAATTAACTTGAAAATATATATGACTGAAAATGAGCAGTATTTTCTTAGTTGATGAAAAAAATATGGCTGGGTTATGTTATGTGTAACGCAGGAACTACAAATTAATTATTGAATGATTATGATTGAACCACTGTTGAACCTATAAGTTTACGCTCTTAATAATAAAGAAATATTATTGCGCGATACCAATAAAATTTTGCCGTTTACTTTCTTCCTTTTTAAAAACGTAATTTTTTGATCCGTATTTATACGGTTATAGCACTGTCTATAACCGTATAAATACGGATCAAGATAACATGCAATCCATCGTATGTGAAAAAATAAAAAGTACCTAATATTAAAAACGCACGACAAGTTTCAAAAAAATTAGGCACGGATCAGTACTTTGCAGTATTTTCAATGATAAAAAATGTTCAGCCGTAATCACGTTATTTATTTAAACCGGACAGCAAGAGAGTGTTAAAATAATAATGCTTTAATCATGTGTTGGGTTTAGCATAGCTTGCGTCTGTCCTAAATACCGGACGTCGTAATCAAATCCTGTCGGGCGGTCCTAATCGAGGCCGGCCACGCTCGACCTCCGTCAAATCGGGCGGAGGAACTCGGGCGGACTGTCGCGGCGACCAGATAACTGCACCCGGGTTCATATTGGACCTTCGACCCGGCTCGACCTCTCCGAGATACGATTCACTTCCGATTATCCTATAAAATACAAAAGTTAACGCGAAGTCTTTTAGAACGATTGGCACTTGTTTCTTTCAGTTCGGTATCGTTCGTTTCCAAAAGTTCTTTTCGATGGATCTACCTTTGCAAGGTCAAGGTTAATGCTTTGCAACTAAGCAAAAATAATATTTATGCGATTCAGCACCCGTTACAAATGGCAGAGTTCCGTTGTAGACTAATAACTAAATTAACCGGTAACCGTGATTTACGCCAAAATAAGAAATTCAGGTCTCGTCGGAAACAATTTCCAAGCTGCAAGCTTTTCATTAGCCCGCGCAATGTGGTGTAATTAAATAAAGTGATCGTTAGTATCATAAAGTTGCCGATGGAAACTTCCAGAAACCGCCACGTGAACAAACTCGACAATCGCCGGCGACCCATAAGCTCGATGATTCCTGCATCTCACAGCAATATGCTTTCTCGAAGCGACCACAGTCGTAGACCCTGTTATAAGCGTCTATACTTGTGCTGCTACCCCTTATTCATAAACGTGTAATACACCTATTTTAGTCAAAGTATTCTTTCTCACTTTCTGAGTAATTCAAATATCAACAACAAATAAGGAAAAAACACATTTCAAGCATACTTTAGTTATTGTGCACTTATGAATAAAATTGAACCCCGGGGTACTTGGCTACTTTTTATACCGGGAAATTGGATAGTTTTCAAGGGAAAATCAATGAACGACTTCTACGCGGATGTAGTTGCGGGCAACAGTTAGTATAATAATAATGATGATGATAATAATTTATTTGTAAGGTCAATTTACAAGTCATATGATTCAAATAATTATATCATACTACAATAAGGGAAAATATGATTTTGTTTGCAAGATAAAAGCTATTTTGAAGAAATATTTCAATAGCAGTGCAACTACAACAAAGTTTGTTTTGTAGACTACCAAGTGTTTTGAACATTTTAGTGAGTATCATAACTTTACGAAAACAACATTAATTTTGACAGTATTATTTGTCTCCTCCGAAATATCTGTGACCTTGTTTTTGAAACTTACAAGGGTAAGTTAAAGCTGAAATGTTCATTGGTGCAAAGTGATTTTTCCTCTCAGTGATTTAAACTGCGCGAAGGCCGCGACGTTAGCTCACGACTCTACAACATATTTCACTACATAAATCATAACTTTATTTCCTCTCGCTCACTGGCTGCCTGCTCTCGAGGTGTCTTTGAAATGGCTCTAAGAGTTCCCGGCTACACCGCGACAAAGGACTCCAAAATTCAATTAGGAACGCCGCGGCGTTCGTATTATTTATAAATATGCAATTTAATGCAATAAGCATGAATTAATAAGTTAATTATGGTCGTAGACTAATTTTGAACTTACCTTGACAATTCTCTGCAAAAGCTTGAGGTCTGAGTGATTTTCTATTATTATAAACTCTTTTTCCACTTCTTTGACTTCATAAAGAGCATTTTAATTGTCTTGTTTGTATAGGTAATTAAATCAGTCTCGATTTAAATTTAAACTATCCTCATCCTTATTTCTTCAGCGTCCAGCCATGATCATTACTCATGCTGTTAAATAACCCGTTCGTACTCACAGGTAACATAAGGCTCATTAAATATCATTTTAGCGGCATATCCTGGCAATTAGCGTTATGAAAACATCGCGCGCTGAACAAAAGGAGGGAGGCCCATGAATTTATTGTTAGGTTACTAGCTAAAGTTATTTAAGTGTTGGCGGAACGGCGTTATTCACGTGCGAGACGCCGGCAGAATGCAGCTTCCTGCGACAATTTATCATGAATCTTTAATTAAACTTTAGCAGTGACTGCTCACTACGAAGAGACGCATTGTGTCTCGCAATAAAGTCCCTGGAATCGATCGCTGCGGTCTCGCTTCCATCGTTATTCCTATATTGATGTTTAAATGTTTGGCAAAGTGTTAACATTTGTCATCTTTTTATTTGCAATCTGTGATAGTATTATAGATTATCGAGATAACTCTTAATAATGTTTTGTCGGATACAAAAGTCAATAAATTAAATGTGATTGATTTTGAATGCACTCGCATGTACGTATGGCAACATCTTGAAGAATATTTTCTCACTTCAACGATGCTTTGGGATCCTTTTGGATTTTTAAACTTACTATGGTGTTTTTTCGCGGCGTTGCTGAAGAAAAGTGCAAAACAAGCGAAAACTCTTAACGCGCCTGGGATATCTGTTACTTGAGCTGTGTTTGCTCGCAATCATTACTTGTTAGCACATAACATAATTTAACAACAAGGTACTAGATCAAATAAAAACACATTTTCAAATCATCAATTTTCTCTAAGTATTATTTAATTTCAATCATAGCAACTTTAGTCGGTTTTACGTAGGACGATTTGTAAACGAGTAGGTGCTATTTTTTGAAACTGGTTTGTTGTTTTATGATGTATTTTTTACCATTGCAATTGTGATTCGGATGACAAAAACATTTAAAAAAGCTCTTTTATTGCCGATGTTATATATTTAAAAAGATTTTTTTGCCAACAAAAGAATTGTAAAACGGAACTTTGAAGGATTGTTACTTAAGATTTTAAGCAGTACCCGGAAGACCGAGCGTCGCTCCGGTTGAAAACGAATTTTCTCGAAGATGACCACTTGACAGATCGATTTCTCGCCCCCGTAAATCCCAATATTGCAACTTTCTTCGAAATCGTTAGAACAGATTTCGAGAACTAGATATATATTATTATACTAATATTGCTCGTTTATTAGGATAGGAATAAAATGGTTACGCCCGATCTGATCTTCTAAAGTAATAGTCAGTTAACAGATCCAATTTATAACATTTTTATTTTATCGTACAAAGGGGTACCCGAGCAAGCGGGTTCCTAATGGTAAGTAATCGTCTCTGGTCATGAATACTTGGAACACCATACAAGAGCAAGTCTGTAGCGGCCTTTAAAAAGTGTAGACTAATTTCTTGAGACTTGAAGTCAAGCCAAGTGATCCAAAACCCGATGAAGTAAAAGTTTCAAGCATTTAAAAAGTTTAGCGTCTGTCTGAGGTGACTTCTACTGACCGCTTGAACTTGGTCTTCGAACTAGCGTCACAGAGGTTAACCATTGTAATAATATACTGCCTTGAAGCGGAGTTAGGTCTTATTTGTGACCTATCCGATTATATAGCGATTCAAATCACTCATGATGTGTAAACTTGAAAATAAAAATGTTAGGTATGCATATTTATATACTTATATATTTTTTCTATAAAGTATAATTATTTACAATTAATTCAACAATATTTACGATGATCGATACATTCCTCAACAAGAAAATAGCTATTACAACATAATTTTACTATTAATCGCTAAGGGAGCTCTATCTGTACGTACAATACTCATATATGTAGCAAACACTGCCGCTGTTTATATATTTTTTAGTTACAAATATCTACTAACATTTACACCCTTTGATTTATAATAAAGAAGATACTTTATATTATTATAATAAACATTCACTTAAGTAACCAATCAATATAGTTTCTTTCCAAATGTAATAAAATAGCATTTTTATTAGCGTTTTACAACTTTTAGTAGTTTTATTTATTCGTTTGGCATAAGCTTCTCATAAGTTTTTTCTATGTCTGTAAAGTATCATCATGTTATTAAGAACTTAAAGATTTCCTTCTGATCGAGGGTCGCAATGCTCACTTCGCAAGTCAAGTTAATACTGATCATGAAATATTGTATATTTCAAACGTAATCGGCTTAGTTATACGTACGTCTCACTGCTGGGTATAGAAACGACCTTTGGTGATAACTGATAACCTGTTATGTGGTTTAATGATATTAATGGCAAAGATAATTAATTATAATATAGCAATAATTTAACGTTATAAATATGAACTTAGCAAAATCTCTAATAAAAATTAGTTCACTGAGGTCTGTTTACTTTTATAAAAAAAGTCTTTTTGTGAAAAGAACCGGAAGGAATTTATTATTTACCTCTCACTTCCGTGACACGTGACAAGTATCAACGATGTGTTTTACTCGTAGGCAATGAGATCATGCATTAACATTATGTAACCTTGCGATCCTAAAGGCACTAATCTTTATTAATATGTTATTGATACGTTTTTCTTGTCGTTGTAAATTTTCCAATTATTTATTTTGTTAAGAAAAAAATTACAATACCGTTAGCATTTCATATAGAGATTTCAAAATATTACGTATACGATGACACCGTTCTAACTTATATACCACATGTATATTTATGACATATATAATAAATAATACTCTACGCAAATACTCCATACACACAATCTTAGTAAGTACATCTCTTTTACCTTATAAAAGAACACAAAATTTTTTTTTAGCAAATGTCTACTTTGGTAATCACGTAACAAATCCCAATTTTAAAACAAACTCACATAGTCCAAACTTTTGCATTTACAACAATAACCATAGCGACATAACCATTCCATTACACTTAAGGTTTTACTATTTTAATACCATTTCGATGCACGAAGCTGCCATTTTAAATATAGCTTTACCTTGTCTACCGGCTTTCAGCGAGACTGAGAAATTATTTCCTATTTTCTTAATACAAACATCAACGACAATGGCAGTGAAAGAGTTTTTAAGTCTATGCTTCTTAATTAATTGAAAAAACGCACATGTAACCCTTCTCGCTAAAGACGCATTATACTTGTTGAATAAATGTCGAACACGGATTTATGATACTAAATGGTATTAACAAAGTAAGCATTGCTTTGGTTTTAAAGTATCCTCTCGTAGTAATTATCATAAAAAAGTTCTACAAGCTTAGATATTGTAACAACCAATTATGTTTTATTATTATTTGTCGCTAATAACGTCTTCATTAAATTAACAATTTGGGGCTCCCAGGGTAACAATTCAATGGACGTGACTATATGCGAATGCTAATTGTAATTTCAATAATGATATCGTTATAGCAGCTTCCTACATCGAGGTCTCGGTATAGTATCATCGGCAGATGAGGCTCTCTTCTCGCGCCGCGCAGGCGCCGTGCGGCGGCGCGAGGAACAGCTTGCCGTTGGCGCAGGCACACAGCTGGTAGATGTTCTGGTGGTGGGGGTCGTGCGTGTGCGGCGTCGATGGCGGCAAGGGCAGAGCTGATTTTAACTTTGGCATGTATATGTTCGGAGCGTCTAATCGTATCTGTAAACGGAAACTCAATAAAATATTCTCAAAGAGGTTGGACACACATACTAACACAGTACAAGTTTCTTAAAATCAATAGAAAAAAATGTGGCGACATGATAAAAATAAGAAACAGACGAACGACAACAAAGAGAGCTCGGTGGGTAAAAAAAGGTTGCTAAAGAGCGATGAGACAAAATTATCGTCATGGCTGGTGTGGATCCGTATGTATTTGAACCCGAGGAAATGTTATACTCACAGAGCCAGCCACGGACTTGAGTCGGAAGGTGGTGAGGCAGCTGGCGCTGATGTCGCCGGCGCGCGACTCCAGCTCGATGCCCTGCGGGGCGTGCATCTCCAGCGAACGCGTCGGTGATTCTAACCTGTAGGAAAACAGTTCATAAGATGCTTAAACTCGAGTATTGTTGTATTTAAAGGAAAAACGCTAAAAATCGATGAAAAATTAGTGCGTTTTAGTTTTGGTTCTCCAGCTCAGGGCGACTTCGTCCACAGTCCTAATTCGTCACGTTCTTAACCCGTCCACAATACCATATGACTCACTATTCCAATTCGTCGGCATTCCTATATTGTCACCTACCTAACTTATCTACTTTCCTATATTGTCACCTTCCTAACTCGTCCACATTGCTATATAGTCCACAGTGCTAACTCCTCAACACTTTATTTAGTGGTCAACTTCTTCAATATTGTGTAGCTAAGCAAGCTTTAGTTCGCGCTGTGGACGATATAGGAATGTGGATGACTTAGCACTATGGACAATATAGGAATGTGGACAAGATAGGAAATTGACGATATAAAATGTGGCCGAGTTAGGACGGTGACAATTTAGGTAATACATGCTGACGACAAGGCATTGTGGACTAGTTAGCAAGGTAACGAAATAGGACTGTAGACAAAATCGCCTTGAGCCGGTTCTCCCTGCACAACTCAACTGGATCCTTATTTTACTTTTGCTATACTTTAAGGGAAGTAGAACTACAACACACGAAATAAAAAAACTAGTACCTACTAAGTATAAAGGTGTATGATTGTGTTTTTATCCATAATATAATAAAGGATTCTAAAATGTATTAAATCTAGGACCTTAATGATGAATAAAGCCGAGGTACGAAACTGTGTGCCTGTGTGCCTGGCTATAAAGAGCGGTTCAACGCCCAGCATCATATACGAGTTACTACTTACGTTAGTCTTTTTGAAGGTGGTGCCCTGACGAGCGGGGTCTGGGCCGAGGTGTGGAAAGTGGCGCCAGCGGGGCTGGCCACGGTGAGCGTGTCCGCGCCCAGCGTCACCGAGCCTGCTGACGCGCCCAGCAGCAGCGCACCGCGCGGGTCGCGTACTTCGAACCGCGGCGCTGTCACCTCCAGGCGGTCATGGCCTGAACACAAGAGCGTTTTGATAAAATAGTGCTCATTGTAATGTTGTAGGCACCTCAAAGTATATTGCGAACGTGCTTTTAAATTATCAATTTGACGCGTTAGAGATTACAAACAAGGTAAATTAGAAAAGTGGAAAAACCATTGTCATACATTTACTACAAATTTTATGTTTCTGTATGGATTATAAAACAATTATCATTCTAATAATGTCTTAAGTATAAATCCAATCATTAAACTACTTTGCTATAATTTACATGACCCATGCAACGTACCTACGGTCAGCGACTTTAATTGTTGAGCACCTATAGAACCTTGTCGCATTAATTTTGACGTAATTTATATCTACAGACTTTTTGGTGTCATTATGACAGGATTTTATTGGTGCTCTACAGCTAAATTTGTTCACTAAACTTGCATACCTAAAAATAATCGACTCTGCAATAAGCCATTCACGTCTCTCGTGGACACTGTGAAATTGCGGGAGGACTCCACTGTGATGGGCTGCCCTCTCCGCGACTTGATGCTGGACGCGAACATCGAGTCCAACACTAGTGCCTGTCCCAGCAGCTGTAACCCTCCTGGCACTATTCGCAGCTGGCCCATGCCTTCCTATCAACAAACATGCATTTATTATTAACTTAAATCAAAGCTATGATAGTCGGAAAGTAGATAAGAATGATACCACACCTACGCTGTGATGCTGTGGTAGAGAAATGTATAGTCTTGCTTAATAAATAAATGAATAAATGCTGTTATCAAATAAATAAATAGCAACGGCCTGAATTACAGTTTTAATCTTATTCATTTGATAAAAAATGTTTAAAAAAACAAAAAACCGCCTTCAAAAATGCAAAAAATAACTTCTTATAAAATGATAGGTACCTATAGGTAGGTCAGTCCAACTGTATTCGGCTTTTGGTTTAAAATATTGTGGGACGCCGACTTCAGTTGGACTGACCTACCTATAGGTACCTATCATTTTATAAGAAGTTATTTTTTGCATTTTTGAAGGCGGTTTTTTGTTTTTTTAAACATTTCTTTTATTTAATACTTTTTAGTGATCCTATTAATGCTGTTATGTAGTTCCACTTTTCAATAAATGAGAAACTATAGAAAATTTCGAGCTCGCCGCAAGCAACGCCACTGGAAAGTTACAGTCATATTTCAACAAGTAAATATTCTTCGTTGTAGTCGCTCAACTATCTTAATCGACATATCTTATCGTTATCGCCACCCTTGAAATAGGTACCGTTGAGGAGTTCCGGTGGCCATCTGTGGTCTTCATCATCAGGTCCACTTCACCAAATGATACTTTCTGAATGCAAATGCTAGACTTGTTACTAAAAATACTAAAATCGCTTTATGTTTGCCTACAATATTTGAGGAGTTCTCTCAATTCCTCACTGATCCCCTCATCAGATTCCGATTTAGTGGCAATGGGACCACCTCGGAAGTATACCCTATCAAATCAAAAAAGAATTTTCAAAATCGGACCACAATTGACGGAGTAATCGGTGAACATACACAAAAAAAAAAAAAAAAAAAAATACATACAGTGGAACGTATAACCTCCTCCTTTTTTTGAAGTCGGTTAAAAAAGGCAAAACCCGCTTTAAATATTTGTCTTACCAGCGGGTTTTCCTATTTATTCAGGTTAAGCCCTTTAAACATGATTGGAGTATTCACAGGTATAGTTATAGAAAGAAAAGTACTCACTGAATTAAAATCCAAGACTTTTAAGACCCATAAAGTCAATGCGAGATTAACGATCATCATAAGCATGAGGGTCATGACAAGTATATAAAGGCATTTCTTCCGCCAGCCGTAGATGCCCACTTTGAACTGGCTATTGTAGCTATTCCTGATCGAGTCCACCTTTGTCTCCCGGCCCGCATTGTTGTTCAGGATTGGCTCCGGCGTGGTCTTGTCAGCGTACGGTATCCTGGAAGAAAATGTCCGTAAACAATGCGGCTTGAATCAAATCGCTCGTGACGGAGCTACTTGATATAAACAGCGAATGTAAACAAAGCCGCTGGAATTGAAATAGGCTATTCCAGTGTAACAGTCTGTCCCGCATTTTGAATGATTTATAATATTTACTCGAGCTGAATTTCATTACAATTTGCTATAACTTATATTTCATGCAATCATTTTATACAAGAAAGTGAGTTTATAACAAAATGATGAAACAACATTCACAGTACAATTTCGTAAATTGAACTATGAATAAATAATAAGGAACTTTCTTTCTTCATTAAGGATACATAATTGACAATAAATATCCAGGAATGATATTTTGCAGAGTTTGGCATATTTTGAAACAAATTACACCCCTAATTAAGAATCATCAATATATAGTTTATTTTGATTATGCTGTAATTTAGACACTTTTCGACAGCCAGAATGGAGACGCCCATAACAATAATTACCTAACGGGTACCAAGACAATGTCTTTTAATTGATAACGTTAACAACCACGAAGAAACATAATGTACAATTAAATAACCAAACAAAACTAAGCTGCGATAAGCTTGGGTGGTACTGACACAATATTAAAATTTATTGCATTTTCAAATTTTGCCTTAAGTTGTATACCCGTCTACGTTACAAACGAATACTCGTATTTGTAGGGGTTATATTTTTCTTTTTTTTTATCGCATAGAGAAGGCAAACGAGCACACAGTGGCCTGATGGTAAGTGGGAACTGTGACCCATATACTTCCAAACAATTCCAATAATTAAGATTAACCGTCTAGACATTTACACTATGGAACATTCAGGCCCAATTTTATTGAAAGGCTGCTAAATTTTCTTGGACTTTGAAAGTCGAGGCGTACTTACACCTGTTACTATATATCTATGTGGGACAGCGTTATTCAAATTTATTAACATAATCATATGCGGCTTTTAAACATAAATCAAAACCTTTTTTATTTTTTCATGGATGTATGAATGGTTAGGTAAACCGACAGGCCAGTAATAAACACTTTAATAGAAGAGAAATAAATTAGTTCCCATATTTATTTGGTGTATAAAATATAAAATAACCGACGGCTACGAAGTTTCAATCTAGAAAATAAGAAATTGAGATTAATTAACTAAGTAAGAAAAACTAAGTGAGTTTTGTTTGGCCTTTTTGTCTATGTTTACCGATATTGTCAAATCATATTTACTTCAACAAACAATACATTCATTATAATACCCACGCCGAAATCTTTGAATAAATATTTGCATATCAACATGAATTTTAAATATAAGAAAACGAAGTCATAGGTACTTTATGCTCATTTGACTTTGGTGAAATCATCTCGAATTATTACAATATCTCGTTTATTTGGAAATTTCCTTTAAAATAATTGTATCACAAAGTTGAATGTAAAATGGCCGGCACGGCATTGAATTGAATGGCCTTTGATAGAGTTGAATTTGTCGCGGAGCGAGTGCTTACAACGGCCGAGCTGCTTCTAACACAGTCATTTCACTTGCATAAATCACAAGTTTATTTCCTCTCGCTCCTTGGATGGTAGCTTACGTGATTTTTCTTTTAAGAGTTTGTCTAGAGAATGGAAACATAAGTCGAAGTTTTTAATTGGAATATTAAAATAGTGTACTACTATGAAAGTTTTCTGAAACGTTTTAAAAGGGATGTTGGATGCGTTGAATGATTCCATCGGTTTTACATATCCAATGACTTGCCCGGGCGCGGGCGCGGCCGCGGTGACCCGCTCGTATTTTCGACATTAAAACCGCCTGTTTTTACTTCGGCAAAATAAAATTGCACTTTTATATTCATGAATTTTATTTTATTGTTTCGATAAAACTCGGTTTATAGTTTCAACGTCATTATGAAAGCCATGCTTAAGCCTTTACTCGGAGTAATTTGTTCATGAATAACGTCAGTTATCAAATTTACGATGTTTACTGAAATTGATATTTCATGTAACGTCAATGGATAGCAAGTTAGAGGCATGAATCAAATAATTAATTATAGACAGACCGGCCCTGTGCAGTTTGGCTATACCAGCCGGCTTTTGCCTACCTGTTAGTTAGTTAGTTTCAAACCAAAGCATAACACATATTTTTATAAATATAACTCTTTATTGTTTTATCTGTTCACTATCCACAAGTAATCCCAATGTTAAGAGAGGGTAAATAGAGGTAAATAAACATCATTAAGTACCCGTCTAAATATGAATTATAAAAATGTGAATTAATGGCAATTTACAATTTCATGAGTCATACTTAGACGGCTACTTAACGGTTTATTTCTCTCACCAGTCGACCAATGATACAGTAATAATTCACCATACCCGTATACTTACAATATTTATCACTGTCAGAACTAGACGTTTCCAGCGAAAAGCTCCATTGTTGTTGTCTTGTAGGTCTCAATATTCCCGCCAGTATACATGTTTCAACGAGACGTGTACAAAGGCGACCTATCTGGTATTCGAGAAACTGGCCAGCCCCAGCCAGCGACGGACGAGGGCCATAAATTTACAAGGATTCTAGCACGACACGAGCATTGCTCTATGAAAAATACTTCGTTGCGTCTCAACCGAACGGTGTAAGCTGTATACCTGCATTTTATGTGGTCTGGTTGACCAGTCGGTGCAAATCCGCTATTCAGCGGCAAGTAAGTACATCAATTTGAGTATCGTCATATATGTCATTGGTTAAGTTATATAGTATAAACATGCTTAAATAAGGATTAATAGCTTTGTTCTTTGTTTGCACGGATTTTTTGGACGAAATGTGTGTGATGGATAACATTGATAAACGTATGACTGTTTATCAAAACAAGTAAACATTCGAATATTTTATTTGATGATAAAGAGACTTGTATATTACACAATCACTAACTTAGCAAGTAAGAAGATAGGAGCAATCCGCAGCTGAAAAATATTGTTTGCATTGTTTATTAACCATCGCTGTGTGATGTCTTTTGTAGTTTTTGCTGGAGTCTCTTTGGGGTATTATTCCAGCTCAGCCGGCGTGTCTAAATGCAAACATTACTCGGAGTTGTCGCGGCGCGGCTCGCGGGCTTTAGCTAATGCTGATACAATAAGAGGGGCGCTTCAATCCGATTCCAACTACTTACGCGTACCTCGAGGACATTTTCAATTTCCAGTTTTTAAATCCAAAGCTGCAATGCAAACTTATACGTATAACGCATTCTAAAAACATACAGGCATATGGAGAAAAATGTACCAACTTACCAACAGAAATTATCGAATGATTAACGATATTCGTATGGATAAATCGATTTTGCAACTGAACGAAGTATTTTGTGTTTATTTGGTTGCTAGTGAACTTATTGACATGCATCCTTTGACTGTTGGAGGGTGGGGACGGGTTCCATATAAAATCTCTTATCACCCTTAATATTTTAAATACTAAACCACTCCATTGTAAAAATAAACAGAACCTTTACGGTGTAAAAAATAGCCAATATTCAATTGGAACAAAATCCAGGGGAGAACGTTCATGCGCTTTATCTCTCAGTCCAGTCTCCCGACACGTTTGGGGGGTTTATGTGGCATTAGAAACCAATTACATCAATAATGCCAGGTCCCAACATTCTTCCCTGTTTGAAAGCGCGCACTGAGGTCGAGTCGAGACTCGAACGTGATGTCGGAATTTACGGTTTTAAATTACTTACGTAACATATCACGTTAAGTAAACGTTACGACGCATCAGGAATGTAAGACCATAACATTAAATACATAATAGAGATAAAAGGTAGAAATGGGGTGGAATCTAATAAATTCTCAGTGCGGAAGCGTAAACGATGTACGTAGGACGGGCACGTAGCGGCGCCGGCGCGCCCGCGGCCCGCGCGGCGCGTACCGCAAATGAGCCGTATTAATCATCCCCATCAGCGTGGCCTGACTTCTGAGCTTCCTCTCCTCCCAGATTCTCATTAATAAGGCAATCTTTCCCTCTTTCAGACATAAACGCTAAAGAATTTGCATAAACACGGAAGCATTCCATCGATATCAATTAGCCAGAACTGAAAACGTGAAGGCTTTGTATTGGGAAGTTGAGCCAAATACTTGAATTTCGGTATTCAAGGAAGCAATCACGTAGTCACAGCCAGTGCCGGGCGCCAAGCCGTTGTTGCCTTGTATTTTGCAGGATTGCTGACTTTTTAAATCGTGAAATGGCTAGTCGGGATAGTTTAACAGTATGTGTGCTAATTGAGCGTTTCACCACGCGCCGGCTGCCGGAATGCGCGCCTGCCGCACATTCGTTAGCAATATTCCGCTAACGAACCAAATTAATGGCTATTAAGTTGAATAACGTAGCACTTTGCGCTGCGAACAGCATACGCACTCGTGACGCATGAATCTAGCCGGCTTAAAGTAGTATGCGCGCAGATGTCACCGATCCCCAGATCTGCAAGCATGCCCATTAGTCTACGCTCAACACGACCGACCAAGAGGATTATGCCAAAGATAGCACATTATTATTTTATAGTAAGGGTTTACTAACTTAAAAACACAGCACAGTCAGATTGCCAACAGGTACCTACGTTAGTTAAACTTACCCAAGAATATAACCGTCCCAGTAGTTTTGCCCGCGACTCCATCCGTGTAAAAGTTATTTATCGCTATTCCCTCAGAAACCATTTGTTTTTTTTCGGGATTAAAATTACCCTATATCCATCTCTGGACTGAACTATAAATTGTTTTGTAGAATATTTGAGTGAAAACGAAACAAACAATATTAGTCAGTTTATAAGAATAAATACTGACTTTACCTATAGCCTATTAGCGGCCATAGTTAAGCCACTAATATTTAGATAACACATGTTTCGTAATTGTTTATGTGCAATAAAAAGAGTTTACATACATACATAACACGTTTATTTATTTACTTTTCAGAAAATGTCTTTTTTTTATTATCATTAAATCAATAAGGATTTGAGATATTTTGCGACTTTAAACAAATTTTAAAGGCTAGTATTGACATCACGGCGCAAAATATTTGGAATTTATCGACCTGAAAGTGAACACTTAAGCGAAAGCAGACGTCGGAAACAAGAAAATCCAGAGTATTCCAAGTGTCAACCTGAAATAAGCTGCATAAGCTCATGCGATGGGAGGGCCATAAATTAAGTTTTCAATTTGCCAATGACGTATCGCAAAGATGGTGAGCAAAAGGGGTCCTTGCTGAGTAAATTCGAGCCTGGTTCCTGGTTCGTTCCGGCTCGCTGTTCGTGATATTTGGTTGGTTAATGTTTAGGTCCCAAGTTCGGCGTGGTTGCATGTAGTAAATGCAACGCAGCGCTCCATTATGTGGCCCATAAATCAAGTGCATTGAAATCGCCTTCCTCCTTCGTGTCGGTGAGCCGTCGGCGGGCGGCGGATATTTGAGCCAATGCACCCCGAACCGACTACACTGCAGTGGCTCACCCGCGCGTGTACTCGTACTAGCCCGCTTGTTCCGCGCGCAACCGCAGGCCGCAGCTATGGCTTTCAATCAAAATTTTGCTTCCATTTGTAATGTCGATTTGAAATAAAATCACTCATCTATAATATATGTATAACCATAAAAATAAATAAGGTTAAACTGATTTATTTATATGGCTACAAAACGAACTATGCTTACATTTGCAATATGGACTTACGTACATAAGTTTTGTCAAAACAATAAAAAAAATAGGCGGTTGACAAGACTTATATGAGTGCAAGTATAAGTACAGAGTCAAAGGCCATATGGTTTTATCCAGTAGAATAGAGGCCCAGATTAATTATTTTAAACTAACTAAAAAATGAAACTACATTATAAGATTCATAAGGTTTAAGGTTTAAAGAAGTTTATTTTTTATTTTTTTTGTTATAGTAAAGGTTTGTGACGTGAAAAGCTAGCAATTTATATTAATTTTGACACACGCAATCGTTATAACACTTCCTAAAAAGTAATTCGCTTGTACGATGTGTCACACAACATTCCAACACATGTTTCATCCCAATACACTAGTAGCACATTATTAACAAACAATTGACAGTGTTACGTATGAACTACGGATTAATGAGACGCTCTGAAATTATGATGTTACCGAACGAATAAATCGATAAATAATTCATTACCGAAATGTAATTTACGAAATTCGGTTGAATTAACATCATGCAGCTCGATTTACATATTGATTATTTCGCTAACTATTATATAAGTTTACCTGAACAATCACCTAATCTACATACACTACCATGCAAAACGGAAAGGCTTTTTACTAATTACTTAGTGATATTTGTAACCGAACCGTAGTTTTTGCCAGTTCGGTGCAATTATTGAAGAATATGTAAATCGTCCTATTTTTTGTACTCTGTTCGGTTGTGTAAATATATGTACTGTGTCTACTGTCGAAAGAAATTATATCTATACAGCTTAGCATCAAAGACATGTAGGCAAAGAATTTAATCTTAATGGCATAGAGGTATTTAGACATTTTTGACAGTTTGGGAACGAGTACCTATATACAATAATTTTATGACTTTGAATTTGAATATTTTGTAATTGGAAAATGATCTGCGAAGTTGGACTTTCGTCCAATTTCTTCTTAACTGATAAACAGATTTGTAAGTAAAGGTTTAAGAGCCGTCGTACAAATGCGGTGCTGGCATCGTTGCATATTTTCGTATTTCTTAATTATTTATGTGAAATTCTCCAATATAACCTAATAATTCTGGGCATCTGTCGTATTTGAAAACGTGTAATGCAATGGTCAATGAAGATCTGGCTTGCAATTATAATAATAATAAAAAAACACAAAAAAACTCCCACTACGAAAAAATCTTCATTTCAGTAAATCTATAATTTAAAAATATTTAAAATGCCACATACTACAGTATTTTTTGTAACTTGTTATTTAAACATGTACTCATTTTAAAACAATTGTCCCTTAGGTATACTATTTTTTGTATTGAAATACCAAATTATATTATTATATAAATAATAGTTGTTTATAACATCACAAAATACTTTACTTGCTAACACACCGTAGGTACTATGGTAATGGTAAATTAGTAAACATCTAGTAATTCTACTGTCTCTAAATCTACCTCCATTTCTGTAAAATTTTCACTTCGTTTTGATGTTAAAGTATTTTATAGGTTTAAAAACCAATTTAAAATTTTACGCTTGTACGAAACCACTAGCTATCGACGTAATCAGCTTTGTAAGAAGCCTCTTAATAACTATTACAATTGTGATACCCTACAAATGAATGTAAAATGTCATCATCACAAATGACGTGTCAGTTTTTTTATGAACAAAGTTAATGCGTTCAACATTGGCGAAATCATAGTGGCAACACAAATGACATATGCCACAAAACAAAGATCTACCTCTATCTAATGCGTTCAATTGTTTGATAAATCAACCACCAACACGTGTAGGTGTCAGTCAAGCTTCGATTCTGATGTTATTCGTGTTAGCTAACTACCTAAAAAGGAGGTGTGGTGGCGCGGCGTGGGTTGTGATCGGGAGTGTGGTGCCCGCACCAGCCGCGCCATGTCTGGGCTAATACCTTGCCGGAGACATGATCGCCCAGCTCAGCAAAACGTCAAAGGGAAATTGAAAATTAATTTATGCCCCAAAATTCCCACATGATGCCACCGGAGATTATAAATTTGTCAAGCGAAACATTTAATGCTCTGATTCTGCCGAGAGTGCACCGTTTTCGGCGACAGTTTGCATGGGTCTATTACGAGTACCTACTATAATCAATGAGTTGTTCATAGTTTCTATGAAAAGAGTTAGTACAAATGATATTTTACCTGTTTGTTCCTAATGCCCGTGACTTGCTGCGTGTTATAATAGATAAACTACTGACACTTTTAAAGAAACTAGGTTTTGGCTCATTAGTTTCAATATTGCTATTTAAGATCATTAGCCATTAATAATAAAAAACTACAATTTATTTTAAGATTTGTTCCTAAACGTATCTACTTACTTTTAAACTTTTAAAACATCTTACGTTTTACAAGACCGTGTAAGTTTCTGAATCTTTTAAGTAGCTTAGAAATAAAGTGAACGACAAACAGAACAGTAAGTTTGCACAAGAACATGTGTTGTATATGTAGGGTGCGGTTGTAACGCACTCGCGGGAGGGCTCCAGAAAGAGTCGTAAATAGTCTCGACGCCGCTCACTTATAAATTAGGATCATAAAGCAGTTGCCGAACTTTGTTGGCGCACGACAGCCATAAAACAACGCTTACGTCTCCGAGGGGACCCGCGACGCTTGTCTCGCCTCCGATCTTTCAATTACGAAAAATCCAACCAAATGCATATTGCTGGCAATTAATCTGTGTTACATCGAGTTTCAAGAGTTCCCCAAGTCTGCCCATTCGCTGCGGTCGTTTCGAGCAGGCTGCATCTGTGCGCATAGATAAGAGCCCGGGTAGACTTGCTTGCTTGGGCGAAAAATCAAGTTAAACTTTACAGAGCGAACAACGCGATTAACCTCTTCCAGAGAGGTTGACGACGCCGTTCTGACTTTTGTTGTTTAATCCAACGCTGCGCAGACGATACTTGGTGGCACTAATTTTCGCTATGATAACAGGTGTTGTGAATTATTGAATTATTAACGACGTTGCAAGTTCCGGGATGCACGGCACGCGTGAAAGCAGGAGTGTGAATATAAATCAAAATTTCAACAATCCCTGCCAATTTTCGGTTTAATTACATTTTATGGCGTCCGTTGTACTTGATTACATTAGTGGATAGCTTATAAAATATAACGTAACGTTCAGTGCAATGAAGCGTTCAGTGATATTCAGTCATTCATGTGACAGAGGCGTCAACAATAGATCTCGGAATTAGGGATGACAATATTCCGCCGTGCCACATCTTGAATATGTACTGACATATCTAACGGCATTCGACTGATAGTGAACGTGAAATGGTTCGATGATTATTGATGATTTCATGAATGGCCGCAAAACTACTTTGCGGTAGTATCTTTTTTCCTTTTGCCGTTTTGGTCAGGGTAAAGGAAAGGGGACGCAGGACAGAAAAAAAAAACGACAAAATGGTGTCATTATTTAAATTATTTTATCTCATTTCATACATAATTTTGAAGAAATTTTAATGCAACAATTTTTTTTCCAAGTCCCTGACGTTGTATAAGTAACCAAAACTTGGGCCCCTGTATCTCAGCCAATTTTGATTTTAGAGAAAAGTTTTTCAAGTAAAACTTGCTCAATTTAACGTGTTCTATAAAGTACAATCAATAAAAGTAGGTGTCATAATGACACCATTTTCTTGTCATGCGTCCCCTTCCCCGACCCGACTTTTGCTAGGCGTGTATCGAAAATCGGAGCCCGTTCCTTCGTAACTTTAGATACTTTTACAACGACACAGAATACTTCGGAAACTGCCACAGTTTTTATAGCAGATGTGGTGAGTTAACTTGTCATTCAGAGATCGTGAAATGGCTTGGAAGTAACGCGCGAGGGCGAGTTCCCGCGAACACTTCGCCGCCGCACTCGGAGTTCAGCCGAACTTGTCCCGGCCTGTCCCACTCATGAACTCCACAACGACAACTTACTCACTTTGCGGCACGTGAAATTTAAGGGATAATATTTGTATTGCACGAGTAAACTTCGTGAAACGGTTCATGATGATGTACGATTCGGTTTTTCTATTTAACATTTATTCGAAACTGATACCTATTTTTTTAACACAAAGCATTACTTAACGTTCCCCATTTGTGTGAAATATTTATTTATGAGGAAAATATAGACAATAGAAGGAAAAAAAAACGGAATAGGTAACATTGGCATACCAATTTGATGAAATGAATTGAGATGAAATGAAATGATAATTTTATTTGTTAATGGTGGTTTTACATAAAGGTCTTAAAATTATACAGCCATAAGATCGCCACATTATGCCTACAAACTGGCGTACAAATTTATAATTAAGAGCATTAATTGTAATTTTAACTTAAATTTTAAGATTAATAAAAAAATATTACAGATGCATTACAGATGCCAATAAACATTAACTACTTTCAAAGAACTCACGAACACTATAAAAACATTTTTCAGTAAAACATTGCATCACCAGTTTTCTGAATGCCTTTATATGATAGTGTATGAACACATCCGGCAGTTTGTTATATATATTAATACACATACATAGGTATTTTTGGACGTCAAAGCCATCTTTACGGCTGGTTTATATAGTCTATACTTATATTGCGGTCTAACCGTGAGTACATGGCTTGTGTTTCCGTGATACACAGACTCACATACATACATACCTCTAATAAATATATATAGGCAAGGAACTGTCAAAATATTGTGTTCAGCGAAGTAAGGTCGACACGATCCTTTCCGCCCAATACTAAAAATTGCTCTGATGCAGCGTTTTTGAGCAATAAAAATTTGTTCAATTTATGTACCCCAAATGACTATCCCGTATCGTATTGTAGAATTAACGTAACCGTGGTATGCCATTAATGCAGCTTAAAAGAGACAATCTGCCTAATTCGTCTTATAGCAAATACAAAACTGTTAACTTAGAAACAGACTTATTAATTTTGTATATTATTTTATCTAGTAGTTTTATTTAAGCACCTTTACATGTTTACCATTTTCTGAATGGTAAATACGCTAGTTTAAATTTAAGAAGGTGAATAACTATTTAAAAAATACAATGGATCTATTCCACAAGAACATTTGTGAATCAGGTAATAAAAAGATTTTTTTAATCCACAACCATCAAACAGTAACTATTTCAATATTTTTTTTTAACAAAAAGACCAGAATCAAAAAGGAACCTACTTAGTAAGTATCTATAATAATACTACCTTTTGCCCGTGACTTCGTCCGCGTACATTTCGATTATAGTTATTATCTCGAGAACTTTTTAATTTTCCGAATTGCCTATGTGTTAATCCAGGGTACCTAAAAGCTATCTCCATTTCAATTTTTTTCCAAATCCGTCCAGCCATACACACACACAAAGTTTCGCATTTATAATATTAGTAGGAAGGGTTCTCGAAGCGTAAGGCTTTTGGCCGATACTTAAATAGTGTAGATAATATCGTAGTTATTACATTTTGGTATGCATTCAGTTTAAAGAACACATATAAAGCATATTCTTTCAACGAATCAAACGACAGAAAAATATCGTTTAATATTTTTGGAAACAACTCACACAGACGACAAACAACTGAACCAAGTCATGTATGGGAGCAAACACATTTCAATTCTATTGACCCTCGAAAGAGTGGTGTTAAAGGAAACAGAAATTATATTTCCTCGCACGCATTCAGCCTGCACCCGGGCTCTGGGCTCCGGGACGCGTGTAAATAATTCAGCTGCGGGCTCCAGCGGAATAACAACATCTGATTTGTGATTGCACGCGATCAATCTACGCCTTTCAGCGTCACGATTCATTTATAATTGGTCCCTATTTTAGAAAAAGTAAGCGTAGTTACGCAGCCTGATGAGTTAAAATTAATAGAAGACGTTGTATCTTTGCACAACTATTTAATAATTAATAATTAAGATCGCACTAAATTTATGCTTTAAACATTAAACATTAAACTTAAAAGTTGACTACTTTTAAATACACTAGACCGCAAAACTAAGTATCACACTTATAAAGAACATGTCATAAAAAGTGTGATACTTGGTTTTTCGGTCCTCTATAATTGAATGCAGAACCGACGATCCAAACTCTGTTAAATCTGCTGTGCTTCTTAGTAGCCCCTAGATCAGATTATAAGTGTTGGGAGAACGTTATCACTATCGAAAATGTCTAGCATTGACGTTAATTCCATACATTTTGACAGTTTTCGAAAATAGTTAAGCATCTTTTCAAGGGCTACAGAAGAATCAGTAAAATTATTGTGAGTGATTTTGGAAGTGATAGACAATAACAGATCGGTGATGAAATAGCAGGCTCGCCATGTGTGTTATTGACACCCAACTGACTTACATTGTTGTTATTGCTGTTTCTGTCTCAAGTGTTTGTTAATTCGTTTTTTCGGGCAAAAGCTACATAGTATTTTTTTGCATTACCAAGGACATGCAAAGAAGCAGACGGCCTACAATTGGGAAGTAGATACTGCCCCTATATACATTAGCACTAGGCTACATAGGCGTTGCAGGTCCAGAAGAACCCTGTATTTGAGTTTGATAAATTGATGAGTACCACGATTTACATTCTAAAGATTCTAAAGATTCGACAGCAATTCTATTTTGTTGAACATTTATATAGCCTGCTAAAGGCTTTTAAAATCTTTTTATTGAGCTTGTTAATGAAAGCGTGTGTGGTTTAAAGGAAAAAGGCGGTAGTTGTCGGCGGGCGTGGTATGTCCGCGCTACACAAACAAGCCGTGAAAACGTGACATGCAATACGATGCCGCGATCTCCTGGCTAAATCAAATGCAAGGTATTACGGCTGAGCGACCACTTTTTAGACGTGTTTTAACTAAAAAGTGTTTGTTATTTTTGACATTTGTGGACATTTGCGTTTTTAAAGCTTTATAGCGACATTGGTCACAGATTTCACGAAGTCGTTAAGTACTCTTTTGCTTTTAAACTTCATACCTACTGTAGGAAATCTTATCGTATCAAGTAAGGTAGGTCTTTAGTCTTATTTTTACATGGCATTGCTAAACTTCGCCTCATGCAGTTGTACCTACGTGTGGTGGATAATAATGAATACGAGTTCATAGAGAAGGTGGCATTCTTTACAAGTATCATTAAAACTATAGTAAGTAAACTAATTAACATATTGGGTTCTGGTTGGTACAGAACGGACTTTTAAATCCTTTAAAATGTACGTCAAGTTCTGGGCCACTCTGTATATCTAGAACGAAGATTTAATATTTAGATTTAGTATTTGATATCCATAAAAAATAAGAACCTTCTCTACTTAAACATTTCAGTGTATGAGGAATGCGATCCGGCTCATTTTGTTCCAAGAAATGAGCAACGGTTTAGTAGACTGACAGCTTACAGCACCCAAGATCAGATAATCGAAGGAGCCTGGGTTTCAGAAACGAGGTCATATTTTAAAGCGATGGCGAGGACTAAAGGAGGAGCGATTTGCGTGATACGACTGTGAGAGTCTATGTATGTGCCGGACTAAGCAGTCGAGGGTAGATGAAGATGAAAGATAACACCTATTGCAAGGCTTAACTTTTTTCGAACTTTTGGTGTCGATGACGTCAATTAGCATATACCTAGGTGATTAAAAACGAAAGATTAGTAGTGAAACCCAAACTGTAAAATTTGACAAATTCTGTTTTATTCTCGCGTAAAATAGAAATAATTATCTTTATTCAGAATTTTACCTTTATCTTTTTAACTTTGGAGATAAAGGGTTGGGGGCGATCAATTTTTTGTATTTTTTTGCCGATAAATCAAAAAGTATGATAAAGAAAATTATTAAAAAAATAATTTTGAAATCTGCAGCTTAATTTATATAACACCCCGTTTGCGATAAACCAATCACTTTCATTTTTTAACACTCATTCTAGACCCCTATCCAAACATATCATATTTTTTTGCTGTGACATACAGACAGACACCCAATTCTCACCACAAGGGTTCTTTTTTTAGTAGGGAACCCTAAAAAACAATGAATGAATGAATGATGAAACCATCCCAGGGGCTCTATACTACTCAGTAAAAAAATATTGCTTTTGACTTGTCTTATTTACTCGACAGTAATGGCGGCCGAGTAAAAAATAATACTATAACATATTGTTTTACCGAGTAGAATAGAATATTATTTATGAACATTAACTTCAGTGATTCACTGATTGTATTTATTTTATTTTGATATTATTATTTTTATTGCAATTGTGTACTGAACATGAATGACAATGTATAATCCTTACTGAATGAAGAATTATCAACCAAACTAGTTTTGAACTTTTAAAGACAGAGAGTATTTTTTAAACGTTTTATTTTTACTTTAATGCAACACGTTTAGAACGAATTGAGTTGAATATAGTATTCTGTTAATTTATCAATGCAATTTATAAAGAAGCTCGCATTTTTGTTGATCGCTGCCTGTTAATTACCGTTAATTGCCCGCTTGCTGCGCTGCACTGTGTACCAGAACACAATAACATTATTGCTATAATTTGCGGAATCGCAGCGTACAAAGGAGATAACGTATTTAATAGTCCTATGTACTTTTAATTAAACAGTAGGTAAATGCTGTTTTGGCGATCTAATGTGACGATTCTGGCGATTTGTAATTTTAGTAGCTTACGCATTAGAGCGATAAAATCGTAATACGATATTGTGTAAATTGAAAATCTCGTCAAATTATGTGTTTGTGAATCAAAGTTTTCCAAAGATGTCTTGTTGTAGTATAATACATCGCCATTGTAATTAGGAAGTCTAAATATATGAATACCGTTACGGAAACCTAAAAGACGCAGCAGTGTTTTTCTACCTGAAATGCGTACTAGACTAGGAGGTCACAACAAAAGTGGGAACGATCTCGGAAATGGATTATGGTTGGCTGACGGGATAGACGGCAACTCCCTGACTCCAAATATGTCGGTGTGGCTGCGTACTGTGGTCGCGTTATCTACATATGGCGACCGAAAAACGTGTTATCGTTCCCAAAAAAAAAACGATCAGGGAAAAACTGACCAAAATTTTGGTCGCGATAGTGAGCAACTCACGTTCAAAGATAAATCTGTGACCAAAGAAAGAAAAGGGAAATGGCTGGAACTTGTTTGTAAAGAAAGTACTCCTTGTACCTACCATTGCCAAATATGTCTAAACTGACCAAATTTTTGGTTGCGTTAAGGTATTGTACCCGTTCAAAGATACTTTTGTGACGATAAAAAATAAAAGGAAAATGGCTGTATGTTGTTTACATAGTCAGTACCTACTAAGTAAGTATATAAAAAAAATCCAAAATTTTGAATGCGTGAAATTGCAATAACGTGATTTGTGATTAAAAACCGATAAATTACTGGTATTCATAGTGGTATTCATATCAATTATGTAAAAACTAACCAAATAAGTGGTCGCGATATGCCACTACGCCCTTTCAAAAATGTTTACCTATTGTGACCAAAAAAGACGACAAGCAGAATGGCTGGAAATAAGAAAAATAGGAATAAAGCTGTCCTGGTTACAATTAAAAAGGTTACAAAATGCAGACTACTTATTATTCTTTAAGAGGAATTGCTAACGCGACCAAAATTATCGTCAGTTTTTGCATTTTAGACATGAGTACAACTAGTTCTTACTTTATGTCACTGTACAACATAAAGCCATTTCCGATTATTTTTTTCGGTAACAATAACCCATTTTTAAAACACCATGACGCGACCAAAATTTTGGTCAGTTTTTGCACATTTCACATGATTCCAACTAGTACCTACTTACTTTACCTACCTATAGCATTCATCCATTTCCCTTGTAGTTTTTATGGTCACAAAACTGTCTTTGAACGGGCACAGTACCTTAATGCAACCATTATTTTGGCCATTACCTACATATTTGGCAATGGTACAACTAGTATTTTCTTTATATATAAGATTCAGCCATTCCCTTATCTTTTTTTGGTCACAAAATTATCTTTAAACGTGAATTGCTCACTATCGCGACCAACATTTTGTTCAGTTTTTCATATTTGACACCCATACAACTAGTACTTACTTTATGTACAACATTCAGCCATTTCCCTAATCGTTTTATTTTGGGAACGATAACACGTTTTTCTGCTGCCATATATAGATAATGCGACCACTGTGCGCAACCAGACCGACACATTTGGAGTCAGAGAGTTGCCGTCTATCCTGTCAGCCTACCATAATCCATTTCCAAGATCGTCACCTTTCGTGATCTTCCGTGTTCTCATATTGCTAAAACTCTTTTTTTACTTTTCAGTGCCTAACTTCATTTAATAACTAATTTGGTGCGTATTTACTCCACGAAAAGGGTTTTGCTAGCCACCAACGTGTCTTTTCTAAAACAATCGGAGCAATAGGATCAGGAGCTAAAGGAGTTCAGTGTTCTAACATCAAAGCACTGCAAAGTTTACTGAAATCCAAAATATATCTAAAAAAAATCGTTTTGTCAGAAATTATACGTATTTCTTGTTTGAGACAAGGTTTTTATCAATATCAATCTAATAAGTTCCAACTTCATACAAAGAAAATTCTGACAACATCATCGAACAAATCTTTAGCCACTAATATTATTTCACTGTCATCCAACTACATACGTATGTCAAATTAAAACTAAATAGAAAAATCAGAGCTATAAATCAAAAATGGATTTAAAATTTTAACCAAACAGACACCTGAACGAAGCAACTGTGTATGGAATAAATTTCTATCAAATTTTTAAGTTTTGAGACAAACTTTTGTTGCTGACTGTAATTTTTTTGCAGTCATTATTTGCTTATCAAGGCCAATCGAATGAGTCCCAACACGGTGGGTCTATGTTAATATAGCGGAGATCCGGTCGGCACCTTCCAACTCCATCGTCAGACCAGCTTGATGGTGCCGTATTATTGTATTGTCATTCGAATTTATACATAGGTATACCTAGGTTCACCTCAATCGGTCCCCGGGAAGTGGTACAAATCTTCCTTGCAAGATTTGACGGACAACTTACAAACATAAGAACAGTGCAAGTTAAATAAAAACTTGTAAAAATAAAGTTATATCTGCAAAATAAAAATAGCTTTCAAGGCAAATACAACAAGAGACCACGAAAATAGCAACTCTCACTTTGCACCGATGTCCAGTTCCCCGATTAATCAAATTAACTGCCACTGAAATTATTTCAGTGATTCCAAATATTTTAATTGACAAACAGAAATTTTGCTCGAAAATAGCGATTAAATCGTGCTTGCATTTGCGGGATGTTAATTCAATAAACAAACATCAAGTTGGAGCAACAAACGAATCCATAATCATTTTACTTTAAAGCTCGCTTGGAAAGGTTGCAAGCGTTATGAAATGCTTTTTTCCACAATTTTCGGGTGTTGTTTTTCTCACAATTTCAACAAAGCCGAAATCATACAATAGCACGTATGGAATTTATGCGTGTTTCTCGAGTTCCGCGTGGGAAGGAATCACAAAAATGTGTCACGTGCGTTTTAATGTGCGAGCTTAATATGCACACAATTTACTTGAAGGTTAATCTTACAAAAAAGTTGGCGGTTCATTACGAGATTCACAGCCTAAAAGGCCGTTCGCGTGCCTCCAGGTAATTAACACGGGGAAACTCACGTTTACTTGGATGTTATTCATTTAAATTTCATAAAGGAAAATTATTAGTTTTACCAAAACTTTCATCCAATCGTATTTGTAGGAAATTGATCGCTAATGTAGTTCTAACTTTGGATTATCATTTACTATTGTTTGTTTGCCTCCGTCCTAATGTACAAGTTGATTCAAATATTTTTGGGCGAGACGGAACTTTTTCCACGCGTACAATCCCATCCAGTCCCCACTACTTATGTTATATCGCCGGTAAGTTTATAAATTTGAGCAACAGAACATAAAATTTACATATAACTTATTTGCACCGGAGGTGCGTTGGCTCGTAAATCTCGCGACAAGGGGATTTCTGTTTGTGAAGTTTCTTTTTTATTTCCACTTTATCTATGTAACGCAAAGGACTGTGAATACTCAGGCGCAACTCGCAGCCCGCTCAACTTCAATAAATCAATTTGTACACTTACTCGTACTTATGTGTTTGCGCCGAAACGAGTTCGGAGGGCGGCGGGCAACTCTGCTTCTGAATGTTAAAATTTCTACTTTGTTACTGTATAATCTAATCAACTCAGGCCCAAGGGGAATCGCACACGTTTCTTGGGTGGTGCTTATCATAAGTAATCATAACGATATTTGTAAAATTCATTAGCAGTAGATTTTTTTTTCTGGTAATCGGTACATTGCTTCTTAGAGTTACATCATATGGTTGGGCAAGTATTTCTACTTTAGTTACCAGCGTCAAAGAGAAATCGGTAAAATTAGATTGGGCCTTCATTTTAAAATGTACTTTTCAAATCTGCACTTGGCAATTAGCATTAACAAAAATTCAAAGTTAAATCATTCTTGTTTTTTACGTTTAGTATTCCGCTTTTCACTTTTGTTTTATTTTACAAGCCAAACTTGTTTTAAAGAAATTTTCTGAAATAAAGAATATTTATATGAAAATATTTAGTGGCAAAATACCGTTAAATATTACAAAGAGAAAATAGCGTTTGCACTTTGCATTTCATGTAGAAAATTCAATACCTATTGCAACAAGCACGATGATCCGCCGCAACATACTGAGTGTTAAATATATTTAAATAAATTCCGAAGAGAAACCGAATTAATTTTTAGGGTTCCGTACCTCAAAAGGAAAAAACAGAATATATAGGATCACTTTGTTGTCCGTCCGTCCGTCGGTCTTTCAAGGCCCTTTATCTCAGGAACGCGTTGATACCTCCATCAAGTTGAAATTAAAACGATACACTCAAGACTACAGTCCCCTGAAGCTGTGAAAAATCAAAATTCTAAGTTAACGTAAAAACAAATACGGCCGTTTGTGACGCAAAAAAACGTATATTTCGACACTCTCGAGGGAATCAAAATCTATAGGGTATTTTCTGTTAACCTAAAACTATCAAATTTGGCAAGTAATGCCGTGTTATACTACAAGTATGGAAAAAAAAAAACTTAAATTTATAACATTTTTAATTAAATCACAAAAAACAGGGTCCTTAAGCAAGGAACTGCGGTCCGAATTTTGAATTGACTTAACCGTGTCATGTGCGGAACCCTCGGTGGGCGAGTCCGAATCGCACTTGTCCGGTTTTTTTTAATTATTATGAAATTCCAAACATTACACATACATACATTTTGTCTCCGTTGTTAACCGTCTATTTTTCCACCACCACTCCACGTACCACTTTATGTCGTGGTTGTTCAAGGATTTTACTTAGCCAGTATTATATTCTTCTTTTCATTAAAAATAAAGATATTAATATTAAGGCATTGGTTTCCTCCTTACTTATTACTTTTACATGTAACTACAAACTGAAAATAAATGGCCGCCACAAAGGATATTTTAAATAATCACGGTTTCACCAAATATTTATTACATTAACTTTCTGTTTGCATTTTAAACATTGGAAAATTCTCCAAATCTGACTGTTTGAAAAACAATTGAAATTTGGAGTGCAAAAACGTTACTTTGCGTTTTGCACTTTGCATTTTCAAGATTATTACGTTATTAACAAAGAAACATAATTGAAAAGTGTTAAGTTCAGAGAAGGAACATACCTACCTATTTTTTAAATGAGGCTCTTGGATTGCAAGCTTATTAACACCTTAAGTAAGCCACGTTTACACGTAACGTCATGATAACCGTCACAAGCTTAAACTCCCGAAAGCAAAAACAATGCCGTCCCTTTGAGATTCACTTAAACGAGTTAGTCGATTCTGTGAGCACCTAAATAAAATACGCAGCCGTAACGTTTTGTCCGGACTGAGCCGTGTCCATTTTGCATCACAAAGTTAGATGTGTTTGTCGTTCTATTTTAAATGCGATAACGCCAACTTTCCAGTCCTCGAAATGTGAATACCGTGTTGCGAAAATGTGACTACCGGAAACTGTACAAGTAACTCGCCTGTCCCTCCACGGAACACATTCAGGGGCTCCCGGCCGGCGCGGGCGGCGCACGCCGGCTATTAGCTTCTAGCTCTTTCTTAATAACAACATTAACACTATTAATAAAAAACTATAATTTTAACTTATGGTACTATGTTCGGTGGTAGTTTGGGTACTTTACACATTCTCTTTTTGATAAGGCATTTTTGCTTACCAAGAAATACATACCAACATTGTCTACATACATACATACATAAACTCACGCCTGTAATCCCAAAGTGGGGTAACCAGGGCTAAAGAATTACCAAAAACTCTAAAAACTTGTTGATAGATCTGTAACCACATTTTGCATTGTCAGGCTAAGATATTTACCAGTGTATTAGTGACAGGTTGCAAGCCCATCGCCTAACTCCACTACAAGCCTTCATTTCATTAGTCGGGTCTTTCGACATCCACGGGAAGACGTGGAGTGGCACTATTCTAGCCCTACACTATTCTATATGGGACTAAGATACACATCTTGGATTAATAATAATTCTATGTAAGTATTTTATAAATAATAACGTTAAGAAGTAAATATTCTAGATCTATGTATTACAACAGAACTAGCAACCCATTCTCGCATTGCTTCGGTTTATGAGATTTTCGGTAACAAACCAGAATACACCAGTAGGTAAACCAGAATGACAATGTAGATGGCATCAAAATTCGTTGCGTAGCGTTGTTTAATAGAAATAAGCGGTGAAGCAGACAGGCAGACATACGTGAATAGCGACTTTGTTTTAAACTACACTGGACCGCGAAACTAAGTATCACACTTTTAAAGGACATCTCATATAAAGTTTGATACTTAGTTTTGCGGTCCAGTATATTTAGAGATAAAGAAAGAGTCTGTGGATTTCGTTATGTGAGAACATACATGAAACTTGATTGTATATTCTCCGCTAGCGCCTGTAGCCGAGACATCAGCCACATGGAACAAGCAACCCTCAGGCCATTTCTATTCAAATTTCTTTATTGTAAAGAACTACTCTCACCAGATATTATATTCAAGGATAACGTTGAGAATTAAAACAAGACTTGACAGATTCATATTAAAATCCCTACGATGCAGAAGTTTGTAACAAGTTTTAATCAAGTTCTCGTTCAATTATTATTTCAATGCACTTGGGAATATTTAGTTGGCTTTTAAAAGTATGAACTTCTGCAGCCTCTTGGCAAATTTCTGGAAATTAGGTAAAGAGGTAGCTCTTACTTTCGCTGTTGTTTTACATTATGTTTGCTTCTTGTTTCGACAAACGTTTTTTATGCATTAATGGATAATGTTACGTTTTCAAGGTTTTTTTGAAACGGTCATTTTTCTTAGTACACTAACATTAGACAGACTACTACTCTTGTTACATTTTACGTAACTTTAAGTGTTAGTGATCTACCCATACTAAAAGTAAAGTCGTTGAAAAGTACGAGGCATTTGTCTTTACTCATGTAGACACGGATTTTAAGTGTAGTGCCACCATAATAACATCCCTGTTACAAAGAAGTACGGAAACAAATGATTGACAAACATTTTTACTTGTTTTCTACCATGTCTTAATGATGGTTCAAACATGAAAGTTCATGACTAAACCTACAAAACGGCATTCTTTTACAAAGTTGGCCTTCGTTAGCCGACGCAAGTGCTATGTCTTTAAACTGATTGTGAGTCGCAACCAAGATCTCGCGGTCACGGCGGCTCAGGGAACTTTCCACCTTTCATTTATATGAAAATTTCTTGGCCATAACTTGGACACATTATTCTTCCATGAAATACATTACTACTAAAATAAGACACAAAATGAGAATCGTACAAATCAACGGGGAATGCTAATAAACTAAATTGTACTAGCTCCAATTACTCCCGGTTAAAGTTTTATAACGACCTCTGAACTCCAGCTTCACTTTATGCATATAATAATTATGAAGAGTAACAACTGCATTAAATGAACAGAAACAAAAGTGAAATAGGAAGAACGACAGTTAACTTCCCGTTCAAATTAATGAAGATTACAAAATTCACGGCCATTGAGTTTCGCGCTTCGAGGAGCCTTTGACTCTAAGTCGCTTGTTAGACTAAATTGAGAGAAATAATAGGACTCATTTGTTTGGTTTAAAAGTTTAAATTTTACCCTCTAGATATATTTCTTAACAATCAAGCGTTGAGTGGCCAATTAATTTAACCCTTTTCCTTAGCAAAAAATGGGTAAAGTGGAGCGTTGTCAAAAATTAAACAATAAAAAAAAATGCATACCTATTTTTGTAACGTATCATATCATATCTACCTAGCTAAGAAAGCGATTATGCCCTATTTAAACTACAGATAGGTACCTAAAGAAATCCTTTTAAAAACCACATTTCACATCGTCAAGTGTCATGTTACGAGCAGTACTTACTTTCTTCCTTTATGATCTGTGTAGACGATGTGGTTCCTCACGGCAGGAGCGTGGCGAGTCCTCCCCAGCGAGTGCGTCTCCATAGCCGGCCGTCACCGATAGATCCACTCCCAGCTGTCCGCAAGGCCCGGGCCGCTCTGACCGCTCGCCGGGAATTATTCGCCGCCTGTCTGTTCTGCGTTCCCGGTTAACAACTTCAGATGGCCGGCTTGTTAGGCACTGTTACCAGACATTGTACACACAGTTTCGACTTCTTAGCTGGGAAAGTTTTACCCGCTCTGCTGAATTTGTTTGTTAATGCTGGCCTGTTAACTAACTCGAGTTCATAAGTTTAGAGTAGCGTGGTGTGC
The DNA here is from genome assembly GCA_923062465.1 of Acleris sparsana. Classification (NCBI taxonomy): domain Eukaryota; kingdom Metazoa; phylum Arthropoda; class Insecta; order Lepidoptera; family Tortricidae; genus Acleris; species Acleris sparsana. The sequence continues at coordinate 13,123,229 of OV281289.1, forward strand.
ATTTGCCTGCGTTTTAAATCAGCGTACACTTTTTTTTATAATGCATTTACTTCATGAAACTATGCTTTTTAGGGAAAATAATAAGAACCTTATTAAAAGGGTTATGGCTTTTTATGTGTCCTTATTGCCACATCTATATTTAAATAAATCTATTTTATTCTCATATATTGCAGCTATCTGAACTCGGTATCTATTCAGCTCGGAAAATCCGTTTAAAATAGCGTAGGTACTTATTCCATTTCACGGCAGCGAGGCATGCGGCGGGATAATTTATACTGTTATCTTTCGTACATGAATAGTACTTTAGCTAAGTCTCGAATATCATAAATTCGCAGTAACTCGTTAGAACAACGCTTGTTTTCGGCACCGAGTCGGTCGCGATTGTTCTAAATGCCTTGTTGTATTTGTATTGTTCCGTCGCATACTCTCCTTGAGCACATAAGCTACCGTGAAAAAGTTTTAATGGAAACTCTACATAATCTCTTGTTCATAAAACAGCTGTCGTGAATTGTGCTCGCAGATTAAACTACTTTAGTGGGAGTTGTTAGTTTAAGCAGCTAAGTTTGAAATTGGTATTGGTATTTTGTTTCTTAAACGGACTAGCGCGTCGTATTCTATAGTTAAAGAAACAATTGTATGTAAGTGTATTCAACAAAATAATTATTAAATTACGAGTTATCGACAAATTTACAAAGAAATGGTCATTATTTACTATTTACAACACGAAAATTGATAATCGCTTTGAAAGGCGAAAAACGGTTGGTGAAATCACGTTCAGATACTCTAAATTCATAACTCGATCTTCAATCTTGACATGATTTTCATTACATTTTTCATGATTGATGTACGCTTTGCCTACATAAATTGTAAATTTCACTATTTTGATCGCAATCGATAAGTACACACGTTGTATTAAAAAATAACTACGTCACAGAACTACAACAACTTATATCGCAAAGTGCCTGAGGACTACCTTATATACCCTATACCCTAACTATGTGAAGAAAAAGTAGGGACAGGAAAAGGGACCCGTGTACCGCAAAGTATATAAGACTGTTTACATAGAACATATTTACCTCGCTGAGTAGGCGGAGCTTGGGTTGAGGCGGGCTTATTTGCCATCGACAAGGAGGTGGAGTGAAAGTCCTTGTTTATTGATGCCCACAATTTATGTGAAACGTTACGCTATCTATACTACTGCAGTTTTATATAAACTCTGACGCATTATACTCCATGTTGATTTTTTAATTGAGTAAATTAATTGGAATGTCTGTTAAGCAATTTTGGAATAATACATTTTTAATTTAACGATTTAATTTCTAAATTAAATTTTGTTACTAAATGCTAAAGCTTATTAATTTTGTGAATGCTTGTATTAATGTTTAAAGAGCGAAAGGCATGTAGGAATCGTCCGGAATGCGCGGCGCGCGGCCGGCGCTCTCTGCGGCGCCTCTTCGGATATTATAAGAAATATTTTTGTAGAGTATTTTCCTTTCAATAATTACCATTTCATTTTATACTTAAGAATTAGACTTTCTTATATATAAAATGGTTTGTAAACTCATTTTATGATATATTATTACATTATTTCGTATTATAATTATAAAAAAATAGAACACCAGTATTTCGTTAGCTAGATATCAAAAACTATGTTTGCTTGCAAAATTTGCCCTTGTTAACTATTCAATTGGAATATACTTTTACTTGTTTTAATTTAAATTACCGATTTAAAAAAAACAGCCAGTGTGAATGATTAATATTTAAAAAAATGATGTATTAATTACTTTTCACTCCAGTTATCGGCTTGGTTAAGTGCGCGTCGGCACAGCGCCCGCTACGTAATAAGTTGCGGGCGGGCGGGAGCGCGGCGACCCGTGCAACTGCCTTCGAAGCTCGCGGCCGACTGAACTGCGAACCCTTTGCGCGACGGCATCCTGTGCAACCTTAAACTCTCAAACAAGTAACAACCTTAACCCAAAGGTAATAACGCCCCAATTAAAACTACTTTCCAACAAAGCCTTTTACAATCAAGTAATAAATTGGAAAATATGTCAAGAATATCTAATTCTTCTTGCGAGAACGTAATGATGTCTTTAGTACTGACGATGACACGCAGCTCACAGCGTTTGTCTCATGATGGATCGCGCAATCTGGAACCTTTATTTGTAGGTGCAAAGGACTGATTTTGGCCGCGATGTTGGCGAGAGAGAGGCGGTCGTAAGGGTTAAGGGGTGGCGCGCTAGACACGCGCATGCGTTTCCTTTTTTGATACTTGACGAACTCTGAAGTTCCGCGGGACAGCGGTCGTAGTGTTCGCAGCATTTGCGCCACTGACACTTACTGGAGCCCTCGGACTTTGAACTAAAGAAACCTCTTTTATAAGCATCGTATTCAAGAAAATTAAGATCTGAAAAGCTCATTGAACAATGCGTCCAAACTTTTCCAAACTTTAAGTTTTATTTGTTGGTCGACAGGATTTTATTGAAATTGCTTTCACGGGTTGTTGCATATAATTGTATAAATGTTATTTGGATCTGGGGGCAGCTATTTAGTTACCATGCAATGTGGATTACACGGTCCTTAAAATAATGTTTATTCCGCTTATATCCATGAAGTTTTACACATTTGACCGTTACATGTTTTTTTTCTTATTTGTTATTGTTTAAAAATTTAATTAATTAACTCAAATTAAAACATTATTTTTTTCTGTTTGACAAGCGCCTAATTATACAAATCCACTTACGACGTCTGCAATTTTATAAATAATATTTTTCAAAATTCACAATATGTTGATGATTTGTCATTTAAACAAATGATTAACAAGTTGATGAACAAGCGGCTTGTAAGCGGCGGCAGCGCGGCGGCGGCGGCGGCGCGGCGATGTAACTCTCAATATGAGCTTTGTTACCGCTCCGCGCGCCATTTCTTGTGTCACTGCATTGAATATATCGGGCGCTTTCCTTTGTGCACGAATATTGCTCGTCTTTTGTCGGAATGAACGTTACCTCCCCGCGAGTTGTTTCAGGGAAGAATTTCGCGATTGCAAAGTAATATTTCCCCTTAAGAATTTCGATGTGTTTCTTTCATGTCGCAGATGACTTTACTCGGGATTATATTGTATCGGGGAAATATTATTCTGAGTTTAGTTTCCATGTCGTTGGTTCCTTTGTAGTCTTTCAAATGACAAAACTCTTCCCTCGGATTTTTTTGTAAAGTTATTCATTCCTTTCCGCTGGAAGCTAATTACGAAAATCGATGCTGCGGCTTAAATAGAATAAAAAAAGAAAGAAATTATAGAAATGTGTGGTAAATCCTTTGTCCTCGTAATTGCATTGGCTTTACCGTTTCAAGTCCAATAGTCTTCGGACCACCAATTAGGGTTGGATTAGCCGCGGCAAGGCCACAATCGCCTCGTATAGTACACTCTTGGGATTGCTTGTTAACATTTCATACTAAGCCATGTTAACAGCATTAGACCTCTCAAGTGGGTTTATTGTAGAATAGTTAAGTTTGCACCAATAACCAAAAGGTACAAAATCAGTACGTATTAAAAAAACTTAATAACATTCGTCTTACTCATAACGTCCATTAGATGAATCCAACATTACAGTAACTTATATTCCTAGACAGAAACTTACCTACATACAATAAGAACGTTAACAAACTCATCTCATCGTAGACTACAGCATAAGCAAAGAAAATCCTAGGATAATGGCTTGGAATGGAATACTCTTAATTATAATAACATAACCGTGGAGAGCCGCTAACGCGGCGAGCATAAAATGTGTCTCCGTAGGTAAATATGAATTCGCACTACATGCCCGGCAACACGTAACACCGTGATAAAAGCTGGTTGTATGCGGCACGCGTCCCGTTACATTTCAACAGAAAGGGAACTTACGTAGTGCTTAGGAGTTCGCGCAACTCACTCTTTTCCCGACAAACCTAACATGTAGCAAAAGTTATCGTTACGTAGTGAACTAGAACAATGGTTATACTTAAGCAAAACGTCTTCGATATCTTTCTCTTTTCTTTCGATTGTCCTTGATAAGCAGATAATGACATAGCAAAACCAAATATAGTCGGCAACAAAATCTTGTCTTAAAAATTAATTTATTGACAGAAAGTTGTATGTTTTATTGTAAAATGTTGAACTTAATGCCTTGAGGCGTTCTCTGCCAGTCAACTATTGGACCAAACCGAGACAAGTAGAGGGTGGTAAGGTGGTGGTGGTGGTGGCAAAAAATTGATGAAACGTTAGATTAAGAATTACATGTCTGTTGTTGTTGCTAGGCGGGCGGTGGCGCCGTGTGTCCCTCTCACCAACTGCTAATTAACGCTGGATTACTGCGGACCAGCGGGAACCGAACGCTAAGCCGATAATGCCCAACTATACTTTTCGTCTGTCTTTAAATTGGACTTACCGATTATTAGCTGGTTTAGAATTAGAGGTCTCCAAATTGGTGTCACAACACCTTGCTTTTGTTTGAATCAATATTGTTTGCTCTACTTTGTTTAACTATATTTATAACTGACGTGATTACATTATTACAATTTTTATTATTTTTTATTTTAACATAGCTAATAAGGCAATTTTCAAAGATGAACAAAGGTACAGGTAGACACAACGAAATATCCAGAATAATGAAGAAGTGAGCTGAGTACGCATATACGCGGCTTTGACGGGACGCTTTCATCCCTGTTACACATTAGTGAGCCGTCACAAAACTGTTTATTTACAGCTCACGAGCTCGCCGAAACGGAAATTTAAGAATAGATAACAAAGCACATTGTGATGAATGTTAAAGTAATGAAATAGAATTGCAGAAAATAACGTATCCTAGGTCCATTAGTAGGTAAACTAGACGGATGTAAGAGTAAGGTTAATTCAGTGGACACAATAAAGCTAGTTTTGTATTCTCCGGGCGCGCCGGCGGCAGCTCGCCGCAAATAACAGAAAGAGCAAGTCCTCGGGGCATCGCTTTAGCTTTTCAATTTCCCTTTCGGAATTATTCGTGATAATCGAATGCCCCGGCCCGGCTCCGGCGCAATCGCGATGATTCATTCATGAGACTAATGCTGTTACCCCGATGAGGAACTAGGTGTCGTTCCACTAAATAGTTTGGTAGCCGTTTAATGTTAGGGTGTGTTATACGCTAATTACATATCGAATTCATTTAAAATGATGTTACTCGTAAGGTTGCATAAAGCACGTCAGCGTATACGTAATATTTATTGAAAACCTTTTGTTTAGTGGAAGAGACGTCTCGGCTCGGGGCGGCGGTGCAAATGAGGAGGCGCGAGTATTGTCGCTCCATTAATGAGCGGGTCGCTGGGACAGCCGCGCGGAAGAGGAAAATTAAACTTCTGGGCCCCGGGCTTGTGTTCATTACCGCGCCCCGCGCCCCACTGCACTGTTTGCAAATGCAGCGTTAAAATATCACCGCTGAAATCACTGCTCACTTGCGTGCTCACCCGAAATATTGGAAATTAGAAACCAGAAACAATAGCTCGTCGTTCCATCTTTACTTTTTCTTTCCCAGCGGATACAGGCACTACGTTGTTCCGAGCCGAGTTGTAAGTTGTCTGAGCTTGTTTTCCATTTATTCCTCATTCAGAACGCCGCTAGAAATATATTAAAGCTAGAGTCCGTGGGGCATTGCTTTAAGATTTCAATTTCCTTTCCGGAATTACTTGTACTCTAATCGAACATGCGTCGGGGGACACGGGACTGGGGGAAGCGTCACAACCGCAAATTACTCCGGCGCGCTTCGTGCCATGTTTAAAATGTATTATTGAGATACGTTCTTATTGTACACAAAGTAAAATAATGTGTAATGGATTTTAATTATTCATTTGCACTTATAGCGCACGAACTGTTTGAGATAATGGTTAATATTTTTGTACACTAGAAATGTTACGTGCCATTTAATCAATTTAACCATTTGAAGTTTTAGTCAGTTATACTATGTTCGATTGTTCATCCAAAGCTATAATTTAATTAATAATTATTGAATTAGTTTTACGACTACTTTTGATCCTTAGTCGCTCCTTTTGCATTCTTAATAAGGTAGATCGTTTACATAGTGAAATTACTATCAATTAGTTACGGCTTCGAAGTTTAGGCGTCATGTAAGTATAGGTTTTACAATAAGTTTGAATGCACGACGCGTCAGTAAGTTATAGCAGGCGGGAGAGGCGTGCGACAGGCGGCTGCTGATTGTAAAGCGCTCACAGACGGAGCCTATTCGATTTCACGGCTCGCCGCGCCAGATATTTATTGTCATCGGTGCAGTTGTACGACACGGCGCCTACTGAACCGCTCTGAAAAATCTCTATTCACGGAATCAGAGGAAAACAGTACGGCGACCGCTCGATCCCAACTTTTATTCGAAAAAAACGTTTCCCTCCGTGCATACGTGCTGTCATTTCTTCTAACAATCCTGGAATGTGTTCGCAAGCACACGACACCTTGTCTCGTTAGTAAAAAGTGATGGCACGACGCGATTTATCACCTGCATACGACACGGAAGGCCCCGCGGAGCCGTGCTTCCTTTCTAACACCCGTCACCGGTGAGAACTGAAATGAAAACAAACGTGTGAATTTATAGCAGGCTATAATAACGTCGCTGAAGCTAGTCCCTCAAGAGACGCGGGTAGTTACCCGCGATATGATGACATCCTTCATGATTTGAGGGAGATAGGTGCGCTGGCGGGCGCGCCCCGCTCCCAGCACGCGCTGCCTCTTAGCTCCAATCATTAACAAGCCCTGAATGGCCGTGAAGGCTATCTCTAAAGTCACATTCAACTGAAAGCGTAAATCGTATCGTGGTGGGCACTTAAGTCAATAATGGCGGTGATAGTTAACTGGTACGGTGCCAAGTCGGCGGATATCGTTGTTTTAATTCAATTGTCTCGTGGCTAATGCACTTGGTTGAGCAATGTTAACCCTGTTCGGGATTATTACGGTGTCCGACTACTCGGTTTAAGTTACAATGCACTCTGTTGGTTGACTGTATCTCATGTTGTAAGATTAGTTCCGCCTTGTTGAACTCAAGGCACACTATATGAAATTAAAATTTATTAACCTAAATCATATTTAAAATATATTTGCTCTCTTGAAGAATGTCACGTGTCTGTTTTAACAGAAGGAACGTCTGGTCGTGAGGCTCCGAAAAACAATGAAATAGTAATAGTGTGTTCGGCTGCCGATGCCGGCGACCGTACTGTGTGCTCAGCGTGTGCAAACCGACAGTTGCGCTGCGTGGCGCGGCATACGAGCGATCTCTGCGCTGTTGACTCGCCCCGAGGAATCTGTTTACGTGATTACTGGTTTGCTTAGGTTAATCATTCCCTTTATTAGCTCCTGGCGCTTCTAGTCAGCTGTCCCGCTTTAACCGGTAATGTCATCGATACGCGTATAGTGCTTTCCATTATTAATTATCTGTAGGTAGGTGTCTAAAACTCAAGTTTCCTTAACAATTCCTGACAATGATATCTATGACTAGATACATCTTTCAACAGTGTATTCTCAGTAGGGCCATTTTATATATTGCAGGTTTATTGTTGTAATTTATGTAAGATTTAGTGCGCCGTTAAATAGAGAGCGGTAATAAAACTCTACATCGCGATTAAAATAATCGTCGCAAAAACAGGCGGGCGCGCTCATTCGCGTCTCTCTGATCTGATTAAGTTACTTGTGAATTCTGTTCAGACAAAGTTTTCTTTTGTAAACTATTTTAAGTACAAAGCTTTATTACTCACTCAGTGATTAAAATTAAATCGACGAAGACCACTCGGGGAACGTTTACTTAAATACTGTTCTATGCTTTCACTCGCGAAATCTTACTTGTGTTGAAAGAGGGTAACAATTGAAATGGGAACACTCCGTGCAAATTCAATTTGCTAAAATCTAAAAACGTAAACCTTACGCGTCCTTGCCTCCGCTGAAAATAAATTATTTTAATATTACAGCGGGCGCAAAATAATGTTGTTGGCTGTTTTCCGGCAAGATTACGAACTAATTACATTACAAAACAAGCTCTTTGCGGGTAAATTATGCATGCACTCTCGGATCATTACCCTGGCTGCTGGCCCCGGTTCAAATCTTATAACCTCTGCAAAAAACAACTGCACAATCCAAAATAGATTAGATTGTATGATATTGCTGCTGCATTAGAAAGGCACTCACGCCCAAATTAAAGGCTAAACGGGGGCTTCGTTTATTATTCTGCCGTGATATGGTGGACCGAGCCCACTTGATACTATCTATTCTATTTTTATTTTTTAGCGTTTCGTTTTACTGTATACGCAATATACGTATGCTAATTGATAAAGCTGTCAAAGTGAACTGAGCCTATATATGTATAAATTTGTAACGTTTTGTTAGCTCTTATTAACTTGGCGGTTATGCCGACCGTATCATCAACAATATGGTCAAGGACAAAGTAGAATAGAATACAGAACTGAGTCAATCGATGCGTACTTTAGCCTACGTTATTTGTAATGGAAATTCAACAAACATATTTATAAATATTTTTAGTAATTCTAATAATTTATAAGTATTTTTATTTACTTAAATTTTGATAATGTAGGAAGTAGTGGACTTTGATTTTTTTTCGAGGATTTATGTATGAGTACCCCTTATTGTGCCTCTTGCTGTTCTGAAATAATAACCTAAAACGGTTAAAAATTAGGCGGTTAGAGATGGACAAGAAAGTGGACAAACGGACAGCATAGGCTTTGTAATTACTCTCTTCGTATACTTTGGGTTCCTGCGAAACTTTAAAAGCTGATTTACCAATCGCATGCACACAATGTCGCCCGTATATCAGCAGCCCCAAGCCGAGCAGAAGTCCCGAGCAGCACATATCTGAGCGCGCGGGGGCCCGAGATTAGCGGGATCCCTCCGAATGAGGGCAGACGCCGGGCGGGATCCCCTGAGCCCTGAGGTGGGCGAGTGTTTGTAACAACCTGATCTTGTTACCTCACCTCGGTAATTTTTCCAATAATCGGGGATCAGTTGTTTCAAGGATCAAAATGTGATTGTTAATCAAATTGAACTTCAGCATCATGTTCTATCCAATTAAATGTTGCAATGTAACCACGTAGTGTATTGGAAAAGAGCGATCACTTCTACACGTGTGTTTTATGAGTTTTGGAAACGTTGAACTTTTCGAGTGTTTATTAAGATAGTCATTTCTAATTACCTAACAAATTATTTTTTTATGGTTAAGTGTTTGTTGCCAAATCTAAACAAATAAATAAATCAAATTAGACCCTTGGATAGTTTACTTCGTTTTATTTCATCACTTTGAAAACACTTGAAATGGAAAACGCAACTTGCAGAATGGGTATGTTCTGGAGTGTAATTGATAACAATTACCATACGTCAGCCCTCAGATAAACAATTTGCATGGAGATCGCTTACCATTCCGAGGACTGCTAAGATAAAAGCCGGCAAAATCCGCGCGAGCGCTCAAATTCTTAGAGCGCAGTGGCGAACCGTCTTTGCTCGACGGGCGGTAATAAAAACGGCTTAAATAGGATTTTAACCGCGAGTTCTTCGCCTTAATTAAATTGGATTTGTGAGTGAATGAAATATACGTGAAAAATTCGTGTCGATTATGACAGGGGAACGAGTTTTGGAATCCGTTAAAGTAAGCGGATTAAGACTGCGAGGTTTCGTCGCTGCTGTATAACTCCGGATATTACTGCATTTTATATTAAAATACTACCTATTTATACTACCTATTACTTGTGCACCAAGTCTGTGACACTAATCAAGTGAACTAGTCCAGTCAGTGCATGCCTGTCCGAAAAATAACGTCTGATGCACAGGCTTTGTGAAATAAATTTAATATTAATAAACAATTCTTTTTTAGATCACAATTGTTATTTGCACAGTATTTTAAATCTGTACAATAAACATTACCCCACATTCTTGGGCAGTCGAGTTGAACGAACGTGACTTACTATTTATATTTAAGTCGTTTAAAAATGTAGGGATCTGTCTCTAGGAGAATCGTCGCCTTGAAAGCAAAGACATGCGACAGGATGTAACAGCGGGCGCGCTACGCGTGCTACGAGTTACAAGCTACGACTGCTACGGGCGCTACGAGCCCGCCCTTTTAACATAATTTATTATATGGAATAAAGGTAATGCAGTATAAAAGATGCATTGAAACGTGTTTAATCCTCATTTGACTACCCGCCTGCTAAGTTTCTGGTTGTTATTTACGATGAGAACCTAATTTTACAATAACATAAATCCAAAGAGATGAAGGCTGTAATTAATGTAGTTACGGGCTTTTAATTATCACTTACTACGCCTTTCAGCTGCGGAAAATTACAGCCATAAACCATTTAAAGGGGGAAATAAACGTTTTAGAATATACCAAAATCATTGCTGGAAAAACCAGAGCCCCTATTTCACTTTAATTTAAACCATATCGTTATCATTTTGCTAACGCAATGATAGCTGTTATTCACTCAACCCTACAACCGACGTGTCATTAAAAATACAACATAGTATCGAAAACTAAATGAGTTTAAATGATATGGAGTAAAAGTCATTGATTTTTAATCTGTCTTCAACTGGCGCACCTAGACAAGTTTAAAAACAAACTGATAATACCTATTAGACAATTATTGCTTACGCACTGCTATGAAGCCAAAATATGCGGAATTTAATCCGACCAAACTAGGATATGATTTTTCATAATACTAACTTTACTTTATTATTACTTGTATGTATTTACCAATCACAGGACTATGAGAGTCCCGGACCTTTGGAAGGCGTAGATGGAGCCGAAGCCAACACGCAGAGGCCCTTTAGACAAAGTTATGGGACACCAACCGGTGATTGTTCCTGAGTTCAAACTAAAGAAGTATGCTCCCACGGACAACCACCGGTTAGTGTAAGACTATTTAAGAAGGATGGGAATACTAATTATAGGTTCTATGAATGAACTGATATGGATTGGTGAACTAGGCTATTGATGAAACTACGGCGCCTGCCTGGCCAATGCTAATTACTTTGGTTTAAATGGCAGGTGGTGACTCGCCAACTCAATGGAATGGACCTCCCGAAATAGCCACATATATATAGCAGCAGGGAGGCAACAGTTCCAGAGGGGCTAAGGGTGGAGAGGTGCTTCTGGACTTTAAACGACCATAAGGTGCCCACTCACCACTTATACAACACATCCACCCTTCGAGCATATAGCTCTTGCGACTCCACTCTGACCGGCCAATAAAGGCAAGCCAGAGGTGAGGGTCTGTTCCTCGTCATTGCACACCGCAGCCGGCCGGTGAAGGCAGGCGTGAGGTGAGGAACAGGACCTACCCTCGGGAGCACTCAGGTCCGTGGTGTCGCCACTCACGACAGCTCGCCACTAGCTGCCCTGCGGCCATTATTATTATTTATTAAAATAGGAAGCCTCCATGTGATATATTGTTATCCTACTAATATTATAAATTATGCTATAAATATTTACCTTATACGATCTTGTACAAATGGGCCCTTTCGAAGACACTTTTAATCCTTTTGGACCTTGTGTGAAATTTCGCTTATTTTTTACTGAGTTTCACGTATGCAGGTTTCTTCACGGTACGTTTACTTCACCGTAAGAACATCGGATAAGATTATCCAATGAATAGAATAGAATATAGAATAGATATAGAATAGATGAATAGATATCACTCTGAGATAGTGTAAGTAAATAGCTTATACACTATCTCAGTAGTGATATCTATTCTACAAGGTAAAACCATATTTCCACGATAACATGTCAAAACATGTTATCGTATTGTCAACATTACGATAGCTCTTATTTACTTGACAGTAATGATGGCCGAGTTAAAACAATAAGTTAATAATACGTCAAAGACAATATGGGTTTCCTTAGTAGAATATGTAGAGGCCCTGGGGCCCTAGCCGAAATTCAAACGCTACTAACGTTTTTTCCTTTTCTATCACTCAAAATGTATAGGATGACAGTTGACACGTGATTTATCACTGCGCACGAGAACGTCATCCCATACATTGGGTGATAGAAAAGAAGAACGTTTAGCATCGTTTGCATCTCGGCTAGGGCCTGTAGGCCGAGATTATACTTGGTAAAACCCATATTGCCTTTGACATGTTATTGTATTGTTAATGTTACGATATCTCTTATTTACTTCACAATAATGGCCGCCAAGTTAAAAACAATGCGATATTACATCAAAGACAGCATGGTTTTGCCAGTAAGGCAAATTCGTGCTCGTGCTCTATTAACTTTTGACTTTAACACCTTACCAATTTTACAAATTGCAGTCACATCCTTTTCAAAGGCTAGTAATCTTACCCTTAGCCCAAGCAAACATAGTCAAGATGATCTGACACGAGCAAAGTCTCAGAGCAACTTGAAGCACGCTTTTTACTGCAAAAAGGATGTCGGGTAAGTTTGGATAAACATAACTGTCTTTTTATTCTGCCAACATGTATAATTTTCCTATAATAGTTTAGTAGATATATCCTAACACACATTCCATAAACACAAGAACACTGCACCGACTACAAAAAAAATCTGATTTTCTCAAGGTCAACGGAAGAGAATGCATATTAGGTATTAAATTTCACTTTTTGTACTCAAAAACAATAAAATAAAATGCGTTTAGTAATATTGGAGTCGAGAAATTTAAGTTTTAATTATTTAAAAAAAAAGGTCCGATGGAATCATGACTAATTATTTTACATGATATAAGAATAAAATATATGTTTAATTTAGATAGATCTACCATAATATACCACTTTTAAGAATAGCTGCCAAACCCAATTATATATAATTTTCAATGAATTCCGGGACTCGTTTTTCTTGTGTGCTTTACAACTTGATTTTAATTCCAACTTAAATCCACTAAAACCTTTGGCAGGGTTTGTCAGTAGGAGGTATTTATAGTCATTCCGCTGTCCGGCCTTAATTCAATCAATGGCGGCCGATGCATAGCATTATCCCCCAATTAACATTCGTGGGTCGATTTTTAAGGCGGTTACGAGCGCGGGCCGGTGTAGGCAATAAAGGCTCGTCCCTTATCCGTCATCCCGTCCTTAGAGATTTCTTCTGGGGGAATAATTTACGTTGATCGCCCAAAAGGGGAGCGTAACTGCCTCACTGAAACTTTAAGCTTTCACTCAGAACAGTCGCGATTCGCCGTACTTCAAGTTTAAGCAATAAATTGGTTTTAATAGGACATCGAGAGCTAATTGTTCCTCTTTACATCCCGGCAACACATGTTTTTAAAACGGGTGCATTTTATTGATCGGAATACACTGTGCGAAGACCATAAACTAGGGTGGAGGTAGGAAATTTATTTTTAACGCTCGCCATGTGTTCGCGAGGCTTTTTTAAATTTCCAGCGGGCAACGCTGATGGCGGTACGTGTCGATGACTGCGAATAAAGCCTTTGACGCCTTTTGCCGCGTGCATTGCAAGCAAGACACTTCAATTTCAGAATACATGCGGCCCGCCGTCAGCCGCGAATTACAAAGTTTTTCATAAATAAATGCCGTTTGTGTGGCGCATCAGCAGTTCAGCACACATCAGTTTACAATTCTGACAAGTCTGAACTTTTAAAAGCTGGACTGTGTCTATTTAAGAATGTCATAGTACATCACATTCAGCCTCCAATCCAGCAATATATAGACTTTTTGGATGTCAAAGTTAATAATGAAAAATATTTTGAAACCGTCTCTCAAAGTCTCGAAATACCTTTAGAAAATACCTTAATACCTTAAGATACGAAATATCTTAAGAGCTAATGCTTTGACACATATTTTATCCTTTATTTTCACGATACAATAATACAAACCTGGTTTGTATTTAAGAATAGTGGGTTCGAACATAAAGTTTGTTAATGAGGGTGGTGTTTAACATTCCGCTCGCCCGGGTCTGTGCGGGCTTGTTAGAAAAACGAGGGCTCCCTGGCGATACGTCAGCGGTGAAACATGGCGGGCGATTGTCACTTCACAACCTTAACGGGCCTACATTCGATTTAACCAAAAAACAAGCGCTAGTAGATTTACAGTAGTGAATTCACAGTAGATTCACAGTAATATAGTAATATTACCGACATGTATTTAAAAGAACCCTTGTGTGTTACTGAATAAACATTGTAAATTTTGAATATCCCTTTTTTTTACTACATGGCGACTCTTAATAACTATAATAACTTATCACAAAATGCGGCGAAAGCGTAATATTTGTAAGAAAACTATTAAAAGCATATATAGATTAAAATAAAATTTGTAATACAAACACTGTTTTCGATACGCAAAGTCTCGGGTTACAGAGCGGTTTTAAAAAAATAGATAAGAATAAAGAAAACGATCGAAAACAAACTGGTTCATACTACCTCCAATGCAAGGTGGAACAGTGTTTAATATAGACAGCTACGTAATCCGCTTATGTTGCTGAAGTTGGTCTTACTAGACTATATCTACTTTAGTAGGTAGTACATTTTACTTTTTTCTTAACCCATGAAAGCGGGTGGCTCATACTTTGCGACGTGCACGTTGTCTCCGAGTACGTAGCTGGCGTTGCTAAGGGCCGCGTAGTGTGCGTGTCTACACGTGTTACAACCACAAATATGCCCCACCCGCCTTAGTGAGATAATCCAACTGTAAACTGCATTTAAAAAATTAAGAAACCTTTTAAGTGCAGGTCCGTAGACAATTTAAAAAGAAAAACAAATGGACATGTAAATTTGGCAAAAAATACATCCATCCACTTTTATAATCCTTATTACAATGTGATAAGGTGACAAAGTGGATATAAACTTTGTAGTTGACTTACCTACAAAGTCAATCGTCTGGACCAGTAGAGATGGTCAAATCAAAAATTAAACTATGTTGCTTTTAGTGTCCTGTTTTTTTTGGCCGCAGCTACATTATGTTGTCGTTTGAATACAGTATAGGGTAAAATCATAATTGCAAATATCAACCACAATATCATATGTTTAAAATATTTGAAAGTTATCAGAAATTCATAAACATAAACTAATACAACCCTTCAATCACGTAACGTAAAAAACATAAATCTAAATATACTTTGGGTGATAATATCATACCTTACCTGCCTTGCCGTATTCTGCCTGGCTTTAGCCGCCTAGAGCTGTCTCTATTATGATATAATTTAATAGGCAATATAAAAACGATTGGAGTGAACTTCATTTCGGCGGCCAATATATTACACGGCAGCTCTAATAAAACGGGAAGCTTTATCATGTCACCATAAAGGAGAGTGCAGTGGTTGATGCAGGTTTGGCATTAATTCTTGTTTACGGCATTCGCTTTTAGTGGCCGTGTTCGAGCGGCGCGTGAGCCGCCCGTTCCTGCCCCGCCCTGCCTGCCCCGCGGCGCCGGAGACGTCCTCAACTCCGCCATTACCAAACACAAGTTTATCAAACAACAACTTAAGCTCCAAACAATGAGAAGTCAAATTCCTCACAGTATTAACCAAAACCATCCTAAAAATGAGAATCATTTTTAACCCAAAGTCGTAATTAAATATTAATTTGCAGTCAAAAACCACCCTCTCACCGTCATCGAGGTGGAAAATAACGGAAGTACTTAAAATAAGACGGTGTTTTTCAAGAGGTTGGAAAAACAATTAATCATTCCGTTCTTTTATGGCGTTAAAGGTAGAACTCGATTGTTCTATAATAGTGGGGTTGCTCCTTTGTTATCAAAACAGAACCGACTATTACGAGTGTTAGACAAAACGATGAGCTATAGTTTCCGAAAAGGTCGACAACAGATTATACTTTTTAACCTTCATCGTTTGAGGCGTTATCGTGATTTATGCTCCGCGGAGAACGCCTGTAAGGGAGTCGGCGGAGTGTTCTGTCGGTATTTAGATAATACCTTCAAATAATAGGCGCCGCGATGCGCATTAATATTTAGGTAAATCTTATTAGGACCGCCTAAATGCTGCGATAATATCGTATTGTTTTGGAATCAGCGTCCGCGTTTCCTCTCTTATGCTCGAAAGGGTCCCATCCTCAGGGACAACGAGAGCCCCTGAATATTCATAATAATATCACAAACCAACTTACAGAACTGAGCATCCTCGTAAATACATAATACCTCCATTATCAGAGGAGTAAATTGTCTTGTAAACGCTTTTGTGGAAGAAAATAAGGTTGACGAAAAAGTGGAAGTTAGTGGGAAAGTCTGATCCGTAATAGAAAATACGTATTGGTGGAGTTTAAAGGTTTGCCAAGGTGTTATTGGAGCGGCATTTGAGATGTAATTGTTGCGCTAATTTCCCTCGGGAGCGAAGTTTTCCCGCGCCGACGAACTAACCTGGGCCCACGTGCTTCCTGTCCAAACAAAATCCACTCCTTGTAACGCTCATGATTTTCCTTACTTGTTTACGGTCGGCCAATAAAATTACCCAGTATACGAAAAACATTGTGATTGTCAAAAAACCATTGTCACACTATTCAATTTGAAGTGAATTACAACAAAGCACTTTGTGCTCATAAATTTCGTCGGCCAACGGCATATACAGTTCTTTTTAAATGGAACTATATCTGGAATGTCTTGAACATCAGTAAGGATTTTAATACAATATTTAACTACCGACACAAAAACCTAATCCTAATAATCCTAATCCTAAACCTAGTATAAACCTAATCTGTTGTCATGTTTAGTAAAAATTGGTATAGATAGGTAATTCAATGATTTTTGATTCTGGTTCTATCACCAATTTTCTCTTATGTGTTATCAAATCATCATTTGGCAATCAATGCCATTTTACGTAATTACATTTCTCAAAGATTTATTTCCCACCACATAAAATTGTATTTTGTGTGGTCAGAAGTCTTATTTAACAAGCCTATGTAGTTTATGTAATATTTAATGGTACAAGCACAATTTACATGTTTGCGGAATGAAAGTTTGTAAAATGACATTGTTTGCCAAATGATGATTTGGTAAAAAGTCAGGACACCCTTTTCTCCACGGTCGCAGTTAAACACTGTTCTGGCCTACATATTTATCTTTAAGTTTATCTTTAAGTACTTCGTTTGTAATGACACTTTTCTTTTATTAAACAGCCTATAATGATGAAAAAACACATCGCCATCGGCAAACAATTTTTCCCCGTCAAAAAGTATCACAACTGCTGTTAATTCCGCCTAATATTTCGAACAACCTTTACACGGTTGCCATAACTGGCCCGATACAAGCGTGATGGATAACCCTCATATAAAATGAAATAAGCTACTTTGGATCGGCGCCGCGTAGTAACGCACACGGGCCGGGATGTTATCACTTTTACACGTGTCAGAATGCATTAAAAGCTTTTAATAGTAGATTGTTCAACAATGCCCTAAAACGGGCCGTTATGATACGACATGGTTATTCATTCGAGGAGAAACAGCGGATTTAGTCCGTGTAACACAGTTAGTTTTGGTGAGTCCTTGAGTGATTTGATTTCCCTTTTACTGACTTATGAAAGGTATATGTGTACAACAGCTTTAATATTGCATTTAATTTTACTTTTAACATTTCCTGATATCGATTTACCTTTTTTTATTAAAAAAAAATCAATATAGACTTTAGCCAAATAACATATTCTCAACTTGAGAAAGATTAAGCCTGCGTTTAAAGGGCAGTTGCAAATACCATCAATCATACACATAATAGGGCACGTCCCCCGGCACACGTTCTTCAATAATTTGTTAGAAGTGACTCCGAGCCGTGCTGCGATCGCCTTATAGCAACGACCTATTTGTAGCTAAGGCTATACCGCATCACATTTGCACTTGAATAGTTACTTGATCACACAATGACGAAATCTAGTCTTTGAGACTATAAAATGTGAAAGGTGTATTTGCAAGAAGAACTACGTTATCTGTGCTAAAAAAGGGTATAAGCAATTTTAACAAATTACTCAAAGTAACTAACTATTGCGCCTTTTATTTGTAGTGTTTAAAGTCTAATTTTTTAAAGGTTTTATTGGTTTCCGTTTAATAAAACGCGAGTTGATAGCGGATTCTAAACTCATAGACCCCACAGCACGAAACCATTATACTTTGTTGACATCAACGAATGCCCTTTTACATATTCACCCCGAGCACACAAAGATTGAGCCGTGAAATTGAAAATGGTTTCTATGAACAACAATTTATTCCACGCACGCTCTCAACATATCGTCACTACATGAAACTATTTTTGTTTCATTTACTTATAGATTGAGCTGTGGAATCGAAATTGTTTTCTGTTCCCGATACTCCTTTCATTTGTTTGCCACGGATGAGTCTTAATCTCAACTCACTTTTTAACCTTTTTTCTTTTTTTCAACAAGGGTTATCTGGAAGAAATCATCAATATGTTGCCTCTGTTTTGTATTTCTTTTTTTATTCTACAGGGTGGCCAACTTGGAGGTATACATCTTTTTTTTGCCGCCATTTTGTTTTGGCGGTAAATATGACAGTTGTTGCATGAAAATTACTTTGTGTAGATACGGCAAATTTGTTATGGATCGTTTTACGACGGAACAACGTGTTTTAATTATTAAAACGTTTTACTCAACCCAATCATGTATTGCGGAAACTCTAAGAAAATTGCGGCCAATTTTTGGTAGAAATCACTTACCTTCGCGGCTAACAATAGCTCGTTTAGTGAATAAATTTGAGCAGTATGGCATCGTAACAGATAAAGCAGTTCCTCATCGTGTCAGAAGGGCTCGTACTGAGCAGAATATCCAAATTGTTCGTCAAAGTGTAGCCGAAGAACCCACATTGTCTACCAGGCGACGTTCTCAACAACTCGGACTTAAGAGGACTTCTCTACAGACAATTTTGAAGAAAGACCTTGGTTTGTTTCCGTATAAGGTACAGATAACTCAAGAACTTCAGCCTCGAGACCATGAACGCCGTCGTGATTACTGTAGTGTTATGCTAACCAAGCTGGAAAGAGACCCAGATTTTCATAAAAAAATAATTATGACTGACGAAGCTCATTTCGACCTCAGCGGATTTGTTAATAAACAAAATTCTCGCTATTGGGGAGAAGAACAACCTTCTTTGATCCACGAACGACCTCTGCATCCTCGTCGAGTAACAGTTTGGTGTGGAATTTGGTCAGGAGGGGTAGTTGGGCCTTATTTCTTTGAAGATGCTATGGGTGATGCTGTTACAGTGAATGGAGATCGGTACCGTGAGATGATAATCCATTTTTTCTCGAATCAAGTGAGTCAATTGGGCTTGGGAAACATGTGGTTTCAACAAGACGGGGCCACGTGTCACACGGCACGAGCCACAATAGAAACATTAAAAAGAAGGTTTCCCGGTCGATTAATTTCGAGAAACGGTGACATTGATTGGCCCCCAAGATCGCCTGATTTAACAGCTCCTGACTTTTTTCTGTGGGGCTATCTAAAGGGACGTGTCTATGCTAACAGGCCAATGAACCTTCAGCAATTAAAACAAAATATTCGAGACACAGTCACTGAGATAACGCAGGAAATGTGTGAAAATGTGATGAAAAACGCAATGAAAAGGGTTCACATCTGCCATGCTGCTAGAGGTGGACATTTGTCTGACATTATTTTCCATGTTTAACTGCCGGCTCTAAATACTATACTTAACAAGGAATAGTTAATATTTTTTATATTTCATAGAATAAAATTACAAAACTAAAGTGTATACCTGTTATTTGGCCACCCTGTAGTACAATAAAGAGTATACATACATACATACATACATATCTACACTTTTTATATTCGTATAGAGTAGGTAGATACTTTAGTCAACGAAATAACATTTTCATTATTTCAGATTGCATATTTACCCGACGTTAATTTTACTTTAAAATATGTTGTACCCTTAATGCATTTTAATACAACTGTCTTAAAGAAACTAGAAGCTATATTGCTCACTGAAATAAATGACCTAGACGTAAATTGAATGAAGCAAAAAAGTTCTAACTGGGTATGAGAGCGTATTCCAATCCACAACACAGAGTGGAAATTCCAGAATGTTACTTACGTAACTAGTAAATTTTCAATTAGTTTTGGCTTTAGCTCTGTGTTTATGTATTTAATATGAGTAGAACAAGATTAGTAAGGTCAGGTCTATCAAAAACTTCATTAAAATAGCTTCAACCTTTATTGTACAAATAACTAAAACGAAATACATTTAAAGGTTTAGTTTTTCTTTAAAGTAGCCTGTAGCATGTAATTTGCTTGGCGGGTATATATCAGGCGCCAGCCCCTCTCAAGCTGTTTACCCTGTAAGTATTGGGAAAAGATCGAACTTAATCCCAACGGGTTCGAAGCGCTGCGCTGAGTGTGATAGATACTGAAAATTGCATAAAATCCATCAACACAACGACTTTGTGCTCGAACGTCGATACTACGGAGAAGCAGGTATCGCACAACGTCACCAAAAAAACGCTTATTAAAAATGACTTCATATTGCAATCCACCGGAAACCATATTTTTCTAATTTAAAGATCGAATGAAAATCCTTTTTATTATTCAGCAGACATTTCACATAAGAAGTATCGCTGCAATTCATCCAATTATAAGCGCTCACAATAGTAACAAATCGTTTTAATCTTATTCATCTTCCAAGAAAAACAGGATAATTCAAAATGAACGTCTCTCGTCGGGAATAACATATTTTTTCTACCCGCTCGTGCGGCGGGGTTGAATCACTAAGTCAGCGTTTGATCGGAGGGCGAGGGCCTGCACATGTGGCGTGTTGTGATATACGAACGCTACATCTGATGGTGCATGGGCTGCGATAGTTAATGCAACAATGCTTTAATGACCAATCAAATAATATCGTTTTGTTTTATTTTAATATCATTATGGTGATAAGGTTTTCTTTAAGTCATTTGTAAAATGTTGTGTATGAAGTTAATGTTGATGATGCTTAGAACTTTTTCATTATCAATCTCATGAACAAAATCTTTCGTGTCATTCTAGAAAGGTTGAAGTTGATTATGACAAGACACTTAAGTGCTTAACATTTTATTTCAGAAATTGTAAGTGGTTTAAACTTGTTTAATTAAATAATACTTTTTTCATGTAGCCTTTTTATAGAATCTATTTCCTTTAATAGGTTTAAAAAGAAAAACTACAACTCCGATGCTGTCTCTTTAACTTGCTCCTCTACTTACTCGTACGTGTAGGAAATGAAATATAGGGATTCAAGATCTTAATGCAATTATTCTTGAATTGCTTTGAAACCACAATGTGTTACGTTTTATGATTGTCTTTGCTTTATACGCCGCTGCTGTTGTTTCATTATTCATATGATAGGCAAACTTCCTCATAGAAACAGGTTGCATTAGCTACAATTCTCTGTCCACCAAAGTGGAGCCATTATGAACTACTAAAACAACAGCCGCGGCGAAGTTGTGCTCGGCCACGCTCAGGGTTTAGCTCTACTCATTAAATGTTACTCGCGGGATTGGCATTTCAAGTATCGTTGCTAAGCGTATCTAAGTAATATTATGAGCGAGTAAATTAGACAAATACTTAATTACGAGTATTGTGAAGCTACGATTCAATCGACTTTTCTCATCCCTAAAATAAGTTCGATTTCCACGATTTTTTTATATGTTGTAGTTGTTATGAAAAAACAGTTTTTGTAAGAAATATTTTCTTGGAAAGGAAAACATACAGAGCAGTTTTTCATAACATCTACAACATAACCAAAGATCGTTAATGTCGGATTAGGTTTAAGTGGGGAGAAACATTACCGCATTTTGTATGGAAATATTCAGCTTCAGAATCCTCTTAAATATATTTTATTTAGGGCTAATTTAAAACATCAATACCCCGTTAAAATAGTACGGCACCAAACGGTATAATTAGGTTACGAATGATTGATACCCCGACTTCACACTGGTGCTTGATATTCGATATTGACATTAAGTGATGGATAGCGACATAACGCTAGTGATAAAAACTTTTTGTTTGTAACCCTTTTTGAGAACCATTATTTTACAACTGAATTTAGTAACTGACCCAAAAACGCTTTGAATAAAAAATCGGGGCTTACTACAGCCCGTCATTCATAAGCATAAAGCATCATCACTTATGATCCGATGATAACATGTGTATCTCATGTAGACAAATAGGTAAAATCAAAGAGAATTTTTGACAAATCGGTTAAATACGCGTGTCCGGACGCGCGCCGCCCGCGCCCGCGCGTGATTGATGCCTGTTATAACGCGGCTCGGCGCGCCCGCACCGAACCTCGCGACAACACAATCGGTTCCACTCCCCACAATTCCTTACGTCTGAATTCTTAATGAAACAAAAATTGCAAATTTCATGCGATCTCACAATGAGTCCCATGAATACTAAAAACCTCATCGTTTCGTGGATCGTGCGTTTACGTAATTGAGTCGAGTGTCACAAATGACGATCGCATAAATTTAGGAGAGTCATTACCGTGTGCGTTGTAGTACTCGGATTATGCGTGCACGAGCTTTAAATCATGAAATCTGAACCAAAGGAATGATACTCGTCGTCAGAAAACAATTGGAAAAACGTGATCGGAGCGCTGATTCGCCCGCCGCGGCCGCGCGGGACGATCGCTATACGTCTTATACCGCTCAATGCATACTAAGTAATAACCTCAGTTTCAATTTTACCTCCCTTTTTCGATACATACTCGGGTAAATTTTAAAATTAAACCTTACTTGGTCTCAAATCTTGTTTGTAATTTGTGACTTATGGTTTAGTTTATGCAAAATTAGGAGTGGTACCTACGAAAGCGCCAGCTCGAGTCACAGTGAGTGGCTGGTGTATGCCCGACACCGGCCGTCCTCTCGCGCGGAGCAAGCGAATCCTTATAAATAAATTATTACATGTTGCATGTTCCCGGAGTGACTGCAACTCTCCTCCTGTCGCGTGCTACCTTCAATCAGTTGACGTTGGAAAACAAGTGCATTTTGCTTACATTTTAAACTTTAGAAAATAAAGGAAGTAAATTACCTATATTATTTTATTGCTGTTTACTTTGAGATATCAAAATAAAAGGATTTTAAAATTGTGTAAGTACATATTCAAAATCTTAGGGACTATAGTGTTATTTTCGTCACCTATACGCTTAATATGACCGAGGCTGTTATTTTTAAGTCAAGCTACCTTAGTCCTCTTCTTGAATTTTACCCAACAACCTTCTTGATGGGTGTTTGATATCACGGGGATAAAGAGAATGTAAAACCTATGGAACCGGAGTAATTAATATATATTGATAGTAGTATTGTGATTTAGTCCCCGTAAGTATACAGTGACCCAAAATTCCAACATTATTAGGATGTTATTATTTCATTGCCCACGCAGCACAATTATTAATTGGCTAACCCATGCCACTCGCTATTGGTCCACAATCTCTTAACAATAAAGTACCCAAGTTAAATCAATGAGCATAAATCGAACTATTCAATTAAAATGGCTTCAAACCATGACGTTGTCGGTACTTAGTATTCAAACGTATGCAAATGACAGACGTACTATGCAATAAATGCCGACACACGGATCACAATTCGACAATTGGCATTTACGCGGCAATTACATTGTCTATGGTTACGACTACGGTTTAAAATAAATATACCATTTGTTTTATTTTTCTTATAAATTTTACTAGGTACGTACTTACTTCCTAACTTTTTTATTCTCTCAAAATGTAAATGTACGCAATCGGTATCAAGAATCGACATATGAACGTAAAATAGAGGGAATTGTTCGTGTGCGGTGCGATAGAGAGGATTGTGCAAATCGCGGCGAACACGCCGGCGCGCTCGCCCGGTCTTAAGCCGCCTGTTATGTGGGACTCGTGGACCCACACCCGTCCGTCGCTGCAACCACTCCAACACTAAACATTTTATTGCTAAATACATTTTGTCCTAGTCATATCTAACACCTTTTTTATATAACCGGCAGATCGCATAACGCGGATTATTATACAAAATTCAAAAAAGGATGTATTTCCTGCATTTGACTGTAAACCAACTGCGTACAGTTGCTAACTGTAAGCGACTACTATCTAACTATAATGCGACTGCTAACAACTGTTTGTGACCTGTATATGCTTGCGTTTACTAACAGACACCATGTGGTTGCTAACTAACTGCAAGTAACTTTAAACTAGTTGTTCGTTTGTGGTGCGATACAATGCGGTCTTAGGCCGCTTGTTATATGGCACTCGTGACGTGGATTTGCAGCCGCCCATAGGTACTACAACTCACAATAGGTACTCAAGATTTTATATATATGTCGTAGTCGAATCTGAGATGTTTTCAAATACTGATACAATACAACTACTGATATTGTATAAAGTACAGAGCCAATGAAAGCGTTAGTTTTGACATAAGTTAATTTGACAGATACTAATTACCTTTCTTGTTTATTTTTTAATTTTAAAGACCAGACGGTTCATATTGCGAACTCCCGATTCGCAAAAGAGACACTGATTCAGCCTGTATGATAATGCTGCTGCAAAAGTGAATATTTCCACCGGACCTCTGAGTCAGGGGGCCGCTGTCTACTGACTCAAAGATAGGATACCCGCATGCTGTTCCAACAACCATTAGAGTAAATTATTACGGCCCCGTCTAGTTACTAATAAAAGTACGAAATAAATACACTAAGTTTCTTTAAGCGACTAAATATAAAATGTATAAGGGAGTTGAAATGAAACTGCAGAAGAGAAAGACCGCCTTAGAAGCAAGAAACAACTGCATAATCAGCTTTGCGTCGATTAATATCTTCGTGGCCGCGGGCTGCCCGCGCGGTATTGCGGAGACAAAGAACTAAATTATTTCCGCCATTTCTTCAACATCTCTTTGTTTTAGATACAACACGGGTATTCTTGCAGACATTGATGGCAAATTTTCCTCTGTTGATATAACAGAAAGAGGTACCAATGTCAATAAGGTATATTGGATCGTTTTACACTGGTTTTTTTTGTTAGGATATCAACAGGTATCATTAAAATGAGTTACTTTATCTAATTAAATTCAATTATCTAAAAAAAAAATGCATAGTTGCAAACTTTGGTTGTTGAATTCATCGTTGCACTGAGAGTTTGCAACGAAAAAGGAATTCCCAGTTATATTTTCGTCGAACGGTTTTAAATAAGTATTTGCATACAGGGTCCGACGCACGAGTGTACAAGGCGGTAAGTCCAACGATATCGAAACGCCACTTCCTTAGGCGGACCATAAACACAAATTTAGCGCAGGAATAACAGTTGAAAATATTCGAGGTTGTTCAACGAGTCGTCGTTGGTCCCGTGCCAAACTATGCTTGCAGGGTAGTGTAATTGTTTGCTGCGACGTCTAATGCACTGGTAACGACGGAGGTAACGCGTCGGCGGCTCCTTTCAAAACTACAAGGAAATGGACGCATAAATATTCACGATGCCTAATTTTACTTAAAGGGCAACAATGCCACTGCTCAGATTTAGGATTAGAAAGTGTGGAAAGGAACCCGGAGGTCCACTAAAGTAAAGACATTTACTCAAACAACTTTAAATAGAAGACCTCGTTGGATAAAGTTCTGCTTCTGAGTCACCTAATAAGACATGAGCACACTTATACAACATGCTTTCTACGTGGTTTTATTGAAAAAGAGTTGATACTCAGTATCAAACACTACATGCTCATGATCGCCATAAAACATAAGAAATGGCTTTTTGGAAACTTAATGGAAGCTTATTGAGAGTTCAATTTTTCTTTAACATCAAACATTGTGCGACTACTGCAAACACAATAGGACGCGCCTTATCCATAACTCATAAAAATGAACGGGCGATCCAACAGCGATAGAACAAACACAAAGCGACAAACAAGAGCACACTACCCTACCTAACCTATAGCGCTGCACCGCACTATAGAGAAGCACTAGTTATGGTTGTATCTGCTATCGTTTGGTCGAATTCCGACGAATCCGCTCTGTGCCCTAGCATAGACAAAAGCCCACGCAGGCACACACTTCCATTGAAGAGGTCCTACAAAAAAATTCATCACGTGAATGCAATATCTAGTAAAGTTGTTAGGAACAAATCTGAGTGACAAGGTATTTTCATTAGGGTTTGTTGGCACAAGTAAAAACTTAATAAAGTTTAACTAAAGAATTTCTAATTAAAAATTTAAACTCTTCACGACATAGCAATATTTCAGGCCCGTGAAGGTATTTCCAATAAAGGACTTTGCCAAGTCATAATTCTTGAAAGTTACGTGTAATGAGATGTGGATTTTACGGCGGCATCCCCTGCAGAATAAGACAGTGTCTAAGCTTCCTTCCTAGTATGCAGCTCCTCACAAACTTAAAGAATGCAAGCGCAATATCTTTCTCAGAATGCATTCCGCCACTTTCTTAGGTATTACTTGATGGTACTATACGTAACAAAGAGATAATTTGAATTATATCTTCACACCCGTGTTATTATACAGAAAATTATGTTAAATATAGTCAAAGCCTGTACCTACCTAATTCAAGCAGGAGAGGAATGGCGCGGCAAATGGCGCATAAATTTTACTTCGGGAATAAGTCGAGAGCATTAAGAAAATATAGATTACATGTACGGAACATAAAAATGGTCTTGCATAGCGGTAACCTACTGCCGCTGGATTTATGTTTTACCACCTAGTTACAGCTAGAAAGCATAAATTGCCTTAACGTGAATACGGTATTTTTGTAAACCGGAGAATTTATGTATTGGCAGGGAACAGCAAATATTAGTAGGTAAATAAAGAAACCACGCTCCTTACCAACAAGGTACCTAGTACCTAGAACATTTAATTAAAAGTAAAATAATAGTTATCAACTACACAATCTAATACAACTTTTTACCCCCAAAGTGCGGGGCTTCGAGGTAATAGGTAATATAAATAGTACCACACCCTAACCCTACACCTACTTAACCTAACCTACCTAATTAGTACTAGGTAGTACTATTAGGTTAGGTTAGATTATATTCTTAGTCTCAAATTAATTCTCCGTTTACTTTTAAGACCCAGTCAAAACCGTTTGAATGCTTACTTCTAATTATCAATTAAAAGTTAAATTTCATAACTGTATGCCGTTTCTGCCGTTGCGGGGTATCGCTAATGGGCTTTCCAATTTTCTTCATTGCATTGCTCCCGCTTATTATTTCCCCATGCGGAACCGAATCCGGTATGGAAAATATTCGTATTCATAGGTGTTTTTTTTATTTCATGTCATGATCTTTTATCAATATATTTGATCTTAGACTTTCAATGGTCCTTTCTTTACGATGTCTTCGATAAGTCTCATAATGACTGAGAATTCCGGCCATTATTGCAGTTTCACGGTGGAGCGAAAACACAGTTTCGATAGCGGCGCCATCAAGGTAAGAGGATCAGTGCCTCCGTAATGCCCAGCCTGCCGCGCTACCTATAAATGCCATAAAGGCCACTTGTCCTCCTTCTAGATATAAAATGCTCTTAGTTAACTCTTAAATCAATTGAATTCTTATTTATTTACTGAACCACAATTCAGTTGCTATTACTGTTACTTATTCACAATCCTTTCAAAGATAGTCCCTACACATATTTATCTGTAAGTCTAAGACTATTTGTGTCGATAAAAAATAATATACTTACTCGGAAAATACCGCAATTTCAGCATGCTTCTCCTACTTGACGTTGTGTTGTAGATTTTGCCCGAACTTATTCTGTACAATTCATATCATTGTATGCAAAATATAAATAAATGATCGAATTAAAAAAAAAAATCTAATGTTAATTATCACTTATTTTACGTTTTTTGATCTCAAATCGGCTGAATGCTGTATCTTTAGCGTAGCCTCTAAATTTACATAATGCTGGCGTATACGAGCGATCACGGCTCTCCGGAAGGCAGTGCGACGCAATCGTGTCCCGAAAGTCGACATTCCGAAAGTGGTCACGTAAAATTTTACGTTTGAGCTCGGCGTCGGTGCACCGACAGCGCCGTAATCCAATCAGGAGCAATGGTGCCGGACACCGTGTCAATTTCACACAACGCGCCGACGCGATGCGCTCGTACGCTTATACCACCACATAATATTCGAAGCATTCTAGTATAAACTATACAATAATGGTTTTATTCTGAAAGATTATATTCATGTAAATATTATTTGATCTCGTAGATGAAATCGAAGCGGTATCAATGATCATGTTATTTAATGTAGAATATTTACAGTAATTACACTGAAATTTGGTCGGAAGGTAACATTCAATTACCGTTTCTATGTTTTTTCGGTTACTACCCTTGCCTACCGTTTTTTTTTTCAGTGCATCGTAAGAAACATCAAAATAATAAAACTAAATTCATTCATGTGACTTTCAAGTTAGTAAATACTAATTGAACACATATTTTTATTAAATCATCTTGATAAATAATACAGTACTTTCTTATCTTAGTGATACCTAACGGGGCTGCCGTGTTTTCTTCCCCAATTATTTATATGAGCAGGCCATGGCGTACACGTACTGTCTGTAAATAAAACAGGCTGAGGAAGCCTTTAATAGTTATTATTTACGGGCCCTAATAACTGGCGGACTGCACAGCGCCGCAACTCTCGCTGCGCCGTGCCTCGGACTTGCCTGGAATATTTTAAGGGCTGCTAGACATTTTATTTGCATGCGTTTTATCGAAACTTATGTCTATGAAGGTTTATAGAGCTACATAGTTAAGAACTACTTAGTTAAGAACTATAAGATAATTTCTTCTGTAAGTCTACATTCAGTGAATAAACTTTTTTCGTTTCTATTCTGTAAGAACTTTAGTCCTTACATTATTACATACATATATGAAATTGAATGAAGACGTAAATTTTTCAACTCGTAAAATGCGATCCCGACTCATAAAATTACGCCTGTCTGTACTCAGACTTTTATATGACGGCGCGTCGATTATTATATTGATTTTTGAAAATGATTTAATCAGTTAACACAATTTATCGGACGAGAGTGTAGCGAAACGTACTCTGGCGGAACGTCAAACTGACAGCTCGGCGCGCGGGCCGCCATTATTGGTTGGAACGAGCGCGGTGCATGTCATGGCAGACGGATCGCCGACGTCCGTTATTTTGTATCCGAACTAATCTCATTGAAATTGATTCCTTATTAGATTAAAACCAATTGTAAAACATTATTAAATTCTAATCGTTCAATTGGCAGTGTTATTTATTCGATCCGAATATTAAATCCTACGCCCTGCGATGAACGAAGATGGCGGTGATTGTGATGTTAATGTTGATACCGGCCCTCCGGTGCCTTCATCAGAAGTGGGATTTGATGGGAAACCATCCGATAATCCTGAAGAACGGCCCGGTAGGAACGCGAGTACGCCGAGTTTGCTGAGTAATATGGAAGCGCTGCTGACCCGACTTTTAACGGCACCGCCAGCGCCGGCAGCCACTGTGGGTACACCAACAACTACGCAACTGATACAATTCGACCCAGACGATAGTGACGCGGATATAGAAGGTTGGTGCCGAGTGACGGAAATGATTGTATCGAGTAAAAATCTTGACGGAATCGAACTACTGATGTCGCTTACAAAGGCGTTGAAGGGTCGAGCTGCAACTTGTTTAACAAAGTTGAGATTAGACCAAATGACATGGAGCCACGTGAAAGGAACGCTCATGGCAAAATTTTGTAAGCCCAAACTAATCCAGGATTATTTTGATGACATTTTGAGATTTCAAATTGGTTTTAAAGAAACGGCTTGCGAAGCGGCGTCTCGGCTATGGGATCATATCGAACGTATCCCTAACACTGAAATGACTGAAGAAGTTATTGTCGGATTTGTAATATCTGTTCTCTGCCAGAAGGACAATTTTATACGACGTGAGCTGAATTCGAATGTTATCACAAATAGAGCTCAGTTATTCCGTGTGCTTCGAGGTGTATCACTTAAACGACGATCAGAAACTATGGAGGGTGTTGACATGGATGTCAAACGGCCCCGTTTGGCCGATGCGAAGTTTACGGGAAGATGTCACTGGTGCGGGGTGACAGGTCATAAACAGACAGAGTGCAGAAAACGTCAAGACAGCTTCAACAAGTCGCCGCGCCCGGAAATTTCGACTCAACCACGTAACAACACAGAAAAGGGACATGCACTCATCTGTTTTTCATGCAAAAAGCCAGGCCACGTTTCTACTGCCTGCCCGGAGAAGAGGACCAGCGGTACAGCAGTCAAAGAAGTCAACACTTGCGGTCATAGAGCTTCCAGAGGAGTGTTGGAGACATCTACCGGTGAGAAAGTTCCTTTTCTTTTTGACAGCGGGTCATCTTGCTCACTATTAAAGCTTAGTGTTGCTTCTAAATTAACGGGTACTTTGAAAAATTGCTTTGTTTACCTTACCGGTATTGGAAATGACGACATACTTTGCACCTCGCAGATTCTCAGCACAGTTAAGGTTTTAGACATTACTTTGACCCTCCTTTTTCATATAGTACCTGACAACTGCCTTACTGAGTCTGTTATAATAGGTAGGGATATCTTTGACCAGGGTGTTCACGTTCGTATAGACAAGAACAACTTGACCTTTTTGTCCGCGACGAATAGGGAAACGGTGAAGGCCTGTGACGATAGTGCAGTAGGGTTTAATTTGTCCCAAATAGACACAGACTTGACGGGAAAGGATAAAACCGCGTTGATACAAATTCTAAATAAATATTCCAGCCACTTTATAGAAGGTACCCCTACTAGACGTGTTACTACGGGTCAGCTTGAAATAAATTTGATAGATTCTAATAAAGTAGTGCAAAGATCTCCATATCGGCTGTCTCCTAGTGAAAAGCAAGTTGTTCGAGAGAAGGTACAAGATTTGCTTGACGCCGGCGTCATTCGCGAAAGTTCTTCACCGTTTGCGAGTCCCATTTTGCTCGTCAAAAAGAAAGATGATACGTATAGGATGTGTGTCGATTTTCGTGAACTAAATTCTAATACTCACCCTGAACACTTCCCACTGCCGCGTATTGACGAGCAAATCGATAATTTAACCGGAGCTTACTACTTTTCGTCCTTGGACATGGCATCGGGATTCCATCAGATCCCGATCCATCCAGAATCCATTGAGAGGACAGCGTTCGTAACGCCAGAGGGGCAGTATGAATATCTCGCCATGCCATTTGGTTTACGCAACGCCCCCTCTGTGTATCAGAGGTGTATCAATAAGGCACTCAGGGATCTTAAAGGGAAGCCTCTCGCTTACATGGATGACGTCCTTAGTTATTCTTCTTCAGTTGAGGACGGGTTACAACGACTCGACGAAGTTTTGAAGGCCTTAACAGACGCAGGGTTTTCCTTTAATATCCGCAAGTGTAGCTTTATGAAGCAGAAAGTTGATTATCTAGGTTATTATATAGAGGCAGGCAAAGTAAAACCAAATCAACGCAAAATCCAGGCTTTGGTCGATGCTCCACCACCCAAAACCGCCACGCAGGTGCGTCAATTTCTGGGGTTAGCCTCATACTTCCGAAGGTTTATTCATAACTTTTCCAACCTACTTGGTCCAATTTATCCATTGACAAAGTTAAAGGGCCCCATAAAGTGGACCGACAAACATGAAGAAGTACGCAGAAAGGTAATTAACGTATTAACATCGAAACCGGTACTTACTATATTTAACCCCGATCTCCCTGTAGAGCTCCATACTGATGCTAGCTCCGATGGATACGGAGCTATTCTAATCCAAAGGATAGAATCTCTGCCTCACGTAGTCGCATATTACAGCCGACGTACGACCGACGCAGAGTCTCGATACCATTCGTACGAGCTCGAGACTCTCGCGGTTGTACGTGCTGTGGAACACTTTCGTCATTACTTATATGGGCGTCACTTCGTTGTATTTACAGATTGCAACTCCTTAAAGGCTTCGAAGTCGAAAACTGATTTGACACCTAGAGTGCACCGGTGGTGGGCTTTCTTGCAGGCATTTGACTTCAATATCGAATATAAACCAGGTCGAAGTATGGAGCACGCGGACTATCTTTCTAGGAATCATGCTCTAGACACGACGTCCATACCTAGTGAAAATGTTGCTACTACATCTAAGGTTGTTCAGTTTGTTGAACTCCACCAAGGGTGGCTAGCTGTCGAGCAAAAACGTGATTCTGAAATACAAGACCTTATTTTGAAGCGTAACAATGGCGAAATGCCTGAGTCTCTTGCTCATACTTACGATGTTAGGGAGGGAATTATTTATAGAAAAGTTGTTCGTAACAAACTAATTTCCTGGCTTCCTATAGTGCCTCGCTCCTTGATATGGACTCTGATAAATCAAGTTCATACAGAGATCCAACATCTAGGCAGCGATAAGACCTTAGATAAGTTGTACGAACGATTTTGGTTTCCGGAAATGTCTAAACGGGTTCGTCAGTTCATCGACTCCTGTATTGTGTGCAAGGCATCTAAAGGCCCTTCTGGTGCTACCCCAGTTCAACTGCATCCTATCCCTAAAACACCAATGCCGTGGCACACGATTCACATCGACTTTTCAGGGAAGTTAAGTGGCAAGAACAACCAAAAAGAGTACTGCTCTGTAATAATTGATGCTTTTAGTAAATACGTACTTTTGGAACATACCCTTACTATAGACGCAGCGAGCGCGATTAACGCATTAAAAAAGGCGGTTTGTATTTTCGGAGCTCCAAAAAGAATTATCGCTGATCAAGGCCGTTGCTATAGTAGTGCAGACTTTAAAAACTTTTGTGCTGAATATAATATTGAATTACACTTCATAGCAACAGGTACAAGTAGGGCAAACGGGCAAGTCGAGAGGGTAATGAGAACTCTAAAAAGTTTACTTACAATTGTTGAAAACGATGGTAACAAGACTTGGCGCGACGAGCTCGGTAATATTCAGCTCGCTTTAAATAGTACAAAGTCTAGGGTAACCAGATATACACCCACGGAGTTATTATTCGGTATACGTGCAGATTCGTTAGGTATGTCGAGGATAAGAACGGGTACTGAGCAGGAAAGTAGATTAAACTTAGATTCAATCCGTGCTGATGCAGCTAGAAATATGGTTAAGGCAGGTAGATCTGAGGCACAACGATTCAATCGAGGCAAAGCTAGAGTAATAACGTATTCAGTAGGTGACTACGTTTTCCTCAAAAGTAGTGAAAGGAATCAGACCAAACTGGACCCACGGTTCAAAGGACCTTTTCTTATTTCTGCTGTGTTAGACAATGATCGGTACGAACTTAAAAATTTGAGCGGTAGTGGTCGTACGTATAAATATTCTCATGAGAATTTGCGAGCTGTGCCCAGGGGTCATGAGGGATTAACTGAGATCGCGAGTAGTTTAATGAACGAGGATTACGAACCCGAGTTGGAAAATGAGCAGTCACACCGTGATGACCATGACGGCGGTGGTTTAGTAGAACGCGAAGTTCAACCCAGCGATAGCGCCACCATAACCGCTAGTTCAGAAACTGTTAGCCTCGATTCCAACACCTTAACTGCGGGCTCGGACACATTATCTGCGCAATCGGAGGTTGAGGCGGATACACAATCTAACTACAGCGCTACTTTAACTGCCAGCTCCAAAACTTTTAGCGCAGAATCTAATACCATGACTGCTGATTCAGACACATTATCTGCATGTTCGTATGATTGGACCAACGATTGCTGTTATAATGAGCAAGATAGTTCGCAAATTAGAGGTTAGTAAGTTTCATTTGGATAACGTGAATGTCTCTGAAGATAATTGTGTGTTGGTACTTGGAAAAACTAGCTGATCATTGGGGAGGATAGTGACGTCCGGTCTATGTCACGTCATGGTGTCTAGTCGAAGGGACGCACTGATCCGACCCAGGCCGGTGATCTGGTGGGCTGGTCGAAGGGATGATGTGGTCTTGCCGGGACATGTCGACTGGTAGTTGAGACGCATACATCCGGTCCACGCACGCCAATCGCCGAGGCCGAATTGGTGTAGTTTGGGAAAAGTTATTTTGAGAGTACAGCTGAAAATGGTGATAATGTTATATCGATGTTGAGTGCAGTGACCAGGCGATGTTAAGAAAGCTCATGTTTAGTCAGGATGAACGAGCAGCGTGCTATACAGGTGAAATCTTTATTTTGTTACAGAACTACCACACAACTAGGATCGCTCGAGGACGAGCGTATGTCAGTCCGGCCGTGACGGCGCGTCGATTATTATATTGATTTTTGAAAATGATTTAATCAGTTAACACAATTTATCGGACGAGAGTGTAGCGAAACGTACTCTGGCGGAACGTCAAACTGACAGCTCGGCGCGCGGGCCGCCATTATTGGTGGGAACGAGCGCGGTGCATGTCATGGCAGACGGATCGCCGACGTCCGTTATTTTGTATCCGAACTAATCTCATTGAAATTGATTCCTTATTAGATTAAAACCAATTGTAAAACATTATTAAATTCTAATCGTTCAATTGGCAGTGTTATTTATTCGATCCGAATATTAAATCCTACGCCCTGCGATGAACGAAGATGGCGGTGATTGTGATGTTAATGTTGATACCGGCCCTCCGGTGCCTTCATATATCTAAGAGTCACACAAACTTTGATGTCAAAGAAACTTAATTATCAACATTATGTATCTCAAGCTATTATTCAATTGTTGAATTAAAAGGCAATGAGCAGGATAAAAACCCACTTTGTTTGAATGTAAAACATGGTCGGGAGCGGAGCTGGTAGTAAACGATTTGTCGGCGTATTAATAAAACGATTAAATGAAGCTCTCGGCGGTAATCTGGGCGCGCGGCAGATGGCCACAATTCCCAAACTTTGATGACGAACGCCGCGTCTCGCAGACTCCACGGAATCAACCGACGATTTGTACACTTTTGTTACCCGACTACTTCGCTTTCAATAGAACGAGTGCTCTGAACGCTTTTAAAACGTAGCTTCACGTAAAGAAACCTTTCAAACTATTTTAACTTGCTGTTAAATAGCAATTAAGCGTAAAATAAAAGTTCCATTAACGATTTGTCGTTAAAAGGTAGTGAACTAATGATAGGCATCTGTCGGAGCCGCTTCAGTCGGTGTCCGTCGTTTGATGACTCGTCAAAATTACTTCCTGCGTTGTTAAGTGCAGGAAATTGTGACATCTTCATCGACACGCCCGCCGAATGTTGACGGCTTTTACATGTGCACGACCATGCACGACCGTGTTTTTGCTGTAATGTAATAATTAAGGACAGGGTGTGCTGTTTGAACCAATACTTGATGTATTCTCTAGAACCTATCATAAAGGTTTAAAATGCATAAAGACAACGACGAATATTGATAGACAGGAACATGTACTTTTTAGAGTCGTTTATTGATTGAGTCGTGAATTGGTTTCCGACTACGCAATGCTGTTTTTTTTTAACTTATTTGTGCTTATTTTACAAACAAATGGGTAAAGAGAAAAACTTGATGCGGAAAATGGTGTTGGGGCCAATATTTCGGTAACAGCAGCTGTGGAGTAATGGCGCCGACACTTTACGCGATGCGATTACGACCACCTAAACATTAATTATAAGTAATGTCCGTCATTTATCTGCCCTCTAATCACTATGCGAGAAATTGCCTTTGCGTATTTTTACAAAAAATATCTTGTAACCTTTTCTCGCCAATCGAATTTTTTGTCGACAGATATTAAGTAGCAAAGCTAGGAACGATTATATCATATTTCTACCATACTTGTACCATCGCGGACATTTAAGTTGCCATTGATCCCTAATGACGTAACATAAAGTCACTAATACTTATCCTAATCATTAAATTTCTTCGACAAGTTTTGTATTTGAAGCCCGTGACCGTGGATCAAAAGAGTCCTTGATGACCGAGTAACGCGTGAATGAGTGCCGAGTTGAGAATTAGCGCCGGCTAAGCTACCTTAATGCTCGCGTGAACCGCCAGCAGTTTGCGGGCACCAGGTAACGCTAAATGTTTCACGGTTTAATCAAGCGCCAGCTATCAGGCAAGACAAATAGTCAGCTCATCTGCATCTATACGAGGCGGCGTCGAGGCGCACACGTGATACCTTTTATTTTCCACTCTGTTGTGATCAGCAATGACAAACAAAACCGATTCGTGTTCGTACTGGTTCCTATTTTATCCTTTTGACATTTGCGTTGATTACGTTTGACTGTGATCTTAGTTTCTATGTCTACTGAAAACTCCTGAAATAAACTATGCTTCAAAAATATTAGTAAACATTACTTGGCCACATCGAACGAGAACGAGGCTAATTTTCTTCGTACATACTAGGCATGGTCGTAGAGAAATGATATGTTAGGCATTGGCGTCTTTGTTGGCCAGCGGAAAGCACGGGTCGGGCGGGCGGCGGCGAGTGCTCAATCGCACTAATGGCAAGAACCGCAAGCGCAGTCTCCGGGGACAGACTAACTAAATATGTAATGGTTATTCGGAGCGCTCTCGTTATACTTAGGCCCGCTTCGCATTGACCAGATAAAGTTACCTACTGGGCGCGGACTACGACCAGGACTAATAGCATCATGCATTTAACACGACCCCACATACGGTGTAACAATGTTTGCTTACAATTTAAATATGATACGCCCTCGACATATCGCACGAAACGTATTTACTATAAAGCAGCGGCGTAACGAACCTAAGCTTTTCCAAGTTCAAAAGGAAATTCAGAAAGTGTGAGTGACTGCAGTAAAACAACTTTTGAGCCTTATTTACTCGTTCCGAAATTGCAGTGGGTTTAAGCGAGATTTCATTTGTATGGAAGCCGGCATAATCTGGAATAATACTACAGTGGCGGCGCGGGCCTTCAAAGACGCCACTCGTCCGCGCCGCGGCTGCCGCGTGTAATGAGTTTTTTTAAATGCGCAACACATTCACACCGCCTCGACTCCGCCTTTAACTCCCTGCAAGCGCACTTCAAATGCAATATCCTTTAATTATAAATCAAGAGCAATACTACAGTGACTCATTGATCGCAATTCATAGCGAAAGAAACCACATTAATTGCATTTTAGAGAATATCAAACATGCTCAAAAAGCGCACACGCCTCCAGACTGCGGTTGTAATGTTACTGCGGGATAAAATCCAAGGAAAGACGTCGCCGCATCTCCGCTAGACTATTCAAAATTGGACGGATTATGAGGAATTTAAAGGACGATGACAATTTGAGCATGAGCAAGAAAAGTATTTCTTAAATTAGATGAATTTTCTTCTTTGTACGATGAAGGTTTTTGCTTTACCTAATAGTCATACATTTCTTGGAGACTGATTAAAATTCTTTGTCATGTTGATTATAGAGCATCCAACGTAATTGAAGCAAATGGTTCTCACGCTGAGAGGCGATACGAGATCCAAGTTTTACAAAAAAAAACGGGGCTTTTGTATAAGTACCTAATTTAGGTACTTGTTTTCTTTCGTCATCAACTTTAAATTGAGGTACATTGGCGTCACAAAAAAATAGTATAGGGTTCTGTTCACAAAACATGATGAACCGTGTTATTAATATGTCTATTTAGGTTTCATATCTGCTTTGCAACATGTGATGTGATACTAAATGGCGAGTAAGTCTCGATGTGGATGGTAGGCTTCAGCGAGTGCGGAAGGAAAGCAGTGCTAATTACTCTTGCTCGAGCCGGCCCCGGGCGATGAAAGCAGGGGAAGTGCGCACACGAGCGGCGCACGACCTTTGTCGCGCCATGCGACGTCGCTCGCAATAGTTCGCATTCGCGCTTTATCACTATATTTTAAGGTGTTTTCAGTTTTTAATATAGGTCGCGTGATTTCAGGAGTGATTTTTCATTTACAATTCGTAATTCGTTAGTTCTAGTTTTCCAAATTCAAAAGGGTGCCAACGGGGCAAGCGTTACTCTGAGCCACTAAAAGTAAAAGTACTATCTTTTTTCTTGCAGAGAGCTGGACGTCTTTTGGCTGGCATTGATGATGTTGTCCGTTCTTGTATGCCCAACTCTAACGAAAAACAATCACTCATTTTGTAGTCCACTTTGGACGTATCTACTTAAGTGTCAATCTTTGTCAGTTAAACCTCTAGACCTACACAGCAATTCCTCGTAAGAATTGCGTTATTATAAAACACTAGTTCATAAGTAAGGTTTTACTTATTGTGAGTTAGCGTCGTTTAAATTCTCGATTCGAGTGTAAACATAATACGTAACGTAAGAGCGCGCGAGCAGTAATTAGGCAGCGCCCGTGTGTCGCCTGACTACGTATTTACCCCAAATTGATGTTAAATCGCTTTCTGTTTGCGCATCCAATCCCCAAGTAATTTCACTGTTAGAAAAACAATTTTATGGAGTCACTGTCTTTTTAAGCTCCCGGGGAGTATTTTAAATTGCTATTCGGCGGCGACGTGAACATAGCATTGTTTTTATTATTTCTTACAATACCGAAGGGTTCAGTGTTTCATTTTGATGAATTATTTCGTTAGATTAATTACTCGTTCATTATTGGATTACAATCGGTCATCCACATAACATTCTTAATGCCGCAGCAAATGATAAAATGTATAATCATCCCTATTATTTAAGTGACACTTTGTTTGTCGTTATTTCAGCGCATCCACTTTTCTAAAGTAAGATATCGCAAAGCGGACCCGCCCTCAAACTGCCAGATTTAATATTAGCAGCGCACTAGCGCTTATATTTTAAAAAGACGGACTTGTAAAGATCAAACAAAATTTTAGCAAACAGTGTTGTATAAGAGGCTTGGAAGTGTCGGCGGCGCGAGGGAGGGAAGCCATTCATAATATTGTAATAACGGCTTCCAGCAGCAGTTATTCCGTGCTTAAACGTTTTACTGCGGTCATTATCTACCCGCTGAAAGGATATGCAGGCGATAAATTGTGAGCGTTACCTACACACGAACATCTAACCTAACCATCCGAATCTGCCTCAGGATGTATTAACATTAACAATTAGAAACACTTGTAATTTTACTTTGTAATAAATACTTAATTGTTATTAAAAATAGTTAGAAAACCTATTAGTAAACTGATTTGTGAGGGCCAAATAAATTCAGTGAGCTTTCCTTTCTGTAACAAATCGAAATCAGTTAGAAATCTTATAGTGGCACCGATGCACGTGTATCGGATATCTCAATGTGCACATAAAGGGAACGCGCCTTTCCTTTGGCAATAAAGAGACCATTTAATCGAAGCTTATCTGCCCGGAAGCATTCATTAGATGATTGCCTTTACTAGTGGACTCCCGGAGCCGCGCCCGGGACATTTTACCTATTAAATCGGACAAAATACTGACACCCGGTTTTTAATAGCAGCGCTCGAGTAAATTAATGATAACAATAATTAAAGCAATTTGGAGTAAGTCTATTGAATAAGTGGATAGGAAATATTTGCAACTTTTAGGGCGGCTAATAAATTACGCAGAGAGCGAGAGAGTGTGAAGGGTTAAGAAGTAATTAAAATT
Organism: Acleris sparsana; assembly: GCA_923062465.1. Classification (NCBI taxonomy): domain Eukaryota; kingdom Metazoa; phylum Arthropoda; class Insecta; order Lepidoptera; family Tortricidae; genus Acleris; species Acleris sparsana. Next base: position 13,162,678 of record OV281289.1, read on the forward strand.
ATTCTCGTAGAGGGGCCTGCGTTAAACGCAAGTTAGGTAGTTTATTTGTGACGCTTGAGGTTTTAGTGTTTTTTACGGAACCGTGGTAGTAATCGGAAAATTTGCCAGTATCAATTTAATGAAATTTAATCTTTTAACTATTTCTGTATCTAGCTAGACAACGATGTAGACCCTTTCACCAAAAGGTGATCACCTTTTCTGCCTGTACGAGTACCTGGATGCGATGAACGAGCGACTCTGCAGAATGCCCGTCCTGCTTTATTGATTGTGTTGGAGTCAATAGTATAACATCAGCTATACGGACGACATGGTTCTGCTAACTCCTACAATCGGCGCGCTGATGTTGTTGGCAACCTGTAAGTCGTACGCGGCAACTCGTAGTCTGACGTATTAAGTTAACTTAACATAATTCACGATTTTTAATGCGGGAACCAAGTGCCCCAAGTATCTAACACCTTTAATTTTAAATGGAATCTCACTTAGATAAGAGGACCACTTTACAGTTTTGGACACGGGATGAAATGGATTTGGGAGGATGTACTGATGCTATCAAGAAAACGCTTAAAGCATAACTACTGCACATTCCTGCACTCGATAAGTCTGTGGTCTAGAGACACTCAAAAGGCTTACTTACAATACTTTGCGCGTGTCATAAGAATGTTTTTAGGACTCTTCTCCGAGTTTTTGTACTGCATTAGCGTTATTCGCGGTAACACCACCAGTTCCAAAGCTACTTTCTGCCCTTGGTCTTGATCTTAGGCATCATGTCAGAGCATCTACAATATCATTCTCAAACATTGTAACCTTAAGGGCTGTTCTATTACCGAAGCTAAAAAACTTGCACTTCAATTCCTAGCCTAGTGTGGGGACCCGGTAACCCGACCTTAAAATGATAGCTGATAAGTTTAATAGTCCTTTGATGTGTATACTTTAGGCACTAATGACCATTCAGATCAGATCAGATCAGATCTCCAGTGTCAGAAATATAAATAAAATTCGAGGTTGTATAACTGATTTACAGAACCGTTAAGTGCATAAGTGGCTAATATCTATTGTAGTATTTTTCGTACAGGTTAATAATAATAAGAATAGACGCGCGTGTCCTAACATCCTAAACCAACACTTGTGAATGGGGAGGGGCAGTGTAAATGTTTTCGTAAATACGAGGAGAGCAAACACGAGCAGATACGATGGCCCTTGTATCGGGATCGCTAAACGAGGGCGAGACTCCGCAAATAATTCTATTAGCGGGACTTGAACGATTTTACAGCTCCCTAGCGGTTCATGCAATAATATGACGCTTGTGTAAAATGGAGGCAATAAATGTACATCAGCTTGAATTGCACTAAAATGTTGCATGAGTAAGTTTAACAAAGTAGATCCATAAAAGCCGATTCCAATTCAAATTACATTTGGCAAACATAAGAGCGGCAAGTCTAAAGCAAACATAATCTACAACGGATGTTACCAAAACTTCGATCGTATGCCGCATAAATCTCTATCAAAAAATAATAACAGTAATAGTATGAAAGCACAGCAACATGGTAGGTAAGCAGTTCAAAAGTGGTGCATAGCGGAGCAGATCGCGAGCGCGAGTCGCGGCCGCCGGCAGGTGGCTTAAATTACCGCATTTGTTACACGTTTACACGAAACTGTATCAATATTTCATGCGGATTTACACGAGCTATCGCGAGGGTTTGCATTTTACTGTCCTGAAAATACTCACCCTTGATCCAGGAAACGCTAACCATACGCCTACTGCCGTACAGAAACCTCTATTACAACACAAAACTCATTCCTTATTCGCTCTGAAGTTCATCGTAGTTTCCGTAAACAAAGAAGACGATTGAGGTAAACCCGAGAAGTGTTCGGCACTCGCACAAAACTATCATTTCAATGAGACTGGTTCTGAATCCTTACAATGACAACTCACTCAAACGTAAACGCGAACTATTTCCATAAGAAAGGCATTGCGAAAGTTTTTCAATTTTCAAGTGACGCAGGTATGATGGGGAACTTTGGCTTCGGACGAACCACCACATCGCTGCTGCGGTTTGCTCGCATCCTCCGAACTTATCGTTTCGAAGCCAAAGCCGGAATCTGATGTTATTCAGAACGTGTTTGCTTTTAGTGATATTAATAATATTATAATTTAAAATATAAAATACATTACACTCCTGAAATAATAGGTTTATACTTAATTTTAAATTTTTGAAATTTTGCAACGTATTATCAACCTAAGCAACCATTTCTTTTTTTAGTTTTTATGTACTTAGGCTGAACGTTAACAAATAATGTAATTTTTGTACTCGTCGATTAAAATCTGTGTATTAAGATTTCATAGAGAATACTGCAACGTCACTCTTTTCATCGTCGACACTTCCGAAACAACCGAAATAACCATTTCGATACGCTCAAGACAACTGAAAAAAATTTGAAAATAGAACTTCGTATTTCAATAATATGTGTCCTTGTTTAAGGACTCTCGATCCGATACAAAATTGCCAATCTATGGCGTTTCGGAACGTAGCAGCGTCGCGTCATCTGTCAAAAATCTATTTAAACCTGCTTCTGTATCCAGGGCATAAAAAAAATAAAAAAACTACGGTTTGTGATTGGCTAGTTTTTAGCCAACAGAACAAACAGCACAGTACTGCAACAATTACGGACGCCGTGGTTTGATACAAATGTCGATGTGGTGGTGATTGTATTAATGACTTAAATTATTAATTTTATTGAACTCGTACAAAAAGTATTGTTCACAATAGTGTCATAATCAAGCTTTTTAATCTCGTACCTTACTTACTAAATTTAAAAAAAATTAACTACCTTTAAATACTGCAAGTATTTTTTTATGAAAATTAAAATCACTCGTGGTTTTCACTAACGAGTGAGGCGTCCGAAATTTTAGGCACCAGATAATAACATACGAACTTTTATAAATCAGTAAAAAGGTTCCATATTGATGAGCTGGCAGCAATTAAATAAATCATTATAGAAAACGCTTAAACGTTACTGGTAGTTGTAGTTTGTAGGACTCACAAAGATCGAAATAGAAAATTCATAGATGCTTTTAAATCATATTTATTAGTAGTTACCTGCTACTACTAGTTTCCAGTGCATAGTCTCAAGTAGTCAAAAGGATAAACATTAAATCATCAAATATTATTAGTTTTAACTTCTATAACAGCACGTTAATTAACTACTACTCGGTAGGTAGGTAGTAAGTTCTACTCGGAGTAACACTTGTTGGTGTCTAAATAGGTGTTATAAAAACTTACTTAAAAGACGGGATTGTTAGAGTCATTATAATGATGTGTGTGCAATTGACACTAACTATCGGAGGCCATAGAGCAGGGTTTCTTAAACTTTTGCAGTCACGGACCACTTTCAGCTTTCAAAAAAATCCACGCACTCCAATCAAAGAATATTTCTTAGTTCTTTGAGCGACAGCACAATTTCCTAATAAACGTCTTAAGTATTAATTGAGATAATACGGACCCCTGGTACACATACTACGGACCCTTAGGGGCTCCGTGGACCCCACTTTATGAAACCCTGCCTAGACAAGATGCATTCGGCGTTCGTTATCGTCGTCCAAAATGTATAGGATTGATGTACAATCTGTCAGACGATCGTGTCAATCGCCTACGTCAATTCCATAAATTTTGTCAGTTTTTGAAAATCATTTGCGTTAACGTAAAGCAGCTCGTCTAACCTCACAATTCCGTTTCAGTTACTAACTCTTCGTTAACTTTACTATTTTGTATCTTTAATATTAATGATAACCGCATACATTTAAAATAGCGAGTACTTACATATTGTCTGTTGTGAATGTTGTGATAGAATGTTAGAAACTTAATGACTCAATATAACTAATGGCCAATTATCAATGGTAAGCCACTAAAAACTTTGCCTTTGATGTTGGTTTATTCTAAAATAACGTACCTTTTTCTAAACAGGTTGTGAGTTAAGATTCAAAATTGATAAGCGACGTCTGTGCAGGGACGTGGCCGGCATTATGCAGCATCACGCCGGGATCACCGGATTGTTTCCTAAAACAGGATTGAAGAGCCTCTCCGGAATTAACGAGAACCATGCGCTCTCGTCCACCCTCTCAGATCACATGAGCGCGAATAAAACATGTTAATCTGAGTACACCCTAACGTTAATAATAGGACTTTATTTTTATCGCGATTTGTTAATTTAGTCCTGATTTTTCAATATACTCGTATAGATAGAGAAGAGTAATTCTCTTGTCTATGTCTAATGGTTTAAAAAACCATATTCGTCACACTGATACAGCATCATTAGCACCAGTTTGTTTTATATAGATAAAGTTAAAATACATATTTGTGTAGATAAAGAAATGTATGCAACTGTACATAATTCAGCCTTAAGCCTTAAGTGTTTTAAGGACTCTTATTATGTATCAGTTATAAACTGCTATTTTTCATTAACTATGTTTGAGCTTGGTAACGCTACCAATAGTTACGCACGGTTCCCCTTGATTACGCATAATCATAAATTGTCCGAATGTATGATTTCGCAGAATACTAATTTCGCATAGGTGTTAGTCTAATGATACCTTTGACTTTATTGAAAAATATAAAATAAACCTAACCTAACCTAACCTACTTACTCTACCAGGATTACACAAAACATTAAATAATATATTTTTCGTTTAAGCCTGAGAAAAAATATGCGGAAACAAAATTCGTCGTAACTATACATTCGGCGTAAAAAGTTTCGGTGAAATAGAGGGACCCGTTACGCACACAAGAGCGCGTGTCTTTACGCATTTCAACTACAAGCAAGAATGGTTCACTCGCTTTTGTTAGATCAAACCGCCCTTTCTGTTACGTGGATAGACGCCTGCCTGTCACCGCCCAGAGCCTGAACGGGTCAAGTAATCAATATATCTTTTCTCAATTTCAAGTCAATCAAGAGTTTTGCCCGCAAATCCGTCCGCGTAGACATCATTTACCACTATTCCCTGGAAATAGTCAGATTTCGTGGTATTACAAGTACCCTTAATCCATGTCCGGCTCGCTAGGCACTAGAGACTAGCTTACCAAAGGGCAATGTCATGACGAAAATAATCGAGGAAAGCCATCGTACAAGTTTACACATCGGCCGTTTTATTACTTATGTCGAACGTCGGCCTATCCCCCGCGGCTTGCATTTATCTGCTCAATAAAACTCCGATGAAACACTCGATGACGTCCAATATGATTCCGCCTCCCGAAGGGTCCTCGTATGGAGACGCATCAACTATTTTTCTTTATTACCCCATGTTGTACGGCTTTATGGACCCATTCGGAGTAATAGGATTTGTTCTGAACAAATTTGTTCACATTTCACTTTTGTTGAATACGCTTTTAGATGTTCAAATCTTTATTTAAGTACAGCACGAGCGAGCACTGTTATTATGGTTCTAAAATTGAAACCATAATGAAATCTCAGGCATTTTAAATTATAAAGCAAACAAAGTGAAATAGTAGTCGGCAACAAAGTGCAGTACTGACAGCGCCAGCGAATCTAGCTTGAAATAGCCAAATTATCGATTCGCCAAATTGTCGCGAACGAAACAAAGATACTCGTAACCCACATTGATGACCTATTCAATTGCCCGTACAACAAATATTTTGAGGAAGTGTATGAAGTAATTTTGTTCTATGACACAGACCATGAATAAATTAGTCTAGTAATCTGACGAATTATAATTTAAATTAGTAATTTGATTTGACTCTTTTACATTACAACATTCAAATATAAACTAACTCTTGTTGTATGATTATAACTTAACTATTAACTTTTTTGTACAACCAAAAACATCTCTGTCTATAACTTTATGGATTCACGCACCAAACATGTTCGTTGGACCTGCCTGACCCACATATATCGCCAGCGCCGAACGACTTACAGCTGTTCACAATGTTCAACGGCAGGTTCGAGTTGATACGGGTCCACGTAAATTATTAACAAGTCTGTATGAAGGTGACGGTTAATGATAACGTTAACTAGATTTTGTAATAGAGGCAGCTGTACCCGGCGCTCCGGAGTTATGTCCCGCGCGAGACGGGTATCCGATTAAAAATGCAACACTTCAAAACGAGTTGAATTCGGCATCGGCGTCGCTGGCGCACGTTGCCGTGAGCCCAGTGTTGTTATGACGCCGGGCCCGCGAGGTCGCCCGCGCCGCGCACGCCTGCACCTGCAGCCCTCCGCCTCCCACTCCAGCCTGCTCTTATCAAATATATCGTACCTAGATGTGTTCCAAACCCAGTGCTTGTGAACATTGTGATTGAAAGAATCGTACTTCATCCAAGGATACGTATAGTAGGTATTTTTTCATGAATACATAAATTAACATTGTTTTTATTAATAATCATTTATCAATTCACTGTTTTATTGGATTTTTATTATTAGTTTAATGCTTTTCGCTGTATTCAATTAGGTCAATTTAAATTTTGCTGCCGTCCAAGCGAGGAAAATGTGACACGAGAGCTAATTTACTTCGCAGTCAGGACGTTGACGCAAGTATTTTTAAATCACCAATTTTCAAAATGGATCGACAACGGCACTGATATTTATAAAGCAGAAACACAACTTAGCGTAAGACAGGAGCGCTACAAACGTCGGTATTTACGTGGACAGAGCAACGGTATCCGCTCCAGAGCTTCTATTTTTGCGCTATATCGTTTATTATGAGGGCCGGCGGGCGGTGGAGTGGCGGCGGCGGCGGTAGCGTGGCGGCGGCGGCACGGCGGCGGGCCGGCGGCTTTCTCGGCCGAGGGCGGGCGCGCGCGTCGCGAGCCACTACACCGCCTTATATTATATTCTGGAGCACGTCGCCTCGCCGCGCCGCCGCCTCGCCGCGCTCCGCGCCAGTTATTTCGAGTGTTGCAACTACCACCTATGAACTTACCTAGATTCTCAGTCACAGAGCAGCTCCGAACCAACCACCCGTATCGCGTTTTATCGCCCAGCAGCTTAGCTATTAGTAATATTTATTTACATCTCATTAAACTGGTCGTTGCGCGTCGCGGTCAAGAGCCCCTTTTATACGCTATTGCTGGAGCCGGTGCCGAGCGCTCGCCACTCGCCAGTCAACTTCTGCGTAATACTCGTACAGGGTTTGTTACTAATGGTTTCAGATTTTTTAAAGATCGATAAAAGGGATGACGAGCCTCAAATCTCAATGTAAGGATTTGGCAACGTTTTAGTCATTTACCTACATAGAAGTAGCTCACTTAGATACCCGTAGATACGTGCCTATACAGTAAATATGTATTAGTTTGCCCTAGCAAATATTCTTAGCGTTAGAATAATTTCCTACCATGAATAAGGTTAAAGTATTCGTATTTCAAGTGGGGTCTATTGTATGAAGTTGTAGAGCGCGCGTGACAAAGCCCTGCGATACAGAGTGATAAAGCTTGTGGATAGAACGATGACATACATGCACTCTCAAACCTTTGTGATAACATTTTACATAATACATAATAATAGTAAAAACACTTAGAATAGTAGATTGTGTCACATGGGAGCAAAATGACATATTTAAGGCGAGGGCGTACATTGAATCCTGAACGAAGCGAATGATTCTACAATTGAATCCCGAGCGTAGCGAGGGATTCTAAAATAGAATCCTGAGCGTAGTGAGGGATTCAAGTGTTAACGCCCAAGGTGCAAATAATTTTGCTACCGTGTGACACATACTGCTTTTCACATCGCCTATGAGGAAAATAAAAGATCTTAGTGATGAAACAAATTTAATTATTCACACATTCTAGAAATGCTGAAATTATCAATTTTAACAACAGGAAATTATCGCACTTAACAACAATTATCAAATTTGGCAACAAAATGTCCTTGAACAGAAAAGTGCCACTTTGATCCCTCCTAGCAGGGAAGAAAAGTCCCCTTTCCGAGTAGGTGATATGAAAAATATATAGTGTCATTGGGACCAATCCGCGAACGGACTTGCTAGAGGGGGTGTTCTTTTTATAGTGGTGATTATTATGTACATCTTTATTTGAGTAGCTTAGTTTTATTTTAATTTAAATAAGTTTTATTTAACTTTTAATTGTAGTACCTATATTATTGTATGTTTAGTAATTAATGAAATAAATATATATAGCGTTTTGTAATAATACTTAGAAAAAATATAACGTGATTTTGTCTGTTTTATTTCAGTATTTTGTTTATGGTAGCCAGAGTAATAAGATCATTTATTTAAAAAAAATTTATCAGATTTTTGCTCCATTCAATGTTCCAGTTTTCTGTTCTATTATTTTATTACATAGGCAACACCTCCACGGAGCGAGTCATTCGCTCACATATTATGATCTTGTCACATTTCTTTTAACATGTTTACGAGCGTGTCGGTAGCCAATTATTGTCTGCTATATTCACCACTTCAGTCAAAGTCAAACTCAAAGTGTTTATTTGTAAACTTAAGTATTACTAAAATAGTGATGGAAAATATATATATGGAACACTATGTTTTGCCATTTGGCGTACAAAAATATTTAAAAAATTACAGTTTCTCTAACATACTAAGTTATTGAAGAATTTTAGCAGGAAATCCGAGACTGTTTAAAAGCATTTTTAATACAGTTTCTCTAAAATTATTATTTTTGCTATATCGTGCGGAAAGTTCCATTTGCTTTAATGTTTCTGTTGTTCGAAGACATACATTCAACCAAAGAGTTTGCATCTTCAACCACTTTAAGTAAAATGGTCTCTTTTAATTACTGTTATATTTTTGTTCCATTGACATTGACAACGTCGTTTAAACACGTGCGGAACTGTCATTTTCACTCGAGGCGAGTCTTGTCGTTCGCTTGCAGCTCGGTCAAGACACCTCGGGACTCGTCTAAAATGGCATACTTTCCCTACTTGCATCAAAATGTACTTCGTACGTTGTTAAGCTTATAATGTAAGTTACTTGCTAAACAAAATACCCTTTTCTGCAGTAGTGCAGTGTTGGAGAATGTGGTTTAGAAATTATTATTAAAACGGACGTTTTTACTGGAGACATCACATACCTTCTTGAATAAATAAGGATTGGTATTAAAAACCATTGCCATTTCCAATAGCAAGGCATTATGAGGTAGTATCTTAATATTCTTAAAGTGCGGCTGACACCTTACAGACTGTTTTAGCCCCCACATTGTTCTGACTCATCTCTTTTTAACCTTAAAGACAGTGAGGTTTCTATTATAAGTCAATTTAAACTCTTAAAAATTTAATTACCATAACACATTCTACAGTATATTCTTCATAATTACAAATTAATAATAATAATAATATTTAACTGGCCAAGTCATTTTAGGTCGATTTTTTTTTTAATTTTCGTGTTATGTAAAGTTTCTAATAATTTATTAATGTTTATCCAATGAATTATTACACTTAGCATAATATCATTTTTTTATTAGTCAATTTCGTTACATTAAGTTATAACATTGCAATCATCAACAAAGAAAAACAAGGGGTATTTAATGTATTTAGGTAAGTAATTTATACATAAATAATAAAAATGATGACGGTCCTATAACACTTCCTTGTGAACGCCATACATTATTCCCTTCGTTCCTTTGTAGGTATGAAATAAGACCGTTGGGGCATCAGCTTTACTCCGTAAGCCTGCTATGTTTTAATGCAAGACGTAGAGAGAGTTTTATGAAAAAAAATAAGTATCGCAGTCACAGTGACTGCAGGGATAGTTCTCGGTTAATGAAATCTGTTTATGGTAGGTGTCAGGTTCATATTTGGTGTGACATTCTACAGATATCTATTTCTTAACAGAGTATTTTCTTGTGAGTGGAAAATAGTAGGGAATAGTCCCTTTTGACGGAAGTGAAGAGGTTTGAAATGTAACTTTTTGAGAAATGCTATTAAAGAAGTAACATCATTGAATATCAATGTCCTACGTTGTGTTTTGTTACTTCATAATACAGGTAAAGTAAGACTAAATATAAGTTGGCGGCAAATTAAGGACATCAGTGAAACTTTGTTTATAACTACATGTTGGCACTTAACTTTATGTACCGCACTAGAAACGAGGATCTGCCGAGTCTTAAAAAAATTTCGGGGTCCTACCCTCATTGGGGAATTTGAACTGGACAGAACTTTGACTAGGCGAGTGATGAGTAATTTTTCATTTAATGAGACCATACCTGAATCGAATAGTTTCAAAACGAAAAGTCAAACAGAAACCCTCCATATCTCGCAAAATATTGATTCTATTTGTAAGAGAATGCTCTCATTCGATTCACCGCAAAAATTACATGGAAAATGATACTTCACTCGTCTAGAGTAATTTCCCCCCTGCCATACCAGATGGAGGTAGGACCCCTAAACTTGTATTTAATTTTTAGTGCCAAGATAAAGTTAAAAAAGAAACATTTTGCCTCCAAAATATGCTTTTTTTCTGTATTATCAGGAGACAACGAAGACATGTAAAAAAAAACAGAACCGTTTAAACGTAAAACCGATTGCTTTTTCCACAAACAAATTATGACTAGGTATTATTATGGTAGGGATATTTAAAATATGCCAACCATTTTTTATCATTACATACTTACAGGTGATCAATCCAACTGGGTCAGTATGGGGAGTTTGGAAACTTTAAGAGTAAGGCTCATCTGTTTTTAGAAGCTAAGGCCTCTATTTTGAATAAATTACAAAACTGCTTTTTACGCCTTAAAAAACGTAGGTTCTAACCGGGAATAATATTTTACTATATCGGTTTTTGTACGAGGTACTCAATAAAGAACAAAGTGGATTTTGGAACTGGAAATTAGATTTGGAGGATTCGCTCGTAATGTCACATCAACTGAAGTTTATTATAAAACTTGCAACTCTATGTAACCTTAACTAATAAAATATTTACTAATTAAGATTAGATGTTAAGCCAACCATAAATCTGCTTTATAAAATAGGTAGTAAACAGTTAAAATTATAACATATTTTTTAAGTTAGCACATGTCACACAGACCACCTGATGGTAAGCGAAACCTGTGACCCATAGATATAAAATTGCATTTTTAAGTCTACAATCTAAAGATCAGAATCCTAGCACCGCAAATGCGTTGCCAACCCTAAAGACACTCCACTCCACCGAAACAAGCGTGCATATACTGAACCACCGCCGCTGAACTTTTTCATTTTTTTTTTAACCCGGCTTTTTTGGTCCAATCTTTTGTTGGATAACCCAGTCTATTCGGTAAATGAAAATGAGTATGTGGAGCTTGACTTATAAATAAGATTGTCTTTTTAATTTTTATTGTGCTTTGTATTTGTGTTGACTTTTACTATTTTTACTATTATCATTTAATTCTATTTCTGGCGACCTCAATGTAACTGCATATAATTTGAGATGTAATGTAATTTATACTGTGTCATATTGAAAATTCTAAATCTGATTTAAAAAAATGGTAGATATCTTGAGATTATTTTACAGGACGTTAAGTCTTAACCAGGTCTCACTTTTTACTGCAAACTTACCCGGGTAATCATCCCAACCACTTTTTTGAGCGGCGGACGTGATAATTGGGGTGTAAAGTACATATATTGGAAATCTATTTATCTTATAAATAATCTTACTCAAAGTAACATATTGAGCCAAAGTTAAAAAAAAAATAACTTACCATATTTATCGTAAAAAAATATGTTTTATTTAAAATCAATTTCGGTGGCGTGTCCTGTACTTGTCGCATACACTGATTTACCATGGTACAAAGTTATTAAGCCTCAACTAAATTTATATTTTAGTTATCTGTATTCCCTATTAGTTAAGGTATTTTAAAATATTACAATTATAGCATTTGCAAATAAAAGGAAACTGGGAGCAGTGTAAATAAGACTGTCCTAGCGAAATAGTCAATTTTGGTGGTGAATATTCAAAATGATTTTATGATTGAACAAAACGGGATCAAAGAAACAAATATGGCGTCAGTTGTTCGTTCAGTTCCACTCCAGCAATAGAAGGTGAAAGATTTGTACCATCTTGCTGCGTCTTCCCACTAAGCACAAAGGTATCTAATTTCGGTGGCATGAAATACATTTTTTAAATTTTGATAACTGATATGTTATTATTTCGCAAAAAGTTTTTCGTGTGATAGTTGTTTCAAGTATGTTTATGGTGTCTTTTTAACTGTATTGAGTTTAGTTTGTGTTAAACTAAAAAATCGTTCTTAATAAATAAAAAAATGAGAAATTTCTAATTTTGGTGGTAAAATTTTATTGGCTTTTCCGAAGACACCAAAATTATCAAAATTGCTCGATTCCACCAAAATTATTTAGGTAACAAAAAATAATTATTTATTATATAAACAAACATAAATTTGTGATTAAAAAAAATTACAAGTAAGATTCCCTAACGAGCATATTTTTATTAGCCCGATATTATTTATCGTGAGGTTCTCCTAGAAAAGTAATTTTCGTGGATAATAGCAAGTTTGGTGGTTCATAATAAGTAATATCGTTATATCTTAAAAACCACTTGGTTTAATAAAGGGCCATTTTAACACTGTTTTTTTACTACTAATACCGTCCTTTAAACATATAATTGTGAACACTACCAACAAAAAAAAAATACCACCAAAATTAGGATAATTTGACGCTTGTTGAAATTCACCCACCCGCTATTTTTGTTCTTTTTCTATATAAAACAAAAATTTAATGCTCAAATTACCACTGCGTTATGAGTCTCCACGTCCTCTTGCAAATAACGACCACTGCGTTACTATATTAGCCTTTTTTTACACTGCCTCACACAATTTGGCATAAAACATTATTCAGGTACGTAGATCAGAATCTGAAAATTGTGTGCATTTCTAATGTCGTTCACGTTAAGGGTCGTTTTCTTAGGCATCAAAAACAAGAATGGCCCAGTTAAGTGCATACAGGGGAATATCGAGACGCTGTTTTTTTTTCAAAGTGCACCTACACATATCTCCCGAAGACGCAGGAGCCAGGCCAGTCGCATCATGTAGGTACCTGAAAACTATTTTCCATACAAAGCTATACTTTTTAATCATAAATAGCTCCCAATTACAAGTTACTCATTTCAAGGAATCCACTGTAGCATTTAAACAACGTACTTATGAATAAAGCACATAAAGCATGTTCTATGTCTGTAAATAACAAATGTTTAAGTAAAGAGCTCTGTTGTCAGTGTTATAAACATTCGGCCAATTTAAAGGGTGTTTTTTGAAAAGCCTCCGTGTTATATTCATTAGTCGACGCTCGCTCACTGCGGCGTTCATTAGCGCACTACACTGCGCTTTATCCGCACGTTTTGTCCCAACCTTGTTATTCATTCAATTTAAACCAACTAATTGTGAAATCACGACCGAGAAGAGTCATACCGATCGTTATAGTACCCAAAAGGTTTTAATAACAATGATAACTTTTTAATCGTGAACATGTGTTACAGCGCAACGTAGGTATACTTTTATCAATTAGGTAATGAGTAAGTAACCAGTTCCAAAATGCACATTACAAAACCGGTAGTATTATCAAGACAGAACACGCTAAACACCTGAAAAACTATCGTAAAGCTTTTCTTGGAATTGTACGAGAAAGTACCGTGTCAATAAAATTACGCATACTTTGTAACATGCACTCTGTCAGATGTTGTTTTACGGTGACACAATATTTAGAGATAAAAATTGTAGTAAACATCACAAAACACCGTTGCAGGTGTAAAACGCTGTTCGTTCACAGGTAGTACAAGTGCCATTCAACACCAATGAATATCAAAACCAAACAATAAGAAAACCACACCGCTAGTCGCTGCGCCAGTTGTATAATGCTTATATTATGATGCAGATACGTTTGCATCTAACGCTAGTAAGCCGCTGACACTCCATTAGAGTCTAATTGAAATTAGTTGTAATCCATTGTTGCAGGGTGATAGCGGATCGGTATTAAATAGGTAAAGGATGGCGGGAGAGGGCGCGCGCGAAGGTTGGGGCTCCACGCCGACGGAGGCGCCGGCGGCGGTGGGCTCCGGGCCGTCCTGCTTGCCCGCCGCGCTCCTCCGGGGATGGCGGAGGACTGCTCTCTACTGCATCCTTGTGCTCCTCATGTTGTTAATCTTCCTGAACATTGCACTAACGCTTTGGATTATTAGCAGTTTAAAATTGAGAATGGTGAGATGGTGAGACAAACATTACGAAATCACTGATACTTACTTTATTTTCATATCCACATATATTAAGTACATAATTCTGACTTTATACCTGTTGTGTGTATCAGGAATGTAGACATTATGTTTCCAAAAGCAACTGCACTAAAGAATGCATACCTGTTTCCAGTGGTTAATAAATCCGTAAATGACTTCATTAAATTTATAACATCGCCCGGCTCCTCTTTGAGCCAAGTAATAACCATTAACGCTACACGCTGCCGCCGCCGACTACAAACTGCATAAACCGATGTATTCATCACTGAAATTCATTTGTTATCTCGCAATTTCTTTGCGGTTTTTACAATGAGGAAGTTCTTATTATTTATTCCAGGGAATATTTAATTTATATTTTGTTCCAGGGAGGACTTGGGCCCATTAACATTATTAAAGGTGGCATCGAGCTGGAGGGACAGGCTTTTGTGACGGATAAGTTGGTTGCGTCGTCGATAAGCTCTCGCGTGGGGCAGCCCATTACTGTTCACTCGTACAGGAATTTTAGTGTATTGGTCTCCGAGCCCGGCCGAAAAGAAACATCCAAATTATTACTGAGTAAGTTACACGAAGCTTTTGATTTACGTATTTTTAGGACAATGACGTAAGTTATAAATTCGCAAAAAGCCATAAAACTGAAGTCTTTGAACTGATTCGTAGGTTGAGCGGGCTGGTTTTTAGCAACAGTTCAAATTTTTAAAAGAAATGACCCAGTATTACCTAATGAAATAAAAACCCATTAAATCGATAGTCGTTTTCTCAACATTCGTGCAACGATATTTTCCGATCAGCCAACATTTTTGTCTTCCTATCTCATAGTCCTTTACATATATCACGTCTATCCTTCCAGAGAGAGACAGCGTTGTATGCAGCGGAGGCACGTTCGAGGTGCGTGACGCGCTTGGGGACAGCGTTTTTCGAGCGTCACGCGACGAGGTGCGGGTGTTCGCCGACTCGCTGGCGGTGGACGGGCGGGGCGGGCTGACTGTTGACAAGGCTGTGCAAGCGCCGATCGTGCGCGCGCCTCCGGGGGCTGACCTGCAGTGAGGCTCACATGTTGTCTGTGTTTTGTGTTATCCAGTGCGAAGGCCCTAGACTAGATTCATTTGGCGTTCAGCTGTCAGACGGTCGCGACGAGCAGTCGCCGAGAGTCTGTCAGTTTTTGGATTTCGTTTACGATAGCGTTAAGCCACTTATCTAGCCTCACTGATGTTTTAATAATTACTTTTTAGGTTGGAATCTCTAACGAGGCATCTGTATTTGCGGGCCCCGCAGTCCATACATCTTGAAAGCAGAGCAGGTGATATAGACATTTCGTCACACAGCAACATCAAACTCGATTCCGCTGTGGGTGCTGTAAGTTACCTATATCAGACATCTTTAATTTCTAGTTCAAAGTCAAACCTTCATATCATGTGTCTCAAATGTATGTTTTTTATTACAGTTAAAAATCGACACTCCCAGTATTTTTATCTCGAATCTAAAAGAGGCGGTGAGAACAAATGACACGCGCCAAAACAATAACCTTCGGCCTCAAAAAGTGTACCAACTGTGCTCTTGCGCATCTGGGAAGCTGTTCCTAGCGGCTGCCGAAGCTTCTTGTGCAGCAAACGATGCCGATAGAGATTTTTGCAGATGATCATTATTAATAATCATACTGAATTTCGTGCCAAAATAGTTAATTGAATATTATCATGCAAAGAAAATAATCAACTGCATTCTTATGAATTCTGCACCCTGCACAATAATAATTATTAGTACAAATGTGTGATCATAGATTAAACTGCGACAGTAATTATAGATAGTTATAATAAATATATGAGAAATTAACGTGTGTTTATTATGATTAACTGTAAGACATGACATTTACGATTGCCGTATGACCTCAATGTATAATTGCTCCATAAAAAGGGAAACAGAACAAGACACATTTAGGGAGAATGGGCAGAAATGTATCGACACTGGCCTAGAAACCAATAACAATAAGCACTATCTCATCGGATATCCTTTTTAATTCTACAATGAGTTTTTATTTTCTTGTATAACAATTTCCGATCGCCTTCTTTCCCTATACACATATTTACTCATACAATTATTTCTTGTATGAACATTTCCGATCGCCTTTTTTCCCTATACACATATTTACTGATACAATTATTTCTTGTATGAACATTTCCGATCGCCTTCTTTCGCTATACACATATTTACTGATACAATTATTTCTTGTATGAACATTTCCGATCGCCTTCTTTCCCTATACACATATTTACTGATACAATTATTTCTTGTATGAACATTTCCGATCGCCTTCTTTCCCTATACACATATTTACTAATACAATTATTTCTTGTATGAACATTTCCGATCGCCTTTTTTCCCTATACACATATTTACTGATACAATTATTTCTTGTATGAACATTTCCGTTCGCCTTCTTTCCCTATACATATATTTACTGATACAATTATTTCTTGTATGAACATTTCCGAACGCCTTCTTTCCCTATACACATATTTTCTGATATTTTTATTTTCTTGTATAAAAACTTCCGACGCTTTCTTTTCTATGAATATAATTTACTGCTACATATTTGTCTTGCTACATCATTTTCACAGAAGACATTTTTGACATACAAGCAAACTTTTCGCAATAGTAATTACATCGTAATAAAGTACGCTTAATTGGACTTTGACACTCGGCAATTCTCGACATTCATCGGGAGAGATCAGAAGTGCAAATGACACGAGATACATTGCTGCAAATTCATAATATCATGTGTGCACTAAACAATGTAAACCGGTAATCTAGATCACCTGCCACAGTGTAATTTTTTACAGTAGACCTATGAATAACACAGACGTGGCTTAATTTAATTATTACATCGCAATACCAAAAATACAAATATTAAATTAGTAGTAAATTACAGATAATTTCATTCGAAGCAAATTCCTACTAATATTAAAAAAGCAAAATTTTGTGTGTACGTGTGTGTGTGTGTGTTAGTATGTTACTCCTTCACGTTGCAACGGCTAGACGGATATGTATGAAATTTGGAATAGAGATAGCTTATGCCTTGGATTAACAGAGGGTTAATTTTCATCCCGGAAAATTTAAAAGTTTCCGATGGAATGAATAGTGATATTCGAAAGCTACGCGGAAGAAGTAGCGAGCAGAAGCTAGTATAAAAATGAATGTGGTCTATTTGAATATTTAGAATATTAATGATTGTTTCTACACTTAGGTTGATGTTTTATATATTTTATGTGATTAAATTGTAGTATTTTATATACTCTATCTGAAAGCACGAATTTTTACGATTATGAGTTGATATTACGAGAAGTCCCGAGTGTCAAAGGGGAAATAATAGTACGTAGGTAGATAGGTTCGTTTTTGTATCAGGCCCAGATGGCCAAAAACACCCAGAAGTAGGAGCTCTGCCGACTCTGGCATATTAAATATTTGGAATGGGACAAAAGGCGTTCGGAATGTTTTATACAAGAAAATAAAAATAGCAGAAATTATGTCTATTGGGAAAGAAAGAAGGTGTTCGGATTTTTTTATACAAGAAAATAAAAATATCAGAAAATATGTCTGTAGGCGAAGAATGTGTTCGGAATTTATTATAAAAGAAAATAAAAGTATCAGAAAATATGTCTGTAGGCGAAGAAGGTGTTCGGAATTTATTATAAAAGAAAATAAAAGTATCAGAAAATATGTCTATAGGGAAAGAAGGCGTTCGGAAATTTGTCTATAAGGAAAGAAGGCGATCAGATTTTTTTATACAAGAAAATATAAATATCAGGAAATACATATAACAAATCGACTGTGAGTCAAACTACGAAATTATCAGGGGTCCTTGTTGCACTTACGGAATCCTGAAAAGGGCAACGACGAGGTAATTGTTCGTAGCTGATCCGAGCGCCGCGCCGCCCGCCGGAGCCGCCCAGTAATTAGAACCGCTATCCTAATTGAGACCGCAACGACAACATTTTACTCCCCATGTTTTTAGCCAACACACTGTTAACGAGCCAAAACATTACCGTCTAACCTCACGTCATTTTATACAACCAATTCGTCTCAAAAAACTTTATACAAGTACAAAAAATACAGCAATAAACCTTTCGTTACCGACGGAATGATGTAATCTAACAAGCCCGTTGGAATAGGGTTTTATTTGTTATTTCGCGTCATGTTAACACAGCCATGAACATTTATTTTTATCCCGGCGAACTTTTTCGTAGTTACGACTCTTTAAACAGAGACGCGCAGGAACAAATATTTGACCTTTATTCGTGCTCACAAAATATTTTC
The DNA here is from genome assembly GCA_923062465.1 of Acleris sparsana. Lineage (NCBI taxonomy): Eukaryota > Metazoa > Arthropoda > Insecta > Lepidoptera > Tortricidae > Acleris > Acleris sparsana. The sequence goes on from OV281289.1 coordinate 13,181,183, forward strand.
AATAATCAAACTTTTCACACTATTTTTCTTCGTAAAAACCTACTATTCGTTTATGATATCTAACTGGAAGGGATAATTTAAAAAAATACCATTGCTTAACGTTTATTTTACAACTTTGTCGGCGTAATTTAAAGGTATAACAATGTCAAATTACAACTTTGTAGTTTTAAAAGTCTCTGAGTTAAACCGTGGACAGACGAACAGACGAACATGGCAAAACTATAAGCTATAAATCCTTATTAAATACGGAACCCTAAAACCTAAAAATAGTTTATTTGACACTATTTTTTTTCCCAAAATACATTTTTTTAATCATAGCCAAAATGCTGCAGCTTTATGCCTCTAAATTCAAAATAGGCCACATGAAGGCTCTTTTACGCTTTTTAAAATGTAGTTGATGCATTCAATTGCGCTGGTTTTCATTGAGACCTAAGGGAATAAGATGAGTAACGCTAACTTAGCGATTTTTGAAAATCGACATGATGTAGGAATGACGTTAGCTGATGACAGATCGCGTTGAAGTCATGTCAACTTCATATATGGGGGCTATTTGCAACGTCAAAAGATGGCGGATGTGTAATTTGTTTTAGTTTTTATTTTTGTGTATTTAGGTGTTCAAAGTTCTTTTTTGTTAGTGATTTGTACTTTTAATGCCTTTGTGTTGCACAGTGATAGAAGACTTGGACTTATTTCGTGTATCCTGGCATCTTACTTCTCGTTTCAAGTGGACTCGCAGTGGCACAGAGGTTAAAACTATCTTGGCCTCTGTCCTACATATCACCGTACAACGTTGCCACCAATCTTCCTAGAGAAGATTGGATTGTGTTTTATTACTATATTGATTTATACTTATATATACTTGACACTGGCGAAATCACTTCAAAGTGGAAACGCCATATTCCCGCGGTAGTAGCTGTTCAAGTCGCCGCGGGGCAAAGAAAAAAAAAAAAAAAAACTTCATATATTTCTAATCGATAGTAAACAGAAACGTTAGCAGCGTTTGCACCTTCGCTAGGCCTACAGGAGAGTAAGAGGATGGAATAAAATAAAATTAAGTACCAAGCAACATACGTTACTACAGCTTAAAGATCATTTTTTAAGGGAGGAAAATAAAATAAAGAAATAGCTTGTGTAAACATATCTGTGTGTTCAGGCTGCATGAAAAAGAAACATGTATCCTAATCCTTGTGGTTCTGATATTTAGGAAGGTATTGTTTATGATATCCATACATAGTTTGTCAAAAAGAAGCACCTGATCATTCTCTCACGACATGACCCAATACCAAACAGAATGTATAAAAGTAAAGTTTGGTCTAGTTTCCACAAAGTGCAGGGTTCGACATTGCGTGCCGACGGCGGCAGCACCTAGACATTACCGGCAGAATGGAGCGCTGTGAATTTTAAATTGTATTTTACACATTACTCGCTGGTACTGCGTTCGGAAGCGGTGTGGCGTACTGTGAAAAAGGTTTACAAAAATAGTTACAGTTACTGGAAAATAGTCAGGAGCTCTATTATACTGTGTAAAACTGGTATTATGTTCATGTTAGCCGCCATTACTGTCAAGAATATAAGTAACGTCGACAATACGATAGCATGTCAAATGGAATATGGTTTTACCCAGTGAAATAGAGCCCAGTACTTTATCATAGCCTACTCGAGTCAGTTGTTTTGGCCCTGTCGGTTTGTCTAATATTACATTTAAAAATAAAATAACCGGACAAGTGCGAGTCGGACTCGCCCACCGAGGGTTCCGTACAAACTATACATCATAAAAATAATTAATAATCTGTTTAAGCTTGTGCCAATGAAGGCCTTTCATACGATACCCCACATGACACGGTTAACTCAATTAAATTGGACCGCCGTTTTTTGCATAAAGACCCTGTTCTTTGTGATTCAATGCTTGCCAAAGTTCAGGTCAACGGCAAATATCCTATACATTTGGATTGCCTTGAGAGTGTCGAAAAATATGTACCTATATTCCTACTCGTATACCTAATTATTTTTCTCGGAGCCTGCCGCTTTGGCAAAATTATTTTTGCGAAATGTATCATTTCCCAATAAATCAGCTTTCCTTCATTACTTAATATCAAAGGACGGCTGTCATTTACCTACATAATAGTCAAAAAGTAAGTAAGCTCTAGGCTTGTACTAATGTTCATGTAATATTCATGTACAGATGTAGTGCATAATTGTTTTCCTTCGTATTTTCACGGAAACGTACGAACGCGTCTTGCTATTTCAGTCGGTCACAGTACAAAAAATACTGAGGTTGACTGAAATAGCATGACACCTTCGTACGTTTCCGTGAAAATACGAAGGAAAGCAATTATGCACTACACCTGTAATGTTCTAGGCAACAGAAGAAAGAACGAGGAAGGATGATGTAAGTATAAGAATTTGCCCTTTGTATTTTGTTAGGCACAAGACTCGCGGCTGGCGAGTGGCGATTCGAGTCTCGGAAAGTGTCCGGCCGCCGACTTGTCCACATTATGCAGATGAGGGCGCAGGTGCCCGTTATGTGCCGCCGCGCCGGCGTATAAAAACTTCGCCCACACAAACGACCCTTGCTCACTATTTCTAGGTTCCTTGTGTTGTTTACCTAAAAATTAAGCGACTGTCTGTCGTATACTAACTCGGAGTTTCATTGTGTTACCGAGAACCAACAAAGAAGCAAGTGGTGATGAATATAATAGTAAACATTAACGAAATCTGTGCTAACGGAATCACTAAAATTGAGGACTTTTACACTCTTAGTTGGGAAACCAACGAATGGAGATGGCATCATGAGTCAGTACTCATCGATGACAGTTTGAAGCGATAGATTCACTTTAAGCGACTTTTCAGGGCACTTGTATTTTTTTTTTTATGGCATCGTGGAGGCCAACAAGCACACAGGCCACCTGATGGTAAGTGGAAACTGTGACCCTCGCATTCACAAGACTGCAAGCCTAAGACTGCAAATGCGTTGCCAACCCTGAGGACTAAGATGGAAGGCCTCTATGCTAGTCATTACACCGGCTGTCTTATCCCCAAACCGGAACACAATAATGCGAACACTGCTATTTGGCCGTAGGTTAATAGATAAGATGGTGGTAGCGATCTGGACGGACCCTGCAAAAAGTAATACCACCCGCAAATTTCCGGGACTTTGGTAATATTGATTCGAATTCAAAAAAACCGGCCAAGTGCGAGTCGGACTCGCGCACGTAGGGTTCCGTACCACTATACGTCTAAATAAATGTTTTTCTTTATTCTTTATTATATTGGAGTTGATTGAATGAAAGGTAAAATGCGGTTTACGATTTATAACGTCTTAAAAAAAACTAATTGTTAGATCTCGTTCAAACCAATTTTCGGTGGAAGTTTGCATGGTAATGTACATCATATATTATTTTTACATTTATCATTCCCTTATTTTAGAAGTTACGGCGGGGGGGGACACACATTTTTCCACTTTGGAAGCGTCTCTCGCGCAAAGTACTCAGTTTAGAAAAAATGTATATTAGAAACCTCAATATCATTTTTGAAGACCTATCCATAGATACCCCACAGGTATGGGTTTGATGAAAAAAATAAAATTGAGTTTCAGTTCTAAGTATGGGGAACCCCAAAAATGTATTGTTTTTTTTCTATTTTTGTATGAAAATCTTAATGCGGTTCACCGAATACATCTACTTACAAAGTTTCCATAGTATAGCTCTTATAGTTACGGAATAAAGTGGCTGTGACATACGGACGGACAGACGGACGGACAGACATGACGAATCTATAAGGGTTCCGTTTTTTGCCATTTGGCTACGGAACCCTAAAAATGAGGAGGTTCTCAACTCGGTTGTATTTTTGGTACGTTTTTTACCATGGTAATCCATAATTTATAAACTATTTTGGAAAATTATTTTTGATTTGAAAGGGCGGTTCCAGAACCTTTATTAAAAATTAGTAGTGATGATGGAAACTATGATATAACCTCAAATTTGATAGTCACATATAGAGATGTTGGGTTTTTCAAACAAGTGAAGCATTTGCATTCAGAAAGATACTCATTTTAAGGGAAGTAATAAGATATTTCGATTTAGATAGTTATGCGACTATAACGAAGCCGATTTAAATGTTTAAAATGTATAACACACTATCCCTTTCTCTTGATCACTAAAAAATTTCGGCGTCCTACAAATTTGAAATCCAAATACAGACTTCAGTTTCACTTATATTTTTAGGGCTCCGTACCCGAAGGGTGACACGGGACCCTATTATACTAAGCCTGCACTGTCCGTCCGTCCGTCTGTCCTAAGTTTCAAGAGCTGTATCTTTGGAACCGTATGAGATTGCGGATTCATTTTTCATTCAGAGCATGTGTTATTACGGAGAGTTTCCAAAGAAAATTATTAATTTCCTAATACATAGATTCAGAAACTCACGCCTTCATTCCCAGCGTGGGGTAGGCAGAGCTACAAAATTCTAAATAAATTAATAAAGAAATTTAAAAAAACACATTTGTGTCATGTATTGTCAAAACGGTAAAACATATAAGCGTGGTATGATTTATATAGTACAAATCTTAACAAATGTTTCTATTGCTTTAATCAAATAAATTTTGATGTGAAATCCATGTCAAAATCTCTGCGCAGCGCATGGTACCCTCGGAGAGCGAGTCCGACTCGTATTTGGCTGATTTTTTACCTTCTTGGGAAACGGATTATTGTATTATAAAAATATATTTTTTGCACCAAAAATGTGAATGACAAACGAATTCAATACGCCTAAGAAGGCACCCAACAACACCCGGCAGTACAAACAAAACTAAAAGAAGCCGTTTGTAACCTCTAAAAAAGTTCAGTCCATAAGGCATTCATGTAAAATGAACACGTTTTTTATCCGGAACGCACAAAAGCGTAATGAGGACGAGATGAGGGCGCGCATCTTTTAATTTTATTCTTAGCACTTTGGGGCGCTCACCTGTGGAGGTATTCTCTGAAGCACTAAGTCGAGTTCGCTCAATCGAACTAGCCCTGCTAGATCCGGCGTCGAACATCTTAAATAGGTACTTCAAGTATTTTTCAACGGAATATAACAACAAGCTTCCACTGTTTTGCGTGGTTATAGGCATAAGGTCAAAGTTATGGTAGTCGTCGAAAGTAGTAGTAGGTCAAAGTATATACCCTCTTTGGTCGAGTTATTTCGACGGCATCACACAATTAAAGTCGGTAGGTACCTAACTCCCCAAATAGCTAGGTACCTACAAACGCAGGACAACTTAAGTTCACCGGTTTAAAAATCGTACAAGACTTCGTCCTTGTTATGGATTAAGAGAATGAACACCCTCCCGCTCTCGCACTAGGATCGCGCAAACAAAAAAAACCAAAGCTCGGCAAACCAACAGCAGACCTTTAAGCGATTCCCGCGCTTGTAGGGTTCAAGTTAGGCCAAGTCGATCCAGCGAACTTACCTTAGCTGCGAAGAGAGTAGCACCGCTGGCGGCGCTTAATCACAATCACGCGCGCGCGTGATAATCTTACGGCTCCACGCGAATGAAGAGAAAACGACAAACGGATTATTTTTCTCGTTATGCTCTGTGTTAATCCTTGTCACACGACGCTTGAATATACACGTGGGTCTGTCATAACATGAAAATCTCGAGGAATGAGTGGAAGTAACCATGGTTATGATTTATGTAACCATAATTAGCTAAACCTACTTAAGTAAACCTGAGCGCTAACTGGTGAAACCGAGCGTTCATAGTTGGAAGTATACATTTTTTGGATATTACTATATAATAAAATAAAAAATCACCTTTATGATGTTAATTCAGCTCTATCAGAAACAACACAAATTATATTTGCATTGCAACCGCATTGTTTTATAAATATATCTAAACAAAAAAATAATGACGGGTACTCAACTTCATCCTGTGTTATTCTATACATTTAATATTATATTGGTAAGAGTACATTTATTCGTAGGTACTAATTTTAAACGAGTAATATTGATTGCCAAGTTTGGCCAACCATTAACTACAAAATGAATATTAAAAATATGTCAATCAAAGGACATTTTTCCTTCTGGGGCAATAAAAATGTCTATCAGTCTTACTTAACGAAGTTACTTCGTAAATTTTGTTTGCACAAATTTAGCCGGACACAGACACAGGTGACGGGCTGACGTTGATAAACGCGGTACACTGCCAATTCACTTTGCTCGAGTTATGGTCAATGGCTGTTAGGTAATTCATTTAATATTTTAATTTCCATCTGATTTGAAGTAGTATTAACTGACGTTTATTATTAAAACCGTTTCTTTACTAGAGATAGCTGAGCTTCCTTTGTCGGCACTACACGCCAATCCTACTTTAGCGAAAGCCGCCAACTTGGCTGTTATTGCAGAATGTTTCACCTGCAACACACTAACGGAACGTACTGTAATAACATTTACACAGGGGAAATTCAAACGTCGAACTATTTGCGCGTTTTCCCCAAAATGAATTTTCTTTGTTATTCAAACAATAAATATTACATGAACGATGTGACAAAGAAGTCAAACGCCGGCCGGGATTTCATACGGCGCATTACATATTTAATAGCACGCGTCAAACTCGTGATTTTTGTGCTGAGATTACGGTAAGTAAAGAGGTGAGAGGCGCAACTAAATAAACACTTACAGGAATGAGCAGCTAAATGTTTTAGATTACTCAAGGAAGAGTACAATCGACTCATTTGCATTTATACGAGTGGTTCACTAGCGCGCTCGTTCTAACCGCATCTATAATTTGTATTTGGGAATTCCGTTTTAATAAACGTTGAAGCTCTCAATAATTACCTGAATAAAGACTTACCCGTGGTTGGATACAATTTAAATATTTTCCAGGGATATTCAACTGTTTTTATCGTATTCAGCCTCGCTTCGTGCGTGTGTTGTTGGTATATGTATTATTTAGCCGTAAAATAAAATCTTATCAGCTTTTTGTGTATCCGACGCGATTCGGTTGTTACGTTCGACACTTATTGAAACTGTTCTTAAGTGTTGTCCTTTTATGTAGGTACTCCATAAATGTTTGATAGGGCCATCTCGGGAAATCTCTGTCTCCATTCGCAGAGGGTCCGCACTCAAATAAAACGGGAATCCCAAATATTATTCCGCGACATTTTCCCCGTTCCTTCGATGTGAACTTTTATTTTTATGCCCTTACGTATTCTTTCTTATCAGAGCAGAAACACACTTCCAGCGCGATTCTGAGGCACTGGCTTAAACCCTTTGAGAAAGATCCTTTCGCACACACCTTTAAATACTGCCAACTACGCAGAAGAGGTAGCAACCGAAACATTACATTATATTACTATTGTGTATTTGTTGAATACTACTGAACAATGAGTTTTTTTTGTTTGTCAATTGATTTTTACATTGTACTCGCCCAGATTTTGGTTTTTTGAATTAAGGATTAAAATAAATAACCCTCCTTCGGCAGTCGGGTGATGACATGACGCCTCTGCGGTTTTAATCCCGCACATATTTCGGCGTCACTCGGCCTCGTATTAGTATGCCGTGCCACAGTAACCGAAGTCGAATCACAAAAGATATCCGGAGCGCGACTTGCACAAGGGATGAAAGCCAACATTGTGTAATCAAAAGGGTCGCAATCTCACCTCACCCCCGCGCCGAACGAACACAGCTTCATCAACCACGACTCTTTCCACTCATTGTGACGTTTCGTTTCCCAAACCTTCATTACTATGAGCTCTACGGAAATAGCTTTCAATCCACGATTTATACGACTACACAAAATATACGTCATAATTTAGATCCCATCGTAAATTTAGATCAAATCTCAGCAACACGTGTAAATAGAGCGCGTCATAAATAATGAGCGCCCGACGAGTATGACACAAATACTGGCGAAATATTTTTGGGCCACACAATCTGATAGCACGACGTTCCATCAAACGCTCGAGTACAAGGGCCAAATAAATATGCATGTTGTTACGCTTCTATATCTCGCCGATCGAATATTTGTGCAAATGCCTTGATGGGCGAAGGCGCGACTCAATATTGCCGAGACGTTTATGCCACACCGCGCACTCCTCACGAAGTGCCGCAATAGTTTTACGTTTGAATTTCTTGAACAAACATTATTACTGCTCCAATGGCGAAATGTTCCTCCGAAACAATTCGCAATAGCGGGAACTTCAATGTCAAAGGAAAAGAAGAATAGCAAATCTCAACACGCGCATTTAACTTCGCAATAAAGTTTACGTTGAATAAACAGAACACGTGTTTTATTTCACCAGGTTGACGGTAAAGCTTTTACGAATTCAAATAGTAGTTAGCAGGCCGCTTTGACTTCATAATGTCTGGCAGATAATATCATAAACCCGGTTACAGCAGAGGAAACACGCCGGCAAGGGGCAGTCTGACGCATCGGCCTATTCCCCGAACTCGTTATTGTTTCACATCATCTTGATGGTCTTTTATTCCCCTTAGTTATGTGGGTCTGTGTTAGTTAGGCCTTTATTGTTTGAATATTCAAGTCATCGCCCAGTTTGATAACAAAGACTTTTATTCATAAACATGAAACGAACTATCACAGAACTGTGGAGCTTTTCATTATTCGTTTGAGTTTCCGAGCAAAACCCTAATAAAGCGAATTAAATGTACCTAAGTAAAGGAGTTACTGAAGAAACGACTCGTCTTGCCACTGGCGGTAATTAAGATTTTGAAATACCCGGTCTTTGTGAGAGAGTTAACTCCCTCGGAGATATTTCTCTATTTACGAAATCACCCTTTACCTGCACTTTATTAGAATGATTTATGTAATAATTAAAACGGCACGGAATTATTGTTCAGGATATGTTTTTCACATAAAAGTAATCAATCAAGCAATTTTTACATTAAACTTTTCTAATGAAATACGATTATTAACTATAAATAACAATTATTCATAGTAGTTACACAGACACTCATATTCCATTACAGGTAACTACTGAGAAAGTATTATGCAGCGTAGCTTCGGTAAAAATAATAAAACATTATTAAAGCGGTTAGGATTAACCCGTGGTTTATGATTCTCATTATTAGCCGCTGCGGTTATATTACAAACCCTAAGAAAATACAAAAGGAGGAATTCTTACCCTTCGCAAGCTCATCAGCTTTAATAATCATTGATTGTATGATGAGCAGTATTGGCGGGAACAAGCGTTTATTGGAGTACGGCTTGGATGACGATAACACGAGCCACAAGCCGCCGCTAATGCGGGAAGGGCTCATTACATTGTGTTGACACCGACAAATGCCCTTTTACATATTCTCACTGAGATCCCGAAGATTGAGCCATGAAATTGAAAACGATCCCTTTGAAGAAATTTATTCCAGGCACGAACTGCTCTCCCACTCCGATGAGGAGGAGATTTGCTCGTTTATTTTTATGAAATTATTCAAGAAACACTCCGTTCTTGTTAGCTGTCGAAATAACTACGTACCTACTCACTATGGCGGCGAATGGCCGGGGTTGATGCGTTTAATAGGAATGAAATTCGGAATTTAGGTTTGTGAGCCACTTTTGATCAAGATTTGACGGAGCTAAGCTTACCGATGAACTAATTTAAGTAACCGTTATTTATTCACTAGTCGTATATACCGGCCCAACTGGATAGGAAGTAGGGTGTAATAGTGATGAAGGCTTATAAATTACTGAGCAAAAACTTAGTCAAAGGATTTCCCAACTTTACAACAATAAAAATCAGAGAAAAGTGCTCACTACTGCTTAAAGCTTTTAACTTGCATTAAACTTTTAAGAGGAATTAAGATCGAAATGCAGTAAAGTAAAAAGTTGAAGTTGGATAGGTAAGATGTAAGGTATTTAAACGTGTGCAGTTCCTGCGTCTAGCTATTCGTCTAACCTCTAATTATTGTATTTTTAATAGACTTATGAGTGTACATAATTGCAATAACTCCTGTTTACCATAGAACTCTTTTTCACATTTTTGTTTTTTATGGATCCTACACAAGCGCTTAAAATAAAAATATCCGAAGCTAACCTTATTTCAGTTCGTTCACCATCGTTCAAAAATATTTTCCTAAAAGTTCAAAAATGACGTCCGCATTTTCGTTATAGCTTTGTTAAACGCCTCTACAAAGGTGAGCTGAATGACATATTGCAGGATGAATGTGTTTATGTTCGCAGCCCGATTTATCCGGCGGCAACCACCAACTTTTGCACTTTTTCACGCCGCTTGCCAGCCACACGTTCAGTGCGAGGTAAGTCCGCACTCCCAACTCCCGCTCTCCATTATCACAGCGACCGAATTCATTTTAAATTTGTTCCAAACTTTTTTCAAAACAAAGTAAAACACCGCTGAGCTTCACTATCATTTATTTAACAACTCGCACGAAAAATACAAAGTTTCTTTTGGGACGTTTTTCATTTTAGCAACTAAATTCAGTTAAATTTCAATTGGCATCTGCTTCCAGAGCTTTCCGCTGACGTGTGCCCTAACAAAATATTCGGAAGCACATTCCTTCCGGCCTTTTGCGTCATAACTGGCGCGTAATGACCTCATCGTATAAAGAAGCAAAAATATCGCGAACGCAATTCGTCATGTCATTATGCAAGGAAAGGGCGAACTTTACGACTATAATAACGCGAGATGTCTGACTCGGGCCTCGTGAATGGTGAAACGTTCTTTATTGTAGCGTGTTTTATGAACGATTAACCTTTTAATGTAAACCGACCGCTTGAAATGAAAACCCCTATCGAAAAATAATTCGATGTCCGCGCCGGCCATTTTTAAATTACGCAGTTGACTACTTTCGTTGTATAAAATTTAGACTTTACGCTCCTCTGAAATAAATTTGAACGTAATTCCTTGGAGAGAAGATAACAAATTTGTTCCCGATGACTGGTAATGCGATTAGGGTGTTTTGTCAGATCATGCGGTTAATGAAAACTGTTTTCTTAATTTAATTTGTTGGCTCCTTTTTATAGCCTAATCCCGCCCTTACTCGATGGAGTTTTTAGGCAATGACAACAAGGTATTGAATCCTGTTTGTTTTATCGTATTGTATGGCAATATTTAGTTAGATATGTACAACAGGTATTTGTATTGATGTATCCACATCAAGCCAGGCTCTAAAACCAATCTTTTTATGTACCTCAACTTTATTCTCGACGCAGATTTTATTAAATCTTCGATGCCATTGAATATGAAATTCACATTGAGGAGCATTTGAAGAGTGCTCATCACGCTCCTCATTGTGCAACCAACGACCGCAATCTGGATTTTCTCGCCACACGTCTTACTCTCATATTTCTCAGTTCTGAATAAGAACCATGTTTTCTGTTTTAAATGTATTTTTATAAACAAATAATCACACGACTTATCGTACACTACACTGATGAATGATGATGTACGAGTTACTAACAATGTATATGGGGGTGCAATCCAACTTGCTATTAATAAAAGCAAAATTTGTAACCTGATTTAAACAACATTCCAGCCATATTCCCCTTTTACCCACTGCACCGCAGTTAGCCTATACGTACTATAGTCTGGACGTTGTGAGCTGTGATGTCCTTCGTCAGGAGAAAATTTCATTAACGCGGTACATGTTCAATTATCGAATAATATTGGCTGCAGCTCACTGATACCGCGTGATACATGCGTTCTATGCACTGCGTGATGTTCTCGGAGATAGCCAACGTTGCCTGACGAAGGTGTATAAGCTATTAGTGTCGAATATTTCGATTTATCAATGGACATCTTAATTTTAAAATCTTAAGTACATACCGAATTCACCGAACTATGTTAAAAGTTAAACGATGTTAATCGACTGTTAGTTCATACATTTTAACACTCTAATCGTGTGTTAAGTTGTCAACATCGTTTGGTGAAATTATTACTTAATCTTTCATTAATCAAAATCACTCTCTACTTTGGTTGAGTTATATTTTGTTCGTGTTTTTGACCCTTTATTTGGAGATCATATATGTACGTTAAATATCATAAATTCGAATCTCGTCCTATTTCGAGAGCTGTGTTGAAATGTACATTGGGCAGACTCACCATTAAAGTGTGACGGACACTGCCAAATTAAGGGACGGCGAAAAATTATTACTTGCGCTTAAATAAGCGCACAAATACTCGACATTAATAATATGTCAAAAGCACTATAGTTTTACCGAGCACCATAGAGCCTTCGCCTTTTTTAATAATATTATATTGGTTTTACGGTATTTATACGTAGCAAACAAAATTAAAAGTTATTTGGTAATATGAGGACTATGCATATCAACATGTCGGCAACGCGTTGTTTAATTTTACGCTTGCCCGCACCCAATATTTATATCATCAGCCGCTACAACATCAGCCCAGCGGTGCAACACCTGAAATAACTGCCACCCTGATATATACCAGACTTTATAGTTAGTTCAATGTTCTTTTAGGATTTAAATGTATCTAATATTACGATTGACATAATTTCCGCCTTGATACAAGTAACTTTAATTTCTCTAAAATGCTATTGTAATCTTGCAATCACTCCAGTAATTTGGAGTCAGTAGGTTGAAGTTCCTGGACAACTACAAAAGTGTCCTGTAAAGTCTAGTGATTTTGAATTTGGAATCAATAAGTGTCCAGTTAGTACCCAAGTATTGAAATTTCATAACATACCATATTATTTGAATTTTGAACTATCTGTACAGACTTTGCCTCTGCCTTTAAAAAGTATAAAGAGTTAAGCACGAGAAGGACACAAGATAATTAAAAAATTAAAATAAACATCAGGATATTTGCTAAAAGAACGATCATTCAAAAACAACTTAATAGTTATAAAATTAAAACACTCATATTTATATAACATTATTAATTTATAAGAAGAACTGAAAAATCAACTCTACATAGGTTGGCAGTTTAAAACTACAACGCGGTCCTTTTAATAAAAAAGAAATTCTCACTAACGAACTCAGTGTTGCCAGGATGTATGCCGTAAAAAAGTGGGTTAAAATAAGTTCACCGCTTGATAATTTTCGTAGAATTGTCCATAAATTTACCAAAAGTACATTAAATTATTTCACTTCTTTTTATACAATTTAATTGTTTTATTTTTGAGAAACCACTATACATGCTTCGAATACTATGAGCCATCTTGGACTCGTTACTGTCTTTTCTACGACGTTAAACCTTATTGGCTTTGACCTATAACAATATTAACAATACGATAGCAGGGCCTCTATTCCAGGCGGTAAACATCATATCGTCTTGGACCTGTTATGGATTCCGTGCAAACTTGTAGGTATGTAAATAGTTGGTCCATCACGGGAAACGAGTATGAAATCACCGAACGTTGTCCAACTGATAAGATAAACTGCATCGAAAGACCACCGTTGGAAAACTGTTGTCTCCATACATCGATATAGGTCGCGGTCAGTTTACCAACTGCAGATAAAAAATAAAATGGTGATGTTCTTAACTACTACAACACTACAAGATTTTTCCTATACTTGTGCTATTATAAGACATTGCTTGTTACCAAATTTCATTATTCTAGGTCAACGGAAACCCTTGAAAGTGTTCAAATTTTTCCGTATCTTCTGATTGCGTTGACTTAAGTAAAAGTTTGAATTTTTTACTCCCCAACACAGGAACACAGAACTTAGCGGGCTGATTTTACAAAAATAAAGTTTACATTTTCTAATGTCATGTCGGAGAAAATCATTTATTGCTCTAAAACTATATGCAAAGGACAATGGGCAAATTTGTATGGGCACTGCCCCCCCCCCCCACCAACAGTAACGGGATGCATGTCTATATGTTTATAAGGACCCAAAAAAAGACGAAATACTTATTTTAGTATGGGATTTTTTTAATGAAAACAAGGGCCAAATAAGGCAAATCATCCATATATGTGTTCATTTTCAAACAAATTCCATACGATACGATTATGGTTTTCCAAGAAAACCCCATACATCTGGTGATCGTCTCCATAGTAAAAATACATAATGTTGCTGAGATCTATTAAATGAGACATGTTTCATTTCTGTTGGTGGGGGGGGACATTTCTGCCCATGGTCCTTTAATATTACAAATTAAAGCTAAATTGAATACCTATAATAATGTGTGTAACCCAATTGGATTTCTTTATAGAAGTCTATTTTGAATAATTGTTTGTTTTAAACTTTCGCGACGTTGCCGTATGTTATAAATCTAAACATCTGAAACCGGACTTAAAAACATTTTATATAGCTCGACATTTCGATCGTGTTGTAAGCAACGTTTGTGGTAACGAGCAGACTGAATTTATTCCTTTCTTAGTAACTATATCTATTTTGAATATTTACACGTTTATTTTTGCTTTTTTCGGATTTTTCAATTTAAAAAATAAAACGTTAAGTAAGTAAATTTCACATTAACCGCCGTAGGTACTCAAAGATATTTAAGAGACCAATAATTTGTTACTTTTTCATACTGACATACATACATAAGCAATTTCGTTCTCAGAGTGGTATATATGGTAACAAAAAATAGTAGAAGTTAAATAAAATTGAACTAAAATAAATCCATACTAAATGGTGGCCATGTTTAAGCATTTTATGTCAAATATGTGCCAATTAATTATTTAATTTAGACTCTTTTTAATCGCAACGTAGGCAGAGCTACAGAATTACATATAACTCCAACTATGTTATACGGCTCTGTCTCTTTCTCTCATCGTAAACTGAACGGCATAATCCTTCAGTAGTTAATTGAACTAAAGGTTAAAAAGCGTGTCACATTTTCTATTCAATTTTTAATTTTAACCAATAGTTTAGAGTTTAGTTTACTACTCGTACTGATAAAAAACTCGGCCTTTATAGGAACGACTTAATCGTCATTAACTGACTCTGAGTGCCACCGTAAGAATTATGTCATATGATAAATAAAAAAAATATATCGAATGAAACCGCGTCCTCCTTTAGTAGCTGATAGAAGCTCGGCGCGGGCGGACTCCAGTATCCACTCGCAGGAATAAAAGCGCAAGAACTAACTGCATTGTTCAATTAGAGCCCGTCACGTGAGTCCAGGGCTATTAGCGCCCGCATGCGAGAATTATTCCCGGAATTAATAATTCCCTTCAAGGTATTTATTGTTATTTGGGAGTACTAAGCTGTAACTCGAGAAACAAGTCGAACAAAACTCAAGTTTTGGAAACCCATTTAAATTTAAAATCGGTCTCAGTTTTTTTTATGACAGAAGGCCAACGGGCCACAGGCCAGCTGATGGTACTTGTAAGTGGGATCTGAGACCCACAAACATTCGCATTCTCAAAATTACAATCTTAAGACTGTAAACCTAAGACTGCGAATGCGTTACCAACCCTGGGGACAAAGATCAATTGCCAAGAGGCAATTTCACCGGTTTGCTTATCCCTAGACCGGAACACAACAATGCGAACACTGAAGCTTGGCTGTAGGTTTAAGGACAAGATGGCGGCAGCTGTACAAGGTCCTACCACTCCTAATTTCATTCCCTAAAGGGAATCTAATGATGATTTTAATTAAAATTAAAATCATCCTGAGATTTTTAAACTTGGAGTTCAGTGAAAAAAACTTTGTTTGCCATCTACACTACGTATATTAAATTAAAATAGCCCTTAACAACGCGGTTCACGTAGATTAGACAGTAATCTTGCCGCATAAGGACTGAAATGTTAAATTTTAGTAGAACTCTTTAGTTTATTAGCTGAGTTATCATCAGTGAAAGCTATACCTACACTACTTCGGCTTTTTGAAATGAAGTCGTCAACCATGGAAACTCTCATTGTTGTTAGAACAGTTTCCGCTCCGCGTGCGCACCCTCCATCGCCGGGGCTGCTCCGTCACCGCCATTGGATAAATAATTCCAGTCGCGCGATCCACTTGAAGTACAACTAAATTACGTTTGTCGCGGCTGTCTGCCCGATGCGCTGCCCGCTGATGCGCTTTTTATTAACACGCCACGCTAGGATAACTGGCTGTCGGCGATACGACGCGAAGCTAATTTAACTTTTTATTGCAACTAAATCCGGGAACAAGGCGAATCGAAAACAAACTATTTTTATTTAAGGTCTCAATAATGCAGTAAATGTATTGCTTAATGTACGAGTACTTGACAGGATTCGTAATGCTTCCTTGTCTTGCACTCGAGTAATTTGCAGTTTTCAGTTTGCAGAGCATTTAAACAACATTTAAAAAATGATATATTGATTTTACACAAAATTATACTCTGGAGAAAATGACCGAAAAACGTTTTTCTTTGTGTTTATAAACATAAAATCCTCAGATTTTCAATACTTTTAGAGATATTACGACTTAAGTGGGTGGGACCCGTTTTGATGATATTTATTTTACCCGTTTATATGACTGATAATGGTTTTGTAAGACACTGGTTCTAGCTTTTTTTCAGCAGTAACGATCCAACTATACGTATCCAAGTGGAATGGATATTTTTTGCTACTTTTCATCCCGAAAAAATGAACGGTTCCCGTGGGATGACAAAAATACGAATTCTACGCGGACGAAGTCGCTGGAAGAAGCTAGTACATTATAAACGTGGAGGTATCTGTGTGTTACGCTTACACGGCTAAACCGATTTCCATACAATTTACTTAGGATATTTTTACGACTTCTACACTGCCAGAGTCGCGGGCAACAACTAGTTTCCCAAAGCATGTCGTGTGCTATCTCCTCAAGGATTTGTGATTTGTGTTAGAAATATAAAATGAGAAAATTGAGTACAATGAAAGCTTATATTGTTCGGAGACTTTGCTAAAACATAACCTTTACCCAAGATTACCGAGCGGCTGTTTGCCTCAAGAGGCAATTAACAAAACACATACCCGTACAAGAAGTTAGTACCCTTCCAGCGTATGTGCTCGTATAGGTAAATAAACTGATATTGCAGGGAAGGAATTTCAATAAAGTCGAGATGATTTTAGTCATTTGTCTCACTGCGGGCGCGGTCACAGGAGATATATGTTACTAAACCCGATTACCTTCTTGGGCTTCCCTTGTGTTCAAAGCGAACGTACTGGAGCGGAATGCTTCACGGCGGAGGTAGGAGCAAGTATTCATGTTTAATTTCGCCCCGTAAGAGGACCCGTAAAACCTTTTATCTGGACCCGAATTCCTCAAGAAGAATTATTTCTCCCCGCATGCATCTTCGGGGTTATAAAAATGAGTTTCTCGTACATTGTTCTTGAGCTAATAAGAATTTAATCTCAAGACGATGTTCTTGTACGTATTCATGTGGTATATTTTACTCAAACCCGAGTCGAATTTGTACTGCTACTTTATAACTTTCGTAAATGAGATAAAGGTAAATTATTTATAACACAATAAGTCTCTTCCTCAGCTGGAAAACATAGGATTAGAAACTTACTAATAGGGAAAAATAACGCATTAATCAAATAAAGGCATGGTTGTCTAGATGACAACATGTTTGTCTGGAAGAGATCGCTATTTAGCGGTAAGGTAAGACCGCCTGTTGTATAACGATAAATTAAATGTTATCTACTGTTCCGTGTTTTGTATTTTTGGTGTACAATAAAAAATATTTGTATTGTAGTGCATTTTCTAACGAGTAAATTTTTATTGATTTATTAACAACAACAAAATCCATCACAAAGTTTTCGTATAAAGTTCTTATTCGGGTTAGGTGGTTTGGTTTAGTTTAAGAATATTGGGCGGGGATGTCGTCCTTGCTCCAGTCGATATTGACAGCCTTGCCGGTGCGCGCGCTCTCCTCGGCGGCCGTGGCGATTTTGCTGACTGCCAGCGTCTGCCAGCTGGTCACGTCCATCGGCACACCGTCTGTGGAAACAAGAAAAACAGTCAGAAAACCGAAACCATATCTAAATACGTTGATGATGTCGCTTTTGAAATTAACTGATCCATAAAGCATCATTTTTTTACACAATAAATAGGAAAATACAACTAAACTCAAAAGAATCGAGGTTCACCCCAGCTAGTGAAGCCAGGTAGATTTTGGACGTGTAAAAGTGCCCGTGCCCGTTTTTTAGCAGCTTTATAATAATATACATTTTCAGGTACTAACAAGGTGTTAGGAACGTTTTCTGTGTCTGTATAATTTGTCAGTCTAAGACTCTAAGCGGTAGGTAGGGGCAACTAAGAATTCATATCACCTAAGCTTCCGCGATAGATCAAAACACATTTTTATCTACAAACTTTTTGTTATGTTTTGGTGTAATATTTTTGTTTTACTTACCTTACCTCTAAATATAAAACCGGGACTTTAATACTTGTATAATTGGGATATCGATATAAATATCGATCGATAATTAAGTATCAATACAGGTAGGTATCGATAAATAATTTTCGGTACATTAGTATCTATATTTTGACTCATTTGATTGGTACCGGTACTGATACTAAAATAACGATATTATAGCGATCACCGTCCCCCCAATCATTCCCCCTCCGAATCCTGCATCATATGTCATAACACATAACACTTCTCGTGTAAACAAGCAAGTTGGACTTACATTGCACAACATCCAAGAAGTGCTCGAGCTCCTTCTTGTAGGCGAGCTTGTAGCGGGACGGGAACGAGTAGAAGATGGGAGTCTGCTTGACGCCCTCGTGGCCGATCAGGGTTTCCACCGAGTGCGTCGGCCGCTCGTTTTCAACCTTGATCATACCTGGAAAGTTACACCAAAACTTTAAATTCATTCAAACATTCACGCTAAAAACAAATTAATGAGAACTAAAGAGAAATTAAAGAGTTGGACTCGCGCATCGAGGTTTCCGTACACATGTAGGTACATGTGTACATGTAGGTAGGTACACATGTAGTTTGGTATTTGTATTCCGATTAAAATTAGATTTCGAATGAAATCAGTGCGAAACTGCGAACCCAACTCACACTTGACTACCATTTTCTAGCATTTGTTGTTTTTCTTCAGGGTTGGTACCAATAACGTAATTAAAAGTGGTTCGAGAAATTGTGCTTGTTTGCATTCTTGTCACATAAGCAAACTGCATTGAATTTACAACAAGGATTTAACAAAATCCTAGGGAAGGTTGCGGAGCCGCAATGATGGCTTTATATGGCGCAAAACATAGATTTGGAAATCCTTCCCGACTTGACCGGAAGTGGCCGTCTGATATGTGCCAGGGCGTCTATTCCACTGGGTAAACCATAATCGCATTGTCAACGTCTTTATATCTCTTATATACTTGACACTCTCGATACTAATGGTAACCAAATTAAAAACAATACCACAACACGTCAAAGGCGACATGGTCTTCAGTCAGTAGAATAGGCTCTGATATCAATATATTGGACTTAATAGAGATTGAATCGAAGAGCTTCTTACCCTTGTTTCCGAAAACTTCGAGCCTCTGATCATATCCGTAGGCGCAGTAGCGGCTGTTGTCTCCTATCGCGACAGCGCCGGAGGGGAAGGACAGCAGGAAGGCGATGGTGTCGAAGTCGTCGATGGCCTTGACTTCGGGGATGAGCGCGGTGGCGTGCGCCTCCACACGGATGGGCAGCTCGCCCAGGACCCAGCACGACATGTCGAAATCGTGCACCAAGCAGTCGTGGAACACGCCACCTGTGACAATAATACTATCAATGTGGTAAAGGCTAAAGACACGAAAAACCTTCACTGATAAACAGCACGGAATTCAGTTAGGTAATCCTTCTTATTAATTACTAGTCAAACTGAAAACTTTTACACTTCTGATTCTTATTCTTGTAATTGTATATAGGTATGTATACTTTTTATTGTACAAGAATAACAAAAATAAATACAGACAGGAAATATTTAAAAAAAAGTTTCGTAATGTCACCAGTGATCAGCCAGAGACCAGTAGTCGACCTTATATGAGTACGAAGAGTGGAAAATATATCTTTCTTACTCTTCCCACTCATACAAGTGTTTTAGTCCGCTTACATACAATCGTGTACGCGACTAAAACATCATAAATCAGTTATTATATTACAGTTCAACTACTTTAATTATTATTGCCTTCTGTGTTCTGATTAATTATAGGTAACACTTTAAACCAGATAGAGATGAGTATTTATAGCAAAATGCTACATATTCAACTCATCAGTCTTAACAAGACAATACTACTTTGTCTCTACATGTTATTGTATTGTTTTTGACTCGGCTCTCCATAAATCAGGTAAATAAGAGCTATCATAAACGTTGATAATACGATAACATGTTAAGAGTACCTAATTAGGTTTAGCTCGCGTAGAATAGAGCCCCCGCCTGGTTGGCATACAATACTGAGGCCTGGTAACGCATCGTAAAGGTATTACGATATCGATATAGATAAATAAAATATATGAGTAGTAATCATTGCTATCGTCAACGTATTAGTACTACTAACTAATATATCTCTTGAAAACTGAACAGCAGTGGATAATTACCTGAAGTCCTCAGGTACTCGATTGAGGGCAGCGGGGAGTCTCTGGCCGTCACTTTGAGGATCTGGATGTGGCCAACTTCTCCTTTCCTGACTCTTTCCCTCAAGCTCCTGTAGGCCGGGTCGAAACGACGGTTGAAGGCGGCGAACAGAGTGCGACCCTTGGCCTTGGCGGCTTCATAGCACTTCTTGGTGTCTTCGATGTTCTCGGCGATGGGCTTTTCACAGAAGACGTCTTTGTTGTTGGTTATACAATTAACGACGAAGTTGTGGTGAGTGTACGTGGGGGAGCCGATGAAGACAACGTTGACGCTGTAAGTGACACATCATAACTTATAAACTCTGAATCATAAATGCCAATTTAGATAGCAGTGACGATCGAGTACTTGTACATAATGCATTGGTCTTACGCTTTATCTTTGTATACACGGTCGGCGTCCTTGGAGGTGATGAAGGTGGTGGCATCGGAGAGCTTCCAGTAGGCCTTGAGCTCAGCGAACCTCTCGGGCCTGTCATCGATGATGTACTTGAGGATCACGCGGGGGTTCCCGATGATGCTGGACAGGTGGATGGAGCCAGCGCGGCCCAGCCCAAAGATGGCGGCGGTAACTGGACCAATCTTTGACTTCTCGTCCAGTTGCGCGGTTACATTTTGCACATACCTGCAAGTGTAAATTATATTTTACTGATTATTATTCTTACTGAATACTTGTCAAGGTGTAGTGCATAATTCCTTTCCTTCGTATTTTCACGGAAACGTACGAACGTGTCATGCTACTTCAGTCATCCTCAGTACTTTTTGTACTGTGACCGACTGAAACAGCAAGACGCGTTGGTACGTTTCCGTGAAAATACGAAGGAAAACAATTATGCACTACATCTGTATATGTATGCCAACGTTACCAATTCCATATTGTACTAAAAACGTAACAATGTAGATACAATATTTTGATTAAAGAAACAAATGTAAATATTGGTTAATAATGTCACGGTTACTCTTTTAACGACGACAGCTTACTTGATTGAGCAAGTAACTTACTCGGTGTGCAAGTAGTCCTCAGCCGGGTAAGTGTTCGGAAAAGTGTAAGGGGAAGGTCCTGCGAACTTTTTGGTGGCCATTTTGAACTAGGTAACTGAAACAAAACAACAATAAACACTAAGTAGGTTTAAATTTATTGCTACAGTAGCGATTTAAACTACTTTTGAGAGCTAAGGACAAACTGCCCTGATATGTCTTTTGTACGTAATATTTTTTTGTCTTTCATCTTGAATTGGGATACACCTATTTTTGGCAATGTAAGAAAAAATAAAAATCATTTCGAGAAGTAGGCTTTCTCAAATCGATCCCTGTAGTTAGATTAAAAAAATATGTTACAATTAATTAATTAAATTAAATTAAGAAATGAATTTCATTTGACTCCCTTAATGCGGTTCGAATTGCGTTATATCACCCTGTTTTGTGGCTTTACATAACACATAAAAAATCTCTGCAATATTTTATTTTATTTTATTTTATAAGTACAATTATGATATCTAGCGTCAGCTTCGTCAGCGTCAATTTTAATATTTTAATGAGACCATTTCTCTTTTGAGTTACGGGTGATGAATGTTTATATTATTATTTTCAGGGGACAATGTCACACCAATTGAAATAATCCCAAACTAAGCTCTAGGCTTGTACTATGGGCACCGACTATATAAATACTTATATAGAGAAATATATAATTAAATACTTGGAAAACATACATGACTCAGGAACAAATATTCGCGCTGATAACACAAATATCTGACCTTACCGGGATATCAACCCAGGACCGCTAGCTTCGTAGGCAGGGGGACTACTAACTAGGCCAACGCGTCGTCATTCTTCGAATTTGTGTGGTGAGGTTTTCCAAGTAGTCCAAAACGACGGCATCAACATTTATTATAGAAACTCATGATTGGAAGTATGGATTCCGCCTTTTCAACAAAGAAACAATAAATATATCGTATTGCGATTTTTCGTTTACATTATGTTTTGATGACGGTCGTCTATTATGAGTATTATGACTTCGAAAACAGATAATACATAATAAAAAAATCATCTTTCTAACTAACTCCGCCATTTTGTATAGTAAGTAGTTAAGGTTACTATAATTTAATAAAATATTTTTCACTTCTCATGCTTTTAAAATGTTACTTTAGTCTCTGCACATCGGGACTAAAGCTCCTTATTAATCTCTAGGGATTAAAGTTTTTTTTTTATTTACTTTGGAAACCCCTAAACAACCAATCACGTTGTTTGTGAATGGAGGATTATCGCCATTTTCAGTGATCCAACAACAACCTCAAAATGACTACTGTGCATAAAAAAACGGTTTGATCTCGTGAAACACGATTAATGGTTATGAATATGAATATATTTAATTATATTAAGATTTTTTTTAATAATAAATTACCTACAACACTAAAACTTGTTGATAATTCTGTAACCACATTTTGCACAATTAGGCTAAGATGTTTACCAGCGTATTAGTGGCAGGTCGCAAGCCCATCGCCTAACAGTACTACACAAGCCGTACCCGTTGTTCCCTTAGGCGCCTCTTACAACATCCACGAGAAGACATGGAGTGCCACTAATCTAACCCAGCAACCGCACGGGGTAAACTAACGTTTTAATTAAGTAAAGTAAAGCTTATAATAACAAAAAGCAGGCTTAAAAAAACCCGACTTTTGCTAACTTAAAATCATTATAAATTCTAAATGATAATTCAAAATGAAACATGATGAAAGAAACCTAAAGATGATTTTTAAATAACTAATCTGTGATACCCAACTTGTCACGTCCATTTATAGGAAAAAAACTCACTAAGCGAGTTACAAATAACTTAGTGAGTTTTGCCTCTCAATAGATAGTCGGAGGCTTTTAGATTTGAACCTTGAAAGAAATCTAAACAGCGGTTTATTTTCCTTGACCATGTATTTGAACTCTTCAAATGAGTAATAACAAAAAATAAAACTTTCCATGACTGGAACAACGTAAAAAAAAACGCATTGTTGTGAATAAATTTAAGGCAAAATAATTAACAGGATAAGTTTGGTAACTACCTATAAAGAATTGGTAGAACCTATATATACTTATTCGCAGTTTTTTTTTTGTTGGATTGCAGTTCAAGATAAATATTAAAAGCGATTTTTTTTAACATGAAATAATTAAAAAAAAAAAAAACGCTATAAAACAAAATTAAACAAATTGGAATAACGCAAATTATTAATAATGGTTTTTTAAATACTGGTTTAGGCAAAAATGCAACAAAGGTGAATTTAGTTTAACTTTCATTTTAAAGTAGGCAGCCTACTTATATACAAGAAAATTAAACACATTAATGCAAATCGTAAAAAAAACTGGACAAGTGCTATCTGAACGGGTAAAAATACGACAGAGCATAATTCATGGTGCTGGTTTCTGTGGTAATAAATGCTTTAGTTAAGGATGGACTGGACCCAATCCAGTTGGGAACGACGTGAATGGACTCATAACTTATTGCAAAGACTCACCTTGAAGAGCCGCGTGGTCAGTCGCCTTCTCCCGCCGAAGTGAGGATCCCAGCGCGGCGGGCGCTATAAGTAGCTAGTCGGCCGTGATACTGATCAGTTGATAGCAGAGGTCGGATATCATGCTACTGCGGCCTCTCTTATCCGCACCATAAACATATTTTTTTCATGTTAATCTAGTGATACCTATGGATAGTTATGCAACCGGCTATATTAAGAAGTTATCTATAAGTACTATGAGACTACCAGAACGCTGACTTAGGTAGTGGACCTCCTGCGAGCGGCGAAGCAATGCATGTATGTAGGTATGTATCAGCGTTAAGAAATTATTAGTACCTTCAACCGACAATGACTTATTTTTGAAGTCTTCCGTTGCCTAAAAGTTAACTAGATAAGCATGTGTATTGTTTAACGGCAGCGCTATCGGTAATTTACGCTTGTTTATTTGAAGTTAATTTGGTCCATGGGGTTTATCAAGGGTAATTAATTTGGTCGCTGATTCCAACTTTATTCTATTTTTTATATGTAGTAAACAAACGTGTTGAACAATTCGTTTTATTCAAATTCACGATACATAATAAAATGTTTTAAATAAACCGCATATCACTGGTGTAGGTACAAGCCGGGTGCGTCTCACGAGATTTAACTACAAAACCAATATTTTCATGTTAATAACGTTTACAAGTTATAATAAACGTAAGATATAATAACAAATTCATCAATTTAAATAATATTAATTGTATATAATGATTTTATGTATAACACTCTATTGTACTGTACTTGCACTGTATTGTCTAATTTCAGTTCGTATAACATACATGATATATAGCGATCATAATACATATTATCTTTTAGTATAAGGATTATAAGATCTAATATCGTATGCTTTACTCAATAAGCACTGAACGGATCGGCTACCAGAAAAGGGAAAATTGGTAAGGTATCCTAAGATTGAACAATACCTTACAGCGCCTAGGCCTTCGAAGTTATTTTTTTAATCTGTTTATATTACACGTGCATTATGTTTTTTGACGTTACATTTATTTATTTATATATGTTGTATATCATATACGTAATATACATTATACGCTTTAATAGTTATATTGATTGGTATTATACAGGGTGTACAATCCAAATGGGTCAGTATGGAGAAGTCGGAAACTATGAGAGATAGCGAGATCTGTTCTTAGGAACCATGACGTCGATTTTAGATTTAATAATAATTACATTCAAACTTTTTTATTAACTCTCATTTATAACCGGGAATCGAACCTGGTCAAAATCAATGTGTATAAATTCTGCAAGTCGCAATAAGCACAACACTAATGGAATCTTGTTTAAATAATTGAAAGAAAAACCCACCAATAAAATAATTATTTTATTTCAGTAAATGTTCAAAATGGTAGCCATTCTGTTGAATGCAATAATTAATTATTTTGGGTAACGATCGCAAGATTGCATTTCGTATTTTTATGGGGTGAACATGTGTTAAAATGTTTTCTAAGGCTGTAGTTAAATCTTCTACAGTGTCGTAATCGTAATTGATAATTGATGATCGATTCATATTATTCACGACTTTTTGCAAATTAATAAAACTGTGGGTATTTTAGTCTAATTTACTGTCAGTTGTGTTTACACAAGATTTCATAGCCAAATTTGGTCCTTTTTACTTAACGCGTTTACAAAAATATTGACCAGGTTCGATTCCCGGTTATGTATGAGAGTTAATAAAAAAGTTTGAATGTAATTATTATTAAATCTAAAATCGACGTCATGGTCCCTAAGAACAGATCTCGCTATCTCTCATAGTTTCAGACTTCACCATACTGACCCATTTGGATTGTACACCCGGTATATTAATAACGTTATACTTTATTGAAATAGTTATTTGGAAATGATATCTTTCGTTCATTATTTTCAGTGAACGTTGTACTAAACCGGTTTATACAAAGCATCCCATAAGTAAAGTGTTTCCAATTAAATATCTTGAACTTTACACCTAGATCACCATAGTAGGCACTTAAGATTACAAATACGTCAAATGTTCATTGAATGCAAAACGGACACATTACAAAAACAGAGAAAAATATTTATGTATGTGTCCGTTTTGTATTCAATAAGCGCAAAAAAAGCAGGCAATATGTTGTTTTATTTTAGTCACATCTCATAACATCATTCAACTACAAAGACTACAAACTTCACTACAAAGACAAAATGTATAAGTATCTGTGCGATGTAATCTACCTATAGCATATCATAATACCTAAAGCAGGAGCCTTATTCTGCATTGTCTTAACCTCTATTGATAATATCGTTATCTTATTACATTATGTAAGACGTAAGAATATGACAAATATTATTATTATACATGTACAAAATGACTAATTTCCGTGATGCAATGGTAAATTTACCGTTTCTTAATTTTAGTCCTTGAACAGTTTTTTAATTTTTAATATTTAATTATAGTGTGTAATATGGAAATGATTTTATTTCTGAAATAAAAAATAATTTGAATTTTGAATTTGAATTTAAACCGCCCATACACTCTCATATGTACTTTTTCACTTCTCATGCTCTTAAAATGCTACTTAAATCTCTGCGAATCGGGACTAAAGCTCCTTATTAATCTCTAGGGATTAAAGTATTTTTTTTTTAATTTACTTTGGAAACCCCTAAACAACCAATCACGGTGTTTGTGAACGGAGGATTATCGCCATTTTCAGTGATTGTGTATGGACCATATTTTTGGGTGTCGTAATAACCTCAAAATGACAACTGTGCAAATATATTAAAAAAAAGGATATAATTTCGTGAAACACGATTAATTATTACGAATATGAATCTATTTAATCATATCAAGGCCGAACTCTTTTATTATGCGTAATTACTTTTAAAATGGTTTCCAAGTTTGAATCTGTTGGCCAAATATGCAAGCATTTAAAACATCACTACAAAAAAAATGCGGAACTTTTTTTTCCTATTTGTATTTTGAATAGATGTTCATAACTTGTATTGAGCGTACGTTGTTAAGATACCTAATTGTTAGTATTAATTGTTAGAAACTTTTTTATAATAAATGTTGTAATTTTGTTTAGGACGTTGTTTTTTTCCTCGCATTCAAAGTGAAAAGAAGAGTGTTTAACGCGAGACTAAACAACCATAATGACACTCGAACTACAGCCACCCTCGCTCGCAAGCTCGCTCGCGTGGCTAAACATCTCGTGTCATTATGGCTTGTTTTAGTCCCTTGTTGAACAATCTACTATATCTTATTACATTATGTAAGACGTAAGAATATGACTAATATTATTATTATACATGTACAAAATGACTAATTTCCGTGATGCAATGGTAAATTTACCGTTTCTTAATTTTAGTCCTTGAACAGTTTTATAAACCGCCCATACACGCTCATATGTACTTTTATTGAATGGGTAGAAAATCAAGTACTTATCCTTTCAATCCTATTATCCCAGAATTGGTAGCTATTCATTTTTATTACCCTTTTTGTCACGGTCTAGTATAACAAACAATGTAGTCAAGACGATTAATATACTTCTAACTGTCGGAATGATTTGAAGTTTTGCATACATAAGTATGCAATTCCTATGACAATATAATAATAAGGTACCTACTGTCAAGTTGATATGATGACGGAGACGGAAGGTGGCCATATAGGAACTCTTCGATGGCGTATAGTATATCCGTAAAGATTGGGCACACCGATTGAAGGGATGGGACAGCTAACGCCCTCACTTGAGATGCATATAAGTAAATTGTTTTATCGAAATGTTTGAAAAACAAGTCTAAAAGCAAGCTTTAAAAAAACCCAACTGCTGTTTGGATAATGTCGTCGAAGTAATGTTATGTACTTATCACATAATTATATGTATATTATTTCGCGATTTTCACATTTAAATAATTTTAATATAGCCAATGAAACACTAGTCGTTAAGACTAACCTAACCACGTATAATTAATCAAAATCGGTTTAGCCGTTTAGTAGTTACCAGGGGACATACAGTCGGACAGATATACAGTTCCTATAATTACACTTAGTTATATTAAATCTCAGCCGTTAAATACATTCGTAAGTTATTAGTTATTTGCCAGGGGATAGCGACGTAAGCAACCACGGCATATGTTCTAACCATGGCGGGGTAGTTTTCAAAAACAAACATAAAAGTTTTTCATGTTTTGTTTTGTTCGTGTCGTTAAGACTTGTGAGGTAAATAAAGCTGTTAATCGGAAACAAGATTTTTTTGTTGAGAACAATCGTAATCCTGGAGGTGCGTGCCGCGAGGAGGAATTAGGAACTTAGATTGGGGGCTGGAGTTTATCCTGGCGGCTCCACCAACAAAACGAACTCTTGCAGCCCGCGCCCAAACCGTACCTACCCGCATGTACCACAAATAAGTAATTGTTGAATACTTTACTGCCTTATATCATAATGTACTTTAAACTAAACAAATAACAACAACTACGGTTTAGTCAAAGACAAAAGGTCAGGTTTCTAAATCACACGCACAATAAAACCCACGAGGAGGAACTCGTAGGCAAAATCTAGTTTCTCAATATATTCATAAATATTAAGATGGGTTGCCTTTATTACTGTAATTGGTGGCAAAAGATAAAAAACATAAAGTTTTTTTACTGACATAATCTTATGTGAGTTATCGCAAACTTTATCGCACCATACAACACAGCTATATGTATCTGAACAATAAAACACCATTCAAGGGTAACGTAGCATGTAGATATTTTATTTACAATGGCCAAGTCCAATCAATATTAGCGATGAAATAATGCTTTTAGACAAGTTGCTAAATCTTTTTGAAATCTTAACGATTACGGGTTTTGTTAGTAAAATAATTAGTTACCTACGCTTTATTGTCTCTCTGGGGTCGGTCCCTCATATCGGAGGACCGTGGTCAGCATCACGGTTGCATCTGGAGCGGATGATCTGCCTCCGCCGGTTTCGGTCCAGCGCGTCTCTTACAACCGTGTAGAATTTGGAGGATGACAAAACGCTTTATTATAGAAAAGCATTATTGCAGGAATGATAGCGCTGCGTATTACTTTAAATAATTTAACTTTTAACACACACTCAAGTTACTTAACTCGACTTAAGAAGTTAGCCCGATGGATATAGTTAGAATTGCTTCTAGGTACTTTTTTGGGTTAGCGGGAATCCCAATTTCGTAAAGTCAATTTCGGCTATAAAACACTGACCTTTACCTGTTCTTAATAGTTAAATGTTTTGATGCTTTTGTTTATCAGTCTGTAAGTACCTTTGAGTCAGCAAAAGCATCAAACTGTAGCTACCGAACAGGTTTTTAAATCACACGCACAATAAAACCCACGAGGAGGAGCTCGTAGGCAAATCTAGTTTCTCAATATATTCATAAATATTAAGATGGCCTGCCTTTATTATACTGTAATTGGTGGCAAAAGATAATAAAAAACATAAACGTGTTTTTTTACTGACATAATCTTATGTGAGTTATCGCAAACTTTATCGCACCATACAACACAGCTATATGTATCTGAACAATAAAACACCATTCAAGGGTAACGTAGCATGTAGATATTTTATTAAATACGCATTACTAAAAGTTGTACATTTGTTGGATAAAACCTCGGTTTATTAATATAGTATTTATTAATTCGGGATAGACTATTATTTATTAGTGTGCTAAATTTAATGAAAATCCCTTCGCTCGTTTTTTTGTGATTGAAGTACAATCATGGAAACATCCTTATAATTATATTATGAACTAGCTTCGCTTCGGTATTGCAGATTTTTACAAATATTTATATCGTATTCGTATCTGTTTGGTTGTCCACTGGTTCCTCTAACTGCAGGAACAAAGGTGGACGGGTCTTGAGGTCTTGTAGAGGAAGGCGGCCAGGTCTCTTCAATAAGTCGTGATTTCCAAGCAAACAAATACTGTTTTCATCACACTTGCTCGTAAATGGTGTTATTCCATGCCTGTATACAGAAGGACAATGGCCTAAATTGTTCCCGCGGGAATTATGACGAGTTTGTCATCCCTAGGGAGTAATGACTTTCTTTTTAAAATTTGCAACTCTTTCGTACATCATTTCTGACTAAGGAGGTTTAATTTTCAGCCAAAAATTAAATCGGTTTCTAATTTCATCTTTAAAAATGAGCTATAGACTAACTTAGGTACATTACACAAAACCTATACGCTTCATTAAACTTCATTATTTTTATACCTATTTCAAGTTTATATCAACATTTATCATTAATTTTAGTAATTATACATTTTTATCAAATTGGCTAAATCTGGCTCGAATCCAGGTCGAAACTAAACGCAGTTATTATCTGTGGTAGAGGTCACAAAAAAAATATCGTTTCTATTTACGTTCCCGTTCGTCAAAAGTTATTTCTTTATATTTTGCAGAGTTAAAGTGTTTTTCCTCGCAAATGTGATGAAAACCATTGTGTGTATCACAGGCAGTAAGGGGATTACTAACTCGAGTCATTAAAAGCCCTCCGCCTTCGGCGTCGGGCTTCTAACACTCTCGTTAGTAATTCCCTTCATACTACCCTTGATGCACAATGTACTATTAATCGTTACGATTCGTAACTCTATGCTAACAATTATAATTTAGTACGAATGTCAAATAATTATGAAACAATCAAATTCAATTTGAGGACGACAAATAAGGCGTGTACGTCGTATGAGATGAGTAATAGCGCTTGCTTTTAAAAACGGTTAACGACATTAACCGTCAAAAGGAAACGTCACATACGGCGTTCGGTGCGCCCCCGTGCGGTGATCTTCTTCACATGTGACAGTTGACGCCGCGACGCGTAGAGATGGCGTTTCACGTCGCGTGCTTGTTAGGCGTGAACAATATAAATAAAGATGATTTTTAATATTGAAATAACTGTTTTGCTGGTGGTAGGACCTTGTGCAGGGACCATCCGAATCGCTAACACCATCTTATCCATTAAACTACCGCCAAACAGCAGTGTTCGCATTGTTGTGTTCCGGTTTGGGGTTAAGACTGCCGGTGAAATTACTAGCATACAGGCATTCTATCTTAGTCCTCAGGGTTGGTAACGCATTTGCAGTCTTATGCTAATGTCTATGGGTCACAGTTTCCACTTACCATCAGGTGGCCTGTGTGCCCGTTTGCCTACTATATGCCATAAAAAAAACCCTGAAATTCATGGAAATTCGTTGAGCCGTTTTGAAGCTTATTCGGGAACTTTCTAGCAGACGCAAAAACAAAAAGCAGGGTTATTTTTAATTAGGCATCGTCTACTTACAGTGCAATTGACACTTACATTTTGGCTTTTATTTTGAAATTACAGACTGACACTTCGATGTTCTTTAATATTATATAGATATAATGAAATTAAATTTTGCTAGGGTATATCACTGTGATACTATGTTAATTACCGATTGATTATTCGATCAACTGGTACAGCATGTCCTTGGGCGACAAGCCCGTCATTTGTACTTACTTGTTTTTGTGTCATAAACATTAAATAAATATATAGCCGGTATCTGTGGTAGCACTGACAGCTTCGAGACGTCAAATTTGTATCCTCCGAGTTTTCTTATTAAGAAATATTTTAAACTGAAGTAATTTATGTTTATATCCTTATAATTAACGTTACTTTAGTCAATATATTACTATCAAATACTGTGAAGCCCAGAAAACTTCAAGAAAACTAAAAACAGGCCGCTCGCATCAGCGCCCGTCAACCGTCAACGGACATTTTCAAATTCATTAAGAAAACCTGGGGAGTATATCTTTTAATTCTCTTTACACTGTTTTTAAACACTGTGTTTTAAATTCATACTTTTCACTGCTCATTGCTGAAGCCGTGAGCTACGTCAATTACAAAACATTGGCACCGTGCGATCTCTCTTTACTTGACATACAGTGGAAGTGGAGCTGAGACAAGTCACATTTGCCGCAGACACTGCCCTACACGATACACTGTTCACCAACATCCATTCACAAATATCCTTGCATAAAATAACCTGCTTATAAGTCTCCCCCACCACTTACTAGTTTAATATCTTTCAGTGTGATTGTGGAGTAACTGTGAAACCATGGCCGCATCGAACATCAAATCGCGCAAAGCCACTACACGCCAGCTTGAGATACAACTAAAGGCTACCTTGAAAGAGCTGCAAGCTGCTAATACCTTAAATGACCAGCTACTAAGGGAAAGGGAAGATTGCGAGGAAGAGCAAAAGAAAATGTTAGCTAAAAACACAGTGTTAAGGAACGACCTGGTAGAGTATGACTATAAACTAATAGATGCACAAGATAGGGTGGAGCAGTTGCAGACCCTTGTAGATAACTTTAACCAATGCGCTTCTACCCATGAAGTGGCATTGACCCGTATAATTAACCTCGAAGAAGAACTCGGTGCTGCTAATGAAGAGTTAAATTACCTCCGGAGAGAACGTGAATGTTATGACAGTTCAATCACACAAAATTTGTATCAGGAGATGGTTGGTGATAAGGACAATAAGGACAGTAACATTAAGAACTTAATATTTTTTAATAGCAACAATAAGTTGAAAAAATATGTTAACATAAACAAATACATAAGGCGTACTCAGAAACTAATAAAAAGTCAAAGGTGTATCAAAAACTATTCTAAAATGAAATTAGAGTTATCAGTTATGAAAAATAGGGTACTAATGTGCAATAAGAAATTAGACTCAGATATGACTGAACATGATTTAAATGTTCACAAATTAAATGCTGAAATAAATAGATTAAGTAATAACCTTGGGGACATCTCATTAAAATACTCAACGGCTCAAAGCGAAATCAAGGAGCACATGATGGCATTCACACAATTGCTGGAAAATAGTAGATATAATGAGGAGCGTTTTAATTCATTAATCAACAATGACCTTGGTATTTGTAATTGTTCAGAAACTGTACCAACAGCTGCAGTTCAGCCAGCTCAGCCAGATGTGGCCCTTGATACTTCTGAGCTATGTGCCCCAAAAATAATTTTAGATGACTCCCCTAGACAAATTAGAAATAATAAAACTATAATTTATTCGGATCAGATAGGGTCTGGAATGGGTTCGATGCTAAAAAATAAATTGACACAAAATGTCACAAATTATTGCTATCATAATGCAAGTCTCGTGCAATTATGTGATTTAATATCAAAGGGAAGTTATGACAGTTCTACTACTCTAGTGATTATAGTAGGTAACAGTCTTGGTATAGATAAGGCTAGTGTGGCTAGATTAATGTCAACATTAAACCTTATTGAAGTGGCCGGGATAGGTAAAATTATACTTTGTGCATTACCATATTCACAAAATATGCCATATAATTATAATAATAAAATAGCACAGTTAAATTCTTTGATGTATAATGCTATTTGTTGCAATAAAAAATATCATTTCTTTGACATAAATAAATTCATTAAGCGCCTCACGCTAACTTCTAACAAAATTAGTTTGCCAAAGAAATATATTGTGACTTTAGTAGAACTTTTGGCCTTTAATATAGAACCAAATAAATACAATAGTAGCACAAATGCCATTCCTAATCATTTAAACTAAAGTATAGGACAGCGGAAACACCTTTGAGTATAAATATAATTCACCAAAATATTCAAGGGTTTTCCAGCAAAGAATTAGAAATTGGATTATTTTTAGATTCTGAAAATGTACAAATTATGTGTGTTACTGAACATTGGCTTAGACCAGATCAATTAATTTTTGATTTTATTAATTTTAAATTAGTTAGTTTTTTCGCCAGAAAATCCGCCATTCATGGTGGTTCTTTAATAATAGTTAAAAATAACATAAAATCCAAAGAAAGGAAAGATATTGTCAGGCTATCTATAGAGAGGCTTGTAGAAATCTCTTGCATAGAACTAGTAAATTACATAATCATTTGCGTTTACAGACCACCATCAGCTGATTTCAGCATGTTTGAATCTACAATGGAAAATGTGTTAAAATTAGCATGTAAAACTCAAAAGCATGTTATTGTCTGTGGAGACTTTAATGTTAACTTACTGGAACCGTCAAATAATACTATTAAGATCTTAAGTGTATTTAAATCTTTTAATTTAGATAATTTATTCCTTGAACCTACACGGATAGGTGTTTCAAGTGCTACTTGTTTAGACAATATTTTTTGTAATTGCGAATGGTTGGATAAGGAAATATTTAACTGCTTTAATTCTGACCACAGTGGTCAAAAGGCTTCTTTTTTAAATGATTTTCATCAAGAACCACAGACAATAACATACAGGCCCATAACTAGCAATCGTTTGGATTTATTCAAAAATGAAGTTCAGAGTAACCTTTGTGGGTTATCCTTTTCACATAATGATTCTAATAGTATTTATAATGATTTGTTTGGTGTAATTCTTCATCAATTTAATAATAATTTTAAGATGAAAACTATTTCTGGGTCAAAAACTAAGTTTAGTGAATGGGCTACTGTAGGCATTCATAGAAGTAGAAATAGGCTATATGAACTATATAAAGAGAGGGAGGAGAACAAGAATGCTGACTTCTTAGTTTATGTTAAGAATTACTCTAGGACCTTTAAGCAAGTTTGCTTGACTGCTAAGTCAAATTTTTTAGGTCTTAAGCTCAAAGCTTCTGACAATAAAGTAAAAACTGTGTGGAAAATAATAAATAGAGAAACGGGTAAATCAAAAACTCGCGATAATCAAATCACCATAAACAAGGGTGACAAACAAATCATATCAAACAAAGACGTGGCCTTAGCGTTCGAAGATTATTTCTCCACCATAGCCATTAATACCACGAAATGTCTTCAATCATCTGCGATTGGAGCTCAAAAATTACTTTGTGGTAAGGTTACTAAATGTAATTTAAGTTTTGATTTTAGCCATGTAGACTCATTTTCAGTCGTAAAGGTATTTAAATCACTCAGTTTAAAAAAAACCGAGGATTTATGGGGAACGTCAGTTAAAGTCATCCATCATATCATAGATATAATTGCACCACACTTAGCTTTAATCTACAATAATTGCATTTCAGAGGGGGTCTTTCCAAATCTTATGAAATATAGTAAAGTCATACCACTTTTTAAATCGGGCGAGATGAGTGATTTAACGAATTTCCGTCCCATTTCTATTCTACCTGTTTTAAGTAAAGTTTTTGAAAAGTTAATGTTAAAAGATATGTTAGGTCACTTCAATAGAAATAAACTGCTTAACAGTAATCAGTTCGGCTTCACCAGAGGACGATCCACAACTGACGCAGCATCTGTACTCATTAAATATATATATAATATTTGGGAGAAATCTTGTGATGCAATAGGAATTTTTTGTGACCTTTCCAAAGCTTTCGATTGCGTAGATCATGAGACTCTTATATTAAAATTAGAACATTATGGTCTGTCAATTAATTCTCTAAATCTTATGTCTTCATATCTTAGTGATAGAACACAAACGGTTGTGGTAAACAAAACACAGTCCATGGGAGCAGCTATTAAACTAGGTGTGCCTCAGGGCTCTATATTAGGTCCTTTCTTATTTTTGGTTTATATTAATGACTTACCACGCACGGTAGATAACCTTTGTGATATTGTGCTATTTGCTGATGATACATCATTAATTTTCAAGGTAGAACGAAAATCCGTCGATTACAGTAGGATAAATGCCACGCTAGGTAAAGTACTTAATTGGTTTACTAGTAACAATTTGCTACTCAATGCTAAAAAAACTAAATGTGTTAGGTTCGCTTTGCCTAATGTTAGACCAGTAGAATCCAGTTTATTTCTAAATGATGAGTGTTTGGAAATGGTAGATAAGGCGCTTTTCTTAGGGATAACTATAGATAAAAACTTACAATGGAGTCCCCATATAGCAGTACTAGCAGGCAAATTAAGTTCGGCAGCTTATGCTGTTAGAAAAATCAGGCAACTTACCAATGTTGAGACAGCTCGCTTAGTTTATTATAGTTATTTTCATAGTGTTATGTCGTACGGTATTCTGGTTTGGGGAAAAGCTGCTGACATACAGACTATATTCGTGTTACAAAAAAGAGCCATTCGTTCTATATATAACCTTAACTCCCGTGATTCCTTAAGATTAGTATTTAAAGAAATTTGTATCTTAACAGTAGCGTCACAATTTATTTATGAGAATATAATTTATGTCATTAAAAATCAAGACTCTTTTGTTAAGAATTGTGATATACATAATTTGAATACAAGAAATAAAAATAAAATTGCTATTAAAAAATTTCGTGTCCGTAAGGTTTATAAATCATTTGTAGGTCAATGCATTATTTTCTATAATAAATTACCTGACTCAGTTTTAAAGTTACCATTTCCAGTACTTAAAAGTTACTTGAAAAAGTCGTTGATGTCTAAGGCTTACTATAGGGTCGAGGACTATCTAACAGATAAAAATGCTTGGCCTAAACTTAACTAAACACCTAAATAACTGATTAATAAAATAGGCATAAAAATATGTAAATATTGTATATTGTCTAGGGGACACGGTTTCTGTAGGAGAATGTATCGAAACTTTGTATGTGGTGGTTGTCTTGCACTGTCATAGGAAAGTATATATTTTTTTTTTAAATATATATACATATTTTATATAAATATATTTTTTTTTTTATTACTACTTCTTATTACTCCCTATGAAAATTCTTAGTTTTGACACATTTTCTTGCACAAGCTACGCTTGAATGTTTTTTATTTTTATTTTTATTTTATGTTAAATTCATTGTTTTATATCATGCTAGGTTAAGCTTTATAATTGTATAATATCATAAGTTTTAAAAAACGACTGACTGTTGAGTTTCTTGCGGCGTTTCTTCTCAGCAGTGGTCTCTTGCGAAGCGCTGGTAGATTTTGACGTGTAAAAGTGCCCGTGCGGCCTAATTACTGAATAAACATCTTTTATCTTTTTTTTATCTTTTTATACCAGTAATCCTATTTAAGTAATATTATATGAAAAATGTGGTGGTTTGTCAGGATTTTTAAATGTTTGTCCAAACGATTTAGATAAAAATCATAGGTCCCTCCACTCCCTCCATAAGTCTAGAATGAAAACATAGAATACTTAATATCTTGGAAAATTTGACCGTTTTCGTGGAAATGATTAAAAATGCAATTTGTTCTACGAGACAAACTCGCGGCCAAACCCTAGTTCTAAACAAAATCTTATAGCTGTCGCGTTGATTTAATCCCTGATACTTAGACAGTGCCCGAGTGAATAGCCATAAATGATTTCTACGCGGGCAAAGTCACGGTCATCCGCTAGTATTACGTAAAAAATTCCATCACACATCACTAATCAAAGCGACATAACATTTTAATAATATTTACCCAAGTTATGAACGCGGGAGCTCTCTGATAGTAGAGCCAACTACCATTTGAACTTGAACTTTAACCCTACTTTGCCATGGTGATGGAAACTTCCATTGAATAACATAATGTTCAACTTTCTTAGTATTTTTAATGGATTTTTTTATGCTAATTCTAAATTAAAAAAAGAGTTTGCACTCACGACTTTTTTTATTGTTATGATATTAAGGGATAATCTTGCACTATCTTTTGCTTTCAAACAAAACCAGTAAATTAAATCTAGATATTGGTTTACGTTTGACCTTTTACTAAATAAAAAACCGGTCAAGTGCAAAACGGACTCGCGCACCCGGGGTTCCATGCCGCTGCAAAGTAGGCACCTATTATTACATTCCGATTTGAAATCCATCTGGAATCGACTTAGCGCGCGCCCAACTCACGGTTAACCATTTTTAGTACTTACTCGTAATTGTTATTTTTCTTCAGAGTCAAAAAACAACCACCTATTCTATATTACGGTTCAAGTTCGTTGGGCTCCCTTAAGGTACAGAAACCTAAAAGAAAAATGTGACAATTTGTTGCTACCTTGTTTGGGGTGGGGATACTATTCGGTATTAATTAAAAGTCAAGAAATACGAGTTCAACTTGACGGACCTGCTATGCCATTGGCTCTATTTAAGTATCTATGGCCACCGTTCAGTTCGGATCTAGGAGGCTAAGGCATCAAACAAAGGCACCTCCCGTGAACGATCTGAAATTAAATTTAGTTTACCTTGATTAAACCTACCCTCAGTGGGGTCGAGACCCCAAATCAAAATCCTAAAACCGCCACTGCGACCGTTCGTCTTTACGAGTATTACCAGATAAACTCTGTTAGTTAATTTATCGTACAGGGGCACGTTTTATAAAGCTACAAGTTACAATTTTACAGGTCTAAACTGGCAACACTGTTCAAATGGCTGGTCTTCATTGGTCGAGGTTGTGTCAAATGGAAACTTGTTTTTTTTTTTATGGCACAGAGAAGGCAAACGAGCACACAGGCCACCTGATGGTTAGTGGAAACTGTGACCCATAGACATTCGCATTCACAAGACTGCAAGCCTAAGACTGCAAATGCGTTGCCTACCCTGAGGACTAAGATGGAATGCCTCTATGCTAGTCATTATTTAATTGTAATTTGTAGCTTTGTAAAACAGGCCACAAGAGTGATCACTCCTGTTGCCACGTTACTCCCGAGATCAGGTCTAGATCCGGACCATATAGTTCAAAATTGAGAATATTTTAACTTTTCATTCTGAAACACACAACACACAACTGAAAGATGTAAAATTAAAGATAGTCTCCTACGTAATTTAAAAAAAGTTCGATAATAATTTGTTGGAATTTCATAGAGATTTAAGAGAAATTTATTTAGCGTTTTTAACAACTTACTGATAATAGAATAACTACTGTATCTACATTTACAAGATCAACACTGCTTCAGAATGATCAGGATGATTGGTGCTACGAAGGACTGTCACTCGTCATTGAAGAGTATAGCAAAAGAAAGTAGGGTATTTAGGGGATAGTATTTAGGCAGGGGAACGTATTTAACTTCTAACTTTAAAATAAAAAAAAAAAAAAAAAAAAAAACTTCTAACTTCATTCAAATATGATATGCAGTCATATGGATCAGAATAGGTACATCTGTGAGCACTTAGAAGGTGATTCGGGTTTGTACTTCTCTCTAACTCGCTCTTAATAAGAGCGTATGAGAGACAAGTACAAACCTGGAGCACCTTCTAAGAGCTATCGCACTCTATCTAGTGCTTGGTCAAACTGTACAATGATTTTCGAAAATCGACAAAATGTATAGAATTGACGTAAGCTGATGGCAGACCTACATTTCAACTCGATAGAAAACAGAAACGTTAGTAAGGTTTGCATTTTGGCTCATGGTCATACCTAAGCGTAGAGGTGCCACAGCCGAGCGCGCAAGGTGATCGTGTGCCACCTCCCTGAGAAGGCGCAGAGGGTTTATAGCTGGGTTTTTAGAGGGTATTTCGTCCGCTCTCGGTTGGTGAGTCCCACGATCGTCTCGGGTCCTCCGGGACCTGGATGGTATGCGTAAAAGCATTTCCAAGCTATGAAACAAAAGTAGTGCTTATTAACCTAAACTTTAATCCCCATCTCACTCACGCATTATTGGACGTGCGTTAAGTTTGGGCCAATAAGCACCTTTTTCGTCACCTGGTGATGTGGCATACATATGGCAGACCTCGCTGAAAATGAGATCACGTAGTTCTTGGGGTTCGATTTAACTAGTTGAAAAAGGAACCCTTATTATATAGCTCTAAACTTACTTTAGTTGAGTTTCTTTATCATAACGGGATGTTATTTTCGATAAATATATCTTACATAATCCTCTAATCAATCTAACATATGTTTGAAGCAGTGTTGGAAAAAAATTAATCCCGATTACGATTAAAAATTAAAGATTAAGAAGATATTCGCGATTATTGATTAAAGATTAATACTTCCAATCGTTAATCGGGCAATTCCATGGCAGAGAGTACCGTAAGTTACCAATTTCTAGCATTCTGCTTGTTTCTTTAGTTAAAATATTGCAAAATGGAAGAGTTAATTATCGCTATATACGTGTTTAAATAGATACCACGAAAAATATTTGCATTAAAAATTTAAAAAACCACACGTTGAAATGGTAACTTTCGTTACATTATCGTAGAATTATCCAATCTGGATTAACTTTCAAAGTTTTTTTTATTATTTCTCAATAACTGTAAATAATGAACACTACATTTAATTTTTCCCATAAAATATAAGTAGCTATCTATACGACAGGGTTCTTTCAGATTTGTCGATTTATAAACTTTGGAGATAAGCGGGGGAGAACGGTCATTTTATTACATTTTTGGCTATAAATCAAAAAGTACATGAAAGAAAATTAAACAAAAACAGATTTGAAATGTGCCAATTGAGCCCTTTTATATGACACCCCATTTGCTATAATAGAACCGCTTTAATTTTTCAACCCCCCATTCTAGATCCCTTTTGAACTATTTATAAAATTAATTTCATATTTATTTTACTAAAAATAGATGCGGCAAGCAAGTTGTATAACTATGCCAAATTTCAAGTTGATAGCATTTATAGTTTCTGAGATAACCTGCTGTGACATACAGACAGACAGGCAGCGATGTCTCACCATAAGGGGATTTTTTTACCAATTTGGTACTGAACCCTAAAAACATCGAATTGAGAACCTCGTCCTGTACGGTTTCCTATACGTTTGACGATTACTTAAATTAGTCGATTGCGTTTACTAAAGATAGTAAACACAATCGACTAAATTTATTCGTAATTGATTAATTCGATTAAATTTTCAGTGGATTGTTTAATCGATTAAAGAAATTAATCAATTGATGCCAACACTGGTTTGAAGACGAGTAATAAGTGTTTCTGTGTTTCAGGATTAAAATAGTTTTCACTTTACTCGAGATCTACTTTGCTTACTTATGAGTTATGAGTAGGTAATAAAATATCAATAAAAAACATTATCTTAATATTTGCGGATTCAGATAAGTAACTTTTATGGTAAAACTTCCAGCAGTGGATTGCCCCCTCAAGATACTACCGATAAAATTAGGTTCCACACTGCGCATGCGCTGGTTCCCTCGAGTGCAAGAGCAAACCATTATCTTGATAAGGGGCCTACAGCTTGGGATTAAGTTTGACATGGTGACAGATGCAAGAACAAAGTATGTGGCAATCACCAATAACCTAAATCTATACCTACTTATATTATATTCGAACTATGTTTTTGGGCATATATGGTGTTGACCGATTGAATCAGGAGGCATATAGGAACCACGTCACTAAATAGTTATGGGATTATAACGGCCGATCCCTATATTCAAACCGAGGACAGATAAGGCTTACTTCGGGTTGAAATTTTACACTTGCCCATACAATTGGACAATTATGTCTATCTGGGACAATCGGTCCAGTTAGGAAGATCCAACTTCGAGAAGGAGGTTACTCGACGAACCCAACTCGGCTGGGCAGCGTTCGGGAAGTTACGCAGCGTCTTCTCATCCAAAATACCTCAGTGTCTGAAGACTAAAGTCTTCGAACAGTGTGTTTTACCAGTGATGACCTACGGTGCCGAGTCGTGGTCTCTAACCGTTGGCCTTTTGAATGGGCTCAGAGTCACTCAGCGTGCCATGGAAAGAGCTATGCTTGGTGTCTCGCTACGAGATCGAATCAGGAACGAGGAGATACGTAGACGAACTAAAGTAACCGACATAGCCAATCGGGTTAGCAGGCTGAAGTGGCAATGGGCAGGCCACATTGCTCGAAGGACTGATGGCCGCTGGCGCAGTAGAGTTCTCGAGTGGAGACCACGTACCGGCAAGCGCAGCGTAGGGCGACCCCCGCGAGATGGACGGAAGATTTGGTCAAGTCCGCGGGGACCCGCTGGATGCAGGCCGCTTCCAACCGAGTGAGGTGGAAATCTTTGGAAGAGGCCTATGTTCAGCAGTGGACGACCTATGGCTGAAATGATGATGATGATGATGATACAAAATGTTTCAAGTTTTAATCCGAAGTAAGCCTATCCGCCCGCGCGCAGTTTGAATATAGGATTCGTCCATTATAGTGTTTAAGGTTATCGAATCAGGGGGCATAGTTGCTAGAATACTTTTAACATCACCCGTATTTGGCAATTTCAGGGGCTCCAAATTCATACGGTTAAAAAAAAAACTTTTTTTGTATAACGCTGGAGCTGGAGGAGAAACACGCCGCAATTTAGTTTCTGCCTCTTTTTTGCTAAGCTGTAGTGGTTTGTTATTTATGCTGGTGAGTTTTAGAGCCATTTTGGAGCTCATTTAACAGTTCTTAATGGCTATCACACAAGTGACACAAGTATTGGCCCTTACCGGGAGTCGAACCCGGGAGCACTATCTTCGCAGTCACGTCAATACACTAATCGTCGGCTATCCTCGTCGTCTTCGTCGTAATTCAAGTGTTTCGTCGTCACAGTTAAGAAACCAATTAGGATTGCCCAGACGCGGATCCAACCCACAAAAAATTTCGCCACGCGCTATGAAGTATGAAGTTATAAACTCGCTCATGATCAGTATAGTGCATTCCTACAAGTGAGATGAAAGTGTGACGTCACAAGTCCAGGGTTGTGGGACTTTTGGGCAGCTTTTTTTCCTTGCGATTGTAGTAATAAGCAAATTTCTATCTATTTATTAATGTTGTTTATGTAATGTAACTCATTGACGTCAACGCGTTATATATTAGATGAAAATCGATGATGGATGAGGATCGGGAGGTTATCTGCTAGAAGACCTTGAACATGTCAGTCGTCATCAGTCGCTCACCAATGCGGATTCACGGGAAATGTTTACAGTCTTGTTTTACTATATAATGTGTGACCTTAAATCTCAAGTATAAAATCTAACTAAACGACGATATCGAGTTCACTCGTATAAATTGTCCTACCGAGTCGTAAGTATTAATAATAACACCAGCTGCGTATTAAATAGTGTTTTGTGATTTATTTTCTACCTTCCGAATTTCCGCAAAGGGAAGCAACGGTGGGTGTTCCTCTATTCCGTCAGTTAAGGCAGCGCCATCTAGTGGCTAGTGGGCTGACGATGTGTGTCGGATGCAATCGTAATACAAGCATTAAATTTCGTACGGTTGTACGGACTTCGATAGCGTTTATTTAACACTAGAGATTATTATTAATCACGTTATTTTAAAAGCTACCGCGCTTTAAGATTTGTAAAAAAAATATGACAATAATAAGTAACCTATAACTTATAATCTTCGCCGCGGGGCAGAGAAAAAAAAAGTATAATCTTACGGTCCTTTCAAATTGTGTATGTACCTGTGTCTGTGATCACTAAAATATATTAGTATAAGGGTATGTATACTGTGATTAATAACCCTATACTTATATGCTTATATCTATAGTATTAATATCGTTGTCTGTCTAGTACCCATAGTACAAGCCTTGAGCTTAGTTTGGGACTAGGTCAATTTATGTGAGATTGTCACTTGGTATTTATTTATTTATCCGTGATCTGGGCTATTGTATTTTAGCCTACAAACACCAGAACTAAAATGCCCTAAACAAGCCCTAAACTTACACAGGTTACGTGCAATGCAACCCTTTCTTAATATAGATCGGCAATCTTCGTTCTTGTATGAAACACCAATGACAGACAGTGACAGTTGACAGTTGACTGTCAGTTGAGAGTGCGAGGGTGATAGCGATAGCCAGCCGAACTCTATTACGAAGCTGGGAGTACCGAGGCAGTACTTTAAAAATCGAAGTTTGAAGTTACGTTAGCTCCATCTCTGTCACTCGTCATTTGAGAATAGATCGAGAGAAAGGGATCGAGCTAACGTAACTTCGAACTTCGAATTTCAAAGTAGGTTCTTGGATCTGGAATTGTAATTTTTCATTAGTATAAAGACTGCGTAAGTGTATAAAATGCGAATAAACGTCCTTGGTAACCTATTATGAAGAAATTGTAACCGTCTCACTGGTTACTACACGGTAAAAATTTGACTAGTGATTAGTAATAAAATAATAATTAGTTAATTAGTAATCGATCCAGTTTCAGTATAAAATCCTTGAATTCAAATTAAATAATTTTACCACAAAGCGGTTTATTCATTTTTCATCACACTTGCTCGTAAATGGTGTTATTCCATGCTTGTATACAGAAGGACAATGGCCTAAATTGTTCCCGCGGGAATTATGGCGAGTTTGTCATCCCTAGGGAGTAATAACTTTCTTTTTAAAATTTGCAACTCTTTCGTACATCATTTCTGACTAAGGAGGTTTAATTTTCAGCCAAAAATTAAATCGGTTTCTAATTTCATATATAAAAATTAGCTATAGACTAACTTACATTACACAAAACCTATACGCTTCATTAAACTTCATTATTTTTATACCTATTTCAAATTTATATCAACATTTATCATTAATTTTAGTAATTATACATTTTTATCAAATTGGCTAAATCTGGCTCGAATCCAGGTCGAAACTAAACGCAGTTATTATCTGTGGTAGAGGTCACAAAAAAAATATCGTTTCCATTTACGTTCCCGTTCGTCAAAAGTTATAATTTATATTTTGCAGAGTTAAAGTGTTTTCTCTTTGTTTTTTTTCCTCGCAAATGTGATGAAAACCATTGTGTGTATCACAGGCAGTAAGGGGATTACTAACTCGAGTCATTAAAAGCCCTCCGCCTTCGGCGTCGGGCTTCTAACACTCTCGTTAGTAATTCCCTTCATACTACCCTTGATGCACAATGTACTATTGCCAAATATTATCAAACTGGCTGATGAATGACAGATGTCATCTTATACTGACATTACAGACTGACACAATCTAAGGAAGGAATCGATTTACCATACCATTACGGTACAGAATCTGAAAAGTTGAATAAAATCTAGTCCATAATACGTTCTATAGTGTAAAGCTATTACCATTAATAATTTATTATTACAGCCATGAAGTTTGGCTCTATCCTCGTATATCTATTTGGATTCATTCCATTTACTGTGCGTACATTTCTTACATTTTGATAAATAATTTTAATTTGGACTTTAAAAAATAACCTCTTGTGAAGTTTAAATTCAGATTTATAGCTGAATTATTGCTAAATTATGTGTGAAACACCACTAACTG
This sequence comes from Acleris sparsana, assembly GCA_923062465.1. NCBI lineage: Eukaryota > Metazoa > Arthropoda > Insecta > Lepidoptera > Tortricidae > Acleris > Acleris sparsana. The sequence continues at coordinate 13,226,173 of OV281289.1, forward strand.
AAACAAAAGTTAACATCTGAAGAAGTCGGCATGTGTATTAAACAGACATCAGGAATTTCATCAGAGAACAAGAAAATATTTTATTGATATACCAAAAGCAATCAGATTAACAAGAATAGTAGATTGTCTTATTTCTACTACTAAATCCCAAACTGTGTTTATCTTTACAGATTGGTATTGATTTCGATGGCTGGTTGAACATAAAAGTTCAACATAAATTAAACTGTGACACAGAACAGTTCTGCCCTCGCGGAAGCATATCACTGAGAAGTATCAGGTCAGGGGTATCAGATATTGACCAGATACCATTTAAGCAACAACATATTGAGGAACTAAAAGTAAGTATGTTGCAGATATTTATTACTTATTGTGTAACTCATAATAACACCATTTGTTACCATAATAAACGTCGAAGTGGAAAGAGGCACACATTTTGCCAATCCATAAGAAGGGTAGCATAGTTAAGATCCAGAACTACCGTCCAATTTCCATTTTGAATGTGTTTGCAAAAGTATTCGAAAGATCAGTTAATGAGGTGATTTATCCTGTTTTATCTCGAGGAATTCCTCCTCAACAACATGGCTTTTATAAGGGTTGTTCTACCTCGACGAACCTAGTTGAATTTTTAAATTATGTTCTACGTCGGATGGACAAGCGAAAGCAGGTTGACGTGATCTACACTGATTTTGAAAAAGCTTTTGACAGGGTCGATCACGTCATCCTTCTCCGAAAGTTGTACAGACTGGGTCTAAGAGGGAACTTGTACAGATGGATAACCTCTTACATCTCCAGGAGACAACAAGCTGTTGTCGTCGGAGGTCATAGATCGAACTTTACATCCATCCCTTCAGGTGTCCCCCAGGGGTCAATTCTGGGACCTCTTTTGTATGGAGTTTACCTTTATGATATATATACGGTCTTTCTTAGTAGCAGGTTCCTCTTATACGCTGATGATAAAAAAATATATTCACATATATCCACTACAGAGGATTGCTTAGCAATTCAATACGATCTTGATAGACTTGCGCAATATTATAAACTAAACAGAATTGCCGTTAATCTTTCAAAATGCGTCCAGATATCTTTTACACGTAGTCCTCGTCCAATAAGTTTTGTTTATATCCTTTGTCACGAGTTGATTCAATATGTGACCTAGGTCTAACCCTAGACTCTAAATTGACATTCGAAAAACACGTTGACACTGTGGCTGATCGGGCATATAAGAATTTGGGATTTGTTATGCATATTTGCTCGCCTTTTAAAGACCTAGGTTGCCTAAAGGCCGTTTATGCTGCTTATGTCCGTAGCATCTTGGAATATGCGAGCACCGTCTGGTCTCCTCAATATATTGTTCACATTGAACGAATTGAACGTATTCAACGCATTTTTATCCGCCATCTAAATTTTAGGCTTGGAATAGGACATTTAAATCTAGCATATGAATCTGCTTGCAAGCGGCATGGTTTCCTCTGCTTGCAAAAGCGCCGTCAATTAATGGACATGTGCCTGCTGCATGATATCGTCAACGGCCGACTGGACAGCCCTGAGCTCACGGCGGAACTGTCTTATAGCACGCCAACATTCCGCTCGCGTCACGCTAAACGAGTACTGTTTCACGTCCCCTTTGCTCACACTAAATATGCCCTGAACTCACCATTGCTACGCGTGGCTAACACATATAATAAAATATTTAGTCATTTGGACCCATTTTCTTTATCAAAATCTGCCTTTAAAACAGCAGTAATAAAATGTTGCACTTCATAAATTATTTTCGGGTACTACGCACACACACGCAAACACATACTCACAAACGTGCACACAACACATACACTCATACACACTTTTTCAAACACGCACACACGCACATGTACTTACAAGCGTGGCTTTTTTACCTTTTCTTTTGAAATATTCTTCTTTGTTAGTTAACTTAAGTTTGTTCTATTACTTGACTTGTGGTTTGCATGAGCACAGGCAGCTCTTTTTAGTTTTTAATCGCTTCAGTGTTGTTATATGTTACTTGGTTAATCTGTGGATATCTATAATTGGCTTTGTTTGCTATTTGGTGTTATCGGTTTTATATTTTCTGTATTGTGCTGTTGATGTCCTTAATAAATAAATAAATAAATAAATAAATAATAGTAAATGAATAATTCACATTAATCATAATAGCATTGCTTTCATTACTCTTTTTCTTGAACTTTTTATTTTAAACGGCAAATAGCCATTCTATTTGTTAAGGTTTGATAGGTAATGCACTCACAAAGACCAAAACATGTACCTCTAAAACTTCTAACAGGTTCATGGTTCAATATTCAAAAGCTGTTAATTTGTTTGACAAAATGTCAATATTTTTGAAAAACAAGGTATTGTGACCCAGCATACTATTACTCATAAGTTATTAACTACTATGACTACAGGTGTATAAAAAGAGTTTGGCAATACTTTTATAACTTGTTACCAACATCATGGACATGCCCTGAATAAACAGTTCAATTTCAAATTACAGAAATTGCTCTCTCAAGGACTCTTTGTCAACCTGGTATGTTCACGCAAAGTTAAACAAATAAATTCATTAGAGAACAAATTAACTTACAATCATATTAGTGATTTAAATAGTTTTATATCTGTAATTAATGTAATCATATATATTTTATATAACTTAAATTGTATTTGAATTTCTGTGTTTTGTACAATAAAGTGTTTACATAGTAATCTTTAATTATTTTTAGTTTATAAAAATAAATATGTATTTAAATAAAGTGAACAAATTACTTCCACAAAATGAAACTGTCAACTACAATATTAAAAACCAACATGATAATAATGCTAAATAGCAATTAGCACCTCTCCACTCTCAAACCCCAGAACTTGTGCAGGTTGCATGTGGCATAACAAGGATTTTGTAAAATAATGGTGATTTCAGAAATTGGCTGAAACTGATGGATTCTACACAGTCAAAACATTAGTAACATCTGCTGACAACAAGGAAACAGAGTTTCTATCATCTGTAAAAGCCCAAGCATTTCTAGAAAATGGTTTATCTGATGTGATCAATGCGTGGATCCTGCCCAACGGTGCTGTGATTGCAGTCAACTTCCAAGTTGCCAATGTTTCCCAACCATTGTTTCAAGGAAGTACAAATGAGTACAAAATAACGTCTAACTTTTATCTTCAACACATTGATCAAGCACCAGTGTAAGTATTGCATCTCATCATTGAAACGGGTTGAAATACTACTAGTACTGGTTGTCCACTGTTCCCACTTTATCTCAAATCTCTCAGACCTGAACCTGAACAACATCTCCTTATTCTATGACAAGTTTGGGTGTGATCAGACAATTTTCTGGTCATGCTAAGTCATCAAGGTCAGCTCTACACTCTAAGGCAATTGTAGAATTTTCTATATGCGCAAAGTATCATTTGGTAAAGTGGAACTGATGATGAAGACCACAGATGGCCAACAGAACTCCTCAACGGTACCTATTCAATGGGTGGCGATAAGATATGGATATTAAATTTGTTTTTTTTGTTTTATGGCAATTGGTCATTATGTACTACCAATGACTAGTTTTGACAACAGCGCGGTGTATGGGTTGATTGACCAGTTTTGAAAGTGGGTCCGAAACAGTGGTTGAAGATGTTTGTTGTGAGACCTGTGAAGGAGAAACACAAAACACATAGATAACATATGAATTAAACTGGGAAAACATAAGCTGAAGCATGTTTAAACTGCATGCAACAGGGATTATTTATTCCCAAAAATAAATGCAGAGTCAACAAAGGGGTGCAGACACCTGAGGGGAATAGGCCATAACATATCGCGATTAAGATAGTTCAGCGACTATAACAAAGAACATTTAATTGTTTAAATATGACAATGACGTTGCCGTTGCTTGCAGCGAGTTAGAAATATGAGTTTCATAACAACTAAGAAGTGGGACTACATAACAGCTCAGCTTATTATGATCACTAAAAAGTATAAAATAAAAAAACGCAAAAAATAACTGATTAGGTAGGTATAGGTCGGTCCAACTGAAGTCAGCTTTTGGTTAGAAATATTGTGAGTCGTCAATTTATTTCAATAACCATTTTAAGGTTTAAAGGAGAAGAATTTATTTCTCATAAGAATATTTACAATTCACTTACATGAGAATTAAAAGTAAGTTTACAATAGTTTGGTGAGTGTATTTAAGCGTGCGTATTTACATTCACACAAAAGAAAAAAAGAAAAAAGGTATCTTAAATGAACTAAATACATTTTAACATTAAATTAGTAGGTAGACAAAGCTGAGCGTGAGTGCCGCACGGTTGCAGCGATAACGGTGTACACAGATTAAGGTTGAATGGATGTGGCTTAGAGCGCGATGCGGATATCAGAGCGCACTTACTTTTCGAAATTGTTATTATAACACAAAACTAACCTTGAGTAGGTACCTACCTAGGTATAGTTGAGTTGAGGTGTATCAAAGACGCTAAATCTAATGCTATCCACAATTTTCAGCATTGATTTAGCAGTTTCTGATTAAATACACCTCAGTTGATATTTCAAAAAACCAACAGTTAAGGATTATGGATAAAAATACATTTCGAGTATATAATTCGGCAAAGTTAAACGGTAAACGAAACTTCGACCTTAAGATAGGGGTCGTAACCGAAACGAATGCACATATGCCTAGTACTAATTCTACTATATATTTTTATTTCAGGCCCGACACTGCTTCTTATATACAAAAACTTGAGCGTGAGAAAGAAGCTAGAGAAAAGGGAGACCTTAAAGACAACAGATCTTTCTTAGCAAAATACGTAGGTTTTAATTTATTTTTTTACTAATTGTTTTTATAACCCTTTTGAATGGTTAATCATGCAATTCTTTTTTTTCCAGTGGATGTATATTGTGCCTATAGCCATCTTCGTCATGATCTCAGGAGCCTCCAACCCCGAGGGCGGTGGACAAGGAGCTCGTTCTTAAACCGCTTCAAATTTATCGCCTTTGTATTCTAATTCTGGTCAAGTTTTGATATTCTTGATCAGATGTAATACCTACAAATTAAGTGTTTTTAATTGGCGAAGGCGCACTCAGTCTCACATTCAGGTTGCACTGTTGCAACAATGTACGTGAAATTAACTATTGGAGGAACGACTTCGGATTGAAAAACACTATTTTTATTCCTTAATTTACTTACCCTTTTGGTTAGTTCTTTGAAGTTCTGTTTAGATTAGATCAAGGGAACGAATGAGCAGAACATTCTATGTAAAATAGCCAAGTATCGGCATTTAAAATACCAGTTATAGGCATATAGTGATTGTAGAATTATCGCCTCTATTGTGATTGAAATACGTTTATGGTGCCTAACTGCCTACATAGCCAACACCAGTCCAGAATATATAGTTTCAACTTCCCAATATGTCAATCAGTTCAATAGTTATTAAAGTTTTAAGGATACCGTTTACGTAGAGGAAAAACTTGCTAAGATATTAATAAGTTACATGTACGGTCACGAGCGTTAATTTGGGACCCATTTTAAGAAAAAATATGCATGAAGTCGTCAATGTCATTAGAGATGTCAAGACATTTGTAACTTCTAGGAAACTCGACCTTATTGCTGTAGAATGTCAGATTGACTTTGGACCTAAGGTGGGTACCAAATTTAATCTCGTGACTGTACTTCATAAGTTTTTGCTCTATTTAGACACTAGCACACGTTTTCCGCGACTTGTTTGTCGTTCCGATAGATTTTTCTATCTAGTCTGTAACGATAGACCCAATGTGGGAGCACCAAAAAAAACCTACTTGTGCTACCTGTAGGTACTGCACGGCTAACACATGCTGTCCGCGACTAGTTTTTCGCTCGGATCTCCCTTTCTATCTAGTCTGTTACTATAGGGACGCACTGGGCGACAAGCGAGAAAATACAACTTGTGCTACCCGTGCAGGTAAAGAAGCACTTGAAGAACCACTTGCACTAAAAATTTAACACTGGATTAAGACACTAACTCGAGTTAAAATGACAGTTTTCGTATGAATCTGACGTTTACTAACTCGAGGTGTTAACCCAGTGTTGAATTTTTGGTGTAAGTGGCTCCGAGGCCCACTTGCACGTAAATGTGAACCCTAGGTTAACCCCAGATTAACAAGTTAAATGCAGTGTTCACCAACATTTAAATGGACGGATAGCGGTTTGACGGTTGTCAAATGAATTGACTAACAGCTGATTAAGACAACTGTCTGATTGGTTGGTGACCTCGGCCCTAATTTGTTAAAATTGACACAGTTCTTATATGAATCTGACATTCTTTAATAATTTAACCTAGGGTTAAAACGTGCAAGTTGGCCTAAGAGTTATAAGACGGAGCCAGCTACGGAAATAGGTTTGCAATTAATAAAGCAACGAAGTTAGTGTGGCGTTTTAATTTGGGGAAAAATAGTGCAAGGTGAAAAAAATTGCACGGGTTCCCAGGTTGTGAAGATTCTTAACACCGGCCAAGTGCGAGTCAGTCAGGCTTTAATAGCCCATACCCACCACCGTTTCATTTTCACCCTTTGGATAACGAAACACGATAAAATTTGACCCAGTAAATGAAATGACTTGCGCATCTTGGAGATCCCCTGGCACTACTTTTCCCCCAAATGCCTGGCATTGTTATATTTGAATTAAATACATAATTGGCTATAATATCACACCAAACACAGAGCTCTATAAATTGCACACATTCATTTGATTTAACAACCCCCTTTGTTGCTCAACCTCTGTCACACCCACCACTGGACTGCTGCCAGGCACCCGGATTTATTAATAATAATAATATGGCATACTAACTAGAGGGATTTCATTGCTCCATAAATTTCAAACCTATTTCCGTAGCCGGATCTCAGACCATATTCCCTTACCCTGCTAAGCCAAGTAGCACCATCTAAAATAAAACTCCTGTAGCATTCACCTCATATTACTGAGAGGAAAGAAGATGAGATAATGTTAATTGGCTTAGCACGACAGTATTATTGTATTGTTGTAATCAGTACCAAGAGAACAGCAAACTCGTTTAAGAATTATGTATGATGTGACCTTTATCTTATTAACAACACACCAAGAATAAAACCATTTTCCAAGAAAAACAATTTTTAATGTTTTGTTACAAATATATTGACAGTGGAAAACAAAATTCCATATCTATTTGATACCGTTACCTTTCAACTGTCAATACAGGATGCAAATAAAGTAAATGAAAAAAATATTATTCTTAATCATAACAAACAAGTTCTCCTGGCTTGCTCCTTGGCCATTGAGTACTTAAGCTCCTATCTTCTCAATTTCTTCAGCATCTTCTATATCAAGAAGGTCAATCTTTTTGCCAAAGTGCTTTTCAATAGCTGTGCAAATTTGCATAGCTAGAGGTGAATCAACCAAATTTATTGCTATTCCAGCCTTGCCAAATCGTCCTGTACGTCCAATCCTGTGCAAGTACGTTTCACAATCTGCTCTCTTCTCTACGTCCATGGGCATATCAAAGTTGACCACCAACGTAACTTGTTCCACATCTATGCCACGAGACAGGACATTGGTGGTGATAAGTACCTTTTCTAAGCCAGCACGGAAACGATCAAGTACTGCTATCCTTTGCTCCACAGTCAGCTCACCAGACAGCACTGCCACTGAGTGGCCATCTTTAGACATCTTTTCTGAAAGCCAACCAGCAGTCTTTCTTGTGTGACAAAATATTATAGCTTGTCCAATAGTGATCACACCATAAATATTACAAATGGCTCTATACTTCTCCTCTGCATTTTTACACTTGACATAAAATTGCTTTATGTTATCCAAGGATTCTTCTTCTCTTAACAATCTGATGATGATAGGATTAGGGACAATAATCTCAGCAAATTCCATAACAGCAGCGTCATATGTAGCGGAGAAGAACATCATCTGACAGGTAGAAGGCAAGCACTTATGGATACGAATGCACTGATCTTGATGTCCCTGGCGGTCGATCATAACATCCGCCTCATCTAACACAAATACTTTGATCTTGGACAACTCAAACATTCCGAATTTAACACCCCAATCCAACATCTTACCAGGGGTTCCAATAATTATGTGATCACTTATTTTGGTGCCTCTAGGAACTTCTTCCCCTCTTACAGCATATTTCAATTTGATCTCAGGACAGAATTTTGCCATCTTAGCTGCTACTTCTCCTGTTTGGATTGCTAGTTCATAAGTTGGGCTGAGACACAATACCTGTGGATAATTTTTGTTGGTATCAACCCTACTCAGCATTGCAAGCACAAATGCTGCAGTTTTACCTGTTCCTGATTGAGATTGGGCAATCATGTTTTGAGGGGGATCAGCCAAAAGAGTAGGAAGAGCAGTTTCTTGAATCTTTGAAGGTGCATTGAAACCCATAGAATATACACCTTTCAGTAAATTAGGTTTCAAGTGGAGCGCCTCAAAAGTTTTAACAGAGTATAATGGGGAATTTGGATCCTTTCTTTGAACCTCAATATCTAATTTTGACTCCACCAAGCCTTGGCGGATAATTTTCATCAAAAGAGATGTTTCAGCAGGATTTGCCGCATCAGCACCATCTTCAGAATCTACTGTCTGATCATGTGGTTTCTGCTTTAAACCCAATCCTGCAACTTTGTTTGAGATCTCCAATTCTTCTGCTTTTTGGCCCCATTGATTTGCCATGTTAAATCTGAAAACATAAGACGTAAATATGAAATACAATAATTGACAGAATCTATTCTGTATCTAAGGAGTAATAGTAACTCTAAATCAAGACAAGCTGCTTGCTGCTACAAGTCTTGTCCAAAGTCGTTATGACAGGAGCAAAACCGATTTGAGAATACGAAATCAAGAAAAGTTTATCAACAAGCTCAAAATGTTATAATTTTTTATTCTAATATCTTCTTCCACCATACTTGGCTTGATTAGTTGTACATATTTAAAAAGAGTAGCTACGCAACCGCAATCCTAATGTCAATCTCTTCAGTCACTTTTCCTGCTACTTTAACCATTTGTTATTCTTGATTGTTTATATGTACAAAAATATATCTAAACTAAATTTGAGTGCAAATGGAAAACAAATATATATAATGTTAAAACTACTTTTGGAGAAATGAAATGGATATAGTAAAAAGAATATTATTCAACTTGACACATTGACTTTGCTCGTGGCTATAACACCATATTAGCGAAATACCAAATTGCCGGATGCAACACATTCATTTAATATCACATTTCCATAATACTACATTTTCTATAAAACTTGTAAACATGTAGTGTTATGGCCACAAGCGATTTACTTATAAGCGTTTACTCAGTGAAAGACAAGTTTGATTGACATTTCCAGGGAAAACTTCATGCCAGATATAAAGAACTTCTTAGTTAGATTTTTTTTTTCTTTCTTTTTTTAATTATCTACCATCAGTCGCAAGACTATAATCAGATTTTGTGAAGTTGTAGGTGACGTTTGTAAGGAGGTTGTCCATTGACAAATTCTCTTACTCAGTTAGGGAAACATATGAGCCCTTTTAAGTCTTTTTACGTTTCTGGGTTGGAGAAGTTCTTTTACTAGCGGATTCGGCGAGCAAGTTGAGGCGTTGCTTGTAGTTCTTAGTTAGATGCTTAGAATGTATAGGCAGCATATTCTGTTTATACTAAACAGACATTCTGTTGTGCTCTTTAATAGATTTGTTTTTGCTCCCGAGATAATGACGTTTGGTCTTGTCTAGTCCTAAATCGTTTTCCTGGGTTTATTTTGAAGGGCCTGCTGCTGAGGCCTAGGTTACGTTCTTCAAAGAGTGTTGGGTCCTAATGAGAATGAAGCAGGTTAGTTAATGACATGGCAGGTAAATCACTTATCACACTTTTCTAGCAGCAGACATCTAGTCGCAATCGCACTTTCTGATTTAAAAAATGTTCTGTAGAGTTGAGCACTTAAACATTTTTTTTAAATCGCGGAGAAAAACCAAATTATACCTAAATAACCGGCTTTAACGCAGCGGTTTTAGAGATGGCAGCATGTGTGTTATTATTAGACAATTGGATTTAAAGTATTATGGTCCTGAGGTACTGATGAATCAAGCCAAGCTAGGATAAATTGCAAGTATTGTAACCGCAGATTGCAACATTGTGTAAAACTTACCAGCGACAACAACGAGGAAATGAAACAAACAAGTTCAAACACGAATACCGCTTGATTTGTCAGTTCTTCTATTTACATTCAACTCTAAACTTTTCATGAATATTCGGTTGAATTCAGTTCCAAGAACTTTAAATGTGCACGCTATGAAAATAAATAATGGTGGCAAATCAAATAACCTTAGATACCAACAAAAATTATTAAAACAATACTCCAAAGTATTGTCAAGATTAATCAAAGATAATTCGTCATAGTGTGGTGTCGTCTACTTCCGTTTTAATTATAAGGCCGGCACTACATTTAAATATTATACCTACACAATACGAAACGAAACGTATAGAATAAATACGTTTGATACGTATGGAGATACCTCCATCTCGTTCCAAAATATTGCTGCGTCCCTCTCGTTAGTGACTAATGCGCTTATTACACCTTCCTAAATTAGTCACTAACGAGAGGGACGCAGCAATACGTTGGAACGAGATGGAGATATCTACATACGTCTCTAACGTATTGCGGCATCCCTCTTGTTAGTGACTAATTTAGGAAGGTGTAAAAAGCCCTTAATTCAGGAAGGTATCAGGAGCTTCCTAACTAGAGTCTGTCTAATGAAAGCTGAACCTGGGAAAAAGCGGCAAATTCAAAAAATCTTGATATGGTATTACCGATCAATGAAGGAATAAACGATATTGATACTTTTATTATTTTATTTATTTTGGTGGGCACAAAGGAAGAGGAAACGCGTACTATATTTTCATATATATTATTACGAGCGCTATATTTTGATGAAAAGCACTTTAGGTAAAATACGATGACAGTGACTGGAGCACATTTGGTTTTTCGAAATATATTTGACATGAAAATATAGTGATCTGCACGTGTAGCACAAGTTGTATTTTCTCGCTTGTCGCTCTGTGCGTCTCTATCGTAACAGACTAGATAGTAAGGGAGATCCGAGCGACAAACAAGTCACGAGCAACTTGTGCTAGTCGTGCTGTTGATAGATTTCATTGATACGAGAGGTTTTCGTCTGTGTCGCACACAGCATAATAAAACAATGATGATGAGGAATATTATATTCAACCTTTTTAATAAAGTAATTAGAGGTAACATTATTCTCATCACCCTTACACCTCTATCTAACGACAATTATATCTTGGAGAAGAAGCGCCGCAAGAAACTCCAGCAGATCATTTTTTCCAATCATAAAATACAATTATTCTTAAAAGTAACATTACAAGGTAGTAAAGTAATTAATAATTATTTCTAACAACACAAACTTAGTCGTTACAAATGTACGCTCAATAACATTGAGTAAATTAAAAATAGTGACTAGGAGAACAACATGACGAGGTCTCTACGTCAGGAACGATAACTAAAATAACTAACTGGAAAACAGGTTCTTGCAAGCGTGAACAGACAGGACCCCACTGACAACACCCGTTCACGAGTATGACGCTGATCTCAGCCATCGCCTCCTCAACCATACACTGATATCTGTAAGAAGAAAGAAAGTGTTAAATAAACAGAACACCATTTAGAAATACATTGTGTGGTTGCGCAGTACAGCCCCATTGTACAGTCCGACAGCCCTAAAAACATTTGGGTTTAGGTGAAATGAAATTGCATCGGTGAGGTTCTAATCGCAACGGTTTAAGAACAAGGAAGACTCATATAACCCGAACATCTTTTATATCTGGCCGATCAAAAATGACATTAAATAAATAGATAAGGTACTAAAGTGTACACATATTTATGAAATCGACTGTACAGTGTACATTTGGTTCATAAACAACAAAATGCTGTTTGCTCCGCACACAGAAAATACATATCAAATAATATGTTTATGATATCTTTTAACTAAACACCTCCTTATTGTTTTATTGAAACTATGAGTGTCAGTTACATTAATCATCTGTCTATTAAATTAATTTAATAAAATTGTGAATGCTAAGAGATTCAACATGATATAGGGACAGACAATAGGTACCTACACCTATTATATAGGGAAAGACAATGATAATTTTAGTAATTACCGGTCATTGAAGATACTTCTTCCAAATATTTCGTCTGAGTCTGGCAGGCTAACTCAGTTTCAGTTTTCAACCTCTTTCAGCTGCTTTACGTTTTCCAGCACACTTTTGTCAACGTGCACGTCCAGGTTTTCTGAAACGAATTTAATTTCGTTTAATTTCTTAATCTCATCGTATAATAGACAGAAAAATGGTAAATTAAACTTAGGATTGCACATAGAGAAATAAGAAGTATCAAAATGAACATGCCGTACTAAAGCCGTACTAACCTATAAATTTGGTCACCGTAACTAAACAATTAATTTTTTGCATCAATAATGCTTTTCTTTCTTCTTGTTTTTCTTTGTACTTCTGTATAATAGTATACAGAATCTCCCGGACACCGCCTCTTATCGTCGACGGCATGATTACTCCGTATTTTTATCAATTTAGATCTCGAATTGACAAGTTTATAACAACAACAAAGTCCAAACGTCATATTAAATAGTGTTGCCAGAGTCTGGCATGGATTTTTCTTGGCTGACGAGTCTGGCAGCCAGACTCGTCAGCCAAGAAAAATCCAGGTTCAGCTTTCATTAGACAGACTCTATCGCCTCCCTTGCAAGCCAGTTAGGACGACTAAATTTAGGATAATGTAATACGCCCTTAATAAGTTAGACATAAAAAAAAAAAAAACCTTATAGAGATGATTTTTTGAATTTGCCGCTTTTTCCCAGGTTCAGCTTTCATTAGACAGACTCTAATTTGTGTTTAAAAGCTCATTAAGCTGATTGCACTTTAGACATACCTTAATAATCTGTGTGATGGCAATCTGTGCTGATGGCCCAGTAGCCAAAGCTCAATATTATTGAGTCAATGATAATAATAAAAAAACATGACATGACAGGCATGCCGTGATTGGACTAATGTTTATTCAGAAACATTTTAATTGTTGAATCATTTATTCATTGAAAGTACCATAATATAATAACATTACTCTTTGATTGAAAGTTAAATCACTCAAAGAACTTTTTACCTAGAGAGCCTATTTTATCATGGAGGAGGTGGATTCCATTATCTTACATTTTCTTCGCCAACTTAACGTGTAAGTTAGATATTTTTTTATTATCCTTGCCATTACAACGATCAACCAACAAAATGTACGATTTCCTGAATGTTTTAGCAATATTGATGATGAAATCAAAAACATCTGTGACCTCCCCGTGGAAGTCATAATTGAATCGGCATCAAAATGTCTTTGTGCCATCGGGACATCTATAAAAGTGCCAACTAAACTACCTGCAGGTATTTCGCACAGAATTGAAGTTGCGGCACAAATTGCACTGATATGCAAGGTAAATTGATTTTTCTGTCCGTCATAATAGTCGTTTCTCTTTAAAAAATATTTTTATTTTATACTTTGTTTAGATACAATAGATAGGTGGTGCGTTATCAAAATAAAATTTACTCTTTCAGGATTTGGGATATAAAAATGATGTGGGTTACCAAACTTTTTTGTATCATAATGAAGCTGAACTGAGGCAAGTTTTTATGTTCCTGATAGAAAGGCTACCGACAGAAAATGTAACTGCGGGCTCTGTCCCTGGTAACAAAAAATCAACCCTTATGCAGGCCATCAGCGATAAGATTCATGAGGACTTGGCTGCAGTGTGGATCCCACCCTGTTGTAACCCTGATAATACACTTCGAATTGGTGATTTTGTGAGTTCTCCAGGTAAACAAAGCTAATATTCTATGTATCCCGAACATTGAGCCTTCAAAAAAAATATGTTTGTGTTTAAATTTCAGATAAACAAATTTTGAAAAAAACTGATCTAAGTGAAAAAGAGATAGTTTTTAAATTAAATAAAATGAAAGAATTGACACACAATAAATCACATCAGAAACAAGAAGTAATTGGAAAGACACCACTAGATATTGTCTGCAACACTGAGATATCTGTGACACCTGTAAGAATTGAGTCCAACAAATCTCTGAAGGATTTGAAAGAAACTGCAGTAATTTTAAGACAGAAGTTGGACAAACTGAAAAGTGAAAGCAATCTAATGGATAAGGAGTACTTGCAAGTAAAAAACTTTTATATAAAAATATGGGAATCTTTGTACAATCTCACAAGTTGAACTAGTCCAAAATTAAAATTAAATCACTTCTCAGCTAGACATTAGTCTAATGCACCTTGTAATTTTTAGGTTCAAAAGGCAAAGGAAAAGATTGAAGCAGACTTGAGGAATGTTCAGAATATTTTGAATAGCATTGGGATCACAGAACTAGACCAAGGCGACACAGTTAATATACTAGAAAAAGTTCAAAAAAATATTGGTCTTTTGCACAGGAGAAGTGAAGAACTAACCTCAAGGAATTTATATTTAAAAGTAGAGATTGATAAAATTAAAAACAGTATGATTGACTCTGAGGTATGACATATTTCAAATCTTGTCTTGTGATGTGTTTTTTCATATTCATATTTATTCATTGCTTCCTTACTTTATTACTTATTTATTGTTTACATTATTAAATGGTCAAGAGTTACAGTCATATGTTTTCATTTAGTTTAATCTGAACATTTTATTTTCCTCTGTTTACAGTCTGAAAGAAACAGGTGTAGGAAGACATTGATAGCATTAAAAGAATCAGCTAGATCTATGAAAGAAGACTTTGACATAAAGGAACAGAGCAGAAATCAGTTGAAAAATAATTTAGAAAAATTAAAGGGAGGTAATAAAAGGTAAGAAACACCTATCATTGATCATTGTGATCACAAACTAATTGGGTAAGTAAACTTTTTTGAAGGGGTGTTTAAGACCCCACTGCCTTCTCCAAGAACAAAATGAAGTTCATCTTTGAGTGAGACCTGGGTATGGCAGAATGGAAGATGTCAATATGACTGAACATCCCTTTAAAAGAACAAAACAAATATGTTTATTGAGTCATGAACGTTTAGAGTCAATTTAAGTTATATTAGACTATTCCATATGATTTTCACCAAAAGAAACTTTGTTCGCTATTATGAAAAGATGATATTTTACTAGGTAAAATTATCGATATATTTATTCTTTATAAAGAACTGTATAAAGAAGTCTTAGTCGCTAGTAAATATCATAAATAAAATGTAAATAACTAAACATTTTTTAATGATTTTTGAATTTATTTTAATTTAATTCCACATTTTAATTTGTTACTGCCGAAATTTTACTGTATAACTGGCCAATTGCTTAGCGTCCTTAGCATTTTCTGCTTCAAACTCATTTAATAGCTTATTTCTTTACTTATCCCATAATGCTAAATAAAAGCAATTTATAATCAAACATGCAAAAGTAACAATTATGTGCACAGAAGTTTATTTATGTGTGTGCACATTAAAACGTTTTTTTTTTAATATTACTTAAATATAACAATAATTCCTCGTTTACATATTGTATATATAACTTGAGTTTAAAAAAATACCGTACTTGTTTTATTAAAATAAAATTGGCTTTAAAAACGAAGAAGAGTATCGATTGAGTTATTAATTAATTATTATTTTTTACTTTTAATAAAAACATATTTTTACAAGCAAACAGTTGAGTGATCACTAGTATATAGAACGAACATCGATAATTTATTTTGTCGATATAGGAAGTCCCTACCTGTCAACAAAATTTGCCCCAAGGAATCCTATATCTGATAATTATACTTACCTATGACAGATTGACAGTGCAAGACAACCACATATTCGATACATTCTCCTACAGAAACCGTGTCCCCTAGACAATATACAATAATAACATATTTTTTTATGACTAATTTATTATTTAGCTATTTAGGTGTTTAGTTAAGTTTAGGCCAAGGATTTTTATCTGTTAGATAGTCCTCGACCCTATAATAAGCTTTAGACATCAACGACTTTTTCAAGTAAGTTTTAAGTACTGGAAATGGTATCTTTAAAACTGCGTCAGGTAATTTATTCTAGAAATGAATGCATTGACCTACAAACGAATTTTTTTAATAGCAATTTTACTTTTATTTCTTGTATTCAAATTATGTATATCAAAATTCTTAACAAAAGAGTCTAATGATTTTTAATGACATAACATAAATAATATTCTCATAAATAAATTGTGACGCTACTGTCAAGATACTAATTTCTTTAAATAGTAATCTTAAGGAATCACGGGAGTTAAGGTTATATATAGAACAAATGGCTCTTTTTAGTAACACAAATATAGTCTGTATGTCAGCAGCTTTTCCCTAAACCAGATTACCGTACGACACAACACTATGAAAATAACTATAAACTAAGTGAGCTGTCTCAACATTGGTAAGTTGCCTGATTTCTCTAACAGAATAAGCTGCCGAACTCAATTTACCTGCTAGTACTGCTATATGGGGACTCCATTGCAAGATTTTATCTATAGTTATCCCTAAGAAAAGCGCCTTATCTACCATTTCCAAACACTCATCATTTAGAAATAAAATAGATTCTACTGGTCAAACATTAGGCAAAGCGAACCTAACACATTTAGTTTTTTTAGCATTGAGTAGCAAATCGTTACTAGTAAAACAATGAAGTACTTTACCTAGCGTGGCATTTATCCTACTGTAATCGACGGATTGTCGATCTACCTTCCCCCCCTTACTACCCGCCATTGTTACGAGTTTACATTGGTACGACTTGTATGACAAGGACAGTCAAATATGCAAATAAATAGGTAAATCACTTTCTTACACATTGCCCTAAATCAAAAAATCTATTTTGTTCTACTCATAGAACGTTCGGTCATAGTGTCAACTCCCACTACGAAACCGCCAGGACTCAATGATGATAACTATTTTGTTCTATAGAAAGGAAGTTGGGTCTTAATGACAACTTTTTTTTCAAGTGTGGGTCTTAAGAGTATGTTTTTTTTTTTCTTATAGTGTTTAGTCTATTAAACAATAACCGATTTTTATTTACTCATTACAGTTCTTAAAAAAAATATTAAATGGTTATTGTGACAGTTATCTGAGCTTTACGGCACTATATGTGTTACCTTAGCCAGATACAAGTTGTATGCATCAGCGTCATCCTTACTAATGGATACCTACATTAAATTTTAGTGCTGCAAATGCTGCTTATTCAAAATTATCATCTAGGCTAAGGTGTAACTGTCCGGATTAAAAAAATATATAAAAAAATATCAGAAATGTAGTAAGTTTTTTAACTTACTACATTTCTGATATTAGTAAGTATAGATAAATTAGAGGTAGTTACGCTATTGTCTTAGGCACAGTCCTGTAAAAATAGTTGTAAGTGTGTGTGAAAATAAATAAATAAAAATAAATAAACTTAATAGATACTATTAATCATAATAGAAAAAAAAAACACCCCTTCATAAAACTTTACTTACCTGATTGAGTATTACAACCGTCTTACCTGCCTGCCTTATATTAATTAGTAATTTGTGATAAATCTGTTGTTGGTAATGTGCTTATACAACGTATTGTAGAACCTTATCGCAATGAGATGACGTAATAGGCGTATTAGGCGTTAAATTCACTTAAGACTGAACCCGTCGTAGTGATAGTGACACGGTGCAGTGGTACACAGTTGACTGTAGCTGTGTTGCAGATAATATATTGGTCAACTATGAAACTGACAATGCAAAAAAGATAAACTTATAGTGTTAAGTTCCTTAGGGAATTACTACCCACTTCAGCAATAAGTCAGTCCACTGCTGGTAAATTTTTTTCAAGATTACCTCTCGTGGGAGATGGTGATTTAAATGTTAACTTTAAACAAAAATACTGAATATGTGGACGAACCGCTACGTACAGATGTAGTGCATAATTGTTTTCCTTCGTATTTTCACGGAAATGTACGAACGCGTCTTGCTATTTCAGTGGGTCACAGTACAAAAACTACTGAGGTTGACTGAAGTAGCATGACACGTTCGTACGTTTCCGTGAATATACGAAGGAAAGCAATTATGCACTACACCTGTACCATCTTGGTACAAAAGCTAGACTAATATATTTATTTTTCAGATCTATTTATACTAAAAGAATACTTGAAATAATTAGCAATGTTGACAAACAAAACATGGAGATAAAAAAAATACTGGAAGACACCAGAGAAATTCAAAAGGAAATTAATACACTTGAAGGCCAACTTGACAGATGTTTCTCTATTGCAGATGAAACACTTTTTAAGGTAATTTTTGGTTAAATATTCTTTCCATTTGTGTTGGATTTTTTCCACATCAAACACAAATGTTTCACTTGAATGGTCAAGTTCCTTTTAAAACTGCTCATCTGACAACTAACTGTTTATAAGCATCAATGATGTTGTACACACATAATGACTTGCATCATTGACTTTCAAAAGGATAATTTTTAATGTGTCTTCTACATTACAGGATGCTAAAAAAGATGACCAAGCCAAAAAAGCATACAAACTTTTGGCCTTATTACACTCAGAGTGCAATACTATTGTGACGCTTGTAAATGACACAGGCACTTTTGCAAGGGACATTATAGATTTAGAAGATAATATCAAAGCAGAAAAGGCAAAGAGAACTGAAGACACACTTGAGAAAATTTCAATTGATCTAATGAGAATGCAAGAAGAATCTAATGCTAATGCTTAATCAGGAGGATACAAGTTGTAGTGATATATTTGTTTACCAAGTTTTTATTTACATATTATTTAAATCTTACTCTGGATATTACCAAATAAAAATAAAACAATTTGTTTATCTTATGATCTTTATTTATAGGTTAAACCTATCTGCGCTTTGGCAATATTTCAGGTGGAATATAGTTCTCATCAGATTTCTCCTGTTGCTTCTTCTTTATTGTAGTTGTATCTTCAAGCTTTTCTTTGTCCTCAATCTGTAGATCAATTTTCTCTTCTTTCTCAAAGAACCATAATTTCTGCTCCTCCTCTGTCATTTTCTTCTGCTTATTCAGTATAAACTCAACACGTTTGGCTCGGTCAAGGCGCTTTGTTTGTTCTTGCAATTTATTTTCACGTATTTCCACCCATGATTTGAATAACTGAAAAGAAATAAAATATATTTACAAAATAGCTTTATGGGCATCATGTGCACAGCCTACTGCTATGCAAACAATAAGTGTCATTAGGGTAATTGAATTTAATACCTGTTCCTGAGAAGTAATGTCTTTCTTATGGTTCTTATTAATGCCATTTTCTATAGCATTCTTCAAAGTTTCTTCTAATGAAGTTTCAGCAGAACTGATTGAGCTGAGTAAGGAAATGCACTGCTCTACTTTGTCTTTTGCTTCTGCTTCTAAAGTACCCAAGTTCTTCTCAAGCAATTCTATGACCTCTGTGTGTATCTTAAAAGATGTTTTACTGACTTTTTTTGAAATGCTCAATAACTTATCATACTTTTTATGAACAAACAGGCCAATTATTTGAAGATTATTATTTAAGTTATCATTTGATCTTTCAGAAATCCATGCCAGAGTTTTGCCTGATGCTATAAAAGGATCTTTTATATCAAAGTGATCATCAAAATACTGATTTCTTAAAAATTTAACCCTTATTTTTACCTCTTCAACTTTTTTAGGCTTTTGTGGTTCAGTTACAGGTTCTGGTGGAGTGTAACCAGAGATATATTTATAGCAGGCATACTGGCAGAGAGCACAGGTGATGTCATTGCTATAGTCCTCTTGTAGCATTACTAGGGTTGCAACATTGGCTGCCTGCTCATAATTATGTGAAGTTAGTAATTTGTTCAGGAGTATGTTTGCAGTATACTCATCCAAGAAAACACCAAAGTTTAGTGGATCCTTTAAAATGTTTATCAATTCATCTATATTGCCAAATTCAATATAATTTCGAATAGTGGCGTGATGGGTTGAATCTAATGTGTTTCCAGTTTCTGCAGACAGTCTTAACTTGTGAAGTAATTCTTTAAGTTCCTCAAGATAAACTGGTTCCTTCACGGAATTAGCGAATACGTCTACATCTATTGCACTTATAACTCCTTTTGAGGCGTAAGTTTGATCAACTATGTTAAAAAAGTCGTGTAAATTTACTTTACTGAGCACCGACGACGAAATTTGTGTATTCCAAGCGCCATTACATTGATAGTCATTAGTTAAAAATGTTTGTTTCTGA
The DNA here is from genome assembly GCA_923062465.1 of Acleris sparsana. Lineage (NCBI taxonomy): Eukaryota > Metazoa > Arthropoda > Insecta > Lepidoptera > Tortricidae > Acleris > Acleris sparsana. Next base: position 13,246,456 of record OV281289.1, read on the forward strand.
ACAAATAGGAAGTAATTGTGTTTCACCGGGATCTTTTTTAAGTTCCTAATCATTATTACCTTCAATACAGATCTTTAATGAACACGATCAGTTTCCTAACCTTATTAACTCTCGTACAAATAAAGTAAATTATCTAAACTTTGACTTTGACAGGACAGACAGATGGTGTTGCAAGATTTTAAAAACTATATATATCAGAAGTATATTAGGTTATGTTACGTTATTCATTTAGGGTAGAATAGGCGAGTCTCCTAAAAAAGTTCTATTAGTCCGTCATTTACATTATCAAAAAAAAAATATTGAACACGTATTTCTTCTTTAGTCAATTAAACAAAAAAATACGAAAATAAAGTGCGTTGAAGTTTCGCGTGACTACACACTTTATACCACGTTGTGACGTCACGAGCCCCAGTCCCGAACTTTGATGCGCGATATACACGGTGGGGCCTGTAACTAAAGCAAAAAATTAAAACGTAGATTCTACTCCTCAAACTAGACAACTTTTGTTTGACGACTTTGAAAAAAAACTTGCGGTTTGAATTTTATTACATTAGAAAGTTAATTCGAACACGCAATGTACTATGAAATTGGTTATGACTTACTTACCTACTTACGTTATGTGTAGAGTGACCAGACTGACAGGCGATGTCAATTAGACGGAGTTTTAAGTACATTGAAAATACTATAAACTTTGTTTGAAAAATGAACAATCTAAAAACTTTATGATTTTAAAAAGTTGCTTAACAAAAGTTGTCTAGTTTGAGGAGTAAAATCTACGTTTTAATTTTTTGCTTTAGTTACAGGCCCCAACGTGTATATTTGTCAATTTTGATTGATTTGATAAAACAAGAAATATGTGTTCAATAATGTGTAGTAACATTAAAAGAAAACAATGGCGGTTCATGTTTTATTACATTTGTTTGACAGTGGGATGATTCGCCTATTGAAATATTTCTTAAAAAAAAAGACATTTTTTTAAAATGTTAATGAGTGCGTGTTAAGCGACCGAAACTTAAAGTAAAGATATAATAATAAGCTTGAAAAACCTGCAGGGGCACCATTATCCAATCATTAAATCAGAAGTTATTGGTCTCCAAAGTTAACTGCTCGAAATGGTAATGACGTTAGTAGGTACTACTACGTTAGACTATTTTAGAAATGGTAATGATAAACGGAACTGGTAATGACGAATTTTTAAATATTTTCATGAAATGCAATATAACATAAACTGTACAGCACAACGAATACGTAAATGAACTATAATCTAACTCATTATACAATCACAGATATTTTAAAGTTATATTTTTCGGTAATTATTATTTTTTGAATTGTAGGGTTCCGTAGTCAAACACAAAACATATAGTTAGCTCAGAGACTAAGTTCTAGAAATCTGTAATTTGGCATGAATAAACATATTAGAAAACGATTCGTTTCTTGAATATAGGCATAAGTGTTCGTACCTACTAAAATCACCTAAGGAAGCACCGAATAACTTTAAATGGGGATTGGTTAAATACTTGTTATTTTTAGATGGATTTTGTGTAGTATCGGCTTTGGAACCCTACTCTGAGCATGGTCAGACATGCTCTTGCCCGGTTTTTTTAAATAATAAAAATTTAAATAAATAAGTTTAATAAATGGTATCCTTATATTCGAAGGACCCGCAACATTAACATTTGTTTGACTTGAAGTCGTAGCTTGAGCGTGTTTATAATATTTCTCAGAACTTCATTAACTTCATTACCACTGTTTTTTTTGTGGTTATGAGAGATACCATTGGTTTTTCGAAAAAAGATGGGATTTCAAGAAACAAAGATGTTTCCCATGGATGTATATGGTTCCGCAGCCACACTCAAAGCAACTTGCTTTGCGAAATGTTACATTTTGGGTTCCATTTTTCCATAACACTTGATGCACAGCAAGGGTGCCTTTAAATGGCGGTACTCTTATTGGGAATTTGCTATCTTTCTCTGTGATGATTGCCTCAGGTACATCAATTGTAATCACATTCTCCACGTTATCTCCGATCACACGTGTGAACCCATAATAAGTACCTACATCAACGCCGTGATTGACACAGGACATCAGGGGCACCCGTGCCGTGACCAGTTTCCATAAGCTAAAACAATTACATTTGATAATTAAACAATGTTCTTCTTCTTCTTTGCCCCGCGGCGACTTCAACAGCTAGGTACTACCGCGGGGATATGGCGTTTCCACAATGAAGTGATTTCGCAAGTGTCAAGTATATATAAGTATAAATCAATATAGCAATAAAATTCAATCCAATCTTCTGTAGGAATATTGGGGGCAACGTTGTGCGGTGATATGTAGGACAGAGGTCAAGATAGTTTTAACCTCTGTACCACTGCGAGTCCACTTGAAACGAGGAGTACACGAATACACGAATTACTGTGAAACGCTAAGGCATAAAAAGCACAAATCACTATCAGAAAAGAACTTTGAACACCTAAATACACAAAAATACTAAATTAAAACAAATTACACATCTGCCATCTTTTAACGGTGCAAATGGCCCCCGATGCGAAAGTTAAGTGTTTATGTGACGACGCACATGACATTTTCTCTTTTCTTAAACAATGTTAAGAATACCTTTTTCCGTTATTTTCGCTTTAAAAAGCCGAAAGAAGCTTACCAGTTTGTCATTACCTGTCACGCAAAATTTCATATCGATCAAGGCAATATGACTGTAATTATTTAATATAAAAAAAAATGCAATCCCGTCGGTGGATTTCTCAAAAAATATATACAAGTAACTATACCTCCAATATTTCCTGGTATAGTAGGTACGTTTAGGGCGTGTTAATTTAATTTTAAAATCATGTATAGGAAATAAAATATTTTTTTATTGCGGCGCATATTAGCGAAACATGTTACCTAGCGGTATCCCAAAGAATAAATAAAGATATAGCAATGTGTAATTTTATAATGGCTGGAACACCTCTTTTTATGAAAAACGCGAATTGACCCCAGTATAAGATAATCTTCTACCTACACTACATTCTGAACATGCATTTGTTACGTTTTGGATTTTAATATTTTTTTGTATGTAGGTATGTATGTATGTTTTTTTTACTATTTACTCAAGTACATATTAAGTATAATAATGAGGCAAGATAAATCGGCATACCTATAATTTTATTTCGGTACTAAGAAGGATCGTTCGAACCAAACCAGTTCTTTAGGTTCTATTTTTATATGCAAAATATTTCCTAAATAAAAGCAAATTGCAAGATTGAATTATAAAATCCAAAACAAGACGCTTTAATTTTATTATTAGGTTTTGTTTTACGTGGGCGAAGAGCAATTGGGTGTACAGTTTGGGTATTTGTTTTTTGTAACCCAAAACTACACTACAATGCTAAATATGTTCAATGAAAGCGCATATAAGGAATTTAAAAGATAAACTATCACGACTATTGATCATTGGTTTTTGAGATACAGGCGACTAAAGTGTTTATAACTACTAAAATCATCTAAAACTGCACCAAATGACTTCAAATAGAAAATTAGTTATTGACTTAGGTACGTACTTAGCGGCTTCGGAACCCTACACTGAGCATGGTCCGGCATGCTCTAGCCCGGGTTTTTTAACATTATTAGCATTGTTTTCCGGGGATCCTTATTGGGAAAGGTGATACGAATTCCTACTTTTTTGCATTAAGATATCATTACATACCATTTTTTAATTGGCATAGCATACGCATTTTTTCAAAGTTATTTGCTTATTTCGTTTCTAACTAGGTGTTCCAATTGACTGTTTTTCTTATAATTGAAGTCAAGTTCATTCCAATATCGTTCCAACTTTTAAATTGGCAGTTATTTACATAATAATGCAGAGTCTTCCAGTAACCTTCGGGGAGGGAAAATATTTACTCTAGGTACACTACACACTTGACACTGACCAAATCACTGCAAAATACCGCAGTGGACCGAATTTATTAAAAAAAGAAGACACAATAATATGCTATACCGTTACTAAATTCGGGTCCGTAGCGATATTTTCTCACCTCTTTCTCTGCACTTAATTTCACTGGTTCGTACAATACCGCGGTGGCCTACATTGCCGCCCTTCTGATATGTATATATTTAGTCTCTAGCACCACGATTCTTATAACTAGGCCAGGGCATCAAAAGTAGAGTCAAACTCATAAGTAGCTGTACATTTTAGTACCCTGTCGCAATAACGCATTAAACTGAGAGTGGGTTGAATTTTGCATATCAAGGTACAGTCGTCGAGTTCATAAATATGTGTACACTTTAGTAAATTGTATATTATAATGTCATGAATGTCATGATTAAACTGCCATACATGAATTGTCAGTGATTAACGTGACAAGGTACTAAACGTATACATATTTATGAACTCGACTTTACCAAAAATGTTCAGCAACTTATGAGTTCAACCGTACATAATTTTATGAAACAATATCCGATTAAAAATATATATTTAACTCTAGCAAAATATCGCGATATGATTTACTTATTTATTTAATTTTAAAAATTCAATCAATAAAACTGAGCTGGTTCACTAATGTTTGACCAAAAAATTATTGACTAATGATCATTTGACAAACAACGTTTCACCAAATAATAATTTGGCAAACGTAACATTTGACAAAAGTATTATTTTACAAAAACTCAATTAGCAAACACTACACTTGGTAAATGTGTTAAATAATAAAATTTCAATTGAACGTTTTCCATTTCACCAAATATTATTTCCTGTCGTTTACCTATTTCTGGGCAGAAAAAAAACAACCTCGAAGTCCAAGGCGGGAGCAAGGCTCCCGCCTTGGCCTTCTAGCCTAACCTATCCGAGTGAGTTCTGCCCTGATTCGTCTTGCTCGTTGCATTTAAAATTTTGTCTGATAATTAAGTTGCTAAATGTTCATTTTGTTTAATAATTATTTATAAATTGTAAATTTAACTGTTGATCATTTGAATAAGTGAGTCATTTGTAAAATGACTACTAGTAAAATGATCAATTGGCGAAACATTTTTTTGCAAAACGTTGTTTGTCAAGTGTAATTTTACCAAATGACTTTTGGTCAAATGGCAGAACTGAGCTCTTAAAGATTTTGTCCATGCCAAAGAGGTCAATTCTTTTACAAGTACTTTAATATAGCAACTTCTCCTGTTCTGCTATAACTCGATCAGGGCATCTCTTCCACTTTTTTGCTTTAATATAGTATTCATATTGTTGATATTACTGTTCTTGTTGTTGTTCTTACTGTCAATGGAATAAGATCTGCCAGAACGCCAACAATGTGATTATGTGGAATATAGGAAAGATGAGATAAAACAAAGTGGAATAGAACCTACCTAGGTCATAATATTGGAATTAATTTCCTATTAATTTTATACTATTACTAGTGACCCGCCCTCGCTTCGTTTCGGTTAATGTGAGTTTTCTGTAAAACCCGTTCATGATCCAGAACTTATTATACATATATAAACCTTCCTCTTGAATCACTCTATCTATTAAAAAAAACCGCTTCAAAATCCGTTGCGTAGTTTTAGATTTAAGCTTACAAAGGGACATAGGGACAGGGAAAGCGACTTTGTTTTATACTATGTAGTGAAGAACACAGCTCTTGTAAGTGTATTACTTATAATTCTATTATAGTATATATTTCGAGTTTGTATTTATCTCATCAGTTATCTCCTCAACCACAGACCCTTTTCTAAAGTCTTCCACCATTTGTATCCACAGGGTGTTTTCAATTTGTTTAAACTTTATTTTTGTCTATTAATTGCCATTTCATTTACTCCTTAGGTACTTCACTTATGCATAAATGTATAGTAATAAAAATACGTTTGCTTTAGATAAAAATCTCTTTATATAACAATAATAATGTATTCTACTACATTAGGATAACCAACCTCCATCCATATTTTTTAATTACCTAATATGCTGGAGCATAGGAAGAAAGACCTATTGTTGAAGTTAATTTTATTTCAATTCATAATAATTGAACTACAATAAATTAAAATGGTATGGATGCACCATGATTATTTAATGATCATTTTCAAAATCAGCAGGGTTTTTGCGCATACGCCTGTGGTGTTCTCTCTCAACTCCCTCGTAGATCAGATATCCAATGATGAAAGCTACAACAATAAAATAAATCATTATTTATTTTGTATACAGTTCTAGCTACTCTTGTAAGTTGCAAAAATCTGTTGGATGACATTGGAGATTATTGGGACTGTACAGCAGTGGCAGTCTTTTCGCCAATGTTTGTATAGAAAGAAAAACAAGAGTGTAGCAGAGAGTATTGATAAATAAAGCAATCTGTTCTCTTATAGTTTTTAATCCTCATTCTTTAACCCTTAAATTGGCAGTGTACATTGTTTTTAAAAAATACTGACTTTTGTACGGTTCATTATTTAAAATATTTATATCAAAAAGTGGTAACATATTTTATTGTAATTATTAGAATAATAAATATTTACTATTATCACTAATATAAACTTGTCAATCTCAAAATGAGATTGACGAGAAAACAATTATTGAACCTTGGATAAGTTTCCAAACTTATTTGGCAAGATTTTTGTAAGAAATTATAGTCTATTTGTATATTCATATTTACTATCAAAGACAAACAAATGTAACTAAATAGTTTCTTGTATGTACATGACAAAACAAAAAACTTAACAGACTCAAATTTAATTACCGTTTCCAATTATATTGCATTCTACTGACGGTGACCAGTGTAGTGTGTGTGTTTGGTAATGTACCAACTACTCGGTAACTTTTCTGATATCAAAATAATAATAATCTTTTAATATGGTATTTTATAGCAATTTAAGTTTGATTTTTATAATTTCATCCTTTTCTTGTTATTACCTGTAATACTTAAGACAAAAACATTTTGACAATAATTTGACTCCAGTACTATGTTGGTACTATTGATAAATACATGTTTGAATGACATGTCTGCATCTGAAGAAAAACCCAACTTTTCGCGACCTGGTGGTTTTTCTGATTCTAAAGCAAGTTCTTATACACTTGAAGTAGCCTTTTGTTTAAAGAAAGACCATTTACTATTCAGCAATGGCATATGATTCAACTAACTATGACATTCTTGAGAATATTCAATCAATGCAGTATTGCAGTACTTATTTCCGACCTTCATTTTGGTGTCTTTGTTACATGACAGGTGATATAAAGATAAACCAAATTGCTTTCATAAATTTCATTAATATAATGTTGATATTTGATAAATTGATTATTTTTAACTGAAGCTTATTTTACTGCTGCATTGGCAACGTTAACTACAGTGTTTGTTTCATGTCTACTGGTAAATCGGCAGTGTACACTGTGGTGAACATGAATTTTCCAAAAAACTAAAAAAATCTAGATTTTTTAAATATTTTTTTAATGCCTCCAAATTCATTGTAAAGTCCCTCAAATTACTTGTTTGTTATACTTTAATGTTTTGCCATTTTAAGGGTTAAAGAGATTCCTAACCAATTAGGATTTTAATAAAGCAGTTTCCATTACGGCTTTCTCATATTGCTTAAGCACTCTCGCATGCAGTTGTTAAGTATATATGCTAACACATTTCAAAAATGAAGACTGAACTATTGCAAGCATTTCCAAAAGAAAATGAACCAACCATACTTTTAACGGACTTAAGTAATTACTGGTAAATAGTATGTATTGCTACTTAACTGATATGTCTGAAATCGATCATAAATTAGAATTAAGACACAGGTTACTTACGGGGTGCAACTCTGAATATATTCTCACGGAATCTCCGGAAAATATTTGGGACGCCGGTGGAAATAGCACCGCCGAAAGCTCGTTGCTCATGGGCAGATAACTTGTAAGTTATCAATCCTCGGATTTTCGCAAGCTCTCCAAAATGTTTGCCCATTTTCGTAAAATTATGTAATGATGTAGAAAGGTACAAACACTCACAGATTATAAGGTTTGGTATTGTGGAGCACAGATTATTAAGGTATGTCTAAAGATTGTGGAGGCAGTCCACAGATTGTAAGATTTGTAAGAGAATATAACCACAGATTACAAGGGTATGTCTAATGCCGCAGCCACATAAACAGTATAGTCGAATTAGCAAAAAGTATAGAACTAAGTAGTAATAGTGTTTTTTTTCGAATCGTTAGTGGGTTTAACGGGAACCGTATAGCTTTCCCCCGGTTTGCACCGTTTATATTACCTACGGAAGGCCTTAATGTTACGTATAAACTGAAAAATTATGTGACTATAACATAGGTTAGAAATGTATATACCTCGTTCTTAAAAAATATCAGAGGCTCTACTTTGAACATCGGAATTCGAAGTTACGTTACCCCTGTTACTCGTCTTTCGAGACTAAATCGAGAGAAAGGGATGGAGTTAATGGGACTTCGACTTTGTAGTTATTATTTTTAAAGTTTTTTGTCCAAGATGATACGGAATTACGTCATAGGTCTACCAGAATCTCATGACAAAGTAGAAAAAGAAAAATAAATAGATTTTCATATGGCAATGTTGACTAACGCCTGTCAATTCACATTTCACCGTTTGTCAGTTTTTTATCGTTTGTTACTTTTTTTAAATAGCGTTAGTTATCAGTGGTTGGAAACTCCTATAGAAAAAAAATTTGTATAGCAATCGAGTTCCTTTAATGCTAACATAATAAACAAACATGTTGGTGGCAACACTGATGAGTTTTCAACATGACAGATATGACAGTAAACTCAAATGAAAAACGTTCGCTTCGTTTGTGTTAGTTTTCAAATTCTTCATACTTTTAATTTTGTCATAATTAAAGTATACCTATAGTGTTTCACGGTGTCGCGTTGAGTTGAGTATATTTATTTACAGTAAATTTACTCCTCCGTTTGACTAAGTGTACGCTTGAGTTATTTTTGAGATAGAGACTCGTGGTGTTTTTGAGAAAGTGACTCTTGGTTTTTATGATTATCTTACATTATGGTTGGTAAAAGCAGATATTGTGAGATATGTGGTGTCAGAGAAATCCAAAGAGGAGGATTCTTTGCCAGTTTTCCGATAGATGAATCCCGGTAAGTCAATAACATAAACTTTGTTTTTGCTTTAGCAAGTATGAAATTTACTTATCCTTGTGATATTATTTTATTATTGCAGGTTTGACACGCATTTACAGCCCTTTTTGTTTAAGTAGATTAATTATTTCCTCTAAGTTGATCCAGTTTCATTAAATGATTGTTATTATGTTGTATATGAAGTCTGGTGAGCGTGGCAAGACCTGAACCACTAAGATTTTTTGTATAGTTGCTGCTAGTAACTTGTTAGTCTTGTTACTTGTAGTATTATGTTGACTGTGTACAATACAATAGTGATTAATTTGCGTACAATTTGCTTGCAGGTGTAAAGCTTGGGTAAAACTAGTGGGTAAAGAAGACCTTGTGCATGTACCCATTGAAAAACTGCATGAAGTACGTCATGTTTGTGGTGACCATTTTGAGAGAAGAGACTTTGGCAAGTCAGGAAAAAAATTAAAGAAAAGAGCTTATCTGAAAGTGAACCTCTCAGCACCACCATTGTCCGATGACCAATTAGGGGCTTTCCCACAACATGTTGCCAGCAAATTGGGTGAGTAGTAGACCTAATCTAAATAGTATAGCTAGCCCTAATTAAACAATCTTGATAAAGTAATCATCCTTAATGTAAATGTATTTAGAAAAGGAACTAAGAGCTGGTGTAATAATTTTGGTAACAATTATTTGCAATAGTTTGTTATGCTGGCGCATTCTTTTGACGAGCATAGCTACTCATATAAACCTGTAATATATTGTTCATTATACTCACCAAATGTACCATATGGCTTGAGAAGAACCAAATAAACAACACTGACTTTTTACAAAATTTTTTAAATAACATAATGCTCATGTCACTGTGACACATAACCAAATACTGCCAATACTGCTTTAGAACTGCCAAATCTCATGCCATGATTACAGATTTGCAGCAGGATATCAATCATTCAGATTCAGACAATTTTACTTCTGTGGACACACTCCCCTGCAAACCAGCTTCATTTCAGATCAATTGGGAGTTCTATGGCTATTATATAACCCAGTTTCTTGTTGCATTTTTTATGTCAGTGCCGCGGTGTAGTAGTTCACTTTTTAATCTTGGAGCCATATTTATTATATTCAGACTCTATAATACAAAATATAGTACCTATTTTATATTATATCAAAAATTGCTCCAGGATCATCACTTGCAGTGCAGCAAGTTGCTATGGAGCCTACGCCTTCTACAAGCAGAGACCCACTGTCAACATCCATCATTCAAAATTTGAATGGTAAATACGTACAATTTCTTTTTCCTCCAGTGAATGCTTGTAGCATTAAGTTCGCCTTTTGTACACTATGTTTTTTTTGTGCAATAAAGTATTTAAATAATAAATAAAAGACTGTATGTAGGTTTTTAGTAGTCTATGCTACTTGTTGTTATTGCTACATTCTCTTTTGGTTTCGTAATGTAATACCAAGAGTACATTTTTATTGTTGTGATTATTTATCTACAATAATATTCTTATACTTGCACAGCCCATTATTTTCATCTTGTTAATAATTCCTTGACATTGCAACAACACTGCGCCTTACAGGCAACTAGGGACCCATTTCACAAAACTAGTTACAGATTAGAACGGCAAAAAATTACAAATGCAATATCTGTATGTTGCCATTGAGTTGTATATGTTGTTTTGTGGAATAGGCTTTTGGAATGATCTCGGCACTCAATTAGGTACCTCTGGTCTGATCATAAGAGGACTTTGATTGTATGTGTGTCTGATGATATAACTCAGCAGTTCTCAAACTTTTGTAGCGATGAAACTTTTGTGAAACACTTAATATTTTATGAAGATCCCAAATAAGCAGAACATGGCTTTATAGTACCAGTACGTAGTTCTCTAATAAAAAAGGAAAGGTAGTTTACATTACGTTGACTCACTGTTTTTTTTTGCAGTCCCTTTTCTTTTCCTTGAACCGAGATTGTACTATACAGTTTTAAGTACTATGTATACGGTATATTTATACGTCTCATTTTCAACGTCTCGAGAACTTTTTCTTTTTTTGTAGTATATGGTTTTGCTCTTGTACATATTTATGACTTTGACAAGTCACTGTCTTTTCAACGGAGCCCTTGCAGAGGCGATGGAGCACAATTTGAGAACAGCTGATATGTGTTCATATTGCAACTTTTTTCTGCTAAAAAAAAACAATTTTAATCTGCTAAAAGTGGCTTTATGGACTCGGTCAAACCAATTACTTTTAATATTTAATTGTAATTAATTGTATGTATTTTTATGAAATATTTTTGAAACATACCAGAATGCTATATTATAATATAGCTATTGAATATTATATAACTCTGTCTGTAACAAGGTTTAGTCCCAAACTAAGACAAACTTTTATCTTTTTGCCGTTGCCGGGATTCGAAATGGACCACTGGCGACGTAAGCAAAATCACTACAAACTTATCCTAGCGCGTCGTCGCAATTAATATTAAGCAGATATATATTTACTTCATGTGAAGGGTTACTAACTTTATTTCATTTTTTAGCACCAGTAAAAGCAAAAGCGGTAAAGAGACCGGGTGAAACTGCAGAGGAAGAAGCAAAAAGGTATAAAATAAACCAAGAACGTGATGTGCCAAGTAAGTAACAACTTTTTTTTTAAATTACCTTATAGTAACGGTTACGAGTTGGAGGATGATTCTTTAAATATCATTATGCATGTATAGACCTTTAGTTGTATTCTTTCTTGTAAGCTATGGTAGCCTAGTAATCGGTCGTGCCCCTCAGCAGAGGTTCGGTTGTTCGATCTTGGCTCCGTACCTCTGGGGTTTTCGGAACTTGTGTGCGGTATCAAATTTGCTATTTACCATGATCTTAACGGTAAAGGAAAATATCGCAATGCACAGTAATTCAACTATGTAAGTGAAGTCCCCAATCCCCACTAGACCCGCGTGGGGCCTATTGCCCTATGGACTATTGTGCTGAGCCCTGTACTGCACTGGGACGTATACACCGTGCCCGGGACGTACCCGAAGGATTTTAACCATCGATTCTTGACCCTATTTGGAGTATATAATGTCCAATAACGCATAATTTCCGAGATTCTTATTATTTAAAAATTATTTAATATAAACAAAAAACCCAACTGCAATAAAAAATCAACTGAAAAGCGAAAAAACAAGCTATATAATCTATAGAACATTATAAGAGCAATGTCTACCTAACCTACTTATTGATATTTATAATAATTTAATATTTGACTTGAATATATGAAAAGGCAGGTACAGTACGTGAGCTTCAAAAAGAACCTTCGGATTTTAGAAGCAATCAACTTTCAACAAAATTATGTAATCAACTTGCAAAACTTTTCGAAGTTACCGTAAAAAGTTATGCAAAGAGTAACCATAAAACGGAACCCTTATAAGATCACTTGTGCGTCTGTCTGTCTGTCCGTCTGTCACAGCCAATTTGCTCCGAAACTACTGGACCGATTGGGTTGAAATTTGGTACACATATATAAATTGATGACCCAAACACAGACGTGCAAAGTAAATAAATAATGTTCTAATTTTAAATTAAGGGTTGTGTGATTCACGCAATCAAAAGCTTTAGAAAGATCACAAAATATTCCTACTATAGATCACAAGATTTCTCCCAACTGTAAGAGGCCGCATAGGTATTTGCCAATTTTTTTATTAGTAGTTAAATTAAAGGTTTTTTTACCTTCCGAATCACGAATAGCGTAGAATAAATTGTTTTTTAATATCTTTAAAAATAAGAAAGATATAAATGTTTAAAACTTGCTTCTAGAAAGGGAGGAAAATACAGTAATATGACGTCATATTAATCAACCGCCATATATTACACGCAAAACATCGTTTCGTGAGAAAGAGATAGACAAAAAACTTTAAAAGGCTATAAGTTATTTATTTTATTACCAATTTCAAGTTTGATTTTGAATTATCTTATCATACTACGTATATTGATCTATTATTAATATAATATCAGGCAAATATCCGATTGTTGATCAACCTCTGCTAAAGCCGATCTGGTTATTTTTGGGATTGTGGAAATTATGTAAAATTAAATAATATTTGACTCCCAACGCGTATTTATAATATAATGTGTGCAATCCAGCTACTATTAGCTGAACATCGGCTTATGTTATTTGACCGTACCTACACAATGAATATCCGTTTTAGCTGCAGACTCGATTATTCCTGTGGAAAAGCAGCTTGCCTTTTTTGAGCCTACGCCTTCTACGAGCAGAGAGCCACTGTCAACATCTGTTATTCAAAATTTAAATGGTAATTATCTTTTTACTTCTCATGCTCTTAAAACGTTACGTCTCTGCATATCGGGACTAAAGCTACTTAATAACCTCTAGGGGCTAAAGTTTATTGAACATAAACGTTAATTTACTTATTTATATATAGTATCAACCAACCAGAATAGAGCTATATTAAATCGACCAATCAGGAAACAGAATCCATTCCTTACAACATTCGGTGTATTTTTAAACGCTTGGTAGTTTGAAGCGCTGAATAGATTTGGCAGAATCGGTTTCTGACTCAAGCTTAATAAACCCAATGTCAGGTATAAAAAAAATACTATGGCGGGTATGAAGCTCTTGTTTTGACACCATTTTAATGTTTTTTTACAGAGAGAGATTTACTTACGATATATACTGCTTTTTTTCCTCATGAAATAAATAAACACAAAAACATACATATGTACATACCGGTCAAAATCATATAGCCTCCTTTTTGCTTCGCCGTAGTCGGGTAAAAATGATGCTTCTTCCCAAATATGATGTATTATTTTTATTTCAGCAGCGCCAGTACCAACAAAATGCCCTGGTATTGCAAATGAACTCCCCGGATCGAGCACTGCTGTAGTTATTGATTCAGAACGCCATAAAACAGAGCAAGCAAATCCAAACACTGGTAAGTACTTAATCTTCTGATTGTGTCATTGTGCATACATTTAAATGTGTTTAAAGTCAGCGGACCTTCTGATTAAAAATCGCACGGTTTACCCACTCGACCACTGCTCCGATTTTTAGGGTTCCGTAACCAGAATGGCAAAAACGGAACCCTTGTAATTTTATCATGTCTGTCTGTTTGTCTATTATTTATTCTTATAGCGGCAATAGAAATACACATTCTGTGAAAATTTCAAGTCAATATCTAATAATAAATAATCAATAGGCACTTTTTGGCTGCGGAACCCTGAAAATCATGAAAAGCCTAATTTGGTAACTTTTAATGATAATTATTTTGAACAATATAGATCAATTGAGTTATATTAAGCGCAGTTCCCGGCAAATATATTGAGAATAGAGTTTTGTAGCGGGGGGGGGGGGAAGGTTACACTGAAATTTACACTGTAGTGATTTTCTTTGTTATAAGTATAACGGTTACGGAACTATACACTGAGTATATATAGCACGGCACGCCTTTGGCCGGTTTTTTTTCTATTTTACCGTGAAACCCAAAAATGAATTTTTTAATTATACTATTCTATACTGTAACGTTGTATTGGAATACAATTTCACAAGTTTTACTAAAATATGCTATTCAATAAGCGCAACTGTAACTAGAGGTCTTTTTGACAAGAAATGTAAAAATCAACGTTTTGTAACGAATTAACCTTTTATTCTTGTTTACAGAATGCAATACGAAGAAGGATGAGTTAATAAGACAACTCAAAGAAGTTAAGGCAACAATAAGGTCACTTAAGAAAAATGCAAGACTTATGGAGAACTTGGAATCGCCATTGCTTAAAGAAATTGTTACATTGGCGCTGCAAAACCAGAAACGAAAACCCCGTGGTTACCGATGGACAACAAAATACAAAATATCTTGTTTGGCCATTCTAAAAAGATCGCCAAAGGCATACAAGTATTTGCAACATTTGGTACCTTTACCGAGTGTCAAAACTTTGCAAAGTATATTGCAAAAAGTTCCAATGGAGCCTGGCATTAGTATGCAGATTTTGGAACATCTGCGCAAAACTTCAGCCTTATATATCAAAGATAAATACTGCTCTCTACTCTTTGATGAAATAGCAATAAAACCACGTTTGAACTTTAACAGCAGAAGCGATAAAGTAGACGGTTACACTGACATGGGCAAGTCAGAACGAAGCAATTCTTTGGCAGACCATGCTTTGGTGTTCATGCTCCAAGGCATAAGGAAGAAATTTAAGCAGCCGGTTGCATTTTATTTTGTGAAAGGGACGGTCTCGTCCCAAAAGTTGGCTGCAATTATCATGGAGATAATCAGCGCTGTAAATGAAACCGGCTACCGAGTACTCGCCACAGTTTGCGATCAAGGGCCCACCAATATGGGGGCACTTAAAATCTTAAGGGATTATTCTCCAACTGAGGAAGGGCCCTCTATGAAAAATTATTTTAATGTGGGGAGTAAAAAAATATTCGTGGTTTATGATGTACCCCACCTTTTTAAATCCATTAGAAACAACTTCATGAACTACGGTATAATAAAAATGGACGGGAAAAAGGCGAAATGGGAACACATGAAGAAAGTAGAAGAAAGAAACAGGAATCTTCTTTACCTCAGTAAAATTACACCCAATCATATACAGCCTAAATACAGGGCTAAAATGAAGGTAAAGTATGCTGCACAAACACTTAGCAACACGGTCGCAGCAGTTCTAAAACTGTTAGCGCTGGCAGAAGAAAGCCCGAACACGAGGCAAGAAATTAACGAGTCCGGAGAAATAGTGCACAATTTGGATCGACTATTTGATTGCACTAATGGTCCTTCTGGCCCGGAGGATGTTAAAAAAGGACAGCGAGAAAATGTTTCTGCTAAAACAAATCACGTCAGTGCGTGGGCCCATTATAGGAAAATGTTGGAAACAGTGACATTTGTAAATAAAGAAACTGGAAGTCACGCGAAAAATGTCCGATGCATTCAAGGGTACCTAACAACCCTATGCTCATTTAGGGACATATGGAGCGAAGTTCAACGCCTCGGATTCAAGTATTTAAATCTGAGGCAGTTGAACCAAGACTCTCTCGAGAATTTGTTTGGAGTCATACGGCAACATAGCCCAACCAATAGAAACCCTACCGTAACGGCTTTTGTGGCTGCCTTAAAGACGACAGTAATCAATGGAATGTCTGCCCCGCACAGCAGAGGTTCAAACTGTCAAAAAGACTCCAATATTATACTGACGGACCTACATAATTTAGTCTTCGGTTCAGTGTCCACATCGAAGCTCTGCAGAACTGAAGAAAATAAACGACACGACGACGGAGGTGAAGAAGATAAAAACAAAGAAAACGAAGACTCTGAGAATTTTACGCTTCATATACCCGACGACCATGAAGACGACACTTTAACAAAACTTCTCACTGTCGAAGGCCAGCCCATTGTATATATTAGTGGCTACTTGGCCAGTTCCATTTTAAAAAAACACCACTGTTCGATTTGTGAGAAGTGTCTGACCACCGTCAATCATGACGACGATACATTTTTGTACATCAAATTAAGAGAGTGGTGGGCAGACAAGTCCTCACTAACATATCCTCATATAAATCTTTGTAAGTATGTAGAAAATTGTGTGGAGACATTTGAAAATGAAATTATACCTATACTCCACCAGAACAACATAAGCAGCCTAACAGTCACATTATTTATGGCTAATTGGGACAGTTCATTCATAAAATGCGATGAACATCGCAGTCAGATATTTAATATACTATCTGTACGCCTGGCAATGTTATTGATAAGAAGACAGTGTGAACGTATAAACATGAAGTTGTCTGCACAGGAAGAAGACTTAGCAGACAAAAACAAAAAAGCGCAACAGCAGGGAATGGCTAGGTGATTTATAATGTCCTACACGTTATCCTCGAACCTTACCTAGAGATAAAGTACGAATACCTACCTTATACCCTGTACCTTATATACAGACAAGGGTATAGGTAAAAAAACTAAAGGAGCAATGTCGGAAAGCAACAATAGCCCTATGGCAATGGAGGAAATCCATAGGCAGAAGATGGGGACTAAGACCACTGATAACACAATGGATATACAAAGCAGTGGTCCTACCCAGACTGCTATATGGAGCCATAGTGTGGTGTCACAGAGCAAAAATAAAAGACATAGACAAGGAGTTGACGAAGGTCCAGAGACTGGCATGTCTAATGACAACCGGGGCAATGAGGACAACTCCCACACAGGCCCTGGAGATAATGCTAGGACTGAACCCTGTACACCTTGAAGTGGAAAAGAGAGCCACAGAACAGTGGTACAGAATGAAAATGAGCAGAGAGTGGATCGGATCCGAAATGGACAAGAGACACGCAAGCATACAAAGAGAGTCAATGGTGAACATGAACATGATCATGACTAACAATGACCTAATAAAGAAAAGGAAGATCTTCGACAAGAAATACAGAATCCATATTGGAGAGAGAGATAGTTGGGAGACAGAGATACCGGAACCCAGAGCGACATGCTTCACGGATGGTTCATGGAGGTCCTCAACAAATAGAGCGGGGGCAGGCATCTACAACCTAGAAGCGAATGAGCATACAACGATACCACTAGGAGGCTTTACCAGTGTGTTCCAGGTGGAAGTGTATGCCATCATGAAGTGTGCGCAGGATCTCAAGGAAAGAAGCGATATAACGGGAAGCCACGTTATAATCTACTCAGACAGCCAAGCAGCACTAAAAGCACTAGACAATCCAGCAGGAAGTGGAGTGCAGGAATGAACTGAACAATCTAGGCACAGCATCCAATGTAACACTAGCATGGGTACCAGGGCACAGTGGAGCAGTAGGAAATGAAAAGGCAGATGAACTGGCCAGAGCAGGGGCGGATCTACAGTATCTGGGCCCGGAGCCAGCCCTTCCGATATCCGCAACGGTAACGAAAGGAGTAATCGCCAGAAGAATAGAGACAAAGACAAATGAGGCATGGATAACAACACAGGGATGCAGACAATCCAAACTCATGATAGGAAGGGTAAACAGAAACAGAACAAGGTATCTACTAAATCTTGGTAAGTACAACCTAAGTATACTGACAGGGATATTGACTGGACACTGTCCACTCAACAGACATCTGACGGTAATAGGAGTCAAACAGGATCCTCGATGCCCACACTGCGGTAAAGAGTAAACTAGCCAACACGTTCTAACCGAGTGTGTAATGTACTCGTCACTGAGACATCGCACATTCGGGGAGGACGCATTATCAGCAGAGACACTTAAAAGCATTAACCTACAGGACGCACTTTTGTTCTATAGGAAAACAAGAAGATGGGATCAGTGCTGGATGGGAGCGCCGCCGGGCCAATAACCTGAGGCCTGACCAAGGGGAACAGGGCGGAATGACTGGAGAGCCACTCGACCGCCCGTCTGCCTCGGCCGCGTCCCCACTCATCATCATCATCATCATAGGTAAAAAACTTAAGTAAAGCTCCTGTTGCATGTAGTAGTTAACACATCTGTATAGACCGTTAAACATTCTAGATTTGAAATTTGACGTAACACCCCATATTAGTTTTGTACACAACTACATGCACCACAAGCTTTACTTAAGTTTTTTACCTATAATCTAATTATAAAACATTACATTTACGGCCAAACCCTATATTCAATCCGCGGATAGATAAGGCTTACTGCTGGTTAAAATTTGACATTTGCCCATACAAAATGTGTCAAAGTTTAATCTGAAGTAAACTTATCTATCCGCGGATTGAATATAGGGTTTGGCCGTTAGTAGGGGAGCCCACAGCACTAATGGCCAAACCCTATATTCAATCCGCGGATAGATAAGGTTTACTGCTAGTTAAAATTTGACATTTGCTCATACAAAATGTATCTATCATCAAATTGTTGACACTTATTTCGTCGAATTTCACTTCAAAGTCAACATTTCATCTATTTACATTTCGTCGAAAATTCAGTTCGTGGAATTGTCATTGCAAAGAATATTATATTATAGTGTATTTTTACTTGTGGGATGATCATTTCATTAAATAGTTGAATTATGTCATGGAAAACATTTCGTGATTTACTGTTTCAAGTACATTTAATTAACATGCAAATTATTACAAATAATATTATGTAAATTTAAGATAGTTGGCATTCACAATTATCTATGGTATTATGTTGAGAACGGAACATAAAAATTACTTCACGTAATACCATTCTATTCCGCGTAGTTGTGGCGCTACGCGCCTTGACGCAATTCTAACCTAACCTAACCTAACCTAACCTATAGATTTATTGAGACCTACTGGGTGTTCCGCGTAGCTGTGGAGCTATGTGTATTCGATTATTTAAAAACAAATGTAATGAAACGTCGACCACAAATGAAATTCGTTGTTTTTTGGTTCTGCCATTTAAAAATCATACAAACTGAATAATTTGCCAAATAATATTCCCTGAACAGTTATTCTATGAAGTAATCAAAATTGGAATGATCTGCTCATGAAATAAAAATCAAATTATTAGTTGCAGTTATTTAGTATAAGTAATTCTGTGTATTGTAATTGATTAAGCATTGAGTATTTTGTTATTAGAGTAAATACGTAATAGTTGAATGAGAAAGTTAGTAATGAGGATGATTTAGATAGATTATAATGTACCTAAGAAAGAAATAAAGTTTAATATAAAATTATTTGTTTTATTTTGTACTAATAAAATCCAGTTGTATATAAACTAACGGTTATGGCTACATCCATGATTACCGGTTAATAAAATCACTATAATCGATTTTTCGCAACACTAGTTTTTTGTTTTTAAATTGGAATGGCATGGCAACATTTGATTTTTATTATGTTGGTGCATAATTCTTGGTATCGTCATACAAAACGTTCAGAAAATGATTTATATGAAGTTCGGTCTCTTAAAACGTAGTGATTATATTCTCTTTGTTAGTTATCAGGAATATGTGCTAAAAACCTTTCGATCTGATTGGGAAAAAACAAAAGATACAGCACTAATGACGTTTACAGTGATACCAATGTTCTCACGGTAAGAAAGCTATATGTATATCCTAAATTGTATTCTGAAAATTCAAAAAAAATTGAAACGAGATGATAGTACATTGAAAAAACGTAATCCCTACACTGTAATAAAGCAAATATCAAAATCTAGGACTAATTTTGCTAAAAGACAATTATATATATTTTCTGTATCTCTTTATAATAAAATTAATAGAAAAACTAAAATTTACTACACAACGTTTAGAGAATGTAAAAATCTAATTACAACTTGGCTCAAAAGTAAAAGTTACGACGATATTGAACTGCTTATGCTTTAAGTTGTAATTCACATTTTCACATTTAATTTAATTTAATTCACTTCACTGAATTCATCTGTTTGAATTCAGATATGTATTTTCTAAGCATTTATGCAAAACATTTGGCGAATCTTTCCAATCAATTCCATTACATTATACTGTGTTTATGCTAGAAACTACAACTACCTATGCCTAGTTTTTGTCTTATTTTTAACACTTATATTAAACCTGTATGAAAGAGCGAATTCCTCCTAATACAAGTGTTTAGCTTAAAACGAGGATTCGACAACTGTGTAAAAAAACTTTGTTGAAAATAAATAATTTGAATTTGAATTTGAATCTCAAGGGAAAAATATCGTTAGTCTTGTGTTTATAAAAGTAGTAAATGAAGCCAAATAATATTGATACTTTAAGGTCCGTTTTACATTACAAACGTAAAGGCGTGTCCGCTGTTCCAGTAAACCAACAAAACATGGTAGCAACATATGTTACAAAACATGTTTAGGTACAACTGGACGTCCATTGCGACTTTGGAGTGAACAATGTATTGTTTGTCATAACATTTCACTTTTCTTTTGACAGCTGTCATCCCAGTAAAATTTGTCAAATTATGGGACGCTCCTTTATTGAATAAGATACAGCGTCTTTTCTTAAATCCACTCGATTGCAAATCATTATAAATAAAATCATTAATGCCCTATTTGACAGGTTCTTCACTCAAACTCAAAATTTTCAAAAGTTAAAACGTGACCAGAAGAACGCGGGGAATGTTTTCGATCCGTGACGGTAAACATGTTTCTGTGTTTTAAACAAAAAACATTTTGGCCACGCCTCTTTTCTATTCGAAAAACATGTTAATTGTTTAAAAATATCGAAAACACGGCGCAGCGGACGCGTCTTTACTTATCACCCATATGTCTTGCACAAACGTTATATTTTAACGTTATCGTAAAAAAAATATTTTCTCTTATATAAATAAAGACTTCCACGTGGACTGTCTCCACCACATCATCCTTTTATAGAACGACAATAATCAAGAATCAAGACATTTAAATCCTATAACCCCGGAGTTGCAAGCCCTTAAATTTCCCTTTATGTCATTATAGTTACATGAAAGAGGAAGGTCATGAAATGCAACGCGCGCTCTAGATTTAAATGGTTAACGGTGAAATTATATATATGTAACCTTCTTCATCAGCGTGTATTCGCCCACCGTTGGGAATATGCTTCTCCAATTTTTCTCCATCCAGAACGTTTTTGATATATGATATGAGTAAATTGTCAAATTGTGAACAAGTCAAAGCCTTTTCCCTTCTTGTAATTAAAAAAAAAAGTAACTTGGTAGTCTTGCAACACCGCTAAACTAAAGTCACATGTGACAGTTGTTTGCTGTATTGTATGTTATACACATCAAATCTACTTTATTTAACTTACACGTTTACGGTTCAAGTTATAATTTTACCGCTTCTACTGAAACTAGCAAAATTACTTTCGATAGGTGTGAGCTAAATATAAATAAATCCTGTTTTTTTTTTCCCATTTAATGACTCAGCTTTTGGTAAACATGCATGTATTTTAAATAATGAGTTATTTTACTTAATATATTTTTACCAGTTAGCTTTTACTAGATTTATCTATTAATCCGTATTTGTTGGTAAGTTTATTTATTTTGAAGAGCTTTTACTATTACCTATTTAATTTCTTTGATATATATCTTGATTGCCAAATTAAAATGGGATTCCGTTTATCTTTTAATCTCCTGTTATAACTTGCGTAAGAGCAATATCTAATATTTTATATGGTTAAACTCGCGTAGAGTATATGTTACTACGAAATGCTTAAATTGCTTTTTTTTTAAAGTGATGTTAAGTCTTCCTTTATGTAGAACTTGCTATTTCCAATATTTAAGTTACTTGCCGTCCATGTGGCGTTCGATTTTCTGCCCTTTATATATTAAATTACGATTTGTTATATGACAAGTGGTGAATGAAATATTTTGTAAAAATTGTATTTTGGTCACATACTTTTTATAGTAGTATTTTATTTTCATTTTATTACCTAATAAAACACTTTTTATAGTAAACCCTATTTCATGAATTATTACAGAGATCAAGCAGTAATCACAAGTTGGCGCGCAGGAATATGGATGAGGATATGAAGAAACCCATCCTCACTCCTATTAATAATAGGCGGGTGACTCTAGGTAAGTGCCATAATTCCCTCCTTTTTTAGGAGTGGACAGTCTTTAAATTACATCAGTAGATTCTCATTATCTAATGTGCTTTGGTAAGACCAGGTTAATACTTATGGTCTACTAAAACATATTTCATACAAACATAGTCACTAAAAACTGAGAGTGGCTTATGGTAATACCATGTGGCCTCCCAAGACACAATTCATTCGGGTCTACATTTAAAAAATACCTTTAGGTTCTATAAGTGTCGTAAAATGGTTAATGCTTTACTATCTGGTCGTATTAAGTACTTGACAATTATTAATAAGTCCTGAAACGAATATTCTATAATAACAAACTTGGCCACTGACAATTAATGTTATTTTGAATTGTGTTTCAAAAGCATATACCTAGTCCTAGGATCTAATAGGTCATTGACTACTGATTAAGGCCTGGAAAGGCTAGCATTATGCTAAAGTGAGATCTAAATGTTTAATTTTTAACTGCATATAGCCTTAAAGTTATTGAATGTGTAAATCGCTTACATATTAGTAATTTCTAAAACATACTTTAAACTTTTAGGCTATATTAGAGTTGTCTCTTGGTAAATAAATTAGGACTCTGTGGTGAAAACCCAAATTAAAAGCTATTGTTTATGAGCTGAAGGCATGATTAATGTCATTTTAAGCATATTATAAAGCTTTACAGGCATCCTCAAAAAGTCTCAGCGACTTTTAAGCATTATTAAGCGTAGTCTTCTAAGACAGAGCGACACAAGGTGATATAAAAAATCGGAGTGGAAATTTTAGACGTAAAGTGCGTAAAAAAATTAATATGGCACAACTTGAAATCATTAAATCCTTGTAGCTATTCACCGTTTTGCTGCGAATTTTGGTGTAGCATGCGGTATTCTGTTACTCGCATATATTTTTAATTGTGTTTATCATGCAATAGCATATTTTGTTGTACCATGGATTATCGATCGTCTATTTAGTTAAGCGATAATATTTTTAATCGCATTTTACGTCGCTCGCTTATATTATTTAATCGTATTTTTTATTAATTACCTTTAATACTAATTGCAATTTACTTTAAGAGCAGCCTGTAGCTGTTTGTTTGTTTGCAATATTTAAATTCAATAAGGTAAAATTAAGTATTGTGTGCTATAATTATTTCAAAATACTAATTATATATGAATAGAAGTTTTATTTATAACGAGATTTACCACCAACAACCTAATTTTATAATTTTTATTTCATTCAAATATCTTGAATAAATCGTACATGCGAAAGGCCCGTCTCGTATACAGTGCTATGATCCTAAAGTGACAGGATGAAGTGCCAGTTGCACTGTTTTTTTAGTTAGTGACTTAAGCAAGCCATTTATAATTTTTGTGAATACAAGTTTACTTAGCCATATTGTAAATTTGTATAATGACAGGAAATAAATATCCACAACTGCTGTCACTTTAAAAAAAAAAATCTTTCTATAACCCGACAGTCCTGGAATGGCAATGATTAGTAAGGATTTATTTGAGCAGAACCAAAATAAATAATATTTTAAACCTTACTATTGTTTCAGGATATGTAAAATATGCCAGTTTAATCATATTAACTGTACAAAATGCTACCCTTGGACTGAGTATGCGCTATGCTCGTACAAGAGATGTGGAGATGTTTTCAGCATCAGCAGGTTTGTATTTTTTTATCTTTCTTATGTTCCCATGTTCAAAGGGTTTAAATGAACCCTATTGTTGACGGTCTGCTGTAACCCGCCCCTACATATGTCTCAGGTCTAGTTTGTAAACAGAGATATATACTGTAAAACATTAACCCATGACAAAAAAAGGTATTTCATGACGCTCTTAAACCTAGAACAGGACTGAGATTGGTTCTACATTGTCATATAGAATAGAATAGAATAGAAATCTTTATTTCAGGCCGACAGCCCCATAACGTTTGTTAGTAATACTTAGACTATGTTAATACTACAACCTACTACATTTAACTTATTTGCTATATGTACAAATTAGCTTGACTTGTCCTCACCAGTTAATCAAAATAGGACAGTCAAACCTGCCAGCTATCATTTTCAGAATACTGTTGGGGCTTTTCCTGACGCGATCCATGTGTGATGCGATTTTCTTACGCATGATCGCCATGAAACCGTCAGTGCGCATCTCCGTAAACATACCTGAGGCGCTGCACCACCTCGGCAGGCCCAGCAGTATCCTGAAAGCGTTATTGTATTGCACTCGGAGGGCATTATAAGCTCGTTTCGTATACTTAACCCACAGGCTGCTCGAGTAAAAGGATTGACTATAGGCTTTAAATAGTGTTACTTTAACCTCTTTTGAACATCTCGCAAACCTGCGGGCCAGCATATTGCATATGAAACGGCATTGTCTAGAACTCGTTTAATACAGAAGATATGTTTTTTATTTATCATTGTTAACTCAAAAACTAAAGAATTAGAGGGCCTTCAGTTGTGTTTATTAGGGCGCCTATCAAACATGAAACTAGTTATTGCAACTTAAGTGTATATAATTAATAAACTGCATGGGATGATAATTACAAAACTAAAATTACATTTTTAAATGTTATGCTATTTTAAAACTAAAAAGCTATATCTAAAAAAAGGGCCCTGTGGCATTGTCCCGAAGATGCTGGCAGCATTTCCTCACTAGATAGTTAAACTAATGCATTGAGCGAGGAAACTGCCAGTTCTTCGGTCTCTCGTGACGTCAATGAGCCCCTTCGAAATTTATTTAAAGAGGCTTTGAGCGCTAGGACCCCACGGACCAAGGGTCTCGACGCCGAATGGTATAAACATATAGTCTGGGCCGATACCACTATATTCGCCTACCTTTATGCTTTCGGCTGCTTCAGCTGCCGCACCAGCCCTATTAGAGGTCCGTTGGAGATGTGATTGGGCTAGCGTGTCTACGAAGGTTGCATCCCACACTAGTACCCGTCCCATGTTCCACGGGACCAAGGACATTCCGTCAGGTCTCTTGCCATCATTTCTACAAATGCCGGTCGGCTCTAAAAGTGCCGGCACGTTTATTGAGGCAAGAGACCGACGAATGATGTCATTTAGTGCGGCGTGTCTGGCAAGACAGTCCGTGATGTCCTAGCCGATCTACGTCACTTCCGCAGGGGCAGGGGTATACTGAATGTCAAATACGAAGACCGCTGATTTTTAAAGTACCTCGTTTTTAAACTGTTCGGACCATGCTCAGTGTAGGGTTCCGAGGCCGTTACTACAAACACAAAAATCTATCTCATTAAATACGATATGGAAAAGTGCACCGGCAAAAGAGCGTATCTTCATGGCACTTAAATATGTGCTTTTGTTGAGAAGCGCAGTTTGTCGGCAATAACTCAAAAACGGTTAAACTGATCGAAAATTAAAAATATTTATTATTGAAAGTATCTATTAAGCGTTACCTTTGTGATTTATTTATATTTTTTGGAGATACGGTTTAAAAGATAGAGGGTGATATTTCCAACGTTCGGAGCTATTATTTCAGAAAATATTCACCTAACCAAAAAAACTGCTTAGGAACCTTAAAGTGTTTTTAAAAGAACTCTCGAGATATGTGCCAAAAGATGATTTAGGCTTCATTTTTCATTTTCTGTTATATATATGGAGTCGTCCCCGTCCCCCCTAAAAATTCGATCATGTTGAAAATAATTTTCATTGTTAGTATTTATTAAGCGTTACCTTTGTGATTTTTCAGAAAATAATTACCTAATCAAAAAAACTGCTTAGGAACCTTTTCAGCGCAATTCACACAGCGGGCGGTAGCGGGTCGGCGCTCTGTGTGAATAGGACGACCGGCGCGGCTCCCGCAATGCTCGGCGCCCGACCCGCTGCCGCCCGCTGTGTGAATTGCGCTTAAGTGTTTTTAAAAGAACTGTGTCACACGATCTCACGATGATTTAGGCTCAAAAGTTTTTTTGATTTTGATCTTCTGTTACATGTACGGTATGGAGTGCCCTGCCTAGAAATATTTATTTTTGTTATTTAACTACCAAACTAAGTAGCGGCCGCTACAAGACACCTAAGTATACCATCCTATTCCAAATTTCATGTATTCTTAGTTTGTAGTTTTCGAGTAAAATGCCTGTGACATACGGACGGACAGACATGACGGTTCCGGTTTTGCCATTTCGGTTACGGATCCTTAAAAGGCATTACCTTATTTTAAAAAAACCATGTGAAAAGATACCTAATCTATACATATAAAATGCTTTGTCCTGAATGACTGACTGACTGACTGACGGATCAAAGCACGGCCTAAACCGCTGATCGTAGAGACCTGAAACTGAAGAAAGGATTTGCCGAAATTGTTCATTGGTCAAATCTACTTCATATTTTGCATAAATATGCTTTAACAGAATTGATGGAAGACGGGTTTCGTATTTTATTGAAATTCATCCCCTAAGGGGGTTTTTATTTTTTCGGGTGCGTAACGAAAATTGATCATAGGCGGCATAGCAATCAATAGGCGGTATCTCAAATTCAATAAGCGGAGCAGATTCAAGCTTCACTCGTAAGTAATATGGTCGCACTTGCTACAGGAATTATGTTCGAGATACCACCATTTGTTTTATAACGGTATATTTAATTTTCGTGACTCAAATCACTAAAGTTACCGTGTCTATGTACACTATTGTTAAATATGCCTATATTTAGTATTTTGGAACCCTAATAGTGCCCAACTTGCACTTGACCAGATTTTTAATCTTATTGATGTTATTAAAAGAATGCGGTGACTTAATTAATAGATTCTTTGGTATTTTTCAGCTGTTCTTTTAGCAGAAGTAGTCAAATTCATTATTTGCACATGTCTTGTGATCAATGAATCTGGTAATGTTCCAAAGGGAGTACGGTCAATTTACTCAGCAGTTGTATTGAACTGCAAAGACACATTGCGAGTCTGTGTTCCCTCATTCTTGTACATTGTGCAGAATAATTTGCTGTATGTCTCAGCATCTAACTTAGATGCTGCAACTTATCAGGTAAAGTGGTCTAAATTTTTATATAGTTCACTTTTATTTGCATGACATAGTTTGATAGATAATAGCAATTTGATTTGCTGGAATTTCTGATGCCCTATATCACAAGCCGTATAACCTCTCTGCTTGGAGAAACAGAACATAACGGTTACCATAATCTTGAACTTTGACTTTTGATGAGTATAATGTTTTAATGTTATAATCCCCTTTTTCTTTATAGGTCACATATCAGTTAAAAATATTAACCACTGCGTTTTTTGCTGTTGTGGTATTAAAAAAGACTCTCCATAAATGGCAGTGGGCTGCTTTGGCGCTATTGGCGGCTGGTATAGCTCTAGTGCAGCTTTCTTCCGATGCTAGCCAAGGCAAAACACCAACAAATCATTTGCCCGATCAATCTAGAGCGCTGGGGTTCGGTGCGGCTTTAGGAGCTTGTTTTATATCTGGTTTTGCTGGAATTTATTTTGAGAAAGTACTCAAGGAATCGGAAATATCTGTAAGTATTTGTAATTGATTTTATTTAACACAAATTATCTTTTAATACTCATATTATCTATAATCATTATTAACATAACGAAACTGAAAAGCGTATCAATTTAGAAGTTATGAATTAATTGGCTTAACTGCCTCGCCGTTGTTTTGATTTCTTACTTGTACTTTAATCTTGATCCCTTACAGGACAGTAATAAATAAATAATACATAGACGTGAGGAGTGGCCATTAATATTAATCTACTTAAGTTTGGTCCATTAACATTCATGCACTGCGAAAGGAGCTTTCACCCCATACGTTTATTTCAGCCGTGAAAAGGAATAAACTAACAACGGAAAAAATATAAAAAAAACCGTTTCTATGCTCTAACCCTTAATTTGGCACGGTCCAGAATAGTGCACACAAGATTGTGTTTTTATTTTTACACAATAACAAAACAAGTCTTTGTATTATTAATTAATTACTTTCTTGCAAAGGATCTAAACTATTCGGGTAAGTAATCAATTAATGTAATTTAATTTGTTTAATTTAAAAATTCGGAGTCATGCGACACACGTCCACATTATTGCGAGTTATGACGCTCACTTATCCGATCTCTGCTGAAGACGGAGTTATGTTAATCTGCTGGTCTGCATGGTGGGAGTGGCCGTACGGAATTGTCCAAAATGGGAAAAAAATAATCGCGAACTTCAGATTTTCAGTTAAGAGAACCCGAAAGAAGCTCCCATTAAAAAGACCGACTATTCGGGACATAGAAAATGCAATAAAGTCGCTATCTTGAAATAGTCGAGCGAGTTAGATTATTATACAGACGGTTCAGCTTGGATGGCCTAGTCTTGCTGACCTTGGCTCTGACGTTTAAAAAAAAACTTTCTGAATGCCAACTGTAATACACTTATACAGTCATCAAGTTACGAATTCAAACTCGGTAGGTATACGTTTAACACAGCGGAAATCCTGTTGCCACCTTCTAACTCCCGTCATGAGATCAGCTCTTAGACACCGTAATATTTCTATTTTAACGGATTTACATAATATTCCAGATTGTAACCTATTCCAATAACCGTAACTTGCACCCCTAATCTTGTAGGATGATGCAATAAGTAAAATCTTCCAAACCCTTACCCCCATCTCTAATAACCTCTGTTTTATCTTTCTTTGTATTACATCTATGTTAACCCAGAGCTAGCTCTAACTTTCAGTGTATAACATACACTTAAGGTTAGAGTTAGATATATTCCTGACGCACGCACCTCCCAAACACCTAACGGGTGTCGGTAGGACGGGGGATGGGGAATCCTGCAGCCTCCTAAACGGGAGAATGACTTTCTCTCCCGGCCCTTCAGCACTGGCTGGGGTAAGGTTCCGCGCGCGATTCACTGGTCCCCCGTCAAATTGACACCGGCCCTCCCATTAAAAAATGTATAGGCTAAGTTGCAACGGAAGAGGTCACAAAAGAGGGCAGCGCAAGGAGACCCGCGCAAAAATAGTATCTCCAGGCAAAAGAGAAAGCCTCAAAAAGGGTAGCCCCACCCATAAAGATGGTATCAACAGCCACACAAGTGGTCCTAAAAGATCTCCGACCCAACCCTTCCATTGTCGGGCAAAAGAAAGGAAGCCCGTAGTCTGTAAGCATGCATGCGTCAGGATTTCCACTCCGCGACTCACGTAGCTATAAGTCTCCCCCCCATCCCAACCCCCATTCCTATCCCCCTAACCCCGCGGATAAGTAAACGGAGGAACGACTTTCTCCTCCGGCCTTTCAGCACTGGCTGGGGTAGTATCCGCGGGAGTCTAAATTCTAGTTGGTAATAGGGGCATTGGTGTTTTTAGCCGGTGCGAGCCCGGCAGTACCTGGGCCCTCCATTCCCAGGTCTCCGGAAGGGATTTTCACCTTTGCCCCTTTTTCTTAAGCAAACAAAAGCAAGGACTTTTGTCTTTGGCCCCTCAGGCGATTACCACAAAAAAAAAAAAAAAAAAATAACCGTAACTAGTTAAATTATTTTAAACTGGGGAACTCTAAAATTTAGAGGAGCTAAACGTTTTCTTTTAGCGCTCCCCCAGTAAAAAAAACGCGTTGATTTAAGTCGGATGAACCATGAAATAGTACCAGCCCGCCCTATCCACATACACTTTAGACAATGTAGCAAGTGCCATACCATTTTGGAATCCACACTAAATACGCCATCTTTCAAAGTACATCCACACTACTTGAAAAAGTGTACTACGTTATTTTTTTTAGCAATTGGGTATATAATGCGCTAGCGACCCGCCTTCGCTTCGCTTCGGTTTTTGTGAGTTCTCCGTCAGACCCGTAGATAATCCAGAGCATATTATACATAAGAACCTTCCTCTGAATCTCTCCTATCTATTGCCGAAAAAAGCATTAAAATCCGCTGAGCAGTTTAAACGATCTAAGCGAACAAACAGCGGAAGCGACTTCATTTTATACTATGTAAACATTGTATAACCTTTTTTGTCTTTCTACCATCTAATCTTCACACTCCAAGCCAGTTTCTACGACGGTGTGGCCGTGACCACAAAGGATTCCATAGTATTTAGCCAAAGTGTATGACTACTGATAACAGATAAAATACACCATCTTCTGAAATAATGAAACGCTCTGTTGGCTCTTGACTTACCTTATGGTTTTGGTCATATATTTTAACAGCATAAAGCAAGTAGTCCATTATGATTGTGTACTGGATAGGTTTTGGCTTCTCTAATTATAATTGTTTGCTTTACAGGTATGGATGAGGAATGTGCAGTTAAGTTTATTGTCATTGCCATTTGGAACAATTACTTATTTATTTAATGAGGGAACCCTGAAACATCTGCTGAAAGGGTTTGACGGGTTTGTTTGGTACCTGGTGATTCTGCAGGCCACTGGCGGTCTCGTTGTGGCGGTGGTAGTCAAATACGCTGACAATATACTCAAAGGCTTTGCAACTTCTGTGGCCATAGTGATATCTTGTATAGTCTCCCTGTATCTATTTGATTTCCATTTAACTATTCAATTCACCTTCGGAACCATTTTAGTCATGGCGTCAATATTCCTATATAGTTATGTTCCTAAGATGAAGGCTGAATCCCGATCGTCACTTAGTGTTTAAATATTCTTAGTGAATTATAGACTATCATACATGGTATTATATACCTTG
The DNA here is from genome assembly GCA_923062465.1 of Acleris sparsana. Lineage (NCBI taxonomy): Eukaryota > Metazoa > Arthropoda > Insecta > Lepidoptera > Tortricidae > Acleris > Acleris sparsana. The sequence goes on from OV281289.1 coordinate 13,277,641, forward strand.
ACGATTTGTCCCAGTAAGTGTATGTAGGTAGTGCTAGATAATTAGCAGCATTATGACATCATTACCAAATGACAATTTTTAGTGTAGCAGAAAAATAATAGACTTATTATATTGTGTATATAAATTATACAAGATCGTATTTTTTTAACTATTAAATGCTCGTTATTTTTTAAGATATTTAGATTGTTCTGTTACATTGCTTTATTATTATAATTAATACTATACATGTACTTAGCTATGAAATGTGTCTGTGTAAAATAAATGCTACATCTTATTATATAGCGTACTGGCTAATCTTGTATAAATAAGCATAAAGGACGTTATATTATGTGTAATAAAAATGTAGGTATGCAGGGCGTCCTATTGTTGAGCCGCATTGATATTTGTTTATATTATTCGTTATCGTCGCTAGAACCAAGAAAATATATTTTCTGTCATAAGAATTAATTTCTTAAATGAAAGGATATACTTAAGGAGGAGATTACGTTTTTAAACAAAATGGTCTTCCTTTGACCGCGTCGAATCCTAAATTCCCGTAGAATTCTAAAAAAAAACGAGATAAGCCTTCGTTGTATATTTCCTGCCGATAATCTTAGAAGTACTTGCCATGCACGTAACATAGGCATATGGGACGCCACGCCTGTATATAACTCGAAGCCTCGATAGCACAGGTGGCCATTTTATATTTACAGCCGAACATGTAAATGTGTAAATGTCTAGCGATATAAATAAGTTCGTCAGAGTAGTCCTAGCTGATATCAAAATCAATTTCATGCGCCATAAACTAGCCATAAACGTATACGTACACATGCATAGTTCTTGAAAGGATAGTGGTTTTGCTATCCATCTCGACAAATGGGGGTGAAAGATTATTTTGCTTCTATTATTATGATTATATAACAGTAGACTCTTTGGCGAATATGATAATATACTGTTTCTCGGCTTTTAGGCTATTGTAGGTAGTGGTGTACAACTTTTTCGATGGCGCCATGTATCTTAAAGTACCTACTAGGCAGATAGGAAGTCAATCCTGACAAATTGCACAACCATGTTTCTAAATATTGTTAGTTGACAGCCGTAAAACATGCTAAACATATTTGTTTCCTGTGAAGGAATGGTAATAACACCATTTTTATACTTGGTTGTATGTATGTCAGTTTAGGTCAAAACTTGCAAGTACATTTTAAAACAGTTCCTGTTAAAATGGAATGGGCTAAAATTTGGATCACATGTAAAATTTTGACAGACTTCGTTTACTGCTGTCTCAATTATCAATATTCAGAAACTTCTTGATTATTGCAATGTGTTTGACTTCTTATTTGCCTAGTGCTGTAGTTGTTAGAGGAAGAATGTTTAAAGTATGCTGAAGTGTATGTTATTTGAGTTAACACAAGATGTTGATAGAACTATTTAGTATTAAGTTTTAGATTAAGGTAGGGAATTATTTTCTAAAAGAGAGTATTATTTATTTATAACTCTTTATTGAGGCATGTACTTAAATTCTACCATCTAATCATGGTATCTTTTAATTCTATTTTTTCATTATATTTTATTCTATTTAAAATGAGTTTATAATTTTTCTTTTCCTCAATTGGTCCAACCACTTGTCCAGTTGTTGTTGCGGTGTGAGTGGGTTTTTCTTGTAGAAGTCTTTAGGTGGTTTCCCTTCCTCCAAACGCACAAAGTAATGAGAGTAAGTGTACCGCACCTCCCCCATTCTTCCACGGGCATGTCTTCTTATTCCTTTGATTACAGCCCCTTTCCCTGAAAAGGATTCAGCTGAAAAAAAACCAAGATTATTCACGTTGGTTGGAATACTAAAACCACCCAAGGTCGGGTGCCAGTTTTCACTGGGCCGGAGCGCAAACGGGCGGGTTCTGCCCCGCGCTGGCGGACTCTCGCGGAATCGTGAGGGATTTTCCTTCATCAGTGTGCACTGCAGTGGAGAAAATCCTCTACAATGCTGAAAATCCCCTGCCGCCCGCCGGTTTACGCACGCCTTTACGCTGTATTTGAAGCAAACACGACTAAATTCGCATCTCCGTAAACGCTTTTACAACGTCGTGTTTGAATTTAGTGTACGCCTCGCCGCGCAACGCTACACGCGACGCCCCGCGTCTCCGCGCGTAAACATTAATTGGAGCCAAGAAAATTTTAATACTTACTACTAAATACTGAAACCTTAGAAGTTGGTCTACTATTTACAAAGTTTATACAACCACAGATACCACAGAAATTAGGTTTACAGCAGAGCTCATGATACTCTAGTGATTAGCATCGAAATTTTAGGCTATTCTGTCCTCATCATAACCCTGATGCGCCTGGGAAGTTAAGATAATTTATATTATATTGATGAGTAGTCAAATAAAGGGTGGAAAACTGAGATTATGGCTATATTGGCACTTAGTTGTCTCTTACAGAAAAATGGACTGGTGAATTAAATTTGTGACCCACCTTAGTTCCAAAGTCAATCTGACATTCTACAGCAATAAGGTTGACTTTCCTATCAATTACAAATAACTTGGCATCTCTAATGAGTCTAATGACAATGTCATCTTCAAGCAGATTTTCTTTGAAATGATTTGAAAAAATCATACTTTAACAACAGGTTATACAGATGTACATTTCATGGATCATGCAGTATTTGGTAACTACAGATGCTGTACACAAAGGGTATCTTTGCAAAAATAACAAGTTTCTTGTATGAGGACACCTTAAATAAACATTATTTTATTACTTGATGTTGTAGCAGCTATGGTAATACAAACTCTGAAAATTTCAAGGTAGGCTTAGGTATAGGGTGCAGTTTGCACCCTTTGTGGATTTCCGTACCCAAATTAGGGTTGTCCTAAAAGGTAAACTTAATCATGACTAGATAACTCATGCAAAACTTTGCAGACCACTTCTTGTGACCACCAGTGGTCAATCGGTGGTAGTGGTGTGATTTTTTTTTTTTATTATATGACTGAATTAGTCTTTTATATTGCTTAAGATTAAATGTGTGGCTCTATTGAAAACGGATACAAATCGATTTAGCTCTTAACCTTTAGAACGCCAAAGACGGCAATTCACGTCGGCAGATTTTTGTGCGGTGGACGCCAGACTGTCAGCGAGTTGTTCTAACCTTCATATATTTTGTTGCGGCATATGACGTCCGTGGCGTCATGGGCACGTAAAATAGCAATCAACCGTGGCGTTTAAAAGGTTAATAAGAATGGGTAAACATCATATACTGAGTATAATAGACTTATACCGTTTTTCACCTAAACCTCGGGAGACTTGTATCCTTTTTCACTAGTCACAGAAATAATAAGCACAAAAGATACTTTACACTAATTGAAAATAGTATCAATATAGTGTGTTCAATCTATGAAGTCACTATACACTACTTAATTTTAATTATATTGTTGCAACTTTAATTTGAGTGGCAGGACAAATCAATAATTGAAAACACAATTGAGGTCAAGTTCTTGGGATGCGATCCATATAAATGTCTGATGTGCATAGTGGATGGATTGCCATCTACTACTTACCAACCCATAAATTGCTTCTAAATTCAACATTATGTTGAGCGACAGCCATTTCCTGAGCCTCAAGAATTGCATCTTTTACATACTGTGCACCTTTCTTGTTAACAAAACTCAACTGTTTAACAGCCTCATCCACAGTCATGCCTCGTACAAGGCAGGCAATATACCAAAGTTTATCAGGACTATATTTTATATTCGTTTTTTGATGGCAGACAAACTGAAAATATAGGTAATAACAGTTAGGAATTAAACTAATAATCTGTTTTCTTTACGCAATTTTGTAGGTTATGAATTCCTGTAAATAAAAATAACAAACTAACAGCTGGTCTCGGTTCCGCTCCAAGTTCTTGCGGGGGATACACTTTCTTATTGTATTCCAAAAACTTTTTCGGTAATGTAGATTTTGTCCATGCTAATAGAGGTGTAGTAGTATGAATAGTGTTGCTCTGTAACTTTGTCACTGCATGTGTAAAAAAATTTTTAAAGATGTGATTCATCTTTTAAAACTGGTAGCTTTTGCTTGAATTCGCGAAATAGATCATGGAAACCCTTGAAAATAAAATACTAGGCACAGATTATAAGGTATGTCTAAATACTAGATAGGTACTCTAACCCGTAAATTAAATTTGACACTTGACAATTATTGTTTCAAATGACGTTCAGAAGATGTATTTCTATTGCATTTTTATCCGCGTTGCCTTGAAAACAACACACTCGGAGGTGTAAATAGGATAAACTACAAATAAGTAAAGGAACAATTTTAGAGTTTTTTTTTTCAATATTTGAGCTGACTGAACTGCGAGCCGGGATTAATGGAAAACATATTAAGTTCACGTTATTTTAAGATACTGTTACACATTCGAGAATTCTTGTTTTCACAAGAGGCATTATAGTTCAATCTTGCATCTTACTAGATGGTTACCACGAACCACTATATTCGAAACTTCTAGTACTGAATCCCTGTCACTCGTCACTCGTGACTTAATCGGGAGAACGGGATGAAGCTAGCTTCAATTTTCAAAGCAGGGCTACATTCATCGTCATCATCATGTCAGCCGAAAGACGTCCACTGCTGGACATAGGCCTCCCCCAAGGCTTTCCAGTCAGACCGGTCTTGTTCTTTTCGCATCCACCGCGGTCCCGCGATCCTGACGAGGTCGTCACTCCATCTTGTTGGAGGCCTACCTACAGCTCGTCTTCCGGTCCGCGGACGCCACTCTAGAACCTTCTGACCCCATCGGCCATCAGTCCTGCGAGCAATATGCCCCGCCCACTGCCACTTCAGTTTAGCTATTCTTAGGGCTATGTCGGTAACCTTAGTTCTACTGCGGATATCATCATTTCTGATTCTATCACGCAGAGAAACCCCGAGCATAGCCCTCTCCATAGCCCTCTGAGTGACTTTGAGCTTCCTGATGAGGCCCATTGTTAGCGCCCACGTCTCAGATCCGTAAGTCATCACCGGCAACACACACTGGTCAAATACTTTTGACTTCAAACACTGCGGTAATTTGGACGTAAAGGTGCTGCGAAGCTTCCCGAACGCTGCCCAGCCGAGTCGGATACGACGAGTGACCTCTTTCTCCAAGTTGGACCTACCTAACTGGACCGTTTGTCCCAGGTAAATATAGTCGTCAACAACTTCGAGCGCAGAGCCTCCGACTATCACGGGAGTTTATCACGCGACATGGACATTGGACATGATTTTCGTCTTGTCCATGTTCATTCTCAAGCCCACTCGGTCGGAAGCTCTACTGAGGTCAGCGAGCATTGCACTGAGGTCCTCCATGGTCTCAGCCATGACTACGATATCGTCAGCGAATCGAAGGTGAGTGATGTACTCACCGTTTATGTTGATGCCTCGTCCTTTCCAGTCCAGAACCTTAAAAGCATCCTCCAATGCAGCGGTGAACAGCTTCGGAGATATCACATCTCCTTGTCTGACTCCCCGCTGCAGAGGGATAGGCTTCGTGCTCTGGTCCTGTAGTCGGACATAGTGGCGTTTTCGTACAGACACTTCAGCACTTCGATATATCGGTAGTCAACTTGGCACCGCTGGAGAGACTGCAGCACAGCCCATGTCTCGATCGAATCGAAGGCTTTCTCGTAGTCCACAAATGCAAGGCAAAGAGGGAGGTTATACTCTTCGGTCTTCTGTATAACCTGCCGCAACGCATGTATGTGATCTACGGTACTATAGCCTTTCCGGAAACCGGCTTGTTCGGGAGGCTGGAACTCGTCAAACCTGCGCGCGAGACCATTTGTGATGACCCTCGAAAACAGCTTGTAAACATGGCTCAGAAGTGAGATGGGTCTATAATTCTTCAGCAAAGTTTTATCTCCTTTCTTGAAGAAGAGAACCACCACACCTCTGTTCCATGCTTTCGGCGTTCTCCTTTCGTGGAGGACGGAGCTGAACAGCGTCTGAAGGCCCCTAAGGATGGGTTTACCACCCGCCTTCAGGAGTTCGGCTGTAATTCCATCCTCACCAGGGGCTTTGCCATTCTTAAGCTGTTTGAGGGCCATACTAATCTCGTACAGGCTGACGTCGGGGTGATCTTCGGTATAGTATCGGGTTAATCTAGCCCTCGGGTCTTCAGCTAGATTTCCGACGGGTGTTCGGGTTGTCGTGTACCTACAGCTGTCCATAAAACTTCTCAACTTCCGCCAATAGCTCAGGTTTGGATGAAATGACTCTGCCGTCGTCGGTTTTCAGCTTCATCAATTGGCTTTGGCCAACAGACAGGTCCCTGGCAAACACCTTAGAGCCCCTGTTACGCTCAATAGCTTCTTCAATACTTTTAGTATTGAATCGGCGTATATTACGCTTCAGAGACTTCGAGATCTGTCTGTTGAGCTGCCGATAATGACAAGCGTCACCAGAGGACTGCAGAATCATCTTGCGCCTCACCTCCATGAGCCTAAGCGTGGAGTCCGAGAGCTTGCTGGTTTTTTTACGGCGGATCTTGAAGAACTTAGACCCGACCGTTTGGACATCTTCCAAAAACCCGTCGTTGTAATCGTCCACGTCGCTACCAAGGCACTCGAAACGATTTTGATGTTCGAGCTGAAAGCTCTCGGGGTTTTGGAGCTGAGCGGGTGCCGGGCGGAGCGTAGACTTCATCAGTCGAGACCTTTCAAGCTTGAACTGGATATTCAATGAGCCTCGTACCATACGGTGATCACTCCCGGTTTTAACCGCACTGATCACGGAGACATCATTGAATATGTGATTTTTCGTCGACATGATAAAGTCTATCTCATTCCTTGTTACACCATCAGGGCTCATCCAGGTCCACTTCCTATGCTCACGTTTTCTGAAGAAGGAGTTCATCATATAGAGTCCCTCCTTCTCCATAAAACTGGCCAGTAGGTGGCCCCTGTGATTCCTACGCCCCACTCCAAAATTCCCCACTCTCTGCTCTTCACCGTCTCATTTGCCCAGTTTTGCGTTGAAGTCCCCCATAACAACCGTGAACTGAGTTTTGAAGCTATGCATGACTCTGGAAACATCCTCATACATCGGAGTGTGTCGCGGTCGGAGCATATACCTGTATGACCTTCAACGAATATCGTTGGGTCATTCTGAGTACAAGATACGCTACCCTGCTCGACACACTCTCGATCTTCACCACGTTGTCCACGAGGGACTTGTGGACGATAAACCCGACACCTCCCTGGGACTAGTGGTCGCCCTCCCGGAAATAGAGCAAGTTACCGGACTTCAGGGTTATCATGTCCTCCCCCTCTCTACGGACTTCTGACAAACCTATGATTCCCCATCGTAACTTGCTCAATTCCTCCTCCAGTTCCAGCAACTTATCGTTGGTCCGCAATGTTCGGCAGTTGTATGTTGCCAGGGCCAAAGGTCGTCGTTTCTGGTAGCCGGGTCTCTGCCGGAGATTACCTAAAGCACCCCCCGCCCCGCCGTTACCATGGCCGCTACCGGAGCCAGGAATAGCGGGGCCGCCGGGGACTAGGTGTCTGGGCTGGGCTACATTAATTATAAGGAATCCAAAAGTTAAAGAGGAAATTTAATCAATGTAAGCGCTTTCGTGAAACTGGACCAATGTACCGATCTTGATGATGAAGACACATGGTAATCTGTGTATGTAATCGATGTTTGATGAGTATGCAGCAAACGTTAATTAATAAATTAGTGGGATATACTGTTTATGGTATACTAGGTGTATCCATTGCATTAAACTTTTATAGTGAAACAAGAGTGGGAAATGTCGTCCAATGCGAGAGTACTTATATGTAAATTTTACTTTCTATTTGTGTATAATAGGTTTCTGAATACAGTACTTGGTAAGTTTTCAAGTTTTTTTTCTCATGCCTACGTTGGCATAAGGCTAACCTATGGACCCCTTAGATAAAGACTCCGGAGGGGGCTCGGCTTTTCCTTTTGTATAATGATAACAATATCAAACAAGTTTGCTCTTTTGTCGATTATAAACAACCGACTCCAGCATCCGACAGACGGTTTTTGAGTCCCTTTCCTAAAAGTCCCTTTCCCTTCCTCTGTATACGTGTTTATCGATGTAGATAAAACATCTGTCATCCTCTAACCACTATGTAAATCCATGAGCAAGTGTGCTTTATCCACCACGATAAAGGCCACTATAATACGGCTCTACTTAATCTCCTATGTAAAAGCCGCAGTGAGCGAATATCGGAGAACATAGCTTTTCATACTTTTTTGCTCAGGGGGATTTTTGTGCTTTAAACGCGGAAAATACGGCAACTGATCTAAACAATGTGTAAAATAATACAAGATCATTAAAATTCACTTAAGGGATTAGATTTTTGCAATATTAATCAACTAAATTACGTAAGTAAGTAGTTTAATATCAATAAAGAACGGTTGGCTGGCAGTCGGCTGCACGGCCGCTATGTCTGGCATTCCAGCTATTACCAGCGTCACCAAAACAGACATATTTTAATGTCCGTAACGTCGTAATGTCTGTCATTTTATTAAAATTAAAATGACTCTTCGAGGAATGATTTCGATGGAGGAATGACACTCTACGAGCTCTCAAGATGGTTTCAACAGTTTTTTCTTTCGCTATCTCGTTTGCACGGGTCTATATTGTCTACCCTAATTATTTTTAGTCATACGAGGGTCAAACTGAAAGTTTCGGGAATAGAAAAAAATATGCAGTTAAATCGAATAAAAGTATTTTTATCGTTTTTCAAAGTATTCTCCTTTATATTTTATGCACTTTTCCATGCGATCAAACCAGTCATTAAAGCACTTATTGAAGTCTGAAGTAGGGGTCGATAAAATGGCCATTTTAAAAGCCTCTACTGCTGCTTCCGGCGTCTGAAACCGCTGACCACGCAACTTATCCTTAATTTTGGGTAATGTGAAAAAGTCATTGGGGCTTAAGTCGAGGCTGTATGGAGGATGGTCCAGTAATTCGACTTTTTTACCATCCAGGTACTCAGTTGCTTTCCGAGCGGTGTGAGGGCTGGCATTGTCGTGGTGAAGGATAATGCGGCGACTAGGGTTTTTTTTTCGGAGTTCAGCAAAGATACTCGGCAAACAAATAGTGCTGTACCAATCGGCATTGACCGTTCTACGATCTTCAAGAGGAATAGTAGCCACGTGACCCGATTTGGAGACAAACGTAGCCACCATCTTTTTGGCCATGCTGCGAGAACGAATAACTTTTGTCGGCTTGAGCTCATCTTCGTAGACCCATACTCGAGATTGGTTTTTATTTTCAGGCTCATATGCATATATCCAACACTCGTCACCGGATACAATGCTAAAAACTGCAGTTGAGCTTCCTCCGTTGAATTTATTCAAAGTTCTGAGGCACCAATTGACAGGAGTCGTTTTCTGCTCCTCAGACAATTAGTGAGGGATCCAACGGGAAAACAACTTTCGCACGCCTAATTGTTCCTGTAAAATGATTTGTATCTGACTCATTCCAATGCCCAAACACTCTTGAATCTCCCGATATGACACATGTCGGTCTTCCTTTATCAGCTGACGCACAGCATCGACGTTTTCTTGCGTGACTGCCGATTTTGGTCGACCTTCACGCACGTCGTCCGTGAGGGATAGACGGCCACGTTGAAATTCTGCATACCACCGGTATATTGTCGTCTTTGAAGGTGCTTCATTACTAAAAGCAACAATCATCCGGTCTCCACATTGTTTTTGTGATAATCCACTTTTAAAGTCGTAATAAATCATAGCTCTTAAATTTTCACGGGACAATTCCATTTTCAGCAGCGACTCGACGACTTCAAAAAACAATTGAAACCGAACCATCGCTTTTTTTTTCTATGTGGCCAGTGTGTTAAAATAATGAAACTTTAGAGATTATAAAAAGGTATGATATGTGTCAAAAATATGTTTCTAAGTATTAGATTCCCGAAACTTTCAGTGCAGCCCTCGTAATGTGTTTAGGTCATAATCATCGCAAGTATTGTTACTTTTTCAGGATTTTTATAAAACAATCCTAACCTAACGTAGCCTTGTCTACTCGTTAGATATTTCAGAAATTTTGAAAAGTTTATAGTTTTAGCTATAAAATAGTTATAACTATCAATATTTATGTCAATAAAATTATGGGAAACAAAGGGCTCCCGTTTGTGCTTGTATTCGTGTTGTAAGAGAGTGCTCTCTCGCTAGCACAGTCACTGTGTCTATTTACGCTAGTATAATTAATGCCTATGGTCTGTGGTATATACAATTTGACCAGCAGTTAGTGATTTTGGGTTGCCAGTCAAACATTTTTTTTTACGTCATTTAACTGATTAAATATTTGTTCCAGTTTTCCAAAAGATGATATTATTGAGTATTGCGTGTTTGAGATCTACAGAGCGATAGATTTCTGAGCCAACCAAGTACACTAGTATGTGCTCTGAACACTTTGCCAATTATTGCTTTCGCAGAATGCAACAAATATATTTAAAGATATTCTCATTCCCAATCAAGAGAAGTTTCAGGGAGTTATCATGTGGACGAAGTTTAAATATAAAATAAGTGTTATTGTGTGACTTTGTGATTATGCTCATACATTTCGCAGATTTCGCTCGATATCGTTAAAACAGGAATGTCACAAGTTATGCGGTATGCTTTTCCACAAGACCTTATGAGAGTTGCTTCACCGTCAATTTACGAATCATGTTATTTCAAAAACGAAAACTCGTAGAGCAGTAATTTAAATGTAGTTTGTTTTCTTTTAACAATTTCTATCTAATATTTATAGATTTATAGAAATAAAATAATATGCATATGACATCTTAAATATTCTAAAGTGAAATTTCTTTTTTATAATTGGTTACCCCATATGTTGAATTTAGAGTACATCGATCATTTACGGCGGCACGCACTTGCACGTCTAGGGTATTCTTCTTCTAAGGGGGGTGATTTTAAAGACATTTGACGTTCAATTCAAAACTTGTGATCTGTGTAGGTCATTATAACCATAGAATCATAACGTTGACCTATTGTTTGTAGCGAAAATACGACCGCAAATTGTCAAAAAGTAGGTGGCTTGTTTTTGGCGTAAGCGGGGGTGAAAAAAACGTAAACGTAACGTAATCTGTCTGTCTAACCTAAAACGCTTGTGTTGAGAAAGTTAATTCTGTGTATAAACGTACCTAAAACGATCTACTTAAAATACTCCCTCTCACAATGATCAAATGAACGGCGTATTGGAATATCCGGGGTAAAGTTTAAGCAAGGAAGACGCCTCATCGTATTAAAGGAAGTAACGATCTCATTCCACAATGACAGATTTATTTGTTGCCGTCGTCTGTTCCTCAAACATGAACCGTAGTATGGAAGCTCACGCATTCCTTGCCAAAAAGGGATTCAAAGTAAAATCTTTTGGCACAGGAGAAAAAGTAAAATTACCGGGATCTTCTGCTGATCGACCGAACTGTTATGAGTTTGGAGTGCCATACGATGACATTTACAACGATTTATTGGAAAAAGATAAGAATTACTATACCCAAAATGGATTGTTGCACATGCTGGATAGAAATAGAAGAATAAAGCCCTGCCCAGAAAAGTTTCAAGTGTCATTGGATCGCTTTGACGTTATCATCACTTGTGAAGAGCGAGTTTATGATCAAGTAATTGAGTGGTTTGGCTCGAGGAGGTCTGTTCACAACCAGCCAGTGCATGTGGTCAACATAGACATTCAGGATAACCATGAGGAGGCTACTATTGGTGCATTTTTAATCAGTGATATGGTCACTAAAATGGAGCAAAGTGATGATTTGGACAATGATATTGATGAATTATTACATGACTTTGAGGCCACGTGTCAAAGACCAATATTGAACTGTATTATGTTTTATTGATATACTTTCAGTTTATTACCTATTTGATTATGACATTTTGTATCTATGAACTCGTTTGACAAGTTACTGAAACTAATATTGTATCACATTTAATGTAATTTTTCAGGGACTGATTATTTGTTGCATTCTAAGCAATTCATAAGTCTCTACCCTAGTATGAGATCAGCTCTAGTAGATTTCATAATCAAAACATGTTATTGGTTACATATTATAAGGTCACTAAGGTATAAATTCACACTGTTACAGAAATATTAGTAATGACTACATAAGTAAAAAACAATTTGAATCTTCTATGGAAACATGCAAGCGGGATGAACAAATGAGCCTCTAATGATATCTTATCCTTTGTCTGAGGTCTGATCAGATACACATTGACTCATTTCACAAGCAGATAAAGGATTGCAGTGGCAGTGCCTTGAATGCCCTTTATTCGGAAATTTCATTACCGGGCATTTTCATTCTTACTCCAGTGAGGGATCATTATGACACAATACATGTGTCCTATTGTTTACTCATCACCTCACATTCCATGATCTGTGTTGCCAAACAAGTCGATCTTGGCATCAGTTTTTAACTTCAAAATGTATACAGTAAACAACATAAAATTATGTATGTGGGGTTTTTAAAGCATAATTTTTAAAATTGTGTGGTCTAGGCTCTTTAATTTTTTTTACAACGAGTTTTTAATGCCCCAGGTCCACTATGCCATGCGGTTCATTTCTGCTTTTATCCCCTGGGAGGGGGCCTCATGTGGTTTCCATCTGACATACCAACTCATATATGGAGCTTCCCCCCTCAAGGTCGTTTGCGATTCTCTAGTCCACTGAGTCCTTAGGGTCCCCATCATCCTTTTTTTCCACATCATCACAATAATGACAGGCCTCCATCTGAAAGACTGCCCATATTTTTGCCACAATTCCTATCTTTGGCATGAAAATTTGTAACCATATCATTATTATTGGTCCATCCGCTGCCGGCTGCCGCCTTTTGTTCCATTCAACTCTTGTCTGAATGTGAACTTTGAAATATATTTAAGCTGCTTGTAGCAGCCCCACATCAGTATTCGGTCCAAAACACCATTATGGTATTTCTAGTTATGGGCATTGCTCTACTCTAAACTACTCCTTCAACCTGCACACCCAATTAATCAAGTGTCTGCATATAAACAATTTTGTTTAGTTTTTGTTCAGTTTCCTTGATATATGAAAATTTTAAAGCTTCACCAAAACTTAAGTAATTCAATGGGGAATTACATTAAAAATTACATACAAAGTTATTTTGTGATAACGGAAATGTCATTGAGCGGCTAAGAGAGGCTCTAGCCTCATTTTCCTTTTCCAATTTATCCAATTTCCCGTTACAGCAAATACCTACTTTCGAGACGTACAAGGGTGACCAAGAGGTTGATTGTCCGTGCGACACGGGCATTGCCAACGCCACTGCTTGATCAGGTACGTTTTCCGATGTCATCCTACCCAGTAGACCGGGAGATAGTGACACAAAATTTCTGGTCATTTGTACCTAGTATGGAGACACTACATGGCTTATTTACCTAATGACGAAAAGGAAAATGACGGTCATAGCGCTAGTACCGGCGGCCCAAACGCGTGGGCGTGAATCGAACGTGTCGGTTTAATTAAGAGTGTCGAACGATTTGTTACACAAATTTTCTTGTATATTTTCCGATAGTCGATGAAACAAGGAGTAGCGTAATGTCATCCTTTTCCGGTGTGACAGACGCCATACCTACGAAAACACATAAATTAAAATTTCAAAACAATTTTTACTACCCGATTTTTACCAATAAAAAAATACCAGTCTTCGTATGATCATAAATAGAAGTTTGATAATGCCTTAACTGTGGGCGGTGGCGAATGAGTACAATATTTTTTTATGCGTAGGTATTTCGAACGATTTGTACCAGTATGGCACTATTTTTTTCTGTAAATTTGAAGTTCAAGGAACATAAATACAAAATTTCAAACAATTAGTTTAGTTTAGTTTATTTATTTGTCAATGTAATATTACAATATTAGTTGCATGCATGTCAAAAATACGAAATTACATTGAGATCGTCAAAACATAAATATTAATAATCAAAGAATAGAATACAATAATAATTCATAAATTAAAACAATAAAAGTTAAACATCTAATAATGGTCATTCGTCCGATGTAATTATATTATGTACAATGAGTAATAAATGTCAACAAAATAATAAATTTACATTTCCATTTTCATATATTCATCCACGGAGTATAACGGATTATTCAATAAAAGGTTTCTCAGCTGATGTTTAAATGCTTCGTCGGATTATGTGGCGGAACTTGTTTTATACCAGATGTTATGTTGTATAGTATTCAACGGCTATCACTGCTCGAACGATTCCTCGAGTTGTAGAGGTCTCGGCTCACCGTGATGTAGGGCACAATATGTGGCGACGCAGGTAGGTATACGGCAGCTGCTTGTCAGGCGACCCACACTTACATATCAAGTTTTTCAAGTTTGGCACCACTTTTTCTCCCTACTAGAAGTATGGAAAATATAATACAGTCACATTATATCATACAATTTCCAAAAATCCAAATGGTGCAATCGTTTGCAAAAAAGAAATCGTTTGCGGCAATTCGGAGCCGTCGTCGGCAAAGTATGGCATGGTGATTTTCGCGATTGGCTACTCGACGATGATTAGCTGTGCAAAAATTTCCCTGGTACAAAATGGTTGAATTGTTCATTTTAAATTAACGTGTTCTCGTCGGTATGGCGGGCTGTAAGTCACACCGGAGAAGATTGGCATTCCGCTACCGCCTACTTCTTTTTTCATCGCGGAAAATACAAGATTTTTTGTGTTACAAATCGTTTAACACTCTTAATTTAACCGACACGTTCGATTAACGCTGCCGACGCGATTGGGCAGCCAGTACCAGCACTATGACCATAATTTTCCTTTTTGTCATTACGTAATCCGACCCGTGAAGGGTCGCCATACTTGGTACAAATTACCGGAAATGTTGTGTCATTATCTCCCGGTCTATAGGTAAAAGTATACCATATTCTTATATTCATACGTGAATTGGATGCATGCATTGTCGACTTCTTCGAAGAATAACCGTCAAATCACTGTTTGCGCTCACGTGTTGCGGACACGTGAACGCAAACAATTACGTTTTACGTTTGAACATAGGTATCCACATTTCTTGACACTCGAATATTATGATTTCGCACGTTCGCAACATTCTTTGCGCGCAATGAGCAAATAAATTTTGCGACTCCTGCGAGTTCATCATTCAGCAAATCGACGCATTTTAATTTTAAAACTATACAAGCTCTATGCAGTAAGCAGAGGGCAATTTCACATCATTGTTAATGAAAATCGAGTAAGCATTTGCCCACTATCTGTTCTGATAACAGAAAAGTGGCAATAAGGTCAGGGATCCAGCAATATTATCTTGATTTACTTAAAAGGACCATGCATCAAAATGGGCCCAGAACCATCAGAGTTGAGTGTTATGCGTGTTATGTCATTAAATTGGTCTTTGCATGTACCTACTTCATTTTCTATCATAAGTAGGTATATAGGCACCAAACATAATTTCGTTGCAGAATTAGTTGTAAGGAAAAATGGAGTAGCCCTTGCTAATCTATCTATCTGTCTATCTATATGTCTAATCTAATACCTTTAAACGAGTAATTCTTGTATATATATAATTTGAATCTCGGAAACGGCTCCAACGATTTGTATGAAATTTAGTACGCAGGGGGATTCGGGGGAGATGAATCGATCTAGATAGGTTCCATTTTAAGAAACTTACCACTAAAAACCCGAGCAATCCAGGTAAATAATTTTATATTATATAAAATATTACCTACCCGGTATAACCTCATTTTCCAATACCACTAAAACTTGTTTTTGCAATTTGTCATAACTTGGTGCCCATAATAGAAAATAAAGTAATTAAAAAGAGCTAGATATTTCATAACATATCACTGTCACGCATCTCTGTTGGTTTTGGGCCTAGACTCCCTACAAGATTGCCCAAGGTCCTTTAGGTAGGTTCGTTTGCCATTCGCCATTAAATTTTTGTCAATACCTTACAATTCAAATCATAAAACGCAAACCCGCAAACGTTAAGAGGCCACCTATGCTAAATTCTGTAGTGTTCCACGATCTCGATCTCAATATCCATAACGCCTTTGTATCTGATCTTTGGGTATAATTAAACTTGATCCCATTTGCTTGAGACTGGCAAACGTGAAAACACGATTAGAAATTAAATCCTCGATAGTTTTATTTTTCAAACGTGACACCTTTTTGCACGTTTTTTGTTGAATATTCGAAACGCTATAATCTTTAACGATGATTTTCGATTCAATAGTTGAGTATATACAAACCATTTTCTCAATGAATGTTGTAGTTTTGAAGTAAACAGCAAATAAATGAATATGACGGTGCCATCAAGGCGCGCGCAAACTATCTCCACCTCACGTTCCACGTGCGGAAGCACGTAAAGCCACCTCTATTCATTCTTGTGGGGGCGTGGAACCATAGGTGGCCTCTTAGTTTAACTTGCCATTCAAGGTCACCGAGCGACAGATATACCTGTAATCAGCTTTTTGCTTCTATTAGTCAACGTTATTTATTTTACAGTGCCCTTACAACGAGCTAAATTATCGTACTCGCTAGCGAGTCGGATGATCTGTCCCTCGTACTCTATAAGAATTCTTGCGAGGTCTGCGAGGGATAGAGCTTCCACTCGCTAGCGAGTACCTTAATTGTAACTCATGGTAAGGGTATAGATACAATTTTCAAGTGAAACGAACGAAGCTAACGTTAAAGATTATTATCGGCGTGAAAAGCTCGTTGGGGAACCTGTGTGTCTGACTTTCCTCTTTTATGATCGAGATGGAATCGACATCATGGTGGTTCAAGGAATGTCAATACATTCAATTAACATAACTTAACCACATTTTAGTTGCCGAGAACCCGCCTCGTTGGGTCTTTGTAGTAATAACATGTCAGGGGCAGGGTCTTATTGTTATATTATTTTCTTGATGGATGCTCGTACAGCTAGGTATGTTAATAAGGCTATATTTTGGTATTTTCTCCTAATTCATGCGTAGTTAAATTATAAGAATGAAGACAATCTGCTATCTACAGTTGGAAGCAGCGCGGTAATTCGGGGATTGCGCACCTGCAGTGCTATTCTCGAATGCGGGAAATGAGAGATCTAATTTGTCCCCTGCGCGCGTTTAGACGATTCCTAGTCCGAAAGAACAGTTCGTAATAAAAACTTTTTTAAAACTTTTATTTTATTTTAGCTTTTTAGTGATCATATTTATGCTGTTATGTAGTCCCACTTCTCAATTAATGAGAAACTTAGAAAATTTCAAGCATCGCCGCGGGAAAGTCATAGGTATATTTAAACAATTAAATGTGCTTCGTCATAGTCGCTCAACTACCTTAATCGAGATATCTTATCGCCACCCTTCAAATAGGTACCGTTAAGGAGTTCCGGTGGCCATCTGTGGTCTTCATCATCAGTTCCACTTCCCGTATTTTTTAAAAGCAAATGCACGAGGAACTGTGAGAAATACCGAAATCGCTATAGGTGTGCCTATAATATTTGACGAGTTCCCTTGATTTCTCCAAGATCCCATCATCAGATCGTAACATGTTGACAATGGGACCAACTAGAAAGTATACCCATTAAAACAATGTTTTTTTTTTCAAATCTGTCCTGCGGTCTTCGTGTATTCGGGGAACATAAATAAAAATAAAAACATAACCTCCTTTTTTTTGAAGTCGGTTTAAATAGGCTTATTTGTACGAAATGAGAATGAAGCAAGCGAAGCGAAACCTTTCAAAAACCACTATAAATACTGTGGTAAAACGTTTCTCTGTAAAGGCTATCTCGGGGTTATTCCCATCTGTTACCACCAATTTATTACCACTTTTTCCAACGTGTTACCACTTTCAATTTTCCCACGTGTTACCACTGGTAACAGCTGGGAATAAAAATTCCCAGCTGTTACTTTTAACTAGGTTTTTTTTCCCCATTAGTTATCACCAAATATTTTAGTGGTAACAAATGGGAAAAATATTCCCACTTGTTACCACCGAGTACTTTAGTGGAAACAGGTGGGAAAAAAAATCCCAGCTGTTACCAGTGGTAACAGGTAGGGTAGGAATAACCCCTATATCGACAATGGACGTCACTTTTTAGAAGCGCTCATTACAGCTGGAACGAAATTGCCTTTATCTGTAGGTATGTCGAAATTGAATGCGTTTAGATCATTGCTTCCATCCAAACAAGTCTAATAAAAAGGGACGTTAATAACAACTTCAAAATCCGTCGAATGCCGCCGTTTACGATCCACATAAAAATTTAGTAGCGGTTTTAGGGTAGGGAACGTTTGGGCGACTACTCAGTGCGCCAGATTTAAAGGGGCGCCTACGGCTGGTTGGATGTTTATACAATATATACTGTATACAATATACTGTCTATTCAGATTCTAGAATATCCAAACCATTGAGTAAAAATCAACACTTTTGTATATTTTCTTAGTTTTAATAACTTTTTGTCGTGTATTTTTTTTTTATTATTTTCTATTAAAACTGGGTATTATGACACGCTCGACCTTAATGCGGCTACGGAAATAATGCCTACCATTAAAATGTATATAATGCAGCCATGTTTTTCTCTGAAACAATTCACAAACGCTCGTTGTTGAACATATATCTACTAGTACACTCGAGTTCATAAATATGTGTACACTTTAGTACCTTGTCACTTTAATAGCTTTGACAATTCATGTATGCCAGTTTAAACATGACATTAAATAGACAATGTACTAAAGTGTACTCATATTTATGAACTCGACTGTACCAGCAATAATATTATCCAACATTGGGCGCAAAAATATCTGACACGTTCTTATAGGTGCCTCTAGTAATAAAGACGTCAGATATTTCTACGCCCAACGTTGATTAATTAATATATTATTGCTGGTGACTGTAGAATTATAAATTTCCAAAAATATATTCCTGCACCGAGGAGTCAACCCATAGGATATTCAAGGAATACATATTCCCTCCAATTGATCGATCGTCAGTCAGTTTCTTCATTAATATATAGGTATATAGATTAGCCCCCTTACTAATATACGTTGAGTAACGGTGGTATAGCTATACAATGTTTTGTCCTTATCTGTCAAATTCAAATGTCACAAATACCACCATTACTCAACGTTTATTAGTAAGGGGGATAATGGATAGACAAGAGGTGTTATTCCCTACTAACGGCTTTTTGTCGACCAGTCAATCGGTCGAGCGAAGTCATATGAGCGAGTTTTAAGGTAACTAATTTAGAATGCACGCCCTAATATGGTTTTTACGTGTACTGATGATACAACTTTAACTCACCGGTTAATCATACGTCTGTCGAGTTGAAAACTGAGTTTCTTATAAGAATAACGACCTTGGTTGGACTTCGACGCGACGCGTGCCAGTGAGTTAGGTATTTAGTATAATAAAATAACCTACAGTGCCGGCGCTGTTGCGGTCGACTGCTTGCAGAGCCGCATTGAGGTCAAGCGTGGAATGATATTATAGTGTATTATAGGCACTTATCGTTAGATTTCGAACGTCGATCACCGTTATCTCATTTTATTTACTGTGGAAAATACCCTTTTAAGGGGGTCACACAATCCCTAACAAAACAAGTAGTGTATTTATCCTGTTACTAGGCAGATAGAGTAACAAACTGAGACTTGAAATTTTGTACACTTGAATACAAAATTCATAGCTTAGATATTTAAAATTACTCTACTTACTACCTACTTATCATGGTCGCTTACTTGCTTAGACCACCATTTTACATACCAGCTCAACGAAAAATAATTGCGATCAAGAAAATGCATGCCGTGACGGTTCCTGTCTGATATATAGGAATTGTGTCGTATTTAAAAAGGGCTAGCGTACAAAGGCGTTGCAACTAATTAAATCCAAAATGCAAATAGGCTTTACTTGGCCTAACGTATCTTATTCGTTTAGCCGCATCCACTCAGGGAAAATAATATATTGCCATTGTATTTGTGATACGGGACGGGACACAATATTAGCGCAAAAAAACCGGCCACGACCATAATGAACAGAAGCCCCAAATTACAGCACATCCCTCGGTAAACAGAGCCGTAACACCAACCTTAGTAAGTACTTGCTACAAAGAACTAAAATTAACCACGACAGTTTTTATTTTTTCTTAAAGACCACGAAATTTTAGAGCAATTCTTTTTATTGCCAGTACCGTAGAGATGAGACCTCGCCTAATTTTATATATCAGTTGAATTGAAATTCCCAGTATATTTGAAGGACAATTAAGCTGCGCATAAAACTACAAATAGGCCCACAGACAGACTTACGCCGAGAAGCCCCGAGAACACCAGAGATACTTGAATGTGATATGTTCCTCGCCTTCTCGTTCTCTTGTTCGTGTGTTTTCCGTTTGCTGTCGATTTTTTTCCCGCTCCAAAGGGAACGAGAACGCAAGTGGGAAAGGTCGCGTGAGTGTAGATACCTTCTCGATTCCCGGGTCGAGACTTCTCACGTGAGTCTGTAGGGCCTATAAAAACCGAGTAAACATACGCAGAAGAAGCGCGAGAGTTAAGAAGTTTTATGCGCAGCCTGTCCTTCAAATATTCTGTGAACTTCAAATGGTAGGTATATCAAATTAGGCGAAGTTGGGTAGCATAGGCGAAGTTACGGGAGTCTACGGTAGTTTCTTCTTGGCAGGGTGTTGTTCTCCGCGTCCACACTGTGGACAACTGGGAAAAAACTTGACTTGATATGTTAATGAATTATGAAGTCTTTATCATGTACATTACAACGGCTGTAAAGAAAAAAGACATTACAACGAGCGCTATGATGCCGAAAGCGATGTGATCCTTATTTATTTTGCGCATTTATTTGTAATCGATCGACTATGGTGGTAGGGTTGATAACTGACTGAACTTTGAAAGCTTGTAATCCTTGTATCCTTGCAGCCAAACGGAAAACCAAATACTAGAAACTATTTAAATTCAAATGACCTTCAAACTCATGCAATCTGCACATTTTAATGTTAATATGGGGCGAAGTGAAAACAAGTGCGCTGACTTAAAAAACTGGCCAGTGGGAAATGAGTAACATAAAGTTAAGGTACCTACGTTCGTTAGAGTAGGATGGGTTTGGGATAGGTAACGGGTATAGTATGTTTGGATTTGTCGAGTTACTAGAGAAGGCCTACGCTTTAAATGAAGTAGGTGAACTTTTTGGTGGGGTAAAGTTTAAGATGCAAAATGATCCTAACGTCACTTTCTAAGTTTCGTGTTGACATGCATACGCCTTTACTTTTAGGCTCTATTGTGGCACAAAAGCAGTTCTCGTTATTATAAAAATTTGGAAATCCTGATTATGACTATTGTGAGTATTTCCATTGTTATGCTCGTTCAATTTCATGTTTAGACTCGAGTGTGCCTATTTGTGGCTAGGTTGGTAACTTATTGTACCGCTGCATGTTTCCATGCTCGTTAATGACATTATTCATCATTATAATTATAGTATGATTAAACATCAATAAAATAGGACAAGAGTAAAGTCTGATTACACATGTGTGCATTCTATGCTATTCTGCCTTAGTCTTAAGACTCAAAAAGGTAGGTATTGATTTAAGTTGCCTAACTATTGATCTATTCCTTTTGCAATATGCATGTGCAATAGTTTAGGTATATTTCACGGTGAATAAATGTTATCCTATACCTATATACTGCTTCCATTTATATTATACATATAGTACTTTTTTATGAGAATATAAAGTGACAACTGAAAGTGATATGATAACGTCTGATATATGTGTATGGTGTATTTTCACGTAGGAATGAATGTCATAAAGAAAATATTTGAGTTTTGTCACAAAAATATTCGAACATAATTTATAAATTGGATTCACGTGAATTGTCTGTTTAGTCCCCTCTCCATCAATAGATGATTATTGAAATGTATTTTATAGTTTCTTATAAAGCAGGGTCCGTCCATCTTATCCATTAAAACACCGCCAAGCAGCAGTGTCCGCATTACTGTGTTTCGGTGTTAGGATAAGACGAGCGGTGAAATGACTACCATAGAGGCATTCCATCTTAGTCTTCCAGGGATAAAACTTCAAATGCGTTGCCAACATTTGAAGTTTTATATGTCTATGCTATGGGTCCCACTTACCATCAGCTGTGCCATCATGTCGCCTGAGTGCTCGTGTCCTTGCCACAAAAAAAGCATACAGCACACATTTCGACCATAACATCGGCCAAATCTATGGATCTAGTGGAAACGGATACAAGTCGATTTAGCTCTTAATAAGAATGGGTAAACGTCGTATACTTAGTATACTAGACTTATACCGTTTTTCCCCTAAACCTCGGGAGACTTGTTTCCTTTTTTACTAGAGTCACAGAAATAGCACCACTAAACTTTATTGAATACGGCGTTTTTACTCTGTGTGTATATAAATTTTATGAAAATATGTTATATATCTCATTTGTTTGTTAATCTTTTATGTCGCATGCTGTTTTGCACATCATTGTATACACGCATGTCTAAACAACAAACACAGGCAAAGGAAGGGTGAAGGTTCTCATTAAAACCTTATCGCAGAAAGTCAATCGCAAATTTGAGCGTAATATTGTTTTTACGACTGAACGTAACGTTTCTCGATTGCTTAATAGGATTGTGAGGCGAAACTCAACTGAATCACGTAGCTGTCAAATTATTTCCATTCAAATGTAGCTCCGGCCGATAACGTTTCTCACCCCCCTGAATCAAGCCAGATGCCCACGATTTCTGGATACTTTGTCGTTATTATGAAAAACTAGGTTCACGTGTCTGTTTTTATTTTATTTGTTTCTCATCAAGAAAAACATGGAAAGGAAAACGTACAGAACTAGTTTATCATAATATCTAAACATTTTAAAAAATTGTAGAAATCTGACTAGGTTTAAGGGTAGAGAAAGGTAATCGCGTTGTTTATGGAAATGTTCAGCCTCACAATCCTCTTAATCTGTTTACTGCCGGCTACGCATATAAGCGTCCTCATGACTTTCACTTAGCCCAGTGCCGTGAAAGCGTATGTGCGTTCTTAGGTTCTTACAGTATGCGAGCTTAGTATAGCGATGGTAAGAAAAACAATGCAAGGTAGGTAGTTGATGCGTTTAACGTAGCTAAAATGAAGTGCCGTGGCGCATCGCCGTAAATTTACAACAACTGGATTTACCAGGTTTCTATGACGGTTCAACCAAAATAAAAGTTTGTGATAGTATAACTAGGTACGTTTTTGATGTCCTCCTCAACACGGGAGTTTTTTCTTGTGTCGCTTTCTATATGTTTTTGTGTACAAGCCAACATTTTGACCTTTTCTCCGCTAACTGCTATTCACTTCGTTATTGGAAAAGGATTTAAGTAAAGCCTTTCATGTACTTGTAACACGTAATACCTGTATTGTATTGATCTTTCAATACCTATTGTATATTAGAAATATTATTTTATTAAATTCTATGTTATTTTTAAATACACCTACATGCAAGTTTGTCAAACTTATTTTGTTTAAGTTTTGTCGTAGAAAGCCCTGTAAGAAGGTTCAAATTTAATTTAAATCTACTCTGATTACTACCGTTTTAATTATATATGGATAAAAAAAATGGTACATTTTATGGGTGTATTGTATAAGTGGTCGAAATAGGCAGATATTAAGTAAGACATTCACATGTAAATTCACTCAAAGGTATAAATGCCTATTTCGGACTACGCATTATAACAACTCTGTCACATAAGACAGATTTTCTCTCTTCTAAATTATTGTACCTACCTAATTACTGTGTTGTGTTTTGTACCAATTTCACCAAACAATGTTAAATGTTAATCGACTGTTCATACATTTTGACAGCGTTAACACTCTTACCGTCTGCTAAGTTGCTGGTGAAATTCTACTGTCTCGGAAATCCTTGTGGCGTTGTTTCTCAAACTAACCTATCTTTTATCATAGATTGATTACTGATTGTATAGTTTACTTATATTAGGTATAAATATTAAAGGTACGTAGGCGTAGTTCAAAGGCAGGGGGTTATACCGATTTGACTAGGGGCTAATTCTAATTTGTTTTAGCACATCTTGCGTTTATATCGTGTATATAAGATCGTTCACGTTATAGTACAAGCTTTTACTAACGAATCAACAGAAGCTACCATTTACTCAACAATACGAGCACGATACAGACGCAGGAAGGGCTAAACAAAGTGGTATAGCGAACTGGATTGGATGTGATTGATTACGAACGACCGAACTCAGAAGTACCTGGTACATTTAAGTACCCAGGTATTATTATAATAAATTCAAACAACTCACACTCAATAAGTTATTGTGACAAGGTACTACTGAGATCGACTACCAAACCAACGTAGGCATGTAGATACCATTATCTCTTTGGATGTCAATGAACTGTAAAAACATTTATTTATATAAAGGTATGTATCATATTGATTGATTGATTATACATAGATTTGTACATCAGATAATATCTTGGTAAAAAAAGAGATTGGAAAAATATCAGTGCTAGGCAACATACCTAATCACATTTTAACACGTTCCCTGTCCGGGTGCCCCCAATGTGGAGTCATGAACTATTTTTCAGGAGTCCGTGCTTCCACTATGGGGTCCCATCCCCATACTGAATGCACATTTGGACCTGTAGCATTGGCTGGTTGTTTTGTATGGGGACAGTGAACGTGTAAAGAACCTCTGCCGCTTAAGTAAGTACCTAGAGGTTGCCACTTGAAAAGAAAATAATTGTTACCAGTTACCACCTATCACTGTGTCAAGTGTCAACCCATTTGGCCCACCTTTAATTTGTGTTTGGAAAACACGACGTCCTTCCTGCCTACCTTATTTTTCATACCTTGACTCGTGCCATGTCAAATTACTGGCGAGGTCGTGCGCCGACGCCCGTGGATTGAAAACACTAACGGCCATGCTCTGAGACATTAAGGGGGTGATCCATTGGCGAGTAAAACCGCACGAGCCAGCGAGCCAAAGGCCTAAACCGCCAATGTAGCACCTAAAAGGCCGCGGTATTCAGGCGCTCGCGCGGTTTTGCTCGCCAATGGATCACCCCCTTTAGAGAAAGTTAACTCGATCCTTTTTCAAAACTTATGTATGGAGTATGAAATCATCACTGGAACGACTTAATTTTCATTAACTGACTCCGAGTACGGGCGTATAGGTAAACTTGTGTGGTAACTATTTTTCTAATCAGTTTATCTCTTGGTAGGTATATAGATAAAATTTTGAGTGTTCTTTTACCTAACTCTATGGACGATGGAAATTAAAATGTTTATTGTTTTACTGCTGGTTTTATTTCGCAGTCTAAATAAATGATAGGTACGTCTCTTAAAGTGGCCATGACATGACTAAAGAGGATTGTGATGTGCAGCTAAAAATTTACATACAGAATGATATGATAGATAACGTTTCTTATCACATAAACCTAGTCAGATTTTCACGATTTTTGAATATGTTGTAAATATTACGAAAAACTAGGTCTTTACGTTTTCCTTTCAAAGAAAATATTTCGTTCAAATAAGAAATTTAGAAAAAACGGAAACGTACAAACCATTTGATGGAAAAAAAATGACAGCCACGCGATTTAAGACTCACTTTACAATCGTCTTAAAATTATATGTATCACTTATATTCTTGGACTTTCGTAACATAAACCCGTTCCCATGTTTATGCACCTTACCACACAGAAAATTCCCCACTAGTCCGACTTAAATATGTCCTCATAGTGGTTATCTGTTACGTGAGTTGCTAGAATAAGGTAAGGTTTTTACAATTCTGGTATTGTCTTTATTTCCATAGCAGCGGAGACGAGATTAGATTGGAGTTTTTTGTATGAGGATTGTCAAAGCTATATATCTTTCGTAAGAGGGTCACATCGCAAGGCCATTGCGGCAATGTGAACGTGATACAGCTGCACGGAAAAAAGTGAGGGCGCGGTTCGATCGAAGCAAATGGGCAACATGACAAAGTTTCATCACAAAATTGCTGTCACTGCGAACAGTTTTTATGCCACTATACCTGCATTAAACAATGTAAAATTAAAACTGGCGTTTAGAAAAAAGGTCACCCTTTTTTAGGGTTTCGTAGAACCCTGATGGTTTCGATATGTCATGCAGTTTTGTCGAAAATGTAGGTACCCACTTAATCTTCAAATGTGACGTGACGACTTCATCAAAAATCTTAAAAAGAAGTTTGAAAGAAATTTTTAAAAGGTTTGGGATTTCAATTTAATTACTGTTCAAAAAAAAAACGCATTTTGTATTTTAGTTCTATATATTGAATAGGTATTATAATCTTGTTGCTTAATAACTTTAATATATTAACTGTATATTGAATTTTAGGTAAGTTTATGTCTATTTGTACTGACTGATACATGGTTGAGAGGTAAACTAATATGTTTCATGTAAAATTACTCTAAACACACCACATAGCATACTGCGAGGAAACTTGATCAACTTAATTGCTTAAAAACTTCATCTTTGAGCTCGAAGTATTTATTAAGCCGAATTTCGGCATACCTGAAAAATAGAAATACATTTTTGAGTTTACGTACCTACTCCATTTAATAAATACCTAACTACTTCTAATACATTCTTACAAAAACTGAAAAGTTTAAAATACACTTAATTACGGGACAAAAAGGGCAACGCATAAGTACCTACTTATAAAAGTCTTCCTGACATCCATTTCACTATGTACTTTGAACGCGAACGTTTATACTTCCTTTTTTTTTTAGTTCGAGTTTCGTATAAAACTTAAGCTAGAGATAGTGATTTTAAAGATAGTGGTTGGTTCTGACTTTCTTTCTCATGCGATTTGTTTCTACCACTCTCCTGTAGTTTCGAGCACTCACTTCTCAAAAATCAACCGCTAGACCCGCCTTAACTTTATACATGTAATTTAATATAGTACCTATAGTTGAATTAAATAATAAAGCTAAATAAGTAATTTACCTTCCAAAATCAAAATCGATATCGGAGAGTTCAAATTGAACAAGTGACCACGTGCCCCACAGGAAGTGAGAGGCCAGAGCCATCTGCTGCACTTCTTCATAAATCTTTTCGACATCTTGCTGCGGAGCGTCCACGCTGTAAAGCTCTGCGAGGTACACAGTTATCCAGGCCATTTGAAACTCCTTGCTCGGATACCTGCCATAGTCGATATCTTCGATCGATAAACCTGCGATATGAAAAATATTGAAATCAATGGTAGGTAGTTCAGTCGCCATCAGATATATCGGAGCGGCCGAGGTACTCAAATATTTCTGAGCAGCAATAAATTTCAATAAATTCTTTACGGTAAATAAGGTCAATAACATCTGAACATCCAATTCGCCACAAATATATGAGCAGTGGTTTTTCAATTAAATCTGAACACACAACGAGACAATAATATCTGAAAGCACAACTCGTCAAAGTTATCTGCACAGACAGGGTGATCATAAATATCTGAACATTTAAGGAAAATATACCTTAAAGCACTAGGCATACAGTTTAAATGTAATCGTACAGATGTAATGAATTTTCCTTTTACAAAATAAGTAGGTATACAAAATATAAATCTGCGAAAAGCAACTTCACGGTAAGTGATTTAAGGTATATTTTCCCTAAATGTTCAGATATTTATGATCACCCTGTCTGTGCAAATAACTTTGACGAGTTGTGCTTTCAGATATTATTGTCTCGTTGTGTGTTCAGATTTAATTGAAAAACCACTGCTCATATATTTGTGGCGAATTGGATGTTCAGATGTTATTGACCTTATTTACCGTAAATAATTTATTGAAATTTATTGCTGCTCAGAAATATTTGAGTACCTCGGCCGCTCCGATATATCTGATGGCGACTGTTCCAAATATAAAATCGAATAGTGAGAAAGAACATTAAACTAACTTACCAACAAATTCATTAAAATGATTTGCTATATCAAACGCTTGATAATTATAAGTGGCGTATTCATAGTCTATGAAAGATACTTTTCCTTCATCTTGGTTGTAGATAACGTTTCCTAGAAGCAAATCATTGTGAGCAAACACGATGGGGCTCTCGGTTTTGGTTAAGTACGATCTTAATCGCTCTGATTCTATCCTTAGTCTGGTTAGTGACCCAAAGCTATTGACAAATCTATAAGAGACAAACAAAAAAATAATCACGGTCAATTTAACTTGGTCTTCAAAATGATGGATGAGTGTAGTGATGAAACTAAATTATAAATCCATTATGTATTTAAAAAAGAACCGGACTAACCTAGTAGCAACTAGGGCCATTCAGGCCGCGCTCAACGTCATAATTGGAAAATGTTATAGGTATAGTCTGTGATAAAATTGAGGGCGGGGTGAGGAAACATCAATGTCTTACATAATAGCCTATTTTAAGCCCTAATATTTATTGGGGTTGTAGACCGTCACGACAATATAAACAACCACATTAAAAGTAATGTCAGTTCTAATAATTGTGACCAATCACGCCTTCAAGAACTACCCAGTCTGTCTGAGTACAACAATCAGTAAGTATGAAAAAAGATTGCGACTGAACTGATAGATATTATTCCGAGTGCCGACGATATATTATTTTTATTTGTTCGCTTGTTTCGCAATCACATACAATGCTCAATTCAATTGCTCAAATCAACCCGAATGATTGAATGAGGAGCGTTCCTACCAAACCAATTGAAACAAATAAATTATTACATTCCTGAGCATAGAGGGCATATTTGTTCGACGAACGGAAAACATTATTCGTATACTTACAGACATAGTGCATACCTACGAGTACATAAACGACATCATATTTTGATATAATTGTCGGTACAGTCGGCCAAATGTGGTCTACCACCCTATGGTTGAAGTTCATTTGCACGTCATGATACAAGTTCGATTTTCCCTTGCAATAATATTATGACAGTGACAAGTGTCAACCTTAATAATTAGATCTCCAAAAACTTTTGTTTGTATGTATGTATGTATGTATTAATATAGATTGCAATTATATAATTATTGTGATAAAAATGGTCTTCGTTCCTTAAAACTAGCCACGACTAGATGCTAGACGTTGTTAGCCGGGACGAATCGTCTATGGAGAAGGGAGGCGTCCCAGTTGCATACCGAAACGGTCATTTGAGAATGACAATGTTTCTGTGATATATGATGAATAGGTATCACCTATTGATGTAAAAAATGATCGTTTACTTTGATGATTGAAGCGATTGTAAATAATAATACGGTATTGACAGCAAATGAGGACCAATTGATTCGACTGCAAATGACGCGTCGTGCATTGACCGTCAATCAGCTAGGATGCAATTTCCCAGGGTTTAAGTCCGTTATTTTAACATGGATATAAATATGAATTAAAATCCTACGAGTCTTTTTGTTACCTACCTTTATAAAAAGGTTAATAACTTTTAATTTTAAGTAGTTTACATTATAAAACAAACAAAATATGTAATAAATAAAAAAAACCTCCTACTGCATAGAAGAACTGAACGTACTTGCACGTTATCTTTTATGGTATGTTTATTATTTTTATCTGTTTACAGGTAAAAGTAATAATAATTAGTACTATTTTGTTAACCTTATCTCGAGTCACATCCGTGTTAAGCATAAAGTTTGAGGTCGTTTTCCCCAAATTGCATCCTATATCCGAACACTGGATGACTGATGACATGACAATTGTTTTATTATTCTTGATAGCGCCCTTAAATTGTCGGACGTGCACAGGCACGATGTGGCTGAACGAACGAACGACTGAATTGCCTGTCATTTGAAACGATCAATGACAATGACGTAAATATTGTCATTTGCCTAATGCCTGTCACCGCTAGACGACTTCGCATAACCTTGACGAAATATAAATCCTTAGATGACCATACTACTGACCTTTGTTGCTTGGTTGGATCAGTAAATGGCTCTGGTAATAAAGTCAGAAACTGCTCAATTTTATCCCAAACCATTGGATTTTTTTTCACCTGTAAAAAATATGTAGTAAATTTGCTGTCATTCCATTGATGTGTTACACAGGGTGATAAAAGTTTAAGCGACGTTTCGTTTCCCCTATGAACTGAAAGCTTAAAAGTTATTTACTACTTAAGTAAGTAGGTATATGGAAATTAAAGTGGTAACATAAATGATTTAAGGTTCTTGCACCAATGCACCAATAAAAACAATGTAAGCTGTTGAAATAGTTTTATGTAAGCTATAGATATAACATAAATGCGATACAAAATATAATAAGACCTAAATAAATAAATAAATAATATATATTTATCAAAAATAAATTCAATTGAATTGAATTGAAAGTGGGCCATCATAGGATTATAGGCACAAGTAGCTATCCCCAACGACAAATAATTTAATATCATCCTAATCTTGCCTTTCACTGTCGTACGTTTGGCTATATTTGAATTTTACAAACATTCCCCAATCGCTCAAATGTTAACTAGGAGAGATCACTTAAAGGGATAAGTTCGCCTTTGGACATAACTTTTGTGTTTTTGTTGTTGTTTGTTGGTAGTTATTTTCCCGTTTGTACAATAAAGTATTCCAAATACATACGTACATACATACATACACAAAACGCAATTTAACCATGGAGATAAGATAATTTAATTACCGTTAAATAGAAAATTAAATACATAATTGAAATTCATAAAAAAGATAAAATCTTAGGTAGTCCGATGGATCTACATTTAAGTTATCTAAATTACTTCAAGATAAAGGCTGTTTTGTTTCAAGTCATAAACACGTTATCTACTTTCGCGCTGCGTACGGGTGCCCATACCGTTATGAACAAAACAATCCATACAAATGTAATATTACAAATGTGAAATAAATTTGTCTGTTTGTTACGCTTTCACCGCTAAACTGCTGAACCGATTCCGATGAAATTTGGTATGGAAATAGCTTGAACTCCGAGAAAGGAAATAGGGTAGCGATGTGTGCGATAACGACTTCTATGAGAATAGAGTAGCGAGCAATAGCTAGTGCCGCCGCGGCTCACAGTCCGTATGTACAGTCACGACACGGGAATGTTAAGGCACTTGCTATTCTTCGTAATTTAGCGAGTAAGGGTCTCCCCACATCTATCGACGCGGAATCGGCGTTAGCTGAGCAAAAAACACTTTATATCTACGCAATAAGAGCGAAACAAACGTCAATCGGCTCGGCCGACGCAAAACGACGTCTATCGACCGGAATTTCTTCGTTCTGTTCGCATCCGTACGACGTTGTTAGCAGACAACCGCACGCGTTCGCATTCTTACATCGCCGAGTACAATCGAGGCCGGCGAGGGTTGGCATCGGAGCCGATTAGAGCTGGCGACAGCCGTTCGGCGTCGATAGGTGTGGGGACACGCTTACCCGTACCGGGGATAAGACGGAGATAAGATGAACGTAGGTTTACTACCGCTGAGACGGCCGATGCGAATAGTGTGGTGTAAAACAATCGGCGATAGCCGATTCCGCGTCGATAGGTGAGGGGAGACCTTAATACATACTGGATACACGAGTATAACCGACTAAACCAGATTTGCATTACACGGCCAAAATACGAACAGAGGCCAGTGGCTCAACAATCCCGTGTTGTGACTGTACCTACGTGGTTTCGGTAAATAGAACATCTTATCCAGATAGGCCCTTTCGGATACACTTCGACCTTGTAAAATCTCGTGTGCTATATACGCTACGCTTCTTGCGTAGGTTTCCTGATAATGATTTTTTTAACGGTAATACCTCAGCATTGGTTGCCGGTTAGCACAGAAAGTACCAAGGAGGAAAGTACTAAGAACCCTTATAGTTTCGCCATATCCGTCCGTCCGTCCGTCCGCAGCCTAGGTCAGAGTCTTAGTACTAGAAAGCTGTAATTTGGCATGAATATACATATTATTCTCTAACGTACATACAAAGTCTTAAAATAATATGTGGAAAAAAAAAATCCATATACATAATGTGGGGATGATTTTTTTATTCTCGTCTACCCCATATGTGGGTTATCGTTGGATAGGTCATTCAAAAATATTACGGGTTATTTACGAAATATTAAGCTTTAAAGCGCTAATTTTTGTTACGAGTCAGGTGGACCCCGCCTCTACAGCCTAAACTACAAATACAAATAATCTAAAAAATATGTAATATGAAAGCACATAATAATGAATTTAATAGGAAAACTATCACGACTAAGTAGACTTCATTGGTTCGGATAACGCAGTTCGTTGGGACGCACATAGCTACTAAACGTACCTACCTACCTGTTTAATATGAATCACAAACACTAAGATTTTTAAGGAGTTACCCACTAATTGCGCATTATTTCCAGCCCGCCCTACTATTATTATACTTAAGTACCTGGATGTTTTTTTCATGGTAATTTTTCTAAAAATGAAATCTAGCTAGACCGATTTATCGCCCCCGAAACCCCCTGCATACAAAAATCATGTAAATGGTTGGAGCCATTTCAGAGATTCAGATTATATAATTATAAACAAGAATTACTTGTTTAAAGGTATTAGATATGTATGTGTTTCACTCCAAAAAACATTATTATTTTATTTACTAGCATTTAAAAAAATATACATAGGTACTTCTTTTACATTATTGCGAATAATATTAGCAGATTCTTGCACATGGGGTTCCATATCATCACACAAAATTGAACACTGTAAAATTTTCAATTCTCTACATATTGCGATTATTAAGATCTTGCTAAAACACCCATTTCTTGTATGGGATTCCCATTAACTTTTAACTTATTTTATTTTAATTTTTTGTTTTTAATGTGGGCATAGTAATACACACTCTGTAAAAAATTCTCAAATGTCTAACTATTATGGTTCAAAACATACAGTCTTGTGACGGACGGACAGATAGCAATGCCTTAGAAATAGTGGGACCCACTAGCATTGGCACTCATTGGTTGTAGAATACTGAAAAATATTGCATCTAATACCAAAAACAAACAATGGAGAGCCTTTATTGACTATTTATCTTTATTTTTACCAAAACTCATGTTTTTTTTAATAATCAGAAAATATTATAAAATTATCATGTTCATCTGCTTGAACCAAGCTTTAAGGAAAACAAGTAAGTCTGACATATTGCCATACCAATAGATTTGCTGCCTTTCAGGTAGTTTTGGAATGGTGAGGCAAGGCTAGACAAGAATTTAATTTAGAAAAAACAATTCCCCCCGTTCTTAGGTTCAATAGAAATGATTATCAGAGGTCGGAATTCTCGTAGCATTTTCGAGCTGTCATAGGGACTTCTCGTTTATCGACTCCCAATGTACATATTTTATCGATAAATTATAGAACACAACATATTAAAGAAGACTAAAAGTAGAGGTAAACAACACATGGTCTTACAGATAAAAAGCGATTTGATTTCTTAAAAAATGTGAAATAGATATTTGCTATGAAAACAATCAAAAGCAATTCTGCATGCAATTTCTTTCGAAAAAATTTCAAAAGGCTTACGAAATGCCCAAATTATTTTAAAAGAAAAAAAAAATCCTATTCATAATTTCCAAAAACTTGGTATGCAAAGGTTGTCTCGAAGAGATCACTCATAATCATATTTTAAATACTGTATTCTGGGAATCTGTTTCACCGAGCAAAAGAAATGTATAAAAACCCTGCGCGTTCACAATATAGAAATAAATTATTCGTGCCATTATCAAACCTATCACTTGTTTCTAAAAACAGTTACGTGATGTGTATAAAGATTTATAATAAACTGCCGGACACCCTAAAAGATTTAACTTTCCGTAAGTTTATATTAAATTTAAAAAAGTGGCTAGTTGAAAAGTGCTTGTATAGTGTACAGGAGTTTTTTAATTATGAGCTATAATTAATTAGACTAAAGTTCATCTTTAAATTTCGCATGCCTTGTTTGGTAGATTTTAGTGATCTAATATCAAGTGAAATAAATATTAAGACTTTGACTTTGATTGTATTTATCGATATACACACGTACATCGGCAGTCGATAGACGAGAAGTCCCTATGACAGCTCAAAAGTGCTACGTGAATTCCGACCTCTGATGATTATTAATACAAAATTTTAACTCTCACACCTCCTTGCTTATCAGTGGAAAAGCCGATCCAGGCAAGATAATAATTTTGGTTATGGTGATGAATAAGTTAATATTAATTAAAAATAGTTGAGTGAATGTCACTTACCTCAGGTCCCAGCTGGACTTTATGCATCTTGGCCATTTCTTGAGCAACCAGTGGCCAGACCTTTGGATCTAGGACAGTGTCAGCAGTCAGAGTCACACCAGGAAAGTATTGGTAAGCTAATCCATTTTTAAATATTCCATATATCTTTGGTGCCAAGCCAATACCATTTAGCTTTTTTATATTCCTGGTATGAAGATAATTTTATAGAAGAGAACCATTTTAAAATTTTATAATGCTCAAATTTTATAGTGGACCTCACCTGAGTTCAGCAGTTCTATCAATAATTAAATCAGTTTTGTTTCCATAAATACGAACAAGAACTACGTTTTCTCCAGTTTTAATGGCATCATTAAATTGTGTCACGGTATGTTGGCAAGCAACTAATTTATTAGTAATACCATCTGTATACAACTGTAAACAAATATTGATTCACCACTTTACTTATATATAAACCTTTTTAATTTATTTCGTAGACTTTTCTCTACATCTGAGTATAAAAGTACCTTAAACTTAACATTTTCTTTAGACCACTGTGGTCTTATGACTTCAAGAAGCTTAAATATTCCAGTATATAAATCATTTTCTTCAATTTGTATAGGTACAAAGACATCACCAGCAGGGAGACGAACCGAACTCATTTTTTAGTAACGTATTTCTTAATAAGATACTTGACTTTCACATTAAAATTAGGTTTAACAAGATATCAAAAATATTGTAAAATTAAAATAGTAAACAGCTCAGAATATAAGATATGTGTTGTAACTAAGAACGAGACCAACTGACTGCTTCATTATTTGAGCGACAGCAATATTTATACATTACGCCAACACAAATTACCTACTCATGGAATAATAAATCGCGGTAAATTTGTCGCATTCGCATACATATTTGCTCAGATAATTTGTAACCTCCTGCGCCTAGTATCGTCTTGTCAAATTGCAGGCAATGACACTTGACAGCCTTCGAGCATATTTCCATATCTGAGACAGACATGAAATTTCAAAAGATAAATTAGTAATAAAACAATGTTTTAGCAACTTTGTAACAGGATACTTTGAGAGATATTTATCATCACACGAATGTTGTATATTTAGATGGATAAAGCAATGATGGCATTGATAACATGCGGTTGAAATCAGTTGAAACTATGTAAAAAACACCTTTACGTCAAATGCGCGCCTGTTTCGCCTACAAATCATAAACGCTCGCCAAATTGTAATGAAAATGACCGAATACCTACTTTTAATAAAATTTATATAGCAGGCAACACTGTTTTCTGTGTGTCAATTTCTAGAAAATTCGGGCACGCACCGCACCGCAAGTAACGCATACTAACTAAAGACAGAGCCGAATGCAAGACTTCAGCAATAGGCCGGCGATTGTATAGGAGAATTAATTTATTGTTGCATCGTGTTTCTCTTGTGATTCAAGTAGTTTCTGTAGTTGTGTAATTTCAGGAAAAATAAATTTGTGGTCCAATGGCTGCTATGTCTGTCATAGGTATTGATTTCGGTAATGAATCTTGCTATATTGCTGTAGCAAAAGCAGGTGGTATTGAAACAATAGCTAACGATTACAGTCTTCGGGGTACACCGTAAGTTAAATTTTATCTTTGTTATTTTTTTATCGTTTTGTATTCAATTTTAGTAGTTACTGACATCTATCACCACATTCGATGATTTGCACGTCATGTTCATGTCAGTACCGTTTATGGTAATAAGGCATGTTCATTTCATTTATGGGCTTCTTATACATAATAAATTCAAATATTAAATGGATATTTTATTATTCAATGTAACAATGAAAGTAATTATCACTTGAGAATATTTGGTGGTTATATTCATGTCATTGTCTTGCTGTCTTAGTTTAAAGTTCTATCGACCCTTATCTAACTGGGTTAGACTTGGATTATTACAACTGTTCTAAAATTTAGAGGTTATATTTTTCCTCTTGTCAAATTTCAGATCATGTGTTGCATTTTCATCAAAAAATCGAATTCTGGGGGTAGCTGCCAAGAACCAAATGGTAACAAACATGAAAAACACTGTTTTCGGGTTCAAGCGGTTGCTAGGGAGGAAATACAATGACCCACACGTTCAAAAGGAGTTGAAACACTTTCCATTCAAAGTAGAACAGAGGGCTGATGGGGGTATAGGTATTCGAGTTAACTACCTCGGCGAGGACAATGTGTTTAGCCCTGAACAGGTATATGTATACTCAGCTTGTTAATCAATAAGTTCTTCATTAACCCTTTTCCCTAAATTTAATGAATCAATTTGAAGGAATAGTCCCTTTACCTATTGTTTTAATTTTTCAATCAGAACTCTGCTAAGATATTTCCTGTTTCTGTGCATGTCTGATGATAAGGATGTGGTTTATAGTATCTGCCCCTTTTTCATGTTATGTGAACTGTATTATGCATTAAACTGTAGAATTGTTTTATACAAATCTAACCTAAATAAAGTTATATTGATAATAATTTTCAATTAAACATTTATGTTACAGATCACTGCAATGTTGTTTACAAAGCTTAAGGAAATTGCTACAATAGCTCTGGAGACCCAAGTGAATGACTGTGTTATTTCTGTGCCTAGTTATTTCACTAATGCTGAGAGAAATGCACTACTAGATGCGGCAGCCATTTCTGGTAATTTAATTTATTTTTATGTTGATGCCTGTAGTGCAAAAACAGTTTCTTGCTTTGTAAGATATTTTGCATGTACAGATTTTAACTTTAAGTGTAATATACTTCAATGGAACAAAGATGTCCTCTTCAAACTTATAAATTAAATATTTTTATTGTAATAGAATTAGAAAATAATTTGAAGTAAATCAAATGTCATTTTTGTATACTGAAAATGTTGTTTTTCCTACTTTATTATTTGCATATAAATAACAAATTATATAGAAGTTATATTGTAACTTACTTTTAGGTCTGAATGTACTACGTCTGATGAATGAAACAACAGCCACTGCTCTTGCTTACGGTATCTACAAACAGGACCTACCTGCTCCTGAAGAAAAACCTAGAAATGTGGTTTTTGTAGACTTCGGTCACAGTTCTCTCCAGGTAAATTCAAAGGATACTTCAAATAAATTTATTGCCAATAAGTTATTAACATTAGTGCTGAAAGCATAAACACAACAAGACCTGTTGTGCATGCCATGTTTCATTTTACTTTTGCAGTTCTGATTTTTCTCATAAAATTGCAGCTTTCTGCCTGTGCCTTCAACAAGGGTAAGCTGCGAGTGCTAGCTACAGCTTCAGATGCTCATTGTGGAGGCCGAGACATTGACATGGCTTTAGCAGAGTATTTTGCTCAGGACATTCTAACTAGGTTGAAACTTGATGCTAAGAAAAACCAGAGGTAAACCAAATTTTTATATTAATATGTAATATATTTTTTTAATAAAAGCTAGTTTATTTAGTAATATTGCAAATTCGCAGAGCATTCTTCCGGCTTCTCCAAGAGGTAGAAAAATTGAAGAAACAGATGTCTGCAAACAGTACGAAATTACCTCTGCATGTTGAGTGCTTTATGGAGGAAAGAGATGTATCAGGGGAATTGCAGCGCTCTCAAATGGAGGAGATCTGTGCTGATACATTCAAACGAGTTGAAAGAACTTTGTCAACTATTTTGCATAATGCTAGTAAGTTACTTTGGCAAGAATTCACTGCATAATCACTACATAATGTACCATTATGACACACTTACTTTTGAATGGGCCTAGGTACAGTGACAGTGCGCGTCTTAAGGCGATATTTATCAATGTTGTGCCTCTGAGCATTTATTATCAGGCAAATTATGTTTGGTAAACTATCCTGTAAAACTAATAAAGTTTGTATTTATTTTAAGGGAAAAACATAACAGTGCTCGCTTTGTGCGCTCTAGGCATCTGAGCGCTTGTATATATTTCATAAAAAATATTGTGACAAAACATAGCAACTGAACCAATCTACCATTTTAATATTGCTAGACAATAAATATAGAATATTAAACTGTCTAAATTCGGTAAATTTTCATTTTAACATAAATAAACATTGATACTTTATTAAGTCATTTTTTAGCTTTTTCTTAAAATGATAAATGCATAATGTATCAGTTACTGTAAAAAGCATTGGTCCTGTTAAAATCAACCAACATACTAAAGCACTTAAACAACAGAAAAGTTTAATATATTTTTTTACTAAGATTGAAAAGTTTACTAAGTAATCATCAAAAGAGTCTGCCTTTTGGGTAGAGTAATATTAAAGCGATTGGGGGACAATGAAATTATTTAAGTGGCATAATAACTAATTAATATGGTTTCAGAGCTGCGTCCGGAAGATATTTACTCTGTGGAGATTGTGGGTGGATCTACCAGGGTTCCTGCAGTTAAAGCTTTGATTGAACAAGTTTTTGGGAAAGTTGCATCAACCACACTCAATCAGGTAAGTTAAAGAAGCAACAATTATAACCCAGTTTTATTTTGCAAAAATATACTTATAAGTATTTGGTGGGTGATCAAATCTAGGTTACGCAATAGGACAAATAAAGAATTTGAGAACAAGATTTCTCTTGGTCTTACAGTAGTGACCCTGCCTATGAAGCTAGCGGTTCTAGGCAACTTGTGAAAATGGGCATGTCTTCTGAAGATCAAGTGAAAAAGGGTTTAAGTGTAGTATACTCTAATTATGTAAATACCCTTTTTGATTATGAGTTGTCGACTAACGAGTGAATGGTGTGGTGCGCAGGACGAGGCGGTGTCGCGCGGCTGCGCGCTGCAGTGCGCGATGCTGAGCCCGGCGGTGCGCGTGCGTGAGTTCAGCGTGGCCGACGCGCAGCCCTACGCCGTGCGCCTCGCCTGGGACGCGACGCGCGGCGAGGACGGCGACATGGAGGTAACACGCAGTGTTACCATTATGCCTGGGTCGATTTAAGAAGACCTTGACTATTACACTTATTGTGATATCACGCATTTTTCTTTAATTTTCATTACATACAGGCACAAACCGGTTTGCTATACAATCGTCCCTAACTCTTAACTATCTGCCAAACCTGGGTGGAAACTCCATAATTGTGGCAAATATTATGTGTGCTATTCCTTGAATGTGTTAGTCTTAGGCGACGTGACCGCATGCGCCTTCTATTTGTTAACATTGGCACAGCTCCGCTCATCTCCGTCTCAGTGGAGCAGCAGCCTTATGTCAAATTCATTGTTAAAACTTCTCGATTACGCAATAAAATTACAAGTGCTATTATTATTTATTTATCCTTTATTAAAAATAATGTAACATCACAGACAAAAGTAATTACAAAGTAAAAAATGAAGTAAGTCAGTCAGAACATATTATTAATATAGCTTTACAACTTTTACACTTTTGTTTGACAGGTGTTCCCAGCTTTCCACCAAGCGCCCTTCTCCAAAATGCTCACTTTCTACAGAAAGGAACCTTTTACAGTCAGCGCTTACTATTCAGACCAAGTCCCCTACCCTGACACTTTTATTGGTAAGTTTTTCACTTTAATGATCTTGAAGCTAGGTTCAGTTTTTTTTTATTCTTATTAACAGTACTTGAGAAAGAATCCTTTCCTCCCAGGTCAATGGAACATTAAGGACGTCCAACCTACACCGGAAGGTGAATCGCAGAAGGTAAAATTGAAAGTAAGAGTGAACATTCATGGAATCATTACTGTTGCCTCTGCTTCGCTCGTGGAAAAGAAAGCGGATGCTCAGAACGACAGTTCAGAGATGGAAACTGGAAATGAGAATGGGGCTGCAAGTAATGATGCCCCCCTGGAGACTAACGGCGCAGCCCCTGACCAGCAAAACGGGCCCGAAAACCATGAGGTGAGAGAAGACGATATGCAGGGGGAGCCCCAACAAAGACAGTCGTGGACACAGAGAGTAGGATCGTGGTTCAGCGGGGTACGTGTCGGTAGCGCGAGTGTCGAGTGATTTACGTGATGTTTGCTGACTTATCCACGCTAAAAATATTTACAAGTCTCTTTATATTGGTAGATTCAGTTTTGTAGTTTTTGTAGCATCCAATATGAGCCAGCAGACATTACCCTGCTTTGCATCTTCCCGTCCTCGTTACGAGGCCCCATTTGCACAGTACTTTCGCAACGCTTTTGCGTATCGCCTTAGACGATTCCTTTTTCTTGCGTTCGCGACGTGAATGTTTATTTATAGTGCTGTCTCTGTGTCCACGCATGTTTTTGTCATCCTCACAGTATTGATTTGTCCCTAACTTTCCTCTGGCGGCAACTTGGAAGATGAAGATGTTTTGAAGTAAGCTTTCTTTTTGATGATACCTTGTGTGGATCTGGAAGAACAGGTGCAAATGGGTGCACGACGCCGCTTGGAAAACTTCGTCCTCTTCCCTTCTCGTACGATATTCGTAAGGTCTTGTTTCTTTCACATATTGTATGCTGTAGTTGTAAAGTAAAGCAAAACTAGCAACTTTTATAATTTCCAAGCAGCGTCAGTGGCGGGGGTAGAAAGCTATTTAATAAAGATGTGAACTGTTTGTTTGTTATTTTAGGAAACCGATGATAAAAAGGATAAGTCGAAAGATAAATCTAAGAAGGTGCTAGTTAAGACAGTGGAGTTACCGATCGAAGCTCGCACGCACGGCTTTTCTCAGAGCGACCTCAACGGATACATGGAACAAGAGGTAAGTTTTCCTTATTAGTATTCTGATGCATTTGTGGTTGTTGACAACGCCGGTTTCTATATGGAGTGTTATCGCACAGGGCAAGATGCAGGCGCAAGACCGGCAAGAGAAGGAGCGCGCGGACGCCCGTAACGCGCTGGAAGAGTACGTGTACGAGCTGCGCGGCAAGCTGAGCGAGGGCGAGGCGCTGCACGAGTTCGTGGCCGCCGAGCCGCGCGCGCGCCTCGTGGCCGCGCTCGACGCGCTCGAGGCCTGGCTCTACGAGGAGGGCGAGGAGCAGAACCGACAGGTGCCCGCCTGATACCTCTTGTTTATTGGATAGTGATGCGGCCGAGTTAGAAAAAATACAGTTCAAAGACGATATGGTTTTTACTGTCTAGAATAGAAACCCTGCACGCGTTTCTTGTTGTACAATAGAAAGAACACTCTATATTAATCACCTTAAAAACAACACCCGGAACAGCACATCTCAATTACTGGCCAAAAATAAGTGGTCTTACCGCTAAATAGCGATCTCCTTCAGACAACCTTGAGCAGAAAAATCACTAAGGGCACAAATACATGGCGCAGGCGGCATGGTGGCGGGGGGTTATTGATTAGTCAATCAATAATCAATAACCCACCACATTGTGAGTATAGGCACATAGAGAATATAATCGCTAAATAACGATTTCCTTCAGACAACCTTGAGCAGAAAAATTGCTAAGGACACAAATACATGGCAGGCGGCATGGTGGCGGGGGGGTTATTGATTAATAACCCCCCCGATTGTGTTTATAGGCACATAGAGAATATATAGAAATCCTAAAGGGTTGTTGCGTTGGACAGGTTTACAGCGACAAGCTGCAGGAGCTGCGCTCGGAGGGCGAGCCCATCAAGCAGCGGCGGCTGGAGTTCGAGCTCCGGCCCGGCGCGCTCGACGACTACTCGCTCGCCATCCAGCTTGCTAACAAGGCCGTCGACATGTTCAAGTTAGTATCCATATTATGTACAGTAGAGTTCATAAATATGTGTACACTTTAGTACCTTGTCTATTTTTAATGTCATGTTTAAACTACCATTAATCAAAATCAAAAAACCAAAATTTCTTTATTTGCGTAAAATATGGTACAATAGCTGGTAAAATATAAAACAATTCCAGTACAAAAACATATTTTGCCAGAAACTAGCATGCAATGCAATACATAAAAAATACATTATGTTGAGTTCGTGTTGAACAAGGCATTTGTCGTATAAAACATCTGTTCTTCGAGCCATCGATAAAGTTTTCTTTTAAACATGTTTAAAGGCAGAGGTTTAAGTCATCTGGAATGACGTTAAAAAAAAATGCACATGTAGTAACTGTCTTTCATGAAGTGATCACTTTTTGGCACAATATCTAGTACAAGTCTGTTCGGATTTCTCGTGCTTCTTGGGTATACGTCAATAATTGTTTTACAAAGCTTATTTATTGCTGCTTTATTATTTATTGTTGAGCATTCGGAGCTCCCGATCACAGCACACTGTTGTCTATTTGATAAGTAGGACTCCAACTTAGTGCTGGGCCAGCAATTCCATAATTATAAAGCTTATTACCTAAAAGGTTATGTGACACGTAGTCAAAAGCTTTTGTTAGAATATTACAACAGCTGGTTCTTTTCTATCTACATTTCTAATAACATTATTGATTAGCTTAAAAGTAGCAAGAGTAGTACATTTATTCTTCTGGAATCCATTTTCCTCGTTTGTCAAAAATTTATATTGTTCTAATAAAGACATGATTCTCTTGTCATGGCCTTTTTCAAATATCTTCGGTATAAGCGTTATTGGTCAATAGTTACTCACCAGAGCTTTATCACCTTTTTTAAACAACGGCATCACTAAAAATAAATCATGAATTGTCACAGCAATTAAAGTCACAAGATACAAAAATGTACACATGTTTATGATCTCTACTGTCAAAAGGAGTTGAGAAAGGGACGGTTGCGCCTAACCATCGTGAAACGGTCTTATTTTGGAACTTTATATAGCCCATAAACAAGTACGCAAAAATTATCGTTGGTTTTGAAATATTTTATGTGGCAAATTCGTTCAACTGTATTTTTTAATAACTTTGTCACGCGTATCTTATCTATTTTAAGTTATTTTAGAAAGAAAGAAAGAAACTAATTTTATTTCTGAAAAATCATACATTTTTCTTAAAGCTAATATTCTGTACATACCTAGTTATGGTAGAACATTTAAAACTTAAGGTTAAGGTAACTTAGCAAATAAGCATGCATTATATTATTTATTTCATGTAACAATTTGCGAAAACTGAATCCACTCGGCATGGTGTCGCGGCACTCGGGAGTGTCACCGCGCTGATCTTCCGTGGATCCAGCATTGTGATACACGGGGCAGCAATCGGCAACGCGTAGTATAAATATAATGTTTTCGTGTCGTTTGTTAGTAAGTTAGCGCAGTGTGTAATGTGTAGTGCGAGTGCGTTAAAATTAATTGCAATTTTAGGGTTAGTAATTAGGTGTGTTCTATTATATGCCATTATATTATGCTATGCACCTGCTACGCCGTCCTACATCGAGGATATGGGCCGTTATCAAAAAAAATGTACATAATTAAAGGCTTATTGAAAACAAAATCACGATCGCTTCCTTTGTGTAACGAAAGTTAGTCATACAAACTATACGGGTAACTTTCGTTACACAAAGGAATCAATTAAGTTTTGTTTTAATTAAAGCCCTTAACTATGTACAATTTTTTTGATAACGACCCATATATTAAAACAGGGCTAATCTTTGACGAGAACGGGGAAACAATAACTTGTCAGAGATACGGAGGTTGTTTAATCCGAATAACGTCAAACAAAAGCAAGGCCAAGTGCAGCTTCCGACGAGCCTCCATTTTCAACAGCCCGCCTCTATTGAGAAA
Organism: Acleris sparsana; assembly: GCA_923062465.1. Lineage (NCBI taxonomy): Eukaryota > Metazoa > Arthropoda > Insecta > Lepidoptera > Tortricidae > Acleris > Acleris sparsana. The sequence goes on from OV281289.1 coordinate 13,321,384, forward strand.
GGGCGTAACATGTGTTCGCGGTGGTGTTGGGAAACAAAACCTGGCACAAGAGTTCTGTAATCGCTGAAACAACTTGGGCCTAGAAAGCAAGCACTCTCCAAAAACGGAATCGGCGTAGCTTAACTTGGGAAGAATAAGGGTGTGATACATATAGGGTGCCAAGTTTGAGAAAGTTGCGAACCTTATATAATACACTTAGACGATAAAAGCAGTTACGGACTGTATCAAGGATGTGGCTTTCGAAGTGCAGCGTGCCATCCATAAGGACTCCCAGATTTCGTGCCTCTAGTACGTTATCCAGTCTTTTGCCCTCCAAGACAACGATATCATAGGATTCTGGTTTATCACCTTCTCTATCATGTGCCTAGTACCACATATGAGAAATTTAGGTTTAGACGGGTTCAAGACGAGGCCATTCTGGTAAGACCAATTAGCGATTCCCTCCAGATCCTGATTTAGTTTTTCTACTGCAGAACTTGACTCGTTAGGTTTAAAAGAAATATAAAGCTGCAGATCGTCAGCGTACAAATGGTATAGTTGCAATTTTGTATCTTTTTAACTATATCTGCACTATATAAAATAAAGAGGATGGGTCCGAGTATTGATCCCTGAGGTACACCTCTATTAACAGAAGTGGCGTCTGAGGTAGTAAATGACCCGGTAGTAAATGACCCACCAGGGTTACGGACCTGAACTATTTAAGTACGACCACTAAGGTAGCTATCGAACCATCTCACAGTACTCGGATCAAAACCCATAATACGTGAGCTTGGAAAGCAGCAGTCCAACATGTATCGTGTCAAAAGCACGTGAGAAATCGAGCAAGGCAAGGATCGTACTCTCCTCCTCATCGCGTGCAGCCAAGATATCGTCCAAGGCATTCAGCAATGAAGTGGTAGTGCTTTTCTAAAGCCTGATCGCATGACGCGACGGGTAGGATATGGTTATTTCTTGGAACTCAGTTAGCTGCGTGCAAACCACTCGTTTAACTATCTTTGACATAGCGGGAGAATGCTTATTGGTCTCAAGTCTTTGACGTCTCTCGGCGAAGGTTTTTTAGGAATCGGTTTAACGAGCGCAACCTTCCAGGCGTCAGGGAAAACACCATTCTGTAGGGATTGATTTCCTATAAAAGTAATCATTTGTAACGTACGTGGGAGGACCAAAAGTAACATATCAAGAGATATTCCGTCGAACTTGCGTTAGCTAGAACGAATTTATCAAAATAAGTTGTTTTTTCACTGTGTAATGTATTAATACCATATTTTACTACGCTGTTGCTTACCGTTTAATGTAGAGTTATAAGAGATACGCGTGACCACTAGGTAAGTTTCGCACCGATATTGGGCGCGTGATTCTATTTTGTTTACGCGAAATTCTTTTAACTTAAGTAAAAGTTAAGTTCAGTAATTACATGAAGCCTAACCGCCTTTGTGTGGAGCAAACTGGTTATTACTGAATTTAAAAGCCCTTAATTATTTTTCTTTTTTTCTTATGGGTTTAATTTTCTTGATCCTATTTAAGGTGTCTTCCCACTATACTGATCATCATACGCTGATGTATCACACCCTGACCGTAATAGGAACGTGTCAGACAATAAAGTAATCATCGAATCGAAAAGTACGAGACTGCCCACTAGACCGTTCCGTCATCGACCAACATTTTAATACTAATTACCTTCCGGGCCTGACACGTTCATAGGACGGTCACGGTGCGGGACGGTGTAGTGGGAAGACATCTTTAGTGGTAATTAAACTAGAAATAATGTGCTGATGAATTTTAATAACAATTTTACCATAATTTGTTTGTAAAAAGTTGTTCGGGCGTTTTTCTCAAAAGTCACTGTTGATTTTAAAGCGTATTAAGGGTAGTATATGTAAGAGCCGACCGGACGTAATATGAATAACGTGTGCGCAGGAACGGCGACGCCAAGTTCGCGCACCTGGCGGAGGAGGAGGTGCAGAAGGTGGCGGAGGCGGCGGCGCGCGCGCTGCAGTGGCTGGAGGCGGCGCGCCAGGCGCTCGCGCGCGCGCCGCGCCATCTGCCGCCCCCGCACACCACGCACCAGATCCGCCAGGAGCGACAGGTCCGCCCGAGCGCCCGAGCGAACGCTCACTACTTTCTCACACTCATTACATATTTGGGACAAGCTCTTCTAACTAAAAAATACTCTCGGGGGTCCACATTCAAAATATCGGAAATCCTATCGCCACCTTCAGACTAAATTCATCCAGTCATCAGATCTACTCTTAGATACCATAATATTACATTGGCATCGGGTTTACATACATGGTCCAAATTTCATCCCATCCCGCCACTGCGATCTGGTTCAAAATAGACATTTTGTCAGACAACTTACAAACATTCATGCATTTGAACAGTGAAAGTTAAATAAAAACCCTTAAATAGGCTCTATTGATTGAAATTCCGAATGTTTATAACGATCTATCTACCCTTACCTCTGACTCTATCTATCTTTACCTATCCTGTTTCGTTTTAAGTTTTTACGAGACTTATCCATATCATAACTGTATCCGCGACCTGTGTACCTGATTAACACTGAAACAAATGAAAATCACAACATATGTGGGGGTCAATTCCGTAGCTATGAAGGTCCTCCACCTCTGACCTTCATTTGATCCATCCCCCGTTTACACTCTGTATAAAAATTATAAAGCGTTAACACTGAAACAAATGAAAATCACTGAACTATGTGGGGGTCAATTCCGTAGCTATGAAGGTCCTCCACCTCTAACCTTCATTTGATCCATCCCCCGTTTACACTCTGTATAAAAATTATAAAGCGTACCTTTCTTACCAGTCCCCAGTCTGATTAAAATTTTAAATAATTCGGTTTCCCGATCGTTTCGAGTTTGATGAATGTTTCCCTCGCAGAACTTCGAGAGCACGGTGAACCCGGTGCTGAACAAGCCGAAGCCGAAGGAGAAGACGCCGCCGCCGCACTCCACGGCGGGCGACGGGCAGCCCGGCGCCGACGCGCCCGCGCCGGACACGCACATGGACGTCGACTAGCGCCCGCGGCCGTCCATCCATCTATACTACACACTCGTACTATCGTACCCATACCTTATCTATCACACACTCGCGAATTACCCGAAATGCCTTTCATGACCACGTCTCGCTTAAGTTTTATAATAAAAAGGTCGCTCGTAGAACATATTTAACAATTCGCGCGCTTGTGCTTTCCGTGTCATCCGATGACTGGGTTGATGAGTTATTAGAAATTGAATAAAAATACTGAATCGACCCGGATTAGTATCTGTTCGTTAGTGTGTAGTGATTCCTATCGCTAATGGTTATGTGACGCGATAATTTCGAGCGCGACGGGCGGCGATTGGCTGAAAACAGCTGAAACTGTTCACTCGATACTGGCGATCTTTTTGCCCTACATGAATAGCATTATTTAAGCATCCATAGTGTTCTTATGAAAAATATAGTAAAATTTTATATTTAATTTTATCTATATCTTAAAAGTAAATTGTATGTCGTGTGGATTTTAGGCATTTATTTAAACTATAAAGTATGTTCCGATGTCCTCAAAACTTGTTAGAAGAACTTTAAGGGTCCAATTCGGTACAGAACACGAATAAAGCAGCAATCCACTCAATGATTTGCCCTCAAATGCACGATAAATAGCAAAATTATATTTTGTGCGTTAGATTTGTGTATTAACGTGTATCGGGTATGTTTCGGCTCTCAACAAATCTTAAGAGGTTAACTCATAGTGAATATTAAATTAGTTAACCGGCCGCAAATAGTATTTATCATTGGGATAATTAACAAGTTATTTGGTAGTTAGCTTAACACGAATTGAAGCAACGCTTTAACCAGCAATAATTAATTTTAAATTTTAATTTGTATGCATTTTCTACTACTATAGTTTACGTCTCGCTCGTGTGATTTCGTTTGTATTTGTAAGATAGTTCTTAATCGCAAATTAGCAGAAGTATTGCTATATTTATAATTACTGAATAGTTATTTTCAAATTGTTTAGTCCATTGTATTATTGTAATGGGATTGTGTCAAAAAATGAGTATATTCTATTTGTTTCATGAAATGACACATTTTGTATTGAGTTATGAAGTGATTGAACTTCAATGCAAAAACGAAAGTTCCATTCAACAAACGGGATGCACCCATGTAAGACATAATGACATCGCTGTGTTAAGAACGTTGCGCGTTCAAATATTGATAGTCTTCATTTAATAAACGCGTTACCCGCTTAGATTCGATTGAGAAAACTAGGTACATACGAGTATATATTTTTAAAATTAATGTTTTAACCGCATATGTGTGATCATCACGATCAAACAGTACCAATCAGCGTATCTCAAAGCATTTATTTTATTTGCGAATGAAGTTTGTTTTTTTGTTGTTATGAAAAAAGTGCTTTTATTTCGACATAGATTTATTCCTTTGTAAAATTTAGTACTGCTTGCAAGACTCTTTTCTTGACCTACCTATCGTTATTTTATTCCTTTAGCTTAAACGCAAACAAAATTAAAGACCGATGAACGAGAAAAAGTGTGTTGCGAGTTACTATCAATTTATTTATGTCACGTATAAAGGAAATGTCCTGTTTTAGGCTAGAAATGTGAGTGACACGCTATGGATCGCACGAGGTGCCCTCTACGTAAAAGTTGTACTCGCGCCGCATTTACAATTGCACTACCATTAATTAATAATACAGATGACGGCCGACATTGTAACTGTAACAGTTTGTGTCCAATTGAGATGCCATAATGGCTTTTGACGGTACGGCGGCCTTTACTTTCAAGTGAATAAGAGCGCTCTGGCTTGATAATATTAAAGCGACACGGTTTTAAAACGGAAGTTGAATATAAGCACAGGTCAATCTGTAAATGCGGAAAATGAGTACATACAGTTTTAATGGTTGGTAGATTATGCTGGTTCATGTTAAATGCTTCACCAGCACATTGCACAAAGCCGTTTGTAAGGTTCTTTAAAGTTCGCAAGCGAAGCAAAACCCGCCAATCATTATTTTGGATGCGTCAACTCCCCTGTCGATATAAAATATCATTGTCAAAAATATAGCTATAGGTCAACGCGTGTTTCTCATGCGACTCAATGAGCCTATGACTATGACGTGATAGTATCAGCCTTGTTTGGTTTTTATGTCCGTTTTTGCGATAAGACCACTATGAGCAAAAAAAATCTAAACCACTTCTTTAATGTTATGCCAGTGTTTTAATTGAAAAAAGCACTCCTAAAGATCCGGTTGAATTTTCTGTGATGATATTCTGCTAAGAATAATAATAAATGGCACTTTTATGATGAATCTACAGGCAGTCTTGTCGAGTAACCGCCTCGTAAATTTAACTGGACTATTGTGTATTTAATTTAAAATAGTGGGCACCTATACAATGGTATGCGTGTGCTTATTGTATTTTTTTGGTAACATAATTAATTAATATAACATCCACTGGATAGGTCCTATGGCCTATTATTTACATTCAAAAACTAAATGGTTGAACCACTAGTATGTTATTTTGTGCATTTTGAATGTTAAGAGCTTAGTAAATGATGACTTAACAATATTTGTATATTTTATTTACCATGTTAAGATTTAAGAAAATCCACCATTCAGCCCTTAAAATCCCAATTTGTGTGGATTTAGGACCTGATGAAAAGAAATTTGAACGCCAATGACCACTACGGCAAACACAATCGTCAAGCACTGTCGTGTCTACTAACCTGCTCATCTGTACAGTCAAGGTCTATATTATTTTGTCTAAAATAATTATAAAATTTATATTATGATCTAAAATTGTATGCTATAATCGTTCCTTTGCTCTTATACCTCATGAATGAACATTAAGTGTTATCCTCGTAAGGCACACGTCAAATTTCGTTAGTTCGAAAAATAATCTTATGTCAGTCAACTAAAGTCATAAGTGACTATGACAGATGTCCTAAATTTAGGACATCGGGCCTTACGAGGTTATAGATTTTGATTTTGGAGCATGTCGTACCTATTTAAATTATAGCATTTTATTTTAGACAAAAAAAGAGTACCTATGCCACGAGGGCTAGCATATGTTAGTCTTTGACGCTAATACGGTCAACATCGTTTCACGTCACCTCTGTAGTGAAAATTAGATGTTTGTTCAGAAAGTTGAGAAATTAATCGTAAAACTTAACAACAATACGGACAGTAGATAAGAGTGTATTATTACAATTAGTGGAGTGCCATTGGGATTGTATACGTTAGTCTATTGTGCAAAATAAAGTTCTAGTGTACACATTGGACGAATCGCATACCCGCTAATCAGTTTTTCGGAAGTGCTGCGCGGGGTAAGCTATTATCACGGTTGCGTGTGAGGCGTAAGGGTGAAATCAGCGCAAGCGCGCAGCTGCATACCCGCGAGTATAAGGAGAAGATAACACACATCGAGCGACAAAGATTAAGTAAACACAGACTCGCTTCTTGATTTCGCATGTAGCTAAACCTCTGAGAGAAGTGTTAATAAAATCGGATCGCGAAAAGCAGAATAAATGAATTGCTACGGTTGCAATTTGTCGGTAAACGACAATGATATTTTATGCTGTAGCGCTTGTAAGATGGCATATCACTATATGTGTGTGAATATGACGGCATCACAATTCCAAGAAAGCAATCTAAGCCTGGCATGGAAGTGTCCCGTATGTATAAGTGAAATACCCCGAAACAACAAAGATGATACACCAGTGCGCAACCAACCAATTGCGCCATTAAATGATACAGCCATGTCAGTGGATGATCTGTTGATGAATGATACGTTTCCAGTGAGTAATACTACCGCATTGGATGCATCTATCCTAGATATAAATAGTTATGAAAACGTCACGTTTCGCCAGCCAAATCGTTTTCAAACATCCGATAAGATAAATGCAAATGTTGTTCGGAATATTGTACGCGAAGAATTACAGAGGGCCCTAACTGATCAACGTACAGTATTGACGAACCTATTTATGGAGGTTATAGCGGGTCTTGTTAGTAAGGTAGCCTCATTAGAGAATATTAGTAAAAACGTGTCAGACGTAAAACTCGATGCCCAGCAGCAGTTGGAAAAAGTACACAGAACCGCTGGAACAATGGAAAAAAGTACACTGCTACAACCGCCACCATTACCACCATCTACCAGCTCATCGCCGCTCGTTCCCTGAAAACCATAATTGCAAAATATCTTATTGCCGATATACATGCTTACCAAAATATTAGATTCCCACAATACCTGTATTTTTATATATTATGTTCCTTTTTATATCAGTTTTATAAAATACCATGTTCTCAATACACCATGTTCCCTATAAAACCTTACACCGAAAATATCAAATTTCGAAATCACAAGAATATCAAAACACTGAAATACTTTACAAACCTGATTCGGAAAACACAATTTTCTCGAAAGAACTTGATCTCGCCTTAGCATGATCATGTAATACTAGATTTTTCAATGAGCAGATTTCAGATAAACCATATTTTCGATATACCAGATTTAAGAACACCAGATCCCCAGAATATCAAATATCAAACAAGTACGGTCAGGTGCTTCAGGACTTCGTTTGCGTTAAATACCAACTTTGTCACTCCTTTTCTCTTCTTTTGAGGATAGCTTTCATTTGATACGCATATTGTCATAATAATAATTAAAAAAATATAATAATTTTTTTGCGGATGTATGTAAATATTATGTACCCTATGTCACTTCGGCAACTAAGACGAATCGAATGACACCTCTTATGTTAAAATCCGTCAAGCCGTTTAGGCTGCAGAGCGTGCCCAGAAATAGACATACATACATACATACATACATACATACGCTCGAAAAACATAACCCTCCTTCTGACGTATGATAGGTGCATTTACCTTAATTAGGTACCATACGTAAAAAAAAGGGATTCCGGGGAATTGCGAACCACCTCCTTTTTGTGAAGCCGATTATAAAATGTGTACCTATATATAAATATTTTGAATTCACCAAATGTTTTTTTTTTCATTACTTATTTTTTTATTTATAGACTATTTGGCCATTTGCTAATGATAAAGTTCAGTACCTAGTTGTATATAGTTGACAATAAAAATTTGATATTTACAGTTGGTTTTGTTGTCTAACCGTACTTATGTAATCTACCAAAGTAAAAATCCGGTGTTTTAGGAATTTAGGCATTCGGAAATCAAGCATGATCAGCATCTGGTGTGTTGGGAATTAAGTAAACTGGCAATCTGATATTTTGAGTATCTGGTAGCTTAAGAAACTGGGTGATTCAAGTACATTGTGTTTTGCCGGCCTAGTGTTATCAAAATCTGGTATTATGGGAATTCGGTTTTAAAGAGAACATGATGTTTTGAAAACACGTTGATTTGGAAATCCGATATAAAAAGAAACACGGTAAAAAGAAAGTCTGGTATTTTGGGTATTTCATATTTCAGAAAACGGGTAAATCGGCAATTAGATATTTTGCAATTATGGTTTTAAGGGAACGAGCGCTCATCGCACCCAGAACGAGCCAAGATACCACCTAAAGTTTTAAGAAAGGAAAAATCGAATGCGTCCAAAAACACCATCGATGTAAACAAAGTGGCTAGACCAATTTTGGAGGATGCGAGGGAGACGTCTATGATATCCTTAACATCTTGCAGTAAAAGTCAATCTGAAGAGGCCAGTGCTTGTGACCAGATCCGAGAAAAGTCGGATAACAATGAAGACGGGCAGGATGGCTTCACGGAGGTCAAGCGGAAGCGTCCGCGGTCTAATGTACTTCGGGGCACAGCTAATGTGAGCGGGACTGGGCTAGAAGCCTCTGAAAGAATACAGTACTTACATGTATTTTATTTAAAAGTAGGCACAACGAGTATTCAAGTTCTTGACCACCTCAAAAAGATATGTGGGTCCGAGGTAACATGCACGGCGGAGCCATTGAACGCACGCGGCAACTATGCTTCATTTAAATTGGGAGTACCATCTAGACTCACTGCATTGGTATTAGTCTCCGGAAATTGGGCAGAAGGTATTTGCATAAAGCCTTGGAAGCAAAATTTTCGCAACTTTCGTGAAAACAACCAGCACGAAAAGCACTAAGTTCACACTATACGCATTTTATCAAAATGTAAGAGGCCTTAGAACCAAATTGCTACAATTACGAACAAATTTATCACTCGTCGATGACAAACTTCAACTTATAGCATTGACGGAGACCTTTCTCAATGAGTCAGTTAATGACGCCGAGCTATGTGTCGGCGACTGGAGGGTGCTGCGGCGAGACCGAAGCAGCGGGCGCGCCGGCGGTGGGGTGCTGCTTGCTGCGCGCCCTCCTATACAACTAGAACGCCTGCAGCAGTACGAGACACCTAGCGGAGAAGACCTTTGGGCTCGTTTTCTGATTGAGAAACAGTATATCTATGTCTGCGTTGTGTACTTACCTCCAAAAGTACCTGACGACGTGTACATTCAGTGGTTTACTAAAGTTGAAGAGGTATGTGCAAGACACGATAGTGATAGGTTACTAATCATGGGTGATTTGAACTACCATAGTGCCAGTGATAATTGTTTACTGTATTATAACTATGTTTTATCTTTATGTAATCTAGTTCAATTTAATAATATTAGGAATATGAATGGCAGAGTGCTTGATGGAGTGCTTGCAAGCCCGGAGTTGAAAGATGATATACATGTACGAGGGGCTGAACCTGGTGAAGAAGTGGTGGCTGTTGACGGTCATCATCCACCACTATTTGTAAGCGTAAGTTATAAGTTTCTAAAACCAACAATATTTTTACCAACATCAAATATAGAACACAGTAGAGATTGGGATTTCCGTAAAGGTGATTATTTGGCGCTACATTATTTTATACAAAATGCGAAGTGGGACTCTTTGTATACCACTAGGTCGCCAGACGAAGCTGTAATGACTTTTAATAATATAATGTACCATAATTTTGATTCTTGTATGCCTAAAAAGATACGAAGGCAGTCGTGTAGCAGTGTTTATCCGGTTTTCTATACTAAAGCAATTATAAAGGACATTGAGGAGAAAGCTAGACTTCATCGATTGTGGAAATCTAAGGGTGAAGAATCCGTTCGCATCGGTTTTACGTACTTGCGTTGTAAAATTAAACATGACATAAAAGTTGCCCATGATGCATATGTTGCAAAAGTGTCAAAAGAACTATCGAAGAATCCAGCTAAGTTTTGGGAATACGTTAATACTCTTCGTGTTAGAGGGGGAATCGAGCACAAAGTAAAACGCAATGACACTGAATACCACGGAGCTGATACTGCAGCTGCATTTGCGGCGCATTTTGAGTCTGTGTTTTTACCTGATGAGCCAAATCTTGACCCATCTGAGGCAAGCGTTAGCGGCGATTCAATGAGTGGAAGATATATCGACGTACGTACTTTTAGCGCGGAGGATGTGCGTCGGGCTATCAAAAAACTCAGGCCAAATACAGCTGCAGGACCAGACACAATCCCACCTTACGTTATTAAGGGATGTTCGGATTCGTTGTTACTACCAATAAAATTTATATTTAACTGCATCTTAGCTACTGGAGAATACCCAACTTGCTGGAAACAATCACGCGTGACTCCAATCCCCAAAACCGGAACGAAGGATAAGGTAGAGAATTACAGGCCAGTCGCTATTCTCTGTTCTTTAGCGAAAGTGTTCGAAATGGTATTGCACTCTAACGTCTTGCCGCAGTGTTTGCCACACATCACGACCTCGCAGCATGCCTTTTTACCTAAGCGATCGGTAGTTACAAATTTAGTTACGCTTGTCAACTTCATGTCACGGGAAATGGACAAAAGGCATCAGGTAGACATAATTTACCTAGATTTCCAAAAAGCGTTTGATAGGGTTGACAACGACGTACTTCTAATGAAACTAGGTCTTATGGGTTTCACTCCGAGACTCCTTAAACTGTTTTCAAGCTATTTGCGAGGTCGAAGACAGTATGTCAAATATGGACCCTACGAGTCGAAGTCTTTTCCGACGCGGTCTGGAATAAGCCAAGGTTCAAATTTGGGACCACTGTTATTCAACATCCTTATTAACGATCTGCCCGATGTCGTCCAAGAATCAACCGTATGCATATACAACAATTGCTCGTTTAAAGGTATTAGATTTAGAAAAACTCAAGTATTGTTTAATGGTATTTAATTACTTATAATTCGTTAGTATGCACACACAAATACCCATATTTGCTTTGCTAAAGATGGAAATTATCCCAGGGCTGCTTGCTAACATTTTCATTTTTACCTTTTTGTCATAACTGTCATAAGTTTGATACCTTATCTAGACTTGTTATTCCGTCGCGCCGTGAGAATTGTATTTTTGAAATATTAGAGGGAATTAAAAAAAACAAGGATTGTTTTCATGTTCACATTTAATATAAACTTTCAAATTTAATTGATTAGGTAGATAACTAACGAGGAACGAACGAACTATGAACGAAGTTTAAAATAAATTTGTTTCCATGACATCTGTAGAATTTATTCGCATACTTTCGGTTCTTCTGGTTTGAATTTACAAACTGGTGGTGGGTTAGGATCTTCCTCGTGGTCAAAATCTGACACCTTCTTTCTTTTGAAATTATAATACTTGTGCTCGACGGTTTCGAATATAACGTAGCCGGTTACGAAGGCTGAGAAAAAAATGCTGATGTAGAGAGAAAATAATAAACAACACGTAGGGCGGAATCGTCGGACAACCTATCGACCGCCCGCCTGCTTCGGCCGAGTGTCCCTACCATCCTCATCATCATGGATTTGATATCGATAAAAAAGTTGTAGATTTAAATTAAAACATGTGTTTCTTTCGATAAATAATAAATTTAATTACGTATTAAGTATATGATATTATTTTTATTCATTACACAGGCCTGCGATGGTAAGCTAAATTTGAAATTCTTGATAATATAACATGGGTGATACAAAAAAATTGGTTCATTATCAATTGAACTATTGTTTTATTTTACTAAAGAAGACTCATTTTTGACTACAAATTAAAAAGCACGTCACTGTAAATTATAAAAAAACTGTTTTGAAATTCGCAAATTGAGCCCCTTTTATATGAGAAATATGAATCGTAACGCTATCGATTCAGATTGATCGTAACGACGGATCGATCCGTATATGGGGCCCTTTAGGCACATTCCACATTCGCTTTCAAAGGTTAGCGCTTAGGGTCTCCCCACATCTATCGACGCGGAATCGGCGTTAGCTGATCAAAAAACTCTTGTCTCCGCAATAAGAGCGGAACAAATGTCAATCGGCTCGGCTCAGCCTGATTCGGCGATGCGAACGGAAAGAAGTCGTTTTCGCTCTTATTGCATGGACATAGAGTTTTTTGATCAGCTAACGCCGATTCCGCGTCGATAGATATGGGGAGACCCTAAGGGAACTTACTTGGTAACCAGGTTAAAATGGTTGCATTCATCCTAGGAATTAAATTCGGGAGACCACGCGTAATCGCTCCTGCCAAGGGCTTTAGTTCATGAGGAGATAGTCTGTAATATACTACCCCACGAATAAAGGCCAATTCACCAAAGTGCATACCCATTTTGATTGTATTTAATAATACAAATGTGTTGAAGTTTAATTATTTGATAAATATAGCTACTAATATAAATGTGTTTCTTTCAAGTAGTTATTTTAATGACAGATTCTATTTAAATTGAATGCTTGCCACATCTGTATTCTATTCACATTCACACACTCCTAGTATCTCTTAGTAGTCTGTACACATTCCAAGAAGTTTATCTTAGATAAATAATAAACAATAGATCCCGTGCTGCCAACTGTCAAGCGTACATAAATCTATTTGTTCTGTGTACAACACTGCTTGAAGCCAGATGCTCGTTGGTCAATGCCTGTCATGTGCACCCTACTAAATTAAAGACGAATAGATAGAATAAGTGGCTAGTCGGATAAAGCTTTAAGAAAAAGTATCACTGAATTTACTGTTGTTTTTCGACTATCGGTCGGAATTTTATAATAAATGCCAGGAAATACGCAACTTCGACAAGTTAACAGTTTATTATTAAAACAAAGTTCTAGTGCAATGTCCTGTGTATTTCGTAGATGCAAATCCCGAATGGGTAGGTAACAAATATAATGAACCTCGAAAACTTTCGCAGGTGAGTGATGTTTCACAACAAATCTGTTTTTTTTTTGATTTTCTTTCGGTAGTAAACCATAGTGCTTCCAAAATTAATATCGATATTTTGCTTAATTAAATAAGTAAATATGTCTATGGGTATATGTTTAAATATCGAAACTTCTCTTATCTTATCTTACAGAGGGCCCTTTTATTTATTAGTAGTAGCCTAGCTACAAAAATGTCTCATACAAATTTCCCCCTACCTCCAAACCTTGCTTTTACCCCTTTGGGGTAGTTTTTCCAAAATCACTGAAAGTTTTTTTTTAATTTGTTAATAGCTACTGCCCGCGACTTATTTCGCATAGATTGCGATATTGTGATTCCGGGGTATGCCTAAGCTATCTCAATTTCAAACTTCATCCAAATCCGTCCATTCATTGCAGCGTGAAGAAGTAACACACACACACACACACACACACACACACACACACACACACAAACTTTCGCATTTATAATATTTGTAGCATTAGTAGGATACGCGTATTAATAGGAGTAGTCGATAATAGCTTCTGAACGCGCTTAGATTTCGATTATAGATTATATCGTCGAAAACTTTTAAATTGCGTAATGAAAAGTAGCCTATGTGTTATTTCAGGGTATAAGCTACTTCTATTCCAAGTCTCATCCAAATCCGTTCAGCCGTTGCAGCGTGAAGAAGTAACGAACACACACACAAACTTTCGCATTTATAATATTAGTAGGAAGTAGGATCGCACATCATTTACTCATCACTGACTGCAAACTTACGCACACTAATGAAACTTAAAAGTGGTACACGTTCATACATAGAAGTCTCTTTTTAACGAAGGGTATTTGTACCGAACAGTATGATTCTATTAGCCGTTTTTACACTTCGTCTGTTTTCCTACATCTATGAAGTTTATTACCCATAGATATAATATAATCGTAATATCGTCGTTTATTCGTAATTGGGGCTTATGCCCCCGATACGAATAAACTGAAAAATGAACGCGAGAAGTTTTGGGAAAGTCTGCATGAGGTTTCAACAAAATGCAAGGAGAATGAAAGAATTATTTTATTAGGCGATTTTAATGGTTGGACAGGCGTGCAAAGGGATGGTTATGAATCGGTACCAAAGTATGGTGATGAGCGAGTGAACGAGAATGGCAAATGCCTTCTCAATGTATGTTTGGCTAAGAATCTCTGCGTGACAAACACTCTGTTTGATCACAAAGAGATTCATCAGTAGAATACTGATATATTCTATACGTGGAGACGTCAGAATGAGAAGTCTATGATAGACTTGATGATTGTGGATGAACGTTTGCGTAACAAAGTTGTAGATACCAGAGCATTCCGGGGAGTTAGCGTAGGTTCAGATCACTACTTAGTGGTAACACGAGTAAGGGGTCTGTACACACGTTGGCGCCATCGTGTTCCCGTACCGACAACTGCGTTAGAGAGGATAAAAGTAGAGAAACTGAATGATCAAGTTATAAAAGATGAGTGAGGAAGCTGAAAGATTGTTTTGAATGTGTTAATAAGATGAATGACAGTGAAGCTGATAATGACATCAATAATGTATGGGAGATTATGAAGAATGGCATGGTTAAATCAGCCATTGAAGTATGCGGTGTAGTAAAGAGAAGAAAGAGCAAGAATGAACGCCCGGAATGGTGGGATAAAGAGGTAGATGATGTAGTAAAAAAGAAGAAAAAGTGTTGGTTGGATTTTGTATCTGTAGAGCCAGGGCAAGATCTAAGCGACAGAAAGAAAGAAGAGTATAATAGATCAAAGACTCGATGTATGAATGTGGAAGAAGCGAAAGACATTTGTGAGGATCGTAGCAGGTGGAAAGAAGTCGTCTCTGCCTACCCCTCTGGGAAACAGGCGTGATTTTATGTATGTATGTATCTATGTATGTAGATATAATATTACCCTAGCAAGCGAATTCTGGCAATACTTTTCAGAAATGTCGCAGACGTCGCGGGTCATGCGGATAATGTAATGACAGATGACAAGACACTTGACAGTGACAGTTAAGTGACGGCATAGCCTGTTGCTGTGTTGTGAAAAACCTATAACGTAAAAAAACCCGCAGGCAAGCGAATGCCGATAGCAATCTGCAGGGTCACCTTCAAGCGGGTACGAACTAGGTTATATTATATTCGCACGTCTCGCTAGTTCGGTGTTCGATTGCGGCTTCATCGTTTTAATTACACCTGTCATTCTGAGTAGTCAGTTCAGTATGAGCGGTGAACCTCAAGCAAAGCGCACCAAAATGAGCGCCCTTGACCAGCTAAAGCAATATTCTACGGTCGTCGCGGATACCGGGGACTTTGAAGGTTAGCATTGCTTTTAGATACACTTTGCTTTGAGCGTACCGTGCTATTGTTGCAATAGTTTTTTACAGATTTCCACTGATTGTTGGTTTAAATGACAGTGCATGATTCAATGCTAGAATTACTTGCACTTTTTGACAGCACAAAATGCAGTTTTATACATTTTGACTTAGTCCCTATCTAAGGTCTATGCGGGTGCTATTGATTGGCACTTCAGGCTTTAGTATACATATTCGTATAGATATATGATATATTTATTTATTCATGATAATACAATTTTAGGCATTACAGTATCCTACCAATTATATGAGTACAGTCAAGGGCAAAAATATATTTATGTTCCTAAGATGTCAAAAATATTTATACACCTTTATGCCACTGGCAATAATGTTTGTTTATATATTAATAATTCCCTTGACTCTACATACATGAAGATAATTGCTCTCAGTTGTTACAGAGTTCACCATCCATTTCACCAAATCTGTAATTGACAAAACATTATTTGTCTAAACAGTGTATACATAAATCTGTTATAATATGCTGTTTAGCGCAAGAAAAAAAAGAATAATGTAACAAACAACTAATCATTATTTTGATTCAATACTTAACTCATTTTTACTGCACTAAGTAAAAAGTTACAAAAACCATCAAACTTACATATTATATGTGCATATTGCAGCCATGAAGGCATACAAGCCCACGGACGCGACTACCAACCCCAGCCTTATCCTGTCAGCTGCTGGCATGGAGCAGTACCAGCACATTCTGGACAAAGCCATAAAGCATGGCAAGGACACTGGCAGGTTAACAAATAATCAATTAGTAATTCTTTGAGACCATTCTTTTTAGCCTACAGTACAGTTAGTCTCTCTATTCAGTTTAGTGTGCAACCTGCAAAAGGCTTCCTTTAACATTTTCCACTGGTTTATGTCCTTTGCGAGCCATCTCCAATTAGGTCCTGCTGAGAGCTTCAACTTACCTACTACTTACAACTTAATACACAGTCTTCCTCAAGTCCTTTTGCCATCTCTACGATAAACTATCTGAGGCTGCTTATTTGCCTTATAGTGAACACCATCATAAAAAGACATAGTACTTGAAACTTATACAGTATAATTGTTCAGACAAATCACTAATTCATTTCTAAGATCTTAGCCTACTTAATGCTATAAAAGTGAAAGTTTGTGTTAGTTTGTTACTCCTGTAATGGCTGGATGGATTTGGATCAAATTTGAAATGGAGGTAGCTTATTTTATTCCAGCAATTTCAAAGTTCCCGAGGGAATAACCAATAATCGATATTTAGGCAGGAGCTATCTAAATATACAAAAAAAGGAAACTGACCAACATATCGCACAGCCCCAACCGCTGGGTCTAGAGGTTCCAGAGGCATGTACACACGTTCCTTATGAGGTCTAGGGGTGCACTAAGAAGTGATTTTTTCAAAATTCATTCCCTAAGTGGTTAAAATAAGGGAAGTAGCGGGAAACGAATTTTACGCGAGCGACGTCGCGGGCGTTCTATAGTGTCTAATAAAGTAGAAATAACAATGAAGGCTTACTCATTATTTATTTATTTATTTATTTATTTAAGTATAGCCTGACTGATTTCTGACTCTTCGGACCCTGCTTTGGAAATCTTACACTAAAACTTGCAAATAAGGCATGTTATTACTATTTTATTTGTGATTAATGTCAGGCTTTTTTTAATGACAACTTGAGTATTTGGTGCTAGTACAAGTAATAATATAAAAGTGAATTAATCAAGTTAACCACCTCCACAAGAATTACATGTAGGATTTATTTCGCAGTACCATTGAGGAGCAACTATCAGAAACATTGGACATGCTCAGTGTGCTGTTTGGGTGTGAGATCCTAAAAATTGTTCCAGGGAGAGTGTCAGTTGAGGTGGATGCGAGGTAATGAGAAATCAAACTGTTAAAGCCATTAATAATATTAAATAGACAACATAGTTGTGCCAAAGTAAAGTAATATGACTATAAATGTGGTGTCACATGGTTTTAATAAGATTAAGAAAAAACAACTTTAAACCAGTTTTAATGTTTGTTACCAACAGAAATTATACCTACCCTACCTAACTTTTATGAAAACTTGAGTTCTAAACAAAACTTCTAGCATGGAAAACACTGTAGGTATTGGGAAAAAGTCAGTATATTAACCATGTAGGTATTTATATTATCCTATGTTTTTCCCCTATTGTCACCTAGCAGTTACAAATAAATTGGTAATGTAAAGGCTTTTACATAAATTAATATTTTCATTTCATTTTGTACTCATTTAACTGGTGTGTTTTCCAGACTGTCATTTGACAAGGATGCCAGCATTGCCAAAGCAATTAAACTGATCAACGCTTTTGCCGACTATGGAATTAAGAAAGAGAGGATCCTGATCAAGTTGGCATCCACATGGGAGGGGATTCAAGCTGCTAAGTAAGGAAATTTACTAAGATAAACATATTAAGGTGTTAGATAAAAAAAAAAGGAGTGTTTGCCTTGTCAATCTATGGTTGTGAGCTAATTAGTATGTTAAAAATAAATAAGAATAATTAGTTGTATTGTTTCAGAGAGCTGGAGAAAAAACATGGCATACACTGCAACCTGACCTTGCTGTTTTCGTTGTACCAAGCCATTGCTTGTGCAGAGGCTCATGTGACACTAATTTCTCCATTTGTCGGGAGAATCTTAGACTGGTAAGAAAAAGTTTACTGTGAAAACTTGACCGTTCTTGGCAAAGTTTATTAATTTTAAGATTAGAGGAGATTACACCCGTTTTTACCCGACTGCGGCAAAGCTCAAAAGGAGGACTATGTGTATGAAAAAAAAAAAAAAATATCTGTTTATTTCTTACACAAAAAACAAATATTATTAACTTATCTTAAATTAATCAAAGATTTTATCAGTTAAGAGTACATACATGAGTTCTACGTTTTATTATTAATATGTTTTATTTATTAACATTGTAACATTATATTATTATTTATTTTTATTAAGTAAATATCGTTTCGTTTCGTTTCGTTATGGGTTGTATATGTATATGTCCGACTCAATGTCCGCTTGTAACTGCTAAACGGATAAACCGATTTTAATAAATGATTTGTGGTAAGATTCGTCTTAACCACGAGAGAGGTTACATATTAAAATTACTTAAATGTGAAATTGGCGAAATAAAAATAAAAAACATGATAACTAACATTACTTTGACGACATTATCCAAATGGCTTTTTTTAAAGCTTGCTTTTCGTTAGACTTGTTATCTAATTTCGATAAGTTGGAAGTGTCTGAGGGCATGTTACAGAAATGTGTAAATGTACAAATGCGATCCAGTTGATGGTATTTTTTCTAAGAACGTTCCCGATTTATCAGGTACGTGGAAAGCACAAAGAAGACCTATGATGCCAAGGAAGACCCGGGCGTGGTCTCAGTGACCCGCATCTTCAACTATTATAAGAAGTTCGGGTACAAGAC
Source organism: Acleris sparsana (assembly GCA_923062465.1). Classification (NCBI taxonomy): domain Eukaryota; kingdom Metazoa; phylum Arthropoda; class Insecta; order Lepidoptera; family Tortricidae; genus Acleris; species Acleris sparsana. The sequence goes on from OV281289.1 coordinate 13,340,355, forward strand.
GCAGGTGATGGGCGCGTCATTCCGCAACACGGGCGAGATCCGCGAGCTGGCCGGCTGCGACCTGCTCACCATCAGTCCGAAGCTGCTGCAGGAACTGGCTGCCAGCGACCAACCGCTTAAAAAGGTACCAATGCGACTTGCTTTGTAACCTTCGACTTTTCGACGACTAAGACGTTTCTAACTTAAGATTATCTGCATATTTGTGTATCTTTCTGTGCATAGTAGCTCAAAAACAAATGACCCTAGCTAACCTAGTTTAAACGGGATGGTTTTTTAACTAGGTTCCATAAAAATCGGTTGGTCCGCTTAAGAATTATAAGCTCTGAGGGATGTCACTGTGGCGAGCGCGCTTCACCGCCGCTCTCCGGGATGTTCAATCTTGGGTTCTGTGAATGCTAGCCTGAAGTGTCGCAAACTTAGCCGTAAAATTACCAGTGACATTTAAAATAAGCAACTATATTAGACTTTGCTCTCTTTAACGAATCATACGTAAGGAGTGTACAAAAAAACTATCTGACGTAATTTGTGTAGCAACAAGAATACAACAGTGAGTAAAGAAACACACGTGACCCTGATATTCACTGTACCGTTAGCTGAAACGCCGACAAATATTTACGTTGTAATATTAATTACTTAGTAACGTGATTGTGAGCTACGTACCAAACTAGCGTCGTCCTTAACTTAACCTTAGAATTCATATATTTATTCCAAACACTTGCCAAATGACAAGAGTTTCGAATAAATAAGCCAAATGACTAATCTGACTTGCTGACTACTTTAACATACGTTCATACCTTCACGCCTTCACTCCCAGAGTCCCCACTCTGGCAGAGGCTAGGCAGAGCTACAGAATTACCAACAACTCTATTAGATCTTATTGCCGAGTTTCTTACGCCGGTTCTTCTCGGGGCAAAGGTTTTATTTATCGAACCGGTGGTAATGCTTTTTGACATTCATAGGTGCATTATATTATGTCTAAATTGAAGAATAAAGAACTTTGACTTTGACTTTGACTTTGAGATACTTTAAGCACTTGATTTTTTAGGATTCCCCATTCACGATGAACCTTTTTATTAGTTTCGGTTGAAAATATTCGGGCTAATGATTTTTTTTCTTATAAATAAGAGAAGTAATTACTTAAATAACGATTTTTATATGAATTGACATTTCTATTACTCTAGTAATTAATTACTCTTTATCGTCTATACATAGGGGAGTTAGTCTCAATAGTAAAAAAAACCTGGAACATGTAACATGAATCAACTCAAGATTAGGGCTTTGTTTAGAGTGATTTACTTGTGTTGCAGGTACTTGATCCCAAGATCGCAGCGCAAAGTGACATCGAGAAGGTGTCCCTCTCGGAGTCGCAGTTCCGCTGGCACATGAACGAGGACCAGATGGCCACCGACAAGCTGTCCGACGGCATCCGCAAGTTCGCCGCCGACACCAGGAAACTGGAGTCGCTCATCAAAACCCTCCTCGCCAAGAAGTAACCTGATATTTGGACTCTACGACGTCTCTTAGTTACTCTCAAGATAAGATCGTTGTTACTATCCTTTTTTACGTTGCTAAATGTGTACGTTTCTGTACCGTGTTTATTTTGATATCATATACATTTTTTGATTTCCTATACCTGTTTTAAGTGCAACCTTTATATATTTTATGTATGTTTGAAAAGCGTTTGTTAGATTTATAAGTACAAAAACTGTTTTTGGGGCCACAAAGTGTTACATTCCTAGATATATTTATTAAATATTGTTGGGTAATGGTTGTATTAAATCGGTTTACAACTTTGCATATCTTTTGTTTTTTTCCTCAAATCAGAGTTTTCCTATTGAGATAAGGAGTGGTCGTGATAGTGTGATTTACACTACCTAATCTTATCTTACTATCTTACTCCTCTATTATAAATTCGAATGTTTGAATGGATGAATGTTTGTTACTCATATACGCCAGAACGGGTGAACGGATGTGGATGAAATTTGGCGCAGATAGATTAGTCTGAAATAGGACATAGGCTACTTTTTTTCTGAGAAAATTGCGTTAAACGACTTCTACGCGCGCATAAGCTAGTTTGTACATATTGAATGTAAATTGCTTCAAAATCTGTTGAATGTCGCCTGCGTGATTCTCTTATCTCTGAAGATATCCACTAGTGGCAGTGGTACTTTTGCGATGACTGAGTCAAATGTTATCTAGGAGGTTAGTAAAGGGCATCGATTATGAAGCATACATATATGTTACTCTTTGATACGATTATTTTAATTTGATTAGTGTTTAAATATGGCCGCCCTAACATGGCTGCGTTTATCGCGTGACAAAGTTTTGATAAGGCATCCGTCACCTTTTGCCACGTAGCTAAATAAGTACAACAGTGACGGATGCTTTATCCATATTTGACACGCGATATAGACGCAGCCATACTGCCACAGGGAAGAGTGAGTTCAAGTTGTTAAGAGGATTGTGAAACGCCGTTCAAATCGCGCAGCTGTCAAAAAAAATCCATACAAAAGCTGCGGGTGAAAACCTTTGTACACCCTAAATCAAGTCCGATTTTCACTAATTTTGAATATGTTGTAGTTATTATAAAGACCTAGATCCTGTTTTTACAAGCTTTTATTTAACTTGCACTGTATGTATCTATGTATGAATGTATGTACAGTAGGCTGCAAAAGTGCATGGACAATTGAGAATTAAAATGCTATGCAGGTGAATGTCGACGCCATCTGTCTGCTTGTGGGGCGTTAGCAGCTATTAGTAAATCTTACTGGTTCAGTCAGATCTCACTAGATGGCGCTGCATTACCTTATAATATGAAAAATATTTTTTTCCACAAGAACCAAGCAGTTGCATAGTTGTCAACTTTATTATTCTTAGTCCACACTTCCAAACTCGGATTATTGATTAGATTATTAAAAAACACATTCAAAATCCATTTTACCCGAGCGGAATCGAACTATGAACCTCTTGTATCATAGGCAATGCCAAATGCCGTTCGACCATCGAACGTTTTGATAACCTGTCAAAATATATTATCAGTTTATGTTTATAGTCGGCTCTGCTTACTTTCTAAGAAATACGTTAGTATCAGAAGAGGGTAGAATGAAAATTTATAAATACCGGTTTCGTTTTTACATTTAACTTATGCACAATCCTTTGTTCACTGTTCCTCGTACGGTTACTGAGTTTTTAATTGCGTTATTATTTCATCAAAATGAGTTCACGTTGTAATATTGATTCAGTTACAAGATCGCAAATAATTGCCTTGCATAACGAAGGCAAGAATTTATCAGATATAGCCAGAGAGACAGGAGTAAACGTAAGTATTTTTGATGTGTTTTGTTCAAACAAAACTTAATATTCATAGGTTAACTATTCTTTTTTTTGTTATAGCGGAAAACCGTGGTTCTTTGGGTACGCCGATTTGAAGAAGAAGGATCTTTGCTACACCGTCAAAGAACAGGCAGACCACGGCTTATAGACGCGCCGCAGCGTCTAGCCATGGTGGTGGATTACGAGGAGAATGGTTTTATACCGACTAACCACTACGCCAGTTTATTTGACACAAGCGTGGACACCGTCCGTCGAGCTCTTCACAGTGAGGGTCTGCATTATCGTAGACACGCAGTCAAACCATCGCTGACAGATAATCACAAAAGAGCAAGGTTAGAGTTTGCTTTGGAGCTTTTGGATTTAGATTGGTCTAATGTCATCTTTACTGATGAAAAAACGTTTAAATCGAGTCAACATGGACGTCTAAGTCTGTGGCGTCGCAATAATACGCGGTGGAATAGCGGCCACGTAGTGCCCAACATGGAGTCTGGTCGCATCAGCGTGAACATGTGGGGGTGGATGAGTGGAGCTGACCCGGGAGAACTAGTGAGGCTACCCAGTCGAGCCAATAGTGCGAACTATGTGGAAGTGCTGGAGGAGACCATGTTGCCCACTGTTCGGAATGTGTATCCTGAAGAGCAGTTGCCAATTATATCTTTCGTGCAAGATAATTGTCCGATACACCGTTCGCGTATTGTGCGGGAGTGGTTTAGCCAGCACGAAAATAACATTAAAGTTATTCCTTGGCCTGCTAGATCGCCGGATTTAAATCCCATTGAAAATTTGTGGGGCGTTATCGTCCAACGATGGGATAAACAGAATGAGCGAACACCAGAAACTTTAGAGGCTCATTGTTTAAAAATATGGGACAGTATTCGCGGGTCAGATCTGTGTAGAAATCTCGTCGGCTCAATGCGCTCCCGTTTGCAAGCTGTGATCGAACAAGGTGGGGGCTACACTAGATATTAAGTTTAAGCAAATAATTACACTTATATATATATTTTGTGTGATATATTTAGTGGAGACCGGGTTTTGATTAACGTATCACGTCATCATCATCATCATCCATCACTGCGTAAAACATTAATAATAATAAACGAAATGAATGTTTATTTTGCCGTTTTTAAGTTTCTGAGCTATGTTATGATATTTAATCATATATTTTAACGAAATACTTTATTGCCCCCTTTGTCACACGCCCGAGTTAATTTGTTTTTATTTTAAATTGTCAACTTTATTTCTATGTTAACTTTTTTGGTGTGTGTTTGGTTTAATAAATGTGTTTGGTTTATTTCATGGAGCTAGCAGAACTTTTAATTTATTGATGACTGATCATGATCAAAACTGTAAAAGACAGCTATTACAATGCGTTTAACCTTTAGGCACGCGGTTGTTTTATGCGCAGCGCAGGTGCAGGTGTTTAACGCATTTGCGTTGACGTTCCCTATTTTAATTCAATACATCGAAGCAATTACTACGCTTTGTTTTTGGGTCATACGCACGCAGCTCCAATCGCAGAGTTCAATTCATTAAAAAAAAATGTTTACAGTATAAAACAACCGCGCACTTTACGTTAACCCGGTCCCTATTTTTTTGAATTATATTTGTTATTACTAGTTATTGTGGGAAAGCTTCAATCATCTTTCCGATGTCGGAAATGAATACTTAAGCTAAGACCTCAATAGTTAGATGGAAAATTGTTATAATGTTGTAAATAATTAGTCAAATTGAGATAAACTGATTATACTCAAATATTTTATAAGAAGTAAATGATTTTAAACCACAAAAGTAGTATCATTTTTAAGAATGACGAATTTTTCCTGCTTTAAATAATGCATTTATTATGTTCCATCATTGTAAACGTAAGCAAATAATATTTAAAAAAAAAAACAAAAATATGCTTGCCACTAACGAGATTCGAACTCCCATCCATTGAGCACACCTACGCATGAAGCTTATAAACTGTGCCACCATCTCATATGGTTGACAAGACGAAATATCGATTCTAGTGCTGTGTAGTTAAGAAATTGCAGTAATAAGCAATTGAACTAGATCAGTAAACTGCGCCATCTAGTTTATTTGTTGCGAACTTGAAATCGAGTGCTCATAGGATTATCGACGTTAAGGTGTCCATGCAATTTTGCAGCTGACTGTACGTGTGTACGGGTCAAAAATTGCAAGTTGAATTTGACCCACTTCCCGTTATGGGAATGGGCCGAAATTTGTACCACATATGTAAACCTGATGACAATGCATTATTATGGTATCTAAGAGGTAATCTGATGATTGAGTCGGAAGGTGGCGACAGGATCTCCGCTATACTTAACGTAGAACCACTGTGTTAGGACTCCATAGTTTTGTCCTGATAAGCAGTTAAGATTTTGCAAAAAAAATACATTCGGCAGCAAAAGCTTGTACCATAAATGATTTTTTTGACGGAAATTATTTGTTTTTTTAATTTGTTTTGTTATAAGAAAAAAATTCTCGGGAAGGAAAACGTACAGAGTTTCTCATGATAACTACAACAAATTCAAAAATAATAAAAATCAGACGAGATTTAAGGGGAGAGAAACGTTTTCGCATTTTGTATGAAGATTTTTAGCTTCACAATCCTTTTAAAACTGGTTTTGCAGGTTCATGAGTCTTTGGCAACATTAGTCAATAGCTGGCGTGAATCACTGTCATTGTATCTTGCACACATAATGATTTCGATAAGACGTGGATATACACTTAGCTTATATATATATATTTTAAAGCTTTTTCCTTCTGGTATTCTGTTACTTCGCACAATACCACGATTCAATCATTTTGCAGAAACTTCCATTTTATAAAAATATCGTTTCAGTCGACGGCCTAAATAACGACGTAATACATACATACACTCATGCCTTCATTCATAGGTAGGCAGAGGTACAAAATTACATGTAATATACATATGTATTTTAGGGTGATCTGGTCGCGCACCAAGGAACCCCGTCCCAAAGAGTCGCCTCATTTATCGGTGTTCCAGGGAGATTTCCTCGAGGTGATCAGTGTTAAAAACCTGTTAATGCCGCTTTGTACATTTTTAACGCGACGCCGTGGTCCCCGAGAACATTTTTCTCTACCTCTTAATGTTTTGTTTAACTATAAAGGCAGAGTTAAACAAGTTGGACATGATAACACACGTATTAAAATGTTCTATGGAATTTTCCGTTGTACGTTGTTTTGCACTTTTCGTCGCATAGCGGACGTTTGTACTTATAGATCTGTATAGGTATTGACTAATTGTGTTGTAGCTGTATATGGCACACACGCAACTCTAGCGAAAATGACACGTTTCGACTTCAATATTGCCTAAGCGGTCCCTGAAATCTAAAAATTAATATAAACATGTACATAATGATTTTTAAGAGCTATCCAATCATACATCACTCGATGTTATGTTTCAATGTAAATAAAAGGCGTTTGCTTTACATATATGGGAGGATATTTAAATGTAAAATAGGGTGTTTCACATTTGTATGGAAAAAAATATATGTCATATTCTTTGCAGCCTTTTTAATAATGTAGAAAATGGTAATGTATAGTTTCAAGTTGAAAGGACAACTTTTAGAGGCTGCACAAATTGCCATAGCAGATTAACTCAAACTCTACTCTAATCAAAGTTTATTAACTTTACAAAAAAAACTAACAATAACGCTTTCCAGACAACTTATGTCAAACACTAAGGATATCGACTATCATCACCTTTTTTTCTGCCTGTTGCGCATTTTGAGAATTGCATAATCATGAAAATTAATTTGAAAAGAGCACCTAATTTTACTATAATTTTGATTACCTTATGGTCTTTTAGAGAGATATTAGCAAGAATGAGAGCGAATCATTAAAAATCGCAAAGTTTGAAAAATTTAACACCCATGTCATATTACAGCTTTTATTAATGGGTGAATTGCAAAAATATTCTACACAGTTAAGGGCTGAATTAAATTATTTAAAAAAAAACAAAAAGCCTGAAATAAATAATCAACTGGAAAGCATAAAACAAGCTCTATAAAATATAGAAAATTGTAAGAACAACGTAGGTACCTACTTAATATTACAGTTTATACTATTTTAAACATTTAACTTGAATAATGCAAAAGGTGTTCCAGGCGGTATTGGTCGCTGATGTCTAATTCTCCGAATGTCTAGTTGCCATACATCCATTCCCTGAATGTCTAGTCGCCATACGTCCAAAGTAATAATATGGCAGTATGGTATAATGCCTCATTTGCCGCCAATTGAAGTGGCAACATTGTACAGCCAGCCCTGCCCACGTCATCATCCCCGCCAGCCAGCTCCCACAGCGCAACGGCCACAAGCCAGGGGAAGGATGACAAGCCCATATAAGCCCGTGCCTGCCTCATTCTGGACTGGTTTTGGTTGGAGACAACACAACTAATTATTATGCTGCCCAAATATAGATCAGAACTGATTTTCACATTTCGGAGTGTTATTTTGAGCTACCTACCTTTTAATAGTAGGTTAGGTTTGTCAGGTCTCTTTAGATGCCCGAAGGGCAAAACTGCCCGCAAATAGGAGCCCTGCCACAGGCTGGGCTCCGTCGAGTAGCAGTGGTGTAACAACCTGGGGTCACCAAGAATCTGAACCCCATCGATTTAGCCGCCGCTGAGAGAGAGTTGTCAGCGTCATCCCATACAAGTCTGTCATCCTTTACTTCTACTCTCCATACTACTTAATATATATAGTCATTAGATTTATACATTCGCGGATTTAGACATTCGCGGATTTAGACATTCAAGGAATTAGACGTCGGCGACCAAACCGTTCCAGGCGGGGATAAGGAAATAGGTTTTGTTATTCATTGCGTCCCCCGCCTGCAATTTAAGTAGGTACTATCGAACCAACGGAACCCTGACCCACCATAGAACCTTGTCACAGTGATTGACGTTAGGACTGTCATACGAAGCTATACGACAATCGTACGTCAATCATTGTGACAAGGTTCCATGGTGGGTCAGGGTTCCGTTGGTTCGATAGTACATTGCTCTTAAATTTCTATACATTATAGAGCTGGTTTTTTGCTTATAGTTGATTTTTTATTGCAGTCGGTTTTTTTAAAATATATATTTTATTTTACTCTTTTTAGTTTTTATTAATAAATTAGTGGTGTTTAATGTCACGAAGCCACAATTGACAAATTACAAGCGGAACCCTCTTTCTAACTTAAGGAGTTTATTACTCGACATCTACGTATTTTTTTGATTCTCCTGTCAAAATGGTAATGATTTTATTGGCAAATACGTTTTACGGCTTTACTTCTACATTTACCTGGTGCAGTCAAGTGTAAAAATATGGGAGAGCGCAACATTTCAAAAATATGTTCTAATGCACCTTATTCCAGTGTAATAAGAACTTTGTAGCATATATGAGAGGACTCTTTCGATACGTCTTTTTGCAATTGACTGTACGAGGCGCTCTCCTGATCAATACCAGTGCTCCAGTTCGAGAGGCCTTCCGGATGGGCCGCGGGCCAGCCTACATTCGGTTAAGTGATTTCTAAATCATTGATTTTAGACAGACATTGATTTTAGGTAAATTAGAAAGCATTTCTCGAAATGGTAGCAATACGTGGTAAGAATGTGGTGTAATTAAGTAGGTAAACTATAGGCACAAAAAATAATTGTTTCACAAAAAATCGGCCAAGTCGTACGAAGGGTTTCTTACTTTTATCTATAAAAAATCTCGTTTGTTGAATCTATCAAAGCCCCCTTAAATATTTATTTTATTTGAATTTAATTTTTTTTTTTAAACAACAAGTTTAACAACATAAATTCATCATCTGTGATTTTTTTTTAATGGCTAGCTATCACGGTTTATGAGGTACAGCCTGGTGACAGACAGAGAGACAGCGGAGTCTTAGTAATAGGGTTCCGTTTTTAGGGTTCCGTAGTCAAACTGGGAACCCTTATAATTTCGCCATGCCCGTCCGTCAGTCCGTTCGCAGCCTACCTAGAAAGCAGTAATTTGGCATGAATACACATGTTAGTCACGCCAACAAAGTGGTCAAATAAAATCTTGAAATCATTTATTTTTCTAGTGTACCTCCCCTACACGTAACATGGCATAACATGGGAATGATTTTTTTCTCGTCTACCCTATAGTTGTAGGCTGTCGTTTGATAGGTCTTACAAAAATATGGCCGGTTTGTAAAACAACTTTCCGTTTATGAAATATTATCTTTTGTTAGAGTCAAGTGTCCCCCCCCCCCTACAGCCAAAACTACAAATACTAAAAATCTGAAAAATATCTCAAATTAAAGCACATATAAGTAGACTTCTTGAGTTACAAGCGGTTTAAATGTTTATACCTAACTAAGAAAATATGTAATAAATAGTCTCGAATGACATGTGAAAGGGATTTATTTATTTATTTAAATATAAAACAAATTTGTTCATTAACAGCTAAATCTAAGACAGCACAATACTTACAACTAGGTACTCAGTTTGACTACTACCCTAAGAAATCCTTCATTCTATCGTGCTCAGGTATTTCTCCTTCTACCACTCTCTTGCACTCTTATCATATCGTCAGTCGCCCAATCGGGCTCGCAAACAGATCACACCGCGGCGCCGCCTCGAACACGGAGTTGAGCGGCGCAAGAGCGCCGAATTTTCTTCCCTAGCAGGAGGGATCAAAGTAGCACTTTTCTGTTCAAGGACATTTTGTTGCCAAATTAGATAATTTCCTGTTGTAAAATTTGACAATTTCAGCACTTTTAGAGACTTTACTAAATTAATTTTGTTTCATCACTAAGATCTTTTATTTTCCTTATAGGTGATGTGAAAAGCAGTATGTGTCACACGGTAGAAAAAATATTTGCACCGTGGGCGGTTAACACTTGAATCCCTCACTACGCTTAGGATTCTATTTTAGAATCCCTCGCTTCGCTCTGGATTCAATTATAGAGCCCTTAGCTTCATTCAGGATTCAATGCACGCCCTCACCGTAAATATGTCATTTTGCTCCCTTGTCACACAATCTAATATACTCTCAAGTGGACTCCAAATCGCTGCACTCATTTCAAGAATCCTGCGCACAAGGGCAGCGTAAAGCACGCGAGTGGTATGCAGTATATGCACGGTCAGGGGCGCGGAAGTGCGCAGAACGAACCCTAGTCCTATATGGCTAAAGTCCTTTACGTAATCACGTAACGTGAGTCTGGCAAAGACCTACCTAAATCTTGTACCTGCGCTGGACAAGTAATGGCAACTGCACCGATACTATACTCAAACTCAAGAGTAGCGTGTGACATCACCAGACACTTAGCGACATTTAAATGGAGTTTATTAGCGAGACTCCACTCACGCGTCTGTATATGTCCCTTTGCAATCCCTCACAATGGCTTTGGCTTTGAATCGGCTTTACCAATTTTACATCGACAGCAAACAACAGTAATGAGGAATCGTTCACCTCGACCGGTAGATCTTTTAAGAGCTGTACGAAAAGAAATGGCCCGAGGTTAAATCCCTGGCTAATACCGGAGCGCGAGTGAGTAACAATCGGACACATAGGGGCCATACTTAACATACTGCTTTCGATCAGACAGGTAGCTTGCAAACAGAGAGTCTTTAGAGTGTTGTATAAATCTCATCGCACCTCGTTTTAAAAGAAAAACCTCATTATTAACTCGTTCAAAGACTTTTTTAACCACCGACGCAAAAAGAGGGGTGCTATAAAAACCCAGGTAGACAACATCGACCTTAGTCTTTCTATCTATAATTCACGGGACATTACATCAGTTAAATTAAAAAGGTTAGTTAGTTAGGGTTGGGGCACCCAAATAGAATGCTTAGATAGAGATCGTCTAATTTAAAACTGAACGCCCCTCCACTACTAAATCGATCTATAATAAATGCATTCGAATGTACAGTAAGGGAAACTGAAAGACTTACCTTTTTATATCTTTCGTCTTACTCACATTGTGAAAAGAGCGAAAAAGGGAGGGGAGCTCAGTTTAAGATTAGAAGATCTTTAACCATCCTGTGACTTTGGCCGAACCCGAAAGACATAAGGGCGAATTTCAAAAATATTGTGCATAGTTAAGATCTCAATGTAGGTATGTATGACTAATAATTAAGTTAAGCAATAGAAGAAAGTTGAGGTGTTGTCTCAATGAAGTATCTTTGAAATTCGCTTTTTCGCTTACGACCTCTTGGACTATGTACTCGTACCTACGGTACGTCTAGCTAACAGTTGACCACATTGACTGTGTGTGCTTATAGGTTATACATTTTTTTTCGGTACCTATAGGTAGTAAGGTTCCATGCGATTTTGATTGGCTTACAATAAAGTCAGTGTCGTCGAAATCATTATGAATTTATTCATTAAGTATTCAATTGTTTCAGTCTTAATGCTAGCAGCAGTAAAATTAGCTTAGGTATCGAATTATCCCGAACAAACATCCCCTAACACACACCCAATTGCATTGGTTATTTTCTTGCATATTTCATTGCGCCGGTTTCTAGGTTGAATAGTAAAATAGGTGACAGAAATTAGGGCAGTCTAAGATCTAATGCACACTATATCATATGTAGGTAGACTGACCTACTTGTACGGTGTGGTGTCTACGACTTTATTGTGTTCCGTCGAGCACTGTCGAGTGATCGTGTAAGGTTCGGGCGAGAGGTAGCGACGACTGCGGGCGCGGGAGAGTGCCAAAGGATCGGTAGGACCGTTTTCACGTGATATTCGTCAAGCGGAGAACGTTTTCCCGGAGGGGCTCCACCGGGACGGGGGGTGCGGCGGGTTTGATATTGACCTAGATGTTCATTCAGAGTTCGGTCGATGCGAAACTTGACATCTGCGCGATCCTGCGTTATGTGTTTTTCAATTTGATGCACCTTTTAATGCTTTTTATACCATTTCTTTACAAGTGACTGACCAGAGACTGATGATTTATAAAGTTGAGATGCTATATTCTTCATGTGCTTGGAGAAAATGTGCTGCAGTATAGTAGGAACTAGTGTTTAAGTACATGTGTGTGGATGTGACTCGTCGTGCAATGGCTGGAGCGCCCTGTGAGATCGAAGCCTCAGTGCTCGCGGACGGCGGCATGGAGCGGCCAGAACTCAAATAGTATCCACAGCTGTAACCGCACTGCATGATGGCGCACTCTACAAATAATCCTCTCCTGAATGTGAAGATAAAAACACCAGCTATGGATTCTAAATTACCTGACGTGAGTTCTTTGATAAAGTTTATTGATTAAGTAGATTGGTAAACTATGATTTGTAAAAATTACACTGACATCTTAATTATCTTTTCCAAAAGAAAAGCGCCTCGTAGATTATTTATCTTCGTCTTAATTTACATTTGATTTCGAGTACAGAACCTAGGTACAGTAATTTATTAAACATTACGGTTGGTAAGGGAATTAAGGTGGTATTAGAACTCCATTAGACCGAAGACTGTTTAACTTTGTTTTCCTCCTTGTGAAATCACTGCTTACGTAATGTCGTCGTTTATTAATTAAGGGTCCTCCTTTAGTAGCTATAAACAAGTCGTTAAGGGTATTTTCCACGATTGATTATTATTGCCTTGCCGTAATTTTTCACAGATAGGTATGAAAATTCGCGCACTGATTTACATGCGTATACTACCCGTATCGCAGAATAGATAACGTAGGCGTGTAACATATCTATGTATATCAACACAAAAAAAGGCTAACATCGCAAACGTCTCTTGAGAGTAGTTAACATCCAAGTTTGCAACCCTGAAAACCCTGTGCTAACCCCATTGCGCTCGGAAAACTGCGAAATGTTGGCACTTGTTTCATTTCATTTCCGAGATCGTTACCAAATTTTTCGTGACCTCGTGTAATAATTTCTCGTCCTCCTCGTCCAGGACGATAGGGATATGGCGTTGCTGCAATTTCGCCCGTGGCAAAAGGAAATTTCTGCAAATGCACGACCCTAAGCCTCCTCTTTTGCGTTTTCCACCATAGGTACATGGTGTAAGAAATTGCGGCGTAAATGCAGCGAGAAATTTCTGGAAGTGTCTATTATTATTGGGGGTTGAGGTGGGCCTTGTGTGCCGCTTCGACCATTGCTGATTTTTTGTGGCAGGGAAGTGTCTAGAATGGTAGTTTACACTTGCGAGTGTCTTGCAAATTAGTTACTGTTCGACAAGACTATTGTACATTTCTCATAAATCTTGCAAGTGGAAATTAGGCCATGTACATAGAAAAGCTTTTGAGCCAACCAACTGTAGGTAATATATGATGTCTGAAGCTGACACTTTGATACATCCCAGTGTTATCGTGGTCTCGTGGTGTGCGAATACTTTGATTGTAAAGTTTTAAACGAACATAATTTAAATGCAAGTCTTTAAAGCATTAATTTATTTGTTAATACCTTTACTTTACTTTTTACTTTTACTTTAAAATAAAATTTACAAATGGACATTGGTCTCAAACTTAAGATTAAGTCATCTTAAGTTTGACCAATGTCCATTTGTAAATTTTTCGCTTTGATCTTTGATGATGATAGTTTGAACTGTTACCAAATGTTTAAAAAAAACAAATCCCGCCTTCAAAAATGCAATAATTAACTTCTTTTGTAATGGTTGGTAAAAGGTCAGTCCAACTGAAGTCTTCAGTTTCAAGTGCTTTTGGTTAAAAATATTGTCGGAGGCCGACTTCAGTTGAACTGACCTATTTATTTAGCATTTTAAAAGTAGTTATTTTTTGCATGTTTGAAGGCTGTTTTTGATTTTTTAAGACGTTTATTTCATTTTATATTTATTAGTGATCATAACCACCCATAACCGTCAACCGTCCAACTTCTCAATGAATAAGAAACCATAGAACATTACAAACTCGCCGCAAGCAACGCCGCGGGAAATTCATAGTCATATATTTAAATCTGAGGGTTAATCGAGATATCTTATCGACGCCCTTAAAATACCTACCGTTTAGGAGTTCCGGTGGCCACCTGTGATCTTCATCATCAGTGGCACTTCACCAAATAGTGCGTTTCAAGGGCAAATGCCCGAGTCAATGATAGTTACCAAAATCACTACAGGTGTGCCTATAATATTTGAGGAGTTCCCTTGATTTCTCCAAGATCCGACACGATCTGACGTATTGACAATGGAACACAAATTATATTTTTTTCAAATTGGTCCATTGTCTTTGAGTAATATATAAAAAACCAAATATCACGACGAATTTTTTCAATGCGTTCCTAAGTCGTTGAGAGAACGTCTTTCTTTTTTTGAATTCGGTTAAAAACAGCGTGCAAACGCAAGCAGTCAATCAATTTGATATCACTTTACTCTACAGATTTACCGGAAGTATTTTGCAAAAAAATGTGGCACATTAAATAACGGCAATGATTAATAAATAAATTATGTTTAAAATCCTAAATTTTATAGAAAAGGCACTAAACCAATTGGAACAAGATGTGAAATATCGAATTTCAGTAAGTTGCAATCATCTCAAAAACTGTGACGGCCTGTTTCACAATCGACAAGTAAAATTCGGTAATTTAAAGTTAGCTCTCTCCTTGTCTATTTTCGAGTGTAAGAAAGAGAAAGGGTTAAATTTATCTGTCAAATATGCTTTACTTGTAGATCGTGGAACAGGCGGTTAGAGTTTTATTGTAACTATGTTGTTTCGGTTGTTTAGATGAAGCAAAAGATCGTCTAGGTACAGGTTGATTGTGCACCTCTAAATGCATAACACCCTGTATAAATCAGAAAAAATGTTTACTTATACTCAACTCTATTGTTAAAAGCGTTTTATAGTAAGTTAGTAGTTAAGAGCGTGTTCAGATATACCTGGACCCTTTATATGCTCTCATATATTTGTTGTATTACCATATCAATTGGTTTCCCTACAGTGCAACGAAGAGTTAGAGGCGGAGGCCCCGAGCGAGGCGGCGAACGAGCCGGAACGTGGGAACTGGACCGGCCGGTTCGACTTCCTGCTGTCCCTGCTGGGCTACAGCGTGGGGCTGGGCAACGTGTGGCGCTTCCCCTACCTCTGCTACAACAACGGGGGAGGTAATTGTCATATTCACCACCATTCAGAGACGGCGGACGTACACTGAGATCACCAGATACGTCCCCTAATTGTTAACTTCCAATACTGAAAAACTAAACCCTTGTAAGATGACTTTACTGTCAGTTTCACAAAACCCTTTTGCTCTGGAATGGCTACCTCAGTAATACATGGAAGGCTCGCCAACCTACTTTTTACGTAAGCTGAGTAATCTAGTGAATATCTGTATCTGTTAACATATACGAACATCATACCTACGTCAATCGTACCTTTACATCAATCATACATAATATATAGAAGAGCTAATAAGCATTTTTGAGTAGGTGTTTTAGGCACCGGGTTTTTTTTTACAGTACTTCTTTAATGATATTTATATACAAAGAGGCAGACCTGGCCGAAGGATATTGGGTTTTTTTTTTCGAATTTACAATACATAGTTGGCTTTTTAATCTTTAATACTTCTTAAACGACATCAAAAAAGGAGGAGTTTCTCAATTCGACCGTATTTTTCTTTCATGTTTGTTCGCGGATTATTTCGTCGTATATGAACCGATTTTGATAATTATTTTTTTGTTAGAAAGGAGATATCCCGAGTGTAGTATATATTATGTATATATTATATGATAAGGAAACTAGGATCTGATGGGGGAAACAGTGAGGAATTGAGGGAACTCCTCAAATATTGTAGGCAGACATATAGCGATTTTCATATTCTTAGTGACAATTCCAGCATTTGCATTCAGAAAGTATCATTTGCTGAAGCGGAACTGACGATGAAGACCACAGATGGCCACCGAAACTCCTCACCGGTACCGATTTCAACGGTGGCGATAAGAATAAATCCCGATTAAGATAGTTAAGCAACTACAACGAAAAACCTTTAATTGTTTAAAAATGACTATTAATTTCCCGCGGCGTTGCTTGCGGCGACTTTGAAATGTCTTAAAGTTACTTATAACTTATTTTAGAACGGTACTAGGTACCTATAGGTCCGTCAAACTGAAGTCGGCGACTCATGATATTTTTAACCAAAAGCCGACTTCAGTTGGAGTGACCTATAGGTACCTCTAGTACTAGTACCTTTATTTTCTGCGTTTTTGAAGGCGGTTTTTTAAATGTTTCAAAATGCCTCAACGACTTTTATTGAGACAAAAAAAACATTACTTTAAAAAGGTCAAATTCGGTTTAAATTGAATTGAATTGAATTGAATTGAATTGAATTAACCCCTGTAATAAATATATTTAACGAAGTAATTACTTAATGTACAAGTTTTCACGGTGCGGTGCCTCAAACACCTTTTCAAAAATGCTTATAAACTCTTGGACTATTCAATCCATAGGGCTAACTAAGTTACATTATATATATAGAGATCTGTCGAAACCTATTTAATGGAAATGACGTAAAAAGTTAACGCTCGACACGCGCTTACATCAAAACTTCTTTCTTCGATTTTTTCTGAAATTTCTGCAGTTCGGTCGCAAAATACGACTTGTATAGTCCCACCCCACTGTATAACTTAGATTCTGCAGTCGTAGTGCCAAGTAGGTGTAGACTTAAAAGTAGGTTTAGCAATGTTTGCTAAGTCAAATCGTGGAAGCAAACTAAGTGTTTAATTTTAAAACTTTAGAAGATTATATTAATATGGGCGAATTTTAAATGTATACTTAAAAGCAATGATAACGGTCATTAGTGTTATTACATGTAGATAAAAGTACTTTGTGAGGAGTTCGTGGTTAGAATTGTAGGTGTTCTCGTTAACACTTAATGATATGACCTTTAATTATACAGTGGGAGGAGGAAATTTGATATAAGGTACGTGAATATGTAGGATGATAAAATATTTATTTTATGTTCGCGTAGGTTGGTTATAAATAGGCGGCTTATTATAGATGTCTTCAACGTCATAATCAGTCTCACCTGTGTACCTGATCGCTTTAACGTCAGGTTTGGATGGTTAATTATTAACCAAATTAAAGTGAGATGAGTCAAAGTGATCATCTACCTGATATTGCTATAGACTCTTTACATCTAAGGCTACTTATTCTGTGCCTAAGGACGGATTCAAGTACATACAATTTTGGCTTAATGCAATCTGTTATGTTTAGAAGAAACCAAAGCTTTCTAGCAATGGACAGCTTCTGTTGGTTTGATGTCGATGATAATATATAGGCTGACCTGTGTTCCGAGGTCCACAACCACCTGTACATAGACATCCTTTGCTCTATGTAAAAAAAAACTAATATGGCTCAAGTAAAATTATTGAAATTTCGATATTTAGCATGTTGATTTAGTTTGTTAAATCCATTTTCGGAATAAC
This sequence comes from Acleris sparsana, assembly GCA_923062465.1. NCBI lineage: Eukaryota > Metazoa > Arthropoda > Insecta > Lepidoptera > Tortricidae > Acleris > Acleris sparsana. Next base: position 13,358,052 of record OV281289.1, read on the forward strand.
TTGACGAATTACTATTGCTGATTAGTTGCGCTGTTAGGTGTATATCAATTTTTTTAGCAAGGGTCAAAAGTATTCTCGTTAATTAATGTTACAGTTGTAATTTTGGACTTGACAAAAACCTATATAGTTTGGTTTGGGACTCTGTGTATATGTGCTTACTAGCACGTACGTGCGTACTAGCTTGCGTCAGTTAGGGGTTATCTCCGTGGATTGAAAACACTACAAGTAGGTATACTTACGTGAAAATCTTAAGTAAATGACCTACTTGTATATATAGTTTAAACAGGTCTGTTCGACATTTTATATTTGAAATTTGACGTAAATTCCATATTAGTTTTGTACACAACTACATGCAAGAGGATATTTACTTAACTTTTTCACCTTTACATCTACGAAAGTTATAAGAACTTTAAAATTTTAATATTTTACATTACATACTTTGCATTCTGACAATATACTCGTAGTAGACGTTTTGAGGAACTAAGTAGCTTCGTCAAAGTCAAAGTCAAAAGTCAAAGTTCTTTATTCTTCAATTTAGGCATAATATAATGCACCTATGAATGTCAAAAAGCTACCACCGGTTCGAAAAATAAAACCTTTGCCCCGAGAAGAACCGGCGTAAGAAACTCGGCAAAATATATTTTTTTCAAGAAATTTACATCATTACATTATAATTATAAATAGTTTACAATATCGCGGTATTTTTGTACAGTAGGTGCACCTTTTTTAAGCGTAAGCGTCCGTTGTGAACAGTGTTTTTTTCTTGGGATAAGAGGTTAATTTGTTATTTCGGGGGCTTTCTTTAGCCAAAGTAGAACAGAGCCTACAGATTTATTGCATAGTCATACGAGATCATATTTTGTCCAGCCGTTCCAACGTGAAATATTACTCCTACACTACTCGAATTTATAATAAATATTAGTGTGATTTATGAATAACAATAACAATATAACTTAAACAAATCATATGTTTACAAATACTCAAGTTGTATTCGGTAGATTCCAAACTAGGGTGACTCCGTATCCTGGAAAAGGAAATTAAGATAACATTTTGCCCACAGGCGCCTTCCTTATACCGTTCACCGTGATGCTCGTAATAGCGGGTCTCCCACTGATGTTCATGGAGCTGTCCTTCGGGCAGTACGCAGCCCTGGGCCCCGTGGCCGTGTACAACCGCTTCTGCCCGCTCTTCCGCGGCTTGGGCTACGGCATGGTCATCGTCTCCTGCATCGTCATGCTGTACTACAACCTCATCATCGCCTGGACTATCTACTACATGGCCGTCTCCGTCGCGAGTATCTTTTACCAATTGCCGTGGCAGAATTGCGATGCTGATTGGAGTACTGAACGTATGTTAATGGATTTTGAAGATTCTTAATTGCACAAAGTCAGATCTAGTTAAATAAGGCTTTATAGTTTTCTGTTTTCTCGCTTTCTATTTTTGATCTTTAATTTGTAGCCGGCAACAATAGCTATCCTTCTCTAAAACGTCTAATGATAGAACAAGATGCTCATATATTATTGCTGGGTTTAAATTCCAGAATATTTATTGTAGCCAGTTTAATCCCTGAACTTAACTGATTCTACCCAAACACGAAAGTCTTGACGGAATTAACTGTAAAGTATATGAAAGCGTTCGAAGTGTAATAATATATGTAATTTAAAACAATTTCCAGATTGTTATTCTTACGAAGAAGCAGACTTATGTGAAGAACAAAATGGAACATATTATCTGAGAAAATGCTTGAACCAGACTTACACCATCGCGTATAATATCAGTGCATTAGCAGATGCGGCCCTGCGGCGGCCGCCGGCCGAAGAGTACTTTACGTAAGTCATTGCACCAATCCCAAACATGCCCGTTGGGTGTAGAGTCTGTTATACACCAACTTTGAGGTTGCTTATTGAGTAATCTTCTTTGCAGTAATAAAGTGCTTGGGCTTTCATCTGGGATAGAAGAAACAGGTCACATAAGATGGGACATGGCCGCGTGCTTATTCGTTGCTTGGCTTATTGTCTTCCTTTGCCTGTGCAAGGGAGTGCAGTCATCCGGAAAGGTACGGTCCCTAATAAAGGACCAATCAATTTTTTTTTTCTAGATCGTACAATAATTTAAATATTTTGTAGGTTGTCTATTTCACGGCTTTGTTTCCGTACGTGGTTCTGGTGATTCTGTTCTTCCGCGGGGTGACGCTGCCGGGCGCGTCGACTGGAATTTTATTCTACCTTACACCGGACTTTTCTCAACTTCTTAATGCTCAAGTAAGTATGCAGTCAATAAGATACATAACTCTACACTACTTTTCGTCGCGGGCGTTATTCAAATATCATTCATAATACAATTTATGAAATATATAATAAAACACCAAGAACAGATTATACTTAACATCATTGCGTGCGCTCGCGTCAATATTTTTTTCTGAATTCTGGAAAGCGACAAATAAATCTGACGACAAGCTACCTGTTAAGCGTGGAAGGTAAAGGAGATCCAGTAGACTTTGCGAACATGTTTGTGGAGCACTTTAGAGTCAAGTCCCCCCTGGGTCCTTCGCAGCGGATGTTTGATTATGGAGCGTGACGTTACACCGGCTTAGTTCGTTTCTCTCCAAAACAAGTTAAAAATATAACAACGAGAATGTCGCGAGGAAAGTCGCCGGGTCACGACGGACTCAGTATAAGCACCTTCAGAATGCTGGCGTCCACCTGCCTAGAGTATTGTCCATATTTTATTCCCTGTGCATCGTCCGTCGCTCCGGTCATACATATCTGCCACCAGATCTGATGAAAACTGTTTTAGTACCTATACCTAAAGACAAGATGCGGCTTTTCAATCGTCTTATGACTGAAAAACGGAGCCTTATGTAGCCTTTTCTTTTGTGTTTTGTTCAAGTACTAATATAGTTCATGTTAGCTATGTTACTAACAAATTTATGGACCATTATGTTGTCTGATTTTTAATAAAATCAAGTAAATAAATCTATGATTTACAGGTGTGGGGCGACGCTGCTGTGCAGATATTTTTTGCCTTGAGTCCTGCCTGGGGAGGACTGATAACGTTGTCTTCATACAACCAGTTCTCCAATAACTGTTACAAGTTAGTAAAACTATAAAACCAAGCATTATTTTTATCAAAACCATATAATCGGTGACAACGTATGTACATAATTATAAGTAAACCCGAAAAACTTTACCTCTCTCTGAAAGTAGACAGGCAATTGGTTAAAAACATTGGTTGCTTCTCTTTAGCTACATAGTCTTAAGAGCCCACGACACTAAACCTAGTTCGATAAGACTATCAGATGATAATTATATATAATTAGTCACGTCATTAATGGGGGAACATGAAATGGCGATGCTGCAATACAAAAAACCTGGCTGCGCGGAGGGCGACCTTCAATCGCTGCAGTAAACACTTTCTCCTTTTGGAAAATGGAGCAGTGGTTTTTCTTACACAGAAATTCATTGCAGAAAATGATGATCTTTCAGATGAGCATTGGTTTTTTGAGGAGATCGATCATACCTAGAGACTTAAGTACGAGGCGTCGCCGTCGCTTATCATGCTGCTGCTGATTAGGCCAGTAGGGGGATCTCGCAGCACAGCATTGTCGTATGGTACCCCTACCCTGTACCGAGAAACAACCGAAACTTGGGAGTTTTATCATACTAGACATTGGACATAAAATAAAAATAAAAATCTTTGCCATGTTTTTTGAATTTTTTGCATTGCAGCATTGCCATTTCGTGTTGCCCCATTAATGATGTGACTATTATATACATATCATCTAATAGTCTTATCGAACTGGGTTTAGCGTCATGGGCTCCCCAACTAACTGCCATTCGATGCCGTATCGGACACAGGCTGATTTATTTTACTGTCACGTCAGCAATCGTTTTCATTCGTTTTACAGAGACTCATTGATAGTCGCGGCGTCCAACATCGCAACATCATTTTTTGCTGGGCTGGTAATTTTCTCAGTCATCGGGTTTCTGGCGCATGAATTAGAAGTCGAGGTCGACAAGGTGGTGGATCAAGGGGCAGGGCTGGCGTTCATCGTATACCCTGAAGTGGTTACGCGGCTGCCGGTGGCTCCTCTCTGGTCTATCCTGTTCTTTTTCATGCTTTTGACTCTTGGACTCGATTCGCAGGTACGATTACAATTGTTTTTTTGTCTATTAAAAATATTCACTGAAATTCAACACGTTTATTTACTTTCCAGTTTGCGCTTATGGAGACAGTGACAACGGCGATCTTGGATAGATTTCCCAATTTGAGACATAAGAAAGTGTGGGTTGTACTCACCGTGGCAGTGGGTGGCTATTTGGGGGGCCTTATCTTTACCACTAACGTAAGTTATCTTACTTGCACATAGGCTTATAGGAATCTTATAGGTGTTCTAACTAAGGATGATTTTTTAGAGCGGCATGTATTGGCTGCAGTTAATGGACAAATACGCAGCCAATTGGTCAGTACTGATAATAGCCATTGGGGAGTGCATACTGATCGCTTGGATCTACGGGGCGGAGAAGTTCTGCCGTGACATTCAGCGGATGATTGGGCCACAGACTAAATTATGGGTGATTTTCTGGAGTGCGATGTGGCGCGTTATTACGCCTTCTGCTTTAGTGGTAAGTGTGTATAATCCTTAATAAGTTTTGATATCAATGCCTTATCCTAGCGTTAGTTATCAAAGCAACCGCTCACCTTTTGAGGCAGATAGGATGTTATTCTAAGATAATATAGATAGGGCTAAGTTCGCCTTTGTACATATTTTTTAAGTTAGTTGTATTGTTCTGGTTTTTCTTTTGTACAATAAATTGTTTACATACATATGTACGTAAATATATACGATTTCTGCAAATTGGGTGGCCGACTGTAATGCGTGGTTGGCTTAAGATGCATGTTCAGACATACCTAGGTACAATAATTTTCAGCTTTTTATCTCTTCATATTCTTCTTTATCTTTTGCAGTTTATTCTGGTGTTCAACTGGATCGAGTACAAGCCCGCATCGTACGGGCACTACGTGTACCCGATGTGGGCGGACGCGGTCGGCTGGATCATCGGCGTCCTGCCAGTGGTTGTCGTCGTCCTGATGGCCGTTGACCAGATCTGCACAGGACCTGACGATCTCACTATTATGGAGGTAACTTTAAATAACGACCTTATTACTACACTGCCCAAGATATCGACAGTTTGAGGCAATTATGAGTACCCCGTTATCAAGCGGGCAGTCCTGTGGCAAACTAACATTATTGATGTGTAGACCGCGGACTTTAGCCGTATTGGTAACTGCCCGCTTGATAACGGGTTCGAGCAAAAAAAGGCGGGTACAATATGTTGTATAAAAATATTTAAAGACTTGTTAATTTTGCTATATTATAATCATTTTAAGAAGAATACATTAACATTTTACAGAAACAAACGAAAGTACTTACAAACTTACTTAGAACTACACTAATGTAACAAACGAACGAAATTACAATTTGACTTAAAACTAAACTAATCTAACAAACCGCTACCAGTAGGCATTGCTCCCAAAATGCTGGCAGCATTGCCACGTTGAATCTTTTAAGAAGTAATGTTGAGCTCCAAATATTTCAACTTCAACGTACTCGTAGTTACATGAGTCATGATCACGGATAGACTGTGTTGAAATATAAGGAGCTCAACGAGGTAATCGCAGTCAACATCTCGTTAAACAAAGTCAAATGTAACCTGCGAATCATTAGAAAAATATACCTATATGTTTGTGTGTTTTACAGAAAGCGCGAGTGCTTACCCGGCCGACGGACGAGTGGGGTCCTCCGTCGAAGGCGGGTGTGTGCGCTAGCGCACGTCGCAGCGAGCCGGAGCTGTCGCCGCCGGTGCTGCTCCTGCACGGCCGGCCCGTGCTGCGCGAGCGCGGCGCTTGACCCCCGCACACGCATCCGCTGCTTGCCATGCGCAAGGTTATCTTATTTTTAGGATTCCTTACCAAAAGCGCCATCTTCCAGATTTTTTGTAAACTGCTTGGTATTTAGCACGGTCTCGCAGAAAACATTACTAGGCATTTGCATTTAAAATAACAGACAGAATCGGAGCGAGACTGACGTCATGGAGTCCCAACTAGGGTATAGTTTTTACACCATTGAGTTTGCCAGATTTATTGACCTCGAGGAAAGTACATACGAAGTAATATATCACACCGCTAGCTCAACACTGTAATTCATAATTGTGATTGTAAAATAAGGTCATAGTATTAAGAAGACTTTAATATGGTTGTATTTTGATTTGATCCTGTGTTGATCTAACAGTACGATATATGTCTGTTTAAAACCGAATTTATCTCTTAAACACTTTTAACTTTCCGTATACTTACGATTATAATATTTATAAAAGTACAAGTTATGTATTATATAAGTTATATATTATTTGGTTTCAGACGTCACTAGACACCGCAGATAACACATCAATTACTAGTGGAATAGAAAGCGAGACGAAGAAACCGGGTGCTGGTATTTTGAAGACAACAAAGAACTCTATCAAGAGGAAGGTACAACATTTCAGCAATGAATGCGACGACACGGCTAATGAACCGCTATTGCATAAGAATAAGGAAAAAATTGAAATTGAAAAACAAAGTGCCAAATATTTAATATCAAAGACGAAGACTGATTTTTCAAGTGAAAAAGGTGACGATAAGGATAAGCTTCTTGACGATGATAAAGTTACAAAACCATCAATTTCTGAGGTAAAATTGTTAACCGGAGCCCAAATAACAATTCGATGGGGTGGCAATGGTTCCAAAGAGCAAAAAGTAAATAGCTCCGAGGCAATATTACCTGCGGCAACTCATAGTCTTAATAATAGTAACTTGTCTAATAACTCTGTCGGAGCAAACAATTCAGGTATAACTAAATCTCAAATACTTGTTGAATTGGACGCATCAAAATCGATGGGCTATAGTCGAAGTCCATTAATATTTACGACCGCAAAAATTCACACGGATGGTAAAATTCAGCAAATGGAACCATTGCAGGTAACACCTGGTCCTATTTTGTCTACCATAGAATTGACAAAAACAGACAGCAAACTACTTGAAAAATCTTATAAAACAGATAATACAGTAGGTACTAATTGCAGCTTCAAAAACGATACAACAGTAACATCACCCACTTTTCAAGTAGCTTCATCATCCACGCTACCTGAAGTACATGATAATAATGTAACGTCAAGTCAAAATGTTAGTTCACGTTCCTCGAACGAACCAGTAATAAGTGATAACACATTTGATAGTGGTAATAAAATCAAACCTGAAACTACAGTAAAAGAGATATCTCTAAATTCCTATAGTATTAAAAATACTGTAGCACAATTACCTGAAACTAGCAAGACACTAAAAGATACAACATTAAGTACAAAAATTTCACAGGTTATACCAGACAATAAATATAGAATAGAAAATAAAACGGAAAACCCTACATTAGCGAAAAGCTTGCCAAAATTTTCTGAAGACCAATTGAGTTCTTCAAAGTTACACGAAGTTAAAAAAAGTGGCGAAAGCCTCCAAACCACTTCTACTATCGAAAAAAGCTACGTTGACATAAACAAAAATTTTCAGCCGCAATCCCCTGCAGATAATAATTACACCAAGCCCATAAACAATATTACAAATGTAAAAACAAATCTTGCAGGCTCTAGTGCCAAAGAAAGCTTAGAAAAATCAAGTTTTAGTTCAATAACTACGATTAAGTCTTGTGGTAAAACGGAGAAATCATCTGAAAAAGAAACAATTGAATTAGATTCAGATTCCAAGGCCAAAACGGGTGTGGAAAAATCAAACTATAATTTAACCACCAATCAAACCAGTAGCGAAATGAAAAAAAAAACAGATAAAGAAAAAACTGACTTAGATTCAGGCACTACCGCCAAAGAGAGTTTAGAAAAATCAAACCTTATTTCTAAAGCCACTAGTAACACTAGCATTGAAAGTAAAATAATTATTGATGCAAGTAATCCATCAGCAAAAGAAAAACCCGTTGACAATAATATGATTATTAACAATGACAAATCTGTAAAGGGTGTAGGTATTGCCAGTAATAAGACAGCTATAAGAACAACGACAGAAAGTAGTTCAATTCCAGTGAGTATTATTAGTACAAGAAGTACAGCACAATCGCTGAAAGCGGTAAAAAAGGAAACGACTCATATTACGAAAGCGTTATCAACTACTTCTAGTAGTATAATGACATCTTCAGCTGTATCTAGTGCTTTAAGTACAGCTCCGAAAAATATAAAAATGACTCCTAAATTAACAAGCACAACAAGTGCAGACCCAAGAATGACTGCAACTAGCATAAAGAGTACCTATGACTCATCTAAAACGAAACTCACAACAGATAGTACAAAAACAACGTCATCTGATCCTAGGGCTACTATTGTAAAAAATCCTAAAACAGAATTAGAAAGTACAAAAACCACGATAACTGCTACAGGTACTGCTTCCAAATCAACATTAACTGGAAATTCTACCTCAAAAGTATTGTCCACAGCTTTGCCAAAAAATGTTGCAACCGTAGTTTCATCGATTCCAAAACCAACTACGAGTACATCAGCAACATCGATGACTGCGCCAAAAATATCAAATTCGAAACAATCTGGCTCTCCTTCTGTAACGACTGCATCATCAGTGGTTAAGGCTTCAATTGTCAGCCCAGTTCCTCCAGAAAAGACAAATTCGAAAGCAGCTTCAAATTCAGTCAATAAATCAATATCAGCTGTATGTAATAAAACTATACCAGCAAAATTATCAACTGCTGAAAAAACTACTGCAAATACATCATCAAGTGGTACAACTTTAACTTCTTTAACTGCAGTAGCGGGAAAAACTGCTACGGCAGGTAAAGTAGAGCCTAGTAAAACTGTCAAAGATAGTAAAGGTTCAAAGGCTTAACGCCGCTCATATGATTACTGCAACCGCTCAAAATTAGGTGATTGTTATTTTAAGTGATTTGTGAAAAGATTTATAACCTTATGAAAAAGCGATACCATACGGTAGCGAGCCACGCTCCACACTTTGGGTACGGAGACCTAAAAATAACGCACTATATAAGGTAGTAAAAAAATATTTCATTGAAATAATGCGATGTTAATATGTTCCACTATTTAGTAAATACCCTGGGCGAAAGGGCAATGCAATCTAACAGTCGAAAGGGCAATACAGTCTAAATTCTTGAGGAATAATTGTCCGTCGAGATTACGGATGTCTTATTCTATTACACATTTAGAGTAAGAAAGCTATAAATCGCCCTTAAAAGTTACCCGTGCACTTTTAAGGTTTCGTACTTTTCTTCACTGATTTTGGACTCTCAGGCGACCTGACAGACTTGAGCCCGTGTACTGTTAGTCTGTGGTGCCCTTAACGCTAATGATCCCATCAACTAAGTAGAAGGTGATTGATAACATAATGTAAAAAAACTTTTTTTATTTTTATTAATGGCTTTCACTTCTTGTTATAACAACATGTATTTCACCAATATCGAGTTTTAGACAATCACCATGAAATTCTTAGAGAAATAAGTCCATGGATATCATACGCGAGGACAATTGTTCGGTTAAAGAGTATTTAACTCGTGGACTAAACAGAAGCACCTGGGGTTAGCTCCACGCGCTTCTGTCAAGTCCAAGAAACTTATTAGAATAATAGGTTTTTTAACTTGCTAATGTCAATTTTGTCCCGGTTGGATGGTATTGAACTTGATTTGGACTCAAAATCGTTAAGTTAGGAGACCAAGAACACTTTCTCGAATAACAACGTTTTCTAGAATTAAACCAGGAATTGTGCAATAAACTGCTTGCATTTCCAAGATAGTACATACTCGTAGATAGAATGCAGTTAATTTGGTGTTGTAGGTACCCAATAATATAAGGGACGGTAACGTAAGGTAGGTTACTTTTAATACATGCAGTATTAGAATTGTGCTACTGGAAATAGGAAAAATCCATCTTATTTTAGGAATAAGGTTTAAAAAACAAAGATAGGAACTTATTTGATCGCTGTTGTCAGCAGTCAGGATCACACAGCAATTACTTGTACTTTTAACTGCGAACCAAATTAAACTCTGATAGTCTAAAATTGTATCTACTGAAGATTTAAAAATGTATGCCCAGTTGCACAAACGTTAATAATAATTATAATTTCGGCATAAGTTGCACCCTATCACTTTCTACCTTAGCTAATAAGAAAGTGACAGAAGGTCTCCTAATGAGACATTAGTGCTATGCTAATACACCTTAATGCAACTGTGTCGAAGACGTAATTTGGTATCAAAACTCTTCAATAGATATTTTTTAGCTGACTTGTTTTTATTAAAGGCAAGTCAAAGTGATTGTATTAAGTACCTATAACATATACCTTGCTTGATACAGAGCTTGGACTGGTAAATTACGTGAATAACGATCCGTTGAAAATTATGTCGTAGGTTAGTGGTGCTAACAAATCTAAACGTATTTTTCGTAGAACGTATTGTTATATTTTCGAAACCATTTAGGGATGGTGAGGTTCGTCACATGGATGTCAATTTATAAAACTATATTATATGTTTTGTGACAACTTTTTTTGTCCTAATATTAATTAATTCAAATACACATTTCTCAACATTATTTACCTATATACATTCACGGGTTATGTGTACGTACATCGGTGTTAAAGGATACTTTAATGAAACTTATGAAATGAAAACCTTTTATTAAAATATTAACCAGCCTAAAAACGAAATCCAGGGATTGAAAACATACATATTATAAAGAAAACCATTGATAAAATATATTTGATAATACTTTCTTAGTAAATATTTATTAAAATATATATTTGTCCGAACAATAAATAGGTTCTTAGGTAAAAAGAAATAAAAAATAAAGGATGCAATAGACACTGGAAAGCGTAACGCATCCTACAGATTACAATAAAAAAAAAAAATGCTGTATTTTATTTTAAAGGGCAGATTGCAAGCGCTGCTAACAGTGCTAAAGTTTCTGCTTTCTATAAACTCGGAATGACTATGACTATTTTTGAAAATCGCTAACTAGTGACGCCAGCGTCAGTTAATGCATCTTGATCCGATTCATATCATCGTTGAATCGAGATGCCAAAAGATAATAAAACTGTAAAGTATACTTAGCGACAGCGAAGAACCTTTCCAGTGTCATATTTTTCTTTAAATGAGAGAATAAATTAAACAGGGTAGCAGGGTAGGGTAGGGGTTTATTTGACATACATGGTGATGTTTCATGAAGTCAATACAAAATAATAATAAAGGCATACATAGGTATATTTGTTAGGTGTAAAATCAGTCATTTAAATCAAAAGCCTTTTGGCACTAAGAGGTGAGATCTACATAATAGGCCGATTATTGTTCTACTATAGGTGTTCAACTTTGAGAGCCGGCGGAAGCATGAGGAGCGGGGGTGAGGTACGATAAAGCTCTAGTCACCATTGCCCTCTCCCCGCACCTAATACATATGCCATATGCTAATGTGTAGTCAGCCATTTTTTTGTAAATGTTATGCCTTGAAATTTGTTTGACTCATAGACTCAAACGCGTCGGAAAGAGATAAACGAATAGCAAAATAAAAAAATAAACTGTTCTTAAAATATATTTAAAAAAAAACTCAGTAAAACTATTTTTAGTATTTTATAGTTTTATCTCAATTGCAATGCCTATACTGAGGCTTTCAACTAAAATTACTTGAACTTTCAAAATATATTCTAGTTTAATTTTAAATACGTTTTATCTTTTATTCATGTAATGTATGACAATTGACAACTAAGTATGCTCAGCATACGCAATATATCGGGTATGGGCAAATTTATGAATATAGAGCACTGAGACTTAAAATAAAAGCGTGCTTTACATGTATGCTCTATGTTGAGTTACAATTACTTATGAAAAAAAAAATGAACGTCTTGGACAAACCACTATGTCTCTATCAACTTGTCGTACCTGGAAGCCGCTATAAATACTGTTACAACTAGTCAACATTAAGATAGGTACAGTTCCAAATATCGAATATTAACGAATGTCTATTACTGAAAAACATATAAGAAAAATATTTTGAGCACGCTATTTATGCAAGAGCTATTCATAGTTACAATAAAACAGAATAAAAATGGCAGCTATAGATCATGTTAATAAGATATCGGTAATAGTTACACTATTTAATGATAATTCTAAACTTAGCATTTGAATCTTTGAAAAAAGCATTAATATGTCAATTTAGCACCTGCACTGTGTAGCACAATAAAAAAAACGTGTTGTTTCACAAGTTTACAATAGTAATATAATAAAAAAAATATGTACGAAATAAAACAATAAACCAACTTTATAACTAGCTCTAGGTACGTGCGTGTACGTCCAGTATTCGTATTGATCCGTCTACCTTTGTACAATTCATTATTTAAGTAGGAAACCACCCAATTGTCATCCAAACCTGTTATTGGCAACAAGTAATTGTAGCCCCTATTACCTTAAAATAGAGTTGATGATTCCAATAATGTGTATGGTGGCTACAATAGGGTAGTCTCCCTCTATCAGCAGGCTCAATTTATTGTAACTTACATTATTTCGTACAAAAAACATTGCGTTGTTATGCTACTCATATCTAAAACACTTTTTTGAGATGCTTGTATATTTGTATGTATAGCTGTACCAAAAATATAAACACCTCGCCATTTCTTAACCAACTTATAACTTATTATAATTCAAAATGGCTCCTCACGAAACAGCTGATAATAAAGAAGCATTGGTGGCGCCATATAAGGTGTTTTTTTTTGGGAAGGCTATAATTGATATTACAATCGATCACATTTACACATAAAGTGTAGGACGAGAATGAAGTTTTTTGTATTTATTTATATGCTACCTAAAATACTAGTTTAAATTGAAATAATGAAATTCATACACTAAAATTGAGAATAACGTTTTCAAGTCATGATTTGGAGTCAGCTGGACTAACTATAATAATTTTATTTCGTGAAAAGTGTGACTGTGGTTAAAGGTTTGATACCTTTTTACGGCTGTTGACGGGTCTGCCCTGTAATAGTAGACACTGTCGCTGCGGGTGATCGAAGGTTCTCGTGCAAATCCTGTAACGACTGTTTATAGTGTTTACCTTGGAAAAGTAAATTCGACGTTCTTAAAAATTAAGGGCTGTATTAGAAACTGATCTTGACTGTGATATCCATCTTGGGTTACGGTAACAATGAAAGTTTTATTATATAATTAAAAAAAAACTTTACATTAATTCGACTTGTCTTGAGACTTACATATCAGTCAAGATCAGTATGTTAATTCGGCTGTAAGCCTAGCAATTAGAATTGACGTTTAGGTAGGAGTTTTAGGATATTAGAATTGTGGGATAAGATCAATTTTAATAATTGTAATCAAATCAGTCCGTTTGTTTTTTAGAAATCTTTACTTTTATATAGACCTGTTTAAAGCATTTCACTTTTTTTGGATTGAACTTACCCAGTGTTTACCCGTAAGTATTATTATTATCTATAAACAAGATCTTATTTTTTATTTCGTAATATTGAGATAGAAGAATGAAAAGCATAATAGATTGTGATCTGAGAAGTACGGTCGAGCAAAAAAGTGGTCTTCCAGTTTTGACAAAAGTTTCTGTGAGGTCTAATTATCGCTAAACTTGACACTTGTCACTGTAATAATATTATTGCAAGGGATAATCGAACTTGTTGTATAATGAAGTGCAAATGAACTTCAACCGTAGGGTGGTAGACCACATTTTTGGCCGATTGTACCTACAGTTAGTGAGGGCCTCTATTCCACGTGTTTGTAATAACGTTATAGTAGCTCTTATGCACTTGACACGAAAGACCACCGTACCGAAAACACCAATATGGTTTCGATAGTAAAAATTAAAACGAAGTGGAATAGAGGGGTTAGTGTCAATATAATGGTGCAGTGGGCAAGAAACAATAAGAGAAGAGAAGCGAGCGAAACAGGGCATTACAACAAGGAAGACGGAAGAGTTGTAGAAATTTATCTTTGAGCCATATATCTTCTACTCGACAGTTTTAAAAACGCCTAATTTAAATAGAGAAATTGTTGTTGAATTCGATGTATTTTAGAGAATTATTGATAAAATCGATGTTACATAGATGTTTATTGTAAATACTAGATCTTACGAGAGCCAAAGATGTATAAGATGTTCTAGAGCGTTTATTATAGAGGACTGTATTTTTGGGTGATATTTAGAAGGAGAAAGGATGGCCACCATATCTACATATTGATTATCTGTAGGCGTCACGTCACGTCACGTCACGTCACGCACAGACAAGGAGTCGAGACAAGCGGTCACAGGATGAAACGGTAATGATGTGATAATTGCTGGAAGAACATAGATTTAGTGTTGTTGTGCTATTAATAAAATATGTTCAAATGTGTTTATATTTTTAATTTCCGAACTTACGTGTACCCTTCCCAAGTTTTAATCATAAAAGAAATGAACCAATGGGACTTTTTGGAGAGATATTGCAACAACCCTAAGAGGATGGTGAAGCTAAAAATTTCCATACAAAATGTGATAACTTTTTCTCCCCTTAAGCCTAGTTAAATTTTGACGATTTTGTACGTTTTTCTTTACACAAAAATATTTCTTAAACAAATTAAAAAAAAACAAAAATCAGAAACGTACACACCTAGTTCTTTATAATTACTACACCATATTCAAAAACCGGGCTAGAGCATATCGGACCATGCTCAGTGTAGGGTCCTGAAGCCCCTAACTAATACAAACATGAAGGGAAGGAACCCAAACAAAACAAAAAAAAAAGTTATTTTCCTAATTTGTGGGCGTGACTAATATGTATATTCATGCCAAATTACAGCTTTCTAGTACTAAGTCTCTGAGCTAGGCTGCAGACGGACGGACGGACATGGCGAAACATAGGTAAGGGATCCTAGTTTGACTACGGAGCCCTCAAAATCGTGGAAATCGGACTCGATTTAGGGGGTGAGGAACGGTATCGCCTGAAACTAAATTTGTATGTTTTTTTTTGACAGCTACGAGATCTTAACGGCGCTTCACAATCCTCTTAAGAGATGTTCATTAATTGGCAGATATACTTAGGTACGTAAGTTAAACAGCGAAAACACTATTCTGCCGCGATAGTGATATTGGCAGTAAGTAATTATGCTAACCAAAATAATTAAATTCCGACAGCCGCATAACATTCTGATCTGACATTCATTAGGGGGTACAGTTAGGAGCTGCTCAGCGCGGGCTACCTCGAATTAAACCGTCCGCAAAGGCTTTTATGTCGGTGACGTCGAACTTTCTTTGGCTGCTATTAATTTTACCATTCTCGTCGGGTGTTCGTAGCGGGCGCACGTCGACGGTCTCGCGCAAGCGCATCACGCCGCTCTCTGACGTTACCAGTGCCTAACAGTTCTATTGACAATTGTCTGTCTGTTTGTTGAATATAATCTATATCAAACATTATCAACCCCCTGTTAAAAGTGACCCAGTGTGATGGAATGCCGAAACCGTACTTTGAGTGAAAAGAAATGTTGATCAGATATGAACACCAGTGGAACAATTGTGAATAACAGTTGAATAAAGGTAGGTTCTTTTAATTAAAACAATATGACGATAAACTGTATTTATTTTAAAATCACAACGAAAATTAAGGTAGCTTGATCACCCACAAAGGATTATAGGCCAAACGAGACACTCAGTTTTGTTTACTTACAATAATCACAGTGATGATTAAACTAAGTAATGTCGTTAAATATAAACATATTTATTTAATTGTTGTTAACAGCTTAATATTTAGCATGTTGATCTCATGTTAAAATATATATTTTAAAGAATTAGCTACCTATGATAAAATAAGTTACATTATCTGCTTAGGAATACAAATTCCAACTGGCATTGTGACCCCAGATGAGACAAGATATTGCAGTTTTAAACGGTTCTGAATAATTGACAATCTCTGAGCAATTTACTCAACAATCCCAAGGTATCACTTTACATCGCAAATCTCTTCCTATGCATTAGGCTTCATTACGTTAGGTTTTTTATGGGGTCTACTACAGTGGCGGACTGTTGTTTCGCCATTTTTGCTCAAGATCTATTATTTTATTAACTAGCCGTTTTAAGTTTGATAACGGACTTAAAATGTGGAGCCACGTTAATGGCGAATTTGACCGGGAATACAATTGCAGGAGTTGATGGCTGTCTCACTTTAACTTCAGTTCTAGAGCAAGAAGCCAAATTTTGTTGTCTTTTTGTAACTTAAAAGTTAGAGTAAGGCAGCAGTCAACTTCTGCATTTTTATTGCTAGCCTAAACCTAGCATTAGATCATAGTTTTTTATAATATAAGGAGGAGAACGAGCATGCCGGTTATCATTTATTTGGCTTTCCTCAACAGGGTTAAATGGTGGTTCAACAATAAAAGACCGTAATTCATTTATCTTTACCATGGGAGGTCTACTCTAAGTATTCGTACAATCAGCAGATTACTTATATCCAATATCTTCCATGGAGATCCCAGCACACACGATTTCCCAACATGGGCCAGACTGAGAGAAGCATAGGTTTCCATGGAGATCCCAGCACACGCGATTTCCCAACATGGGCCAGACTGAGAGAAGCATAGGTAGTACCTTTGATGGAGAAATAATGTTTGATAACGCTTGAGATCGCCCATAAAGGCTTAAGGTCAGGCCCGGACTAGGGCCGTATTTTTAAACTAACTTCGGCTGAGATGTCCATCACAAGATACGTCAAAGTAAACATCAATTAAATAGTATATTTTTGACGTATACCTATTTACTGAATAAACATCTTTTATCTTTTTATCTTTAATCCACAGGAAACGTCACGTCACATCTGACGTGTCTTGAGATTGGCATCTAAATCAAGATCTGTTTATTAATTTCGGCCACCCCTATCTCGAAGCCATTTTTGCCAGCTAGGCTTTTTTGGACTTACATGATGGTCTGCCACCAGGGTCCCTAGGCTGGCTGGGCCCCTAGCCCGGAACCTTGTACGCGTAGGTAGAAATTCGGCGTTGCTTTGTGTACTATATGACCATTAAAGAGAATTTTCTCTTGTCGATAAGAAACCCAAAAAGAGTACCTATTTAAATGTGAAAATTAAGTTTCACTTCGGCGTTGTACAAACGATATCTAATCTAAACAAACTCTTTTGTACATGGCAAATGTCCAAATAGTTTTAGAGTTTTTTTGATATCAATATTTTCTATTCGGCCCCGATACAGATGGAAAGATACAAACGTAGCCTTCAGTTGCAGTATAAGCATAAAACAAGTACTTACCTACTTAATCATTGTGTGCAAGACCGAGGAAACAGCCGTCAAAGGAAGAGGCCAAAACCCAACAGTGGGTTGATATAGTCTGTCAAGAAAGTCTTGAACTTAAAAAGTAGCAACACTCTAGTGTCGTCCCTTTTTTCTTGGATTGTTTTGAAAGGGATGACATTACAGTGTTGCCACTTTTTGATGTCATGACTTTCTTGACAGACTATACTTGACAGAATGGAATGATGAGTCCTCAGACGCCCTGCCAAGATGCATTACGCTTACTAGCTTTTCTATTCGTTTCGTTTTTCGCGTCGCTGGTAGATCACGTAACTTCGTACTCGTCATCTACATGTGACGATTGGTTTAAAAACGAAACGAATACAAACGCTAATTAGCGTAATGCATCCAGGGTTAGAAGCGCATTTTCAATCTCAAAGTTGCTGGTTGTTCTTACTGTAAATGGCCCGGTGTGGTCATTCGCCTTCTGCAAGTCATAAACAAGATGACGCGGATGCCGGAGTCACGGACTGTAAAGTTTCGTTGACGTCAAAACCTTTACTCGTGCGTAGTTTAGACAGACCATAACGTTGACGCCATCGCTACCCTTACCATGAGTTACAATTAACGTACTCGTTAGCAAGTGGAAGCTCTATCCCTCGCAGACCTCGCAAGAATTCTTATAGAGTCCGAGGGACAGATCATCCGACTCGCTAGCGAGTACGGTAATTGTAACTCATGGTAAGGGTACTGTATCCAATGGTTTCAAAGATTACGTCCCGTGATAAGAGTTGTTATTGAGGTTTTCTGTTAATCTCTTACGTCGCATTGCCTTTGAGAAGACTATCAAGATCTGTCAAACAATGCCTCTCATTGATAAACATGTCACGATTATCTAATAAAAGCTATTCTTAAAACTATAAACTAAAAAAATAAACGGAAGAAGTACTCACAACACAAGGCCTTATTTTTTAAATTTAAGGATATTCCTATAGTAGGCATTATTCAAATTCAAATTCATTTCTTTTTGTTTAATATTGGTAAGAATAAGTACTTACACTTTTATTTTAATATCGTATGTTAGTACTGAGGAATAACTTTAAAATTTAAACTCTAAATTCGACGTAACTAAATTACACATACCTACCTATGTAGGTATTTAAGTAAAATTATTGGACAGTCGAATCTATTTGATATCATTTAAATATTTATTATGGTAAACGTATCACATAGGCTCGGTTTGAAAGAGATACACCTTAAGCAGAAAAAATACGCCTTTTGATGAAAGTATTCAAGACTACGAGTACCTACACCAAAATGAATTATACATATCAATTGTATCATGTAATGTTTTTGATTTTTCAGGATTCCTTACCGAATAATGATAAACTGAACCCCTAAAGTGACTTTGTTCTCCGCTTGTCCGTTGGTTTGTCAAGAGACCCATTATCTCTGAAAAAGATCTAAAATATCTAAAATATTTCTAGTATTTAGGCGAGTTGTTTGATCAGTAGTTAACTGAAGGAATGGTTAAAAAATCGTACCCAAATTATTAAATCTGAACCAAATGTGTCACATTTTCGATTACATTTTCAACATTAAACTAAATTGTTAAAACACACATACACACATTGTACATTCATGTTTTCATTTTCTTTCTTTGAGATTTAACCATAATTACGATTTTTAACAAATAGCTAGTTTAAAGACTGATCAAAGAACATGCCTTAGACCGCATTAACACCAAACTCAGAATAAGACATACCTACTCCGAGATTAGTCTATACAATACAAATTCTGGGTTTAATGTATAAGACCATATTCCAGTTTTGTCGAATGCAACCGTAGTGATCCAAATAAAGCCTCATCATAAGAAATCATACATTTCGTTAGCATTTATTTCATGTGATGTTTGTTTGAAGCTCTCAAGTTAAATATAATAAAATGATCAATCACACTTCGTTTTTATATTATTTTGGGTAACATAAAACACAAAAAAATAAAAATGACCGCGTTTGGACCTAGCTAAATTTGTGTGGGATTCTGGGATTTTCTCTTGATATTTAATGACTTATTTGATATTCATTACTGCCCTCGGTGATCGAGTCCAACTCGCACTTACGTTTACCAGTTCCGTACTTCATATTGCTCTGTTATTTTTTTCGAAAATCTCTATTCCATAAAGGTTTCCCCCTGGTCTGTTAAATATTTAGGCGAGGCGGGGGCGTTCGTGTGTAGTACGTGTGCAGAACGATACACGGGCTATAAAACAAATATAAACGATTTATACGTGCACGAGCTACATTTGGTCAGCATTACGATCGAAGCTTATCTACAGATTTTATTTCACTAAATCTTGTTCCACGTGACTGTCGTAACTTAGCAAGATTTACCTCGATTATATCGAGTCAGACGGTTCTACTTCACTTTATTTGATTTCTTTCTTTCTTTCCTCATTCGTTCATGTGGCAATGACTCCCGGCCGGTGTTGAATTACCGCCGCAATCAAAGGCCTCCTCCTACAGGATAATGACAGTTATCTAGGCAGTGAGTAGAAACAAGACGAGTGACGAGGAAACCAGTCTCGTATCCTGCCGGCCGACCCTCGCCTTGCCACTACGGTATTTAACTCCTATCTCTCTCGAGTATTAATTTAAATGAACACCGGAATTCACCGGATACATTTCGGAGCTAATGACCTCCTTTGACTTGACATCTGCACCGATTATTTCGACCAATTTTAATATGGTGTCGTACCGAATGTTTGATACTGTAAGCGAAAAGGTTATATGAGACGTTAATAACCAAGTATGTAAGTACGAGTATGTACTTAATTAAGTAAAATCAGTAATACGTATGGGAGCGTGTGAACGACTCGAGAAACTACTGCAACAACCGTCTTGTTCTCGACTGTCTGCTCACTTTCCATCCATTCATGGAGTTTCCAGGTTTTTTTCTATCGATTTCTTTCGGGCCTTTCTATGCTTGATTGCGAGGTACCAGTTTAATTATAATTGAGCCTCGGCTGATCTTACATCTTCATATCTTTCGTAATGCTTTTCCATTTAATGATCGTTAATAAATAAGTAATCGATGTGGTGATTAGTTTTTCTTTTATTATTATAATACCCGCTATCATCCAACTCCGAGTTTCGCAAAGAGAAAGTTTCTGTTTTTGGAATCTTGTTTTAGCGTTTCTTTAGAGTTTTAGTGTAGTGTGTTTGTTTGCGTGATTAGGGCCGCGTCGTGCTCGCGTGCGCCGGCGCTGCCGCAGGTGCGAGATGTGTCCGATTGCGCAAGCCCGAGATGCGGTCTCCACTTCGTTTTCTATTACAAAAGCTCAGTATCTGCTTTGTAGCTGGGAACCGCAATATGGGATAAACGGCTCATTGTTCCGTTTAAGTATCTTGGTTGTAATGACTTTATCACATTTGTTTCCAGGTTACAGAAGTGAGCAAAAATACAAAAGGTTCAGATCAATTCAGTTAATCTTACCGCTTTAAACAAAGTTGTTAATGTGGTTTTTCGTAGGTCGACGTTTAATGAGGGTACGCAAATGTTTTGTAATTTGATCAACATGTTAGGTATTTGAATGAATTAAATTAGCTATCCGTCGTATTTTCGAATAGGTAGTACCTATCTGAAGCAAATCAAAATTAACCTTCGATTATTGACGACGCCTCGTAGGTACCTACTGTTAGTAGGTAGTGGCTCTGCCCACGAAACTAGTGATCTCGCTCGGGTTCGATTCACGCAAGAGAAAACATTTGTGTGATGAAATCGAGCATTTGTTCTAGGGTCTTAGGTTCTGTTTTCTGTTTAATTATTCCATACCCATATGTATTCCATACGTATAATACAAGCCTCATCATCATCATCATCATGTCAGCCGAAAGACGTCCATTGCTGGACATAGCCAATACAAGCCTGTTCCTTGATAATTATCATGATTATTTTATGAAGCTTGTACCTTTATAAGTAAATGAAGGAACTATGGCTGGTATTTATTTAATTCTGGTATATTTAATTGATTGTCGGAGCGAGATCACTAGACCTGACACAACAAAGTAATTACAAAAGCAAAGGGTGAGTGGCATGCCTAGTTGGGCCGCTAACAATCCCGCCGGGCAGCCGGCTGGCCAGCGCAGGCATTCTCGGATAACTTAGTATCTATGAATAGTATCAGACACGGGCAGGCACGCGGCGCGCCGCGGCCGGTGCCGGTTAAATGCCGGAGTCGGCCGGGCAGGTTTACCCACCGGTCGTTGATTGACGGCATACATTTTGTCGTCTTGTAGCCGGCTCCAATCTTCGTGGAATCAAATCGGCGAAACCAATAAAAATGTTCAAATATTGTCTTCTTGACCCTGAATGGAATGTTGTTATAAATTCTCCACGCATTCTAACATCGAGTTTAGTATTTGAATTGAATAAAATCGTTAGTGTGAACGGTTTGAATTACGAGTTTAATTTCTGGCTTCAGTAGGGGAATTTTGTAACCGAATCCTTTGTAAACGTGCATGGCACCAGGCTTCCCGGGCTTAGCCGGAAATTAAGTAACCCCTCTGTGCCTCCGCATGACGAACAGTCACCCTCGACGGTTTGGTTTTGTTCCCTAGCAATATTGATCTGTTATTTCAACACTGTTATGAAACAGCACGCTAATGGTAACATTTAAATTCTTTAGAATGTTTGACTCGATGTTATATTTAAACTTCCTCGGATTTGTTATTTATATACATATAAGTAAGTTCAGTATCGATGCGTCACTACTAGTATCGTCAATTGTTTATTTAAAATGCAGAAACAGGACCCCAATATGTATTTTTAGCGGTAAAAAGCATATCCCTTTTGACCTATTATGCCGTAAATAAGGACTATCAAAAGGTTCACATGAATTACGATAACATGTCAAAGACGATAATGGTTTTTACCGCTTAAATATAATCTTGGTCCAGGTTATTTTTAGTCTCCGCCGTGAATAGCTAGAATGATTGACAAAAATAATGAGATTTTGCAGTTTTAGTAAGTGGTTTCGCTGAGGCCAATGCTCTCGACTAGCTCGAGAAAAAAAAACATTGGAACAGTTGTTAGCCGGTGCGCGGGATTCACGGTCGAGCGCCCGCGCCACCTGCCCGCGGCGGAGCTAGACCCGCAACCCGCGCCTGCCTGCGCTGCTTCGCTATTAAGTACTTTTAATTTAACATTTTGGCGTACGACACGAAAATTTGCATGCAGTTCCAAATCGCTAACAAAACATTTAACATAGGTCAAAAGAATGAGACCCAACCAAAAGAGATTTCCTCCGAGTTAACATAAATTTAATTATATAGGTAACTAGCTAAATATCAATCACAATCGCGTTAACTTCGGTTGTTTGTTACCCATAGAGTAAAAAAAACATATGTAATTTGTAGACCAGTTTATTGGATGTTTTTTAAACAACCTACCGAAACACATTCGGCGTGTCGGCGCCAGCAAAAAATAAAGTGCCGGATGTGGTTGTACCTATGTTTTGATCTCGTAGATGCAAGCAGCTACTATGACCTTACTAATCTATGACACCTCTAGGCCACTATAATAACAAAGAACAATGGCGACGTTCATCTGTTTTAAAATCTAGTTCATTGCAGCCATTTTTCGTTAGTTATGCAAACTCAGTACCACTGGGCCTCTAAGTACACTCAGGAGCAAAAAAACGGGTCAGAGTGCGTTTTTCATACTAAAGAGGCTATTTCGAAGCCTTTGTTCCTCGCCACGGAATGCTTTTAGTGAAATCTGATGATGGATACCCCGAGCATCGATACAGGACTTCCAGAGCGCCTAGGATACCCAACTGAATAAATAGGCGGTTAACGCTGGAATTGTGCATGTTCAGAAAAGCATTTAAAATGGCAATAAAATGTAAGGAAATCCAAGTGCTGACCCAAACTCTCCCGCTGTGGTTTTAACTGATTGTGCGATCAGTTAGGTATCTTAAGAACTTTTGACCTCCTCTATTGAACCTCGGAGTATCCACCATTAAACCTCTCAAAAATCAACTCCTGCCGAGGAACCAAGGCTTCGAAATAGTCTCGTTTGTATGGAAAACGCACTCTGACCCGGTATTTTTGCTCCTGAGTGTATATTCTATTGAGTGTGGGTAATCTACTCTATTGCCCGTGACATGCTATCGTATTGTCAACGTTATGAGAGCTCTTATTTACTGGACAGTGTAATGGCGGCCGAGTTAAAAGGAATACGATAACATCTAAAAGGCAATAAGGTTTTAGCGCGTAGAATACAGCCCCTGTTCTATTGCAGAGATTCCTCAACTAGATTTAATGTCACCTGGCAAAATACGCTTCTGGAACAGGGAACTTTTAATTAACGTACATGGCCTTATGTAACGAACATTTAATTGTGATGGAGCAGGCTATACTTTTATAACAACCAACAAGTTTTAATACTTTCACTTCCACTGAGTGCGTACTTCAAATCATGCATATTTATATGCATACATATATCTATGTAATGTGGCAAAATTACAGTTGATTCAATTATCGAATTAATTGCACTGCGGTGTATTTTGCGGCTAACCGGTGTTTATGTAACTAACAGGCGGGGAATGGTAGAAAGGTTTACGCGGTCATCAGCGTTAAATCTTTGCGTTTTCGGTGCGTGCGTTGATTGAGGCTAATTCGTGTTACGCGACGTGTCAACAAGCGTGGTACGGAACGGTATGCATTAGTAGCCTGGCGAGTTGTGCCGGGAGGCTGTGCAGGCGCAGCGAGGTCGTTGCCCCGGGCCCGAGGAGGCTGCACTATTGCCCTCCCGCCCCACCCCTGCCCGACCTGCCCCGCACCTTTGACAAACGACAGGGAAAATGGCACACTGGAGAAGCCACGGCTAAGGATATTAGGCTTTGACGTTTCCTTTTATAATCTTCATGAAATGCGAAAACTCAGACAGTATTTTGAATTAGAAAAGTAACTTAAATCTTTGACATTAAAAATAAAAATAAATAAATATCGGGGGACAATGTCACACCAATTGACATAGTCCCGAACTATGCTCTATGCTTGTACTATATAAGGGCTATGGGTACTAGACAACGATTTAAATACTTAGGTATATAGATAAATATATATTTAAATACATAGAAAACATCCATGACTCAGGAACATATATTCGCGCTAATCACACAAACATCTGCCCTTACCGGGATTTTAACCCAGGATCGCTTACTTCGTACGGGTGACTACCAACTAGGCCAAAGTGTCGTCAAAATCCCCTAATTATCTCCTATATTTTCCAAATACCCCAATATTCTGTGCAATGATAATTTGTTCGGTTGCTTCGGTTGTCTGTATCAGGTGCCTACTGCCTTAACATTTAAAACGACCTTTAACACACCGTTCGTTGCCTTCCAGTATCAGTAGATTCTTGGCTATAATGTCAAGGGAAATAGCAAACAACTCTTCTTCTAGTTTCATGTACTTTGGTTTCGTTTTATTCATTCTGTAGAGAATCTTTTCCTACATAGTACTTAGTTTAGTTTTACCTGAATCAAATTAAAATATAACTGTACCCTTTGAATGACCACAAATTTTATATTTATTTGTAGCCCGGAAACCGCGAGCAATTACGGTCAGTATTTTGTTTATAAATGGATTTAAGCGGCACGTGAACAATTTCATTGTCAGCCATTTCCCCGGCTTCTTATTTGAGGTTAATCCGGTTAATTCTAGTTAAATACCTTGTTATCGACAGCATTCGCTTGTGCCTTAACCTCTCGGATCCCAGAAGCTAAATATAGCGTATGTGAGTTTTGTTTGATTCTGTAAATGCAATTCATGCAAGTGCAATAACGAGCGGGTCTACAAACAAAGCAAGCAAGTATTGTAAATGTAAGCTTCTCTGGGTCAAGCATGTTTGAAACTAAGTTATATACATTTAACTCACAATGTTTCCCTTTCTTTCAACACGTCAGAGAGAAATATAATACGCAAAGAAATAACAGGGAACAATCTCACACGAATAGACCTAGTCCTAAACTTAGCTCTGCTTGTACCTACTTGCACGCGTTGTTCCATAGGCATTAGACAAAGATGAACATAATTATTTAGAAAACATCCGAGAATCAGGGTAAAAATTCGCGCTCGACATACATTTGCTCTACCCGAATCCTGGTCCGCTAGTTTCGTAGGCAGGGTCACCACCAACTACGCTAAACACGTCGTCAAAATACACATTAATTTACAATTAAATTTAATGCTTCTTTAGTGACGTGTTGTCTTATTTTATTGCTATGGCAAAGAAAGTGTCAGCAGCAACTTTAATCAACCGTTAAATTTAATAAACGTCCCTGAGTGCAGCAGTTAGGGTCAATTTTTTTTTAGGGATTGTTCCTTCCTTATATATTTACTATAGATGTGTGAAGCTATTATAACATACCGATACTTTCATGGTGAAGGAAAAACATCGTGAGGAAGCCTACACTTTTTGCAAACTGCATTTGTAAAGCCGGCCATACACTTTACGGTTACCGGAGAGGTCTGCCTGTGCAGGCGACCGGAGCAAAACCAAAAACCAATTCTGTCGAGTGACACCGTACGGTGAACATGTGCGTGTGTGCCGTGTCCTCCGGTTGCTTGCGCAGGTAACCTCTCCGGTAACCGTCCGGTCGACCGTAACGTGGATGGCCGGCTTTAGAAGGGTAATAGCGTGAAATATTCTACAAGTTCGGAGTGTATCCGAAAGAGTCTATTTGGGTAAGATAAGATAAGATGCCCTGCGTTTTGCGTGAATACCGATTACCGAATAACTTTCTCGCCTCTTCCTCTTCCCTCCACTGCACTACCTTGCAACCCATTTAAAAACAAAAGCCAGATAAGCACCTGCGATCCCTTTGGTGCCTATTGCAGGTGTAAATGGGTATCGGTGATCGTTTACACGTGACCCACTTGCTCGTTTATTAGCTTCTTACGTAAAGGTACTTCAGATAAACGATATACGTGTAATTAAATACGTACACGGGAATTGATAACTAAAAAGACAGTATTGTTCTGACATTTACCAGGAGGTCTATTCTACTAAGTAAAACAATATTGCTTTTGACAGTTATCGTGTAGTTTTCAACTGGACTACCATTACTGTCAAGTAACTAAGATTTGCCACATTGACAATACGATAACAGGTCAAAAACAATATTTATGTACCGAGTAGAATAGAGCTTCTGGAATCATTTTAATTTGGGACGTAGGATTTATCCAAGTAGATAATCTTTGCCGGATCTGTTATCAATATCGATGTAGCAAGATAGTAGCGTATAAGAAACAATGTTACATTTCATCTATCATTCTTGAAGTATATGGAGAAAACATGAACTTGAATTTGTTTCAATTTTAATAATTTTCAAGATATTTGTGAATGTTGTGATGTAATTTTCAACACTGTTTTCTAAGTGAGCTATACTTACCATGTTCCCTAACTGCACTGAAAATTTTACTGGAATACTGACTGGGAAATGGAAAATGATATTTTCTTTATCAGGGAAAAAATATCGGTAAGTTAATATTTTTATTTGTTTTGTCTAGGGCATACTACGACTATTTGTGTTTAGAATCAATTAAACAGAACATAAATAAAACTAATAAAACACGTGCGCGCGACTCATCTAGGGGTGAAAGAATTTTTGAAATGGGTTTAGTCGTTTTTGAGTTTATTCATGCATTACAAACATACAAAAATACAAAATAAACTTTTCTGTTTATAAAACTACAAACAACTACAAAGAGAAGTGGATACATCTCTTTGTAGTCGACTGTACAATGAGATGTAACCACATTTTCACCTTATTGCATTGTAATAAGGGCCAAAAGTAGATACATATTAAGAAAGAAAGAAAAAACTTTTATTCGTAACAAACAGACAAACAAATCTCAACCAAATACTGACATCTGGACGAACTGCGCCTCTATTCTAGGCGGTAAAATTCAAATCGTATTTGACCTGTGACGGTATTGTTTTTAAGTTGCCGTTGTCACGAAATCTTTGCATAAAGGATTTAAGTATTATATTTGTCATGTCATAAGCGATATTGAAAAAAATGTCTACTGTTGAGCTTCTTGCGGCGTTTCTTCTCTGGTAGCTTTTTTGACATGTAAAAGTGCCCGTGCGGCCTACTTACTGTTTTCTTTTTATATATCCTTTGTAGTCGACTGTACTAAAGTATGCAGCTACTTATAAGGCTGTCTGTACGATAGAAATTCGACGTGGGCCTTATGTCGAAGTTATTTAGTACTTTACCAGTGGTTACCGCATATTAAATAATGGTAGAAACGTCGAGCAGTGTGGTGGCGATCATTCTTCAGTCGGGGTCACCACTTTATCGGTGGTTATACCATATTTATAGGAACCTCGGGCAGGGTAGCAGCAATAATTCCTCAGTCAGGGTCACCGCCTTACCGAAGGGGTCCATAATAAAATTTAATTACATAATCATCTAGGCTGAGGTAACATCACGCCCTTTTACTGTTAAGCTTCTTCAAGACCCATAGAAACCTGATAAAAATAAGAACAGGGGACAATGTCACACCAATTGACTTGGTCCCAAACTAAGCGGTTTGTATACTATGGTGTGCTAGGTAACCATTTGCTTCCTGCGAGTACAATATAAAGTCTGTGACTTAACCTGCGTCCTTGTCGTTCTCTTTTGCCCGGTTCCTATATTCAAGAAACGAATCGTTTTCCTTACGCCTCGTTAAAATTTGACACATTTTGTACGTAGCTAATGTCATAACGCTACGGCGCGTAAGGGAAACGATTCTTTTCTTGAATATTGGAACCGGACATTTGATTACTTCTTTCTATACGTCAATATTTATCTCTTGCTCGGAAACCAGCCCCTGCAAGATGGTTTTTATCGCGGTGGATAACTATGGATAAAGCAGCCGTCACTTTCGCATTTACGTACTTGTCAGAAAGAGTTTTTTTATCGTTTATCGACGTAGGATATTATAAAACCATTCGAGTAAGGCTTACTGGCCCACATTCAAGGTAGTTTTTTTAAATGCAAATATGATTTGAAATTTCTTGGCCTTTTGTTTTTGTAGAACGAAAGACATCAACTGGTGCAGACTTGGAAAAATAATTACTTATTGGTTTAAATCAAGGCCATGGAAATGTAAATGGGGCATTAATAACCCATCCCATTTTGGATATCGCTCTACCCTTGAGATCTGTCCTATGTTTGCTCATAAAAATGGGGCCTTAAATTGCCTACTAAAGTTTTTCGTTTCTATCGCTCGTACAATATGATATGACAATTGACCACGTGGTTTATCGTAACGCACGAGAATGTCATCCCATACATTTTGAGTGATAGAAAAGAAAATCGTTACTAGCGTTGGCACCTTGGCTAGGACTCCAGACTCTTTAACTTCGACTAGGGTCAAAAGCCCCATTTAATTACAGACATACATAAACTCACGATTTCGTTCCCAGAGTGAGGTAGGCAGAGCTGCAAAATTACCTTGGTACAAACTCTAAAAACTTGTTGATAATTCTGTAACCACATTTTGCACAATTAGGCTGAGATGTTTACCAGCGTATTAGTGACAGGTTGCAGGCCCATCGCCTAACTGGACTACACGGCTTTATTCCCTTAGTTGCCTCGTACAACATCCACTGGAGTGGCACTATTCTAATCCGGCAACCACTCGGGTGACAAAAAGCCCCATATAATATAAAAAAACCGGACAACTGCGAGTCAGACTCGCCCACCGAGGGTTCCGGAAAAAAATAGGAACTTTATTAATTCTTCATCATAAATCAAAAACTATATACGTCATAAAATAATTTAAATTCTGGTTAAGCTCGTGCCATTGAAGCCCTTTCATACAATACCCCACGTGACACGGTGAATTCAATTCAAAATTTGGACCGTCGTTCCTTGCATAAAGACCCTGTTTTTTTGTGAATTAGGTAATAAAAATGTATACTTAGTTTTTAGATTTTTCCTCATAATTGTAGTATAAAACCGTATTTGCCAACTTTAATAGTTCTAGATCAACGGAAAATACACTATAAAATTTGATTCCCTTGAGTGTCGAAATGTACGTTGCGGCATAAAAGGCCGTATCTTTTTTTACGTTAACTTAGAACTTTGATACTTTCAAATCGATAAAGTGTCTTGACAGACGGACAACAAAGTGATCTTTTATGGGTTCCGTTTTCTCCTTTTGAGGTACGAAACCCTAAAAATATATCACTTTCTCACTTTTTATAGAAAGAAGATGTACGCGCCTTCAACAGCGTCGACGACGTCGGGGTCGCGCGCGGCGGCGGGCGACCGGCGCGTGCGCGTCGTGCGCTTGCTGCGCCCGCGCCGCGCCGCGCCCGCGTTCGGGTTCTCGCTGCGCGGGGGCCGCGAGTACGCCACCGGCTTCTTCGTCTCCAAGGTGGAGTTCAACTCGGAAGCGCATCTTCAGGGACTGAAGGTACGTTAAAAGTTTGTTGTTTGTTACATTTTGTGCATTAATAAATAAGATAAAAGATAAAAAAGATAAAAAAGATAAAAGATGTTTATTCAGTAAGTAGGCCGCACGGGCACTTTTACACGTCAAAATCTACCAGCGCTTCGCAAGAGACCACTGCTGAGAAGAAACGCCGCAAGAAACTCAACAGTCAGTCGTTTTTTAAAATAGGTACTACTTATGATATTATACAATTATAAAGCTTAACCTAGCATTATATAAAACAATGAATTAACATAAGAGGGTACTTATTATTTTACCGAAACACCTTTCAACGAACGTATCATTACGTAGAATTTTTATTTCATCGAAAGGCCTTTTGCTGCATGATATAGTTTTTTTTGGTAGTCACAAATGTAACCTAAATTGACTTATGTAATTAATTCCTGAAAACATCATGCTGCTTACTGCTTAGTAAATCAATATTGGAGGTACACGTAGTAGCAGGGGAAGTAACAGCTGCACGAAGATAACATTATACCCCAGAGGGTACATATTCAATTTGCCCATGAACAATGCACATAATTATTGTGAATACACTGGCATGGCGTTTGTAAATGATAATCGCGAAGAGCCTTACAATAGACGGTTGTATATTTGATGAAAGGTTTTTCAATCAAGATACCTAATTATATTGTTAAGTTTTCCAATTACACCTGCGTTCGTTCAAAAACCGGCGGAATGTACGAAAATATTCAAAGGTCGTGTTTCCCAATAGACACCATACTCGCTTCATTGTCTTACTAGACATGGCTATGGTTTTTGTACGGTCATTAAGCAATGTAGCATTATGTCATTGTTTGATTTCTGTGTTTGTTATGTACATTCACATGACCAAAAGGGAGAGATTAAGTGTGTTGACACTTTTTACCGTCGCGGCTGGTTCCCACGGGCCCTGCGAGCCCCGGGCCTGCGAACACCTGCGCCTCACAATTAGCTCACTGGCCCGCATATAACCAACTATTCTCTATACACAATTACCCACATCCGAGGTTGCTTGTCGCAAGACGCATTCCATTCTTTTCGCGCTCACGTAACTGCCGTGGTTTCCTTTGGCAGCGCTCAATCTACAGCGAAGCAGGTACTGCTTGAGCGGTGTTGGCATCATCTAGGTCAAATACTTCGTTAGGTTGATTGTGCCCGTGTTGTTGCGAGTCATCGGTGATTTATGAGGTAACTGAATTGTGTCTGGGCGGCTGTTTAGCTCAGCTGATTGTTTGGTTAATGATCAAGCTGGCGACGTCAGAACAGTGCTTAATGTTAATGCCAACAAGGTCGTTTGATGTTAAGTTACAAGTCAGCTATTAGTTTTGTGGGTCATAAAATTGTGTTCGAATTCAATAATTGCGATGGGTCTGAAACTGAAATGTCCGAAGGCAACCTACACCGTAGATGAACTTGAAAATTTGACCTTCAGGACTCTCCTCTGCTCTATGATCCGACTAGCTTCTGCCCGCAACTTCGTTTGCGTAGATTTCGATTTTAGTTATTCCCTCGGGAAATTTTAAACATTCAGGGATGATCAGTAGTCTGTGTTAATCCAGGGTATGAGCTATTCCCATTTCCATTCAAATCCGTCTAGCTGTTGCAGCGTGAAGGAGTAACAAACCAACACACACACTCACATACAAACTTTCGCGTTTATTATATTTTAGTAGGATTAGAGATAATTTATATGAATTGATCAACTATTAATAATTCTCTAGAACTAGGATCTTGCGTACGTTTAACTAACCATAGTATTTTCATTTAAATTACTCGTTACACTTGGAATTAACGTTAATGCTAAATGTAAGTCAAATAACGTTTATCATATTACTTAGCGTGTAAGGCTGTGGTTAAGCTAAAGTTTAAATGACGAAAAAAGTGTTTAGAGATAGACAAAGCGAATTATAAACCCAACTTTCTTAGTGAAATTGTGATACAAAAGATTTACGAGTGAATTGTTTCATTTTAATTTGACCAAATAATAGTTGTGGCTGGGCGCAAATAATTGGATATTTTATCCGCGAAACTCTGAGTGCGACTTCACACGATTACTTCCTTAACAAAGAAGTTACGAAAAAATCTCGAGTAGGTACATCCGTTGTTATTTCGACGAGACAATGGGTTGCTTTGAT
Source organism: Acleris sparsana (assembly GCA_923062465.1). NCBI lineage: Eukaryota > Metazoa > Arthropoda > Insecta > Lepidoptera > Tortricidae > Acleris > Acleris sparsana. Next base: position 13,390,013 of record OV281289.1, read on the forward strand.
ACAATTGCGGAGAATCCTGGGAAATAAGCGTGTCTACAGTTCGGGCAAACTGTATCCATCTTCGACACAAGGCGTCAACGACGGTTCAATGGAAAGCGCCTCATGAAAAGAGTTGGTGACGTGTGACCACCAACTGCTGATTGTTTCAATACAAACTGTATGACATCAACGAGCTAGTTTTGTAATTTGTTTGGTTTTGCTTCTTAACTGAAAATTTGCGTCGTTTGTGTAACTTATTTTTAAAATGACGACGACGCGATAGCCTAGTTGATAGTGACCCTGGGCCTACGAAGCTAGCGGTCCCGGGTTCGATTCTCGGTATGGGTAAACATTTGTGTGATGAGCATGAGTATTTGTTACTGCGTCTTGGATGTTGTCAATGTATTTAAGTATTTATTTATCTTTATAAGTATTTATATTGTTGTCTAGTACCCATAGTACAAGCCTAGAGCATAGTTTGGAACTAGGTCAATTTGTGTGAGAACGTCCCTTAATATTATTTATTTAAATGGTTAACCAGTTGCTGTCCTGTAAGTGAAATTTGGCATTGCTCTGCAACTTTGGTGACAATGCAATAATATAAAACCATAAGACTACTGGTCTAAAAATGGAGCTTCAAGGTAACGCATTTACTGCACAATATTACATTGCGTAGGACTCGTTTGATTGGTTTTAAAGAACATTTGAGGTCTTCTTCATCCAAGAAAAGTATGATTGTCAAAAAAAGTTCTTCTTTGTTGTATTTTTATACGCATACCTAGAATATATCAAGAAGAGAAACTCTAAAATAAATACTTGCCTGCATTTGAGTGACAGTTTCTTTCTAAGAGCCTCTAATCAATCGGTAAGGCATGCTAATCACAGGAAGAAGCATAAGTATTGCAATTACATGACAATTAAGAAGTAGCCCGTGTTCCCATGAGGCGGACCCGTACGTCCGGTGCGTGAGTCACTCAATTACCTCTCCGATCGGCGACTTTCTACCGTAGACTCGCGTGTCTCTCATCCAACACTCATTGTGTAACGTTTGCTAAAATAGAAAAGCGCTAACGCCGTCCTTCGTTTAGTCAACATGCTCATTGTAAGGAGGTACATATGCTTACGCGCAATCAGGTGTACAATTTTGGTTGTGTAACAAGTCTCTTGAATTTTGAATCGATTGGGAAATATTTTACGGTTATGAATCGAATAATAAATGAATGATTGAGTTGTTAATCTGTTGAAGTTGGTACCTTTATTCTAAAGGGAACAGAATGTTATCGGTGGTTTACCAGCTTTGCCTTTAAAATGATGGATAGATTTTATAGAAATTAAGACCACGTACTACATATATTATTTACGTATGTAACTCCTTCATGGTGGTTTTAACAGTACTGCGCCTCTATTCTAGGCGCTAAAATCCAAATCGTATCTTACAGGAGGTACTTAATATAAATATTATCAGGCATGATCAAACGTAAGTATTGTAAGCTGAGTCACGATTGTTTCACCCAGTGTGCGCAAATAGCAAATGCAATAAAGTACAGTTTTATCAAAAACACTTTGATCAGTGAGTCACTCCCCTCGGCGACCGACAGGTGATTGTTACCGACATGAAACAATAGTTACAGTATGCTCAGCTGATATCGGGCGTGCAACATGGCCTAAAGATTAAACGAAAACCATCAGATCATACTATTCAAGCTGAGCGTTGTGTAGCAACAAGCCACAGAAATAATATTTTAACCGCAATGATTAACTACAATATTGCCGGCTTCTTTGAGGATGTAGGTAATGAATGATAATTATTACGTAAATTAATGAAAGTAAATTTCGATGGCCCGGGCGACGGTGAGTCTGGTGGTCCTCGGGTATCTCGCAAAAAGACGAATTTGAACGAAAGTTCGATCGAAAGTTGTTCGATATGTGGGGCACGGGGCGACCTGTCCGGCTTCTTTTACCGCTGGCCGCGACGAACGTGAAGAAAGTGCTGTTCGTCACAGACGACGCGCCGCGACGCGTGCGCGACATGCGTGCGTCGCGATCATGACGTCACTTTCAGATATTAATTCCCAACGGCCAACTGATCTCGATCACGAATGGCATTACAAAAACAATTGAATAATCAGGTATCCAGAACGGATAACGGAACGGTAAACACCAACCTTCAACAGTTGCAGTTTCGCAAGCCGTAGCTAGAAGTACTGGAGTGAAACCGACCGGTCTGTGGAAAGAAATTAATGACTGGTACCCACCATAATCCCTTTGAGAAAACTTGTCGATTTGTGACGGCCGAGGAAAGTAGGCCACGCTATGCATGTTTATCTGAGCAATGACATTCAAAATAAGGGTATACTACCGTGGAATTACAATGTGAAAACAATACTGTACATACTTACTTCATTATAAAACTTAAAGATAACTTTACAGTAGTATGGTTGTAAGGATACTCGTTTGATACATCTCAAATGATAAGTAGTTGGCTTAGGTAATGTGTGTGTGTGTAGTGTAATGTGTCCTCACAGTGCGAGGTAGGTAGATTCGTCTTCAGTATGTATCCCAAACTACCTCTCGTACTAATAAATGAAATCAATGATTCGTCGGGCTCTATTTGCGCCTCAGCGGGTTGTAGCGCGCGCAGTGCGAACTGCCTCTGTGTCGCAACACTGGCAACTAATAACTTTATGCCCCATTGTTATTTCGACATCTGAGAAATACATTATTTATATTATTGTAATGCAACGGGGGGTCGTTGAGCATTTACGTTTCCGACTTTCATGATTTATTAGCGGTGCAGGAATGCGGATTTGATTAGTAAAGATTGATTGCAGAGCTTTTACGTTATAGTCTAGATTAGCTCTAGGCGAAACACTGCACTGAAACGATATGCCATTTATGTTTTGACACAACACAATACAAAAATAAACAAAAAATGACTAAATAGAAAATGACTAAATAGAAAAATACAAGAATATGAAATACCAAACCAATTAAAGAATTCACATATAGAGACTAGTGACTCAGTAGCAAATTTTAAGTTTAGTAAACAGTGGAAGGTGACATAATGCAAAATGTATCTATTGAACCTATGAGACACAACACAAACATCTTAATTTTAAAAAGACATCTTTGTTGTATATCTCATGCTTTCTTGTTAGAATATGAGATGTGAAACTATTTAAATCTGGTTGCGGTAGGCCTATTCTTGCTTTGCCAAAAGGAAATAGGGACAGAGACTGATAAAATGTGAACGCAAACTAAGCGCCTGCTAAATCAAACAAGCAATTACATCAACAAACATCGTTACTATTAAAAAAAAAAAAACACTGTCTCTTGTCCAGTAAGCTGTTACGCAACTTCTTATTGTAATCTATATTAAATAAATATTTAATATTACTTCATAGTACCAAATCTAGTATTATTTCATCAGGTTATGGGCCGCCCCATGCTTGCATAGAAAAACAATAAGTGAAGTCAAAGTATCTCTCAAGTAAAAGTGAAATTAAAGTAACTATAACCTCAAAATTGTATCGCGGTGCCACGAGTAGGATTACTTTTCAGCATAATTACACGAAATAAACATTATAATGGCAACAAACAGTGGTCTAATGAATATAGAAAAGTTGTCTGGAAGAGATAACTATGCTACGTGGAGTTTTGCAGTAAAAGCCTACATGCAGTTGGAAGATTTATGGGATTGTATTGAAGTCAAAACCGGCACGACAGTCGACGCAAAAAAGGATATTAAAGCTAAGTCGAAACTTATTTTACTCATCGATCCCATAATATATGTGCACATAAGAGAGGCCACTACGGCAAAAGAGGTTTGGGACAACTTAATGAGAGCTTTTGAAGACTCAGGTTTGACTCGTAAAGTCGGCCTGCTAAAAGATTTAATAAATACTACACTAGAAAATAGCTCAAGTATAGAAGATTACGTTAATAAAATAATGTCATCGGCACATCGCTTAAGAAACATAGGTTTCAAAGTAGATGATGAATGGCTGGGAACGTTAATGTTAGCAGGCTTACCAGACGAATATAAGCCCATGATCATGGCGATCGAGAGTTCCGGAGTAACAATTTGTGCAGATTCAATAAAAACTAAATTACTACAAGAAGTAAAAGCAATGAACACAAGCGCATTTTACTCAAACTCGAAAAAACCACATATTAATAATGTAGAAAAAGGGCAAAATAAATCAAAGGGACCGAGATGTTATCATTGTAACAAATATGGGCATTTAAGTAAAAACTGTTGGTATAAAAAAAATAAAGCAGAAAATAAAGATAAAGGCTTTGTTGCAGCTTTTTCAGCGACCAATTCTAACGACTCCTTGAACTGGTACATAGACTCCGGCGCGTCGATGCACATGACGTCAAACAGGGCATGGCTTGAAGACGAAACAACACCACCTGTAACAAGTATTAGAATTGCAAACAATAAAATACTCAGAGTCGAAAGTTGCGGTAATGTGACTATAAAGGTACCAGGTGCACAAGGCAGTATAAATAAAATACAGGTAAGAAATGTTATTTATGTACCTGAGTTATCCACAAACTTAATATCAGTAAGTAAAATGATAAAAAGTGGTTGCAGTGTCCAATTCAATGACAATGGCTGTAAAATATTAAATAATATTGGTCAAAAAGTATCTGATGCAGCTTTAATTAATGATATGTATAAGCTGAATATAGTAAATGAGAAAGCTCAAGCCATGCCCGCTGTTACTGAAAACGACACCTACTTATGGCACCAACGAATGGGCCATTTAAACTTTACTGATATGGACAAAGTTCCAAATTGTACTACCGGTGTAAAATTGTCTCCGTCAAAAGTAAATATTACATGTATAAGTTGTATTGAAGGAAAACAGACAAGACAGTCATTTCCAAGTGAAGGCTCCCGAGCAACCGAGTTGCTAGAAGTCATCCACTCTGATGTGTGTGGACCGATGCAGACTGCATCACTTGGAGGTGCCAGGTATTTTGTCACTTTCACAGACGATTTTTCACGTAAAGTATTTGTATTTACAATAAAAAGTAAAGCAGAAGTATTCAGTAAATTTATAGAATATAAAACCAGAGTTGAGAATGAACTTAACAAAAAAATTAAAAAATTAAGAACAGATAATGGCAGAGAATACGTCAATAAAGACTTTGAAAACTATCTCAAAAAGTTTGGCATCTTGCATCAAACCAGTAATCCTTATACACCAGAACAAAATGGTTTAAGCGAGCGCATGAACAGGACACTTATAGAAAGATCTAAATGCATGTTATTAAATGCTCAATTACAGAACAACTTCTGGGGTGAAGCAGTGGTGACGGCAGCACACATCGTCAATCGTTCGCCGACAAGAGCCCTCTCTTACGTCACTCCAGAAGAGGTATGGACTGGAAAGAAACCTGACTTAAGTTATATAAAGATCTTCGGATGCAAAGCGATGGTACACATACCTAAAGAACGCCGCCAAAAGCTAGATTCAAAGTCTCGAGAGTTGATTTTTGTAGGTTATAGTGACTGTGTTAAGGGCTACCGTTTTATAGACCTAAAAAATAAACAGACTATAACAAGTAGAGATGTCGTATTCCTTGAAGCCACTGTGAAAAGAAATATTGTCAATAATGTGTCTGTACCTGAAAAAGAAAAAACTATTAGTGGTAAAAGTACACATAAAAATGAAAACAAAGAATTAATTGGAAATATAAAGAAATTAAACTTACCGATATCCAAAACAGTTAACTTACCATTATCTGAAGAAAATGACAAGAATGATGATGAAAATGTTGCAGAAGAGAATAATGAGTTGATTTCAGATACACTAAATACAACTTTGTCACCTTCATCTCATTATACAGATCCTGATGATGAGACTTACATTCCCGAGGAAAGTTTTGAAACTCCACAATTTAATAAAACTCTTCGACCACGACGTCGAGACGAATTTTATAAGACTGATTCTCACCAAGATGCATCTTTTATGTGTATGAATGGCGAGTCTGCTATGAGTATCTTAGATAAGGATCCACAAAGCCTTTCTGAAGCACTAGAAAGCAATGAGGCAGATCAATGGATTCAAGCAATGGAGGAAGAACATAAATCATTACTCCTCAATAATACTTGGACATTAGTTGACTTGCCTAAAAATAAAAAAGTTATCCCGTGTAAATGGGTCTACAAAACGAAAACAAACGAGAACGGAAATATATCAAGAATCAAGGCACGTCTCGTAGTAAAAGGGTATCAACAAAAAAAGGGTATAGATTATCACGAAATTTATGCACCAGTAGTGCGCTACACCTCTATAAGATATGTGATTGGCTTAGCAGTAAAGTATGATTTAAAAATTCATCAGATGGATGCTGTAACGGCCTTTTTGCAAGGTGACATCGAGGAAAACATTTACATGGCACAGCCGCCATATTTTGAAAAAGGAGACAAGGTATGCCTTCTTAACAAATCCATTTACGGTCTAAAACAGGCAAGCCGACAGTGGAATAAAAAGCTCAACGCAGTTTTACTAGAAATAGGAATGTCACGATCGAAAGTAGATCCATGTATATATCATCGTATAGTTAATGAACAAGATATTCTGATTCTTACAGTCTATGTCGATGATATTCTATGTCTCTTTAATAATGAAGAAACCGCCATTATGATAAAAAAGAAACTGAGCATGAAATTTCAAATGAAAGATTTGGGTGAAGCAAAATGTTGTATTGGTTTTAGAATTATGCATAACGAGAATACAATTACTCTAGATCAAACACTATACGTAGAAAAGGTACTTATGCGTTTCAATATGAGTGACTGCAAACCAGTATATACACCATGCGAAGCTAATCTGCAATTAAAAAAGGCTGAAAATGATAAAGATGTCTTAACAAATATCCCATACCAAGAGCTAATAGGATGTCTCTTATATCTATCGCAAGGCACCAGACCCGACATAGCCTATATTGTAAATCAGTTAAGTCGTTTTAATAATAAACCAACAACACAACACTGGATGGCAGCCAAAAGAGTTTTAAGATATTTAAGAGGAACGCATCATTTGAAACTTACCTTCAAAAAAAACAATGCAAATATAGTTGGCTACTGCGACGCAGATTGGGCTACAGATACTGAAGATAGAAGATCATGTTCTGGATATATTTTTACATTTCAGGGTGCTGCCATTAGTTGGTGTTCCAAAAGACAACCTACAATAGCTCTGTCCACCACGGAGGCAGAGTATATGTCTCTTTCTACCGCAACACAGGAGGCCATTTGGCTTAAACAGCTAGAAGAAGATTTCTGGCCGACAATGTCAGGTACACCAATTATCATATTCTGCGATAATCAAAGTGCTATCAGTATTTCAGGTGACGACATTTACCACGCAAGAAGCAAACACATTGATATACGCTATCATTTTGTGAGGGAGCGGATTTCAACCAAACAAATATCCGTTCATTACAAGAGCACTCAAGACATGTTGGCTGATGCTCTCACTAAAGGACTACACCGCCCGAAACATGAAATTTTCACGATGGCAATGGGTTTGCGTCCAGGGGAGGATGATAAAATGTGAACGCAAACTAAGCGCCTGCTAAATCAAACAAGCAATTACATCAACAAACATCGTTACTATTAAAAAAAAAAAAACACTGTCTCTTGTCCAGTAAGCTGTTACGCAACTTCTTATTGTAATCTATATTAAATAAATATTTAATATTACTTCATAGTACCAAATCTAGTATTATTTCATCAATACAAAGCTATACAGGGTGTCCCAGAACTTGACGGAAATATTAAAGCACATGAAAAACGGACTTAAAAACTTTTATATGGATCCAGAATAAAGTTCTGACTTTTTAATAATATTTAATTCGTTTAAGAGCTATTAAGTTTTTAATGATTCTCTGTAAGAACCCACTTGGCTGAAAATAGCTATAATTATTTTCTTTTGCCGTAATACTTACTTCAAGTTCTAGGAGACCCTGTATAGCTTTGTATTGTCACTGGCCCTATTTCCTTTTGGCAAAGCAAGAATAGGCCTTCCGCAACCAGATTTAGTTTCACATCTCATTTTCTAACAAGAAAGCATGAGATAACAACAAAGATGTCTTTTTAAAATTAAGATTGAACGATTGAAAACAAATTGGTTTCGTCACCTTAGTGTACAACGCCTTGCTCGACGGCGGAATTACAACTTGGGTTCAACGCAGCACTCAATTTTATTTATTTTATTTAGTTTTAAGATACGGTAGGTATCCAATAACTTGCTAGACAACATTTCACAAACTGATTCATTTGGCAAACATATCGTTTTGCAAAACGGTTTTTTTTCCAAAACTGTAAATATTGTAGAATCCTATAGTGTTCGGAAAAAAAACATTTTGCTAAATGATATGTTTGTAAATCGTTTTTTTAACAAATGATGGTAAGTTTAAATTCAGCCCCTTGCTTGGATGGCTGTCGTGCACTAGGAGCTCATAGAGCCGTAGTGCAGAGCCCATCCGGATTGCTACCTTTTTTTGTCTTTATCAGCAGCAGCAGTATTAGCATTGTCTTCGATGACGGGATGAGACAGCCGGTGAAATTACGTTTTTATTTGTGAAAAATTAAATCTAGAGAGTTCATAAGTCTATGGGCTAAAGTGCTGCTTACTCTCTGGTAGTCATTCAAATGGATTGATGGTCTAGTATATGTCGAGTATATGTATAACAAGGTGGTTGTTTGGTTGCAGGTGGGCGACCAGGTTGTGAGCGTGAACGGGTACCGTGTGGACGACGCCGTCCACGCCGAGCTGGTACACTACCTCGCTGCGCAGGCCCGCCTCAAGATCAAAGTCAGACGTGAGTACCAACGTTAACTTTTGCATGTGATGTTAATAATAAGTGAATAATAATAAATTGGATATCGATATACACAAGGTAAAATTATGATAATGTCATAAGTGCTTCATACTTGACAGGAGGCGGCCGTACCGTGAAAAAGCTATAGTTCGATATCAAGATAGCTTGAAACTAGATGGTTAAGGCTCCTTCTCTTAATATTTTGAAATAAATATGTGTAGTTGTAAAGTCTAAGTTTCAATGCGGGGTGTATTCTGATACTTTAATACATTTTTAAGAATAAGAATGAAACACTTCTTACTTATATTAATGGATGAAGACGCGATCACGATTATCACGCTTAACCAAATGGTTCTCGAAGAGCTTTTTAAATTTAAAAAAAGAGTATACCTACCTACTTTGTCAATCTAAATAGTTATACCTAAGGGTGTCAGGAGACTTGTTTAGGCAATACAAACAAAAATCGGTTTGTCCAGTGGTGTTGCACTGCTGCCGTTGTAGTCACGCTCAAATCAAAGCCAGACGTGAGGCTATTCGCATAATGCTTGGCTGCCCCGGGAGAGCCGTTCTGTACTTTCGTTTACTATGGACGAGTGGGTAGCACTATTAGTGAATCCTGTCGTTTTTCACGATTAAACTGGACAAAAAAAAGTTGATTGTTTTCGACTAACGTTTGTTAGTTAACTGTAAATTTCCTTGGCAGTTTGCTTACAGTTAAAGCTTTACTGGGTGACGAAAGAAAAGATCTCCGGCATTAGATTATGGACCCTAATTAAGTATCTTGTTAACAATACTTCGGTGTTACAAATGTAAATTACGAAATTAACAACCTCGCTCACCTTGGAGCCTATTGATTGATAATCAATGTTTACAATGTATGAGTATGTATAAACAAGTTGCTTTGCAGGCTACGATACAGAAATCGATCACACATTGTTAGCAGTAGATAATGATACGTAATGATAAATATGTCTATCACTGAATCACATTAATCTTTACGCAATCGACACCGAACTCTTTAACTTTTTATAACAATGAAGCTACAAATACCAATATGTAAATTAATCAAAATTTCACAGCTGTTACGCCACTGCGAAGGCGGTGTGATTGTGGCACCGATTTTTGTTTGTGAATTAATCGTGAAAGTGCGTGGGTAAATGCTACTTTAAACCCGATGTCTATCGAAGGTATTACGCAAATTTCCAGTTTCGCCTAAAGCCTAAAGCTTTTGGATTACGTCGACATTCCATGTTTATAAACATTAAAGTAACACCGCTTCTCACAAAATGCAATCACCCTTTGTTACAATGACTAGAAACTTGCGTTTATACCTTATTTTGAGTTTGTAGTATTTTATTATTGACCAGTTTTTGTGTTTTCAGATGTGGGAATGGTACCTATAAAAGAGTGAGTATTCAATAAAGTATAAGGAGTAATTTAATTGGAAGTTACGTTAATAATGCAATGCACAAACATACTGCTTAGAAGACGGAAATAATTTATCAGCATGACTGACTGAGCTTCGATCGACTGCTACTTATCTGCCCAATGAACTGGCTAAAGTAAAATATCATATCAGATTACAGCAAAAAAACATTGGTGTTATTCTTTGGATTCTCGTATCAAGTCATTGACAAAGTATTATCTGCCGAACTTAAATTACCTCGCACCCTCGACGGCACTTAAGGCAAAGTTGCAACCCGGTGAATCGACTCGCTCCAGCTTAGTCCTACTTACCGTCAGCTAGGTCCTTTGCACGTTTGCCTTCTCTATACCATGGCATTTCTCAATGATAGACGATTGATAGCTCTCATTCTGTCACAGCAAAGCGCACGAGGCGCTCTCGTGGCATTTCGTGTCGGAGCGCGCTTCGCTCGGGTCCGACGTGTCGTCGTCGCCGACGCTCTGCCACGACACCGAGCGCATGGCCGACCTGCGACTGTCCATACTCGTCCCGCCAAGGGCCAAGCTTGGATGCGGGTAAAAAATCTACCAAACCATTTCAAAAACTAAACGATATTTATTTACATTCGTCTCAAAGTCTCTATGCATACGTAGTAATAACTTTGCCACCAGCGGCCCTAACATGACTGACAAGTGGAATAATGTATCTCAAACTGCGGTTCTACGTATATGTAACTAGTGTATAAGAAATGAATGTAAGTACTAAAAGCTAATTTGAACTTGTGTCAGTTATATTAGGGTGGCTGGAATAGTAAGCCTAGCCTACATGATATTATCACGACAAATGGCCCTGCCAAAACACTGCGTGTACTGGGCCGATACTGGGCCGATAATACAGCAAAAGTAGCACATGTTGGAGGCAATCAAAGAAACATCAATGATACTATTCAATTTAGGTATGGTATTATTCGATTCAGCGCAAAAAAATAAATGACAAATGACACTTCACTAGCCTAGTAAAATTTCCCCCGTGCCCATACCCTGCCCAATTGGGTTAGAACCGCTAAATTTTGGAAGCACTCGGCAGATCCTCATTTCTAGTGCCAAGATAAATTTATAAACAGTTTCTTCGATGTACTGGGTAAGGATTTTTCAGTACACCTGTACATAATTTGCCGCAAAACTGTCGTATTTAGTGTAACCTGTATTATATGAGATTTAAGGCGGTACAAACCATTTCGTCTTTGCCTATCGTATTGCCAACGTTTTGATAGCTCTTATTTACTTGACGCTGAGGGTTTTGGTAGCGCCATTAGTCGTGGTAAAATTAATTTGTTTCAAACTATCGATTTGTTTCAAAAGACTAATTTAGGTCAAACAGTTAATTGCGTTTAGAACATTATGCTAGTGTTTGCCTAAGTTTGATTACCTGTTTGTCTTAACTCTTATATTTTTATTCAGGATCTGCAAGGGCCCCGAGTGGAAACCTGGCATCTTTGTACAGTTCGTGCGAGAAAATGGCATTGCGCGAGAGGCGGGACTCAGGCCGGGGGACCAGATACTGTCGTGCAATGGGCAGGACTTCTCAAACGTCTCTTTTAATGACGTAAGTTAATAACTCGATACGGCGGCAGAAGCATATTTGTTCTATCAGTCCTACTAATTGGCATATTTAACGTCTACAAAACGATTTTCTGAAGTTAAACTATTCAATAACCTACCTACTTCTCTTATCTTACTAACATTTTAGTGTTTTTGACTTGAATGGTTATTCAACTAATTATTCTTTCTTTTCCAGGCTATATCCGCTATGAAAGTATCTGGGCGCCTAGAGCTAATGATTCGTGAAGGAGCTGGCACGGAGCTGGTGTCGCCGGAGAGTTCTGGCTACAACAGTTCTGCGTCGTCTGCTGCGGGGGAGAGGAGCCCTGCCCCGGTGCCTCACTTGCCCCTGGCGCCGCCGGCAGCCCTGAGGAGGAGACTTGCCAGCGTGGCTGAAGAAGCCGCTGACCGTGCTGATAGGTGAGTAGACAAGTTCTGCCCACATTCGAATAGTAGTGTGGGATATGCCGATATTGGATGTCTCTCGGGATTTAACGCATTGTTTGTCCGAATCACCATTTGTCCGCGGACATTTTCCTCACTGTCACATTTTTGACATGTCAGCCGAAAGATGACCACTGCTAGACATAGGCCTCCCCCAAGGCTCTCCACTCAGATCGGTCTTGTGCTTTTCGCATCCCTCGCGTTCCCGCGATCTTTACAAGGCCGTCACTCCATCTTATTAGAGGCCTACCTACAGTTCTTCTCCCGGTCCGTGGACGCCACTCAAGAACCTTCTGACCCCATAGGCCATCTGTACTGCGGGCAATGTGCCCCGCTCACTGCCACTTAAGTTTAGCTATTCCTCGGGCTATGTCGGTTACCCTAGTTCTACTGCGGATCACGCAGAGAAACCCCGAGCATAGCCAGTCCATAGACTATAGTCTCTGAGTGACTTTGAGCTTCCTTATGAGGCCCATTGTTAGCGCCCACGTTTCAGATCCGTAAGCCAACACTGGCAACTCACACTGGTCAAAGACTTTTGCCTTCAAACACTGCGGTAAATTGGACGAAAAGGTGCTACGAAGCTTCCCGAACGCTGCCCAGCCGAGTCGGATTCGACGAGTGACCTCTTTCCCAAAGTTGGACCTGCCTAACTAGACCGTTTGTCCCAGGTAAATATAGTCGTCAACAACTTCGAGCGCAGAGCCTCCGACTATCACGGGAGTTGGCGCGACATGGACATTGGACATAACTTTCCTCTTGTCCATGTTCATCATTAAGCCAACTCGGTCGGAAACTCTACTGACTGAGGTCAGCGAGCATTGCACTGAGGTCCTCCATGGTATCAGCCATGACTACGATATCGTCAGCGAATCGAAGGTGATTGATGTGGGTGGGTGGAGTCCTTTCTGCTTTCTGGTTTTTGTACGGCGGATCCTGAAGAACTTAGACCCGACCGTTTGGACAGCTTCCGCAAACCCGACGTTGTAATTGTCCACGTCGCTACCAAGGTACTCAAAACGGTTTTGAAGTTCCAGCTGAAAGCTCTCGGGGTTTTGGAGCTGAGCGGGTGCCGGGTGGAGCGTATACTTCATCAGTCGAGACCTTTCAAGCTTAAACTGGATATTCAATGAGCCTCGTACCATACGGTGACCACTCCCGGTTTTAACCGCACTGATCACGGAGACATCATTGAATATGTGCTTTTTCGTCGACATGATAAGGTCTATCTCATTCCTCGTTACACCATTAGGGCTCATCCAGGTCCATTTCCTATGCTACATTTTTCATTACAAACTTCGGGTCCTACAGTAGGACACAGTTAAGTGCCATTTAACAAAGGCCGTAGCAGGATAAGGGAAGGAAGTGCCCTTTTGTGATAATGGGCTGGTTCTTTTTTCTACAGTTACTTACATCTAATTGTGAAATTGTGCCAAGTTTGGTTGTAAAATTCTTAAGGGTTCCGTAGAATGCGTAAGTATTAAAGATAAAGAGTTGGGTTTTGCTTAGAACATGTATTAGATTAAGCTTAACAAAATGGAAAAAAATGGTTTATTTAACTTTATTCGTTTTAGAGAAAAACCGTATTAAATTAATTTGGTTTTTATTTTTTTTCTACGGAACCCTTAAGAATTTTACAACCAAACTTGGCACAATTTCACTATTAGATGTAAGTAACTGTAGAAAAAAGAACCAGCCCATTATCACAAAAGGGCACTTTTCCTTCCCTTATCCTGCTACGGCCTTTATATTGGAGGCAGAAACCAAAGTATGTAAAGTAATCGTTGACCTGTACCTCTAATTAATACTTGTTAGTTTAAAAATAAATTACCTCCACATTCTATGGATGAATTATTTTTGTTGCAGACTGAACTTGAATCGGATGAAGCGACGGACGTGGGACAGCATAGACTTTGACTGGAAGAACATGGACATCCACAACTTCGACGCTCCCTCCGACATAGAGCCCGACTATGACTGCCCCAGTATACCAAACAACCCCCACAGTTATGAAAATAAAAGTAACATTAGGAATAAGAGCAAGAAAGACATTATAAGCAGCCCATCGAATAGGACTATAATTAATTTAACTGAAGACGGTGCCACTATACAATGTAGTTATGACAATCAATCTCCTAGGAAAAGTACGTTTTCCGGTAACCAAACGAGTAGGGATAATGAGAAAAAGACTATAGTGGTGGAGGTGCACCACACGAGCGCTGCGCCGTGCGGCAAGGCGCACTGCAACTACCCGCCGCCGATGAAAAAAGACGTCGCCTCAGACTCGAACAGCGTCGCGAGTTCGTCAACTCTATCAAGTGCCATCGCAGAGGAGATTCAGAAGAGGAAGTTGGTAGGTGAACTTGAAAATTTGGACGAATAAAACACTGATATAATCTGCTGGCTGGTAAATGTGGCTTTAGAGAAACTAAGTCCAACAGTAACTAAAGTATTAAGTCTCTCATAGTACCACACCGGTGTCGTTCCAAATAAATTATACAAACGTGTACAGTAACCATTAACTCAGTCTAATCAAATACACGTCTTGGCTACTGCTCGACATAGGTTTCTCCATATGATGATATAATCAGAACCTTTGACATTTGACCTTAAATGTGTATCTAATGGTAAATAAATAATTATGATTGCGTTTGCAGCATCATCTACATTTAATTACATGAATGATTTTGAGACATAGTGGTGAGATAGCTTACTGTTCACGTCCATTTTATGGAAAATAAATGTGTATGTCCATAGCTACTAATAACATAGATACGTAGACCTATACTCGATCTAAGACAAATTATTTTTATTGTTTAGAATAAGAAAAAAACGAACCCAGAAAACAGCCTACCTTTAAGTCTAATAAAGAAGGCTAGCTTGCCGATAGAGGGAGACGACAAGAAGAAGCAGCATAACGCTCTGATGGACGAGTTCAAGAAGGTCCACAGGAAGATGTTCGCGGGGCAGGACCCGCGCGATCCTCCGAACACTGAAGCAGATCAGGACGTTGACAGTTTGGTAAGTAATATTCATTAAGCGGTAAAGCCTCAAGAAAATGTACTAATTTGAGTTCCGTACAAAAAATGAAAAAACGGGGCCCTTATGGGATAACTTGTGCATCTGTCTGTCCGTCCTTCTGTCACGGCCAATTTGCTCCGAAACTACTGGATCGATTGAGCTGAAATTTGTACACATATGTAAATTGATAACCCAAACCAAGATGTGCAATGTAACTCTTTTTTTTTTAATAATGATCATTTCCAGGGGACTAAACAGGGTTTTAAAAAAAAAAGTTTAGCAAAGCCTTACTCCGTCATATATCAAAAGAAAGGGCACGTTATGAGGATCTCAAATATATATTTGTAATTGTTTTAATATAAATGGTTTTGATATTATTCATGAAAGATGACGAAAAGGACTATTCCCATAATTACCATAAGTCGCTTTACCAAACAAATGTGTTTCTTTTGTTCTTATTTTTTAGGGTTCTGTACGAAAATGGTATAAAAGGAACCCTTTTGGTGAGACTTCGGTATGCCTGTCAGTAAATATGTGTCACAGCAGTTTTTCTCTAAAAGCAATAAAAGCTAAGCCGTCAACTTTGGCATTATTTTATAACTGCTTGCTCGCATCTATTTAAATAGGTATATAGAAATATTAAATATTTTTTCTAAATATTTGAAAAGGGGTCTAGAATAAGGGATTTACTAAGCTGAAAACCGGTATATAACAAATGATAAATCCTAAAATTTATTTGTTGAATGTTGAAATTTATTTATTCATGTGCAGTTTAAGCCTTTTCATATGACACCGCATTTCCTATAATCAAATTACTATAATTTTTCAATCCCCCGTTCTATACCCCTTTTCAATGATTTATAAAATTAATTTCATATTTTATTTACTAAAAACAGATGCTGGCAAGCAAGTATTACAAGTATGCCGAATTTCAAGTTGATAGCATTTATAGTTACTGAAAAAACCGGCTGTGACATACAGACAGACAACGAAGTCTCACCATAAGGGTTCCTTGATTATCATTTTGGTACGGAACCCTAAAAACGGAACTCTGATTTAAAATTACTTGTAAGATACGAACTAAACAAAGATCGCATCTAAAGTGAATAATAGTTATTTATGTGACTGGAGCATAATGAGAGGCATTAATACAAGAGTATTTTAATGCCTAATTATGAGTACAGTCCCATACAAAATTTTATCTATATGCATATCATAAGTTTTCTACAACATGTACAATATGGCCTACATTTTCATAAATTTATTTTCTATTCTTCGGAACTATTCGAAAGTTCGAAACAAAGGACTAACATTTAATTTAGGCATACTATAACGCACCTATGAATATCAAAAAGCATTACCTACCTACCCGCATTATTTGATAATCGCAACCAAATATGATTCCTTATTTTTAAAAAGATGTTTGAAATTTGAATGTGATTAAAGTTTTGGCTACCTATACGAGTACTATAATTTAAACATTAAGATACAGGTTTACTAATATAGGCCATTTGCCCATCCTTTCTGAACATCGTTTCGTATCATTTGCGGGTGGTAGGACCTTGTGCAGTGTCCGTCCGGATCGCTCCAACCATCTTATCCATTAACCTACCGCCAACAAGCAGTGTTCGCATGTGTTCCGGTTTGGGGATAAGACAGCCGGTGTAATGACTTGCGTAGAGGCATGCCATCTTAATCCTTAGGGTTGGCAACGCATTTGCAGTCTTAGGCTTGCAGACTTGTGCATGCGAATGTCTATGGGTCACGGTTTCCACTTACGATCAGGTCGCCTGTGTACTCGTTTGCCGTCTCTATGCCATAAAAAAACAAGTTATGCCATGGATGTAGATAAACAAAAGTAAACTTAAACCAAAACTTGTAAAAACCCGCCTTCTTAAATGCATACAATTACTTCTAATAAAATGGTGGGTAGGTCAGTCCCACTTCTCGATTAACGCTGCGGCTCCACTGAGGCGGAGACGAGCGGAACGGAGTGGAGCTGTGGCAATATTAACCAATAGAAGGCGCATGCGGTCACGTCGAGCGCGCCTTGAGCACTTTAGTTTAGATTCTATTGGTTAATAATGGCACAGCTCCGCTCCACTCCGCTCATCTCCGCCTCAGTGGAGCCGCAGCCTAATAAGAAACATTAGAACATTTCAAGCTCGTCGCAGGCAACGCCGCGGGAATGTCATACTCATATATTAACTTAAATGTGCTTCGTCATAGTCGCTTAACTACTTTAATCGAGATATCTTATCGCCACCCTTCAAATAGGTACCGTTAAGGAGTTCCGGTGGCCATCTGTGGTCTTCATCATCAGTTCCACTTCACCATATAGTACTTTTCAAAAGCAAATGCACGAGTTACAGTAAAATATACCAAAATCGCTATAACTACCTATACTATTTAAGGAGTTCCCTTGATTTCTCCAAGATCCCATCACCAGATCCCGACATGTAAACAATGGGAACAACTAGAAAGTATACTCATAGAAACAACAAATAAAATATTCAAATCGGTCCAGTGGTCTTCGTTACTCGAAGACAAAAAAAAACCCGACGAATTGAGAACCTCCTCCTTTATTTGAAGTCGGTTAATAATTATAAACATATTTACGATCGTTGTTTGTTTGTTGTCGCACTAGCGGATTAACACTTGCGTTGTTGAATAGGAAATGGTACTAGTATTTCATCTGAGTTTTGACCCCTTTCCATTACAAATTGGTCTATTATGTGCGTCACAATTGTATTGTACAGAATGATTGCCGTCATCATAATCATACCATACAGAGTTGTTCACAAAATCGGCTCACGCGTTACAAACAGTGCTGACGCTATAGGTATTCTTGCGATTGACAAATGACACAATCATTGGACAAGTCGACCTTGAAGTCCTATGACGTAGATGATCTGCAACCATTATTTTACTGACTAAAACGAATACTGCGAGGTGTTTTTATTTTTTATTTGATTTCTAAAATTGCGACGATTTGAGAACCTTTTTGCTTTTTTAAAGGGGGGGGGGGGGGGGGGGGGTTGCTGTAACTTCAGATATTTTTTTTCCCTAACTATCTAAGGAATTTCAGAGCTTTATGTGAAAAATACTCGTTTTATTTTGTAATGGGTTGGATTATTTTCTATATTTCTAATGGTTCCCTTCGCGAGATGTTACTACGTGAACAGTTCTTTGTCACTTAATAACGTTTTAAAAATATATGCTTTTAAGTTGAAATAACTAGAATTCATCTTAACTAAGATTTTTTACAACCTTCATTCGGCATAACCTAACGAGAGTAAGTCTAAATATATCAATGTAGGTACAGACAAATTATTTTTTTTTGCTTTTGCGACTATCCACGTAATAATATTAAGTTCGTAAATATGAAGTCAGAGATCATGACAAAGTACATGTTTTGAGAAAAAATAATACGACTGAATGTTTTGTTATACAACTATAGCGATCCGCCTTCGCTTCGCTTCGCTTCGTACGTATCCCGATTTTTTTAAACATAGAAACCTTGTTCTATAGATGAAAACCGCATTAAAATCCGTTGCGTAGTTTGAAAGATCTAAACGTACTTACATACAGAGGGACGACGGCGGGGAGCGACTTTGTTTTGTGCTATGTAAAGATTATCGTCATCGTGATTGGAAGACTATCTTTATATTTTGCACTGCAATGACTTTCAGTTTTCTTCCTTCACAGTAAATATTATGCGACATTCGTGTTGTGCCCGTTGATGTCTTTTGGTTACAACCAAAAAACGCGTCAGCCGGGCCTATTCCTCGAAATGGTTTTTGATGACCGACCATACATTGTAGGAACATGTTATAATCAAATTCGGAAACCTAAAAAAAATAAAAAATACATTCAGCTTTATTTCAATAAATGAAATTTGTGTATCATTCTCAGAACTATGTTTTTTTTTACAGTAAAAAATTTGCAAGTATTAAGTTCAATTCAATGTCAAACTCTATAAAAATAAAAATTAATCGCCAAAAGGTATGTACCCGCATTTTACCTTGTACAAGTATCTGGAACATCTGGAAGATCAAACGTCGCTCGGGTTGAAAACGAACTTTCCTGACGATGACAATTTGACTGATCGATTTTTCGCCCCCGTATACCCCTATTTACAAATTAATATTGTACGTTTAATAGTATTAGGGTTTAGATAGCTAGCTAACACCAACGTTCGACGACAGCTGCTACCCTTTAAATTTTATTTGTTTACAAATAACTATAATTCTCATGATTAAATTGATATACTCATCTTAATGAAACCATTTCTCTTTTAAGTCATCTGTGATAAATATTAGCCATTTATGTGGTGCGGTTTTCAAGAGGTTCAATACGACGGCACAAACTTATGATTGGAAGTATGGTTTCCCGGGATATTCTCACCTGTTACCTCCAATTTCCACCAATATGTATGATTATTTTTTGGGCAGAGTGTACTAAATAACCTATCGAGAAATTGAAAAAAAAAATCCCATTATATTTTTTTTTATTGATCAAGCGGTGGTAGCTATTGGGAAAATCTTTTCTTATCTGTTACGAGTGTTACTACAAGGAAAATCTTAATACCCCAAAATAATGCAAAATAATGCAAATTCGGACAAGAGACTTGCAAACGAAAGGTTCCGTTCCGTGCCACCTTACAATTAAGTTCGATCAATAAACATCTTTTTTGTATGGGGTATATACTTTTTATTTTATTTGTGGCTATATATTATTTTGTAAAAAAAATAAGTGCTCCCCCTGGGCTTCACTGAGGCAGAGACGAGCGGAGCTGTGCCAATATTAACCAATAGAAGGCGCGTGCGGTCACGTCGAGCGCCGTTACCTTAGATTCTATTGGTTAATATTGGCACAGCTCCGCTCCGCTCATCTCCGCCTCAGTGGAGCCGCACCCGTTCTAGAGATAATGAGGTTGTTATGGTCGAGGAAAAAACACCCAAAAACATTTTTGTATGATGGTTATGCTACTTAATTCACACTCTGTGAAATTTTCAAGTGCAACTACCTATTAATGATTCATGGGACCCAGCCTGCTGACAGACAGACAGACGGACAGCGGAGGCTTAGTAATAGGGTCCCGTTGGCACCTTTTGGGTACGGAAACCGAAAAAATTGCTAATGGCCACTAAGTTAATTGTTTGTTTCTATGTCCGATGTGATCGAATTTCAGCTAATATGATGATACAGTCAAATAATTAAATTTGTGACCCACCTAAGTCCAAAGTCCATGTGACTAGGGGTCACAAAACCGGTTTTCAAGCTATGTAAAAACCGGTTTTTTCGAGTATTTTGGATTTAAAAAAAAAACTATCTTTTAATGTAGACTTTATTATATAGCCATTGTTATCCTTAATAATCACATGAAATTTTTAAACCCGAAAAACCGGTTTTGTGACCCCTACATGTGACATTCTAAAAAAATAATGTTGAGTTTTTTACAAGTTACAAATTACTTGGCATGCCTAATGACATTGACGACTTCAAGAATATTTTTTTTTAATTTGGTCACAAATTAACGTGCGTGACCGTATGTACCTACTGACAGTTTTACATTATGTGTTATTACTAATCTCTGTCGCGTGGGATGATCTACAGCCTTGCCACTTTCCTAGCTATTTCCTTCTTTCCCTTAGTGTCGTGCTATTTATTTATTTATATTTCGTTTTCTCCACATTTTTGTCCTAACTGCAATATACCTCGTAGTGATGTTCTAGAAATTTAAAATGTTGTGATACGTATATATGAGTATATGATATAAGTTCATAGGTAGGCTATTATAATAACGACATATTTAATTTTTATTCTGAGTTAAAAAGTTCTTGTGTAATGAGTGCAGTTCAAAGCTATGCCTTTAATAGTCCCGCGAAGACGCAAGCTATGTTAATCCGCATGAGGTAACCGCGCAACGGCATTAGGCAGCAAATTAGCTAGCAGCCTTAATTAACTACTTACAGGAATGTGGGGTTTAATATCGCGCACTTATCTACTATCTACGAGGTATACAGCGCGCCTTTCAACACAGACATAATATTTTTTGTTATAAAATTCCATCCATTAAATTACCCCGCAGGTTTACATTAGAGTCGTATTTTTTTTATTGCGCGGACTAAACCGACCGGAGTTTACGATACTAAGTATTAAGGTAGGCATGGCAGGCTTCGAGCTAGTTACTACTCTCCGTTCAAGCGTCGCCTCATCGCTCATTACGTGGTAGAAGCGCAGCACATTTCATGTCGTGCTCACTAAGCATCGTGGCAAACTCGTAGGCAGTTACAAAAGCAACCGAAATCTTGATAAAAATGACAATAGCTTTTGTATTGTTGGATCTCAGCAGCGAAATCTTCTAATTACTGCCGGTGGCCGCGGCCGAACGGGATTGATATAGAATTTTAATTACAATAATGAAACAGTTAGATCACCAGCTATTTGCGGTTGAGATCGCAATCGCTGGCTACAAAATGCTATATTCAATTGATGACTTTACGTGTAACGGTGGTTTTCCTGTTTATTCTTAGAAGGCAAGCAGCCTAACTGGTCGGGCGCCTTGAATGATGCAGAACCTTAGTGCCCAGTTCAGTAGAATGTAATAGCTGTTAGGGCGTATTATTTCTTGACGGTCAGCAAACTAGAAAGTAACGGTAGGAAAGTGGTTTTCTCAATAAAACGCTGCTGTCCCATTAAAAAGACAACCTAAGGCTGTAAACTTTTTACGTTTTGTATTTTAAGTAAAAACAGTATTGAATGAAAGTCTAACTTAGGTATACAATTATTTGGCGCCACACCTGCAATTTTTATCTTTTTATGATTCATATTTATGCAATAGCGATAGGTACGTATATTCTTTACAATCAATACCCCGTCGTCGCTTAGATATGATTTTAGGATCATTATTGTTGTATTTTGTTTTTAGAAGGGGGCATTCAGTGTGCAATCGTGCCAGTCATAAAGATTAGTGCAAATTCGTTAAGCTATCCAGTCTTGGACGATTGATTGCCTTTCTTGGCGATTTCGAGCTAGACGCCGAGATTTCGCATGATTCCGCCTTGCACTGATAACGCCAGCGCGCGCGCGGCGGCGCAGGCGCGCCTCAGTCTCTCGCCCTCGCCGCGCTCCGCCGCCCGCGCCGCCTCGCCGCTAAACAGTAACCACTCGCGAATAACTATCGGAAAATTCTACAACCGACCTTCACGCGTTATAGCTGTAATACGTGACTCCTCTAAACATACTCAATAATTGCATGAACAACAAATGCAGCCTGAAGAGACGCACACTAGTGATTGTTTAAATTTTGATAATCCTTCCACCTATCATGGTTGTGCTCGTATGACTACCTTGTAAACATCAGAAGTGTTGAATTCAATATGAAAACTAATAAATCTAAGCCGCTCGTCGTCATACAGTGCTACGAAGTAAGTTTGTAGATACCTACCTACATGGTGTTCTTGTTATTATTGGAGCGAAATAATAACCTGTAGATAATATGTTATACTATACGGCTTTTACTAACCTCTTTACCAACTAGGTAGGTAGCCTTTGCCCGCAACTTCACCCTAATAGAACCCAATTTAGCATTTTTCCTTTGTTAACTATATCTTTCCAAACATCGTAGCATCCTTTACATACTGTCACATTCATAATGCCTGTTAAACGTAGGTTAGTAACGCGTTATTCTATCCATGTCTCATGTTGGCGAAGAGATATCGACATCACGGAGCCGATGTTTGTGTGCTCTTATCATAATATCAGCAGCTATCTCTTCAAATCGATAACATCTACCTATCCCCAGATTTTTTTCCGACATGTAGGTACTACCTACCTACCTACCTTTATGACGAAAGAATGATAAAAATCTCTGCACTTCTATTTAACAACTACCTCTACTGTACGTAGGTGCGCAAAATAATGCTCGTATCGTAAACTTACCTGGTTCATTAGTTCCGGTAGGTAATACACCTACTGTTTTTATGACCAATTTCATTTGCATTTTTCTCCCCCTTTGATTAATGACAATGAGTTAGATATGTACCTACATAAATATTAAACTCTTCCGATGTTTGGCACAGGTTGATGTTTATAAACATTTTACTATTTCCAGTGGAAGTTTACATGAGCTGCTACAGCGCAAATAATAAATCCATGTATGAATGGGCTTTGTTATTTTTTATTGTAAAAACGGAAACATTAGGACCTAGGTATAATCTTTATCTTCTTTACATAGTATAAAATGAAGTCGCCTCCGCTGTCTGTTCGCTTAGATTTTTTAATCTACTCAACGGGTTTTAATGCAGTTCTCAGCAATAGTTAGAGTGAATCAAGAGGAAGGCTTTTATGTATAATAAGTTCTTTATTTTGTACGGGTGTTATAGAAAACTCACACTAACTGAAGCGAAGCGAGGGCGGGTCGCTAGTTAATTATAAACACTTGCTGTAAGCTGGAAACAATCGAGATTTTTTTTAGGATTGACGTAATCTGGTAATAACAGATCGCGTCGACCACATACCTGTGTGACTGTCATCTTTATACATTTTGAATCGATAGAAAACAGAAAGCGTTTGCATCTTGACTAGACCTACAGGATCACCTATTGCGAGAGAGTTTACTAATATATTATATCTTTTGTTGTTTAACTAGAAGTAAGATTCTGTCTAGGTAAACCAGTCCATGGGTCTACAGAAAACCAGCGTTTAACTCCCAAATTTGTGGTACGACCCATAGATGTGGATACTATTTTCGCAGCACAGTTATTGAACTGTATATTTTTTCTATTATTGGAATAAATTACATTTGTGCTATATTTATTCATTTATATTTCTCAACCAACTAACGAAATAAGTCAATACGAAAATAAAAATCTTCAGTTCATACAGCTAGTTCACGCGTTACTAAATATGTAGGTACTCGTTCTATGTACTATACCTAGTTATGCAGCAAATGTTAATTATAAATTGTGTTAAATTAAAATAACATAGAAGGAAAAAAAGGTTTTTTTTCTTCATATTAGTTAAAGGTTTACTAGCGAACTAGCGGCTTCTCTCAAGAAGTCTTGTCGTCAGTCAAGTACCTACGAGGTACGAGTACGATACGATACAGTACATTGTTATTGTACACAATACGTTGTTATTGTGTGTGTTGGTCACACAGCGACGACGTTACGGTCTTAAGTTTCATCGTACATTGTTACGAAGAAATATATACAGGGTGGACAGGGCAATCAGAATGGGTCAGTATGGGTAAATCGAAAACTATAAGTGTTAGAGTAATTTGTCCTAAGGAACCAAGGAGCAATGGAAAATAATAAAAACTGCTTATAAAATATAAGATCAGAACCTAACTCTTATAGTTTCCAATGTCCCTACACTGTCCCATTTGGATTAATCACCCCGTATATTAATCAGCAGACAAAACCTACCGTCTACATCTTTTCATACGTAGGTGATGCAACCGAAGTTCAATGTCATTCACGCACGACACGACCCGCGATTGGTTTTTGTTCCACGAAACAAAGTTGCCAAGTAACTACGTTTTATAAATTTATTGTTAGACAAACAATACGCGTGCACTGAGGCAAATTGACCTTTTTATACAGTTTTGAACTTTATAATTTACTTACTTTTTAACCATTCATGGAAACCGATTAAAATCAGGGAGAGTTTGGTTTTTGCGCATTGTAAACACTTCAGTTCTCACATCTGACGTACTTTTGCGTGACAATTTTTTGTGGTTGTATACGTAATTAAATGCGGCAAGCGCACTGAGAGAGGAGGCCGCGCGGTGCGTTTCCGTTGTTTAACATATCGGGGTTGGAATTACTCTATACGCGAATTTTTCAACAGTTAGAGATAAAAAAGGAAGCGTTACCTATTTACATTTGCAAGTCGGTACAAAGTCCAAGTACATTAGTAATTTCAGATTACTTAGGTTGTATGAATCAATATTATAATTTAGCCGGATAAACTACTAGACCGAAGTAATGTTATAATATCATACCGGGACATAATCCAGTAGCGAACAAGAGTGCATGACCGTAATTCTCCACAACGAAATGACGATTTGTTCCTGATTCGTCATATTCCAAATTGGTCATCTTCCAAACTGGTCATCTTCCAAACTCGTCATATTCCAAATTCGTCATCTTCCAAACTGGTCATCTTCCAAACTCGTCATTGTACAGTCAAATTAAATCGCGAACACGTGCTTACAGGAATAATAAGTATTACTTAGGACTTCAGGACAGGTTGTACTTAGTAGTTATACTTTGTACTGACAATAATTTACTTAAGGCGGAGTCCAAAAGAATTGGCAAATAAGAGAAACAAATTTGTATGACTTGACACATAACCTTACATTTTTGTCAAATTTGTTGTATTATAACTTATAACAAAAAAAAACGGTATATGTCGAAACAGAATAGATATTTTAACCCAAATGGTCTAGCAATTAAATATGTACGCTGCTGCCTCGAACAAAATAAAACCACAAAAAATATTATGTAACTAAATTTATTTCATGTTAAAATATTTTTAAGATTTAGGTTAAACTTAGTATTTAAGGCAACACACACTTTTTCGCATTAAAATAACCTGGTCTTCTCCCAGTAGAAAAAAAACATTAAAAAATTATACTTCACATAGCCTACTAAGACACTCCACAACAGTTATTTTTTTATCTACGAAATCCTGTACTATTTCTCTTTCTTTTGTAAATTTATTTAAATCTGTAGTTCGTCGACAAATTTTTGCAGGCAAATGTACATGGTATGACGAGTTTGGAAGATGACCAGTTTGGAAGATGACGAATTTGGAATATGACGAGTTTGGAAGATGACCAGTTTGGAAGATGACCAATTTGGAATATGACGAATCAGGAACAAATCGAAATGACACGCGGAATTTTTCATCCTTAACTTCCAAACGATAGCTGGTAGAGACTAGAGATCCTTCAAGTATAGGGATAAATTCACCTATGATCATTCCTGCATTAGAAGATATTACTTATACTCACCCCCCAGCCCCTCCGTACAACTTTAGTTTTGGTACATACATATGTATAGAAGCACGGTACACTGTGTATTAAAAGCACATCACATCTCCATAAAAAAGGTACCATAGGCCAAACCAGTGGTCTTTCAACCATGACACCTCTTCCTATCAAATAGAAATGTCGTTAAAGTCGACCTGTAAAATTGACGGACGCATCCTTCCGGCCTTATTGATTTAAGACAAGTAACAAAAATTGTACCGAACACACGAATTGCCTGTTCAGTACTACTTACAATCAATATCATATTTTTGACAACATATTTTTTAATACAGTTGTTGAAAAAGTGGTACTTTTTGTAGCTGTATAAATACCGTAAGGAAAATTTAACTTTTCGAAATAGGGCTTGCTTTTCGTAGCCGCGCAGGCGCGTAATGTGTGGAAAGTAGGAATTTTCGGACTTGTATGTTTTAATTTTCCATTTCTTTATCTTTTATTTTTCCAGTCCAAAATCCAGTGTGAATTTGTATCAGGTGAAAAATTAGTAAAATTGTCATTTCTTCGCAACCGTATTAAAAAAATTGGTTTGATACCCGTACAGAACTATTATGTTCACTCGCCCCGAGTCTTGTATATACACTTGCATCAACATATATATTCATAATAAGCTCGTGTTTTTGTTTAGGACCGCCAGCAGACTCTTCCACTACGGAAGACGGAAGCAACACCGGCGCTCCCAGCAAACGGGCATGCGCATTCACCGCAAAAACGAGAGGCGTCGGGCAGCCCGCCACCGCCTCCGCCGCCGGTAAGCGACCACTTCCTGCCTGTCTCCGGCCCTAGGTGCCACAATCTCTGTCATTAATGGAACATCAACTTCAGACTACCGGTGGACAAGCATTTAATTATCTTGCCCAAGAAAAAAGTTAACCACTTATCTAGCATAACAATTGGTCGAAAAATGTAAGACTGGTCCAGTCATTCAATTCTGATTGGCAATGGGTATTTCGAATTCATTTGCAGTGCAAATTGCAAGCAATCTACGTTTGCATCAGAATTTGCTTTTAGTTAATTGCCTATAATTAAGACGGTTGTGAAATCTGTCCTTGATTCCGAAGTTTTATCTCGCATCTAACTTCCTTTCAGATGCCGGCTACTAACGGCCAGCTAAACGGCGACCATAAAAAAGTGGATATAGCGAAATCGATTCCAAAAACACTTAACACAGATCTGGTTAACACATTGAACCAAAGAAATGGATCGTTGGCACGAACTCCGACGCCCGATTACAACAAAACAGATTTTAAAACGCAGTTCAAACTGAAGAGCGTGAAAGATGATAAGGCAGAGCTGGACTCGCTGGAATCGTACAAGTTGAAGAATCCTTCCAACGTACAGCATAAGCCTCCTTCAAATTACTTTGTGCGAGCGCCGAATGGAACGGCGACGATGAAGAAGCACCTGCGGCCGGTGTCGGTGACCATAGGCGAGTACACCGCCGGCGGCAACAGCCGGCGCGAGCCCTCGAAGCTTGAATTTCTCAACGGTGACCAGCCCGACGGCCCCCAACCGCTCGTCGACGACCAACCTATCTCCAATAGACTGCAATCAGAATTAGCGCTCACACTCTCTAGATCGAATTTACGCAAGAAGACTGATGCAATGGTAAGTTAGAAGAATAGGTAGCTATAAACAAATTTAAATGTACATAACACGACATCCGAGTATTTAAATCCGTCTCTTTCAGGAATTAAGAATAGCGCCGGTTGGCGAACTAGCAAAAAACAGCGACGATAGTGATTGGTCTATTGATAAAAAATTTCACGCCAGATACGGAAACAATTTGTTACCTCTACCACCGAGCATAACAATACCCAAAGTAACAAAAGCAAAGCATTGAACAGCCGTTACGAATACTCTTCAGATTTTGTTAGCAAAATTAAAATGTAAGAATGACTGATCGTT
The DNA here is from genome assembly GCA_923062465.1 of Acleris sparsana. Classification (NCBI taxonomy): domain Eukaryota; kingdom Metazoa; phylum Arthropoda; class Insecta; order Lepidoptera; family Tortricidae; genus Acleris; species Acleris sparsana. The sequence goes on from OV281289.1 coordinate 13,418,274, forward strand.
ATGTAGAACAATGAACTTGTATCTAAGTCAAACGTAATACTAATTCTACAGAATATAACTTGCACGACCTTCTCTGCATCATTTTCGTCATGCACTGCACGAGTGATACTTAAGTACTAAAAATTTACCTGTGGTGTGCAAAACTTCTACTAGGTACGGTGGTGGTATGTCAAGGCGGTTTTAACGAATGTCAGCGTAATTAATTATAATAAGAAATATGCGGGAGTGTGTACATAATAACAATATTTCACTTTTGTTTCAGGCCGATGCCGGTCGATGATTTGAAGATCCACTGTGATTACATTTATTAGTTGATTTATTTCATGCATCAATTATTTATCGATATTTAAGGAACTGTTATGTAACTTATGTAAATTTGTTAGGGCCACCGTTCGAAATTTTATTTTGGAGAATTTGTCATTTGTCATGGTAGTTTTTGGTTAAAATATAAGCACTTTAAATTAATATCGACATAAACGTTGTCTTAATTAATATGCAACCAAAGTTTTTTCATCTTGTAAAGTAAATAAAAATCTTAAGCAGGACCTGTCCTTGAGTCAAGTTAATTATTTCAATGGTCATTCTGAGTTTCACTGGGTGTGCGAGTACAGTGTAGTTGTACTTTTTATACTGTGGTGTTATTTTCTTACTGTCTCGGTCGACCATCAGTCAATCAGTCAATGTCAATGATACCTTGATCTGCGGAGTGTATGCATCATGTAGCTCTAGCTGTAGGTACATATCTACGACCATGGCATAGGTTAGCGTTTAATAAACCAAGGTCAATGTAGTAGTGGTCTAGTAGTACACCCGAAATTATTGCCGATCGAGTTGACCTTCGAGCGCTTAATAACAATACGGAACCCTAAAAACGAGATAACTTTTTAAATAAATATAATTATTCTCTCTTCAGTAAATTACTGTTCACTTTCTGTTGTCGTTTGAAATTCGTTCCTATGCCATTTGTTCCTCGCACCCAGCGATAATGCAGTTTGATAATTTAAGTTAGAATAATCAAACGACCTGTATTGTAAAGTTTTTTGCCTTTCTATATAATTCTGTATAATGACTACGACATATATCATTATGGTAATATATCAATCCGTGTTATTGTCGTCAGCCAGCAGGTCAGTTCAAAATTAAACAAATAAATTAAGAAAAAGGGGACATTCTTGTGCTTTTGCCTTATATTTAGAACGCGTACAGATTTGACGACTTTGCATCGGTCTGAGATTTGACCGACATTTTGTTTGTTGTCAATGTTAACCCGAATTAACAAAACTTGGTGCTGCGTTACTTATGAATTATGAATATCAGGCACGAGCATGAGTTTGTTAAAAACCTTACGTAGAAAATAGGGATACGGAATATGTATTTAAAGTAAGAGAATGTGTAGTTATTATTACTTATTATTAATTAAGTAGTATGTTTTGCTGTCGAATTATATTGATTGCCCGAGTCATAATGATAAAAATTATAATAAAAAGTGAATATTTATGATAATGAAGTTTTTTTTAGGGTTCCTAACCAATAACGGAAAAAAATAACCCACCCTTATGACGAAGATGACTTTGGTGTCCGTCTGCCCGCCTGCCCATCAGTCTGTCCACCAATTCAATTCAATTCAATCAAGCATTGATAAAATTTAAAATACTAAATGTTTATGATTCGTGGAACTACAGTATTTTCAGTTATATTTCCAATTGATGCACTGAACAGCAAGCGGTAACGGTACGGCAGTTCAAAATTTGACAATGTTGCCAATACTCCGTACAGTGTATTTTCTTTCACATCTAAGCCTGCATATATAACCTCCGTAGTTTAAAATTTGTTTGAACTTTCAACTAACGTCATAAATTGACGTAAGTGAAGTCTTCGTATTACTGCGTATTACGATTATTTACACTTATACAAATATTTATAAGTAATTTTATCGTTTTTATGGCTGAGATTATGAGTTTATAATAGTTACTGTTTATTCTTTACCTTAGTAGGTTCTTGACACGACTAAAATATCTCCACTGAAGTTCAAATGATCAATTATCATTATGTACGGATTAATTCAAAAGTTGCTAAAAGAAGAATACGATGTGCACGAAACTGTTTTGATCGAAAGTCCGTTCAGAGAAAAAACGCGGAAGGGGAAGTTTTGTCGATCTGTAGTTCTAGGTATCTACCTATATACATATAGATTCTAATAACTATTATTGTAATGGCTTAAGAGCTTAAACGCCACATGGTATTTCTTACGTCACAGCTAGTACTACGAAACGCGGTTACAAACAAAATGACGCCATTACAACCACTAGTTCAAAGCTGGCGTAGCAACCAAACACTGATAGTTAATATTCAATATTTTCTATCTCAGTATTAAAAAGACTGCGCATAGTGCGCATGCGTTGCCGTCCCTCTGGACAAAAGATAAAAAAAAGATAATAGACATTTATTCAGTAAGTAGACCGTAAGGGCACTTTTACACGTCAAAAATCTACCAGCGTTTCCCAAGAGGAGACCACTGCTGAGAAGAAACGCCGCAATAAAATCGAATCAGCAGTCAGTCAAATGGTTTATCGTAGGCTAGATAATGAAGTTCATCAATTGTATCTTCGTAAAGTCCTTTTTTTTCACCTATCAAAACAGTTAATTTTCCCAGCTATAACGCCGGTTAACTTAGTAATTGCTGCCGGAGAGAAGGGTAAAAGTATAAGCGGCTCTAAGGGTGGTCTGAAAATAAGGATACTGGAACTATGCTCCCTATACCCTTTGCGCTTGATTGATCTAACAGTTTTCCAGCGCACTCGCAAACAGTCGATTAAAGTGACTTACAATGACAAAGTCGCTAGATATTTTGAATTAGGACAGATGGCTAAAAGAAAGGTGAGTCTAGACGGCTATCGTCCCTAAATGTGCCTATTGTAGTAAGCATATAGGTACAGTAAGATCTTCTAACTTATAATAGGTACATTATCAAGTTCGGATGTTTCCTTTAGATATTTTGGAAAATTTGGTGCCTTTACCTTAATGAGATACGGAGTGGATTGAACATATGGCCTTACTGCGACTTTGAACAGAACTCGTCCAAATATGAACGCAAGAGGTGGACTGACAAGTACTTATACTTGGGTCCTCAACGGCATGCGGAAGACCAGATTCGTCCCACACCTATCCCAGGGCTAGGTCCCTCGGAAGAGATAAAGCTGTTGTATCTGAAGCCACAGTACTTCGGGTGCTGGGACCAGTCAGAGCACTGGGTGCAGTGTGACGAGGCGGTGGAACTCACGTGCGATTACGAAGTGTTCACGTACACGGGGGTCCCGACGTCTAACGTCACTTACACTCCCCTGACGACCACGGTTTGTACCAAATCTGTTGGCTAATGAATTTAGGTAGGTACTTATATCTACTCCTCGTAGTGGTTGACCGCAAACTCCTCGTGTGGAATCCGTTAATCGCTTAACCGACTTCAAAAAAAAGGAAGAGGGTCTCAAGTCAAACCGGTTTGAATTTTTTGTTTTATGTATCATAACGCATTACTTTTTACAGAGTTATCCGATTTAAAAAAATATTTTTTGGTTTGATAGAGTATATTTATTTCCGAAGTGGTCCCATTCGGGTACCTATTATTTAATCGAAACACATTTCAAAGAACGCATCATTACGCAGAAGTTTTATTTCATCGAAAGGCATTTCTCGCCGCATTAGTTAATTTATTCTGGTAATCAATTAACTTTAAACTATTAACAAGTCTTCCCTAACCTAACCTACGTAACATTAAAGATGACCTGAAAACTTCATAGTTTCAGCGAAAATGGCGTTCGATGAAATGAAATTCTATGGATTAATACAATCGATGAACTGAAATTCGATAAAATGATGGGTTACCGTCCCATTGTCACCGAATCTGAATCTGACGAGGGGTCCGGGGGGAATTGTGGGAACTCCTCATATACATATTATGGGAATAGATATAGCGAATTTAGAATTTTTAGTAACAAGTCCAGCAAGTGCAACAAGTGTCTACCGGAACTCCTCAACGGTACATATTTCGAAGGTAGCGATAAGATAGTTGAGCAATTGAAACGAAGAACATGTAACTGATTAAATATGACTATGCCTTTCCCGCAGCGTTACATGCTTAAAATATCTTAAACTTTCATATCAACTAAGAAGGGGATCTACATAACAGCTTATAATGATCACTAAAAATAATAAAATAAAATAAATATCCGACCGACTGACTGACCGGTACCTACCATTTTTAAAGAAGTAATTTTTGGACGCCTCCAAAACGCAAAAATATTTTGTTTCTTTTTTAAATATTTTATTCATCGTTCTAGACACCGCACGTGCTTAATGCCTGTTTCAGATTCAGCGGAAAAGAGTATTGGCGCCTCTTTAAAAAAATATTCTTGTGGCAATGAGAAGGCATTCGAGCACTTATGTTAAAGAAAGAGGCGCTAACACGAATCTTCGCCTAATCACGCAAATGTAGTACTTACCTACAACCGCTTTGGTTTTGCCCATTGACCTTATTATCGTTTTATTTCTTAACAATGTTATCATTTATTTTATTTCACTCTACCTGTTCGTCCCCAGCGTCGCCTGGGTTTTTTTGGGGCATGTTATTTTGAATTTTGAAAATTTTAAACAAACACTATAGTTACACTATAAGTCAGTTATAATTACAATAATTAAGAACTAGTGTAACGTATTAAAAAAGAATACCCTCTCTAATAAATTTGAAGTTCAATTTTGAATTTGAAATGCCCTGTAGGTACGTGCGAGTCCAATTTTTTAATGATGGAAAACATTGCAGATGTTCATTGCAGCCAAGTTTACTTACTGTTTTGTGTACCTAGGGGTTACATACCGGTTGAAAAGAAACAACGAGAAAAATGGAGGTACCTACCTATATGTATAGTATCCGATCCTTTTGAATACTTATACTTAGCTCATTCCATGTATAAAAGCATGTAAAAATAATGAAACACGTGTCTCAGGATACTAATACTGCCTTCCTACAGAAAAAGGTACTTACATCTACTATATGAATACTATACTATACATACAATACTTATTACAAACCGTTGAGAGTTTAATGTGCTTTTATGAATTTATTGCCTTTACTTCGTAGGAGGGCAGAATAAATATATACAGAACGACGAGATAGGGTAAACACCAATTAATTAACTGAAAAAAGAAATACTTAAGTATAGTTTTACCGTAAGCCGAGCTGTTTCCCGAATGTGTGGCATGAAGTTTTAAGTAAACGCACAAAAACAAAAAGACATTTTCACTACCTACTTGACGAATACCTACGACCCGAACAACATGCCACCACTGCCACCAGACAATCAAATAAATAAAAATAACAACAATAAATTACACGAATGTTCAAAACAAACCATATGCTGACAACAGAAAATATATTCTCCATCTTTGTTATTTAATAAGCGTCGTGCCTCAAGGCTCAAGTTTTACAAACTTGGTCTAAGCATTTCTAAATTAGAAATCACGAATAAATATATTTTTCTATTTTTCAGCATGGTGATCAATGTAATAAAAACACCACGTAATTGTAGGACCTATGGCTATTATTTAGGTATTATTGGAAAACCTACTTTAAAGATACCTAACTTAATTACAAGTTTGATCATTGTACTCTTAATCTGCGCGCCTTCAAATGGAGTTTGATGAAAGATGGTAAGAAAGAAACACGACAAGAAACTTGTACCATTAAAAAATGAGTAAAATGGTAAGATAAATAGGCTTAAATGATCAATTTGCTGATCTCGTTTAACATTTTAAAAGAGATCCCGTATTACCAGCTCGTTTTATCGCTGATAATTTCTGTCGTGAAATCTAGAAACTTGTTACCTTATGCTCCTTGATATTAGGCTCCTGCTCGCCAACGCAAAAAAACCATATGCAAAAACTACGAATAGATATAAGCTATCTATCGAAGGTTATTTGGTACCTAATAATTTTATATGAAATGATTTTCGGTAGGTTAACATTTTAGTCGCCTGTAACTCAAGAATCAGTGAAATTTCATTTAATATTTACCTTTGTGCTTTCATTATATTTGTCAGATTTTTCGTATTTGCAGTTTTGGCTGTAGGCCAACACATAACAATACAAAACTCTTGCGAAAATACCAATTTCTTGCTTGAGCTCATTACTTCCTAAACGGTCCGGTACCCCAAGTCTAAAAGAAAAATGTTTACAATCTCTCATTATATTTGAAAAAAAATGACGCCACAAACCATGAAATAGACGAGTAAAAAAAACATCCCCGTTGTATGTGTAAAGGAGGTGTAACCTACTTAACCAAAAATAATGTTTTTTAAGATATTATTATACAACTTTGTCGGCGAGATTAATTCCAAATTACCTACCTACCGTTTTGTAACCAAGCGTCTCTAATTTAAACCGCAGATGGACGGATGGGCAGACAGACGACATGACGAAGCTATAAGGGTTTTTTGGTTTGACTGCGGAAGCCTAAAATCTGTTAACTCTTACCGACAGACGAACAGATAAAAGCTTTTATTATATGTATTGGTTCTATGTACAAATTAATAGGTAAGTCCCCCACTTTTTTGTGCGGGGTTTAAAACCAATAGAATCATCCTTTTAAAGTTTACCTTAGGTGTCAAAATCAAAATGATTCCAAATCAGCAATATGTAGTTGAGAAAAATATATTATTGTATATAAATATTTTGCGTAGCTATAAAAATAACAAAGATAAAAACCCAAAAAAGATTTGTCCCTGTCTCTTAAGCAAAACATAATTTAACATGGAGTTTATAAGGCCGACCTGTTACAATGACGCCACAGTGCATATCGGATCTCTTTGTCTAATTATCAATTTAAAAACTGCTTGTATCATCCGTATTTTTTGGCCTTGGCCATCGACATACCAACCAATAGACGCCGGGTTCCATACAAAATTCTCTTCGAAAAGTCTCCTAGGGCGACCTATGCAAACTTCATAATTGTATAAAATCGTTGTCAAAATCGTACATTCTAATTTAAACGGTATGCAATTAACGCAATGCTTAATTTTGCTTGAAACAATTTATCATCTTATGCGGCTTCGACTAGAGCTTCCAATGAGTGCCAATGCCAATGACACCGCGAACAGAGTACAAATGGAGTAGCTTTACACTTAATATTATTTCTGTTTTGAAGTCTCAGTTGGGTATGGGCTTAATATAAACAACAACTCAACGCTATTTTTTTTATTATATAAGATAATATATATTATAATGATGTGGGCCCGAAAACCTTAATTTTTTTTCTGTAACAGAATATAAAACCGTCTTAAAAATCCGTAATAGCTACTTGGTAAACTTATATCAACTGACTTATGTCGGTGGCAAGAATCATGTGGCATTACTATTGTGTACCTAAGTAGGTATATACCCTCTTGACACTGGCTTGAATATAATGTCATGTACCTATCTTTTCTGCATCAGATAGGCAATTTCTAGGAGACCGGTCATTATTTCACCATTATTAGTTGGTTAAAATGATTGATGTAGAGGAAACGATAGTTGTACTTGTAGTATGCTTAGACTGAGCACCTGGCGTTCCATAGTGTCTGCCTATCCCATTTGGTGACCAATGTGAAGCTATGAATGTATGTATGCTTAGTGTGTTTTTAAAGACGGTTGTTTTTTTGTAATAAGAAAATCGGTTTTTTGTGATTTACTACAGCACATATACATTGCATTACGAAACCTTATAGTCTAATAATAATTTGATATCAGCCTTAACAAAATTTCGCTGTCCAAGATGCAGGGTCATTAATCATTAAAAAGTACTTCACCACCTACATGCATAATGATGTGTAAGAGTAGCTTCATATTGTTAAAAGAGAAATCTCATCCCTGTCCGTTAACGTTAATTACGATTAAAGATTTTCGGTAAAAATTTTTGGTCTTCACCAGCTTCTCATCACCGAGAGGTGTTTTTAGAATGCAAATCCTTACAGAAAATGTCTTACAGGAAATAATAAAATCGCTGTGTGTGCGTATAACTTTTGAGGGGTTTCTTTGATTAGCGATGGATTCTGACTGCGTAAAAGGGTGGTCAAAAAGTAAAATAGGTATGTCAAATCATTCCTCCACATAGCTTATTTTGTTTGCGATAAATTAGTTACTTATGTGTCAAATTTACAATTGTGAAGTGGTCGTTTACTGGTCGCCCAAAACATTTACTTTATGCCAAAAGGATCACACTTTTCCGGGTCTAAAAAACTCCCCCTGCTGTGCCCTGCTGTTCACTCGCGATAATAGAATCCCATATCGCACATTGAAATGGATCACCAAACCAACAAATGTATATTTTTACCAAATCCCCAGAAAAATGATAACTGATAACTGATCTTTTAAATATAAATTCGAATAATGTCTAAACGGTAGTGTTTTATTTTATGCCTCGAACACATCCATTGTCACAGGTGTCAATGTCATTGTGACTTCTTCTTTCGATTCGACGATTTTAGGTTAGGAGTTGGTTGCGAAGATATACTGGGATAGTTGGTTGTTTCGGAAGTTGCGGCTGATTCTTCCACAGTTTTGAATAATAAACGCATGACGGATTATACAAATTAAGTTTTATTTATTTATTACAGTGCCAATCAACAAGTTCTGCAAAATGAACACTGCTTTAAAGGCTATACGCGGTTTAAACTGTTTAAAATATCGTAACCCCATGTTGCAAGGCAATTTTATAAATAGTGTAGGAGTTAACAGAAATATACACATTTCTAAAGGACTGCGCATTAAAATGTATATGGAACATGAGAACCAGCATGCTTACGGTATCATGGCAAACAAGGGATACGCAACAAAATTGAAATTGGATTATCAAGATAAAATAGTACATGAAGATCAATTTGACCAACTGGTTCAACAGAATTGGGTAAAAAAGTCACCACAAGAAATCTTCGAAGTTTTCCCAATCTTAGGCACTTATTGTTCAAAGAATGGACTATGTATATCTAATACTAAGTTTGATGCTTACATTGATAGCTTAACTGACAACATTAAGCATGCCTCAGATGAGGAATTGAAAATGTTATTTTATTCCCTTGTGAAATGGCCAGAAACTGAATCAATAAGGACCAGGAACTATATTGAAGTGTGGGCTGCTCTTGATGATGAGTGCCTGAAGAGGCATAAGGGCTGGTCTGTGGATCAACTGCTATCATTTATGAGTCTTTTTTACTTACTAAATGTAGCAAGAGTTAGTGACTATTCAACTAAGAGTTTGCAAAGAATTGCGAACAAAGTACATCAGATTACCCCTGAGCAGTTTGTACAAACTATGTTTTTTGTCAGTGCAAGTCGCAGATCCCCTTATGATGCACATAACCTGGAAGTATACTTAGAAAACAATTTTTCAAAGTTCACCTTGGATGAATTAGCTATTATATCAATGGGATATTTTAAAAGTAAAACTCCTATTAGAAATCCAATGATATTAGAACAGATAATTGATAAAATAATAGAACATTCTGCTGACGCACATGAAGTATCCCTGGCTGCATTGTTAAAATTAATAAGATATTCAATGAAATCAGACGAGAATAATAAAGTATATGGATTACTGGATGTGTTGCAACATGAAGTACCACGGGTATCCATAATGTGTAATGTTCACATTGCTTTAGCAAGCACAGCCACACTAATTCTGCACGAAGACTGCTTGACAAGAGTTGCTGAAACAGTAATTGGTTCCATGTCTGCAGCTAGAGTAAAAGATTTAGAGCGACTAGTATTCACATTTAGTACATTTAACCATAGACCTCGAACCAAGGAATGTTTTTATCAAAAAGTCATGGATGAGTTAAGAAAAGCTGAAAGAGAATCTGAAATACTTAGATTTGGTAGATCTTTTGCCTGCACTGTTGCCTTTTTAGGATTGCAGGGCATGTATCCTATTGACCTTATAAATAAAGTATTAGACCCAGATTTTTTATACAAAACCTATGGAAAATATTGTCAGAATTATGGTAAAGAAATTCTAACAATACAAAATACTGCTGATATGTATTGTTCAAAACAATTAAGAAATTCTCTAGGTGAAAGGAAAATCCAAATTTTAGCCAAAAAATACACAGATTACTGTCCAAGTGAAACTTATTCAAAACAGTATAATGTTGCTGAAAGGATGTTCTTAGATATTATGAGAATATTAAAACTAAGTCGGGGGGGTGATGACTTTGTCATTGGTGACCATGTGTTATCTCATCACCAAAGAGGTGGTAAGTAAACAAACGTAATATTACTTCTACTTCTTCTGACTGAATGCCAATGATACTTAAAATGTTTTCTAACATTTTTCAGATATTATCATGTGCAATAGTCCTGAAGGGACCCCATTACCAGTTGTAGATGCTTTTAGCTCTGAGACTTTTGGTGCTCTTCGGAAACCACCTGATGGTAATCAATGGATTACTTTAGTTATAGCCGGCAGAAATGGTATGATTAAGAACACAGGGGCACCAACTGGACCTTTTACAGCAAAATTAAGAGATCTCCAGCTCCTGGGATATAATGCAGCTTTGGTAATTTTAATTAAATTCGATTTAGAATAATTACTATTTAATATTACTATTATCTAGCTGGCCAGACAGAATTTGTCCAATAGAATTATTTACTGAGTACCTAACTTTCAAAAGACCCTTTTCTCTAAAAACCTTATTGGTTTATAGCAAATATTAAAAAAAATGCATATTCTACAGTGCCTCTTTCCACCATATCATTTTTATTTCTAAAGGAAATAATTTCTATTTTCAGGTGTTTTGGAACAAATATTCAAGCTTAAAGACATCAGAAGAGAAACATGATTATCTAAATGAGTGTATACGGGAAGCTTTGAAAAATAAATGTCTGCACTAAACTATTCTGGTGTTGCTTTTATTAAACGTCTGTATGTTCCTAATCTAAGTTTAAAGTTAACTCAGCCAGTTTCTCTACGTTTCCTCACAAAGGACACACGTGAATGGGAGAGGGTGATTTAGGGCTTCATTTCATACTTTTTGAATTAGTGACCCCTTTACGAGATAAGCAAAGATAATCAAAATAGGTCTCATTTCCTACGTATTTTTCCATACAGAAAACAATCTCTCCAGCCCTTTTAACCCTTAATTTGGCAAGCAACAAAGTCACCGTATTTTTTGCAAGTTTTATAGTTTTTGAGTAAATTGTATATTAGAGAAACAGGGAAATATAAAAAAAAAAATCTAGTTTGTACAGTTTTTGGAAAAACATATGTCCAGTATACTGGACGTTGCCCACTACACGGCCAAGTGAGTGTTGAGTTGGATGTGCAGTATAATGGACATTGCTAAAGATGCACACTTAACTATTTAGTAAACTAAGTTTATGAAAAAAATGATATACAGTTTTTTTTATAAACTCACCTTTATTTATAATTCAAATACAACATTATTAAAGCCATCCGCTTACATTTAGTTTTTATTTTTCTTAAATTAACAACATAAGGCTCATCAACGAGACTAAAATTGACAAAGTATTATCAATACTTACTACAAAAACTAAGTAATATAAAAATCCGTACAAAACTTAAAACAAAATGTAACAAAAAAAGGTATTTCTTTAGTTTTAATCAGTCTAAGTACCTATTAGGAGTATAAGTACCTACTTACAGAATAGTCTTATTTACCTATAGGAACTTAAGACACAGCCATGAGATCAACATTGACATTATTATTAATACTTACTCTAAAAAATTAGGTCATATAATCAGTCTTAGTACCTAAAGAATTGTAAGTAAGTATATATAAGAACTGTTATTAAAAAACTATTTGTTATGAAATTGGTAAAAACAATTTCTGTTTCTTATTATACAAAGCCTTTGATTGCATTTCATGCAGTATACTTCGGTTTTGTTATTCGTGCAATATTTGCACCGCCCATAAGTCGTGAAGGCTTGCCAATGGCCGACACCGTCATACCTTATCGCTTCAACTGGTCGGGGTTGCACAGGAGCATGAATCACTGATACTTTGCTGGTGTTTACTTCAGGTGCACTCTGTGTCTTGCTGACCCTTGACTTCTGTTGCAATTCATTTGCTAAAGTGCACCGAAATGACTTGAGGCTGATATGTTTAGCAGCTTGACGGGTACAATCCCTGCGATACAGTAACCATGCATTATTAACACAAATGTCTAGCATTTGAGCAAAAATGCCCGTGTACCACCGTCGACTTTTGTATGTTGTCCGGTACAAAGCCACTAACATATCGCAGAGATCGACCCCGCCCATATGCTGATTATAATGCTTGACGACTTGTGGGCAATCTACAGCGACCTTTGTTTTTTCTTCCTTTGAGTATCGCTGTATTTTAACCACTGGATAAGCGTCGGCATATGAGCTTAAAAACGTGACGATCTTGTTGTCAAACCATTTCACGACTGCCAGTTTATTTTCGTTATCAACCATTTGGCAAAATGTACCTCTGCCTTTTTTCTTCATATCCTTGTCACTCATTAATAACTTGTCACAGCCTCTGAGTCTGTTTTGTCTTACGGTTCCCAACGAAAATATTCCGTAATTGTCTCTCAAATGTTTCGCCAAATCCAGGGTACTAAAATAATTATCAAAATAGACAACACACGCACGTTTCTGAATTGTTTTGCAAAGAGCAATGACTAGCTTCGCTCCTAAGGTCAAATTCTCTTCTTGTTCGGTGAAGTTTATAAATCTAAATGTGTCTTCGCCGGCATACAAGACAAAATCGTAGACAATTCCCGACATCCCAGCACGAACGATGCACTTGAACCCCCATTTATCCGGTTTTGCTGGATTGTATTGCTTGCGATTGCCTGCCTTTTTACCTTTGTAGGGAATAGTCATTTCATCGACGCTGTATTTCATCTCCTCTTCAGTGGACAAACAATTTTGTCTTACTTTCTCTATCAAAGATCTCACTTTGCCAAATCTGTCAGAGTCAGAGCATGAATTGTCGACAAAGTGTAGATATCTGCGAATTAGCTGGAACCTTTTCAAGGGCATTATGTCAGCAATTTTTGCACATCTCAATACTTTAGACCAATAGTCTAAATAACTAGGCATTACTACTACACCCATGATTAAAAGAATGGAGATAAAGTCTTTTAATTCATCTCCAGTCAAATTAATTGACTTTCCTGTAGATTGAACCGAGTAAAGGTTAGTGTTCAGAACAATGTCATCCATCAAGTCGCTAGAGAAGTATTTGCTGAAGTAATCCAACGGTGAACTTTCATTAATTTCGGTAGTAAATCCAGTGCACGATATCTCAGCTTTATGGTTTAATTTAGTTTTTTTCCATTTATAGATGTTAGGTGCTAGACGCTTTCGAGGTTTTTTTTTAGGATTACCGTTAGGATTTGCTATTCTCCTTTTTGACCTTGTGATATGAACCGCAGATAAACCTTGTGTGGCGGCGGAAGGCAGGGATGGTGATGGTACAGCAGGGGAAAACACATGACTTACATAGGGCGAGTAAACTGCTGGAGATGATAGCGATGGAATCGAACTGAGGCTGGGAATATTCTCGTAATTTACCTGGGTCGGAGTTGGTAGTACTTTGCGTATTATGGGTGACAGAAGATCATTTTCTTCGTTACTATTTTCAGATTCTTCTCTGCTCTCTTCTGACGAGTCTCTTAGCAAGTCGAGTCGTTCTAACGATGATGATATGGACGGGGCTTCCGAAGAACCATTTTCTTCTTTATCTTCTACAACTTCTTTATCTTCATCTGAATTATCTACATCAGATGGGACATCTGTAGGCGGTATCAGGCCAACAAGCTTTCTGCCTCTTGAAAACTTTTGAAACACCTGAAATAAAAACCTTAAATTAAACAAGTATGTTCATGGACTCAATACCTTTGTTTTCATATCTAACTAATAATAAATTAATAGGCACTCATCACTGCTCGTCATTCACTGTTTTGCGGGCAATGTCCAGTATACTTCACATTCCCAATATCGGTTAAAAACTACAATCATTGGCAATGGGAAGTATACTGGACATTGCGAACTTAGATCAAAATACAGCGTAATGGGCAATGTGCAGTATACTGGACACTAATGTTTGAACAAATGTAGCACATACATGAATAAGATATTTAACGTAAAATTTACCAATTACCATTCTAATATTCATAAATAATATACGTTATAAAATTCTTACAGTCTTTTCTAAGAAAATTACGAACATTTTATGACTTACCGAGAGGCCGCTCGACACGTCCTTCCTCCTCTGCATTGTGGCGGGCACTGGCGAATATTACGTAATCGCACGGGGTTGTAATTTTTTGTACGTAATTATGATTTATGCCTAATATTGTGATTAAAAGCGAGAACAGTTAAAGCGAAATAATTTGACCTCCAGATTTTGGTAAATAGACTGTCCAGTATACTTCCCAACGTCAAATTAAGGGTTAAAAAAGACAAAACCTTGTTTATTTAAAATAAATAGTTTTCAAAAACAAACCAATGAGTTAAAGCTATTAAATTCTCATGTTATAAAAAAACTGAAAAAAGTTGCGAAATATCGAAATTTCAGTAAGTTATCTTGAAACTAACACTTAGGTACTAAAGTCGCCGTCAATACAACTTGTGAACGATGTAAACAAATTAGTATTGTTTGACACATAACCTCAAATATTCATTAAGCTGGTTTTTATTAAAAATAACGTGTAATTAATAGTTATTTCATCTTAAACTTAATATGTGTCTAAATCTAGTGTATAAATCATTGCAAAGACCTCACTTGATCTTTAAAAGTACGTGATTATCGAGTAATCATGGTGAATTGGTTCGTGTTTTCATTTACATCTTTTGCAAGTTCTATTGACGGCGACTTTAGACCCATATTAGGTTGTGTATAATTAAACTTTTTTATATTATCAGTTGGTTTTGAACCTTTAAATACAGGGCACCTATAGATGCCGGTGGAGCCTAGAACAGATGGACGCACCGTAAGTAAGATATATTTTACATGTTTGCTAAGTTTGTAGTTGTACCTAAGCAGCTTTAGGTTTGGTCGAAACCCTGCAAGTTATTAACATAGTCCTCGCTTTTAGATTGGGCTGAAATTTGTTATTTTGTAATGCCAATGATGATGCATAGATACAATCTTAAATGGCGTTAAACGGTTAAAGTAGGATAGGAAGGTGGGAATAGGATTTTCACTGTATTGCCTGTTAAAAAAAAGGAAAATGAGAAAAAACCCGTCCTCAATAATTATTTGATAGAAACTAACTTAATGGACCCCTACAGAGGGGATCCCCTCGATTGTTGAACTCAATACTCAATATGTGCTTAGTACCTATGGTGTGGTCCGTGTGGTTTGGTGTCGCAATAGGTATCTAGTTTAAGAAAATCCCGACGTATTGAATCCTTTTTTTTTAAGTCGGTTAAAAACCATTGGCTCGGACCTTATAACTTCGGGTGCCCCATCCCTTTTACTTCTCTCGTGCGACCAAATCAAGAGAAAGGGACGGTCATAATGTTAGGTACTTCGAACTTAGATTTTTAAGTTTAGACTTGCACAACTCCTGAATTACATTATTTATTTTAGGTGCTAGGTTAACATCTGATATGTTGCGAAGCCTGCTATAATTGGGATTTGAACCCGGGTCCGCTAGCTTCGTAGGCAGGGTCACCACCTCACCACCAACTAACGTAAGGTTCATTCCATCTTTTATCTTCAATAGAAATCCATTCTTCATCCTTCCTTTCCGAGCATATTTGAGAAAAATCAATAAATTGTGCGAACGCTCTTCGCAGTTAAATTGGCAACATGATCCAATAATTAGGCACCCAAAAACTGCCATTCAAGATCTGAGACTCTTTGTTAGGTAGAGTTCTACTAATTTTTTAGATCGAATTAATTGCCGGTTCTTTTTTTCTTACAACGAATTTTCGCGCACACCGCCTTGGCATTGCGAGATTTGCGCGGGTTTTTAGTCTGTGGTATTGCGCGGGTTGATTGTACCTACTTTACTTGTCTTATATATCGTCTGTGTGGTGTGTGACCGACGCGGCTGCAACGATAATAATCGGGACGAATGCTAAGTATTAAATTAAATTACTGTATTATGGAATAGGGAGTGAATAAGATAAGTTTTTTCATTAAATAACACAACTCCTGCAACATGTCACAAACGGAAGAAGCAATGGAAGTGGCTGATGTTGGAGAAAATTCCGTAAGCTTTTTGTTCACTTTTCATGCCGTCTGTCAACGATGAGGCTTTTTGTGATGCTTTGCTCACTAATCTGAATCGTTCTGAGTACAATCGTGTTTTTTCATAGAATGAGTCCTCAAGTGACACTACGTCGTCAAGAGGTAAAGAAGGCGACTTCGAAAGTAAAATTGAAACCGATCGTTCTAAGCGCTTCGATTTTCTGTTGAAACAAACTGAAATATTCTCACATTTTATGACAAACACTTCCAAAACTGGAACTAGTCCTCCAAAGCCTAAGGCAGGGAGACCCAAGAAGAATAAGGATCCCAAGGATCTGGATACTTCTGGTGGCGAGTAAGTTGAATATTTTTTTGTCTATTGTGATTTATGGTGTATTGAGCACAGCATCTAAATTTAAATTATTTGTCACTTTAGTCACCGTCACCGCAAAACCGAGCAAGAAGAAGATGAGGAGCTCCTTGCTGAAACCAATACAAAGGTTAAAAACATATACCGCTTTGATGCATCTCCTTTGTACATCAAAAATGGAGAGATGCGTGACTACCAGGTGCGAGGTCTCAACTGGATGATATCATTATATGAGAATGGAATAAACGGCATCCTTGCTGATGAGATGGGTCTTGGAAAAACTTTGCAGACTATATCACTTTTAGGTTACATGAAAAATTTCAAGTAAGTTAGTTATATGAATTAAATTAAATCTATATTCAATGATATGATATTGCAATTAATTGAAACTGCAAGTTTATGTTCAAGTATGTTATATGTGCAATATATATAGTTTTCTATATTGATTTTTTTATTTAGGAATATACCTGGACCTCATATTGTCATAGTGCCAAAATCTACTCTTACAAATTGGATGAATGAGTTTAAGAAGTGGTGCCCATCACTCACAGCTGTGTGTCTGATAGGAGATCAAGAAACCAGGGTGAGTTAATCTTATTAGCTATTCTTTCTCTTTCCTTCTCATTTGACAAAATGTTGAGGTGAATGTTTGTCTATTCTGCGATTTAGTCCCGTTTTATAGAACATGCGTAAAAATCGCATTACTTTAAAACAACGCTGTTGCTAAAAGTTTGATATTAGTTGAATGTGAAAAGATACCAATATTAGTAGTATGTATGTTATGTATGTATACACTTTATTGTACAAAAGAAAAACCAGAACAATACACACATTATTTTAAAAAAATCAATCAATCAAAAAGGCAATCCAAATTTTGTTTAGAGAACAGTTTATATTTACACAGGAGATAGAGTCAAGTCAGAACTTCTTCAATGTGCCTTTTTAAGGAATCTATGTTTGTGGTTATTATGATTTGTTATGATAAACAGTAATACACAAACATTCAAATTATTTTGAGACTTTTAAATTTGATAAATGTGATAAACATGTATTTAGGTACTGGTACAAAATGAGATATCTTTTTTTTCAGTACTTGTAGTATTGACCACAATTTGGTCAGTATTGTGTAGGGAATGAAAATCGGTTAATCGGTTAACCGATTAACCGATTTTAATCGAAAATTTATGCCAAAAAACTTAACCGGTTAAAATATGAAATTAACCGATTAACCGGTTAATAGAAGTGATCTGCAAAAAGCTTCATTTGTTAAGTTTTTATTAGAAAGACGACACAAATTAAACTAAATATACATATATTAAAATTACACAAATATCGCAATATACGCAATTATGCATAATATCAATTAAAAAACTCTTAGTGAGCTGTAAAATTAATAAGATTTTCACAAATGAAACAAATAACGTTGGTGTCGCTTTTATTATTTTGTTTCTAACAAAAGAAGATATGTTGCACTGCACTGCAACGGCCGGTTACACGTTTATGAGTGAAAGAGAGAATGCTCTACGCGCTACAAAAAACAAGGCTAACCGATTAATGGTCTCTTTCTAAAACACCGTTATAATTTTGACACTATGCCTCGGACGTTATCATCTGAGCTCTGGGACCATATATATTATATTAAAGATAATTTTATTTAGATGTTACGAGGAAAACTATTTTTCATATTATACAACTCCATAAGTAACATTCTATTATACAGTTGTTGTTTTTTTAAGATACTGAATGTCCTAAATGTGTAGAAATGAAACTAGTATACTGGTGGTCTAAATACTGATCTCTAATCTAACATTTAAGAAATAATTATAGCACTAATTAAAACGTTTTCACATAATAAATACGTCTGGTTTATTTACACGTCTTTGTTCACAAGTTTTCATGTTAAATAACCTAAAGAAAACCATTATTTTTAAGCAAAAAAATCAATCGGTTAATAACCGGTTATTAATCGGTTAATCGATAAATTTCGTCTTAACCGGTAAATTAACCGATGCTACATTTAATCGGTTAATTGCATTCCCTAGTATTGTGGTTTAGGTTTAAGGAATAAGAAAAGTAGGAAGACACATGACAAGATGTTCAGATGATATCTCAAACATAGTAGGGGCAAATGGACTAACAGTACCAAGAATAGAGAAAAATAGAAAGAAATGGAGGAGGCCTATACCCAACAGGGGTCTTTAATATAAAATATGAATGACAACTGACCATAACAACTAATCAATGTAAATTATTTCTCAGATTAACTAATGATAAACATGTACAAACCATGCTTAAGGAATAATAAAGGCTTGTTGTGGTTTAGGTCTAATAGTGTCAGAACGGGACCAAATGACATCTGTATGTTTTATTGCTTTTTCAGAACACATTCATACGTGAAACTCTTATGCCAGGCAATTGGGATGTTTGTATAACATCATATGAAATGATTATCAGGGAGAGATCAGTATTTAAAAAATTCACATGGCGCTACATGGTGATTGATGAAGCTCACAGGATTAAGAATGAGAAGTCCAAGCTTTCAGAACTGCTCAGAGAATTCAAGAGTATGAACAGGCTCTTGTTGACGGGTACTCCTCTACAAAACAATCTTCATGAGTTATGGGCACTGCTTAATTTCTTGTTGCCTGATGTGTTTAACAGTTCAGATGTAAGTTTATTGCTTTTCTTCTATTCAATTTAATTTGGGAATGATGTAATTAATTTACTGTGTATCAAGAACATTGGTGTCACATTATTAGTCAATCTTTAGTTAATGCTTTGGCAGAAAATTATTAAGAACTTGATGATTTTGTAGGACTTTGATTCCTGGTTTAATACAAATGCAGCACTTGGGGATAACCAGCTTGTTTCACGGCTACATGCTGTCTTAAGACCATTCTTGCTCAGACGTCTCAAATCTGAAGTAGAGAAAAAACTGAAGCCAAAGAAGGAAGTGAAAGTATATGTAGGCTTGAGTAAAATGCAGAGGGAATGGTACACAAAGGTTTTGATGAAGGATATTGATGTTGGTGAGTATTATAATCAACTGCTACATTCAAAATTTTCAATGAAATCTTTGATGATGGTAAGTATCAATAACATTCTGTGTGGGTATTAAACCAAATTACTTATTTAAAAAATTCAGTTAATGGAGCTGGCAAAGTGGAAAAAATGAGATTGCAGAACATTCTCATGCAGCTGCGTAAATGCTGTAACCATCCCTACCTGTTCGATGGCGCTGAGCCGGGCCCACCGTACACCACTGATGAGCACCTCGTGTACAACTGCGGCAAGCTGGCCATCCTGGACAAGTTGCTGCCTAAGCTGCAGGAACAGGACTCCAGGGTCTTGATCTTCTCACAGATGACTAGGATGTTGGACATATTAGAGGACTATTGTCTTTGGAGGCAATACAAGGTAGTTAGTCATTTTAAAATCTAGTTAAACTCATGATGGCATCATCAATTTTTAAGAAGTCTGTTGATGTTGCTGCTTGACATTTTACACTATTACTTTCCTTTGAATTGTTTCTGGTTTCTTAATAAGTTTTGTTATAGATAAGCTTCACAATACATGCCCTCCTCTTTTGAACATTGTGTAGGGTTTGAAAGTAACATGAAAATGCTAATTCCAGTACTGTCGCCTGGACGGGCAAACACCCCATGAAGATCGAAACCGACAGATCGAGGAGTACAACGCGCCTAACAGCGAGAAGTTCGTGTTCATGTTGTCCACGCGCGCTGGCGGGCTCGGCATCAACCTGACGTCCGCCGATGTCGTCATCATCTACGACTCCGACTGGAACCCTCAGATGGACCTGCAGGCCATGGATCGCGCGCATAGAATTGGCCAAATGAAACAGGTTCGTTTTAATCCTTAACTATCACCTGTTAGATGTCTTCTACTATTTTTAAATAACATGAAGACACATTGGAGACTTCCGTTTTCTAGTTTAGTACACACATGAGTCATTAGTGTCATTACATAAGTTTTTGCAGCAATGTATGTGTTGACTTCTCTGATTATAAAACTTAATCTAAAAGTGAACTTTCAAAAGCATCCTTTTTGTTCTATGTACAGGTGCGAGTGTTCCGTCTTATCACTGACAACACGGTCGAGGAGAAGATCGTGGAGCGCGCCGAGGTGAAACTTCGTCTGGACAAGCTGGTGATACAGTCGGGCCGGCTTGTGGACCAGAAGAACCAGCTAAACAAGGATGAGATGCTCAACATGATCCGCCATGGAGCCAACCACGTCTTCTCCTCCAAGGACTCTGAGATCACTGATGACGACATTGATAGCATATTGGCTAAAGGAGAAACAAAGGTAGACCCGCAGCTGTGTGTATTTAATAAAGTATTTTATTTTAGATGTTAATGTTTTACTTAAAAACTTCTATTTGTATTTCAGACTGAAGAGCTAAAGCAAAAACTAGAAAGTCTCGGCGAATCTTCGCTGCGGGCATTCTCTATGGATACTCCTGGCGCCACTACGGATTCTGTATACCAGTTTGAAGGTTCCGTATTACACATTATGACTAATAATTAGGTTGACTATATATTTCCTTTCTGACCTGTCACTAAAGTTATCACAGTACCGCCGATTCTATTCCGTACAATGCTTGATTGATATACCCTTATGTCAAACTTTTACTTTTAAGTATATGAAATGATGTTTGTTGGTACAGGCGAGGATTACAGAGAGAAGCAGAAGGTAACGCTGGGTAGCTGGATCGAGCCGCCGAAGCGCGAGCGTAAGGCTAACTACGCGGTAGACGCGTACTTCCGCGAGGCGCTCCGAGTGTCAGAGCCCAAGGCGCCCAAGGTACAGGTAAATAAGTGTAAAGAGCTAAGCGCTGGAGCCGCGCAGAAGCCTTCATTATTGTGGTGGTGGTTCATTTTCAGATATCACATTGATTTATTAGCTCTTTATACTCATAATCATCACGTAAATTTCAAACTTAAAATGCACGCCTAGCTTAGTTATTGTAACTTTCTTTTAGATAAATCTTTAATTATAATTAGATAGTAATTTTATTTAACCAGCCATGATTCAAGCTATAGTTTTAACTTAGCGAGAGCCCCGCTTCGTTTGGGTTTATGTGGGTTTTCTGCAGCACCCGTAAATAAATTAGATTTAATTTTACATAAAAACGTGCCGCCGTGAAAAATTATCTAACTTATAGTGATAACTGCATCTAAATCCGTTCAGTCTTTCGACACACAGACATATGTAGACATGTAGTGATGAGTGGTTGGTTGTACTTCTTTGTCTTGCTTAACTTTTTTGAATATCCTATAGTAGACGGAATTTCTCTATCACTTCATACTTATCTAGTACACGCTTCTTCATTACGTTTGCTGTATGCTTATCGTGTCTATAATATTGAGTGCCTATTTTTACCTGCTTCTCTGATATACAGGCACCAAGACCGCCGAAGCAACCTATTGTCCAAGACTTCCAGTTCTTCCCGCCGCGGCTTTTCGAGCTTTTGGATCAGGAAATTTATCATTATAGAAAAACACTTGGGTAAATGTTACATGTTAATCTTACAAGTTATAACCTAATTTATATTGTTTTCGACGAAGGCGTGCCCCGTCACTCAAATCGACATTACATTGTTGCGTCGGGCGGGACTTCGTGGTTTAAATACGCTATATCTTATTTATAACCAATCATTTTGTTTTAGCTACAAAGTGCCTAGAAATCCTGAATTGGGGCAAGATGCTTCCAAGATCCAGAAAGAGGAGCAACGTAAGATCGATGATGCAGAGGCGCTCTCAGAAGAGGAGGTGACTGAAAAGGAACAACTTTTAACACAAGGTTAATTAATACCTTTACCATGACAAATTTAGTTTCGCATAGCTAAACAAGAGTATCATATATGAATGTGAAATTATATTTTAGGTTTTACCAATTGGACGAAGCGGGATTTTAACCAGTTTATAAAAGCGAACGAGAAATATGGACGAGATGATATTGACAACATTGCTAAAGATGTAGAAGGGAAGACGCCTGAAGAGGTCAGTAAACTATGCTACTCAATCTAAGGTCCATACAGCCGAGTTCATAAATATGTGTACGTTGTCTATTTAATGTCATGTTGAAACTGCCATATATGGATTGTCACAACGATTAAGTTACAAGGTACCAAAGTGTATACATATTTATGAACTCTGCTGTACATGACGCATTATGGAATTTATACTTTTATTGATTTATTAGATTTACCTTTAACTGACGTGATATATTATGTTCGACGTCTCACAGACGTCGTGACTATTATTTTGAAATTTATGTCACCATTGCCTAAGTGTTACTAGTGCCCTGAAACCACGTCGTCAATTAAAGGTTACGCAACTTGAGTTGCTCTAGATTGATCTCACTTATGGATTTCTACCTTTATCGATTTATTAGGTTATGGAGTACTCTGCAGTATTTTGGGAAAGATGTCATGAGCTGCAGGACATCGACAGAATAATGGGACAGATCGAGAGAGGAGAAGCGAAGATACAGAGACGAGCTTCTATCAAGAAGGCTCTTGACGCCAAAATGGCGCGATACAGGGCGCCCTTCCATCAGCTCAGGATTTCATATGGAACCAACAAGGGCAAGAATTATGTTGAGGAGGAGGACAGGTATGTCTCGACCAATTAAAGTAAATCACAGGCAAAAAGAGTGTTAAAAAAGATAAACACATTTGAAAACTTTAAGGTTGCTGTGAACGCCAAGTTATTCGGTATTTCTGTCTATGTTGCCCAATTTCGTGCAACAAGTGCCGCAATCTTGCGGCGTAGCCCAGCGATATTACATATTATAGTCGATCTAGCCGAACGTAAGTCGAACCGAACGTCTAGTAAGTTGATGCAGATGATTAATAGCCGGATGATTGCATATGTTTTTCGCTTTGCCACCTATGGACATTGGACATATCCTTTTGCTACACTACCAAAGACTAATATGGTATAATTTCTTCACATTGATGCTCACGAGTCTACACATTGTTCTACAATGCAAATGTTGTAGAGTTGCTGCAGTATATTGTGCAAGAAGTTCGGCGTCAATAATTCTGGGCTGTTTCCCGCAAGATTACCTGCATGGTTGTTAAGGGCGAAATAGACTAGCAGTAAAAATTGCAGAAGTTGATTGCTGTCTTACTTTGACTTAAGTTCTAGAGCAAGAAGCACAATTTTGCTGACATTTTCTCACTTTAAATTTCTTTATTTATTTATTATCGCCTAACTGACTTGTAGTAGTTATGCAGTTTAAGTAAAAAAACCTTGCAAATGACGTTTTATTCAAAATTGTTTAGTTTTCCAGTTATTTCAGACGTTGCTGTCTTTAGTATAGTGTGTGGTCTTAATGGTTAATATTTTGTGTTAGGTTCCTGGTGTGCATGCTGCACAAGCTGGGGTTCGACAAGGAGAACGTGTACGAGGAGCTGCGCGCCAGCGTGCACGCGGCGCCGCAGTTCCGCTTCGACTGGTTCCTCAAGTCGCGCACCGCCGTCGAGCTGCAGCGCAGGTCACCAGCTCCACAGAATCCTAATAATATTATTAATGCCAAAGTTTACGTGATAGTTTGTTACTCCTTCACCCTGCAACGCCTGGACGGATTTTTAGATAATTTATAGCTTGGATTAACACATAGGCCACTTCATCCCGGAAAATGTAAAACTTTCCGAGGGAATAACGATAATCGAAATCTACGCCGACGGAACCCGGTATATAATAGTTATATAGAAAAGATACAGAACTATCTACCCTAACCTCACGAATTGGGTCCGCCTAAGTACATGTAGTAGCACAACTGTTCACTAACTTGTACATTATTTTTATCTACTAAGACTTGTCAGGGACGTTAGTTTCAGATGTAAGTCGACTACGCGGAAACATAAAAAAAAATTGAGTAATGAAGCAGTGTGAATAGTCTTTATCAGCCTGGCGTGAAATTTGTTACAATGACAATATATAATATAATTTTCTTTCATTAATTACAGGTGTAATACGCTTATCACGTTGATCGAGCGAGAAAACCAGGAATTAGAAGAGAAAGAACGCGCGGAGAAGAAGAAGAAGAGTGGCAACGTGTCCGCGAGCACGCCGGGCGCCGCCGGCAAGGGCGCGGCCAAGCGCAAGGCGGACAACACGCCCGACACGGCGCAGAAGCACAAGAAGAAGAAGAAATGAGGCCCGGCCCGCGCCTCGCGCACGCGGCCCAACACCCGGTCCAGATAAACATTTTACGCGCCTAGAAATTAAACAACTATAGTTACAATGCTTAGAATTATCGGTTTTTACTTTTACTTTCCGTTGGGAGCTCCGATCTTGCGGCGGCTGTGTCGTAGTGATATTTAAGTTTTGTAAGCGGTGTGTCGATGAGTAATAAAGTGTGACTTTGATTTGTAGCTCCGGATTCCAGTATTTTTAAGGTGATAATTTATTTTCTCTCAGATCTGCTTAGTGTTAAATGCTCAGTGGGAAATCAAATGGATATACGCGTTGTTGTCATATCAAAGGTAATTGCAGAGATTGTTTATGACAGTCTATCCATTTGCACTATTAACGCTTTTAAACGGCCGCGCCATTTTAAATATAATATTCATATTGAAATTAATTACGAGTTGCTAATTTACTCCAAATCATAACCTTAAATTATGGTACTAATGTTAAAATGTAACTAAATGTATGTGGTTGAAACAAAAGCTAATTAAAAGTTTAATTATCTATGATGAGTAAAATTTTAATTTTGTGGATCTGGTTTTTGATTTTTAAACTCAAAATGATCCCCGATGATCTGTGCTGATACTGTTCCGATCATCGGATTCTCCAGTGATATAACATACAACGTGTATTGGTGTGTGAACATCTAACTTGCCTACGAAGTGTTAATAACAGGTCATGCGATTTTACACTTATTACAATAAAGTGATACTCAATCAGTTCAATTTGTTTTATTTGTTAATTATCTGCGAACTAGGTATGTATTTTGAACTAGGCACTGTGATCAGATGGTCGAATAAATTATTTTGATTTAGTCTGCTCTCATACAAACTAGTGGCACTTTGAGGGTGCAGACTAGTAGGAATCCCTTTTTCCACGTTCATAACCAAGGTTTCATAACTGGTTATGAATAAGGATTTTTTTTCACTGTTTCATAACCAGTTATGAAACAAGACTTTTTTTCCATTTTCATAACCAGAAACTAGGTACCACTCTTATACGACTCTTATTTCATATCAATTGGACAGTGTCGACGGAGCTCCGCTAACGCGGAGCTCCTATTTCTGGGTGGTTTGGCCCTCCGGGCCTGCTGCAAAACTAACATAACCTAAACCTACCTAGTTTCTGGTTATGAAAATGGAAAAAAAAGTCTTGTTTCATAACTGGTTATGAAACAGTGAAAAAAAATCCTTATTCATAACCAGTTATGAAATCTTAGTTGTGAAAGTGGACTAAAGCGTAGGAATTTATTTTGGTTGACTTAAAGACAATCTGGCCTTTCAGGTTGATTCTTTATCTTATTACAATTTGGGGCGGTCGATGTAGCATTTTAATGAGATTTACAGAAATAGTCTTACATTGGATATGATGTAGCGTGATAGCCCTACCAAAACACCGTGCTACAGACTGTCTTGGCCGAACCTACTCGTAGATGGCTGCGCTGAATGGCTCAACATTTTAGACGCTTTTTGATAATTTCATAGTACAAAGATTTAAATCTATACAAAAAAAATGTTTTGTTCTGAATGATTGACTGACTGACGAATCAACGCACAGCCTAAACCTAGATTTTAGAGACCTAAAACTTGAAGGGTGTGTTCTTTGTATGGCGTAGACATCCGATAAGACAGAATTTTTCCAAAATTCTACCCTTAAGGGCCTAAGGGGGTGAAAAGGGGAGCAACGTTTGTATGGGACAACGTGATTCCTGGTCCAATCTACTTCAAATTTCGCATAAATATTCTTTAACAGAATTGATGGAAGACGTGTTTCGTATTTTACTGAAATTCATCCCGTAAGGGAGTGAAAAAGGGATAGAAACTTATTTTTGCAGTGATTTGCTTCGAATTTGTTATCATTACTCCTTAGTGCTCACTTAGTAGTATTTAGTTTTACTTAGTATTTTACTTTGACACATGTTTGAAAACTCAATCCAATTTTATTAAAAAAAGGGCGAACTGACATAAAAGCTTGGTGTTGGTGCAATGCAAAAAAAAGTAGGGTCTCAGTTTGACCCGTATGACCCCGCATAACTTTTTACAGTGTAGTCCGATTGCCCGAAAAGGAAAAGGGAAGAAGTAGGGGGAGTAGCGGGAAACTAATTCTACGCTTCCGAAGTCTAGGTGAAAAACTTAAGTAAATCGCCTGTTGCATGTAGTTGTGCACAAAACTAATATGGAATTTAAGTTAAATTTAAAATATAGATTGTCGAACAGTCTACACAGATGTGTTACAACTACATGCAACAGGTGATTTACTTAAGTTTTACACCCATACAACTGTAAATTAAAGCATAGCGCCAATAAGACTTTCGAGGATACGCGTACACTTCTAATAAACCCGTGGAGGTCTAAGTACAAGCAATAGGTACATCATTAATCAAAGACTTTGCCACCTTCAAGGAATTATGTGAAGAATTTATTAAAACGTTACAATGATTAAGATATGACATAATAATAATGATAAATACGGTCTGAGTAACATTCATAATGTCCAGACTCTGCACCACTTTATCTATTCTGTAGAACGAAATTCGAAACCTCGTTAGTTCCAAGTTCGTTCACGACTCGTGACGTAGTTAGCGATCTCTAGCTTCAAAGGGTTTTAGCGTTGGATCCTCATGTCACCTATACAATTCCATACTAAGTCCCAGTATACATCTCACACACCCCACTACTCTAACGCCAGTGACAGTGGACTCGTTTAATGGTCCTAGATCACGTTGGAGATTTGCGTAAGTATTTCAGTGGGGTTGAACTTTTTCTATACTTTACTAAGCCGCGTAGTTGTGCAAACAAGCGACGCTGCCGACGCTGGAAACACGTTCGCAAATTACCATGCCACTATAACTATAGGCGAGCTCAAGCGCCAATTGGTCACACACGCTTCTTCAGCTTTTGCATCGAGCTAAATATGGAATAAATACCAATTCAGTAGCTACCACGCATTCATAGTAAACTTGGACCACATTTACTAGGTTTTAGGCTAACACCGATCCAGATACAGCTATCTAGCGTTTTTTTCGAGGTTAGTGTACAAGAAAAGAAGGGGATGGAAGGAATTCCAGTAAGCCGTTTGTTATTAGAATTCCTTTACTCCAATACTTTCCGGTCCCTTCCTCTTTCTTCCTTTTTATATCGATGGTTTACCTTCAAAAATGCTCGGTTTCCATCTAACAGCTGCAGTGCACTGCCCGAGTACCTACACTCAAAATATTATCCGGCATCGGAAAACAAAATTAATATCCGCGCGATTTATTCGGCGTCAGAACAGGGTCTTAATTGATTGTTAAGACCCTGTTCAGACCACAAATCCTGTTCGGACATCTCAAAATAAGAGCTAACGAAGTTTCTGGTGTCGCCTGTTTAGGCTAGTCCCGAGCAGGGCGACGGAGTCTCGCATCAGGACGAGCCGTCGTTCTCAGGGAAGCTGCTGTTGGCCGCGAACGGGGCGCCCAGCCCGTACAAGTGCCCGCTCGTGCTCTCGATGTTACCGTCAAAGAATATCTGCACATAAAAAAAAACGATTGCTTAAGGGGTAAATACACAGACAGCGAATGACCTCCGCCACAGTTTGAGGACGCGTCGCCTCCGCTCTCTGTTGCGGCTTAGTAGGTACACTAATCTGACAAAATTTTCATTACTCTTAGAAAGTTCATTCTATTTGTGCAAGAAAAATATTAAGAATATTTTGCTTGCCTTAATCCTAAAAACGGCGAGTTACCATTTCACACACCATCTCATTATACCCATTATACCCAGTAGTATTAGTTTTAGATTTAGACGTTATGGTTGCTGAGCTGTGTTTAAATGGGTTTTTGTATAGAAATAAATAATTTACAATTATTTTATTATTATTGTTATTTGTATGGTTTCGCTTGCGTACGATTTATGCGATAGGAACTCCCAGCACAGGGTAGGCATGTTCGTAGGCACATTCTGTGACATTACGAAACTTAATATTGTTGGGCAAATAATGGGATAGATTAACAATAGATTTGGATAGATTTGGATAGATTAACAAAATATGCAACAATTGATAAACAATATAGTTGCATACGTTATATTTGTCAATAACGTTACCATTGTCTTTAAATACTTGAACATGGTTGTTTTAAACATCACTAAAACCCAGTGGTAGGATAACTCCTACCACTGGGTTTGATGCTGATGATTGTGGGAAGTTACGTCGCCTTTATCACAAACGTCAAACAACGCAGGACACGGCTTGGTTTGTTCTCAAGGAAAACGTACGAGGCGTCACGATCGGGCCACCAACCCCCGTGTGTGTCGCCGGAGAATCCTGTCCTCAAAAGACCGCATTATACCTACTGCCACGCCCACACAAGATTGAGGATTGCGATATATGCTTCCGCGCGAATGCGTGCGTGAGATGGAGAGATGGAGATGGGGTTGATAGCAGCGTCAAATTCAAATAATTCCTGTATCCTTTACAACCATAATAATAAATAATAAATGGTTTACCAGGAGAACGAAGTTATAAATATTCAACTATTTAATTGAAAATCATCGATAAATATCTTTGGGTTTCGGAGATTCAACTAAAAACATGACAAAAAGGTGTAAATTTGAAAAATAAAACTATAGAGGATTATGTTTCCAATAGTGTTTTAACGTTTAACAGTCTCAGGGAAATATGATCAAGTTCAATGTATACAAAGAACAGACGCTTAGGCGTTATGTTTATTGAGTTCCAGATCGCGGAACACTACCGACTTTGTCATATCTCTTAATCGGCCCAAGTCTCGATCGCAGGTGCCTTAATTCTGGACACTATTTTAATAACAGGGGCCCTAGCCAAGATGCATTACGCTAATTAGCGTTTCTATTCGTTTCGTGCAAACCAATCTAGTCACTGGTAGATAACGCGATACAAAGAGTCACGTGATCTACCAGTGACGCAATGGGTTTAAAAAAGATTGAAGATTGGATTGCACGTAAGAACCTACTTATTATTATAATGCAGGTTATTATGATAAGCATTAAACCCGATATCGAGGTCTAAGCGCCAAAGGTTGACCGATCTAATCAAATAACTGCGAACGGTTAACGTAGAGCACATCCCGAGGCGCCGTCTCGAGGATAACTCGAAATTATGAAGGACTCAGCGCCGCACTAATAGCATTTGCCGTGTTGACTCGAATATAATTGGATATTCGCGGAGCTGCCCTAATTACTTATGAATACAAACATGACTATGTTCATATATGTTGGTACATGTTTGGTATGTGTTACTATTTTAGTAAAAATAATAGAATTTATCGTCGGTAATAATAGTTATTTATATGACTGGAGCATAATGAGAGGCATTAACATACGAGTGTTCTTTTATGAAACGGGCCGAAAGGCGAGTTTCATAATAAGATCAAACGAGTGTTTTAATGGCTAATTATGCGTACAGTCGCATACAAAACTTTATATACATGCATATCATAAGGTTTCTTCGGGTTAGTATCATCTCGTCTAAAAAAGCAGCTGGTCTAAGTAGAAACTGAGCTAAAAAGCAGCTGGTCTAAGTAGCAACTGGTCTAAAAAGCAAATGATCTAAGTAGCCAACTGGTCTAAAAAGCAGCTGGTCTAAGTAGCAACTGGTCTAAAAAGCAAATGGTCTAAGTAGCAACTGGTCTAAAAAACAGTTGGTCTAAGTAGCAACTGGTCTAAAAAGCAAATGGTCTAAGTAGCAACTGGTCTAAAAAGCAGCTGATCTAAAAAGCAGCTGGTCTAATTAGCAAGTGGTCTAATCCACTGTATCTTGAACTCTTGTAAAGTCAAATACTTTTCCGCCATTTTAAAACAAAGCAAGGTCTACATCTCACAGAGCCACTAGTTACACATGCGGAAAGATAATAAGTTTCTGTCAAACATTTAATTTTAGAGGCAATTATTATTACAGACCGATTGCCGATTGGCCTGCAAGTGGAGACAGGAATTATTCAAACTGTAGATAACAAGAGAACAACTGTAGATCAAGTTGTAGATAACTTTATTTTCTGTTCTTCGGAACTATTCGAAAGTTCGAAACAAGATGTACGAAATTTGAATGTGATTAAAGTTTTGGCTACCTATACTGTAATTTAAACATTAGTATGCAACCACAGATACAGGGTCTACTAATATAGGTCATTTGCTTATCGTTTCCGAACATATTATAGGGAGATAATGCCATGGATATAGTT
Organism: Acleris sparsana; assembly: GCA_923062465.1. Lineage (NCBI taxonomy): Eukaryota > Metazoa > Arthropoda > Insecta > Lepidoptera > Tortricidae > Acleris > Acleris sparsana. The sequence goes on from OV281289.1 coordinate 13,449,279, forward strand.
AAATAAATAAATGCAATACCGGGTGACTAACAACGCAATAACAACACAGTGTAATAACTAGCATAATAGCATCTTTATCTTTATCTTCATAATAACGGTAAACCAACACGTGATTTATTTATTTAGGCGAAAAAAAAACATTTCTCGTAGTAGTGTGCCGATTGTCGTGTAACGACACGTTATATTTTTCAATTGTTTGTTATGTAGGATACACCTTACATCATGCATTTAAGGGTTAACTTTTTTCTTATTATTGCACACCATTTTTTTTTTGATAACTTTTTGATATGATTGTACTATCCTTAGATTGAACATTAATTTAAGTTGGCTATGTGTGATATCTAGTATCTTTTAAATCTATTGAAAATAAACAAGCCCGGCCCGCCTTTATGGTCGTGTTTATCGATGTAGATAAGACAATTGTCATTCTGTAACTAGTATGTAAGTGCGAGAGTGACGGATGCTTTATCCACCGCGATAAACGTGACAATAATACAGGTCCAGGTACTTTTAATACCTATCCGCTATAGGAGTGAGAAACAACTTCTGCGCGGACGGCGTCGTAGGCAGAAGCTAGTTAGTCTACAATTAAGACCTGTTCTGTTTTGACACATTCACGAGTCATGTGTTGTTGACTCTGGTGCTCGTGACACAAAATGCCCTCTATGTGTTTGTACTATCAAGGAGTTTGAATGTTTAGCAATTTGACATAATATGTAAATTTGCCGGCTTTTTCAACGCGTCATTAGTGGTGTCACGTTGGGAAATGCATAACACGGCTAATTTACGTGTTATGTCAAATTGCTAAACATTCAAATTCCGTCATGATACAGTGAGCTGCAGAGAAATGTGACCCCTCTTTGCTAATGGGGTTACTTTTCTCTGCAGCTGATGCTTAAGTGTGGATTAGTCTTGCTTCTAAGGTGGAAAAAGATAGAAAAAGTTATTATTTGACAAAGCATCTCAGATGTTAGAGTAAGATGGCAGTCAACTTCTGCAATGTTTATTTGTTTAGGTCTCATTATACCTTGATTCCGTTATACCCTATTACCAACATACCTAGATCTCAAAATAACTTGGTGTCAAAATGGCTTAATCCCAAAATACCTATATATTTTTCTCAAAAAACCGGATTTTTCATACAAGTGAATTTTAAAATGTCATTGTCTCATAATAACTAAACATCACAACACCTTCATCGCAAAACAACCGAATCCCAGAATACCTAAATATTAAAAGGTTATACCTTCATATATGGTTTCCTTGTTTATCGCTGGCCACTTGAAACTAAAGTGCTATTTATTTATTTATTTATTTATTAAGGTTCGCCAACAGGTAAGATACTATAGAACTTATAAACTATTAAGACATTTCGATTACATCGATTGAGTATCCACCCAATTACAGGCAAACTCAACATGCATTACAATTTAACGCTTATTATCTAGAAGTTAAACAATCTAGTAGCTACTGTTATTTACTAAACATTTAATATAGTAAGCTAATTTGAAACATGAAATAGAATACAAAACTCGTAATAAGTATAAAATGAAGAAACGATTTTGCAATCAGCACCTACATTAGAAGTTAACCTTGAGTTTGTATAAATATGTTTTAAACTTATTTATTGACATGTTTAATATATCAACCCTTTTATCTTTAAACAACGTATTATGTTGTTTACAAATTCTAGGCATAACGCTGTGAGACCCGACATTAGTTCTATACGTTTCAGTTGAGAATGGCCGAAAGTTGACGAGACGAGCATGATGTCGCGGGACGGTCAAACTGATTTTTTGCAGAAGCTGTGGACAGTCTAAAGCTCCTGAGATAATCTTATGCAATAACACCTGATCGGAAATCCAACGGCGGTCCTCGAGAGAAATCATCTTAAAATAGCTTAAACGATCCTTATATGAAATAAGCGAATTTACTTTCTTTTGGTGAACGGAAAGAAAAAAGAGAAATCGCTATTAGAATCATTACGAGGCTGAGGTTTATCTTTGTCATTGGATTGTCCTCAGTCTATCCTATGCAACAAGGAAGTTTTTTTAAATCTTATACTTACACCCCCAGACAGTTATCATGATTCATGACAAAAACTAGATAAAAGGTTGTATTTTTTTTTAGGTATTTTGAGACTGACATTTCTCCTTTCCGGTGTCTAAGGATATTACATATCAATATTTAGTCATTTCGGGAATTGGACGTTTTCGGTCAAAGTAATTATGACTTTCGTTAATTTTAATAATGCATTAATTTGATATTTAGGCATAATGGGATCATGGCCATTTGAAATTTAGTCAAATTAGTTAATAAGTCATTATGCAATTTTGTTTTAATGAACCCTAACCGTTTATTTCTAGTTTAGTCCTCGCTTTCCGCACATATGCAACCACAACGCAAGGCAGTGATGGAAGTACCTCCTCAAGGCCGTTTTAAACTATGCTGGGACCCTTGGGCACACAAGAAAAGAAAAGTAACACGGTGCCTGGGTTCTCAATGTTACTGAGCCTGACAAAAAAAAAAACAGCATAAATGTGAGAATTTCGGTCCTTCGGGGCCCCATGAGGATGGAGCCCTGTTCACGGGCCCCGTGTGCCCTTATGGTAAAGACCGTATTGTACCTCCTTGATCTTGAAGAAGGCCATGCCGGTCAGGTGCGAGTCGGAGCCGGCCTGGTGCTGCGGGCCCACTCGGCGCAGTTCCAGCTGGTCCGCCACCTCCTGCAGCCCTCCCTTCAGGTTCTTGCACAGCTTCATCAGGTACTGCGGAGAAATATAAGTACAATCAACTAGGCTGGAACATGCATGGGAATTCATACATAATGTAGAAAGATTTTGCATAAGACAAATTTGCCAACATCAGAGTAGGTATCGAATATGTATGGAAAATGTTCCTTTTTTTCGGATCGTACACAGCTTTAATTGCAACGGGATGAATCAACAAGATCTGGATACAGAGTCATAACGTTGGAATTCGCTAAGCTGTCAGTCAGTGGCAGGGTAAGACCTGAGTTTCATGTAGCAAAATACATTTCGCGGGGTCCTCTGGTGGGGCAAGAAGACAGAAATTATAAAATTAATATCATCTTGTTCCTGGTTTTTGAATATGCATGCACCTTCGAGGCTCGAGGGCCATGTCGCTCACGTCTTGCACCGCCTTTGCTGTCAGTAGCGTGCAAATGATGACAACGCACAAAACAAATAATTCCATTTAGGAGTTATTAACAAAATTTCCATGCAGACATTCGTAGCAGGGAACAAAATTTAAAGACACATCATCATATATCTATATATATGCCATTTCGTATTTAGTAATTCACGCCAATCCCAACAGAACTTACTTTGACATCATAAACAGTTGGGAAATACAAGCGCAGACTTTCAAAGAAATCATTCTCTTCTTGGGGAAGGTTTTGGTCGGTTAGCAGCTTCAGCAAGTAACCAAAATCATATCCAGAGTGGAAACTCAGCCAATTAATGTTATCCATGAGCACAATGCCTGAAATGTGATAAATTATAAGACTAGGGAAGATTTTTCTGCTTTTATAAATATGTAGGTTGTGACAACACACTGATGTAAAAACTAGAAAAGTTTTAGTTAATAGGTTTTACTTTTCTTTCACATTAAAAATGAATTTTCTTTGAATAAAAAGCAAAAAACAAAAGCACTAAATCTAGTAAGAAAATTAACTAATAATCTACCTGAAGACATGAGGAGTTCTGCAAACTCAAGTGGCTCGATCCCATGCTCTTCATGCTCCCTGAACTGCAGCCCTGAATTCTGCAGTAAATCTATAGAATCTTGTGCGTACATGTCTTCTCTGGAAACATCAAAATACAAAATTAGGGAATTGCATTGCAACACGGAATCCTAAAATGTAGAAAAACAATGATATATGGGTAATTTAGTTAAAGTTGAATGACATAAGTATGAATATTAACTTATATATAAAGTATCAGGTATCCTTACTGCAAGTTGAACTTAAAATTGAACTGCCATGTGGTGCAGCCTGGAGGGGTCTTCCCATTTTCATCCATAAATGTTAGACCCAGTTGAATTATTCGCAGTAAATCTACATTGCACCTAAAAATAAATACTTTTTAGAAACACAATAGTGCCAAGCACACAAGTTTACCTAGTAAAACCTTTGTAACAATTAAGTGAATTAATACTTAACCAAACAGTATCCTGATGTAACAAATTCTTAAAATATTTATACAGGGATGACAATCTTAAGATTTTTGTAAGAAAGATTAAATATTTATACAAATATTAGCTTACCTGAGTAATTGGTACTGGTAATCAGCTGTGGATCTGAATTCTCCAATGGGCCTGGCCACTACTCCTGGGAACTCTGTGTCCATTGCCACCCAATGATACTTTTGTACAATCTAATAAAAAAATACAATTCAATGTAATTATTGTTTACTTTTAATATCTTAATAAGTTAAAATTCTCTACTGACCTGCCGAATGACATGAAATTCTTCATGAAGGTTGTGGTTCCAGACATTTTTGATAGCACAGTCATCTTTCAACGAATTCATTGTGCTACCGAAGCTAGCGGCAGGCATCTGTAAGATCATAGCTTTCGGAATAGTAGACAGTTGATAGTAATAATATTATTTAAAAATAAAAATTCACTGAGATTACTTTATAAGATGTCTTATGTCAAAGATGATATCCTCGCCTGATTACTCCAGAACCACAACTATTTTTTTCACTGCAACTGGATAACCCTTGGCACCTGCGCAAAGATTTATTAAAATCAATAAATAAGCCGGGATAAAATCGCACTATTTGATACGTTGCCACAGCGATACAGGCCTTATTTTAAAAGAAGAGAGCTGTATGTTCTAATTATAAGATCATCGCAAGTTTAGTGTACATATCTAACTCAAATCATTGGAGAAATCCGTAATTTTATCTTTTATATTTTCGTGTTTGCAATTGCAATGCAAGCAACTTGCATTCAGCCGTGATTTTGACAGTGACAGCATTGGGGTCGGCTGACGGCGTGACGGCTGACGGGTGCATCAACCACAGACATTCTTTTTTTTTTTTGGTTTAATTTACCCCGCATGGGGAAGGCGAAGGGATCAACCACAGACAAGTACCTATATTGTTTGGTTTTTGCAACCAGAAACGCAAAGGCAACGTTCGTATTCTGCCAGTAGCCATTCCAACGAAGACCAAATACTGCCTCTCCGGGGAAAAAACTTGTGTATAAGCATATTTTGGCACAGTTGTAGGGAATGCTGTTTTTCAACACACTTGCTCAAAACGACCTTTTTATTCCACCGATTTTTGGCTCATAAACGTAGATATTAAACACGCGTGCTTTTTCAGTATATTACGCACAAGTGCCTTTAGGTTATTAACCCAAACAATTTACATTTGTAGCCTAGTACCAAGTTGTAAGTACGAAGAAGAAGCGATATAATTTAGTCGGGTTATACCTTTTTTTTTCTTAGCAACAAACAGTTTTTTACCAACTGTTTTAATAATTAATTAAAATTTGACTAAATGAAGTCTTGTTTTTTTTCGCAAGTGTGTTGAAAAACGTCGTATGTAACACGTGTGCCTGTGACCATAATATACGCGGCTTTCTTGTGGCGCACTCGCTTTCGCTCGTGCGCACACAATAGCGCCTTGTATACAATGGTCAATTTAGCACACTTGTATCATAATGTACTATTAAACCACATACTAAAAGTATGGGGGTGGGCTTACTTCTGTAAAGGTACCTTTTTTGGTTATTCGTAAATAACTCGTAAAGGGTGGCCCATAGCAAAACATGTTCAATTAGATGATTAAACTGCATAAAATTAACTACAAAAAAGATTTTTAAAATTATTTTTCTGGGATCAATATTTAATGAGATATGGAGGGAAGAATAATTCCCGAAAGGCCATAGTCGGATTGTAAGTCGGCCCTTACATGAAATGGGCTCGGGCCGCTCGGGTTTGTGCCTCGAGGTACCTCTTATAGTGAAGAATATATATATATATATTTTTTTCTTTGCCCCGCGGCGACTTGAACAGCTACCGCGGGAATATGGCGTTTCCACTATGAAGTGATTTCGCCAGTGTCAAGTATACAGGGTGTCCCGGGACGCGACGTCAAGCCGGCGCCGGGTGGTAGGCCACATTATACCAGTTATCAGAAAAATAATAAAAAAAATCTGTCTTATATTTTGAAAATTATGACCATCCAAAAAAAAAACGGAAAAAGTTACACCCTGTGATGCGTTTTTCCTTCCCATTTCTACAAATTTCCACTTTTTTATTATTTTTGTTTTGTTTCGTAGCTATTTTATGAAGTGTGAGCGGGGCAGATAGTAATGCCGCTACAGTGTGAGACGGATAGATACTATTCCACTTCATAAAATAGCTCTCTCCGTCTCTCTTACACTAAAATAATGTAAAGATACATTTCTGAAGGAAGGATAAAGGTACCTACGTCATTACAAAAAAAAAGTAAAAACAATGGTAAAAAACCGGCTTCGTAAACAAAAAAATTTTTTGACAATAATGTAACAAATAAAGTAGCAACTGTCATACCATTTTGGAATCCTTATTAAATGCCCTAACTTTAAAAGTTACTTGCCCAACCAGTATAATACTTTTTTTTTTTTCAGGAAAGTGAGTTGAAATTGAACGAGAAAGTAAATTTCTCTCTTGATCTGGGAATGATTTGTCATTTTCTTTCAAAGTTAGAGCAATTGAGTGAAAGTTTAAGACTACTAGCTACAGGAGCATTACTCAGGGTTACGAAACAAAACAAAAATAATAAAAAAGTGGAAATTTGTAGAAATGGGAAGGAAAAACGCATCACAGGGTGTAACTTTTTCCGTTTTTTTTTTGGATCGTCATAATTTTCAAAATATAAGACATAGATTTTTTTTATTATTTTTCTGATAACTGGTATAATGTGGCCTACCACCCGGCGCCGGCTTGACGTCGCGTCCCGGGACACCCGTATATAAGTATAAATCAATACAGTAATAAAACACAATAAAATCTTCTCTAGGAACATTGGTGGCAACGTTGTACGGTGATATGTAGGACAGAGGCGAAGATAGTTTCAACCTCTGTACCACTGCGAGTCCACTTGAAACGAGAAGTAAGATGCCAGGATACACGAAATAAGTCCAAGTCTTCTATCACTGTCCAACACAAAGGCATTAAAAATACAAATCACTAACAAAAAGAGCTTTATAACTTTATACACAAAAGTAAAAACTAAAACAAATTACACATCCGCCATCTTTTGACGTTGCAAATGGCCCTGAAGAATATTTATGCTGAGTATCAACATCTTCATTGTGACAGTTCTCGACTTTGTTTTTTTAATGTACTGTTTTTCAGGATGTACCTATTCAAGCGATTTGCTTCAAATGTGAGATAATGCTCTTTATACAGATTTTCATCGCCTCTCAAAAAACGAATACTAGTTATCATATAATAAAAGAAAATAAAGACATTTTATTTATTTTTTATATGGATGATTTTTGATAGGAAGTACCGTCTGAAAAAAAAAGATATTTTGGCAAGTAGTAGGCATGCCAATGTTGGTCTATTCTGAGAAAAAAATCTAGAGGTGACTACTTCACAACTTATCTATGGGCCACCGTCTACGAGTTATATACGAAAAAAAAAAAAGGGACCTTTACACCCCCACCCGTCAGTACTTTTAGTATGTGGTTTAAACCAGCATTTCTACAACTATGCCAAAATTCGCTTATACACGAGTTTTTTCCATTGATTTGGCTTCGTTGCTAAGGCTAAAGGGGAATAGACTAAGCATCGCGCTCGGATCGAAATTAAACTGTGTTTTGTAAGTACCTACATTTAGGCCTATAATGACAGGAGGTCTGCATTTGAAGTTCAAATTTGGGCCTTGCAAAATTGTAGAGGAAGAAAATAATTTTTTCGGCGCCATAAATAATAAATAGCATAGAAAATACAGGGAATTCACGATGGGTCGCGCAAAACGTCGAAATTCAGCATTATGCTGTGTTAAAATAAGTATAATTTGCAGTATGGATGCAGTTTTTGTGCGGTTGGCAACTGTATCAAAATAGTAAACTGACTGTGCTTGCAGTTTAAACGATTGCACACTGGCAACGGGTTAGCTGTGCGGTTGTAATGCAGTTCTATTGCAGTCGAACCTTTACCACAGGAGTCACTAGGTACGTATTTCAACTCTATTGTAAAATGTAAATGTTTGTTTTATTAAAAAATATTAAGTAATAATAATATCATATTTGACAAATCTGTCATTATTTTTCATTAAATTTCACGTTATCGTATCGCTACACCGGTCGACCCGCCCCGCTTCGCTTCGGTTTATGTGACACCCGTAGTAAAAGTATAAATCAGAATTAATTAAGCATAAAAACCTTCCGAGGAAAAATATCTATCTGGTCGTGAAAATCAGATGAATCCGTTCAGTACTTTTTGAGATAATCGTGTACCTACGTACGGACAGACGGGTAGGTTACTTTGTTTTATAATAAATAATGTACCTAGTCATGAATCGTGGTAATAAAGTCGATGCCGAGAAATTATTTTCAATGTATTAAAATATTGTAATAACGAAAATAATACTCAGGTTTTTCTGAAACCTTCAATTTATATTTTGATAAAGCATTTGTATTTTTTAATTTAAGTAATAAATTTGATTTTTTTTTCCAGGCTTTAGAACTTTATCCTACTGAAGAACCGGTTAAGTGCGAGCTGGACTCGCGTACCAAGGGTATTTAAGATAATATAGTTGGAAAACGCAAAAGAAAATACTCATTTGGTTATGAACTTTATTTTCTATCGAATAAGGTACTTTTTGAGTACCCTAAATTTTAATACAGTTTTTTTGCTGTTTTTTCCAAAACTGTATATTTAATTCGTTGTATTTCTCGTCATTTGCTCGGCTATAACCAAATCACTTTCATTTTTCAATCCCCCATTGTAGCACCCTTTTCAATATATATATTTTTTCAAATTTATACCACTATGCCAAATTTCAAGTTGATAGTTTCTATAGGTACATACATACATACATACATAAAATCACGCCCGTTTCCCAGAGGGGTAGGCAGAGACGACTTCTTTCCACCTGCTACGATCCTGACAAATGTCTTTCGCTTCTTCCACATTCATACATCGAGTCATGCACGCACGTCGGTTTCGGGTACTTTAGATTCGGCCCTTTTCCAGTATTTCTCCGATTTGATTCGAAAAAGTACGCCTAGGGCGGCCTCTTCCGACCCTTCCACTCAGTTTCTATACTCACAGAGAAAACCAAAGTCTCGACATAAGGGTTCCTTTTTTACTATTTTGGTAGGTACGTCACCCTAATAAGTATTTTCATTTATCTAAACACTACCATTCATGTATTCATTCAAAACGACATTATGTGCTCAATCCTATGATAATACAACAACAATATACAGTCTGTAATTTTATTGCCCTTAAACTTGGTAAAAAAAACAGTTTGGTTTGGATAGAGTGAGAGCGCTGTTTGGACTTGTTAGATAACTTTCACGAAATTATTATTTCTGTGAAGCCAAAATTAATTTTACAAAATTTCATGTTTCCCCGTTCGATATCCCAGTCTCACCTTTTCTCAAAAGTAATTACATCGTTATGAAGGTAGGTTTAGGTTATGTTAGTTTTGCAGCAGTAGGAGAGAGAAGCAGAAATAATTGAGAAGTAGGAGCTCCGTCGACTCGGTCAACTTTGATTTATGGAATGGGACAAACACGACACTGAAAATAAATGATCCTAGGAAAAGAAGCTGGTAATATTACGTTCGGGAAAAAAAGCGAAAAGAAAATTATCTTCAAAGAAAAAATGCGTTTGGAAAAGTCATCTAACAAATCCATGTTTGGACTAACATTGGTAACATCTGTGATCTGTGGTAACATGGTATTTTTATCCAAGAGCTGTTATTATGAAACCGCGATTAGTTTGAAATTGGAATACCTAGCTGTCAATTCACATGCACTTTGACGTACGTATTTGGAAAATCTGTCACCTCTAATCCCTTTCTAATCGCGGTTAGATAATACTTAAGAGGATTGTGATTGCGAAGAGCCGCTAAAATCACGTCCTGTCAAAAAAAAAAATTAGTTCCGGGCGAAAGTGTTTTTCACCCCCTAAATCAAGTCCGATTTTCACGATTTTTGAATATGTTGTAGTTATTATAAAAATCTAGGTTTGTACGTTTCCGTTTTTAGTTTCTTAATTTTAGCTTTCGTAGATTTCTTAGGCCCGTTTGCATGTAAATTAAACCTTAAAAATTAAATTAAATATGGACACCGATTCTTATTTTACAGAAGATAAGGGTTACTCATTTATTTTGAAACAGTAAATTTATAACCGTATGATCTTTGAAATAAGAGTTAGGTGTCCATTACACTTACATGAGAACTCCATTTTTACGAACTAACCGGTTACCTAACCTAGGGATAACCCGGGTTTACATTAACCTACGTGCAAGCATGCCTTAGAAGAGTGACATAGTAAGCGACATTCTATGTATAGGTATTATTAGGTATCTACGCCATCAGCGTAGCCGCACTGAGGTCAATTATAATGTATAGCACGGACCTAAAAAATATAACAAAATACGGACGGAACGTTGCACTTAAAAAGTGTGAAGTATGTAAGGTCTGTTAATTCGTTCCATCATACACGATCTACCGCCTCACAAATGCACTAGGTCTGTTAACCCGCCGCCATTACGCGTCGAGCCACAGCACGAGTGACATTTAATTTTACACCGAAGAAAATACCGCATTGTTTTAAAAACGTGTAAAATCTATATTAGTAAATATAAAAAGCCTCACGGTATCACTTATCACATGTAAGTTATGAAAATTCGTGTTATTTTTCATGAATATTATATGTTTATTTTCTTTGATTCAAATTACAAACAAGAATGACAAGTGTTGCCAGTTTTTTCACGGATTTCTTTCCCTATAAATAGGGAAATCTGTTACACCGTTAGTGGTACTGTAATGGTACGGAACCATGCTTATGTGAGTCAGACTTGATTTTGACCGGTTTTTTAACACACATTTAATTAGGTCACAAATAATCTAAAAAACTAAGAATATAATTAAGTATTGGAGTCTCTGTTTTAATTTCGTTAGTTCTAATTTGTCAGATTCCATTGAAATTTTGCATGTAGTTGCGATGACTATTTGTATGGTACTGGTCTATGGTATTTATATGGTATGGTGGTATCGAGCTGTTATGATGATGGAGACACGGGGTCATTGGAACTCTTCAATAGCTAATAGTGGATCCGTCGAGTTTGGACTCGTCTTTTTAAAGCGAGTATTTTATCATTGTTTGAGGTAGGAAAGTCGGAATCAAAGTGTGTTATTAAAGATGTTTTTTTTTAAATAACTCATGTATTTCTGAAATCGTTCCTAAACATGAAAAACCTAAAGGTGATTGGGTTTTAGTTACCCAGTTGGAGCCCAATGCTGAAGTAGGTAGCACATAAAGTTTTTGCAACGATACAATCGCGATTCAGTCTCGATTTGATCTACACTTACAAATCGTTTACGTTTAGTCGCGATACAGTGGCGCGGCTATGTAATGCGCATTTGTATCGCTAAAAAAAAGTTGCAGTGGGTAAAAGGCCTTAAAATGGCCAAATTGACGATTTATATGGCAAGCCTCAAAGCACGCACACTCATGATAAGGCGAGGTAACGTCCGTATTTTTTTAGGTCCGTGATGTATAGAGTCTGTCTAATGAAAGCTGAACCTGGGAAAAAGCGGCAAATTCAAAAAATCTTGATATGGTATTACCGATCAATGAAGGAATAAACGATATTGATACTTTTATTATTTTATTTATTTTGGTGGGCACAAAGGAAGAGGAAACGCGTACTATATTTTCATATATATTATTACGAGCGCTATATTTTGATGAAAAGCACTTTAGGTAAAATACGATGACAGTGACTGGAGCACATTTGGTTTTTCGAAATATATTTGACATGAAAATATAGTGATCTGCACGTGTAGCACAAGTTGTATTTTCTCGCTTGTCGCTCTGTGCGTCTCTATCGTAACAGACTAGATAGTAAGGGAGATCCGAGCGACAAACAAGTCACGAGCAACTTGTGCTAGTCGTGCTGTTGATAGATTTCATTGATACGAGAGGTTTTCGTCTGTGTCGCACACAGCATAATAAAACAATGATGATGAGGAATATTATATTCAACCTTTTTAATAAAGTAATTAGAGGTAACATTATTCTCATCACCCTTACACCTCTATCTAACGACAATTATATCTTGGAGAAGAAGCGCCGCAAGAAACTCCAGCAGATCATTTTTTCCAATCATAAAATACAATTATTCTTAAAAGTAACATTACAAGGTAGTAAAGTAATTAATAATTATTTCTAACAACACAAACTTAGTCGTTACAAATGTACGCTCAATAACATTGAGTAAATTAAAAATAGTGACTAGGAGAACAACATGACGAGGTCTCTACGTCAGGAACGATAACTAAAATAACTAACTGGAAAACAGGTTCTTGCAAGCGTGAACAGACAGGACCACTGACAACACCCGTTCACGAGTATGACGCTGATCTCAGCCATCGCCTCCTCAACCATGTGTTTGAAAAGAATAATTAATGAGGGCTAATAAAACAACGGAATCTTTAGCACTCCTGGTATGAAGCGACCTCATCCAGCCACGGTTTCTAACTTGGATAACTTTGATGTTAAAACTATTTGATGTCAAAGCTATCCAAATTAGACACCGTGGCCTTGTGAGGTCGCTTTTTTCCGGGAGTACTAAAGACACCGTTGTTTAATTTTCCCTCATTACTTATTCTTTTTAAAGATGAAACACTGATATCTGTAAGAAGAAAGAAAGTGTTAAATAAACAGAACACCATTTAGAAATACATTGTGTGGTTGCGCAGTACAGCCCCATTGTACAGTCCGACAGCCCTAAAAACATTTGGGTTTAGGTGAAATGAAATTGCATCGGTGAGGTTCTAATCGCAACGGTTTAAGAACAAGGAAGACTCATATAACCCGAACATCTTTTATATCTGGCCGATCAAAAATGACATTAAATAAATAGATAAGGTACTAAAGTGTACACATATTTATGAAATCGACTGTACAGTGTACATTTGGTTCATAAACAACAAAATGCTGTTTGCTCCGCACACAGAAAATACATATCAAATAATATGTTTATGATATCTTTTAACTAAACACCTCCTTATTGTTTTATTGAAACTATGAGTGTCAGTTACATTAATCATCTGTCTATTAAATTAATTTAATAAAATTGTGAATGCTAAGAGATTCAACATGATATAGGGACAGACAATAGGTACCTACACCTATTATATAGGGAAAGACAATGATAATTTTAGTAATTACCGGTCATTGAAGATACTTCTTCCAAATATTTCGTCTGAGTCTGGCAGGCTAACTCAGTTTCCTCAACCTCTTTCAGCTGCTTTACGTTTTCCAGCACACTTTTGTCAACGTGCACGTCCAGGTTTTCTGAAACGAATTTAATTTCGTTTAATTTCTTAATCTTAGGATTGCACATAGAGAAATAAGAAGTATCAAAATGAACATGCCGTACTAAAGCCGTACTAACCTATAAATTTGGTCACCGTAACTAAACAATTAATTTTTTGCATCAATAATGCTTTTCTTTCTTCTTGTTTTTCTTTGTACTTCTGTATAATAGTATACAGAATCTCCCGGACACCGCCTCTTATCGTCGACGGCATGATTACTCCGTATTTTTATCAATTTAGATCTCGAATTGACAAGTTTCTAACAACAACAAAGTCCAAACGTCATATTAAATAGTGTTGCCAGACTCGTCAGCCAAGAAAAATCCAGGTTCAGCTTTCATTAGACAGACTCTACCTACTTGTATTTTGAAACTTGATAAATATCTCAATATCTCAAAACTTATAATTTTAAAAACATCGACTATTACCTACCCAACATAACTTAAGAATTTACAAATGACACGTCTTACTCGTATGATTGGACCAAAATTATTTTTTCGGTGCCTTATTTTTTTTCGTTTATTTATAGATAACTTAAAAGTTTCTAATGATAAGGAGAATATTGTATATTTCACCGCCGACTTCAATATACATGTATACCTATATAGGTATGTATACTATATTCCGTGTATAATTAAGTTCACGAAATAGGTATTAGACGCAGGATATCAAACTGGGTATTCCGAGGAAACCGATTATTAATTGACCCTTTTAGTGGGTTTTGAACGGGTTTTTCTTGTTATTAATTCTTTTCGGGTTTTTCTGACCATTTTCTTCGTCGTAAGCTTAGCTATTTCAATCATGATTGATATCTTATCGCCACACTTGAAAAGGTATCATTGAGAAGTTTCAGTGGCCACCTGCGGTATTCTTCTTCAGGTCTACTTCCGTAAATGATAGTTTCTGAATACAAATGCTTGAATTGTTACTGAAAATACCAAAATCATCGCTATGTGTATGCAATATTTGCGTTTACACAATTCCTGATAATATATTCGATCGTAAGTAGGTACTGGATTTAGCAAAAAAATAACCCATCTGAAAGCTTACCTTATCAAATAACAAAAATATATTTTTGAAATCGGTTTGCAAATGACGAAGTCCCGAGGTAAGTAACAAACATTAAAAAGAAGCGGATTGGGAACCTTTCCATTTATTTTTAAGTCGGTTACAAAACTTAAGGTTCCTTTGTGTGTGGAGGGAAATAAAATAAAATACTGGAATAAACAAGTCTGTTGCGAGACCAATTTCATTATTCCTTTTCAAAAAGTAAATAAAGAGAGATTGTCCAGCCCAGGATGGTTACTAGGTTCGAGGAGCTATCGTCGAAACTTCGGATTTCCCGTCTGTTTCATTCCTCATTCGGGACTAAGTGGAGAGACAGGGATAGCGGTACCCTTACTTCTATCATCGATTTTCAAGCCCCAGTTATTGAGTGTTTTCTTTTTTTCTCTTTCGCAGGTCGCTCACTCCGCGCTGGGTTTCGCTAAATCCACGCGAGATTTATTGTTCTAGCTATTATTTCAGAAATAAGATGACCGCTTTATCTGAGACATTTGTCTTACAAGCTTAGGGTGTAATTATTAGGCACTTTACACTTTCGGTTTATGTTATATTTATGTGGGTAGATTAGATTTACAGCTCTTAAAAAGTATTTATGTAGATAGAAGTTGTTAGGTCGATGTTAAATTAGTACCTATTCGATATTCAGGTTAAATATTGAAATAAGAAAATCGGAAACAGTCGGAAATATACATTAAACATTAAGTCAACAACTTTAATGGTTGAGCTACCATAGAAAACTGTCATGATATAATCATAGCTCAAGTCACGAAGCATAAATTACGTCCAAAAAGTACAAGGAAGTCTTTGGTTTCCTGGGACAGGAGTCTACATAGTGTAGTGAGACGTGGTAGTGACTCATCAATTACAGTTGTTGGCCGTACATAACATTAATCATTTCCTTATCTATATTATGTATATTCTTCTCAGTTTACAAACCTCCATACTGCATTGAATCAGATACTGGCCGCAAATGAAAAAACAATTCATAATTTATCGAATGGCTTTTGTTTTTTTTGCACTACTACTATGCTAATTTTGCCCCGAATATTTAAACTGAAATAGCGATCATGCTTGATGTTTTATTATTTCATTAATAACATACTTTGTTCAGTTAATAATTAAAACTTGTACCCACAAAGTTGTTTAAAGAGCTGTCACTTTTGCAGGTAGTGTTATATTATTAGTTTATTCTTATTTTATTTTATATACCCAGGTATGTTTACATTTTTGAACCTTATTTCAATGGAATATGGTGAAAAAATGTTAACATAAATCTTTGACGTCGACTGTACCAAGCATATTCCATGTTTTATTAATTGATTAGGTTAGGTACTGATCTTAAGCAACGCTAGTAATATTTGTCTTAACCATGAACGTTGTTACAGTTCGTTGTTAAGAGAACATCTGCCGCTATGCAGTCTGCCTTGCACAAGTCCATAATCCTGCTACCTCGAAGCAGATCGGGCGTGGAAACGGAGGCGAGCTTCTCCGGAACCTATCCCATTTCTTTTCTGCCTCTCTTTCGTCGTGACCAAGGTCAGTAACCCAATCCTAAAAAAGTTTTAACCCGTGCCTTATTTCTCCCGGTGAGCCGATAATGAATCAGCCCTAATAGGGCACCATTACCATAAAATAAATAAATATCAGGGGACAATGTCACACCAATTGACCTAACCTAGTCCCAAACTAAGCTCGAGGCTTGTACTATGGGTACTACTTAGACAACGATATAAATACTTGTATATAGATTTTTTTTTTTTTTTTTTATGGCATAGAGATGACAAACGAGCACACAGGCCACCTGATGGTAAGTGGAAACTGTGACCCATAGACATTCGCATTCACAAGACTGCAAGCCTAAGACTGCAAATGCGTTGCCAACCCTGAGGACTAAGATGGAA
The DNA here is from genome assembly GCA_923062465.1 of Acleris sparsana. Classification (NCBI taxonomy): domain Eukaryota; kingdom Metazoa; phylum Arthropoda; class Insecta; order Lepidoptera; family Tortricidae; genus Acleris; species Acleris sparsana. Next base: position 13,465,832 of record OV281289.1, read on the forward strand.
TGCCTCTATGCTAGTCATTACACCGGCTGTCTTATCTCCAAACCGGAACACAACAATGCGAATACTGCTGTTTGGCGGTAGGTTAATGGATAAGATGGTGGTAGCGATCCGGACTGACCCTGCACAAGGTCCTACCACCCGCAAAAACATATTCTTAGATACATAGAAAACGTCCATGACCCAGGAAGAAACATTCGCACTCTTAACACAAATATCTCTCCTTACCGTTATTTGAACCCAGGACCGCTAGCTTCGTAGGCAGGGTCACTACCAATACCAATTAGGCCAGCGCGATAAGATAAGATATTTATTTAAAGTTAAATTACAAAAAATATATTGTCTCTTCCTTCATCGCTGTCTAAAGTATGCTGTACCACTCTTAGATTATTAAAGTCAGTATGAAAACAAAAAAAGTACAATCAAGAAAAATGCTTGATGACAGGGGAACCAAAAAATTTTTATTCAGTCGTTAGATAATCTGACCGGCGCCAATACTAAAACAGGCGGTATATAGGTACTAGTTATACTGCCTGTTTCAGAAACGGGTAACAGATATACCGTATATCTACGGCGCCAGGCCTCCCGAATAGGCTATCGTTATACGCTTGGAGGCCGCAATTCCCGAACGATTGGCTTCAGACGTTTCGTTGGCCATTTCATCAAATTGTGTCAGACCATAAAATAATAAAGTACCTACGTTTTGTTCGCGTTTATCGACGAGCGTATCGAGTGTGCTGAAAGTAAAAGAGTGTCCAATATCTTCGCTGTCGCGCTTTACGTACAAACCTACTCGTACTTACATCCTGAAAGATTGTGCTGCGAATGAGACAATGTAGTTGGTTCGCTACACCATTTCGTTGGTGCGACTGAAAGCGTTAAGCCTGGTGCGCTTCAGGGCGCCGTACCGCGCGAGCTGCGGCGACCAGTCGCGCGCGCTCTCCCATGGGGGCAAGTCGACACGCGAACTTTCAGTCGCCCCAACATCGCGACAACTTTCCGACTGCAACTATATTTTTATTTACAAACAAGTGAATTTGATTGTAACATTTTTTGTTAAGTGGTTTATATTTAGTTTGGGTTGTAACATTACTAACGGTAAGTTTATTGTTGTAATTAACCGACTTTCGCGCTCTCCACGATTTAAAAATATTTTCATTGCGACATAGATTTATTATATTCTCTTCGATAAATTCGGGAGTATCTCAGTTATTTCTATTTCGGATTCGGAATTGACCCACTAATTTATTAATTAACAGCTGAAACATAGTTTCAGTTTTCACTACAGGTTTGTCCTGTTTGTTAGTCACATTAATCTTATTTTTTTAAATAGGTATACCTTAACTATTGTATATTTAAAAAATATTAGTATCTATCAATTATGCCTGTGTTAAAAGGATATTAATCGTTGAAATACCATAAATAATATAACATAGTGAAAAAAAATATCTTTAGTAGATAGGCTCGTGGTAGGTACTATGATAATTGATAACGATACCAATCTACAACGTGTAAAACAGTAGGCGTTGTATGAAAAACAACGCTTATCTACAACTTTTGTACAACCCCTCTAGTAATATACGGCGGCACTTAGACTCAGTTAATGATGATTAAATCGTTCCTGAGTGACGATTTTTCATACACAAGTTTGAAAAAGAAACGAGGTAGGTAACTGTCTCTACAATGTTCATTGGGAGTACCGGGACACATAAACCGGCGGTCTATAAATATCGGCAGGAGAAATAATGTCTAATCCGCCGTACCATACCGTACTCACATATATTTTGAACACAATTAACTCATTCTGAGTTACCGAATCTGAATGTGCCGATTGGCAGAGTTGTTGTTCACCTCAATTCTCGCTCCTATACCTACTATACTCGTATATAAGGAAAATCCAATGTTTCATACATGAATAAGCTAGTTCCTACTGCCTACACAGTCACTTACCTATTGTTTTATTTTTCTTACCTATTATGTTCTCCATTTGTAACCCATTTAAATGTATTCTAAAGATCAAGAAAATGAATAATGTTTTTATAATTTGAACGATCAAAGTAAAGTCGGTAAATGATTGGGCGCTGTCTTGTTTGGAAATCCCAAAGAAGCAGTGGTCTCCTTATTTAGACTTATAGACGTTGAAAAAAACCACAACTTGACTTGTAGGTAACAGAAAAAGGTCCAGTAATAAGTAGTTACCAATAAAGATGTTTTGGAATCAGGGATCTGAAAATATTTTTTGTATTTTCTGATGTTTTTTGTTTTGGTCACGACTTAAAAACTACATTATAGATTAGCGTTTTCAGTAATTGTCGTTTAAATACAGTTTATGTTACATAATATATGTATAACACATTAAAAATTCCATTAGATTTAGAAATAGAGCCCGTTATAAATTTCTTGCCTTTTCATGTAGGCTTTCTATTTGCAAGGTACATAAACAGACGGACAAACGAACAGACGGACGAACAGCAGAGTGCCAGCAATAGGGCTCCGTTTGGTCCTTTGGGCATGGAACCCTGAGAATCTGTAGATTGCGAGTAATTTTCCACTCTTTGAGTCTTAATTTTTGCCGTCAATCGAAATCCATAACGGAGGAGTGCTCAAGCCACGGCCGGAAGCCCTTCTAACGAATAAAAAAATTGAAAAGAAAAAAGATTGAGTAGCTTATTAATTACATCTCCCACTTCAGTATATAAAATGTTCATGAATATAGCACTTGGAGTAGCATTAATAATAATGCTATTATATGAGTAGCATTAATAACAATAATGTTTATTATATTTGAAATAAGCACCCTAATGAATACGAGCATTAAAAGGAACAAAGGTCATCGAAAACAAATTACTTACACAACATTCAAGAAGCCAAAAAAGTGGTTTCATTATTGGGTCAGCCTAGAATACTCGGCATGGCATCTGGCGACATCACGACAAACAGAATTCTTTAAAGGGGAATGTCAGCAATTAGAGGATGCCACGAGTGGTGCGGTTGTAATTGGTAAGAGCACGTAATTTAAAATAACCTTGTTTTACATTTATGCACGACACACTCTTAGGTTGTTAATTTAACAACACAATATTATACATAAAATGAGGTAGGTAGGTAAGTAAGGCTAAATAATAATAACCGAAAACCTATTTTTCGAACAAAAGTCAGAGAGTTCAGCGGGATAATGCACTCTCAAATCCATTAAGCAGTTTCAAAAAATATGAAAACGATCAATAAGGTATCGTTCGATCACATGAGTCTTTAATTATGCAGATACGTTATTATTTTCCCATATAAAGTGCTCGGTCATCGGTCTCAATGGAATTTCCGTTCGTTAATGTGTTCTACACTTCGCGCTTGAATTTATTTTCAACCAGCATTTTCACGTTGTAAGATAAAAAAATGCTGGTTGTTATAGTTGCCAACGGTTTTCGAATGAACACGCCAAATCATCATCACTATCTTTATTAATTTTATAAACTTAGTCCCTTATACATTAACGAACAATAAACCTATTTTAGTTAAAGTAATCTCTTCATCTTTCCGTCAAATCAAATAATGACATTAATGACAGATAAGGGCAAAGCTTATTATAGTTTAGCTGTTGCGCGTTTATGAATAAGAGGGTTAGCTATAAAATATAGAGTAATATTTTAAGATATAAAGCTTGTTATTTGTAATATAAGTGGAAGTCTCTTTTGAATACATATTGTTGGAAAGAGATTTCCGCTTGTAATACAAGTTACAAGCGCTTGATAAACGGGCCCCTTGTTTGTTATGCAACGTCGAAACTTCTGAAGCAGATGGCATCATCCAATGTTATTGCCAGAAGATGAAACAGGCTTCAATGGCTTCAAGGCGTAATGCCGACACGTGAAGCTATGTTTTAATTATTTTAGTATCGTTCCGCCCGCCACTTCCTCTGCGGAGAGTTATTGTAGTTCTTTTGTCAAAAATTATATATATTTATAGTTTGCATCACCTTAAAGGGGTAGACTTTTCCAAAATAGGCCAGTATAGGTGAAAAACTCAAGTAAATCACCTGTTGCGTGTACTTGTACAGAAATCTAATATGGAATTTACGTCAAATTTCAAACAGAAAATGTCAAATGGTCTATACAGATGTGTTACAACTACATGCAACAGGTGATTTACTTAAGTTTTTCACCTATACCATCAAGCAACACGACCTTCCTACCGAAGGCACGGGAGTCGCCTTAGCTATGAATATTACAGTCAAATAGTTCTGTCATTTCTTGCGGGGGAAAATTTGCACACAAATGCAGCTCTGCACACCTACGTACTAAAACAAAACTGTAATGATGACACTAATACATAAAAATGGAACAATACACCGACCAAACTCGCACACCTCGAGCAATTTTTTGTGTACGAACGAGTCACATTTCACACATTGACAATGATTGACACGATAGGGTTTTTCATCTCTTTCACATATTGACACGATGGGGTTTCATCTCTTTCATCGGCGAGAAGTCGGATTTGTTGACCAGCAGATCCGTATTTTGTACGGGGGAGCAGACTCGATGTTGGAAAATAAATCTACGATTCTCTAATACGATTTTGGATTTTGGTGTCTTACTTAAGAGGATTATGAAAACTAGAGGACTAAAAAAATCCACACAAAATGCGTTAACGTTTCTGTCCTTTTAAACCTAGTCCGATTTTTACGATTTTTGGATTTGTTGCAGATATCATGAAAAACTATGTCTGTACGTTTTCCTTTTCATGAAAATATTTCTTAGAATGAAACGATCGTGAAAATCGGACTTGATTTAGGGGATGAGAAACGTTTTCGCGCGGAGCTAAATTTGTAAGGTATTTTTTGACAGCTACGCAATATTAGCGGCGCTTCACAATTCTCTTAATGCAATTGAACAACAATAATATGATAAAGAATTACTTAAATGTGAATTGTAAGTATTGTAACACCATCTCTTTGTAAGTTTGATGCCCCAGACCTCGTTTTACAGCAGAAAACAGAGCAATTTGGCATTTTAAGTGTAGGTAACGTTCACTCGCGCGACTGGACTCTGTCTAGTTGAAAATCCGAGTGACAACTAGTTTTATTAGATACGCATGCCCGCTTGGGCTAGTACTTTGACAGAAGGAAAATAGTGCGAATCCCTACTCCCCTCCGTGTTGCTCGATGGCCAGTACATGTATTTTTTTATTACCGGCCCATATCGGCCTCGCATAAGTGAACGGTTATTTAAGATTCTTTTATATCAAATTTCAACATTTTCTGCGTAGAACTCTCGTATTGTATAATTCTTATAAGAATTATTCCTGACATTAGTGTACTTAGTCGAAGCCATAGCTCTGGCATGATTTATTCGACCTTTACATAAACGAAACAGGATTTAGAGGATACTATTAAGAAGAAGCGCCGCAAGAAAGTCGACGGACAGGGGTGTTATTTTCTTATTAGGCTTTTGTTTTGTAATAAAAAAAACTTATGACTATCATATAAGTTAAGGTTGCATCTTACATAAACTGATTATTTAAAATAATAGATAATAAAGATGATTTCTACAGACGGGGGTTTTGCGGAAAAAGTTACATTTCACAGTTTACATTTTTAATTTACATTTAATTCAATTGGCAACAGGAGGAGTATACTTATTAACTAAAAAGCATGCGTTTCGTTTGAAGGTAAGCAGTTTACGCAAACTACACCTAGATAGAATCTTACAAATAACGGTAACAATACTTAAACTATCATTTGCGTGTTGCGTGAGGAAACTAGGAAGGACAGGCGGTAGGGAAAGGCAGGAGGGTGAGAAATTCGCCCCGTAATTTTACGGTAGGGGAGATAACGGTGATTCCAGCAATTTACGTCGTTGTTCGAGGTGGTATGGCCCCGATTGAGCCGGCTCATTCATACTGCAGCAGACAGCATGACTCCTACAGTTTATGAAAATGACGTTGTTATTGTTAATATCACAAATACCATAACAGTATTGCCAGTTGAGAGAAGTTCACCGCTGTTTTCTGATTGTATACCTAGGTAAGATGTTGTCATAATTATGCAAGAAACGTACACATTTATTATTTATTTTGGACAAATACTTACGATGCCACAACGTCGCGGTTGATCAAACGCTGTCTGGGAAAATAACAAATTCTAATTATATTGATTCATTTATACTTAACTCATGAAGAATAATATTTTAGGTTACATTCTAGGATAAAGGCTTTAAGTGGGTACAAATATGAGCTGGAGTGCCAATTACGATTACAATACAATTTGGCGCAATTAACACTTACGGTTTTTTAAGAACTTTGAATACTGATTACCATTGCATATGTATGTATTATTTATCAATTGTCATTCATTAAAGAGCTCTGCTTTGTCGGTGGAATAGGTAATTTTCATTCTATATTTTCTTTCAGCAACGCTTTCTTTTATTACCCTAAGCATGGCCTCCCAACTCGAACAACGTATAATTAATTACTTTAATAAACTCATAGATGGCGGCACAGGTATCGATCGAAACATTTGAACCAGTAATCGTGATGATTGAATGATTTTTACACGTTAAGAAATTCAACGCATCTTAATTATATTAAAAAACATCCTTCTCTACATAAAATAAGGGTATATTTTATAAGTTTAATAAATGCAATAAAAATTATATGAACACTATCTAACTCATACAATACGTGTGAGCTTTCAAGCTTACTGCGTCTTATTGGGTACTTTCACTAGATGGCGCCATCACGGATCGCGAAAGTTCTATGGAATTACAGGCTCCAAGCGTTTCGATTTTGTAAATTCTTGGGTGATATGGTCTCAAAATACTAGTTTTATATTAAAAGCAAAAAAAAAACGTAATAGATAAAATAATGTCTTAACAAACATAAATGGCCATTACAAAATACTGTTTTGGCGGTTTTGGTGTATTAAATGTTATTACAAACACGGAACGATTATACATGATCAATGAAATGAAATGAAATGTAATGAAATGTTTATTCACAGAACATATTATATACTTATTCAATTATCAGATTGGTACCTATTGATATTTCCAAAAAATTAAGCGTACCTATTACAAAGTGTAGTGATTACACAGATACTCGTAAACTGAATAAGTAAATAGGTACCCTGTCCTACTCTTCGGGTCCTACTGTTTAGAACTTGTTATATAAGTACGTTATATAATAAATAAACCAGTTATTTTTACCTATTGCTTTTATTTTATGTCAGCAAAAAACTTCCCGAACATGTCCCATTCCTATTTTATCCTGGACATCATAGTCAGGGCAGTTCCCGTGAATTAATAAAACGCCACTACAATGCGACCGGTAGGAATATAGCGATTAGATATTAATTTATAATGGTCTAATATCCGAATAGGAGAGAATTTGCACCGGGCTGTTTGTTTATTCGATGAAAAGTACCTACTTACCTATTTTATGTTAAATTAGATGCCTACGCTAAATAATATGTGGCGAATAGGTTGTGGCTGAGAAACTAACAAAACATGTTAAGTACCTAGATGTTAAAAACATCAAAAACACGGCGCAGCGGACGCGGCTAAACATTTTGGCCACGCTCCTTTTCTGTTCGGAATAACATGATAGATGTTAAAAATATCAAAAACGCGGCGCAGCGGACGCGGCTCTAAAGGCAAATTATATAGGTACTAATCGAAAGTATGAAGCCTATAGCACAGATAAAAGAATACAAGTTCTATAGAATATGTAAACGTTAGGTTTGGTGCGAATTATTAGTACCTACCGACTTAGCTGTTTATACCCTGCCAACCCAATAATTTGACGGGAAAAAAAAATTCAACCTAACGTTTGCATATTAGATTAGTATGCAATTTGTCTAATAAACAAGCAATTTGCATTTCTTTAGTACAAAGTTATTTTATTTTTTAATTAATTATACCTATACCTACTGGACTGAATTTTTTTAGCCTAACTATTCGCCGTATATTACTTAGCATATAAAATTTGATATAAAATACGTTTTATCGAATAAACAGCCCGGTGGAAATCTTCTTCTATTCGGATCTCCTACTAAGTACAACAATTTTCAAGATGCCTCAATTTTAAAGTCAAATATATTTTTTGAAGTCAACGCCATCTGGTAATATCTCAATAAAACGAATAGGTAGGCTGCCAGCGTCATAGTAGTGGTGGCTCAGATACGCCATCTACTGGTGTGACTACGGGACTAAAATTGCCTACAGAATTGCCTACTTTAGGACGGCACGCTTCTGCTGTATGGGATTGGGTATCTGTACTTGTATTCTTTTATCTGTGCCCTAAGCATCCTATTCAATACTAAGCTTAGGCATAATTAATCAATAGTATGTAGAGCTATTTATAATTAAAAAGAAAAAAACGATTAAAACGCTCGTTAGTTGAGAGTTTTGCGTGAAGAGCCCCGTCAAAAGGGCCGTAACGAATTAAAAGCCGGGCGGACAGGGGCTTCGCCTCCTCTACTATAGAGGAACCAGTGCACAGTGTACTCTTGCGGACTACATATTAGCGCACAATATAGTGTATAAAAAACTTTATTACATGAAATACCAGATTATTATATTGCCGGTAACATGCAATGGATTTTGTATGAGCGAAGTCATAATGAAGTGTGTTTAAGTTCCTTTACAAGTAGGTATATACAAGGTGTAACCGAGATGTGGATCAAAAGGCAGGTCCATAAAGGATTTATTAGCGATTTTCGAAATCGCTAATGTGTGTGTGTGTGTGTGTGTGATGATGATATTTTAATTTTTGTGAAATTTTAGTGAAATCCATTTCTAAGACCATCTTTGCCACAGATAGTACAAAAAAAAACAAAAAAATACAAACATTCTTGATTCCATAAAACGACGGTTTGGTCCGTAAATTTTTCTTTTAAAAATATAAGTACCTACGTATAAAGGATATTCATAAGAATTTTAGATGTTCCCTGATTTTCCCTGATTTTCTAAAAAAGAGCGATGTCAAGTTCCGAGTAGTTAATAACATTTTGTTGTAGGGTAAAGTCACCAGTGCTCAGCCAGAACCTGTAGTCGGCCTCTGCCTATACTTTGTATGAGCGGGAAGAGTACGAAAGCTATATTTTCCACTCTTTGCACTCATATAAGGTCGACTACTGGTCCCCGGCTGACCACTGGTGACTTTACCCTATATTTCAAGTCACGATAGCACTTTTGTACCTGTGTAAAATACCCTTAAAAGGACTAATTTAATTACGGAAACCCTTTTATCTTTATACATTACAACGAACACAAATTTATCACAAATTCCATCAGAATCTGTTCTTTGTGTTCATTTAGTTAACTTCTGAAGAAAGGGAACCAAACAAATAACTCAGGACTTTTCTCATTCAAGAACCTTACTCACGCCGCCAAAATTACTCACGGACTCCCAAGAAGTTAAGTTGTTAAGCATACTTCTAAGTAGAGTGGTTTTAAACAAATAATGCCATCAAGAAGCCCTTTTTAGGAGTTATTTTTTATCGCTGGGATAATCTATTTCAGTAATGTTCTTAAGTAACTTTGTTCTTGATTTCAAAATATACTTCGCAGTGCAGTCCATAGAATGTAAATGCTTATAGTTTTTCTTTCACAGTCAAATTTCAACGCGTATTTCAATAGGTTGATGAACGGCATCTACCCGCAACATGAACCTCTAGGTTTCGATACATTATTTTACTCATAATTAAAATAACTTTTCACACCACATGCTCGAAATTGTCCAATTATATATCATGAAAATTTCGTTAAAGCAAGTCATTATAACCATCGGCTAACCAGCGGTTTATATAATGAGATTCAGTACAATATTATAACCCGGCGGGTAATAATGACATTTTAATTCGTATGAAAAATCCAACGGTTTCTATGGAACTTATTTGAAAGTCGAACTGGCCACTACAAGCCATATACGCAAAACAAAGAAACTAAAAGAAAAGCCGCGAGTGTTGCAAAACGAGGCAGTATTAGTTAGCAGGAGGTTGAAGTTGAAAGATTATAGTTTGAATGAAAAAGGTCGAGTGACGAAAGCGAAAGTGATTTGAGATTTGACGTTGTTTCTAATAAGTAGCCTTTCTTTTTTGTCTTGCAATAGGTGAGAAAAGTAAAGTATTCTCCTTTGGGATAAAGCTGATTGTTCAATGTCCACGTGCTATAGGACACTGGGTACTAAATACGACCACGTGGCGGGGATTTAAATCGCTGCACAACTTTTCTCGGTGATGTTACGTTAATTTTAATTACTGGATAGAAGGAAAACGTTCGTGCTCCAGGTACAGTAAGTATATTGTACAACTACGGTATATCCCAGTTGCATATCATAACAATAGAATACTTCCTTACTTACTTTATAGAATGATACATCTAGGAAAAACACGCTGTAGCTGCTGCACTCATCGCTACTGCATTGCGGCAGTCAGTGCAATAACGGATGAGAATTCAATAAGATCGAAAATTACTCTTTGTGTTAAATTTGGTTTTAATTGGTTTGGAATCCAATCTTTTCACAAGCAAATTCTTTTATTGCGCAGTAACCGAGTTTAAAAAATGATTTTAATTGGAATAGAATACTAATTTATATGCACGTTATGCTGTTGGAAACTATTGGGATGTATGTACATACCTACTACCTAATGTGCGGGTGGTAGTTGTAGGTAATCGAATCACACGGCACGGAGAAAATTGCTTTTGATTTTTTTCACAAAGTTGTTATTTCAATTTAAGTTCGAAACAGTTGAGATTTTAATTAATTTACACAAAAAACAGAACAGCTAAGCCGTTGATTTGGAGCCACATTAAAGTTGATTGCCTGTTAAAATTACGATTGCTTACGTTCTTTCTAATAAAAATGTTATAAAGTCGGTCGTATTGTAAAATTAACGGAGGTATTTTTGTTCAGCCCGTTAAAATAGGGCGCTAACGCACGGTCATAATTCAGGCGTGTTTGGAATCGTTCCTTGTTAGGCCGCGTCCATACCGGTGAACGCGACCTTAATCATATAAATAAACGGAGCAACGTACGTACTCTCGCGTATCTTTGTACCGGCCATGAATCATTTGACAAATCCTCGCATGAAACAACCAACAAAATAAAACCTTTCATTACGAAATTCAAACCGTTCACGAAGCCGAACGGATCACGTTCTCGGCGAAATCGTTATCGTTAACGATGGATTTGTTTTTGAAAACACGATCCATGTGTGATGGTAATCCTTTTAATTGACGATAAGTTTGTTCGTTCAGGTCAAAACATGAATCATTAAATGTAAACTCGCATTAGGTCGATGGATTGCGTCCGCTGGTGAGCGAGGCGATCGATCGGCCCTTGATACAGGCACGCGTGTCTGATGCGGATGACTCGATGCCATTCGTCACCTATAACAGTTTTGGGACACCATGTACAGTCAGGCAAATGTATTTGCGGTCGTTTACGACTGTTAAACCCTGTTGCAATGAAACGCTATATCACTCTAATTTAATGATGTAGCGTTTAATACTTAGTAATAAAAATACACAACAGTGTGTGTTTTTATTAATTCTTCTTTTCTTCGCACCGACCTTAGTTTTTTTCTGTTTCGCCTACTGCTTAACTGGTAGAGAATGTCATTGGGCATTAAGCCCGTCTTTTAAACTTTATTTTTTTTGTGTGAATAAGTTTAAAGAAATAGATAAATGGATAAATATTACATGTTCTTTTTTTAATCAAATAAATCTATAAATACGTCACCTCTTTGCGAGATTACTTTACATGAATAAATAGTTAAATCGATGGCTTTTTAGCTGTTCTTTCAGCCCTAGGCGGGTTGACGTCGGTTTATGGGTCACCCTGTATATATACTTATTAAAACATTACCCGTCTTCTCTTGCTGTCGGGAAAAAATAAAGCAACTTAAAAAATGTTATAGCTCGAATACAAATGGCTTACTTACCCTAATTGGGTTAGGAAGAATTAAGCATTTGAGCTAAAAATGTAAGAAACACGAAGATTATCCGAGTTTCATAACAAGAAACCTTTGGTGTCAGGGACTAACTTAATTTGTAAGTCGCGGACTGTTTACAGAAACAACATTATCGTTAGTATGTTCTCCAATCATGTATTATAAATATCTGATGGGTTATTATGACAAAGCGCTGCAGTTCAGTTTACGGTGAGAGAAAAGGACAGAGATACTGTTATAGGTAACTCTGTCCTTTACGGTCGCCGTAAAATGAACTGCATAGCTATGTCATAATAACCCCCAGATCCTTTAATAACATAAAGGATGCTTTGCTATTGTTATCTATATATGTATAGGTTGACTTAGATTCAATAATTTGTCCTTTTTTAAATTTAAAATGACATTCGCGACATGCTCGCGTCGAGTCGAGATGCTCGATGTACCTAAAGACACATCTCGTTTGTAGAAATCGGGTCATCCAACCACTGAACTGTACATGCTTACACTAGCGTGGGTATTCCATACGATCCTAAATTTTAACATAGGTACTATAGGTAGATTTAAGCAGTATTAAGAGGTACATTAATAAATTTTAACAAATACTTTCAATAATTAAGCGTAATGTTTTTTTTTAAGTTTTCCCGGTCAGCAATGTAATGCAAATGTTGAGTTGACAATTTTGAGGGGCGGTTTGGTTTAATTTAAGTTAAATTTGAGTCAGTCGTTTATACGCCGATGCAACAATAAACAATATACAAATATATACAAATGCAAGGATGAATCGTCGACAACAGATATCTTAGGAGAGTTAACCGTCGTGATTAATGTGAATATTTTTAATTTTATTACACTTTTATTAAAGTGCTTATGTAGACTACTTGGTTATTTGAATACATTAGGTACGTGCCGAATAAATTGGTATGAAAAAAATAATGTATTCTTTTGTTAACTTAATGTACCAATTTACGCTAATTAGGGTCTTATCTAACTGCCCTTAAAATATAGGATCGTATGGAATACACACGCTGTATAACCGTTCAATTTATTTCTAGTCAGGCTGGAAATCTAAGTGTTTTTTTTAACACAAAACACCACCATGATAAAAACAAACATAAAACATAATATGAAAAGTGCGGGATGGTCGCCATTGAGACTTGTGTTTCATGTATGGAACCTTTCCACCCTGCATAACTTACCTGTGGACATGAAATTTAACTACCTCGTTAAATAATGGCCCAATTTTCTTTCAAATGAATATATATACTTAAGTATTGAATATTGCTCGGATTTATTGCACTAAATAGAACGCTACTTATTCACGTAGTTCTTTAGGATGACGTAGCAAAAAATTAACTCACGCTTAATAAAGTAAGCGAGCACTAAAGTGCAGGGTTAGAATTTTCACCTACTCGTGCTCGTGTGGCAAAAGGCCACTCGAACTCGACGGTTGCTGCTACGAGTAGGTATATGGCTGTAGTGAAGGACAGTCTTTGGTCGTATAGTACTTATAATTATTTCAATATGTATAAGTATAGAAGTATTAATTATCAAAATCTTACTCCATCGTCTGCGGATACCAATCCTGAAAGCTGTAGTATAAAATACTATTAATATAGGTTTTTCAATCGCACCATAAATACAGGTTTCTATTTGTATGGTGCCTTAAAACATAAAATCATTTCTGCTTGCTCTATTTTAAGTCGCTCGTATGTGTCAATTGCAATGACGCTTAGAATAGATAACCTGCTACGAGTATTACGTTACGTTAGAAAGTGCAAAATTGTATTTTACGTGCCACCCGGCACTAGAACTACCTACTCCGTGCACAACTAATAAAAATCTTCAAACTTTTTTAAAACACTGCTCGTAAAGCCTTCATTCAACGCGAGCACCATCACCGTTGCCTTACATAGTAATACTTTCATAGCTACAAAGGGATCTTTTATAATATACACTTATAAAATTCCGAACAAATTAGTAGCAGGAGCTACTAAAATAACACCAACGGATATTTCGTAACACTCGTACCCCGTATTCGAGTTTCATAGCGGCATAATATAACTAAATATACACCCTAACAACAATGAATAAAGTTTCTGAGGCTACGTTGGAAAGTGCAAAATTATGTGCGAAATTATATTTTACGCGCCGGGTTAAGAGCTACTCTACTAATAAAACATCTGCAACCCTTTTTAAAACAATGCTCGTAAAGCCTTCATTCAACGTGAGGCATCATCTCCATTGCCTTACATACATATTAGACAAAAGAGAAAATTCAGATTTTTTATAATATACCGAACCTATAAAACTCCGAAAGAAATACAGGATTAACAAAAATAACACGAACGGATATTCCATAATAGTCGTACCCGGTATTCGGGTTTCACAGAGACAAATAACTAAATATACGTATACACACTAACAAAAACGAATGAAGTTTCTGCAGCTATTTGAATGTTTGTCCAAATACTCCAAATAGTCCATATAAAACGCGGTTAACGTAATCCTTTTCACTTTAATTCTATAAATGTTAACTTCGACCACATGTTTAGGTACAACTGCTATATATCTCAGTTATGACTGTGAACTAATAACAGTATTACGAGTAAAACTCTTAACCTTATTAGCTTAATGCTGCTATACTAAAATGAAGGAATCGTTGCGCCAGTGACTTTTTCATTAAATTAATAATCAACTTCTAAGAACTAAAATGTTTTTTTATGTTTGCCGTCTGATCAAAATAAATTAAAACTGTTAATTAACGTTCAATTTTAATTACCAAAATTTTAAAGTTAAAGAAATATTTTTTTGTAGTTTTAAAAACGCGAGAAGTTTATGTATTTTAAATGTGAAAGCCGCTGAGAGCGTTGACTCAATGAGATTACTATTTAAATATAGGTGGGGGCGAGTTGCCAAATAATTCTCATCGAGGAAACGTCCAGCGTGCGCCTCGCCCGTGCTGGCAACAATTTGCCCGATTGTTCCGCGCAATCTACACCTAATTACTTCTTTATTATAAACCCTAACTGCCAATGAAATCCAACCTAACTCGTGTAAAACAAGCAATTCCAAACGGCTTAATTTGAGGTTTACCCTAATTAAGAACTTGGGCATTCCTGGCGTTGTTGTTTCCGCTGATTAAATTATTACAACTTTGGAAAAACTTTTGATAAATGATGATTAATAGAAATCGCAAAGAGCTACTAAGGTATACTTAATACCTCCCGGTTTTATACCTATTGATCTTAAACAAAAACAATTTCGTTCTGCGAAATGCTATTATTCTCGTGGCTGAAGGCGAACTTTGAGCGATATAATTTTGACATGAATGCTCATAAAGAATAACGTTGCGGGCTCTGCAGCGGTATTATGAAGCCATTTTGAACATGTCTTTTATCCTAGTGTCATGCGTATAATCATTAATCTGATAATGCCGGGGATGAAATGAGAATACGGGTTCTTAGATAACGTAAGACTCGACGTGATTCATATCGAATTAACGATACATGTTAATTAAAGGATGAACGAAATACTGCAAAATAAAAGTTATTCCAATGGGTTGAGCTCGTTTCATGGGCATTTCATTTTTAGAGTTACATGTTTGTTAAGGTTATGTGGCGGTAGCTGTAAATCCGATACCATCACATCACCTATACCTATATGTATGTTGATAGATCAAAGTATCGCATAAAATCGTAGCAATATTCTTATACGAAATTAATATTCGTTACGTGGTCCTGAAGGCAGGTGTCGCAAACCCTACGCTACACAATTTGTCAGTCCATTCACTGTATTCATATGAATTTGGATGTAAGAGCTAGCTCTTATAATGGTAACTCGTAGAACATGTGTGTTAGTACGTCTATTAATAATACCCAAGTGACGTTACCTCTTAAGTGCTTCCCCATTCATAGCTTCCTGCAATAACTATTTCTAGCTCCAGGAACTAAGGCAGTGTGTGTATTGTTATAAATCAAGTTTACAACTATATTATGGGTAGCGGTTAATGTGTATCCTTACTTAGGGGTAAATATTGAGAAGAAATTGCCGAAGATTCGACTAAAGTTTCTACGGGTAACATAAATTAAGAAACTTTCGTTATGAGACTGCTGGTCTTAGGGGATTAAACGATTTTGGAAGACCGAAAGGTTAAAATCAATATAAATTAGATACATATAATTAAGGATCTTTTTAGTAAGAAAAACTCATTGGTCACCAACACCATGTACCTACCAATGAGGTTTTTAACTGAAGCTTATTGCCCGATGCTTTCACGATGAAGGAAACACATCGTGAAGAATTCAGCCCATTCGAACAGCTGAGTAGTTATCTATGTAAGAAAGTAATTGCACATAAGACCCTAAAAGGGGTTAAAGTGTATCCAAAAGGGCCCATCTGTACTAGATAAGATAACTAAGATAATGATTTATTTTATAACCTAACCTAACCTAACCTCCGTACAAGCAGCTGGTTATAGTTCCACAATCAGTACAATCACAATTAACCAGTATAACATGACAAGCTTTATTATTTTTCTCGTAAATGAATGGTTTAGTGAGATCTACTTATTTGTTTAAACGGCTGTGCATTTTAGCTTATGCTAAAATAAACTGTACTGCTAAAAGCATTCCAGTGTCAGCACTGAATTTAGTGCTTCCACTGCAAGCTCACCTGGGTTAGGCGAGTAAACCGTAGGTCATGGAGGTGACATTAATGAAGTCAACAAACATGCCGGGGATGACAAACAGTCTTGTTTGCCGCTGCACGTAGGTACAGCAATCGCCGCGGGCATGGTTTGCGATATTGAAAAGAACTGCGTCGTCGCCTCAAATACGTCGAACAAGCTCGCTTCTTAATCATATTTCGCGTTGGATCGTTGGCATTCCTGTTTTCGTTATTAGGTGACCCATAAGATGACTTTTTCGACGTCTGTCCGTCTGCCGATTAGTTTGTCAAGACTCTTTTTCCATTGAAATGGCTGAAGCTATCGGGTTAAAATTTATAACTTTTCGTTGCTCGTCATGTTGTCTTTGGTCATTATTTAAATAGTCATAATTTTCTTTCACCCCCTTTCATTAGTCATAACTATTGAACTTCATACAGTTATTAGTCATAACATTCAATGTGGCGATTGTATTGAAAGGTAGAAATTCAAAAGGAATATTATTATTTTAAATAACGCTTACAAGAATGAAAATTGTTAATCAGAAAATATTTAGTACATCATCATTTTGCCTATCCTATAGTGATAAGTGTCATAAAATGAAATACCTATAGTAATTTCATAAGGAATATAATATAATGTTGAATAATGATTTAACGATACGAGGATACATAGTATTATTCATAAATTATATTTTGTAAGGGGTCGCAGTTCTAACTTAACCTAACCTACTTTTCTGAGAGCCGGTCGTTTTTAAAAGGAGTCGCAGTTCTACCCTAACCTAAGGTCCTTTTTGAAAGGAGTCGCAGTTCTAACCTAACCATTTATTTGTTAGTAGGTGTTTTGTTTATTTAAGACATGTATTGTTTCAGAATTTTAAAATGAGTTCTAAAACATTACGGAAAAAAATGATATGAGTAAAAGTAATAAGAAGTAAAAAATATGAACTTTTTTATTTATTTATACTGTATGACTTTTGATATTATGCAGATCAGTTTTATGACTTTTGTATTGTAAGTTATGTAACATTATTGTACTTAATCATTATATTTATTTTGCGTTAAGTATACCTAACAACTATTATGACTAAAAATAAGATGGATACTAATTTCTATCTTTCGAAAATCGAAACATTAAAATTATGGGAGTCGAAGGGATCAATTTGCGGTGTGAAAAATGAAAACACTAACATTTCTAACCCTTTCCGAATACTTTGATAATAGATCATTACTTATACAAAGTTATTAATTGAAATACATGAACTGAGAAGAACTCTGTAAACCTACGCAGGACATCTGTCTTTCAGAAAACATTGTCGCTCGCTCACTTATTCTATGATTTCGCCTGGCAATCATGTCTTGATCCTCGAGCTCGTAGGCAATATCAAGCAATATCCCTCTATGTGTACCTAATGCGCGACGACGGGTCACGTTACATTGGCTGTGCCAATTCGTCGAGTATTTCGCCGGCGCACAAGTTATTTAAAAGAATAACATGGTTGTGTACCGAATACCTTTACCTCGCACAAGGCTGTTCATTTTGTAAGCGAGCCGAGCGATATGTTATTCCTGTAGGAAGACGGATGAGGCACTTTAGTAATAATGAAACGAAGCTCAGGAAGGCGGAGGAAGGTTGAGTGGCGCCCTCAAGGACTGTGGGCTAAATTGGCCCGAGTTCTCGTCCTCACCACGGTGCGGTTTGCATAAATGTTTATGATGAACTGGGTGCTTTCACAAAAGGCTTTATTCATTCAAGAGCATCTTTAATTATTTCATCATCCAGTTAAAGGGATTTAAACCCACGCTTCACGCGTCGCCAGTCAAGTTCATGATGAAGAGTCCAATAGTTGATGTAAGTACTAAGTACCATTGCTTGGAACCTATTTATCCAAAAATGACGAAGTAACTCTCTATTTCGAAAGTCTCTCGATTTACGATTTAATGTCTTAAATTCGTCTATGTTAAGGATTTGTTGATTTTTTTTCACTTGAAAATTCCTTGCTTAAACGTAACTATTTTACGTTACTTATTTCGCGAAAGAGGCCAATAATGGATGTCCCATTGAATCTCTATTTTGAAAAAATCTCGATTTACGGCATAAGTAATTATATAGGTAAACAATTCAGCATTTTCAGGAATAAAATAGTCCTGCTTAGGATTTCGCGCGTTTCCTTAGCGATTATTCATGAAAATTATGATAATTCAGTTTCTTTCCCGAAGACCGTAAAGTTTAAATTGTTATTACATCCTGTTATTAGGGTTGTTACTTGTTACGTTTTCATAACAACGGCAACGCGAAAGTATTTAAGCTGCAAATTACAGCTGAAATTTAAAGGTGTACGTGCTGATTACTGTTATTCGAGTTATTAGCACAAGTAGGTACTAGGGTGTCCCAGCCTATAAGGGCGAATTTTTTTTTTTCGTTTTTGAATACGCATACCCTTTACATTTATTCTAATTGACCCTAATAACTAAAATATAGAATATTATAGAAATCGGATAACGATAACCCGTGCCGACTTGATGCCAAACTTTTAAGAAAAAAATTGTATGGGGATTGTAGGGGAAAATTTTAAAACATTTTTTTTATTATTAAATTAAACACTATTTCACTTGTATTAAATATTTATTATTATAAGAACATTATTTACTATCAAAAGAACATTATTTATTGTATTTTCTTTTTAAAGTTTTCTTTTTACAGTCAGGGTACATTAGTCTGTGTTCCTGTACGCAACGCAGTAAAAATTGCTTTTGTTCCTCTTCCACGGTGATTTTTCCATGGAAATCTTGCATCAATTTAACTGCTCTCTCTGCTGTATCATTAACGGCTCTCAATGTCATTATCTGTTCTTTAACTCGCAGAAAAGAAGCATTACTAGGCCATGAAGACGGACACTCGTTGAGAAAACTGTCATCAATGTTAAAACGAAGAAACAAGTTCTTGCTCTTGTTAGAAATGAAGTCGTCAATGTCTCTCTCGTAAAGTAAACCACACAGTTCTTCTTTTGAAGGAATATAGCGTTTACTGTAAACTGGTGGATTTACCTTAGATAAACTTTTAACTATCTTTATTTTTGTTTCTTGGCCTACATCATCGTCAAATAGAGACAAAACTGCTACTTCATCAACCAAATACCATAAATGCTGACTGAACTTCTGTAAAGCTGCTTTAGAGATCGTTTTATCGACTGTTTCATAAGCTTTCATAGTTTTTAAAAAGCACAAATCTTGGTAAGGAGCTTTGACTGCCAAAATACATTGCATCCAAGGCTTAACATAGCATGTAACGATGAACATGCAGACATCTAACAGTGCCACTTTGTCTTTGTTAGTAATTTTGAATTGAGAACTAAGTAATGATATTTTTAAAGAATAAATTGCTCTCGCCATCCAGCGTGCCTGGTGCATAGCACCTGGAGGCCGAATCTTATATTTCCTTTCCATATCTCCGCCAAGAAATATGATAGATAGTTCTATTAATTCTCTATAATCATCCCTAACAATTTCTTTGGTCAATTCAGTCTGGTAAAACTCTAACAGTTTTTCATTTTCTGAAACGTTCAGGTGAGATAACATTCCTGCAGGACTCTGTATTTTCTTGGGATCGATGTTCTTCCAGTTATCTCGGAATTTTTTGAATAATGGAATGTCAGGGCTCTTAGTCACTTGGCTAATTTTAGCTTCAAATACTCCTTTCAATACTAATTCATAGATGTGATGACGGCAAGCAAAAATAAGCACATCTCTATCAAATTTTTGTTCCAGAAGCACGCAGGCACCATTAATACGACCAGTATTTGAAGCAGTGGTGTCACAACAAAGAATTTGGACTTTATCTTCGAGATTCCAGTCTGTAACCGCATTCCAAACTGCTTGTGCCTGTTCACTTCCAGTCGAGTTGTCCAACTTTGGCACAGCGATCAGTTGTTCTTTATCACCATATGAAATGACTATCGGTAGGCGTTCTTCTTTACATTTGCGTGCATCCAAAGCTGGCAACAGTTTTCCATCCCAATGGACAGTCACAGCATCTGGTAGGTCGTTTTGGAAATCGACTTTAATAGCTTCTGCCCGCTCTTTTCGTTTTTCTGTGCGAATTCTTTGAATGGTGGACTTACTTATAGGATAATCGTCAGCATTGAGTCCTAATGCCTCAATAGTAGCTTCGATAATATACACAGAATTTCTCATACTTAACTGACACCTGTCCAAAGCTGCCACTAATTTTGGAGTTATAAAATTTTTGATCGTTGGCGTTTTATTAATATCGGACAGTGCAATCTCGGTTGGGGTGGACAAATCGTCTTGCAAAGTCGTTACTTCCATCAACTCAGAATCAGAAGATGATTTTTCTTGATAAGATGAAGTCGAAGCAGTAACGGATGCGTAGTAATCAGCCCGACGTTTTAGTTCCTTGATATTTCTAAGGCGCGATTTTTCCTCTTTGTCGGTCAACTTTTTATCCACTCCAGCTAAGTGACCAGGTCTGCCTGGCTCTCTCTGCCGCTCCAAGAATATTCTATCTTCGTTTATTTTTATTAATTGAAGGGCATCGGCATGTGCAATGTCGAACAAGTTCTCCAAGCTTGTAATAAACTCTTGGCGACGTTGTTCGAAAATGGGTAGTATTTTGTTCGCATTTTTTTGTAAATCTCTCCAGACTTGGTATAAGCCAACTAATTTCTTAACACAGTTAGCTAAAGCTTTAGTCGGTATACGGGCCTTTTCCCAATAAATAATACACTCTCTTATAGTCAGATTTGCGCTTTCATTAACACTTAAATTCACTTCACGAATATTATAAAACAGAACCGCCAATACTTGTCCATTAGAGGGTAATTTTGAACCGGTAATTTGATGTTTTACATCGCCTATTAAAAATATACCTTTTCTAGAACTGCGTAATTCTACTGACATCTTGACTAAACGAAAGTAATGCGTTCACTAAGAAAACAAACAAGTAATGACTAAACACCGATACGATATTTATGATACGCCGAAATCATCAAGTACTGACATGTATCAACGCAAGTCGGCACGGGTTGCTGTGGTCCTAGGTACATGAAATTTTATTTATACGTGTTTTAACACGATTCAAAAATAATTAGAGGGTATGCGTTAAAAAAAAACAACTTTAATTTTTTTGGGACACCCTAGTAGGTACCTACCTATAACGCCCGATAATAAATAAAGGCCGCTTCGTAAATTACGGAGATTATTATATTTATGGCTCACAATATTTACTTTGTTGTCTACGCGGCATAATTGATCGCGTGGGGCGCAGGGCGCGTAACGCGATATTTTATTTCCTACGTCAATACAATCGTCACATCGCATTATACGACAGGTTTTTTCTTAATTAATGTCAAACCAAGAGAACATTGAGCTATTAGTTATCTTAATATTATCATGTTATATTTTATCACTAACTCCAGGAGGAAATGTATTCGTTTAGCGTAGAATCCTTTTTCAATGACAGGGGACACATCTCTCAAACTTAAGTGAGTTGTAATTTTTAACGAGGTAATAGCTGTGGCTTCTGCCTTATTAAATAAAATCAGGATCTCCTACGAAACCTCTGTCACATGTTATTTTGAATATGGTATATGTACTCGTGAGTATTACTATGTACTCGTGGTTATTTTGACTTTTTCCTTGACTGTGCGTAAGTACGGTCGGTAGGTACGGTAGGTACTCGTAGTTACACTTTTTAAAACGGCAGTTTTGCCTTAACAGTTTTCTCGTCTTGGCTTTAGTCTAATTAACTACTACTACTGGTACTGGTAGTATGAGTACGCAAGTAAATAAAAGACAGGTTTCTATTCTTCGCGGTAAAAGAATATTGATTTTGACATGTTATCGTATCATCAATCCCAGAGTAATGGCGGCCGAAATAGAAACCTGTCTTTTATCTACTTGCGTACTCGCACTAGTACTAGTACTAGTAGTTAATTAGACTAAAGCCAAGAAGCCTCGAATATGGTAAAAACTTATTCCTCAATTTTCACTTGATGTCAGTGGACATCGCAACCCTACTTTGAACCCAATCACGAATATTATGTAAATCACTTTCTTCGGGATTGAAAGAGGGTTTACGGCAACGGGCACGCTTAAGCAACTTAAGTTCCAAAGGTGACTTTTGTAGGTACCTTAATTGGAAAGTGGTTGGTTGTTTTCGTTTTTAATGATAAATATCCCCTTCTGACATTCCGATCACTTTAAAAAGGTCCTTTATAAAAATCACGTATTATGGCGCCTTAATTATAACTAAATTTGCAATTATACCTAACTTGGACTACTTCCTTAAAGTCCGGCTGTCTGGAGGATAACATCGAGTTTAAATAACGAATTATGCAGATTCAGAGGCCAATATTCATCAGATTTACATGTCGTAACAATATTTTTATGCCTTTATATTCTCCTTCGAGAATATTGTATTCTCGTATTACAGGTGAACCCTGATGCAATGACAGGCCAAATCACTCAAAGTTAAGTGACTTTTGAAACACGAACCCTCATTGCGAAAGGGTTCTACGGTGGTACAGTAAAAGTAGAATAAGTATTAACATGTTTGCCATCCGTTAGTACTTTTGTTATGCCGATGACAGTGTGAAAGCGATAGGAAACCGAGTAATATTCATGCAACTGGTCTTACTGGACATACGTGAAAACATTTCCTTGAATGTTTTTTCGACCTACCTTTCCATCACTAGCTTACTCTTATTTATGACAATACGAATGAAGTAGGTATACGTATAAACATTCAAGTAAGAAACGTTCATACCCAGTGAGAGCACTCTGCATTTTAATCGAGGGAGTGGATATTTGTTTCAAAGTAAAAACCTCTTGATATTATACAACAACAGTGAAAATGTTTCTGGTTAAGAAGATAATAGAAAAGAAACATAATGAAACAATTGAGAGGAAAATCGAGATGAAAACCGGAAATTAATGTATTCTTTTGTTTTATTTAGCAATATTGATAAATATATACTTTAATATCTCTACATAATTATGTGTATCTTTATCTAGTACACTAACTAGCAATAATATGATGTCCTACATTGCGCTGAAAAATATCTAACACGCTAATAAATATTTCTATAAATAAATATCAATTAACTTGCAGGCGTTCTTTTATGGCACCGGCCTTCATAAGAATATTTATTTATACTAAGTACTATACAACATTGAACTGAAAATATTTACTTCTATTCTTGATTGCGGGTATTTGTTTACGGTGAGCCAACTTTTATTCATTTAGTATTTGTAAAAAATCATCAAAAGCTTTATTGGTACGAGTAAATCCGGAGGGTGGACGCTTCATTTAAGTGTATGTGTAAACCATGTATTTTTAACTAAGTACATATTTTTCTTATTCGATTGATTGGTCATAAAATACTCGTGTGTGGCGTTTTCTCACCACAATAGAAAAACACAAAGCGAAGCGAATGAAAGCGGTCGAGACTCTAACTGTAACAAAAAAAAAGAGAAACAAAATCACTTTCCTCAATAAACAAAGTATATTTATCTTCACCATACGCTGAAATGAGTATTGGCCGGGTCTGGTTTTTTTTCTAAGTAAATTAAGCAGTAGTAGCCCACTTAAATTTTTATTGACATTCAGCTCGAACATTGCCGTTACACAAAAATAATAGTCGCAGCAAACATGACCGTGGTGATGTCAGAGGTCTATTTACGTTCCTCGGGAGAAATAGACGGCACGGAGCACAACAGACCGGTTATGAGGATAGATGCCAGACTGACGGCTGCCAGACTAAACCATATCTCTAATGAATAACATTTTGATTTACTTTATTGACGAACGTCCCGCACAAGGCCGAGATACTAAATTAAAATATGCTTCATCGAATTACCTAAGGCAGGAAATGGTATGCGTATGTATTTAATATCATAATTCATTTTCAGTATTACGCTTTGATTCCGTAATTAATTTGAAAAGCGGTTTGTAACTATAAGGGGAATACTGTAAGTAATGGTTAGCGGTCACCGTTGTTCTTTAACATCCGCAAACACGAGATGAAATTCGGCTGTGTTGCATGCATTTAAGGAATGATTTGGAGAAGTAATACGAGTATGGTTGAGAGTAAGGAGAGTTACCTGGCACTCTTGACCTAGCGAATAGCTATTTTTGTGATCTCTTCAGACGGATGCTCAGTTCCACCTATCCCGTGTTATACTTCAACTAAGGTACATTGACGGACTATTGAAATGCAGTGCCCAAAATCACAACCAGTAGGTACCTATACCTTTTAAGGCAAATTGTAGAAGCTCTTGCTCCTAAACATGTACATATAAGCTGTCCTCTCCAAAAATTCTGACACATTATGTAGTTTGTAGATTCATTTTTGTCTTCATTGAATTGTTTATTTCCTTCTGCATACATACCTATACAAACAAATAAACAATAAAATTAATCGAATAGAATTAGCGGAGCTCAAGGTTTTGTAGCAATAGCTAGGATTTTGTTAGTTATTGGGTGCCCCCAATGGTCTGTTAACCATGATCGAGTACCTACACCGGAAATTACGGCAATGAATGATGACTACTTTATCAAAATGTATCATCGGATAATATTTTGAATACAAAAATGACTAGTGAGGTTATTATCGCAATTAACGGTCAGAAGGATTTTAATGAGCATCCGTTAATTTTTATACCCGTCATAATGTTGAATATAAGATATACGACGAGATTGCCACCATAAGATCATCTGTGTAGGTATTTTAGTACGATCCAATACTAATCTCAAAGTGCGAGTAAAAGTACACTCAACAAAATGGATTTGTGTAGGTACCATTGTCTGTAAAACCATTTCGCAATGACAGACCACGTCAGTGCCACGTCGCATAAACTTACATAAGTGATGTGGGATAGACCCTCAGTGCGGCAGGATTATATGTAGTTCACGAAAATATTTAGTGAATAATTAAACCTATTTAAACAAAAATTTTTTTTTCTCTACACCTAAGGCGTGTTTAAATTATATTATTATTATTATCGTTACAATTAAAGACGTGCATGTAGAGCCCCACGACCACGAGTTAGCACAAATATAACACATGCAAAGCTAAATTATCCCTTTTCAAAGTATTAATTTAGCCTTAGTCGAGCTACACTTTTAAAAAATGTATAAAAAATGTATTTTGGTAACCGTTATAATTTACTTCATCGTTAAAGCTTTCGGTCACTGTAATCAGTTTTGTACCGAATCCTTTTATTTCGGGTCGTAGGAGCGCTTGGCTAGATTGGAACATCCGCCGAGATTACCGCTAGATTTAATCGTTATGGGTTTTTTTTATACGTGCCATAAATTTGATGTGTTTTCGTCCGCTAAAGCACCCAGAGAAGAAAAAATAAACTGAGAAACGTGTTGCATTTGGAAGTTTTATAATTATAATATCACTCCTATTGGAGAGTTAGCTAATATAGGAGCGTAAAACAAATAGGTACGCACTCAGGTATGGTTAGATTTGTAGGCGACTAGGTCGCTGTAGTTGACGTCACCAGGTTATACAGGAAACGGATTACGACGAGAAGTTACATAAGCGAAACATCGGTATGGCTTCTGATTTTACCCGACTACCGACTGTAAGCAAAGCGGACGGTTGTTTTAAGCGAGTGTGTCGTATGGAATGATAAGTAATTCAGATAAATAACCAGTTGCGTAGTAAGTATTATTATAGAAATATTACGGCCAATACAAGTTGGAGATCAGAGTGACTGTGGGAATTCATTTTTAGTTTAACCTATAAAAATAAACCTTGATCATATTTAACTTTTTTTCATTACCTATTTATGAGCCACAATTATAGTATCCGCACCGAGCTAAGGACAAGTCGAAGTAAATTTCTACACTGCGACTTGTCCTTAGCTCGCTGCGAATATTATACAACTATTATTACAGGCTTGACCCAATGCAATCATCATCATTATCAGCCGCAAGACGTCCACTGCTGGACAAAGGCCTTCCCCAAGGTTTTCCACAACGATCGGTCCTCTGCTGCTGTCATCCAGCGGTTTCCCGCGACCTTTATCAGATCGTCAGTCCACCTTGTGGAAGGTCTGCCAACACTTCGTCTCCCGGTTCGCGGTCGCCACTCCAGAACCTTTCCGCTCCAACGGCCATCAGTTCTACGAGCAATGTGCCCCGCCCACTGCCACTTAAGGTTTGCAATCCGGTGAGCTATATCGGTTACTTTAGTTCTCCTGCGAATCTCCTCATTCCTGATTCGATCTCGCAAGGAGACACCCAGCATAGCTCTTTCCATCGCCCTTTGAGTGACCTTGAGCCTTCTTATGAGGCCCATTGTAAGCGACCATGTCTCGGATCCATACGACATCACTGGCAACACACACTGATCAAAGACTTTTGTCTTGAGGCACTGTGGTATTTGGGACGAGAAGATAGTGCGTAGCTTACCGAACGCTGCCCATCCGAGTTGGATTCGACGATTGACCTCTTTTTCGAAGTTGGACTTACCTAACTGGATTTTTTGTCCTAGGTATACATAGTCGTCAACAACTTCGAGAGTAGAGTCACCAACTTTGACAGGAGTGGGTACGACATGGACATTTGACATGATTTTCGTCTTGTCCATGTTCATTTTAAGACCCACTTGTTGAGAGACTCTACTGAGGCCATCGAGCATTGTACCAAGGTCCTCCAGGGTCTCAGCCATGATGACAATATCGTCGGCGAATCGAAGGTGAGTGATGTATTCGGACCCGGGTATGTCCTTAAACTACGCCCAGAACCACCGGAGGATGGGCAGCAGCGTCCTCTCAGAACACGGTGAAATACTGCGATCGCCAACCCGCCTGCCAAGCGTGGCGATTATGGTAATTTTCTCCCCAAGAGAAAAAACAAAAAACAACCATGGATATTGCACAACCAATAAATCGGCCCCCAGTCCCCGGCGGCCCCGCTATTCCTGGCTACGGTAGCGGTCGCGGTAACGGCGGGGCGGGGGGTGCTAAGAATCTCCGGCAGAGATATGGCTACCACCACCGACGACCCCTGGCCCTGGCAACTTATAACACACGCACGTTGAGGGCTGACGAGAAGGTCGTGGAACTTGAGGAAGAATTGAGCAGGTTACGCTGGGACATAGTGGGTTTATCAGAAGTCCGAAGACAGGGGGAGGACACGATAACTCTTAAGTCGGGTAACCTGTTCTTTTTCCGGGAAGGCGACAAACTGTCCCAGGGAGGTGTCGGGTTTATCGTCCACAGGTCTCTTGTGAACAACGTTGTCAAGATCGAGAGTGTGTCGTCAAGAGTAGCTTACCTTATACTCAGAATCACCAAACGGTATTCGCTGAAGGTCATACAGGTATACGCTCCAACTTCGACGCACTCCGATGATGAGGTGGAGGTAATGTATGAGGATATTTCCAGAGCCATACATTCCACCAAAACTCACTACAACGTTGTCATGGGAGACTTTAACGCAAAGCTGGGTAAACGAAGCGGAAATGAGCTGAGAGTGGGGCAATTTGGAATTGGAAGTCGGAATTCCCGTGGCCAGCTGCTGGCGGGCTTCATGGAGAAAGAGGGACTCTTTATGATGAACTCTTTCTTCAAGAAGAGTGAATGCCGCAAATGGACATGGGTGAGTCCCGACGGTGCGACCAGAAATGAGATAGATTTCATCATGTCGACCAGAAGGCAAATATTCAATGATGTCTCCGTGATCAATGCGGTCAAAACCGGGAGCGATCATCGAATGGTCAGAGGCACATTGAATATCGACGTACGCTTGGAAAGGTCACGCCTGATGAAATCAACGCTCCGTCCAGCACCGATTCATATCCAAAACCCCGAGAACTTTCAACTCGAACTCAAAAACCGCTTCGAAAGCCTAGGTGAATGCGTAGACGTGGATGATTACTGCAACAGGTTTGTGGAAACTGTCCAAACGGTCGGGTCTAAGTTTTTCAAGACTCGCCGTTCAAAAGGAACCAAGAAAATCTCTGATTCTACCCAAAAGTTAATGGAGAACAGACGTGCTATGGTTCTGCAGTCATCACAAGATGCTTCTCAGTACAGGCAGCTCAATAGACAGATCTCTAAGTCTTTGACCCGCGACATACGCCAATTTAATACTAATAGTATTGAAGAGGCTATTGAGCGAAAAAAAGGCTCTAAAGTGTTTAAAAAAGATTTGTCTATTGGGCAGAGCCAGCTGATGAGGCTGAAGACCGATGACGGCAGGATCATATCGTCTAAACCTGAGCTTTTGGGAGAGATAGAGAAGTTCTACGGACAGCTGTACACGACAACACGCCCACCTGTCAGCAACTTAGCAGAAGACCCAAGAGCTAGGTTGTCCCGACACTACACCGAAGATATCCCGGACGTTAGCCTGTACGAGATTAGAGCGGCTCTAAAACAGCTTAAGAACAGCAAGGCACCGGGTGATGACGGAATTACGGCTGAGCTTCTGAAAGCAGGTGGATCACCGGTTTTAAAAGCTCTTCAGAAGCTATTTGATTCCGTCATAGCCCAGGGTAAAACGCCGCAAGCATGGCACGCGGGCGTGGTGGTTCTTTTCTTCAAAAAGGGTGATAATACCCAGCTGAAGAATTATAGACCCATCACGCTCCTGAGTCATGTTTATAAGCTGTTCTCTAGAGTCATTACGAATCGTCTCGCTCGCAGGTTTGACGACTTTCAGCCTACCGAACAAGCCGGTTTCCGAAAAGGCTTTAGCACCATAGACCACATCCACACGCTGCGGCAGGTTATACAGAAGACCGAGGAGTATAATCAGCCACTATGCTTAGCGTTTGTGGACTATGAGAAGGCCTTCGATTCGATCGAAACATGGGCTGTGCTGCAGTCTCTTCAGCGGTGCCAAATCGACTATCAGTACATCGAGGTGTTAAAGTGTTTGTATAGAAACGCCACTATGTCAGTTCGCCTTCAGGACCGGAACTCGAAGCCTATCCAATTGCAGCGAGGAGTAAGACAGGGAGATGTAATATCTCCGAAACTGTTTACTGCTGCATTGGAAGACGCTTTCAAGCTTCTGGACTGGGGTGGTTTTGGCATCAGCTGCCCAATGCAATACTGTAGTAAAAATAAATATCTACAGGTCAGTAGGTACCGTCACGCACTTTAATTGACGACCCACTATAGAACCTTGTCGTCTAAAACCAAAGATTAATTCCCGTGTAATTTGAATTGTGTTCTTTACCACCGCAGCCGCTTCTGCTTGAGTGTGGCCGAATACGGCCAGACTGACGGCAATAGCCGAAAACCAATAGCTGAAGAGTTGAGCTGCTCCTAGAACAGCCTGGTTTGTCACGCGAACCTTCCTGGTAATGCCTAGTATGCCTCGAAGACCACGAAAGTAGAATTCTATCGGCGTTCCGCCCCGTTGCAGAGTATCCTCGAAGCACATGCTTTGTAAACAAGCATCTTCGTTTTTAGGGTGACATGTTTGTTGCCCAAGCCCTTGCGCGAAGCCTCCCGAACATACAGTCTGCTTTGCCAATGCGGAAATCGATCTCTGCATCTAGCAAGAGATTGCTCGACACGTGCCAAAGTGTGTTAACACAACACCAATGAAGTGCGCTGTTAAGCATGATCACTGGAGGCGCCAAACATCCTTGCGTTAACATTATGGTCTTCTTGGCATTGATAGACATGGAGAAGAGGTCACATACTCTAGCAAATTTGTCCATTAAGATCTGGAGCTGAATCGGATCGTGAGCGCCAAAAGCTGCGTAATCGGAAAAGAGAAGGCTGTCCACAAACAAGTCCTCTCTGTGGCGCTTAGACTTGAGCAAATAGATGTTGTACAACCTACCATCCGATCGCGTGTGTAGGCGAATGCAAAGAGAGTAGGTGCCAGAACGAAACCCTGACGAACGCCCCTGCGCATGGTAGACGATATAGACATGTCACCATAGTGCAAATCTGTGGCCTCCATATCCTCATGGAATAACTGCAATCCTTAGGAGCTGTGGAGTTTGCCTAAAGTGAGCCAGGTTTAATTCCTCTACAGTGGGTGCGGTATCCAACTCCTGCCAAGTTGCCAGGTTTGGAACGAGATCCACTGCTTCTGGCATGATATCCACTGGGCACGAGTAAAGAACACTGTAGTGTTCCACCCATCTCGACATCTGACGACTGCTGTTTACTATTGTAGTGCAGTCAACGTCGTTCGTCGCGGATCATATCTCCAAACGACTTCACTGCCTCTCGGACTTTGTAAAGATTGATCTTCTTTCGGCTTTGGGGCATAGAGGAATGGATTTTCTTTGGGACAAGTCCAAAGGTTGGAGACAACATGGCTGTGGTCGGTATTGCAATCGGCACCATGAAACGTCCGTGTGTGGAACGTTCCTCGGAAGTCTCCTTCTAGTAAGGGCAAAGTCCAATTGGTACCATTGCTATGATCTGGGGTGCATCCAAGAGACTTTCCTCATAGTTTTGCCTGTGAAGAAAGTATTGGTGATATCTAGAGTAAAACTCTAATAAATAACCGTTGTCCGTTTTCGTTTTGCTTACCTTACCTACACCGTGCACACCGAGAAATTCAGACCAGGTAGATGTATTCTGGCTAACGCGAGCTTTAAAATCGCTCAAAATATGCAGTCGATCAATTGAACGTTAAAAGATGCTTATCGCACAAAAAACTTAATGAATAATACAAAGGTATTAGTTTTGTGCCTTAGAATTGTCTTTACATTAACTTATCATTGCCGTTAGTAGTTGTTTTTTGATAGGTTTTGTCTTTTTTATATTTCGAATTGATCTTTTTTATTGACTAATGGCAGTCTAGGCTGATTCTTCTGAAAAGCAAATAAAGATTCCTCGATTTATGTGATGCTATGAGTAAAAGCTTATAAATAGGGCGCGATATTGGGGACCTCTCTTTTAAGGGTCTTAAATATGATATGCCGCCGTCATTTTGCGCCATTAATCAACGTCGATAACTGATAAAGAATGGGCTTTCTGTAGGACTTGGTTTGTATTACTCCTTTGTTATATGTATACACTTGACTTCGTGATATGATTCTATGTTCACCCTAATGGAACTAAGTGTATTAAAAATGAATAAAATAACCTACACATTGCACTGTAAATTACGGCAAGAAGAAGTGTCCTTTCGTATAAACAGCTGGAAATTCAACCATTCATCTTTTTCCTTCCTTATTCCGCGCGAATACTATTAATGTCAAGTAGGTAAATGTTAGTTGATCATTGCAAATGAACGAATTTTTGTACCAACTGGGACTCAAACCCCTCTAGCCACAAAAAATGAGACGAGCATTAAGCGCGAGTCTGCTAATGGCTAGCTCTTAATAGTTTCAGCAACGTTAACAATAAAGTATAAATAAGTTAACTGCATAGTTTGGTATCCACGATATTATTACGCCAGCTCGCTGGCGACCTGCCACGTTTGTTTGTCTTGCACATTGGATTACTCGCGGTGTTTTTTAGTTGAAACGTTTCATTATTTAATTGTCTAACGTTTATATATTTTGGCAGTCTGTAGTGGCACGTCATCAGTGTCACCACGGTTTGTTGTTTAAAATC
This sequence comes from Acleris sparsana, assembly GCA_923062465.1. NCBI lineage: Eukaryota > Metazoa > Arthropoda > Insecta > Lepidoptera > Tortricidae > Acleris > Acleris sparsana. The sequence continues at coordinate 13,498,017 of OV281289.1, forward strand.
CGTAAGTTAATTAAAGACAAGTTAATTGAAGCAAGTGAGTTTAGAACACAATTAAGATGCAAATCTTTTGGCCCATTCCATCTCAAGACAAGAGACGTTATTCTAATACTGAACCTAAGCTTGAATTATCATATGTTAGACTAAGTTACACTATTGGGAATTAGGTCGCAAAATCTCTGGAGATGCTCCGCTATCCTTAATAAAGATTTCGTTTAATTAACTTTGGGGCTAATTAGGTAGTAGTAAAAATGACGTCGTAACTTCGAATAAAGGAAGTCGTTAATGGAAATCGCTCGAGTTGTAACTGCATCTAAAACCGAGATAGAATAAAACATTTTAACAACCTTCTTTACGGCTGCGAATATTGATTTGTGCCGGCATCACATTTTACATGTTATATATAACTCCGTTATAAGTAGGTACTTAGATTAATGTTATTTTGAACACTATCTTGAAATAATTCATTACCACTCTTTCAAAATTGTTTCGGATATTTTAGGTAATTCAAGTATATTAAATGCATCAGGTATTCAGGGTTTTGCAATACTGTTTATTTAAGGCATAATGATTCACTGGTTCCTGGCACTGGTATTTTGTGAATGAATGTAACGTCACGTTTCCTAACAACAAGTGAAACGTGATTGTATATATTGGAAAATACAATGCACATGATTAAAACATAATTATAATATTATGTAACTTACGTGAGAGGCCAAATTTGCTATAAATAAACCAATCTACTTATGCTGGGAACTCCCATAGATATGTACGAGTAGGTATATTTGTCCTATGCTCTTTTGGCACGAGTATAAAATTTGCAGATGCCTATGACGAATGCGTTGAACAATTGTAATAGTGATTCAAACATCCATCTTCATTAAATAGGTATGTTAATGCTCCTAGATTCTAAATTAAGTTCTTACGAATTAAATGGGTTGGTACAGAGTTTGACTTGGTTTAGTAGTGTTTTTTTATGGCAATGAGAAGGCAAGCGAGCTCTCAGGCCAACCAATGGTAAGTTGGATCTGACACCCATAGACATTTGAAATCTCAAGACTACAATCTTCAAACTGAAATCCTAAGACTTCAAATGCGTTGCCAACCCTGAGCACTGAGATAGAATGCCTCTATGCTCGTAATTTCAATTTGTCTAAAGTATATGTAGATATTACTTATTGTTAATATTTATTTCGTCCTATACTGTACGCATACGTACGGTCATGGACGTTAATTTGCTACCGATTTCAATGAAAATCTGTTTGAAGATGTCATTGTCATTAGAGATGCCAAGTCATTTGTAATTGATAGAAAACTCAACCTTATTGCTGTAGAATGTCAGATTGACTTTGGAACTAAACTTTAATTCTTTGACTGTACAGTCACAACACGGGATTGTTGAGCCACTTGCCACTGTCCGTATTTTGGCAAGTGGCTCAACAATCCCGTATGGTGACTGTACCAAGCTGTTGGAAAGTACATAGCTAACAAAGAATCACGACAGATTGTATGGCCGCGAAGGGCATGTTGTCCTATCTTTACGAGCAGCAATTCCACTTTCAACAACGATACTAGCGTATATTTAATGTGAAAGGTTGTTATAAAACGTCCTGCTTTATGTATCCCTCGCGGGTCAACTGGGAATGATGTAACTTTAGAGTATAACAAAAATGTTTATCTTGTCGACCGAGTAAATAAATGTTAGCACCGAAACATGTTGTTATTTACAATGTCTGCAAACACTCTCGAAGGTATTATCGTTAAGAGACATTGAGTCGAAAGAGGGATCAGATGCCTAAGTTAACTCAGTATTAACTAACTAGCCATTTACGACTTTGATGGAACTTTGTGTCAAATTCCGTAGGTAATTAAGATTTTAGATAATAACCTTAAATAAGTTGAATCCATCCGAAAATCACCCATGTATTAAAAATATAGTACCGGTTTACTAAAAAAGAGAAGAATTCAAGTTGTTCGTGTTACCCACCCGTAAAGGGTCCCAAGTAAAACTAATACAAAGAGAAAATAACGTTAGAACTCGGCTTTTAGGGTAAATATCTCGTTTTAGGTAATGGCACGTTGTGTTTGTAGTGAATTCAGGTTCGCAGCTCGTTAAAACGGCTCTGCCAGCGCCGCGGCTGAAATCGTAATAGCGCCCTAATGCAATACCCGACACAGTGATGGTTACCGATGTTTGAGATTGCTCTTCCAAAAAGATAAAACTCGGTACCTATTAGCTTATAATGTAGTTCAAAGTGAAAAAGCCTTAATACATTCATTAGCTTTGGGGATGACACTGGCGAAATAACTGCGGAATACTGCGGTGGACCGCCATTAACAAAAAAGAAGAAAAAGACTTGGGGATGTCAAGAAATAATTTAACAATATTTAATGGTGTAATTTCCCGTAAACTAGTAACCCATAGCTATAACTCAGATTTCTAGTAGTACAATATTATAAGGGTGGCCGGTTCTTCGGATCTAATTATTTGCATGGTTGTTTGAATGTTTACTCGTTATTAAAATTATAAAACAGGTATAAACTAAGCAATCAGGCAGATTTTCCTAACAAGCAGAAGTTAAAAAGGTTGTTTACGAACAAACAACCGTCGTCGTCAAGTGTTTACACTAACGTAAATATTTACCGAACGAGCTAAACAAGAGATTTCCTGGACGAAGTTTCGCTACTGGGTTCTTACAATATTTCTCCAACATCAATATACTCGAAGGAAAGCTTTTACACCTTCACAAAAGCAAGTCACGGTTGTAAATTTTAAAAGCCGGGAAAGTTCATTAAAGTTCAGAAATTTTAAACAGTAAATAATACTTTGTTACACAAGAGTGCTGCAGTGAGTGGTAAACTTTGATTACAGTGTAGTAGTGACTTCTCCAGCCGATTATTATCTTTTATTTTTCATCATAATGGTTATTTTCTTGAGTTCAAATGAAAATAATTGAAAATAAACGATTCGCAAAACTTTCGCGGTATTTTAGATTTTAGCGAAGCGCATTATTAGTAGAAATGCATTTTAAACAAATTAGCAACACCTCCCCTCTGAGCCAGTTAAGGACGAATGACGATTAATGTCGGGCTCTTATATACAAACCGCGGACAGAAAAGGCTTACTTCGGGTTAAGATTTGACAATTTACAGTACAAAATGTATCAAGTATTAATCTATCTATCCGCTCGGTTTGAATATAGGAACCGGATATAAGTCGTCTCTTATACTTTGAAACGAAAGATTGAATAAAAAGAACGAGTTCATTGTCTCTAAAATGTTTCTGAGTTATTTGTTTAAACCCGATAGTTACTGAGATAGTCACTTCAAACTATCGGTAATTAATACTACTTATAAGTACCTACCTAAAAATTTCGAACCATTACTAGTACTAGAAGGGTACGCTTTAATCCTTACATATTTATTGAACTATTAACCGTTCATTTTTGAATACAAACCCCTGGAATAAGATGAGAACCGGGGCTGAAAGGCTGCTATTATTTTTAAATTACTTCATCATAGTCTCCAACTGGGACAAATTTTAGTAATGAAGCTGTGAGGGCGCATGTTTGATATGGAACTTTATGAACATAGATAAAATAAAAAATGTGCTAAACCTCTATTCTATATATTGTAACGAAGTCGGCTTTAGAGCGAAAGTCGCATGTAAAGGGAGCGTCCCAACTGAGAGCATTCGCGTGTAATGAGCATTCGGCGCGAACATCGAGTGGTGTGTAAGCTTTGTAACGCTCGGCTCAACGTCCAGACCACTCGAATATTCACGCGAATGCTCTCAGCGGGGACGCTCCTTAATATACTTGTACTTTCTTATCTCTTTACAAGCCTCCTTGACGATGTTGGCATACACAAAAAATACGTTTGTATATTTGCTTTTTTCGGTCAGCCTGTAACCTTGTTTTTTATGTAACATCCCTCGTTGAAGGACAAAATGGCGATACAAGTACAAATATTTTAACGTAAAGTAAGTATATTAAATGAAGCCCCAGTAAAATTAAGGTGATATAAGATAATTAAGTCCTCTCGCATTCCTAACTAACTTTCACGAGCAAACCGGCAAATAGGACAAATACGTAAGAGGTGTTAGTTCTAAACTCCGAACTTTCTATTTATGTTACACTGAAATCGTATTAACTATTAACACTATAAGGAGACAATATGGAACCAGTTTACTTGTTTCGAAATGAGGTTATATGAACAATAAATACGTTAATTAACCGCGCATATTCACGTGGTTGGTGTTCCTGGCATTTGCATTGATTACTTCATAATAGGGGCTCTATTCCATTTACTCGGTAACACCTGCTTTTAACTTGTTTTTTTATTAAACGCGGTCATGTTTAAAACAATGCGTGTCAGAAACGTTTAGGTAATTGCGACTTTCGGTCACATAGTTTAGATAAGTAGTTCGATTTTGATTTAGAAAGACATTGCAGTAACATGAAGAGGTAAATAAATTCAGATATAATCTTTGACGAGTAAGTAATACTCGCCATTGGCTAAAAAAAAATCTTTTAAATTCGTCGTAGGTATACGCTGACTTTAGATGTTAGCCATATTTTTAGTATTTTTGGTTAGGGCTTTAGGGGGTGCGGAAGTAACTAGCGAAAATGGCACTTTTAAGTCCCAGACCTTACTCGCCTGTGTGTCACCCTAAGTACGCGAACTTCTAAAGGTAAACACAGGCGAAAAAGGTCGTCGAGCTTCAAGTACTTGTACTTATTCGCACGTCTATCTGGGACTTAAGATTTCATGATCGTTTATGTTACTAGCAAATCTTTAAAATTAATTTATTAATAATCTGGTACCTTGACAACTATTCAATTAACCTGGATAATCCTGTCTTAGTTTCATATACCTCCTTTACATATAGTATACAGTTTCAGAGAAATGGTTCTGCATTTCAGCTGTGAGAATATAATATCATAACTTTCTAGCTTTCCGATATTTCGGTATTCAAAGTACAACTGTCGCTTCAGTTGCCTACAGTGTTTCTTTGAGCTGCTGGAAACACGAGTTTTGACGAGCGTCTATTAATGTGTTTACATTCATGTTGTAAGCATTCTACTGAAAGTAGTCGTGTCGAGTATAAACGTTTACGTTGTGTGCCGACGGTTTCATTCTATCCGGACTTTTTAGTGTCGTCAATGCTTTGAACGGCGTTTTCATGTTATTTTTATTACAGAATAGGTACTATTGCGAGTTGTTTCACTTTGCTCGCGCAAATGCTCCGGTGTGTACTTAAGAGCGGGTCAGTCGTATCGTGGGCTATTGTGCGATAAACAACCGACTGAGTATTACGGTTGCCCATTTTGAAGCTGTACAGTTAACTTATACTGCTTCATCCAAGAGACCTAAGGACGATGGGGCTCCTTATCCTATTGTAACGTGTACTTTATGACTGGGCGCTTACCTCGTGACCCGGGAATTTCCTTTTCGTGCTCGGCAAGAAATGCGGACGCATGACTGGAATAATCAAATGGCTACAAGGGTAATAAAGAGAACAGATCTCGAATACGGAACCTATGATATAAAGGTCCGTAAGAATCTGGTGAATTCATGACTGAAATAATATGAATTAATGATATCTTTTGAGTTACCGCTACCTCAGCTACCTGATCATTTTATTTTAACTATTAGAACGTGGTTTGATAACACAATAACTTTCCAGTAGGTAGTAAGTCACTATTTCAAGCATCGTTTTTACCCTCGACGAGTCGACACAAAATGAGGGTTGTTATAAGTTTAAAAATAAAGCTAGTTAAACACATTTCATAGTTTTTAATACTTATAACGAAGATATAGTGAATATAAATGCGAAAGTAACACTTCATCTCGAGAATTGGTATATTTCCATTCTATAATCTGTAATCAGACTATGTACGAGTATACTAGCTGCGTAGTAAAATTGCGGAAAAAGCTAGAAAAACGTGTTCTGAGAGTCCTTAAAGCCCAACTATAAATAACTCAGTTTTAACGTCAGCAATTTGTACGCGGGCAAACATAACCACTAAATTCCACCCTCAGCCCAAATCTAGTTTATGGCACACACCTGGGACCAAGGACAAAATAACTTATCTCTAATAATTCCGAGGACAGTGTTGGCAGCCAATATTAAACAGACTGGATCAATAGATGAACGAACACCGCTCGGTTGTCACAGGTGAAAATGTGATTGGAATAAAGTCTCTGGGTGTCGGACCGTCGGTAGTAGCACAGATTAAATAAGATGTCATATCATTGCCAACACACCAATGATTTACAGCCTGTGAGCATTTGGAAGGTGCTTCGGGTTTATACTTCTCTCTCACTCGCTCTTAATAAGAGCGTACGAGAGCGAGTGAGAGACAAGTGCAAATAACAAAATCGACGTAGGTACACACGATGCTTGTGTGACATTGATTGTTAGTTGCGACAGTTGTCTATTTGTCAAAAATAGATATGTATGCTATGCTATTAAACATAAAAATCGCCAAATCAAAACTATGATGCATTTAGGTATTCAAGTAGCTTCTAATCGGTTAGATTGAAAAGGAAATTTTAGTTCAGATAATACAATAAATACCTACCTCCATCTTTGAAACGGCTATTATAGCTCTATAGTGGCTTAAATGGCTTTTCTGTCTACTTAGCGAGCACTATCTCTGTAAGTGGAGTCACTCTCGCCGCTTATTTGATTTCCTTATATCGGCTAGAGACTTTCTTTGATCTCCAGCGTGACAATTTGCTTCAGCATCCTTCTCGTATTTTCGGCCTTAGAGCTCGATTGGTTCGTTAATGCCTTAATTGGTCTTCATTAGTGGGAACACAAGATAATATTAAAATGCTTTAAAGAAAGATTCAGCTAAAATATATTTAGCAGTAATATAAAACCAGAGCCAGCCATTTTAAAGTTAGCAGACTTTAAATTAATACTCTTTAAAAGTAGCCAACTAATTAAGTTCAATTTCAGGATTAAAACTACAGAGCAAAAACGGATTCTTAATTCAGTTTCTGTTGCCATTTATTTCGTTCGCCGAATAACTTGGTAAATTTAAGATGAAAAAGTTTGTAAGGCAGAAGTGTGGTTACTTGAAATCAATACAATAAATAAACTCTGGGGAAATAAAATGGATTGAAGGTCGAGTCTGGGCGGTTGTGTGTCGCAGCCGCGAGGTGCGGGCTCGCTGGTTCCTGCCGATTATGCTAAAAAGGTGTTACGCGGTTATTTATGCTCGGAATATCTCTTGTGCCAGGAACAGTTTAGTCAAGTGTTAATGCGGACAAAATTTACATATAATTTTACATTATATTTGCAAATGAAGGTACTCGTAGGTACTGCGAACGGGTGGAAAAATATAATTTAACAGTAATATTTTGGTTGTGAAAAGATTTAAATAGTTGTAAGTAAAGACAATTACTTCGTATTGTGGTCGATGTCCATCTAAAACCAGAAAAGTATTTTTAAATTTCCCAATTTAAGCATAGGTACGTGCATACCTCGACGTTTTAGCTTTTGCTACGAGATTATTATGTAGACGATGCCCTTTTACAATGAGGTGCAAGCTCGTCCAAGATTCACATGGTGTGGTCGCACAAACAAAATCTATTGTTAACAATGTATTTACAATACTAAACATTTAAAAAATTGTACGCTGCAGTTATCAGTTAATTGTGTTCATCTAAAATCGAAAATTTGATTAATCTAAAAGAAACAAGCAAAACAAAAAATATATCAAACAGACATGAAATTTATCGAAACTTGTTAACTGCCCGGAATAAATCCGAGTATAGGGATGAAACTGGGTTAGATAGGACGTTTAAGTTTGTAAATATTCTATCCCGGCTTGTCCTTTCAGGGTTTATCGGAATTTATTCGAAATTTGTTATCGGGCCGACAGCGAATTACTTTTTGTAAAACCGACGGAATATTTTAACATTTAGAATATTAGAAGCTCTGCTTCTGTAAAGAAATTAGAATTGAATCCTGAGTCTAAAACAAGTTGTTTTGTTGAAGCTATTTACTTATGTCAGCAATTATACTCGTATTATATCTAAGCGTCGAGACGGCAAAAGAACGAAAATCATAGCTGACGATTCTGTGTCCGACGATTAGGGTTCCGTAAAAAAATGGTGAGATTTCGGTGTCTGTCTGCCTGTCTGTATGTCACAGCAGTTGACATGCGCTTTACCTTTTTTTTTTATACCTATGTATAAGAGGAAGACAAACAATCCTGCAGGTTAGTTAAATAAATCAATCTATACATATAAAATGCTTTGTCCTGAATGACTGACTGACTGACAGACGGATCAACGCACAGTCTAAACCGCTGATCGTAGAGACCTGAAACTTGGAAGGTGTGTTCTTTGTATCACATAGGTATCCGATAAGAAAGGATTTTTCGAAATTCTTCTCTAAGAGGATAAAAAAAGGGGCCTAAGTTTGTATGAGACAACGTGATTCCTGGTCCAATCTATTTCAAATTTCGCATAAACATTCTTTAACAGAATTGATGGAAGACTTGTTTCGTATTTTATTGAAATTCATCCCCTAATGGGGTTAAAAAGGGGTACAAAGTTATTTTGGTGGTGATTTGCTTCGAAGTTGATATCAATACTCCTTACATTTTATTTTGAGACCTGTTTACTTAAAAAAAACGCAAATACCCAAACCGCTGAGTCTAAAGATCCCAAATTTGAACATAGGTTTCTTATGAGGTTTAGGTTTGCAGTAAGAAAGGATTTCCCGAAAATCGGCCTCCAACGGGAAGAAGTAGGAGGAGTAGGGGAAACTAATTCTACGCGTACGAAGTCGCAGGCGTCCTCTAGTAAATAAATAAATGTCAGGGGACAATGTCACACCAATTGACCTAGTCTTGTAATATGGGTGGGTACTAGACAACGATATAAAATACTTATATAAATAGAAATATATACTTAAATACATAGAAAACATCCATCAGAAACAAATATTCGTGCTCATCACACAAATATCTGCCCTTTACGTGATTAGAATCCAGGATCGCTAGCTTCGTAGGTAGGGTCACTACCAACTAGGCCATCGCGTCGTACTTCGTCTGCAACCCAAGCAGAGTTCTGTAGTCGGTCTGTTACCGGCCTTTTGAAAGATCTTTACATGTGAAATGCATACAGTTTGACAACAAATAAAGCATCGAATAGTGACATTTTGTTTAGCATAAAAAAAAGTGTTGTGTATAACGTACCCATATTAATGATTGCAGAAAAAGACCTTTATTAGTTAAATAGACGGGAGGGTAACAATCGTTTGACCGCTAACTAAAACAATTAATGTTGTTATTTGTGTTAGTTCCCATTAGAATTTCATTTTACTAAAAGCTTTTCTGCTTAAAACTGTTTCAGTTTCAGAATATTTTCCGATAATCAAAGTTAAATTATACGTCTGGTTTATCATTCCAAATACAATCAAAGTTTGGTATAGGTGCAATCAATAACTATTTTCTTCGACTTCAATTACCTTAATATATAATTCCATTCAATACTCACTTTACCCAATAGGTCGTGATCGATAACCAACGGTGCAAAGCAACATCATTAAATACCTTACCAATCTGATCAGGATCCCTGTGCACGAACATGTTTAAAGTTGTAAGCCACTTGGATCGTGACGATCGCTTAGTTGATGATAATGAAGTTTCTCGTACGGATAATCTTATGCACTCCAGTAAGCTTGGATTACACGGAATGCTGTGGATCGTACAATTTAAAATATTGTACATCTTATGTTGATTTTCACTTGTTATACAATTAACACTGTTCCTTCTTTTCAGATCTCAACCAGTCCTTCGACTGGGTCATGTTTACAAGATTCCACGCTTCCTTCCGTGACAACGCCAGCCACCATTCCCAAGTCGCGCCAAAAAGGGCCGAGATGCAACCGAAAGCGAAGAGATAAAAAATATAAGAAGGACAAGAGCCCAACGATGTTTTCCCTGGCGGAAGGGTGTGGGTGCGTCAGCTTCCGCGGCGGACGACGGAACAGGTCCCTTGGAGACGACTCCTCCTCATGCCGAAGCTCCGAGATAGAGCAAGAGGTGCCTAAGAAATTAGGAAGAAGGCTCCTCAATGGCGAATGTAACATAAAAGCTCTTGTTCCTTTTTTAAAGTTCTGGAAGAGGGATGACGTTAGCATGACGAAGGCTGAAAGAAGTAAGTGTTAGTGTCCTACACCCATCTTCTGATTCAAAGAGGAGAAGTAAATAAGACATAAACCGGAAATAAAAAATATTTTATAATTTAATTTAGATATAGTACTTTAAGGCAGTCAAGCAAATTTCGGTTAATTTTCGGTTATGAATCCCTTAAAGGACAACAAGAATATTATTAGAATGAAGAGGTATTTCAAGGGTTCTTAAGTATACAATTTGCTGCGGCATTACGCGAAATGTCGTAGGCGGAGGCTCGTATTCAACGTATATTAGGAGACAGTATGGCTAGATCAGTAAAAGCATTATTACAAGTAACATGCGGAGGTTCGGAGATGATAAGAGCCCATTTAATTAAATTGCTTGTTTGAGGTAAGAATTTTGATCAAAAATAATTTGCATACATAATCTTCTACATAAAAAAACAGCTAGTGGTATTTGTAAACATAAAAACAATGTAGATAATGAGTCCAATTCAGAAATTTTAATACCTCTAAACCTAAAATTTTAAACCATCATACCTACTCGATTCTATTCTGACAAGAATAGAGTTTGACGTTTATAAATTTAGGTTTAGGTATTTCAAATTAGCAAACACAACCCATATTGGCCCCATTATGCAGTTAAGTTTACCCTGTAGGAATCGTAATTCAGCCAAAAGGTCTCATTTAAAGCCCAGTTGTTAATTGCCTAAGGCTAAATGTGAATAGGATTCGTAATCCCCGGTTAAACAAATCTTAAGGGTTGAGGACATTGGAAAGTTCTTCAAGGCTGCCAACATTAGTCTGAGTAACACCAAGCGCCGCGTCATGTAGTTGGAATTCGTCTTTGTTGTTAATGTAATACTTATTCATATTTTTTTAGTAGTAAGGTTCACTAATACTTTTAATACAAACCCGTGATTTTAGACAACCCAATACAAAACTAAAATCGAGCAGGACTTTATACAAAAGATTCGTGTACACTCCATAATTCTGAGTTATAATTCCAAATTGATCAAAATTCCGAATTTTCATAATTCCGAATGCTATGTGATAGAAAACTTTTAAGGTATCGCTTATAATTTTAAATCAAACGTAACCTAACCTACGTACTATACGTAGGTTAGGTTAGGTTAGGTTAATTAAACATATGCATTTGAATTAAAACAGCTCCAGCATTTCGGATAAACGATATATTGAGATCGTAAAGGGGGTTCCGTAATAAAAGATTAATTAACTACAAAAGGTTTTGTTCAATTTCTAAAACGCATACTTTGAGAGATATACAGTGTGTCCCAAAAACCAACTCTAAAACTGAGAGGGTTGATAGAGCAGCTAAAAAGCTATAGATTTAACTCCTATGTATATTCAGCGATTTTTACTAGTTTCGGAGATATTGATCATTTTAATGTGAATTGTTGTGATTTTCCCTTATGTCCATGTCACGAAACATCTTTAATTTCATGTTTTATTCACAAGATTTTCAGTGGTATTATTAGAATCTTTAGGTGTCCCAGTGATTGCTTTTCACTTTGTATGGAAAAAATTACTTTTCATCACACTTGCTCGTAAATGGTGTTATTCCATGCCTGTATACAGAAGGACAATGGCCTAAATTGTTCCCGCGGGAATTATGGCGAGTTTGTCATCCCTAGGGAGTAATGACTTTCTTTTTAAAATTTGCATCTCTTTCGTACATCATTTCTGACTAAGGAGGTTTAATTTTCAGCCAAAAATTAAATCGGTTTCTAATTTCATCTTTAAAAATTAGCTATACACTAACTTACATTACACAAAACCTATACGCTTCATTAAACTTCATTATTTTTATACCTATTTCAAGTTTATATCAACATTTATCATTAAATTTAGTAATTATAAATTTTTATCAAATTGGCTAAATCTGGCTCGAATCCAGGTCGAAACTAAACGCAGTTATTATTTGTGGTAGAGGTCACAAAAAAAATATCGTTTCCATTTACGTTCCCGTTCGTCAAAAGTTATTTCTTTATATTTTGCAGAGTTAAAGTGTTTTTAATTTTCTCTTTGTTTTTTTTCCTCGCAAATGTGATGAAAACCATTGTGTGTATCACAGGCAGTAAGGGGATTACTAACTCGAGTCATTAAAAGCCCTCCGCCTTCGGCGTCGGGCTTCTAACACTCTCGTTAGTAATTCCCTTCATACTACCCTTGATGCACAATGTACTATTATGTTATTACTTTAAAAAATGTTTGGAAGAAAAAAGGGGTAAATAGGTTTAACAACTTCGCTGATTCGTAATTATTCTTAGCATGTAACATACCACATTGCGGTCTCAAAAAATCACATGAAAATGACATACATAAGGGTTAAATCGATAGATTTTTAGCTGCTCTATCAGCCCTCTCAGTTTTGGCGTTACTTTTTGGGATACCCGGTATATATGTTTTCTGTTTAGGTATAATTCTTATATTATTACACTTAGTTGGATCTCTACTGCATTCAGAAATACATAATCGATTTAACATACGCAATATACCAGGGCAATGACATCAAGTCTCGGTATGCGTGAATTTGTAATTGTGTTGGCTAAGGAAAAAGTAAACAAAGTACGAAGAAGTCCAGCGTCCGGAATTTTGAAGATAGTTCACGACTATCCGTAATGACGCGCGAGTGACTTGCTTTTCTTTTCATGCGCTTAGTCAGGGTAATATAGGCCAAAAATTTGCAACACATTATTGCTGTTCTCTTTAAGGCTATTACGTTAAATAGTAATCCATCTTGTCCGTATTACACGGAGGTACTACGCACGATTCTAATTTTAATTTTAAAACCGCAATATTTGTTCATGAAACATACCTGAAAAATTAATCCCTTAAATGTTGCAAAAACGAGGATACATGAATATTTATCAGTATTTAGGCACTTTTACCCGGTTGGAAGGATTAGACCGCTCCTGCTTTTTGTTACGCAAGGGTTGTTTTAAATATGTGCCTCGAGTAAAACAAATAATCAACAACCACGAAAAAAACTTCGTTTAAGCAACACTTATTTTGGGTTTCTAAAATACATATACTTCAAATTCAAGCGCGAATTACTCCGAGGAATCATCCAACGTCGTTCATGATCATTTGATTCTCCACAATGTAGCGCTCTCGGGTAGCGTTTAAATGCAATTTGAACCGCTTTTATAGGGACTAAACCTATTTGAACACCTTGTTTGTTGCAGCAATGAAAGCGGCTATTTTGATCCAGCAGTGGTACCGGCGGTACTTGGCTCGAATGGAAGTGCGGAGACGGTACACTTGGACCATATTCCAGAGCATCGAATACGCAGGGGAGCAAGACCAAGTCAAAGTAAGCACAGATATGACCTCAATTTATATTGGTACTCGTATTTCCTACCGTAAGGTCATCCCATCTTTATGTTGAGAAAACGACCGCTTATATGGAAAATTTACTGAATAAATATTTTATATTTTGAATTTGCCTAAAAGTTGGCTATCCATTCCGAATATTTGGCCTTGTGTTTTACGAGACGGAACAGCTGCTCTGCTTCTACCACTGGGGACTCCGGTCCATTCGCGGATATTCCTTAACCAGTATTTCTTACTTCGGCCGACGATACCGCGCTTTCCCGCTAGTTTCCCCATTACTAATAAGTTGTAGTAAGTCGTACTTCTCGTGTCGGAAAACGTGCCCAAGGTATTTTGTACACATGTACCTAGATCTTATATAGCGCAATAAGATCAATGATTTATTAATTTAAAAAAAACTGCTACTACTAAACTGCTGAACGACTTCTAACACGGACGGGGGACAGCTAGTATTTATATTTTTACGCCGGTGGATTGAGGCGGCTAATTTTGAATCGTGATTTAATGGGCTTTGGAAGCGTTTTCAGCAGGCTGAAATATCGTTTCAGTCCGTTTCGGAGGTAGCAATATTATATACCAAATTATTAAAAAGCCGCCTGAAATAAGCTTTCAGTCCGTTTCAGGCCAACCTTTATCAGATTACGCCATAACCTAAAAACCATTTTCAGGTGATTTTAAAACCCTTTTACTGGCCTTTAAAGTACACTTCAGTATATGGCAAATTTTCTATTAAGTGTGAAAGAGATAGCGATACTCAATCCTTCAGGAAACGTGTGAGAAAACACTGTTAGAAATGAGACAGCAATACGTGGAACATAGTGTTGTTAAGTTAAGCGTAGTGTAAGAGTACAAAACTATCCACCTTATTATTTGTGTCTTAGTGAGAACTGTTAATGGGGTAAGAGCATGTTAAGAATAATATTCAAATCTCTGTATTGTTTTTCCAATAAAGTACATAAATTATATAAATTATAATTAAACATTAATCTTTCCACACCTGTGAGCAAAGGACATCGCGATTGTAAACAAGCATCAATATGTATGTAGAACATTCAAGCAACGAATAGTCTCGGTCGTCCTAGGCGCGTCAAAGTACGTCAATCCTTCCAGAAGTGATTCTGGAATGGTCGGAGACTGGGACTATAAAAGGCGGAACGAATGCGGCCACGATTCATTCTGTAGTTGGACAACGAACAGTGCGAATAGTTAAAAGCGAACCGAGCGAGTGATTTCGTTGCTCTTAATTATTGGTGTAATTGTGTATTTCTATCAGTTACCTACCCCCAACGTAACAATATTATGTATTTGTTTCTAATCGTGGTATCGAAACGGCTTAATTGATTTTTATGTTTGTTGCGGTATAGGGGTTTTCGGGCCAACCAATCAATCTATCAAGTTGTCATCTACGGAAAAAAATAGTTTTAACCCACATTCGGTATTCGGTAATTTATATTCATCGCATCTTCATCTTCATTTAACATCGTCATTACAAATTCCTCGAGATAAACGCCGTCGCTATACTGTAACCGATTAACATCGTCGTTTTAATTAATTTATATACAACGGCTAAGATTCTAAAATGTAAATTACTCAAAACGCCACTTTGCATGATGAGATTTGCATTTAATTTGATTTGGCGTTCGTTAGGATTTGTTTGTGACAAGAGAGAGACGTTATTCAAAATGATAAAAGATTCCCGTTTTTGAGCTGTGTGTTTGTACGTGGTTACATTTATGACGTGATATGAATGTCCCTGGAGGCACGTACCTATGTGACGAGATTAGGAATATGTATGATTTCCTGAGTAAATAATGTCGAGGCAAGGCGGACGTTTTACATTGGTTTTTCGTCATTGAGGGAGCGACGTTGGTAATGCAGTCGATTTGTACTGACATATTTAAACATGGGTAGCTAGATTATTATACAGCTAAAGTTGTAACTATGTTTGCTTATTCCATATTATGTTGTGTGACTTACTGTGAAACTTTGAAATGCCCATACAGTACACACTTTTTCAAAAATTCCTCTCTCATTTAGAGAAAGTGTATCTCATATGTGGTTTTGTATCATATCTTGTTAAACAACTTATGTGCGGGTTTACGTAGGTAGTTATTATTTCAGTGAGGTTTATTTGAAGTACCTGGGATGCTTTTATGTGGCATATTTAAAATGTAACTCTTGATGCTTTTATAATGATAAATTTCGTTGGTACAGTCAGCTGCAGAGATAAGTATACCCTCCTGCATACAAGTTTCCTATGCAGGGGGGTATACTTATCTCCGCAGCTGACTGTACCTTAAGTTACCTTAATGTTTCTTGATTTTTTAAACAAGAAGTAGATTTAATATCTCGGTGTATAGAAAATCACGTCATTAAAATGCTATCGGTTTCCGCCCCAGAACGCAAAGGCAGCGAGCTTTATCTGAGTGCATAAATATTTTCGATTTCGTATTCGTGTACTATAAACCGTTTATATTGATATCGTTAACCGTATCACAATACCATATTATAGCGTAACCGAAGCATGAAAACAGTTCTGTAATGAGCGTTGCCATGTTATTACAGTTCTTTTATAATTATTATAGCATTGTTATTACCACGTTTACTACAATGTTAGTGATGGTGTTTGGTGATCAACTGACATCTTAAATTTTATATTATAGTAGTCAAAATTGTTTTTACTACAATTTAAATGTGTGCAAATTCCAAATGTATGAATGTTAAATTAATAAAACAATTAAATTAATTGGTTCCGCGGCTTTGCAATATGGCAATATGGCGACACCACAGAGCTCGCAAGCTCGCGCTTTTACCTTGGCACTCGTACCTTAAGAAGTTTCATTATGTACCAGTTACGTAATTAACTTTATCTTTATTCGGTTGGAAGATTATTTGACGTAAATATATTTTTTTAAATTATGAAAACAAATAAAAGAAAGCGGTCGTAAAACAATCAAGTAGACTGAAATATTTTATCAATACTTTCTTTTTAATATAGATAGAGATAGTTTCTTTTATTAGTTCGTTTATTTGTTATTCTTTTGTTTTATTAATATCCGCACTGTGATAAACTTTATTTTGCTAAAAGCTAAGAAATTAAATAATTTAAATCAAATCGAACGGTGAGAAATTATGCGCCATTCTTGACATTCACAAATTAAAATGACGTCTTTATTTAATATTTCTATGAAAGTCTGGGGGTCAATTTCTCCAAATAGTTTTTGAATTTCCATGATATTGTGAAATCAGGTGTGCTATACCATTAAAATGTCGAACGAGCGGTTAAGAGTGTAACACTTTTGAAACAGTGAGCAAGCCATCTCACGTCGCCTGCCGCGCTGCCCAGCCAGCCGCGTGAGCATTCTGCACACCGTGCCAGCCAAAATGAACACAGCTCGCCTACTAACCCTGCAACACCTCATTTCCCCCATTTTTACAAGCCTTTATTTAGTTAACCGGCTGACTACGTAACTTTATGTAAATTAAATATGGTAAATTTTAGATTTTTAAACTGATGACTGAGGGTGCTTTTATTAACCTGAATATATATATTTAGGTGTCTGAGTAGGATTTTATGACAATTACGTTGTAAGTAAATATGTTATCTAAAAAAGCGATTGAAAAGTAAAGTAGACCCTTACCACTTTACGTACAATGTCACATTGTGTCCATGTAACATTGAAGGATTCGTAAATATTAGCCTACCGTCCCGACCCGTTTTATTATATCCCTTATCCGTTAAGTGTATAAATATTTTATGTAACCGTGTTTGGTTATTTTTTGAGAGGTTTTTCTATTTATAAAAAAGTAAGCTTTTGAATAGATATTTTAGGCTCCATTCTAAAACGGGTACCTAAGGCCTTGAGCCGTTTTGTTTCAGTTTTACTCCCCGTAATGGCGATAAATATCGTTTCAGACTCTCAGGGCCTACATTCAGCATTATAAGTAAATATTCTTTACATTTACTGGATACTAAATTGGATTTGGAGAACAAAAGGGCAAAAAATATATAAAATATTTGTTATGTTTTACCGAGATCATACCGTGACCCCTTCGTGTCTCTATCGTGTTCATATGTTTCATTACTGTTTACCCTAACGCTTTGAACCGCCGCCGCCTGTTTTAATAGGGTCATTAGGGACAGGTCGTTTTTGTTTATTCTCTGTTATAACGTTGCCATTCCAAAATCGCGTTATTGTACCTACCCACAAGTATTACCAGAAACTTCTATAGTCTAAATATTTATCTAATATATTTTTAAACCTTCGGTAGGTACATAAGTATACTCTAACTATTTCATTTTATAAGCAGTGCTGGATTAACCAGCGCGAGGCCCGTAGAAAATTCTACATAGAGACCCTTGATTTTCTTAAGTGTAGGGTGATAAATAAAACCGAACTGGTAGAAATACATGTCAGGGGGACGTGGGTGCGCGGCCCCCCTCCCCCAATGCGCAGGGCCCGTAGCATTTGCTACTCTTGCTACGTGGTTAATCCGGCACTGTCTTTAAGTAACTAATACAAACTTCTTTGCCGTATAGTATAAATTCGTCTTATCCATTGCTTACACTTGGAATAGTTTATCAGTTTTATCACGATCCGACGACGTGTAACAGGGGGTATTGCAGTACCTACGACCTATTTACTTTTTCATGGAAAAAGGTAATAACTAATAACCCATTGTTGACGGCTTACCTGATTAAGTTTCAGTTGCTCTTGCAGAACCAAGCAATGCCAGAAATGTTGTACCGTTAAACTTATTGGGATAAGAGGAGCTCTTTGTTCATCCAGATCATAGTCTATTTGTGCGCTGGTTCTTCCAACCGAGAATGCTGTTAACATTGTGTTAACGTTGTGTTGCCTAATTATATGCGTAACTATTAGTTTTTGCATACTTTCCATACAAATTAAAATTATTTGACGGGCTGGCTACGATGACATGGCGCAGGAGCGACTGCGACTGCGGTGAGCGACTTTTGGAGGAATCATGCATATAAATCGCCTTGTCGCCGCTGCGGCTACTTGTAGCAAGCTCATATTATAAAGCTTATGTTTCTCATGCTACATACATACGTCGCACAACGAAGTCGTAGCCAGACCGTTAGAACTACATATAACTTGAATGTGCTAGTTTTTAGCACAACGGTTACCGTGTCCTTACGTTGGTCTATGTTTCAGCTGTACAACTTCTTCAATGCGCTGCTGAGCCACATGCGAGACAGCAGCGGACGGGTTTCCTCCGAGCGGACGTCGCGGACCGCCTCAGTGTGTAAGTGGAAGAATTGAATACTAAAACTAAACTTTACTAACGTACTTACATAACTTCCCGTTCAGAACGATCTACGTAACACAGAAACCTAGTTAGTTCAACTTTGATTAGACGAAGTAAACTGACACAAGTTTAGGGATGTTCATTGTTTCAATCACGTTTCAATATTAGTCATGTTCATTGAAGAATAAAAGTTCAGAACGGACGCACAATTTAAGAAAAATAAATGATACATGAACTGAACTGTCAGATTAAATTGTGTCATATAATATAGATATATTTAAGGTTATCATACTGTAAAAATTGATTAAATATTCTAAGTTTTTTAAAGATTTTATTATACCACTATTATGTTCATGCCAAATTACAGCTTTCTAGAAGTAAGGGTCTCTGAGCTAAGCTGCGGATGGACGGACGGACGGAACACGGAACCCAAAAAGGGACTAAACTTGATAATATAGTATCCGCGAGTGTGCTAAGGCAATGTCGAGTAGTGGCTCAGGTAGAAAACCTTTACGGAAATTAGACGAGGGACTGAAAAGTTTTGGGTTTGCTTCAGTCTTTTGTAGGGCTAGGTGGCCTTGCTCGTGTTGGCAATTACATTAATTTATATTCTTTAAATTGTACGGTGCTTCTCCTTCAAATACTCAAGTTTTATTTTCCTATTCAGTTTACTTCGAAAGTAATTAATTAATTAAAAAGCAAGTAGTTAACCCCTTAAGCTATGCACAAAAATAAATAGTAAAAGGATTTAACATGTTTTACTAAATAGTTAGTATTTCCTACCGACTAAGTCCTTATTGAATTTACCGCTAAGAACATGCCACCAAATTACGACGCCTTAGCAGGAATACGCCTCCACATAGGTATTTTCGTGAATGTCCTCTTGAATAAAAAAAAAGATATGTTTCCATCGTCCTTTAAAAAATTACTATAAAAAATTAATTAAACGAATCAGCAACAAACCTTTTTCCTTTTCAGTATTACTTTCAGCTTTTTTGTTTCATCTAATTTAGCTTGCGGTTGTGTCCATTCTGCAGTTCTGTGATAGTGAAAAACTGCTGACTATTTTTTGCTGTGTCGCAAAAAATGCCCCCCAATAAATTAGCGTTGTGCTTAGTTTTCTATTCAAATTCGTTAAAAATATCCCTGAAAACTACTCCGAATTAAAAATACTACCAGAAAAAGGCGTAGATTAAAAAACCCAACGAATGTAGGTACGTTTTTTAAGTTCATTCTATTTCTACGTCGAAATATTAGTTTAGGTATTCGTGGAAATAATAAACTGTTTATGCGTCACACTTACTCGTGCAGCAGTTAACGTTAACTTTTTATTAGATTTACTAGACAACAGTCCAGCACGCGACGCTGCAGTGCCATTCATTGCATACACATGGAAGTTACATTATGTACGAACTGCAATGACCTTTGCCATTCGGTAATGCAGATAGAACTAGGTTCCCGCTATTTTTGGAATGGTGTCACGAGATCCACGGCTTAAATGCCACCAGTAAATTATTAAACTCACCGGCACAAATTGTTCGATAATTCGGTTTATTTCAGTTTATTCCGTTTATTTTGCCGCTCGAACAGCCGCTTGGTAATCGACTTACTTACGATTGAATGACATAAGAAACGCTACTTTATTGATTTGAAAAATCATAGTTGATTTGCATGTTATAAATGCCAAAGAACCCACTTGTCGGTTGACTTTTGTAGGTGTATGAATCGTAAACGAACAAATAAGCGTTTATATTTCTATGTTTTCTTTAATTTTGTAGTAGAGCAAGTATTTTCGGAAGAGTCGGACGAGGGCGGGGGCGCAGACGAAACGGCGCCGCCGAAGCCATCCCGCGGACCCGACATCGAGTTCCCGCTGCAAAGGAAGGATATCGACCTACTAATTGAAGCTTTTCGGAAAAAGAAGGTACGATTATGTTATACCCAACCCTTTCCTTTAGCAACGAATTGAAGAGCGCTTCCGTCGGGACTACTTTTATTGATACTTCACCATGCATGCTTTAGTAGATAACAAGTAGGTACCGCTTCAGATTCATATTTTTAATCGACTCCAAAAATATTCTATTCTACGTATTTATTTGTATATTTTATGAGAAATTTTCATCGTCACTGATTGTGAACCGGTTTAATAACTCCTAATTAATTAAAAATAGTTTATCTATCACAGTTATGTAAAGTCGATTAATTGTTTTTAAAAACAATTTTAACTAGGTATTCAATAAAATAATGGGTGACAATGATGGCATTTTTTTAGGGAGCTCTTTTCTCTATTTTTTTTATAAGAAATGGACTTGAATCTTATTCGAATATCAGTTTAGTCAGGCTATGGAATAAGAGGTTTGTGATAAGAAATCCGCGTTCCAATTATTAAGAAACTTGAAGAATGCAGCTTATCTTACTTTTCCATGAATTTTAATTTGCTATTAGGATTTATACTAATCTTTTTTCTCGGTTGCGAAAATTTCATAAATTGCTATTTGTGTCTGAGCTTGGTTCTATACAATAGCGATATAATTTACTTGTTAATTATCAATTGACATTGTGAATCTTATGATTGTGATTATTAAGAGTGTGCACAAATTATTCTTGGCGAATGAAAGGTAAACTCTTTAAAAAATTACTATAAAAATTTAATTAAACGAATCGGCAACAAACCTTTTTCTTTACTTTACATCACATTTCTTCGCCAAAACTAAAATAGATCAATGTAAAAAAATCAATATTGCTGGTGTTGTAGGTATATTATTTTCGAATCGAACGACAAAATGTTCGGAATATATCTGGTTATGAAAAATCAAATAACTCAGCTGGCGCCATTAAAAGGCACATGAATTTTATTCCCAAATACACACGAACGATTTTAGTAATTATGGTAAAAAGCGAATTGAGACATTTATCCACAATAACCTTAAAAACTACAAAATCATATCTCTCGGCTTGCCTTATCCTGAAACCCTAGGCACGCCACTGATCAGGATCATGTATTTTAGTGATAGCACCCCTCTCAGAGTAAGTCGGATGCACCAACTTTTCCGTAGTTCTATAAATTAGATTACGTGCCACAATGCCAACATAGTTGCAAACTCTAGTGGCACGTACAAATGTTTTGTTTTTAAAACTTTGACATTGCGCTGGGAGTTTTAAGGTGCTGTTATTGGAATCTGAACAGTATTATGGCGCGGAATAGCGATTGTTTTATACAGTATTTCGTGTTTAAGTGTCATGTCTCGTGATTGTCATCGTTGCTGAGTTTCCGAATTTATATAATATGTTTTAAAAACTGAGGAGTGAGTAGCAAATTAACAAGGTCATAAATAACAGTAATTAGAGGGAGACACCGTAGAGGTAGACTTACTTACGGAATTGTAATATGAATCTAATATTCTTTACGTGCGGCCCAGTTTAACCGGTAACGACGTGATTCAACTATGTACTACTACGGCCACAGACAGTTAGGTAGTTAATGACGATTAAGTCCTTCTTTTGTGATGATTTTTCATTCACTAGTTTGAAAAAAGAAACGAGTAAATAGTCACTAAAATGTCTGCGAGTACGGTGGATGATTTCTAAAGCATCACATGTACTCACTAACATTTAACCTCGACAGAAAGAAACAGCAGAGTTAGTCCTTGTGTGGCATCTACTAGCGCGGAAAATAATTATGCGGATTTAAAGGGTTGCATTTTGGCAGTGGTTTGGTGGTTTTGAGTCAAGTTTCATGAAAAACGGTTAGTCTCTAGTTAGTCAATTATTGTACATTTAGAATCGGTTTAAAATATTCTCGAATTTCCAGCACCGTCTTCACGCAAAGCACGTGGCTCACATCCTTAAAGAGGCCACGCAGCTGCTGAAGCGGCTGCCCAACATCAACGTGGCCACCACCTCCATATCCAGCCAGATCACCGTCTGCGGAGACCTGCACGGGAAGCTCGACGACCTGCTCGTCATATTTCACAAGGTAACAAATGAAGGTCAAGGGTGAACCACTCATTACCTTTTTTATAAACGCTCTTTGAACCCAATCTGAGCGAAAGGACCTTTTTATTAAAAGAATATTCAGAGTTTACAATTTCCCGTAACTGAATTTCTTTGTGCGCTTTATATTTTGTCTTTTGTAAATGGAAACAGGGCCACAATTTATGTTTTATCTTGTAAAGGATCTATCTGTAGTACAATTAAGTAGCTAAATAATTATTATCGTGTTTAGTCATCAATGGGAGTGGTATCTATAAATAGCCGAACCGATTTAGCGGCGTCGTCCCTTTCAGTTAATTCCGGATCACTCAACATGAATGGTGCATATAAGTATAAAGAGCAGAAAACATTCTCCTACTTAACCCATTCCATTTTAACAAATGTTTAGCTTTTTAATTAGATCGTTGTTTTAGTTCAAGAAGTAACAATTTAGGACATAAGTTGCATTAACTGTACATCGCAGACAGGTAGCCTAGTATGTTTGCTAAAAGGATGTTTACTAAACATAAGAATACTCGTTTTAAAACATAAAACAATAACGGCATAAAGAAAATCACG
Source organism: Acleris sparsana (assembly GCA_923062465.1). Lineage (NCBI taxonomy): Eukaryota > Metazoa > Arthropoda > Insecta > Lepidoptera > Tortricidae > Acleris > Acleris sparsana. The sequence continues at coordinate 13,521,355 of OV281289.1, forward strand.
TACTTAATATGGAATTTAAGACAGGGATATCATTGAAAATAAAGTTAGGTTTAACATAATACAGTAAAGTAACTGTGTATAAATCCTTTATACACAGTTCACAACACTAACTATCACACTGAGATGAAAAAAAAAAACCAAAAAAGAAATGTTTGATATGGTGGTAATGGTCTTCATTAAATGATCAGTGTTTTATTATTATGTTACTAATTACTCGTTTTGGATGAGTTTCATATTGTTAGGACAATTTTGGGTCAAATTAAACATCTATACCGTCAGCAAAGTTTAAGCGAGCCTTATTTGTATTTATTTGGCCCAACTCAGTCTGGCTTATCCAAGTTATTTTACCAGTACTACAAATCACATGCTTGTCCCGTTCTTGTAAATGCAAAACTTACGCTCACGGCGGGCGTACCATGCTTCACGCACTGACCCAGTTCCACAACCAACACGTCTAGAACAAGAGTGTCAAACATGGCGACGCACCTCCGGGATCTAACTCCCAAACACCACAGAGTAGTAATGATATTCCGTCCCTTTTAGTCGTCAATCGTACCGAAGTCGAGGGAAAGTGACGGAGCAAGCGTAACGTTCGAACTATGATTTTAAAGTAGAGGCCCAGTGCCTATTATTCGTTCTGCTGTGGTCGTGTGCCATATTAAAGGCGCATGTAGCTTTCATGTAAAAATGATTTCATTAAAACCGCCATTACAGTTGTTCGCATTACGCACTTCGTTTTAAGGAAATAAAAAATGGTTTATTTGATTTGAATGACCTTATAAAATAAACAAAATAAAAGTAAATAAAACTCAAAACTCCATTTTGTTTTAATTACCATAATACTCGTGAAACTAAAATTACCTAATCTATGAGACTTCAAAATTAAAATTAAAATCCCTCAAGTTGTATGACGGCTACATAGGAATATCCAAAAACTTGTAGTATTTCGTTATCGTAATCGGGTAAAACAATTAGACAACAGGTACTATGGTATAGGGATTCTTAACGCACTCAGACTCACAGTTCTTGGTGAATTGTCAGTTAGGTACTATTTAATAATACATAATTTACTCGTACTATGGAGATATTTAAAATAGTACCATAATACCTATACCTATAAGGAAAATAGAAGATATTAATGATGAAACAAATTTAATTATTTTCACTCTCTAAAAGTGCTGAAATTATCAAATTCATCAACAGGAAATTATCAAATTCAACAACAGGAAATTATCAAATTTAACAACCTTTATCAAATTTGGCAACAAAATGTCCTTGAAGAGAAAAGTGCCACTTTGATCCCTCCTAGCAGGGAAGACAAACTCCCCTTTCCGAATAGGTGATGTGAAAAAGTATTTGTAATGCAACTGCATTTCCAATTCCATTAGACGTTGAAAATAAACAAATTGATTATTTTTTTCATGAAAACGTGTGCATGCGCTGGACTGAGCGCGGATTTATTGTGTTACGAAGAATTAGTACCGACCGATTAGTTTCAATCCTTTTGCGTAGGTAGCAGTGGCCAGCGAAAAACATATCCTCCATTTCATTTGAAGCCGCAACACATAAATAAAAATAATGACGTTATGCTCCTCGTAGTCCGTAACATGTATTAGGTTCATACCTACTCAAATATTGTTTTTATTAAACTTGTATGAATTAAATTGCGTAATTTTAAAATAAATATAAATTTTATTTAAAAGGTGTTACGAATACAAACCAGTAAAGTTCGCACGACGCGGCGCGACATCGACTAACAGTCTTCCAACAATTTACATAACTACATATTTGTAAGGCGCGCGTACTATTAAGGTTTCCTCGATATTTTCCGCGGACTCACTTAGGGCGGTTTTGACGTCAAGAGGCCGAGGGCGACGGCCGCCGGTAAACAATCATAGGGAGCGGCGCACGCGTCATCTAATTTGTGCTACCGTTTGATTGATAGACCGCCTGTTACGCCGGATGACCTCGTTTATCCACCAGACATTGTTTTTCCTGTTATTATTTTTTAAACGGTAATGAAAGTTGACATTTCACTTAACTGACTAGGGTGACTTGACTTCTATGACCTTTTACGCTTGCTAACTTTGCTTCCCCCTTTTAAGTACCTATTCTTAGTAAATATTATATTGTATATGTATTATTTAATATTGAGTATAGAGGCATATAAGGACGAACCATTATGCAATCAGCTTGCCTTTCCAATTCCAGTTTTATTTTTTATAAAAGGGTTTGGGTAAAAAATTGCCTAGTGTAAGTCTCGTAATTTTTGATGAGTTGCCATTCGTAACGGTGGTAAGTATATAAGTAAGCGTAAGTAAGTATTTTGGGAGATTTATCCAATGTAAACGTATTTTGTTCCGCTTAATGTAATACTGTTAAGTGCATCGGGGCCGAGATATTTAAGTATTACTTACCTACGCGTATTTTTATTCCAGAAAACTTAGCCATTATTAGCTAAACTATAAACCATAATAACTTATAATCCGAGGCCTAAAAAAAGACAATTATGTTGATAATAACTTGCCTAATGTTTGAAGCCGGAATGCACTATAAAATCTTTATTGAACATTAAAAATATTGTTGTTCATGCTTAGTTTTATCTAATCTATCTATGTAATACCTTTAAACGAGCAATTCTTGTATATATATATATATATATATATATATATATATATATATATATATATATTAATAATGCGAAGGGCTCCAACGATTTTCATGAAATTTTGTATGCAGGGGGTTTCGGGGATGTTTCGGGGGCGATAAATCGATCTAGCTAGGTTTCATTTTTAGAAAACATCATTTACCATAAAAATAAATCCAGGTAGGTACTAATATAAAAAGCAAGCACAATTGAGCATTTGAAAAAAAAACAAATTCGAGTAAATTTTAAAGCTAAGGCTTATTTATTGCATTGGCTTTTAAGGGTTTTCGAAGAACTTACACCGTATATTTATTTATGCATGTCTGAAAGAAAAGCTATATTGTAGTCTCACATGGTTTTTATAAACGTGGCCAAAATAAGAACTCAACATCAATTTAAAGTAGTTATTTTCTCTTGAAACTTGAATTACCTATCAGAAAAACGCAAATATTCTTCAGGCCTCGTAAGAAAAACCATTTACCTTCATTAATATATCCGATGTGTAGATGGCCTTAATTTTTTTTTTCTAAAGGTGCTGATTGACCATAATATTTACAGATGTAGTGCATAATTGTTTTCCTTCGTATTTTCACGGAAACGTACGAACGTGTCATGCTACTTCAGTCAACCTCAGTACTTTTTGTACTGTGACCGACTGAAATAGCAAGACGCGTTCGTACGTTTCCGTGAAAATACGAAGGAAAACAATTATGCACTACATCTGTACATCGTTGTTCATTTCGAACAACCAATCAGAACGCTCATTTCAGCGAGCATTTTAGCGAATGTGCTTAAGACTATCAGCACCACAAAGGAAAATACCCTCCTGACAAAGCAACGACAGCGTCCTCGCACTTATGTCACCCACATTCATAAAAGGCCTTGTCGGGATAAAGTAAATATCGTGTACCAAAAAGATTCATCCGCTGTTATTAAAACATCTCATTGTATATTGGCCCACCCTCTTCATTAAGGTGCTTTTATCCCCATGGCATGCATTGCCGGGACGAAGATAACGCAATTTTCGGTCGGTACGCAATTACAGTAACTTCCGGACAGATGACTCCCCCGGCATAGATACAGACCTACAGCAATCTTTACGACAGAGCAACCAAATGGCAGGATCGATCGCAGCCAATCCTCTTGCGATTTACTTTTGCGTCCCAAATGCCGATCTATCTTAGACGGTTGCCGCACTATAACCCATTTTATTTATGAAATATGGTATCGTTATGGTTCCAGCAAGATTTTGATTTATACTTAAGTAAGTACCTATAAAACAAAAAAGTGAATAATCCAATGGAAATTTTAAGCACGTTTCTCCATTTACTATACATATGTATACAAAATTAACTTTTTTATTTTTATTGTGCAACGAGAGGATTCGCGTGACATCGACGCATTGAAATAGTTTGTCAGCTCTCCCCTATCTCTTCAGGTTGGGGGTCGGTTTTGTCCAAGAAATATTCCCTCCAAATTTAAAGTCCCTAAGTTTAGCTGAGCGGGCTGAGCGTTGACTGACTGGACAGAAGTGGACTCGCGCATCGTTTAGCATTGTTAAATTGGTTGTCTTTCTTCTGGGTCTGCACTATAATCACACCAAATTTGACGTTTTATATTTAGGGACCTTGCTATTGTAACAAATTCTGTAAAAAAAGTCAACCGCCGGTCTATTATAGTTAACATCATTAGAGCTGCTATTTTGTTAAATAAATACTTACCTAAACCTTACATAAATCTCTAGACAGCCCCTTCTTGTTTTTTTTTGTAATATATGAAGATTTATGTTTGTTTATCAACTGATGTTGCACGAAAGCCTCAAACTGCTTTTAGTTATAATTTGTAATGTATGTTATACATATATAACTAACCGAGAACCTAGCATATTTAATGAATGTTAGACCTGGTTGGTCTTAGTTTAACAATGAGGTAATTCTTACTACAAATACTAAATCGTATCCTGTTCTTACGAAATGTATCAATGGATAGATTTACCCCTTAATCGAAATAGTCCCACCTGACCTTTAGCCCCATTATTATGCCACTGGCACGGTCATGATAAATAAATTACTGCACTTGGTAATGCCTTGGCGTGTCAATTTTCCAAGAAGTAGGTAAGTACCTATGTTATTTTACTGAGAGCTGCCAGATCCGGTTGGCCAATTGAACCTTCACCCTATTACGTGAAACAGACTTGTCATCGGATAGGGTAACACGCATCGAGCTGTCACGGGTGATTACGTAACGCAGTGATATCGATTCGCCGACACATTGCGTAAGCGTCCTTGGTCACGTGCTATGCTGCAGATACAAGGATTCGCTGATTGCTCTCACGCAGCGGGCTATAGCGACAGGATAATTAGCCTGCCAAGATAAAGTAATTACCGGCTAATAACGCCTTTACTGCGCGCACCTGCGCGGTAACATAAGCATGACTTTCAATTTCCTTTCACCCGTGTTTTTCCATACAACGTTTTTCGCGTTGGGTTTAGTTGGCAAGCTTGTGTGATGTTAGGTATTTGATTAATGCTTTACAGATTAACCAGTGTCTGCTACTTAGTTTGAATAGGTACTACATTATTATCTACATTATTAACCAACACAATAGTACCCGTAGAAATTTGTAAATAAATCGATAAATAAACAAGTTAAGTTATAAATGAGGCCCGTACTGAGTTTACTCTGCTAAGGCTATCGCGTTACCTTGTGGAACACTACTCAAAACTTTATCGGTAAATAAAAAACTTCTCAACCAGCGCGTCAGCCGTAACTTTTCTCACAGCTCGTTGGTTCGCCAACTTGTTTTGCCTTATCGCGGCCGCTGTAAATCTACGGCGGGCGGCGGTGCCGTGCAATTCCTAAAGTGAAGGAATTCTGCATTTTAAATTAATAATACTCGTACCTGCTTTAAAAACGTAGTTCTATCATATTTATTAACTCTTTGAGTTATTGATTATAACTAGAAGAAATTAGCATTTTCGTTTGTTGGCATTGTTTAAAGTTTATGAATTTTATTATGTAGAATGGATTGCCGTCACCTGAAAATCCATACATATTCAACGGGGACTTCGTGGACCGTGGCAAGAAGGGTTTGGAGGTGTTTTTGCTGCTACTAGCTTGCATGCTGGCGTTCCCCGGCGGAGTGTACCTCAACCGAGGAAACCACGAGGATCTTATAATGAATTCTAGGTGAGTCTTCACACACCGCTCTAAATGAAATTACAAAGTGGCCTACATAGAGGACAGTGTAACGTGAGTCGCTTTAATTAAGGCAAGTTTGGGAAGTTACGCGACTGTTACAATAAAGGTAGCAAATGAGTTAAGGGAAGCCACAATAAGATTATGAACACAGCGGTGAAGTTATAGACCACAAGTATAATTGCTAACATATTTATTTACAGACTTACTTATTTGGATTTTAATGTATTTTAAAATTATACAGAATTATAAGTATAATATAAAAAAACTATTATTAAGATTCATGACTTTTCTGGTCATTTTACAAGTCATTCTCAATGGACTGTTTGTATTTCTCAGGTACGGTTTCATAAAGGAAGTTCATCAAAAATACCGGGTGAGTATCTGCGAATTTGTGTAGTTCCAAGTGACTCAAAACTCACCATTTACTAGGGTGATATAGATAGGTATGTCTAGATTACCCTAGTAAGTGTTTTATTTTTATATTATGAAGGTAAGTGTCTTTTGAAATATCATTCGGCCTGAAGTTCGGGATAGTCCATTGGAACTGGAGGGAATTGTAGATTTTAATAATAAAACCTTACTATGCTTCATTTTTTTAGGTAATTAACTAAATGTTAACAAATAAAACACGTGGCGTAGTTCGTCAGTCGATAGAAAAATAATACTTGAAGCAGAGATATAAAGTTTGACAAATCAGTTTTGATTGGTGGTTGAACAGCCACGTGGCTTAGTTTGTTCACATTTCGTTGGGTACCTATAGAAATGGAGTATATATATATATATATGTATTAAATTATAACCAATTAGTGAATATTAAAGTTCGTCTCAATTTATGATCTGACTGACAGGAGCAAACCCATATGGTGTTTATATAGTGTCTTATATAATAACTACTAGTACTGAGAAGTTTCATCGGCCGCCGCACCGGCTAGGACAAGACATGACTTAACTCTACTTTGTGTAAACGTTTTACACACCTATACAAGACAATATATAAACACCATATGGGTTTGCTCAGTCTGTTAGTACAATTTAATCAGTTATAACTTGGAAATTCAGTTCGTGAACAAAACTTTCAGTTAAGTGCAGCTGTAAACTTTAATGAACGCTCCTTTATTTTTCATGTTTATTTTTGGTAAGGGTTCGTCATCCTAATAGGCACAGATAAAGACCAGAATTTGTTCTTAATATTGTTCTGTGATGGATGACAACCTCTTCCTATCTTGCCGCTGGTTAAGTTACAATGTGAAATGGTATCCCATTTAAATAAATTCTGGAATAAAATATCTGGATCTGTAAGGAAATTGAAATTGGCAAACGTAGCTGCATAAATTCACTATAACAACTACGTACTCAAAAATAAAGAACCAGTGCCAACATTTACAAGACACTTGAACATTTACATAATTTGCGTGAGCTATTTGCAACTGCAATGTTAAATGGCATCTCATTTACATGCAACTGTGGAAGGAAATCCATTTACAGATTGGTTTTCCCAATTGCAGCTGCATAAATTTCACTGTTCTATCTAGTAATTTAAAAAGAGAACCAGTGCCAAGAGAACGACACGCTCGACCATTTACCTAATTTGAGTGAGCTAGGTAGTTACGTGCAATCCATGACCTTTTTCGTTGTATTTAGCCATGAAACTTACTCTTTTATTAAGGGCCATTGATCTTTTAAACGATCTAACTGCAGTTTTGTGGAACATTCGAGAATTTTCACGAGTCATAATAAAATTGCTGGGTAGAAATCAACATCAATTTAGAGACGTTAAAATAATCACAAACAAATAACTAAATAGTAAACTGTTGACTCTTAATTACTTGGTCCTAGTAAAGACGTTTAGGCTTATGTTCGACATCGGCCTTAGAACAGTAGGTAATATAGAAAGCTTAAGAGAAATACGAGTAATATGAAAATAAAATATTTGAGTATTGCTTACGAGTAGGTAAGTTAGAGTACTAGGTAGTCGCATCCATCAGCTTTTCGCGATCACGACCACATCGTTGGCGGGTGAATATTCGGAATATTTCAAGCGCCGTCATTGTTCTCTTCAAAATATTGACGGAAATAATGATAACCAGCAACTTTTTATGTCAAAATCAGCGACCTTCGGGTCAGCTGACACGTTATTTTCGTCAATATAATGAAACGCCCGAATATTCACCCTGATCCGCCGTAGCGAGTACTGTGATGGAGATACTTGGAAAAGGTACACGTGTTATTTTTTTACTAGCTCGTTCAACCTACTGTTTATCTGTTTTGTTTTATTTTAGCTCGGTAAGTACCCTAGAATTCTCTTCTAGGGATTAAGTGAAATGGTCGAGACTTTACGAAATCAAATGGAAATTAAGATTACACTAAATAATAATCGTGTCCTTACATTGAACAGCATAACGCCGAGCGCCTGCTAAAGCTGATCGAGGGCGTGTACCGCTGGCTGCCGCTGGGCACCATCATCAACAACCGCGTGTTCGTAGTGCACGGCGGCATCTCCGACACCACCGACCTCGACATGATCCGCAGTCTCGAGCGGGACAAGGTATGTTATACAAGCTTTTATTTTACTTTTGCTACCTTTGTAAGTTTAGGTCAAACCGTGGAAGTTAATTTTGAACCAGCTTCCATTACTGGAATGTGCTGAAAGTTGAAATACACTCAGGAGCAATGAAAACACTACCATGTGAAGTGTCGCTATAGACATGCTCCTGGCTATAGTTAAATTGACTTCCTTAAAGCGTCTTGTGATTACGCGTTTACCGCAATGGGGAAATAAAGCTTTTTTCACACAACATGCTCGAAATTGCCCAATTAAAAGTCATGCAAACTTGAGTTAAAGCAAGTCATTATATCCATCGGCTAACCAGCGGGTTATAATTTATAACCCGACGGGTAATAATATTGTACTGAATCTCATTATAACCCACTGGTCAATAATGAGATTTGAATTCGTTTGAAAAATTGTTCCATAGAAACCTACAGCAAAGGTATATTTAAATGGTATAGGTAAATTTATTTGAAAATGAACTGGCCATTACAAGCCATATACGCAAAACAAAGAAAGTAAAAGAAAAGCCGCGACTGTTGCAAAACGCTGCAGTATTAGCAGGAGGTTGTAGTTGAAAGATTATAGATTTCAATTAAAATGTCGAGTGACGAAAGCGAAAGTGATTTGAGATTTGACGTTGTTTCTAATAAGTAGGCTTGCTTTTTATTTTCCCGCAAAGGGTGAGAAAAGTAGAGTATTCTCCTTTGGGTTAAAGCTGTTTTCGTCTTGGGCGAGCTTGAATCCCTCGCTGCACCCAGGACTCCGTTTTAATTCCCTCGGTTCGCTCAGGAATTAACTCGTAACACCCTCGCTGCGCTCGGGAGTTAAATCTGGTCCCTCGTTTGCTCAGGATTCAATAACGCGCCCGTGACATAAAACAGTGCTTTATCCCCTCGGTGTATAATCTACTATAAGGGCTCGGAGGTTTGTCTAAACTACAAGTTAGTTTTTCATGAAGGTAATAAAAAAATATTCTATGGATTTTTCATTGGTATTTTGTAAAAGAAAATTTCGTTATCTCAACTCAATGATAACTTTATTAGGTGAGAGTAGTGCGCAATTTGAGGAACAAAAAAGTTTTTTGACGGCTTTGGTTTTTATAAATAACAAATCAGCTCAGAAGCAGAATAATAACGTTCGATCGTCTGAAATTAGATTAACGTTGACATTTCGTGAAAGATTACGTATTAATACAGCGTTGACGGGGGCATAAAAAGCAATAATTGTTCTTATTGAAGTATAAAATGAAAATATTGAAAGAACGGTGCAGAATTTATTTCATTGCTTAGACATAAAGAGAAACATGCATGTATAGGGGTAATTAAGTCAGTGCTTTTAGGTTATTTCATGCATGCAACTAGTTTCACGGTATTCGAACGGGCTTTGTTAGAATTTCCTGGCTCATTGTATCAAGCTTTGCTTATAATTCTAGTGTTACCCTATTGTAATGCGACTACTTACTACTGGACATGTTTTGTCGGTTACCTACCTATTCCGATTAAATATATTAACTTGTTTAGATTGTTAGTAAATGGTTAAATTAAACAAATACGAGTGTTCAACATTACAAAGGTGACTACGAAAGTTCGAGATACTTACATTAGAGTCAGAACATGCGGCAAATAAATGGAGAATTATGATATTAAATTAAACTGGTAAATTTCACGTCACGTACGCGCGTATTACGCCCTGTCTGGCACAGAGAAGTCGGCAAAGGAGATCTGTATCAAAAGACGACCCACACCACGTTCCTCGGGTTACTGACGGACATTTTTTGTGGCCTCGAACTCGCAACCAGTTGTAGACCTCATGTGCTCAGTACCTATTTGCAGTAGCTATGAATTCGTGATGATGTAACGACGAAAACTTAGTTCATAATGTATTAAACAGATTTGAATTTGCAGTCGTCTTCTGTGTATACGACCGCCCAAGCAAAAAACTTTAATGTTTTCAGGGGTTGGGTATGCATATAAATATCCATACCTTTAATAAATCATAATAACTTCTAAATGCTTAAAAGTTTTTAGTTTTGTACTTTTTGTCACTTTCAGGAACCGGCTTTTATTTATATAGTTAGTAATAACTATTCAAAATGCGAATATTCATTGATCTTACTTTTCAAATTAAATGTTCTTGATTATAATTTCCTTTTGTGATATTATAGGTAGTAGTAGTATAGGTTGCAGGTATTTGTTTTGTAATATTTGTATGTGTTGATCTGTTCATTATTTTTATTAGTACATTAGTTTACTTAGTATTCAATTAATACACCTTTCATATAAAATCAAAAGGTCAGGACCTCAGAACATATATGTATAAAACGGAAAACGGTACCATAGACACAATATGGCGATCATGAATTTACCGCCCCTATAACTTATGATATTATATGATACGAGATCGGCAGAAACGTTCATCGCTCGTATATGGCGAGCTCTCTTCTCGTAAAATCTTTTTGCCACACACTTGTAAAAACTTGCTGCCAAAGCTGATATAATAATGATAAGAATATAGGGGATAGACTTGCTTATCGGCGCTCTTTCTTTTCGAATGTTGCGTATATTGATTAACTGATGAGTGATGGCTCATGTGTCCAGATGAGAACAGATCTTTTTTGATGAAACTGTTCTATTACTACGTAGAGTTTTGTTACAGAGACAATACGTAGAGTAGGCTACTTTAAGCAGAAATTTGAAATAAATATACTCGTGTAGAAATGCAGTTGGGGGAGGCCTATGTCCAGCAGTGGACGTCTTTCGGCTGACATGATGATGATGAGAATGAGAAATGCGGGGTGCACTTGGAACTCCTGACGTTGGCCCTAAATGATGTTACATGTAAATTATATTTGTCGCAAAAACGACTCCGTCAAAGAGGTTTATGACCTACAAAACTATCCTGATTACTGGACTTAAAAGTTTATCTTATTAACTAAGCAGCATCTTCAGGAGTTGTAACATGTTCCCTGTGAATATATGGACTAGCATAAATAGGAATAATTTGCATAAATAGCTGGCCTATGTAGACTTGCGACTATCTCTTTACTTCATTTATATAATTTATAACTTGTAGATTAATCTACAGAAATTATATCAGCTTCACTTATTATTGTCAAGAGAACTCAGACATTCTGTTTATATTTGTATTGTTTTCCTGTGTTTTTGTTTTACTTGTGTCTTCTGGGTAATGTTTTTTTTTGTGTCAGGCAGCTTATGGTAGGTGTTTGTTGTCTAATTGCAAGTTGTTTTCAGTACGTATCGCTGCTGCGGCCGCCGGTGACCGAAAACTCCGCGCCAGGCTCCGAGGGGGTAGACAAGGTGGAGTGGAAACAGGTTAGCCATACACTATCTATTATTCAGCAGTTCGGCTTGTTGCGATCGATCTCCCAACACCCGACCACGTGAGGTTTCGACGGAAATTTCAGTCGGTTTTACAGTATTACTATTTTTTTGTTAATACACAGGGTGTTTTCACAGTAAAACAGGGCCATAAAGTAATTTCACTTTAGTTTTTTAATCATCTTATACGCCACTTTAAATCGCTGCTAAATTAATTCGATTACGTCTGCTTCAATTTTTTCAAAGAAAACAGATGAATTTTAAAGGCGACCCCAAATAAAATTTTACAAAATCCTTTAAACCACCAGACGTAATTTAATCTACTTGATTGCCGCTTCGGAGTTCGTTAGCGGGAGAAATCAAGTCTTGCAATATTTGCAGCAAAATGCTTTCGTATATGGCCATTGTTAGCTCTGAAACTAACACAATTTCGTGTTCAACTTTCACAGCGCTCATTTGTCCGACGGTTTCATTTACTTGAATCGTTAAAATACGGCAACTTTGTAGCATTGTCCGACTAGCTGGCTCTGCAGTTTCTAACTGTCAATTAAACGAAGAAACAAAATGTTGGATCCAGCTGTTACGATAACTTTAGTTTGACAGTTGACGGTTCGGGGGCACGATAACTTCGTTCTGTCCTTATCCTTACATATATTTTTAACTGAAGTTACAGAAATAAAGCCTTGCTAATTAAAATTAAATTTATGAATGATTTTGTTTAAATAAGATTATCTAAGAATTTTATCAACCGGTAGAGCTAAATACCCTTTCATTATGAAACGTGGTTTAAAACATTTAAAAGTACACAAAGGTTAACAATAAATCTTCAGCACGCCTTCGAAGTTTTAGTTCTTGCCTCAATCCGGCTTATCGCTTATTGAGTTTGTCGGTTGATTTGTTACGCTATTATACATTTATGCCTCGAAGGGTAACTAGATCCGTTGAAACTTAATATTTGTTTCATATACTGGATCCTACGACGGTTTATTAGTCACCATCTCTTAGTCAACTATGTGCTGTTAGCGTCTGTAATATCGTTTTAAGCAACTTTTCCATTGAAATAATTTTAAAATAACATTTCATATTATTTCGAAATCTTTTTAGTTATATGTAAGTAATAAATACGTTTATAACAAAGATTCTGGTACTGTCGACATCAACCTTTTTCCCGGCAATCTTAAAAACTCAATTTTTTACTTGTAGCCTTATGTGTTTTATCTAGTTACACAGAAATCTATAAACAAAAATACAAAAGAGTTTTTGTTTCATGTCGGTTAAAAAGATGATCTTTGAATTAATAGACTACAAAATGACCTTTGGGGTAAGAACCAATTGGTAAAAAAAGGAATAATCAATTAATAACTGAAACTTAATCACTGCCATTGGATAGCAACTAACTAATAAGGCCGATTTTCCCTTGTAGATTGGCTGTTCCCTATTATCTGTAATGCTTGTAAAGTCACGACGCAGTGTTCTTAAAATACTGTTTCAGACGTCAGCGAGAGTGTTATTGAGTGCCGAGTTTGAAGAAATGGCTTTATCTCATTTCTCAGGGTTCAAAGCAATTTTAACTTGTCGGGTATCACGCGGACTCCCGCCGCGCGCCGTGAACCTATATACTTCACCCTGAAAGGTCGCGCTTTGTTCCGCTTAGAACAACAATAATTAAAGTTATTTATTTTACACTAAAAATTTGCATGAGTTAGTATTTTTTCATCAGATATAAGGGTTCTTTGTTATTATGTTAGCGTTAATTGGCCCTCGACAACTTGCATATTTTGAGCTAGAGGCTAAAACTAACAACCTTATATAAGTACCAAAATGGAATACATCAATCCCTGTCAATCCTATAACTTAATTTTCTTTGATTTCGGAGTTCGATAAAGTAACTGGATTCAGTCAGATTTTTACCAAAGTTATTCTGGAACTTTTTTTTGGTGTAGGCGTAAGGTAGTTTACGGATACATCTATAGGTATTTCTATAGGTCTATAACTTCCAACTACCAAATTACTTAGTTTATCTTATAAGTTATTTTATAACATAACCCTATACTTGTTACGTCATACTTTCCTAGAAACGGTTGCCCTTGTTTACACCAGTCTATAGCGAAGGGTTTTAATCTATTTCAAATGGTAGTAGTTGTTCTTCTTTAACAAATATAACAGCAAACTCGTCTAATTTTGGTAAGCTGATTACAAATTTGAATATTAGAGCAAAGTTTTGCGTGGACTGTTTCGAACTTTCAAAGCGTTGACCTATCGTTTGAAGGCTCTATATTATATTATTGAAACGGGCCGCATTCTCTAGTCCCTAAAGGCTTGCTTCCGATACTGAGCGCCGAAAAGCTTATTTATACTGATCCAACTTAGACCGGAACATCTTGGTACTTGTACCTCCGTCAATGTCATAGCGTATCGAGCGCGCTGATTGTGTACCCTCGCTTGGTCACGTTATTATACCGCTGTCGCTTTGCACCAACCCAAGTTAATAATAGATATCATTGTGTCACGCTAGAACTCATTACTGCTTCACGAAATTCATGTTGACATTCCGCCGACCTGTATGCTGTCTCTTTCAATAGTATGAGCGAGGAAGAAAAGGGTGGTATTGTCAAGCACGGCGGTTGCCCCGATGCGGTGTCACTGTCTCCGAACAAATGGGATCCCGACCCGGCTTTATATTTGCATATAGAACTGTTATTTGGATATTTCGCGCTTATGAACTTCAACTGCTTTTTTCTAGTAGATGAAAGCTTCAATGTCGAGATTGTTGGTATTAAGTGCAGATAAGATTACCATTAACGATAGCAAGCTACGCTACGTCTGAAAGTTTGCATTATGATACCATTATCATACATACCTACCTATATATTAAAATACAGTCCAAGTTTTTTACTTAAAAAAAGGAAAAATGATCAACAATATTATATCCATGAATGAGTAGATGTATTCGCATAAATAGGTCAATAAAAAAAGTGAGCAATCTAATTAAAATCGTGTGATTGCAGTATTGCGGGTCTAGGTGCAATAAAGCTTTTTTTAAATGACGACATTAAAAAAGGAGTAAAGTAAGCTTCGCCGTCACCGCTAGCACTTGATGTGCGCACTTATTCCTTGTGACGACGGCGAAATTGGAAATTCCTTCCATTCACCCGCTGCAGTGCTGTGACCGCGATACGCGCGAAAATATGTTATATCCCCGTGGAAATTATAAAAAGACTGTGGTGGGACTTGTAACCTAGTAAGAACTATTGACATTTTATTAGAAGAGGTAGAGATTGTTACATGCGAAAAGTTTACTGCAACAATATAGCATATGGTAATACCATAAGTAGTTAAGTACCTATCGCTTTTGACGTGTCGATAACATCCACTAACGCTTCATAATATTTTGTTACAACTTGTTAGATGTTTCAAACGCTCCCACACTGGTAAAAATTTATAACATGTTTGTTACCGTGTTGTTATTTGTTATTAACATTTAAAAAGTTATATAACGTTATATAACATGATCAGAATGTATAACTTTTGTTATAAATTTGTGAAAAAATGTTATTATACAAATGTTTTATAACGTTATAAGTATAGCATTTATAACACCAAGTGTGGGAGCACCATAAGATAAGTAAGTAAGAACCAGATAGAGTAAATTGTATTTAGAAGGAGAGCAAACCTCATCGTCTCGTTTTTTACGTTATTAATTTCTAACTTAATATTAATACAACAAATGAGTTTATTATTTAATCAATGCCACCTCGAAACCTTGAGTTCCAAGTGTTCTTGTTGTTTGTAAATATCGTACTGATTGTATACTATGAGGTAGGTACATTTTCAAAGCATCAATTAAGAAACACGTTCACCGATCTATTAACGTATCAATACGGAGCACGAGTCCCTAGTTAACAGGGAACCTTTGTGTGCCTTTTCCCCCGGAGCTATTAATTACATTACTATACCTCCTCGGCCAAAAATACAATTTTCCTTCGAATAGACGCTGATGAATAGCCTTAGTCAGCGATAAATTGTCAGATTCAATCTTTTTCGTTCCTTAATTCGTATGCGATGATTTACAACGAGAAATGTTGTGTCACGGTTAGTGCGTACAAAGAAAACCAGTAGGTAACTTGCAAAAATTAAGGCTTTTAAAATGATTTACCAAAAGAATACGGATACACAGTGATACCTCCCTTCCCTACAGACACAAAGTCGCGGGTAAAGACAATGTGTAATAATGTCTCGTCAAAAGTACCAGTTCTTGATTGACAACAAAATATACGGGAACTAAACAGTACTTTTTATTACTTAAGGCCGCTCCTTGACTTCGTTCGTAGTACGAGTATGCATCCACGAGTTTGATGTGAATGCTATGCGTTGATTGGTGGCCTAATAACCTAGGCCGGTTCCAGGTTTTACTGTAAGGATACCGCCAAGTCAGGGAGCGGCCGAGTTAAGCCTAGGGTTTCTAGGTGTTCGACATCCTGTGGTCAGACCCGCAATGCGTGGGCGGCTGCGTGGCGAACGCACTGCGCGGGGCGGGCACGTACTTCGGCCCCGATGTCACAGCCTCCTTCCTGCAGAAGAACAAGCTCAGCTTTCTCGTGCGCAGCCACGAGTGCAAGCCCGGCGGGTACGAGATATTGCATAATGGAAATGTAAGTATTGCTGTCTAATACGATTGCTGAGAGTCTACGGCTCATGCTATACTCGTACACCTAATCATATGTATTATGCATAGAGTTAGTCGACGAGGGCATACTATAATCATGCCAATTTATAGGTCAGTCAATAAGCTTACGAGTATGTTATACTGAGCTATGTTCCAGCGTAACTGAACCCCTGGACTAGAAAGCAAAGAGCTCCACAAGGATCAAGTTAGTTTGATAATTTTTGAAGTTCGCCGAAGGACTCTCCACTGTTCTTTTATAAGGAGAATAACATTACTCTGTCATGGTCCTGCGAGGAGGAGTAAGGGTTATATTACTGACTCAGCACATTGAGTGTATTTTATAATTGACGTTGAATACTATACTTCTATAGTATCTATACGTTATTAATGTATTCCAAGTTTAGTATTAAAACATTATGAAACCATAAATGAACCGAACAATACAATTTAGAGCGACCACCGTACAATGAAAAGTTTTCATGAGTAATGATGGAATCTAGCTGTGAATAATTTATTATAGTGACTGATAATTCACCAGTATATTGGTCACTATTTACGTTAGCAGCTCAACACCGACTCGTTCACGTTATTCCCTGGTTCATATTTAGTTTCTGTTGACCTAGTTTTTGCCATTCAGGAATGACAAATATTCCGTGACTATTATTTACGAGCTAATATTACTTTACGGGACTTGATACAAAGTTGATAATGGTTTTGTTACAATGTAGCTCGAGCGCTATTATACTAGCATTGTGTCGTGGCAGGTGGTTACGATCTTCTCGGCGTCTAACTACTACGAGCTGGGGTCGAACAAAGGGGCCTACATGAAGCTGTGCGGCAACTCGCTGGAGCGGCAGTTCGTGCAGTATACAGCGGCGGTGTCGCGCACGCGCAGGCTCACGTTCCGGCAGCGCGTGGGGCTCGTCGAGACCTCTGCAATGCGCGAACTGCACAACCTCATCATGTCCGCACGCAGGCCGCTTGAGGCCACCTTCCGTGGCATGGATTTGGAACAAAGCGGTATGTATTTGTGTGTTTGCAATTGCGTTGCCAAGCCCAAGATAGCAAGAACTGAGAATCCGCTCTAAGCTAGTGATTTTCCCGGCTTTCCTCTTCCTGCACCAAAGCGATCCAGCAAACTCGACTCGACTGTATTATACTCGACTTATAAAGTCACTTTTTGGGCAAACCCCTCTCAAGAAGAGACCGATTAGAGATTATGACCTATTACTTTATCGGAACATCTTTCAACGAACGTATTATTATATTACACAGAATTTTAATTTCATCTAAAGGAATTTCCGATCCGGATTCGGATATCCGATCAAACGATGTGTTTCCCTCAAGAAGAGTGTGCTCAGCAGTGGGGACATTAATTGGTTAATTCATCATGTCAGCCGAAATATGTCCACCGCTTGTCGCAAAGGACGCCACTACGATCGGTCCTGTCCTGCGTTATGCGCAACCAGGTGATCAAAATGAAATACCTTCCTAATTAAAAACCGGTCAATGCAAGTCGAATGAGCATACCCAGGATTCCGTGCCGTAACACAATATGTTTATTAGAATTAATAATATTTAAATTTTTATGTTGTTTGCGCGAGCCCGACTCACACTTGATCGGTTTTTATTTCATGTCTTTTTTAACACAATATTTAATGGTGATTATAGTGAGGTCGACACTAGGTGTTATCTCACTAAATAGTTGTCGCATATATGTACATATTACCGTTTTAACGATATAACAGCGACCAAAAAAACGTTTCATGTGTGGGGACTAGGGCTTGAATTCCGGAATTCCGGAATTTCGAAATTCCGGAATTTCGGAGCTTTTTCCGATATTTCAATTCCGGAATTGAGGTACACTCAATATCGAAATTCCGGAATTGAACAAATACAGTTTTAATTGTATTAGATGTTTATTTAAAATTATTATTTTACGAAATAACCACGGCAAAAATTAGTTCAATTGCATTCAATGTTACCTTCGGCTCCGCAGGTAATGTTCAGGTAATGTTTTATGGCCCTAAGGGTTTGCGACCGAGCGTCAGAGCGAGACAAAAATCCGTTAAAATTCTATGTCTGTCTCACATTGTTCTTTCACCTAAACAATAATAAATACAATCAGTTCCTATTGCAAACCTGTTGATGAACGTTGTGTTGTGACTTGTGGCTTCGTGACCGTTGCGAGAGTATTCCTTATTTTAAGTGTGTGACATGCGTGCGGCATCAAAGAACAATGTAAGTATTATTTACCTTGATTATTTCCAAACCTTAATGTTTTTTTAATTCTCGTTTACAAAATTAGGGTCTTTGAGTCGCTTGGCGACTATGTCAGCCCCATGATACATAATTTAATCTCACTAACACAAGCACAAAATAAACTTAAGAATTTAAAACATTGTGTAACATAAAACACAGCAATCGAGCTGGCTCACCCAGGGGTATGTAAAGCACGTGAGGTATGATATGGCATTTAAAAGATTTCTTAAACGACAATTTCTGTGGTCAATCCGAGTTGAATTGAATGTGTTGCACACACTCTGTATACATGAAAAGAACAAACCATTAACATGAACACCCATGTTTGTTATTGAATGTTTTTTTTTAAAGTATAGTCGTTATGTTAAGTTTTGTTTTTTGCATATTTAAAAAACCGTACTAAAAAGATTACAAATCAAGTTAGGTATATAAAATGTCTATTATATTTCAGGTCTTCTACAGGAAAAAAGGTGATGTACGTGGAATTTTCAAAGAGCACATTAAAAATATGGAAACACTATCTGCGTGCTAGTGACGGACAGTCGGCTCAGTGCAAGACATGTCACAAAATACTCAAAACTGCAGGCGGGGCCACAACTGGCTTACAGACACACCTACGCTCTAAACATCCAGATATCGCCTTCCCTACAAATCTCGAAGTGAATAGTGAAACGCCTGGAACATCTACAGGTATTTCTGCTTCGACACCTATGTCAACAGAATATGACCAGCCGACAAAACAAGGCAAAAAACGAAAACTTGTGACAGATTTTTACAAGTCGGCTGGGAATGAATCCTTGGAAACGATCGTGTCCAGAATGACGGCCTTAGATGGTGTTACTTTTAGACTTTTTAGTGAAAGTCAAGATCTACGAAAATTATTTAAAAAGAGTGGACACAATCTACCTAAATCGGGCAACACGATTGCTAAAATTGTGTTTAACCATTTATTCTTTTATTTTTACAATGTTGATTTTTTAAAGCATAATGATCTCTGAGATTTTTTAAGTGTGTATTTTATGTTAACTTAGAGTATCGATACCTTATTCATAATAACTAAACATTTTTTAGCTCAAAATATGGTTTGACCCGTTCTGCCAAATGCACATGACAAAAAAGGTTTAGGATTATTAGTGTTTTTGGTTATTGCTAAGAGTTTACCTATTAATTGTTTTTTTTTGCATTTTGTTGTGATTTTTAAAATGTTTAGTGTGTATTTTATTTAATATGTAATCTTAATTATGTCGATTACTTTTGCCAAATATTAACACTTTTGTAAATTATTATAATAACCATATGTTTCGTTTGAGTAATAATGTTTACTGTGATTATTAATTTGGTTTAAGGAAAAAACTACTAATTACGTCTGTTAATTATTAGTACATAAATGTTGATTACAATTTTTTGTTTTATTTTGCCCTACATTGAAAGAATCGCAAAAAAAGTAATGAAATCCTCAATTCCGGAACTAGTTCCGGAATTCCGGAATTAAAGGCTAATCTCGAAAATCAATTCCGGAATTGAGAACCGTCCGATATTGCATGCCCTAGTGGGGACCTCTCTTTCTATTTTACTTTTTTTTATTGGGTAGGAAATCCGTCGTAATAACACATTATTTTTGTAGACAACAATGGCTAACTAGTAAAAGTAAACTAGTAACTAGTAAAAAACTTACAGCTCTTCAAAAGTTGGACAAATGGATGCACGGGTGGCTTAGTAATTGTGTCCTGTTTGACACCGTATGAATACGGAATCCTAAAAGCATCGACTATAAATTATTAAAACCATTAGTAAAGTAAAATTTTCATCCTCTAGATTTTATCTCTCTAGGTTTTTAAACTTCTTTACTGATTTTGTCAGAGACACTAAATTGAATGACGGGTTTAAGTATGTAATCTTATGGTTTTAAAAAACATACAAAGAAGTTAATTTAGAGTCACGTAGAGACGTATTGCGACGCCCACATACCTGCGCGGCCGCCCAAACTGATTGGGTGTGTTATCATACCGCGCCGAGCACGCGAGCGAGCTGCGAAATGAGCCAATTCCGGTGTTGATAGGCTTTTACGAATTGCTCGATCGACCGGCGCGCTATGGCTATTATCGGCTTGACACTAGTGGATCTCGACAAATTAGATTCCATAAGTTATATCATATAAGTTAGTAAGCATACAATTTGACGTTAGAAAAGTGTTCATTGGTTTTTATCTAACATTACTCAAGACGTAATGTTTTAATACAATTATTTGACTTGCGGCCGCATTATAATTTTTCATACACAAGCTAGAAAAAGTAACGGGTTAATTATCTCTAAAACGTCTCTGAGTACAGCATTACTTAGGGACTGTTATACAATCTCCAGATAAATATTTTCTAACGGGTACATTGTAGCCACTGTAGCTCTTCGTATCTTTCACATGACAAAGAAAAGGAAAGTGATGACTTCAACCTGCAAATAGTATTTAATTGGAGATTGTGAAACAGGCCTAATTATTTCTTAATATCAGTATGAATTTCCACAATATACGATTGGATAATTCGGTAATTTTCTAGATCGTAATAGTACGAGTACATAGAAAGCAGCCACGTTCAACGTCAAGACAAAGGCGTCACAAAGGTTAGAGTTTACCACGCCCGTCGACGGTCTATAGACGTAAGCTACACAAGTCTAATTAAACTTCAAAAGCCACAAGACTGTTTGCTACTTGACATGCAATAGAATTCACGGCTTCCTTAATGATAGCCCCTATTAGTGTTATTCCTATTATCAAAGAAGAGACACATAATGAGGGTTTTTATAGCTGGGAAATTTACTCACAGTTTGACTTCGAAAACGCAGTGAAGTCCAATTGGAATTAACTTACACTAAGTTAAGCAATATCCAGATAGGCAGATATCTTTTACAGAATGAATATAATCTCACATCTTTGAAGTGGGCTTCTGAAGGTCCTTGCATTGCTAAACCCACGCTGTGGCGTATCGAATTTAATTTATGTAAGGATTGGTTTTGGTTGGCTGCTCTTTTTTTGCCTCGGGATCGGAGGGTTTTATAAATCTGATATGTGCTTACCTATCCATGTGCCATGAAATGCTTCAAATCTCGGTATACACACATTGTAATTCAGTTATTCGTAAGTATATAAATATGTGTTTGTACTGTAGGGCGCGCCGTAGATTGTAATTGAATGCAAATAATTACTCTGTGCGTGTTGCGAGTTTATTATGTTTTTGCCTCGCTTTCTTGGAAAGTGTAATTGTTTTAAGCCCTAATGTGTGCTTACTAAACTTGTACTTAATCATACAGTTACAACACGAACCCCTTTAATGCATTTGTTTGACATTTCAACTTAGCTGGTAACATAGGTATGTAAGTACGTATTTAAATAGGAATTAATTTACTTTAGTATTAAATGTTGTCAACAAATAAGTATCAGTACAAGTAGGTTATGGCTTCAAACCCCAGTTACGGCCAGTTCATATGTATAGCATTTGAACTGCAGTTGGCGTGCAGTTGGCGTGCAGTCTCGTAGACCGCACACCGACTGCAAGTTAGCTGCACGGTTGGTTTGCAGATTTGGCGACTGCATCAGAACAGTTATATTGCCGTTGTATCGCAGTTGCTCCAACTACAACATGACTGCATTTCAACCTTGCAGCTAGCTTGCAGTCGGTGCGCGGTCGACAGGACTGCACGCCAACTCCATGCGAACTGCACGGTTGTAATGCAGTTATATTGAAGTTACGTGAACTGCATCAGAACTGCCCTCGAACTGCTATTTTGCAGCTGGGTCGCAGTTCAAATGTAGTCCATCTGAACCGGCCCTTATCATGAGGTGGTCGGATGTACGTTTGCGTTTTCCATTCAAGGAAATAATCAAACGGCCACGAAAATGTTTCCGGGTTTAGCATGAAAAGGCGAGGTGTGATATATTTTACAAATATCAGTTAGGTATGATTCATAAACTTCCATATTTGTCACATTTCCTTCACCTTCTTTCTGCTGCTGGTTTAGAGCCACATTCAGTAAATTAATTGATATTTATTTTAGGATCCCGTTTCGAAGAAAGATGGATTTTTCAAGTCTTTGTTTGTGTTACAATGGCGTTTAAATAAAGCATCAGCCTTTGTTTGGGTGTTCCCGCGTAGATCCATCACATTCATTCAGATAGGGACTCCAAGTTCTTCAAAGGGAGCCGGGCTTAATGTGGAATTCAGCTCATTTGTCATCAGCCTCCACTAATTTCGGTCAACTTTTCTTGTTAGCGTTAGTTGAAAAGTAGGTGCTGATCAACTTATCAAAGGCTCCATTTGTTTTGTAAGAAGTGTGGGGAAGACACACTCTGTGTTTAATTATATCTTAATCGTGATTGAACTTCCTCGTATGTAGCTAAGCTAATGTAGATGAGTGCATACGAAAGAAGTATTTTCCTATTTGAACGTCACGCAAAGTAGGTACATTGAACGTTACTAATATCTTCCCTTTCTGTATCAGCGGATATTAATTTAGCGAGGTTGAGTTTCAACGGTAAAATAGACTCTGAATTATTTATTTTTTACGGTTTCGTACCCAAATAATGCACAGCGGGACTCTATTACTAAACATTTGATGTCCGTTCGTCCGTCTGTAATGTATCTAGCCCTTATGCTAATAATATTTTTGTTCTACTTGTTTATTATTTTTGTTTTTTTGAAAAAATCGTATTCGTAAATGCCAAACAGACAGATCGCAAGGGAACACTAGTTTTAATTACTACGCACAACTGCAACGTTCACAGCCAAGTACCCTTGGTACTCAATATTTTCACGATTATCATCGTGTGTGTAAAAAAATTGCATTAAATGTTTAAAACTAGAATATTTCTTCTTTTATTTTTATAATATTTCTTCAATACTTTTAATTTGAATATTAAAATACGACCACAGATACAGGTTTCTTAATACAGGCCATTTGCCTATAGTTTCTTAACATATTGTAGGGAAGTTATGATATAGATTTAGATAAAGGTCTATACTGTTCAATAAGCGAGAATAATACTGCGAGGGTTAAAAGCCTTTGAAAGGGTTTGTCGTTAATTCGCACAAATGACAACGTGACCCTAGTCTATTAGCATAGTTACATGAAATATCGCCCATTTACAGCGTTCGTATCAAAATTAAATCGCCGTCCCACCCAATGTTCCGCAACAATAATATCAACATTAATCACCTCGAACTGTTCATGGACGAGTTATTATTGTCGGATTTATTTATTTTACACGTTGGCCCTTGCTCTTGTGATGATGTTATATTTATTTTGGCACAGGTATGATATCAATTAGCGATTGGTGCCTAGCAATGGAGGAGACCACTCGCCTTGGGCTGCCGTGGCGGATGCTCAAGGATAAACTCGTGCGCACGGACTCGGAGACGCGAAGAGTTCGGTACATGGATACATTTGAACTGATTGCTAATGTAAGTATAATCCGCAATATAATATACATATATACAATTAATATATATATTATAATATATATTATTAGTATGACCTCGTCTTATGTTTACTCAATGACACCGTATTTTACGCAGCGGTGGGGGTCGCACCTTTACAAAGGAAATTTTCCAGAACTATGTTGCTATTGTTCCTATTTCTCGGTTGTGTTGCCCCAACAGATCTTTTGTTTCAGAGACTTGCACGTAAAGCTGATACGCAAACTGTTGTTGAAACTCTATACAAGAATAAATCCAGCTTAGAAGCTATTTTCAAAATACTGGACAAGGATAATTCAGGTATGAATAGGATCTACTAAAATGTATTTATTTATTATTTATTTATTTATTTATTTACCATGGTAACAAACTTAGGTTTAAACGGGGCTCTAGCGTTTGGGCAAAATATGTTTGGTCGAATTTATCGTTTTTATTCTGAAAATAATACAAACTTTACCCAAATAGCTCGCACTAATTAATTACAATCTGCCTATACTTATTGGGAGAACAAGTAAAGTATTTTTTATAAGCGTGTTATAACACATTTTTAATAATGAACCCAGTCTTGACTAGAGTAAATATTCATTACCGTTGGGATTAAACGCTTAAAAAACTCTGGTGGACGAGTCAAGTCAACATAAGCTCGAGCCGGTCTAAATGGTTTTTTAATCACATACTTACCAACATCCATATATTTTATTCACAGGCTACATAACATTGGAAGAATTCTCTGAAGCCTGCCAACTTTTGGGTAAGTACATGCCGAACCCTATGACCCAGGAGCAACTCGTGGACATCTGTCGGCTCATGGATATCAACAAAGACGGGCTGGTGGACCTTAACGAGTTCCTCGAGAGCTTCAGGCTCGCCGAAAAGAGTCTGCAGGACGATGACGAGGACCCCTGACCCTCGCCCGGCCGCCGGCCCACTCGCACGGCGGCCGACCGCGACGAGACCGGCGTCACCGTCGAAGTCATCAAGCTAGACGATGCTAAACCCAAGCAGGACGGCAACGGCGTGGCCCACCTGATGGGAGCCTGCGTGCCCGGCGCGCCCAAGGAGACCGATGAGATCGAGCTCATAGACTGCGACGAACCGCCGCGGCGCCCGGGCCTCCTCGAGAGCGACATGTAACATGTAACACTGCCTCATACGACGGTGGACTGTCAATTTGTAAAGCCACCGTCGAACAAACGTATTTTATTGATATGATTGGACGTTGAGTCAAAGCGATTGGGTTTTAAGATGGCTAAACCATTACGCTGTCTGTACTTTCTTTGTAGTTTCGTTGTATTTACGAGTATATCAACGTCGTATTACACCACGTCGGAAGTGGTGAAAAAGATAAAAGGTATCCCTGGGGGTAATTTTTTGCGTTCAATTAAATTTAATTAAAATTAAACGTAAGTAATTGTCTACGGTTATTCTCTATTGTTAGATTTTTTTGATGTTTTAAATATGAAAAATAAATTTATTCTAGACGTGTGCTTAAAAATACTGTTTATAAGATTTTAAATTGAGCCTAAATATTATACGATGAAATATTGTAGATCTATGTATTGCAAGTGATTGCAACTGCTCTGACAGTATTTTAAAGCTGCGAGGAGTTAGTAGGCGAAGCTAAGAGAGTGCTGGTAGGTGAAAAACTTAACACTTCTACACGTCAAGCAGTACCTCTAATCAGGTATGTATAGTCACCAGCATTAAACAACAATGGGCGCAAAAATATTTGACACGCTTTATTACTAAAGGGTGTCTAAGATATTTTTATATTATCCTACAATAGGTAGGATAATATATTATTATACCATTCCCCCCTATAAAAAGCTTACTTTACTCACTGAAAACAATGAATAAAATTAAAAAAATCATTTAATCACTATTTTGGGGTTTGATATTAAAACACACCAATATATTCGACATCCATCTCAATGCTATACAACCTGCTTGAGCAAAAAACACGCGATACAAAGAATTCGTGCAAGAATACTTGACAAATAAAGTCCTTGTGCAAATAACTCCCCAAGATTTTATTGGTCGACATTAACAAAAAGAAGTTTCATCATCATCATCATCATCATGTCAGACGAAAGACGTCCACTGCTGGACATAGTCCTAAGTTTAGGACATGAAAAAAAAAGAACTCTTAATTTTAGTAATTGTTCCAATTTTAATGTGCATTTTAATTAATTTTACCTTAAACTTTTCGTCATTATGTGTCTATTTTTTCGCTTAAATATTTTTTCTCGTAGTAATGGTATATGTAGTATGCAACTCTTGAATAAAACGGGTTTATATCGAGGGCCATGAATCACTCGCTTCGCTCAGTATTGTAACACTTGGATCACTCGCTACGCTCGTGATTCCATCATCATGAGTCACTGCCCTGCAGTCATGATTCAGTCGTTAGTATCCTTCACTTGCTCGAGAGTCATCTATGGCCCTCGCTTTAAATACGTCCTTATTCACTAATTGCATAATACACTAATTGCTGGTGACTGTACAGCATCATGCACTCCCTAGGTGTTGTGTTATTTTTTTTATGTATACAGAAGTGGTAATGCATTTGTAAAGAGATACTTAGACATTCGATTTATAAAATGTGTGCTTAATTCCAAACAAATATCTGTATTTCTTTGTAAGGTTTTTCACCTAAGGGTACACAAGTTTAGTAATCACTGTGCTCGATGTGTAGGTAACGTATTCTAATTAAACTTTAAAATTGTGCTACCAAAGTTCCACATTTAGTAGATATCCATAAGAACCTTTACCTCTAGTATAATATACACTTGACTTTTTGTATTTTCTTTTATTTTACTAATTGGTGCCAAGTTTTGATCACATTATATGATATTCGTATTAAACAGAACTGATTGGCTATCGTTTAATTAAGACGAATATTAATTAATATATTAATTAACGAATGGGAACAATGACATAAAATCCTTTACTCAAAATTTTGCGGTACTTTGTATTTTTATAGCAAGTATCTAATAACTTTTATTTCTGGAAGCTGCGCTGGAACTATTTTTCCAACTTAAAGTACCTATCTTATTATACAATCTGGTGCAGCTCCACTAATATTGTAATTATTGGAAACAAATCAAATATATATTACGTAGAAATTAATAAAATAAAATGTATTTAAAATATATTTATGAAGTTTAAATTTCTTGTCGTTTTTAGTAGAATACATAGTAAATACAAGTACATAGTACATTTTCATATACATATCTCTATATTCAATTATTAAGCATTCCAATGCATGCAGTAGGGTCTTTACCGAATCATGTCGCTATTTTGAATCGTCTGCAGAGTCCAAGCTTTTTGACTAATATTTCGATAAAGAACGTTCCAAGTTATTTATTCTTCGTATTGAGCTCGTAGTGCTAATGACACGTACCTATTTTATTGATGTCATAAAATACTCATTATTGTCTCTAATCTGTAATGTAAGTTATTATAATCCATTACTGTGCTACTTTGAATTATTCTTCTTCAACGATTGTTCTTGCATTAAATTATACTTATACGAAATTGTAGCCAATATGCCGAATTTTTAATATTTGTCCATTAAAATGTGATATTGCTCGTTGGGTTTTTATTGTAGTATTGTAAGGTGTTTTTTTCCGGAGTGTAAGTACTAATTAGTTTCGCGACGACTGAGAGATTTACCTATTCGCAGCAATAACGAGCCGCACACGGCGTCGTCTCTGAAGTATTTTGGTGATAATAATACAATATCAGATTGTTTGATCAAGCAGCCGTTCGCTCGTTATTTTATTTTTCTACTTCGTCATAACGTTATTTGTTATATTTTAGCATATAATATGTATGTACATATTTGCGATGTTTAAATAAAGTTACCCGGTGCCGATTCATCTATACCTACTTCACTAATACTATAAGAGGTAAAATTGTGTGTTTGTTAGTTGTTGGTATGTTGGGGGTAATCTCTGGAACTACGAAACTGATTTGAAAAATATTCATTAATAGGGATCTACAGTATCCCTGACTAATACATATTATACGTAGGCTATATTTGATTTTGTTTAAATCGAAGCGAAGCGAGTTCAAGTTGCGAGTTGATAGTAAAAAAGTAGCAATTATTAGAGACAGCTTGTGACAAAAACACATAAATAATTATCTGCAGTCATAAGTTTATTTAGACATGTTGTTGGATAGAGAGTACCTAAGTAATTTGTTTTGGATAAATTGTCAAAACAGATCCGTGCTTCTGTTTTGACAAATGTATGTTAAACTGTATAGGTATATAAATATAAGTATAATTATAAGAGTAATTTGGATTGCCACAACCTTAGCAAATATAAAAGAAACAAAGTTAATTTACGAGAATACTGTTGGTTGGCGGTAGGAAGATAAAATGTTGGTACTTAGGTAGCTCTTATTCGGTCGGACCCTGCGACAAGGTCATCCCACCACATGTTTTCTGTCCTTTCGTTTAATTTTTAGCGTAGATAATACATTTAGGTGTATTTCACGCCAAGTTGGGATAACCAGGGAAGCAGCAAATCCGAGAGGCTGATTTATAAGGGTACCTTTAGCCGCAAAACGTTTCGGGTTAAGAGGCCAGTAGTCCTCTGGATACTAGGGCAACCCGAAGAAAAGTTATGTGACGCTGTGACACGAAAGAGGCTACAAATTTATGAAGGTAGGTATCCGTATTACCATGCCGAAATAGTTTTAAGTTAAAATATGTAGGTATAGGACTTCGAATTGCAGGCTCTCTATTCTACTTGTTAAAACAGTATTGCTTTTGACATGCTATAGTATTGGTTTTATATCGGCCATCGGCCACCATTACTGTACTGAAAAAAAAACAGTTAGTTGCTTTCAAAAAAAATTTATTGGTGCGAATAAGTGTCTTGATTCCATACAAGTCTAACGATCGACACGTTAGGTACACCAATAGATGTTATAGTTGAATCACTGACTAACTTGTTGTTGTTATATATCATTAAAAAAGACAGTTTTGATAACAAAAATATAATCTTAACAATACGATAACGTGTCGATAAAAGCAATATACTTAGTTTATTCATATAGATCAAACATTTATTTTTATGTTCGCTCTTCTCTGCGTGGTGCTCGAAGTTTTGGCACTGAGCGAAACGTTCCTTTCTAGGTCAGAAATTGAGTTACAAGCTCGTTCGTCGTAGTTTATTGCATTACCCGTATTGGCGGTGAGACACACTCATAACTGGTCAAAGGCAGTACTTTATTAGTAGGTATTTAGGTACACTATCAAATGTACCTAAACACAAAACTGTATAAGCTGCTTAAAATATAACTGAACTCCGACGTTAGTGCATATTCATAAATTTTGAACAATTTGGATGCTTAAAAATCAAATATTTTGGCAGCTACCGCAACCACTAAAAAATTACAAGAGCCATAAAATAAACAACGTAAATATGGTCGAAACTTAGGTGAAACTAGGTTAGCACGGAACAACAAGGTTATTGCCGCTCATAACTACTCAAGAATGGCTAACCAAATACCGGATAATATTCCTGATATACTAATATTTTTTAATTGTGGCCTAATAGTGACACATGACTTAGTATAGAGCAACACAATTTACTCTCGCTGATTATTAAGGCGCCTTTCAGTGTGATAGATGGGTACTAAACTAGATTTACGATTGAGTTATTGGATCAGGGCAAGTCTGCCCTCCTAGGTTAAAATAGTACAATCTATGACAGAGTTTATACTTACGTATGTGGAACTTTATTGCTAACAGAAGAGACCATCTTTTGCTTTTGCAAGTAAATTGCAAATTATACTTTTGGTTTATGTATATTTACCTAAATATACATAAACCTTACTTACTACTTACTTACTTACTTACTTACTTACTTTTGGTAGTTGATGGCCCTAGCCAATGCCATGCCCCGTTCATCTTTGATAATTTGACAATACAAAGCAACATATAGGTAAGTATCAAAATAAATTATGGATATAGTTCTTTATCTTCATAAAAAAAAAACAATTTGTTAGTCACTTAAGAACTATGTTAGTATAATTAAATGCTCTTAATAAATAAAGGACTGGCTTCATGAGATCCCACGTATCACGTACAAGTTCATGAAGCGGCTCAGGACGGCAGAGACCATTCTGTCCGCTACCATCAGCAGAATCTCGTTGCGGCTTCCCCGCATACGCCTGACTATGGATGCAGATTTCAGTACCAGATGAGCTGCAGAAGCGAGGAAGCCTCAGCAAGGCCCTGAACACGTTATTATACTGCACACGTAATGCATTATATGACTTTTGTGTAAAATTACTACTCGTGTAAAAACTTTGACAATACGCCCTAAACAACGTTAATTTGACGTCTATAGTACATCGAGTGAATCTGTGTGCCACCATATTACCACGTATAGACCTGCGGTCCATGTCGTCTTTGAGGTCCTCCGTCACAATGTGACCACGGTACTAGGTTTATAACTGTCAAACCAAATTTCACGGCTACGGCTTTTAGCTTCCGGGGCGGCAAGTGAAAATCAACTAAAAAGTTTCTTAATTGCCTGCGAGGCGTCTCGTGCGGCTCGTGCCATGCGTGATACATCTACGAGTAGCCGACTAGTTTTCACAACACTGTTCTCAAATATCGCCAAAGACGATCTGTATTGGGGTCACAAACATACATTTATGATAAGCCAAAAATAATTGGTCGGCCTAATTATCCAACCTTGATGACCAATCACCAATGAAATGATGAAATCGGCCAATTTTGAACTGTTTTACTTTATTTGAATTTTACATTACGGACATGACGCACGGATTTAACTACGTAACCCTTAAATTAACCTATTCATTTTCGTAGCGACAAATAACATACCTATCTACATAGTCGGGCCATAAGTTCTGTTACTAAAGTTTATTACAATTTAAAAAATAAATTAAACGAGTTTTACGTAAACCTGTATATTAATCAAAACTTTGATTTATAAAGAATAAAAATAAAAATAAGGTATTCTAAAACTATTGCAATTATTTGATGTACGAGCTTGAAGTATTACCCATTCGGGACTAGAAAATTATAGTTTAATTTACGCACGACGATGATACTGATAACAGCCACAACTTTTGTGAGAGTTCTTGTAGAGAGTTCAACTTTGCGTGACATATTGAACATACTTTTAGCTTTAAATTCTGATACAAATGTATTTCAAGCAACTAAAGATCCGCTTGTACACCGGTCAATCTTGATGTCTCATTAAAATGACTTTACGATTTCACGACAATTTGCAGTAATACGAAAAACACACCAAATCTCTTGCTTCATAAGCTGGAATTGAGTCTTGTTGAGAAATATAATGTTGGTCTCTAAACATACACAGAGATAGGAAGTTTTATAATATTAAACAAAAAAAGTTCCGTGGTTAACAAAAACTAACTTTTAAGCGTTATTAAAAAGTGAAATTTACAAATAGTCATGCGTAATTTTATCGATCCCGGCTGTGATTGCTAAAAGATCGTATCAGAAATTGCGGTGAATATATAGAATGATTATTTGTTCTTAACAAGGTACATTAATTGAGCTTTTAATTTTTATACGAATTGAAATTAAAAAATTAACATTAGTTAGTTTTATTTGACTCAACCTTAGTAACAGAACTTATGGCTAGACTAGGTATATATATAGCTCAATTGAAATTATGGGTTAAATCTAGCAAACAATACGCGCGGATGATAAACAAAGCAAGTGATTAGCATTCCCATACAATTCAGTATTCCGCAGCGAAATTAGTTTCAGCAGCTTCGGATTTTGCACTCGACGGGAACGAGTTCAGATTGGACTGCCTCTTACATTCCTAAATTAAATGTAGGGAATTCGCCCTCCTTACGCAGCATCAAATAAAGATAAGGGAGGGTAAATATCCGAGGGAGAGATTTTTATTTTCTCCTTGTACGTAGATTATGAATTCTACTAGGTAGGTAGGTATTTATTTTTCTATCAACAAGTGAAAAAAAGAATTGAAAGTCCTACATTTTCAGATTAGTTACTATTCCGACATATATTCCTAAGTTCTTGTTCCAACTTATAACATTCCTACTACGAGGATACATTGACTATTTTAATGAATAAAGGTGGCAAAGGTACAAAGCTTCTACTCGTACTACTTATAACTAGGTACTACTAGAAAAGTACTTCTGACGACATTAACTAAAAATAACAATTAATCAGCTAGGCAGTCTACTAAATTTACTTTTGCTGTTATGCAATTAGGTTAACTCACTGAGATATCAAATTTACAGACAGTAAAAACAACTGTCTAACTCGGCCAAGACTATTTGTAGTTCCTGAAGAGTTTAACAAAACTCACGCGGCATGCTGAAATAGCTTATATGTTAGTTCTTTACGTCCAAGCTGCAAGTACTCAAAAGTTATAAAATGAGTCAAATCAGCCAGTTTATTTCTTTCTGATGAATTATGGCTAATCTCACCGTCGCCACTTCGACACATCTTTTATATTGAAATCTGATAACTAAGTGGAGTGATATCTTATTAATGGCACCACTCTGGTATTAGTGTACCTATTCAATTACTATTTACCCTTCAGTGTATTTAATTTCTAGTAGAGGCTGGAAACATTATGTGCTAGCAATGCCACGAGTGCTATGCTGTAATTATAAATTTACTTAAAAAAGACTGTTGGGTTTAGCGTAGTATGTAAAGCGTTTTTTGACTGTACGTACCTACGTATATTAAGTAGTCTTCAGTCATCACATTCCTGTTGCTAAATATGTTGGGAATTTACGGTGTCAGTCGCGATCCATATTATCGCCATTAGTACTAATTTATCGTTTGTCCTAAACTGGTTTTCAGCTGAGCCAGACAACTTTTTAGGCAATACAAAAAATACCTGTGGTTAGGTTAGGTTAGAGTTGTGTTATAACACTAAAAAGTTTTAAACATCGGGCGGAAATGGCTTTTAGGCCAACGATGAATTAGGACAAATGACGATTAGGACAAACGATAAGATGGGGTCCAGTATCGACCCGAATATACGCATATTTTTAATTATTCATTTATAATATTAATAATAATTAATAATATTAATTGTTACATGACCATTAGCCAATAAGTTAGGCGAAACAAGATGTCCCTTTCGGCTGCTTGGATTGACTACATACAAGAAGGCTTATGACTCGGTGCCTCACTCATGGCTCGAAAGGATCTTAGAGTTGTATAAAGTTGATGCAACTTTAAGATCCTTTTTAGGTGTGTGTATGAGGCAGTGGGTCACATTCCTGCGTCAACCAGGTGGTCGAGAGGTCCCCTCTGATTCGCCTAACTTGATAAGGATTGAAAGAGGTACCAGGGTGACAGTCTGAGTCCTTTGTGGTTTTGCCTAGCCTTGAATCCTCTCAGCTCTTTGCTGACGGATTCTGGGCATGGCTATCGAGTTCGTAGAGAGGCTGAAATAATTTCTCACTTATTGTTCATGGATGAACTCAAACTGTTTGCATCGAAGCGCCGAGACCTTATCGCACTATTTAAAATCACATAAGAGGTCAGTAGTGCGATCAAGATGGAATTCGGTGTAGATAAGAGTGCGGTCATGCATGTTCAACGAGGGAAAGCTGTAAATTCATCGGATTTGCAGCTTTCTGAGACAATGACTCTAAGACCTCTCTCCGAAGTTGAAACCTACAAATATCTTGGTATGTCACAGTCTTTGGGTATTATGGACGGCGATGTGAAGCAGTCAGTTAAGGAGCACTTCTTTTGCCGCTCGACAAAAGTTCTTAAGTCTTTTGTCGGGGGGCAATAAGGTGCGCGCCTTCAATGGCTGGGTGAAGCCGCTGCTCACATACTCCTTTGGCATAATAAGGTGGACTCAGACTGAGCTGGACGCCCTGGATAGGAGGGTCCGTCTACTGCTTAAATCACATCGCATGTTGCACCCACGCTCATCTGTCATGAGATTGTACATCCCGAGGAAATGTCCACGGTCGAGGCATTTTAATTGCTAAGAATCTCCACAACCGCGAGGTGTGCAATCTCAGGGATTATTTCCTTGGAAATTAGTGTGGGATGATCGTGAAGTGGTTGCAGTAGACAGGAGCCTGACACCTCTCTCCTTGGCAAACGAGAACTGGCGCAGACCAACGGTGTTGAGCACTGAAGACCGCAAGAACGTATGGAAGAGCAAGGAGCTACACGGACGCTTCTACCGGGCCCTAACAAGGCCCGACGTAGATTTTTTAGCGTCCGTGAACTGGCTACAGTTTAGTGACCTCTTTGGGGAAACCAAAGGTTTTGTCTCTGCAATTTCTGACGAGGTCATAATGACGAACCATTACCGGAAATATATTCTGAGGGATGGCACGGTTGACATTTGTCGACCGTGCCGTTGCTCCGGTGAGTCCCTCAGACATATAATTTCGGGTTGTTCGTATTTGGCCAACGGCGACTTGCACAGACTTAACCTCGTGGCCAGGATCTTCCATCAGCAACTTGCTCTTCAATATGGTCTTGTTGAGTCTGAAGTGCCGTACTGTAAGTACACACCGGCGCCAGTTCTCGAAAATGGTCGTGCTACGCTCTATTGGGATCGATCTGTCATCACGGCCAGGACTATTGTGTCCAATAAGCCTGATATCGTGTTGACAGATCGATCTCAACGCCGGGCAGTGCACCATCCCGCATAACGAGAACCTCGTGAAGGCCGGGAAGGACAAGCTCAGCAAGTACCTTGACTTTGCTCACGAGGTGACCGCCATGTGGGATGTTGACTCGACGATCAGTGTCCCGATAGTTGTTTCGGCAAACGGTCTTATAGCGAAGGCGAAGGCAGTACTTCTCGACACGGCACGCATTGTGAGGAGGTTCCTCTCTCTGCAGCCCTAACCAACATAACCCTGCCGGCGGCACTCGTAGGTTAGGTTTTTTATAATATATTTTTTTTGTGTTATTATTGTTATTTTACTTTTATGTTTGAATATTTATTGTAAATAACCTAACTTGTAAAAAAAATTATAAATATCTTATTAATTATTATGTATCATCAGTTCATCAGACCTCAATCACAATAACAATGGCAAGTACCTCGTCAGCACCGCAGGACTTATTATTAATTTACCTAGTAGGTATTTACACTAGTATAGGTAAATAGGTAAATAAATTATATCTTCTAAAACTTGTAAAAATCTTATTCATACTTATTTTAGTCAAAGTATGCTTTGTCACTTTCTCTCAGATGTAGGTATATCACAATGACAGATGAGGACAAAGCATATTTTAACGGTTGAATAAGGGAAGGGTTTGAGAGGCCATTTGCAACGTCAAAAGATGGCGGATGTGTAATTTGTTTTAGTTTTTATTTTTGTGTATTTGGGTGTTCAAAGTTCTTTTTTGTTAGTGATTTGTACTTTTAATGCCTTTGTGTTGCACAGTGATAGAAGACTTGGACTTATTTCGTGTATCCTGGCATCTTACTTCTCGTTTCAAGTGGACTCGCAGTGGTACAGAGGTTAAAACTACCTTGGCCTCTATCCTACATATCACCGTACAACGTTGCCACCAATCTTCCTAGAGAAGATTGGATTGTGTTTTATGACTACATTGATTTATACTTTTATATACTTGACACTGGCGAAATCACTTCATAGTGAAAACGCCATATTCCCGCGGTAGTAGCTGTTCAAGTCGCGCGCGGGGCAAAGAAAACAAAAAAAAAAGGGAACGGTTTATTAATATAATTTGACCTCGTTTCGTGTTTCCCCGCATTATAATATCATAGTAGGTACCTACAGATTTTTTTTTTAACTCTTCTCTGATACCTACCGTACGGCTGATAATTGTCATTAACTCATTACATATACTTTCGTAAAATTGACGTTTTTAAACGGACTAGTGACCTGCCCTCGCTTCCCTTCGATGTATGTGAGTTTTCTGTGCCACCCGCATATAAAACCATAATTTGTTATGCATAAAATACCCTGGTGAAAAAAAACTACATGATGGTGAAAATCGCTTCAAAATCCGATCAGTAGATGAATTCTAAAGTCAACATCTGTAGTTGTTCTCAGCTCGGTAGGTATAAAGTCAGTTGGTAACTAGGTAAGTATTCTAGATGTACTCGTAGCACAGAATAAGTAATTGTGCTCGTAGCTTAAGCGTTAATATTGTCGCTAAAGGTGTGCCTATCGTGCTTGTTATTACGTATAGCAACACGGTCGATCAATACGTATACAGGATGTCCCATAACTTGACGACAACATGAGAAAGCGCCTTATTCTATATCAGTTTTAAAATTTCTATACGTTAATTAGTTTATGATTTACAATACAATACAAAATACTCTTTATAGAACACCAATAATACAAAACTCGGAACAGTACACTTTAACTATAGGTATACAACAGGCGGTCTTACCGCTAAATAGCAGTCTCTTCCAGACAACCTTGGGGTTTAATATAACCCATCATTTTATTGAAGATCACTTCATCGATTACATCATTTCATCGAATTTCATTTCATCGAACGTTATTTTCTGTTGATACTATGACATTTTCAGGATATCTTAAAATATTAGGTACCCGTTTTAATGATGCTGAGAAAGAACGCTACCTTGAGGTGTATACCTTCGCCTCCCTTGGCTTAAAATATCTATTATTTGTGATTGTAAAACTTGATCTCCAATCCTTAATAACATAACAATGTATTGAATTACACCATAATATTAACAAAATAATAACACGTTCCAAAATAATCTTTGATTTCTACGACACCGAAGCATTTCTCGTTTGTCGTTCAATCATTTTGACTCTTCGTACTGACAAAAAAAAGCTCTAAACATGTTTTCTCAAAATACTCAAAGTTTAAATTAGACAGTTGAGGTCAAACCTTGCAATAAATGTTCCTGTATATCTGTAGCGCCGTCCAAAGTCCAAAAGTGTTTACTCGATCTTAATCTCGTGAAAAAAGTACTGTGATGCACAACGGGACTGAAGCTCCTTATAATAATCGCTACTGATTAAAGTTTTTTTTTAATTTACTTTGGTGACCCCTAAACAATCAATCACGTTGTTTATGAATGGAGGAAGTTCGTCATTTTCAGTGATTGTGTATATTCATACACAGTCACTGAAAATGGGCATTTAGGCCGTGGAAATAACCTCAAAATGACAACTGTGCAAAATTATAAAAAAAAATCGATTTAATGTCATGAAACACGATTAATGATTACGAATATGAATCTATTTAATTATATTAAGAATTAATTCAATTTATTATGCATGGTCCAATTAGTTTTAAAATAGTTTTCTATTTTGAAGCTGTTGGCTAAATATGCAATCATTTATAAAGCATCAATTTAAAAAACCGCTGGACCAATTTCTAAGCATTGATATTTTAGTATGAAAATTTGTTATAATTATTAATGTTTTAATTTTGTATAGAACGTCGTTTTTTTGCCGGCTTCAAAGTGAAAAGTAGAATATTTAACGCGAGACTAAACAACCATAATGACACGAACCATAGCCACCCGCGCTCCCCTTGGGTGGCTAAACCTCTCGAGGCTTGTTTTAGTCCCTTGTTGAACAATCTATTATTGTAGCTGCACACAAAACGTCGAAAATGGAATGTATTTTACCTGCCTTAATTGTGCACTTTATCTGCTTAGATACGATTTGCACGGGCGACTTGGCAGTGCTCGGAAGCGAATTAGTACCGCTTCAATTAGATTCATCGATTCATTGTATAAGCTGAAAGTCCGTACCTAACGCAATAAGTAGCGAAAATATTATACCTAGTAGACCAAACCTTAATAATCTTACTAATATGTAAGTATTACAAATACCAAAGTTTGTTTGTTACTCAATCACGCAAGAACGGCGGACCGGATCTGAAATAAATTTGGTACAGACTACAGAGATATCGATTATAGTTTAGAATAGCACGAAGGCTACTTTTTATCCCTGATATTTGGAGAGGTCCCGAGGGAATAGCGATCAACGACTTCTACACGGACTGAGTCGCTCGCAAAAGCTCGTCATATTATATGTCAATGGAAAGTGAGTCTATAGGTATGTCTTGACAGAAACACCGCTTAGTAATTTTAAAGAAAATTTGAGAAGCATAGAGCTAGTTTATCGAGGATTTTTCCAGAGCAGGATAGGTTTGAGAGCTCTACGCGGACAGATCGCTGGCAAAATCCATCTAAGAATTACATACCTACCTACTTTTTCTCGATAATTGGCAGTTTATATATTTGTGGAGAAGAGTAGACGTAGGTACCTCTTACGACGTTTCAGTACTTTGATGATACGTCAGTACTACGACCAATATTATGTCAATGAATACTTAATTATGTGTTATCATGCATACTGATAAAGGCAGTTGCAATACGTAGTAGGTACTCGTACGCTTAAACTAGAGGACGCCCGCGACCTCGTACTCGTAGAATAAGTTTCCCGCTATTCCCCCTATTTTAACCCTTAGCGGGTGAATTTTGAAAATTCCTTTCTTAGTGCTCACTTACATCATGAAAGGAACCCCTGTACCAAATTTCAAGTTTCTAGGTACTGTAGTTTCGGCTGTGCGTTGATATCTAAGTCAGGTTTGCCTTTTATATATATATATATATATACATATAGATAACTAGAGGACGCCCGCGACTTCGTACGCGTAGAATTAGTTTCCCGCTACTCGTCCTGCTTCTACCCGTTGGGAGTCGATATTCGGGAAATACTTTATTACTAACTAAATTTGGAATCTTTAGACACTGTGGTTTGGGTATTTGCATGGCACCAAGCTTTTAGTGAGTTCAACCTTTTTTGAATAAAATCGGATTGAGTTTTTAAACATACATGTGTCAAAATAAAATGTAATGTTAATCAAAAGCACTAAAGAGTAATGATATCAACATCAAAGCAAATTATCCCTAAAATTACGTTCTACCATGAAATGCTAATTACAAATGCTACTTAGCCCTAAAATATGGCCATATAATATCAGCCTAATTTTGAGTTCGTAGAATGCTTGAATCATACCATACGTCACGTTTTTAAATCACATGAAAACCAGAAGCTCGAGGACAAACATTTTCGTCGCACCTCACGTTTTTTGTGTATGAAAACGTGCCCCTAACCTCATGCCACGATCCCCTAAAATAGAGTCACGTGTTCATCGGCAGGTACATTATTAATCACGTTTACGACTCAATGACGACACGAAAGCCAACGTCAATATCAACGTGCTAGGGAATGTCAGTACTTAATACGAACACGGGGTACTGATTATTAAAACCTTCTCGAAGACATTACTAAAAGCTTACTCGGTAGAAGGAAAAAGTTCGTACCTATGTAGTTGAATGTCGTTTGGCGAGCAAAATTTACGTTTGTTATTTACATATCTCTAATCTAAAAATAATAACAGGGCAGGTGGCCGACTAAGATAGGTAAACCAAGATTGAAGTCTGACAATTCTATACATTTTGACACAACTTAGACTAAAATTGGATCTATCTTTTTGCAGCAAGTGGCCTAAGGTAACTGAATTTAATCTAGACTATAATTATTATGGTTAATGTCGAGTTATTATATTCAAACCGCGTACAGATAAGGGCGTCTATTCAACGCGGTAAAAGCAATATCGTTTTTGGTCTGTTATCGTGTTGTCAACGTTTTGATAGCTCTTATTTTCTTGACAGTAATGGCAGCCGACTTAAAAACAATACTGTAACAGGTCCAATACGATTTGCATTTTAACGCCTAGAATAGAGGCGCAGGGTTATTCGGATTACAATTTGACATTTAACAAAACAAAATGTGTCAAAGAAGTAATCTTTATTAAACCGCGGTTTAAATATAAGAACCGGATATAAGTCAATTACCTTTTCGAGTTAGGTACTGCCATCTATTAAACGACGTCGTAGAAGGAAGCTCGTAGTACGTCTGAGAACTTGTCCTACTATCTGACTAGTTTATCCAGGAACACTCTAGTACGGTTAAAATGTCATAGATGGCACTGTACTCCCTGTAGCCTTGTGTTCCGCAGACTCGCAGACAGGGATACCACGTATAGTCCACACGGACGCGTTTAGCCGGGTCGGTGGGTGAAAGCGTTGCTAGTTCAGTCATTTGTTCACAGATGGAGTTAATAACGACGGGGATACATATTTTCCTTCTATTTGAAGTAATATCCGGTACTATCCGGTAAATACGTTAGTTCTGTATTTAATAGGCTATTTGACTAATTTTACAAAACGTTTTTAAATGATTCTTTATCACATAACAAGCACACTACATTGATATTTCCTTGAGATTCTACTGTATTATCAATAAAAATGTAAGTTAAAGTTTAAATTTTCAAAACAACGCGAAAAACGCTGTTTCTATCTATGGCGGACTAGTGTGGCGTCACACGCAAGTAAACAAACAAGTTCATTTGACAGCTTAGCATATGAAGTGAATTTGGGGTTTGTTTTGTTTACTTGCATGTGACTTCACATCACAGATTATAAAGTATATCTAACATCACATAGCGTTTTTGCCACAGATTAAATTTAAAAAAAATACATTACTTCGTGTAATTTCCAAAAAAATAGACATAATTTAATGTGAAATAAAGTGAAATACGTTATTTTACGCTAGTATCAGATAGGATGACCACAATTTGTAGTATATTTTCAATGTTGTCCAATAGCCTATTTAGATATTTATGAGTTTATCCCTATACATAACAATGCACGAATTTTATGGATAACCGTGGATGATAGCACTTTATTCGATTTTCACTTTCCAAACCACCTTCAAGTAAGTAGGTACTTAATCAAATGAATGCTCAAAAGTTCGAGAAAATGCGTCCAAATTAACTTGTCTTTTCGAATTGTTTGATTTTATCCGATGATTACATTTTTCACTTTAACATTTGACGTTATTCCAACACATCGTTTGTACAAAAAACATTTCCCACCAGGGTTTTTGGTGGTCTATAAAGTTTTTTTTTCATTGAACATTTATTACTTACTTTACGACATAGGCACATTCGGCATTTGATACGCTACAATAATATTTATTTTTTCGTTTGACGACATCTCAACTTAGCATTTGTCCGGAACACAATCCGAACCTTGTGATGAGTTTACTTACAGTAATTTATCGCAAGTCGGTTTGTTTGTCCCGAACTGTTTCATTTGTTCGAATTTTTAAAAGACCTGCTCCAGCGCAGCGAGTTGGAGCGTTATGTTTAACGGTGATAAAAACCAATTTAATTTGTTAACGTAAACGATATTCGAAAAACTTTCAAAATTAATGACATGACAATTACATGAAGCGCTCGACGCGCATAAATACTTATAATTTGAGCTGTCTATCTACAGGATGTAAAAAACGAGTGCCACAATGGTCGGCACCTACCGTAAATATTGGAAATAGCAAATTCTACGCCAAGGAGACTAACTTTTATTTTTAAAAATAATAAATACTGCATTTTTGGATTTTAAAATAATCCTTTGCCTTAACCGGGAATCAAACTGGTCGAATATGACAAATCAATAAAGTGGTGTTTTGTGATACAGATCGAAAGCGTCATTGATAGTGATCATTTATATCTACAACACACAGATTAAACCGTAAAAGAACCCTACTTTATTATTTTCTTATATTCGACCAGTTCGGTTCCCGGTTAAAGCAGACGAATTTCCTAAAATCCATAAATGCAGTATTGAATAAATTCACAAATAAAAATATGTCTCCGTTGCGTAGAATTTGCTATTTCCAATATTGAACGTAGTTGCCGTCCATGGTGCGTTATTTTTTTCCATTCTGTATGTATTTATAAGGTCAGTCACCACTTCACCAGCAATAATATAATATCCAACAGTATCAATGAAGACGTGTTGGAGGTTTTTGCCCCCAATTTTCAAGATCCATATATCCAAATAATCCATTGTTAGGGTTCCGTACCCAAAGGGTGCCAACCGGACCATATTACTAACCTAACCTAGCTAGCCTAAGCCTAATAAAAAATGCGGTTCTGTTGGCGGAAGATCAGATTTTTGTGTAAATGTAACGTAATCTGTAAATATTCTCATATTATTTACCTATTACAATAGTTCTTCTATCGTGGACGTGAAATATTTATAATATTTAATGTTTAGTGTGTATTCAACGAACGTCCATTAAATTATGATTAATATAGAATTAGTGCTAATAATTTTAATACAAACTTTTGATGCAAAACAATAACACT
Organism: Acleris sparsana; assembly: GCA_923062465.1. NCBI lineage: Eukaryota > Metazoa > Arthropoda > Insecta > Lepidoptera > Tortricidae > Acleris > Acleris sparsana. Next base: position 13,563,717 of record OV281289.1, read on the forward strand.
AAAATAAACATATATAGTTCAAAACGATTTTTATCTTCCCTTATTTTTGAGGCTATGTTTATTTAATGTAGGTTGGTGATCTTTTGCGTAGCTCGTTTCGGTAAATATTAAATTTTCCATTGTACGAGTAAATAACTTTTGCAGACATACTTGCCGCCGCATTCAGTCAGAGTCAGTAAGGATAACTCGTTTCTTAGTGACGACATTTCATAAACAAGTTTTATTGTAATTAACTGACTCTGAATTTGGCGGATAGACCAACTGTTGTAATTATTAAATAAACCGAAAAATAACCATAAACATTTGTGGTGCAAAATAATCAGTCATAACTTAAGTCACTTTTATTTTCATTTAACTACATACATTAATAAGTAATAAAACATGATCATCATTTTAAATTCTGCATTCATGACTTAGTCCACGCATTTAGTGATTCAGTAGCCAGATCAATTATGCTCTCGAATTGGTTTCGCAATGACCCATCCCGCCCCCGAATACCGCAAACCTTCCCAAGGACGAACATTTGAAACAAACCCGCTATTTTAAGGAACAGTGGCATACTTTTAAAACGTACCCCTATTATGTCTTTACCTTAATTGCGGTAACAGTTTACTCTAGAACCGTAATAATTTGCGTTTCGGTCAAAATACACCTTGCTATTAACGTAAACCTGCTTCTTTGGCGGAGTCATCTTTTGAAAAATGCGTTTTTGACCGGACAAAGACTTTAAACGACCAGTCATTAGATCGCCGCGGACGCATACGAGTTAATCATAGTTTACAGTTATTAGGATAATTTATAGCCGTTTAATATCGACCGAATCGTAAGGATTTGATTATCGATGTAATATTTTTTGTCCGGAGACGCCACGGATCGCGTGTCGCGTGCTCCTGACGTCGTTTTTTCGGTTTCTGTTTTGGGGGTTCAACAAAAAATACAAGTTTGTTAGGCACCTAACTACTGGCCAGTGACTACCGGAATATAATTTCTGATAATTTAATAAATTATACGGAATATCGGTTTAAAAATGAATAGCCACGGGCATGTTTGGTAGCGTTTCTATTGTTATCAAGACATGATAATTTGTTCCGAACCGTATTTATATTGCGGCTGGAATTTTGTTGTGAATTATTGTTAGTATGATGTAGCTGGCCAAGTTGAAGTTATATATATTGTAACCGAGGCTTGGATGTTCAATTTAGTCCATAACATTTTGTTGCTTATGCACTTTCTCTTTGAGCCTTCAATACTATGCCTTTGGCTTGCAATTAAGACTTGGAATCAGTGGAATGGACACCTCGTGCTAATTGTCGACCGGGAAATTGTGCGCGCGCGCCTCGCCCGCACCGCGAAACCCGACGCCGTGCGCATGCAAACATGACCGGGCTTTCAAGTTCTAACTAAATATAACCTGCGTTATAAATGTTATGATTCGATAAATTATTCAGTGAATTTGCTTAAAAAAATATAGTTAAAGCAAAGGTAGTATAGGAAATGGTAACGAGACTATGACATAGTTAAGATAGGAGTTGAGGAAGCGATGTTAAGAGTTTTTTAAGGCAGATCGAGAACTTGTACGAAATAAAACAGCAGCGACTAGTCTTATTTTTAACGAGAGGCATCGAACAAATTATTCACGATATATGACTTGATTTGATTGCGTTAAAACTTAATATGTGAAAAATTACATTTGTCTTTTCGACTGTTATTTTTTCGTATTCTGTAAATGCAGTTGATAATATTAGCTACTTACGCAAGAACTGATTTACAGGAAGTCCAGGAATTACAGGCAGAGCTTAAGGATTCAATCTACACTTCCACCATACAGCTAAAAGACTTACAGATCATCAACATCTATAAACGACCTTTAGTGACCTGGCCGCTAGAGATCCTCCCAAACTTCTGTCATCCATGTGTATTTTCACTTTAACAGCCAACATGTCAATTGGCGATACAGAACCACAGACTCAAACGGCACAGCCTTAGCTAATTGGGCGGATCTCTCTGATTTGCATCTCATCCTTGATGCCAAAGATAAGGGTACATACATTTGTATCTGCAAGATGGAAGCAAGAGTATAACCCGGATTTGACATTTGTGAGCAGGGACGGCCTGGACCAGCCACTTCCTACCTCTCATATAATACTGCCAAGTTTCTCAAACAACCAGCACCGACCCATCATGCTGGAAACTGGCATCAGGATTACACTGACAAACTCCATGAAGATGCCTCGATGGAACTTTAAAAAGGCGAGCTGGGGCAATATCCAAAATCACTTTACCACGATCTGGAGGCTGAACACCTCAAACGGCAAACTGCGAATTACAGCGGCCAAAGCTACCATACCTAGAGGATATAGGAAGGAGTATATTCCTGGCTGGAACAATCAGAGCGAAGAGCAATTTCGCAAATTCCAACCTGACGGTAGTCACGAAACTGGAGCCCAGGTATTAAAGGACCCTGGATGAAAACAGGAAAAACAAATGGATTGAGACAGTTGAAAGCATGGATCCCTCGATGGAGACCTCGAGTAGGAAAGCTTAGGGAGTCCTGAACCGCCTCACAAGTAAGAAGGGCTGTCAAAAGTCATACACGAAGCTTCATCCAGACGCAAACGCAAACAGAATGATAGATCTTACTAGAGCAAAACGAGATGCATGTACTACCAAACGGGTTCGAAAGCAGTTAACACAACTAAAGCGCAGTTCCGTATCTGAGACGGTTAAAGCCTGATGGTTTATACAACGCATTTATTAGAAACATGGGTCCCCTTGCTGCCCTATTCTCAAACATCGTACTAAAAAACCAACTGCCTGTGGAATTCAAGCTGTCGAAAGTCATAGCACTCCTAGAAAATTTTCGCCCAATCGCCCTTCTTAGCTGTGCGTATAAGCTGCTGGAACGGTTACTACTTACACGAATTGCTCCCCTAAAAGATGTTTCGATCCCGCAAGAGCAGGCGGGGTTCCGACAAGAGCGGAACTGCACTGATCAAGTGCTAGCTCTTACAACGCACATCGAAGATGGGTTCCAACAACAACTTAAATCCACAGTGCTTTTTATTGACCTCACAGCGGCATACGACACCGTGTGGAGACGCACGCACTAGTGAGAGAGTCGGAAAAAATAATGGCCCGTTGCCAATTACCTTGCCACCGAGAGTTTGCTGAACCACCACTACAGCGACTTAAATCTCGTCGCCCAACGAGCGAAGCTGCCAGAAAGCTGAGGACGGATGGCTTTGTGCTAGAGCTGTCATGGAAAAATGAGTGATCCGAGGCATCTGCCGAACACCGCATCACCTTCCCAGACCCGACACAGAAGCCCTGTGGATTCTCTCTTCAGAGCAAATATTGGTGCCGTCTCAATAGATTTCGCACGAGGCACGGCAGGTGCAAATATATGATGCATAAGTGGGGATGGAGTGAGAACCCGTTATGTGACTGTGGTCTCGAGGGTCAGTCAACCCAGCACATTGTGGAGCGCTGCCCCCAAAGACGTTACCAAGGCGACCTGAGTGACCTCTACCAGGAACTGACTGCTGAGGCTATCGACTGGCGGCGTAACCTGGATATCGATTTATAGTAGCATGAATAAATATATAAGAATTTATAATATATATATTAGATAAGATGCCCTTACTTAAGAGAAACAAAATGCTTCTCCGTTATTGGTCAACTTAACTTTGTTAAATAGTAGAAATTGAAATGTATTTTAATTTAAGGATTTTCTCTTATTTCGTAATATATTTTCTCTGGATACGTAGGTTACAAGTTTGACACTTAATACGAATTACAGACAAAGTAGGGTAAACTCAGAATGAGCCCGATGTCTACTGATAGGTATTTTCTCATACGCTAACGGTGGCATCCAGTGAAGCAGTGATCACGTTACGCCGCTCGACAGTAGCCCGCGTCAACATTTTTTGCCCCCTCCCTGACAGATCGAATTAAAATAAACGCTCCGCCAAGACGTCCTTCCTGTATTCGGTTACGTGACCGAGTGCAGTGGGAACGCCATAGGTGGCTGACGTATCTATTTTTTTTACTAAGTAGATGTAACAACTTTGATAACCATGAGTTAGAATTAGAACCAAAGGGTTATTATGATTTGATTGGTATTCGTTGCTGCCAGTTTTATTTGATTGCGATGTAAAAACCAAATAGTTTATAATGAAAAGGATCAAGTTGATTATTTCTGTCTGGGAAAAATCTAAGGAGTGCCAACTTGGTTTCATTTTGGTGGGTACTGTGACTGTGTTTTTGTAGCTAATTTTGAAGAGTAAATTCACATATTCTGTAAATATGGCATCACCAACTAATGTAAGACTCGAACGGACCGTTTCACTTTGGAGTGATTGTCTGTCTGCATCAATCATCATAATCACCTCACCTTCTTTGTGTTATTAATATACTTCAAAGAGGCATTGAATGCTTGTTATTTCCATTAAATTACACTAAAATAAATGTGAAAAAATCAGTACTCCTTCTTTTTTTGTCTTCTGGTTTTTATGGCAAGTATCTCCTTTTTTTGTCATTGGAAATTTGCAGCACGGATTGTACCATTTTTCATTATTATAGAAAGTGCAAAGGTCGCAGCGGGTCACCTAATGCAAAATCATAGCGAAACCTAACAAAATTGGTTGGGAATAATTCAACGTCTTAATATAAAATAATAATGTCAGCCTTTAAGTAAACAGTTAATTTTGAAACCTTTTGCTAAATACCGTGATTAAAACAAACGAATTAAGGCAACCGTAGAAGCTACTGAATTCAACGGAAAAAAGGTCCGCCTTTTTTCTGGCAACCGTTACAAATTGCCAGATGGTCTATTTTTTATTTTAACACATCCATAATAATAGCAGTTGACACGTTTGATGCATGCTTCATCGAAAATTTGGAATTTGTTCGGAATTTTAAATGAACGCGAAAACATTTCAATACATATTCTTTATCGACGTATTACGTTACATACGTCTTTTAAGAATTATTTAAAATTAGGCTTCTGTATTTTTTTACTGATCGCGTGTAGGATGTATACCTACCTATTCCAGCTGGCAACAAAATTATTTTTTCACGTGTTGATTATTTTGATTTTCAATGTGTCCAGTATTATCTGGGCAATCATTATTTCCTTACTCATTTAAATGCGTAGGTAATTGTGTATTTGTTAGTATGTTCGCTCTTCATATATATACTCCTCGACCGATCTTGTTCAGACCTGGTTTATCCGGGGAGGGACATAGAGAGACAATTAACGAGGGAATATCGATAAACAACTTCTACGAGACGCGGATGGAGTCACAGGCAAAACCTAGTAAGTAAGTTAGTATCCTCGCAATGAATTTACTTATAATGCAAGCATGAGCATTGAGCTTGCTTTCCGTTGGATCGTGGAAAACATTCTTGGTCGAGTGAATCATTCTCAATAAATAAATTTACCAAAATGATTTTTGTTTAATGGGAATTATGACTTGTGACTACAGCGAAACATAAATTTTGCGACGGAAAATATCTTTTTGGAAAATAATAATAATACATTCGATCAAAATGATTTCAGCGGCAAAGACTAAGACGCTACCTCTCACGCTTTGTTCTGTGGTTATTGCGCGTCATTATGCTTTACGTGTTTCGTTGTGATTTAAATGAATAAATGTCTCTTTATCTTTATTTTGTCAATTCAATATAAGGTAGGCTTTTGCCTGCGACTTTGTAGAATTCGTTTATCGCTATTCTCTCGGGAACTATACCTTTTCTGAGATAAAAAGTATTCTATATCCTGCTCCAGAATAAAACCATGTATTACACAGAGAGCGCCAATTTTTTTGATTAATAATATTAGTTTGGAGTATATTTTACACTAACCTTTAAAAAAACTGGATAAAAAAACCTGTTCCTCAATTGTCGCGCTATAAGTTCAGTTAAATTATATACATTTTACCTGGCGAAAGGTCGGGTATCTGCCGTTAAGGTATTTATTTAGTATCAGTATAACCCCTTTATGCCTTGAGCAAGAACAACTTATTACCGTTCTAAATTTTGTGCAATTATTCCTAACTGCCCATGGTTTGGTCACTAAATTGAAGAGCATTTATTTCCCTTAACATATTGATTTGCTGTAAAATCTAATTTATTTCTATGGCACGGAGAGGCCTAACAGCAAAAAATCGTCGCAATGTTCGTTGTTTTATGGACAGGCACAGCCCGCCACCGCACCCCAAGGTCAATAACTTGGATTTAGAATAGAATTTATGCATTTCTTGATTCGTGAAACCATAAAAAGACTTTTATTACGTAGATATAAACACCTCTAATTCTCCACTCTGAAAAAGCAAACAAACTATAAGTACTTAATTGTATGTTTTAAATCCTACTAAGACCTAAATCCATCACTGTATGGGACGTTTATTGCGCACATCCGATGAATAGGCTTTTCTTGGTGTCAAGGGGTTGCTGGGATGATGGAGTTGGAGATTACCTTCATAAAGCAGATTTTTGGACGGCTATATTCCACTTTGTTTCAAAATATATTTATCACTAACGTTATGATAGCTCAGAAAAATAATATTCATAAATAGGGTAGACTGAAGACTAATAAATATTAAACATATTTTTGTATCTTCATAATGCTTCACAATTTAGTTAAAATTTAGAGTGGCCATAAACTGTGTAAAGATGGCCAAAACGGTTACTTCTACCATAAAAACAAAGTAGATTAGAAACCCTGGGCCCGTATTCTACATTAGTTTAGCTCGCCTTGCTTCTATATCGTTACCATACGGTTCACCTTGTGATAGCTGTTACTGTCAAGTGACTTAGGAATACCATAATGGCTGTTAAATTATTATTATAAATGCAAGATGGGTTTAAACAAAGTGACATAGAGGCCCTGCTTACTAAAAGTTACGAAGATACATCGTTGGAACTTATATAATCGAATGGAAAGTACCTACATTCTACAATTACTTGTCTATGAGTTTTGTCAAACCATATTGAACAAGCTGGTAACATATTTTTGTAAAAATATATCATTCTTCAAATGTTATACAACACGCGCCCAGTGTGCCACTGGGCAGCATCGCGTAATAGAAAGTAAAGCCCAGTAGCGCAAGTTAAATATTAACCGAGACTAGTACGTTGGCCTTCTTAAAATATCAGACGCAAGTGCAATTTATTCGCAGAAGTATGTTAAACCATGTAGGGTTATAATAAGGTCGCATGTGCAACGTGATGCCGATAGCAGATGCGCCTTTTTTCTTAGAAGAGCAAGAAGCCGACTTGCGGCTTTGCTCGCGGTCGCCCTTCGGTCCCGTCACGCAGGTATCCGTGTCTCAATGTGACTTTACATTTAAACCCTCGTTATTGGTAAACCATTCCAAGTAAAACAATAATATTCTGCTTAATATTATGCGAAATGCGAAAGTGTCGGTTTTTTGGTTTGTCCTTCTTTCACGCTACAATATTAGATTATTTTGTAGTCCTTACTGTTAGGCGATGAGTCAGCAACCTATCACTAATAAACGGAGTGGTGGTGGGACCTTGTGCCGGGTCTGTCCGAATCGCTACCACCATCTTATCCATTAAACCACGCACTGCTGTGTTCCGGTGTGGGGATAAGACAACCGGTGAAATTACTAGCATAGTGGCATTCCATCTCAGTCCTCAGGGTTGGCAACGCGCTAGAAGTCTTAGGATTGCAGTTTTGAGATTGTCTTGTTCAAATGTCTATGGGTCTCCGAACCCACTTACCATCAGGTGGCCTGAGTGCTCACGTGACTTCTCATTGCCATAAAAAAGAAAAACTTGGTACAGAGTTACAGAATTATCAATAAGTTTTTAGAGTTGTTAGTAATGCCGTAACTCTGCTTACCCCATTCTGGGAATGAAGGCGTGGGGGAATGTATAGATGTACGTAGGTTTTACATCGATAGCCAGAGGGATAAAAAAAATTACACAGTTTCCGCTGGAATAACAATAAAACACTCCATTGTAGCATTCTTTATATTGTAGTTTTGAAAATGCCTATGGGTCACGGATCCCACTTACCATCACGTGGCATCATGTGTGCTCGTTTGCCTTCTCTATGTTGTAAAAAAAACCATTTCTATGCGGACGAAGGATCGTTCAAAATATTCGTCGTTATTTTATCGTTAAAAGGTAGTAAGGTACCAAACCTAATAGGTTATTAAAAATGAAACTGCTTTTGAGCCCATGTAGGTACTTTAAACTGTGACGCTATGGCCTGTGTGCCTGCCTTTAACGACTAGCTTTCAGCGCGTAAACGTATTTTGGAATGCAGACTGAAATCTATTGGAGAATCACATTACAAATTGGTATTAGGTACTTCATATAAAAACTTGTTTCACATACATGCTAACTTGCTAAGCAACCTACCTACGACCCTCAGTTTGAGAAACACTGCTACCAATTAACTAGGTGTGCACTCTTCTCGCAAAATCATCTAATACCTACAGAATACTCGTAGGTCATAATTATAGATTTGGCTAACTAGTGTTTGACTGGTGTGGTTAAATTTATTTTGATGTCTAAGCACTTTCCGTACAGAAAGCGGTAAAACATTCCAAGGCGCCATGTTTCCAAGTTCACAAGCCCATGAACTCTCAGTTCAGAGTAAAATACACGTCCGGCATTGAAAATACTAAAACAAAAGCAATTTCATCTTAATCGTACCGAATACTTGAGCGCAGGCAGAGCGATATCCACATTATCGAGTTACCTAGGCTACTGGGCATCTCACTCAGATTTGATGTAAGGCGCCAAGTTATTCACCAAAACAATAGAAATAAACTCTATAACTAAACACTGACAGTCGCAAGTTAGGTGGATACTAGAATGGAGTTATGACAACGCGTGGGCACACAATAATAGTCGCTTCGTTGATTTTATGGAAACATGATATCGTGTTGGCCTCTCACAAAAAGAATAAAGCTAAACCTGACCGAAATTGTTTTAATCGTTGGAAGCCGCATGATGTATAAGTAGGTACAGAGGTGTAGAAGGTTTGGACACAGTAGCAGCCCGTGGGTACTCGGACGATTACACGTCAATAACTTGCAAGTGTCTTTTTGATTCCTCCGTCTAAATAATCATGCAATGATAATAACCTCAAAATTACCTCAACATTTACAGCCTATGGAAAACCCTTTTCATGAACTCAACTTATTGTTAGACTTATGTAAGTAAAAAATCGAAGTTTACAATATAACGTAAAAGTAGAAATATCCATCAAATTAAATCGCAAATGGTGTTCACGAACATTAAACTCTAGAACAAAATATCTTTTATTCAAATTCATACATGTACAAAGTAATTGAGACCATCCACGACTATTATCGCTGTGTGATTTAATAGATTTAATTCGGGCCGCGGCCGCTGAAGCGAGCACGTTGACATGATCGGGAGGGACACCGTACGATTTGTTTGAACTAACTTGCGCATGAAATATCGTTCGGAGTCAGCTACCGATGGTTCGCTGGCTACCTACCGCGGTCCCACCAAAAAACTCATAGCTCTGTCTTAAGGCATTCGAATTCCTTCGAGTCAAATACGTGGACGTAATCACACGTTACAATTTATACAACGCGGGGTACAAGACAGCGCAGAAAAAATGTGAACGTCGAGTGGATGTGAGCATAACAACGCATTTGGTGTTTGGAATAAGCGTGGACCACATCGCGAATATTCGCTTTAGCTCTCAGCCAGTAAGTTAATAGAGCTAATTTGAGCTATTTCAATTATTTGAGTGGGTTAGTTTCTACAAAGTAAGGGTTACGGCGTATTGCCGCGGGCGGCGGCTACCTAGGATGCCGTGAGGCGCCGATCGCGTGAACGCGGCAAAAATTCACGAGCACTTTTAATGAGCTATAGCTGGCTTACAACATAAAAGCCATTAAACTAATTATCGAGCAATAGTTATTGTTAAGTATAAACAATTTTGTTCCAAAGCCAGTACCTGTTTATACTTGGCATGCAGAAGTATACAGTCATCTAAGGGAATTGTGCTTCAAAGCACTTACAGTTACACATTTGCAATTTCTGGAAAAACTGCTGCAAAAAGTCTTCAGGGTGCAATCACAAGATGGCAATCTTATTATGAAAAGCTCAAGACTGCAAACGCGTTGCCAACCCTGAGGACTTACATAGTTACATGGCATACAGAAGGCATACGAGTGTACAAGTCATCTTTGGAAATTGTGGCAACTTCAGGAAAAACTGCTACACGATGTCCTCAGGATAAAATCTCTTGATGACAATGTTAAGATTGCAAACGCGTTGCCAACCCTAAGAAGTTACATATGTAGAACGCCTATAGCTTGTCCTTTCATCGGTTGTCTTATCCCCAAACCGAAACATAACAATGCAAACATAGTTGCTTGGCGGTAATTTAACGGGTAAGATAACGAGCAATCCTGCACAAGGTGTTAGCAGCACATCTTAACTTAATTTGAGGAAGCAGTCGCACAGTAACGTAACATAATTAAAGCGCTTGTCTAAACGTTACGTAGCAACTTTCATTTCCATTTCACATGTGACAAACACCCCCGGGACGCGGCAGGTGGGGCGGAACAAAGCCTTAATAGATTGTTTGAGCTGACATTAAAACGCCGAAAAGGGTTTAACATTTTAGCGAACAAACCACAATGAAACCGCATGCATTTTAACATTTTAACCGGGTGTCGCGTGGCGTCCACTTTTACCAAATTACATGCCATTCAAGGTATTTCGGGCCACAGATGGCTCTGTATAGCTCCTCATGTATGTAAATATTGCCTAATTAAGAAGTTGGTTAGTGCGGTTTGATAAAAAAATAAAGTATTTCCAAGTTAAGAGCCACCAATAAAATGTGTGATGTAGAACGAGCAGGATTTTATCGAATAGAGCTGAAGCGACAAAATGCTCGTAAATCAAGCTCCCAATTTATACCGTCAATAAACTCGTCACCTCTTCACCCCATAATGAGGCTTCATTATCAACCTTTGTTATATTTTACAACCTAATGGTCTAACAAATTACATGTTTTGGTCACATTTCCACCATATAGGCGTAATAAAATATGTATACTTTTAAAAAATAAGTCCGATATTTAGGAACGTGTAAATAACTGCAGCATGAATGAATAAGAAAACATAATTAACCTAAGTTGAAAGCTTATTATATTTTAGTACCAACTAGCATTGCAAAAAGATACAGAAGCGAACAGTATTTAAATGATCAAAGACTACATTAGCTCAGTAGTAATCGACACTGTAGGTATGCTTAAATAAATCTCGAATATTTGTTAAAAAGTTTCAAGCTCCTTAATTTGTCTGTATTTATCGATCGTTTAAATCGTAACGTAATAAAAGGAGCTGATAATTTGAGTGTTTGTTTACACTAATATTCGTCGAAGAGCAAGGGTTGCGCCGGCGCAGCTGCGATGTTATCCGGCGCGCCCGCAAAGCGCTGGTTATATTATGATCGATCGCCGACGCTTAGCGGAACCTTCGAAAATTTATACGTTGGGAGTACTTATTACGTTTTGTTGAAAAAGGTGACCATGAGCCGTGGCGAGGCGGCCGACGGGAAAGAAAGGCAGGATGTATTTTAATCAAATCATTATCGCTTTTATATTAAAATGGAACTAAGAATAGTAAGTAACGCTGCTTCTTTTGCCCTTACGCAATACATTTTGGTCATAGTCCCCCATTTCTTGGGTCTGGAATTACAATTTAATTGTAGTCCACAGTTGAGTAGCAACACTGCACACACATGCATGTGATACACAAACGTGTGAAAAAATGAGAGTGGAGACCTGTAAATTATAGAAATAATATAACATTTACGTACGCTGACATTTCACATATTACCAGATTACTGCAGTCGCTCAACTTGGCTATCTGTACGTTCTATCGCAAGCTGTAAACGCTAGCAGAGAGGTTGATGGGAGCTGTTTATATCATACATTTTTACTATCTATACGACGCGCTGGTCTAATTGGTAGTGAGCCTGCCTATGAAGCTAGAGGACCTGGGTTCAAGTCCCGGTAATGGCAGATATTTGTGTGATGAGCGCGAATATTTGTTCCTGGGTCATGGATATTTTCTCGGTGTATTTAAGTATATATTTAGTATTTGTATCGTTGTGTAGTACCCATAGTTCAAGCCTAGAGCTTAGTTTGGGACTAGGTGTGACATTGTCCCCTGATATTTATTTATTTATTTTATTTATATTATAATGAGGTAAAGTTTGTGACGTTGTAAGGTGTAGTCTCCGGATCTACAGAACCGGTTTTGAAAATTATTTTACCAATAAAAAGCCACGTTATTTGTAACTGTCATAGGCTATATATTTACCCAAAAAAAATCCCGAAGAAGTGGGCATTGGAAAAGCTAGTTAGTTATATTTCTAATGACACCAAGTTGAAAGCAAGTACCCTTCCATTGACGACGCGGTAAGCCTAGTTGTTGGTGACCGACCAACGAAGCTAGCTAGCGGTAACATTTCTATGATAAGCGCCATTATTTCTTCCTGAATCCTGGATGTTATTTAAGTAGGTATAATTAATTATTGTTTTCTTTATATTAAACGTGTGTTTATCATTTTTTAGTTCCCATAGTGTAAGCGTAGAGCTTAGTTTATCTCACTTAGGTAACCACAATCGTCTTCAAAGTAGAATTGTTTTCATTTTGTATGCAGACAAGCCTTCGATTTTCAAAATGAAAACGATTGCGATTGCGAGTGCGTTAGGCAATATAGCTCCTTAGGTCAATTTAAGTTACATTGTAAATCAACCGTCTAATCCAATCTGTTTAATTTGAATTTGAATTTGGAAGGCGCTGCGCAGGCGATGCATCAATTGGTCACCGCGAGGGGCCCGCGTCAGCCCGGACAGCCGAAGAGACAGAAGCCTGAAGAGTCGTTGGTCGGTGCTTATCGATGGTTTTGCCGCATTGCTTCGGTGTTTATACTCGTGAAAAAGTATTTGATGGTGGGTTGTTTTTCAAGTTCTTTCAAAGAATGGTCCCTTACCCCAGCACCCACATGTTGTGGTAAGTAATAGGTTCATTTATTAAACTCAACCTAATTTGCGTTAGGCTGTCGATAATTTATAATCCGAATTTTCGTTAAAACCTTTTTACTAAGTATTAACGATTGTTATAAAGTTACTTTCTATAGGTGATATTATTAAAAAGCCTACAAGAGTAAGTATCAGAAACAAAAAACTATCTTATGAGAACAATTACATTTGATTGGTCTTCCAGACTTTTCTATGATGACTCACGTTTATGTTACTCAGAAGACGACGTAAACAATTAAAAACACCATCCAGTACTTTTATGCGCACAACTGATATCATTTTGCAAATAGGTTTCAGTCGAAATCCCTTAGACGAGGATTCAACAATAGATCTAGACCTCCTAAATGTTATCGATGAAAGTGCTTTGAGGATCGATGTAACACCGCCCATCACTCGACCTCGGCTGCCGAGAGGACTCGGCCGGCCTTCGGGGAAGTCTGCTCCTCACGTCACATTCCTGCGCGCCCCGCGCATGCGCGAAACACCGCCGACGCGGACGCCGCGCGATCGTAGATAGTACCGCTTATGACGTGAAGCATGCTTTAATTCCAACAAATTGATTTCGAACAGAGATCGGATCTTCGATAGCCAGTCAAGAAACAAATAAGGTAATGCTATCGTTTAGAAATTGACATGTATGGTACTGATGTAACTTGGGAGAGCTTGGTGATCGATTAGAGTTGTATGCTCTTTTAGATAACCATCGTGACTATTAAACGTGTGGGATAGTTGTAAGTAGCGGAGAACTACTCTTCACAATTCGCCTTTGGCGCCGGATAGAGAGATGTTAAAAAATATGTGGTTTATGAATGATTCGTAAAAGCATAGCGGGACGACGAGTGCTCGTCGGTGATCAAGATAACCGATTATTAATCGCCGCTAATTACTGCTGGTGTTAGCTCGACCTTTATCTGGACACCATTTACCTACGGATAACAAAAAATATGAACAAAAAGCGTGAAGAAAGGTAGATTCGGGGCAGTTCCGCCGCATTCACCTGTTCATTGTTTGGCTGGCGGCTGCCATAAACAAAAGGGTTCAAATATCACAGTTTTTGGAGATAATGGCCGTCAATGCAATAAATTTAACGGATAATAACTGCACTTTCAGAGCTTTTGATTATCCTTTTAATTCGTGGGTTATGTAAGTGATTTATTTACATTTCTTTTGGTGTTACATTGACCAGAGAATTGAAGGTGTTAAAGTTTTGATAGTATTGATACTTACACAAGTCTGGCGTCTGAGATGTTGTCAATAAATATAATGTCTGCATTATTAATCTTGGTTCCTTTTTTATTTTTATCTTACATTTGTCATAAAAGTTAGAATCATGTTAGTAAAAAACACCTAAGGCGGCACATTTATTTTCATTAATTTAATGTTGGTATTCTTGTCAACGAAATATAATAAATAAAGACGCACCCAGGTTTACTCCTTGAACCTATTCTAGTGTAGCTTATCTCATTCACTGTTTCCTCTATTAGTCTAAATACGACCCATTTTAAAGCTCCGATTGTAATGTGTACCACTTTATGTTAACCATGTAGTAAGTAGTGTGATGCTATTGAAACTACGCCAATCATAGATAAAGGATTCTCTTTGTAATAGAACAAACCTTTACTTACTTGGAAATGGGTCGGACCTACTTATGCAGGCTGATTATGATGTTTATCAAGCGTTGTAGTAAGTAGTGTGATGCATTCGAAGCTACGCAAAACTAGGAAAGGATTCATCGCGTAACAAACAAAACTGTAAAAGTGGGTTGAACCTATGTACCTACTTATACAGGCTGATTATAATGTGTATCATGTTTTATTTACTTGTAGTGAGTAGTGCGATGATTTCGAAGCTGAGCCAAACCTTGGGAATAAGTTGTGAATAGGTGAGGGATGTTAACCTCGGTTAGCGGATGCGCCGTCTGTGCGGGAGCGGCGATAAATCCGCGAGCGCCGGCGGCGCGGGCGCATTCGGGACCCATCAATCATGCGGCGTCGCTGGAGGTTCCGCGCCGCAGAGCACGCAAGCGCAGAGGGAATGAAGATTACGTGAGAGAATCATGGAACATACTCCTGTATGAGTTGAGCATAACAGTGGTTTAAGGAGACTTCTACAGAGATTTTTTTTCAGTTGCGTTAATGTATAAGACTTGCTATTTCTCATAGTTTTTTTGTGAAACCTGTGATCTCATTTTCTATGAGGATTTGGACTATAGATAGAAAGAGAAAGTGTTAAGTCATTTTTAATTTAAATTAGTTAGAATGTTGAATTGGAAACCTATATAAGCTGATGTTTTTACGTGTGTCTAAAATCATACTGAATTTTTTGAGGGAAGGAATTCTAACTAAAAGTATCATACTCTGTCCCTAATATTCTAACGACCCCTTATTAAAAGAAGAACCGCCACGGAGGATGTCAGACATAATCTGTGATACATGATAACTAGAGGCGGTCACATTAAATCAGGTTGCTCGCGCGCACGCGTAATTCACTTACGCGGCGAAATTGGCGTAAGCCGCCATTATGGTTTATAAATATATTTCAATTGTCGCGGTTACCAGCTTGATGGACGGGCGGGAAACAAGTATGAAAATGAGCTGGACAGGGAACAGGTTTACTTAAAGGACAGAGCAGAGCAGCTAATATATTATTTGAAAAATTAAAACTATTTAGATGACTCACCGCCATACCTTCTAAGACACATTTAAGAGACAATTAATTCGTTTCTTTTCAAACTTTTGTTGAAGAATTGTCACTAAAGAACAAAATTAATATATTTAAATTAAAATGTCGCATAGTTAGTGAAATATTGTAATACTTTTTCAAAAGCTTTCTAATTTGACATTATTGCGTAACTTATTGAGAGCGAAATGAGGATGAAATCGGTGGACAAGGTCTCAAGCACTAATAATACTTAGGTAGACTTTCTTTAACGGAATGGTAGTGGTCTACTTACCACAATATTTCTTTAGTAGCGGTGTTGAAAGCAAAGGAAACAGTATTATATTTAGATACAGTTGATATATGATTAATACAATAAGTACAACGCATTTTTAAAGTTGTACCTAACAACAAAGCCTTCTTTTACCCGACTACGGCGAAGCAAAAAGGAGGGTTATGATGTTAACCGGTATATATATTTTATGATAAACGTATTTTTTTTGTTATTCCTTATTTTAGAATTATATTTAATAGATATTAAAAGTAAAAAAAAAAGCAAAATTCAAAATTCAAAATATTTATTCAGTGAATTGGCCACATGAGGGCTCTTTTTTCACGTCGGTTATAGGAGTGAATCTACTAGCGCTTTGGACAAGCCCATCATTGCGGAGAAGAAGCGCCGCAAGAAACTCCAGCAGAAGGTCATTAAAATAACCTAGAGAAAAGACAATCATTGACAGAGCAGGTCGCTGCATTATCTAGTAGAATAAATGATTATTAATCATCGCACACGGAACAAAGGCTGCGTCATTACGGCCGCGGAGCACTGAAGACCGCGATTTGTAAGCGCGCCTCGGTAACGGCTCCGCCATTTTGGCGTGTGCTTGTGATGGATCTTGGGCTAATACCCACCCCGAGGATATGAGGACATTTCCAACCACCACAGCGAAACCAACCTTCTTACAAAAACCTTAAGTAACCTTTTGGAGTGTTACAAACTAGTGTAATTAATCACAGTTTTAGTATGTAATATTATGCTTTGTTTAGAAAGTGTAAGGTTCATATTTAGTTGGCAAGTGATGTTCAAGTGAGTGTGAAACCAGCGCACGACTGAAACACCCGCCGCGAGCTGGCGATTAGGGTGTGGAAGCTATGAGTTTGCTGCCATAGAACTAACTCTTGGAAGAATCTGACATGTTTAATGTGATTTAATAAACAGCTAATGGTATTCGTTAGGTTGGTTTTCTATAAGCAAATGGTGACTGTGCAAAAAAGTAGTCAATAGTGTTTACTTACTATAGAAAATATCATTGTTGTTTCGTGAACAAAACATGTTTGCTACTGGCGCTGTTCAAGTTCTTATATATACATAATTCATACGATTCCGAACGTATGTTTATAAGACCAACCATTTGATCTACAAAAACCCGCCGAATACAGTTGGACTGACCTACCTACCATTTTATAAAAAGTTATTTCTTGCATTTTTGAAGGCGGGTTTTTGTTTTTATCAACTTTTATTTTATTTCATACTTTTTAGTGATCCTATTTATGCTGTTATGTAGTCCCACTTCTCAATTAATAAGAAACTATAAAACATTTCAAGCACGCCGCAGGCAACGCCGCGGGGAAGTCATAGTCATAATATATAAACTTAAATGTGCTTCCTCATAGTCACTCAAATATCTTATCGCAACCCTTCAAATAGGTACCGTTCAGGAGTTCCGATGGCCATCTGTGGTCTTCATCATCAGTTCCAGTTCACCATATAGTACTTTTCAAAAGCAAATGCACTAGTTACAGTGAAAAATACCGAAATCGCTATAGGTGTGCCTATAATATTTGAGGAGTTCCCTTGATTTCTTCAAGATCCCATCATCGGATCCTGACGTGTTGACAATGGGACCAACTAGAAAGTATACACAATCAAACGACGAAAAAATAATCAAATCGGTCTAATGGTCGAATAATCGGGAAACATACACAAAAAAGTTATAAAGGTCTTTTGTAACTTTTCGGTTCTTTGAACTGATTCCATTTTTTATCAATATCAATGTCAATACAAAAAAAATAATGTAATAACTAACCTTGTATGCTCAAAATATGTTTAATCTGTTACACAATTTGAAGAAGTGCCAAGACAGAGCATATTACTAAATACTCAACATATTTCTAGTTCACGCCGTGCCTAAATATTCACCAGTACCAGTAAACGAACCTTAACATCACGAACCCAAATGTGTTTGTTATTTTGTCCTACAGGCGACTATTAGGGGCTTTGTCGGCGCGCGGCTGGCCACCGGCGCTCACCTACTGCTCTTTATCATCGTGATTAATTTGTGGAGTAGTTATGCGCAGGATTGTCCGTAATTACTACAGGTTAGTAGAGATCCTTGGATTTTAGCCCAGATTAATATTTTACAGTATAATGTACGCTCAAAAGTTTTGAAAATGTGTACATAGTACTACTATGACCAGTTTTCATCAGTTGTATGTTACTTAACCCCCGTACGAGTAAACATACAGGGTGTCCCACAACGTGACGTGAATATAAACACGGCGTAAGTAAGCCCTTTTCTTACCGGTCCCAAATTTAGTTTTGACTGTTCTATTTGTTCATTTAGGAGTTATTAGCGTATTGATAGAGGGATGATTGAGGCCTGCCAAAATAAATAACATATTGAAAAGTTAACACTATTTTCTGACTAGGACGGTATAGAAGGGGTGTCTTATTACTTAATATTTATGTGAAGTTCTGGGATATTTTGTAGATCTTCACTTTATCATTTTTAAGCTTAATTCTCTTTTATCAGCGAACACCTTAAAATTCCGAATATTTGTCCGATTTTTTTTCTAAAGTTAGGTAGCGCTGGAGCTATTTTAGATTAAATGAATAATTTAACTGTCATACGTATCTAGGTTAGGTTGGGTTTGATTTATAACAAAAAGTTAAGACTTCTATCAAAAAATTGCGTTTGGAATAATGAAATTTCGGAATTATGACTCTTCGGAATTATTTAATGTAGCCCTTTTATGAATGTTAGGTACGGTATAATATAACTATGCATTATTTTATATGTAGAAAACTATAAAACAATGTGTGTAGGTACTATTTGTTATTCGGTATTTTACACCGTCTAGTTTTATACCAAATGGAATCCAATAAAAATGTCTGTAGGTATAGATTTCAGCTGTTTCATATATTTAATTGCACAATGATGAAGCGGTATTTATTCGACATGGACAAAAGACAGGAGCTCAAATAGCCAATGGTTAGAGTCTTTTCTGTTTCTCTCACTTATACAGCATGTCCCAGAATCCGACGTTAACCCACCTAGGGTTGATAGAGCAGCTAAAAAGCAGTTTCAGATTTTTTTCAAGTAAGCACGTAAAGTTCATTTCTCCATACTAGGTGTCCCAGTGTTTGATTTTCCCTTTGTATGGAAAAACCAACTTTATGTGATTACTTAAAAACATTACTGAACAAAAAACAGGTTAGGTTTCAAAACTTCGCTGATTCGTAATGATTGTAATAATGTAAGATACCACTGAATAAATTATTAATAAAACATGAAATTAATGTTTTTCGTGACATGGAAATACAGAAAATTACAAAAATTCAGATTGAAATGATCAATATCTCCGAAAAATACATAAAGGTTAAAACTTTAGCTTTATAGCTGCTCTATCAGCCCTCGGCGAATTGCCGTCGGTTTCTGGGACACCCTGTATAGTTTTGAAAGAAACCAAGAGCATTATAAACTTATGATGACATTATTGATGACATAAACATGTCTTTGTCATGAATGTGTGACTTTATTGACTCAGTAACAAAATATACTTTTGAATGATTTTAGGCACTTAAGTATTATGGAACTAAATACTATGTAAGTACGAGTACGTACATTTGTACTTAAGTACTTTCTACAAAGTCTTTTGAGTATTATAATTCATAACATTTGTTGTTCCTCACTAAATGTGACTCTATTGAATCAATACCAAAATAGACTTTAGGAGCAAAAGTATCATGGAACTTACAATGTAACCAGTACAAATGTCTTTTACTAAGTCCTTTGAGTATTATAACATTTGTTGGGTGTCCGAATAAGACCTGACATTACGCCGTGTTGTATGTAACAAATCGGCGCAATTGCCTTTTGAACCCGCTGAGTGAACCTTCTCCGGCCGATTCAACTGGTTGTAGACATTATGGTCGAGGATATAAGGAAATAAAGTAATATTAAACCCATATACATGCACCCTAAAATTCCCATATCTTTTTCATATGATTATGGCATATAGAAAATATTCGCTTGACCGAAATTATTTTTTTTCGAAAATTATGTTATGCTATTATTCCAATAATTATATTGCTATATAAGTAAGGTAAGGTTAGGTTTGATTTAGAAGCGATATCAAAAATAAAGTCTTCTATCAAAACATTGCATTCAGGATTTTGATCAATTCGGAATTATGTAGTGTACCCGAAAATTATAAAACATTATAAATAGGTATATTCGATCCTTAATAAGTGTATTTTTATTTATTACTCTTTGTCTATGATTTAAACTACGAGGGATAAGTTTATCGCTCTTGTAGGGCACAGATATTAGTAGTGTCTCTGATCAACCAAAACGCAACACAGACTAGGTCACCTATAGCTAACTAAGTCATTATGAACCCAAAATATAAAACATAGTTTCTACTTAAATTGGTCGGACGTACTCGTATATAAGTGTTGATCATTACATTAGATGATTAGACCCTCGTGACAAAAGCTACACTAAACGTGTCGCCTTGTTATAAAATTAAGGAATTTCTGGTACACGTCCCGACGCATATACTCGTACAAAAGGACTTTCTTATCCTGATAAAACTATACATTTTTAATGTTATCTACAGTGTACACTATAGACAAAGTAGGTACAAATGGCGGACTTTTAAGTCAGTCTTTACCAGTCAACATTTGGGCAAAACGGAAAAAAATTAAGGTGGTCATTATGCAGTGTAGCATAAAGTTCCGTATAAAACAATAGAGGGCAACATTACTCATTTCATCTTCGACATTATTCTGAAAACTCGTAATAGATGTTATTTAGAAATGATACGATTAATAACATTTGTAAAGCAAACGTCGCGGGCGCAGGGGTGAGGCTCGTAAATCCATACCCGATTAAGGCGCGTCCATTATCCTGTCGATACTTCGACTCGTGCGCACGAACATCGCTGAATTACACCTCTATTTACTGTCAAACTTAATTCTCCTCGCTTGCGAAAGTTCACGTCTAGGAAGTACCGATGTCTTGATACGTAGTGATAGCTACTGGAGGTGCTTGTCAAGCCAGCATCTGAGTATCTGAATTGTTTCCTGGACCAGGGATTTTCGCAATCTGGGGGTGACCCGTTATTTCCATCTTCTTTTTGTTTAATCTGACTCAGGATACACGTACAGTCAAGGAATTAAATTTGTCACCTACCTTAGTTCCAAAGTCCATCTGAGATTCTACAGCAATAAGGTTGAGTTTCCTATCAATTACAAATGACTTGGCATCTCTAATGACAATAACATCTTCAAGCAGATTTTCTTTGGCATGGGTAGCAAATCGCCGTCCGTTACCGTACGTAGCCCATTTCAGAACTTTCTTATTTAAGTATCTTGTATTCAAATTCAGAAAAAAATGTAGTAAAAGTAAACAAAAACTTGTTCGGCATATTGTTGTATATTATGCATATACATATAATATATTTAATAATATTCAGAATAAGAAGTCAGATATGAGCGATATTTAAGGTTAATCAGTTAACATGCGCGGTCTTAATTTTATGAACAATAGCCATGTTCAAGAAAGTATGATTGCGTCCCGGCGGTTTATAAACTAAACGTAAGTACTTATCTACGTAGGTTTGAATAGAAAGTGAGGCAAGTACTTTAAATCACCCAAAGGCGTCGATGAGGTTTGAATGCTCGTGGAATATTTATCGCATTGTGGTACGACGAGCGATGCGAGTGATTAGTGGCCGCTGTTATAATTTAGGCTTAGCGTAATTCGTGAGGTTTTGTTCGGCGCTTGTTAGGCTCACTTGTTGTGCGCGCGCTCACATCCCAACAGATTATACTGGACGCCGCTGCTCAGTGTGGAGTGAGCTTTAATATCGTATTAAATTATTTGTTAAAAGATTGAAGTTTTTGATTTAGAATTTTTAAATAACAAGAGGTTAAAGCTTAAAATAGTAACTTCCGCGTGATTACGTACATACTATGTACTGATTTTATACGTACGTACGTCTGTTATTATAAACGCTTATTTTTTTATATACCTATCTAAGTCATTTATTAT
Organism: Acleris sparsana; assembly: GCA_923062465.1. Classification (NCBI taxonomy): domain Eukaryota; kingdom Metazoa; phylum Arthropoda; class Insecta; order Lepidoptera; family Tortricidae; genus Acleris; species Acleris sparsana. The sequence goes on from OV281289.1 coordinate 13,585,791, forward strand.
GTTAACCGGGTAATCTGAAACGTTTTTTTAAATCTCTTTTTGGAGCTTTAACTGCGTTTTGATATTTTACGTTCGTAAGTAAAAAATCTGTTTCCTATTGATTTTTGATTTTTGATTTTTTAATATTTGTTAGCCTCATACCTACAAAAACTGTGTCATCCCACTATTATTCTGAATTAACGTATTATTGCGTAACAGCAGCCCAGCGGCTCTATTCAAACGGGTAAAATCGTGATAAAACCTTTTTGCCTTTGACGTGTAATGGTAGTTTTAAAATCGACCGACGTTACTGTCAAGTAAATAACAGTCATCAAAACAATAACACCTCAAAAAGGATGAGGCCCTGTAGATGGCGGTGCATTGTGCTAATGTGCAAACGCGTAGTTACAAGGATTTTATTGAAAACGAAAAGATAAAAGATAAAAGAAATTTATTCAGTAAGTAGGCCGCGCGGGCACTTTTACACGTCAAGATACTACCAGCGCTTCCCAAGAGGAGACCACTGCTGAGAAGAAACGCCGCAAGAAACTCAGCAACAAAAGTCAAAGCGTAATTTCGTTAAGTCATTATATCCAAAAAAAAAAAACTATGTTAAGGTGAAATGAAACCTTACTAGTAAACGTTACGATAATGCTTGAGAATAAAAAGCCGTTTCTATGTAAAGTGAGCCATACTCGGACGTTAATATATCGCTGCCCATTTATTTACATTAGCACCATTTCATTATCAGTTTATCACTGATTGCTTCGAACGCTGTTGATGTACTCGTATTGATAAATAGGCGATGACTAAATGTAAATACGATTGAGCTTTTGTTAGGCGAGTATTTTCTGCGGCGCGTGAGTTTGTTTGGCCACGAGGGATCGATTGAATGGTGCTATTCATACTCGTGCCTCGGAGATTCATTCCTGACAGCCCGGATATAGGCAAATTGATGATCATAAATTAGCTCCAAGGAATGAGCACGTAATAACTGATCATTTCATACTTTTTATTTTTACTGACTTGACCCTTGTAATGTTCAGACATGCGTGTTAGCCAACTACAAAAGTGACAAATTCTATGATGGAAAAACTAAACGTTGTCTTTTAACCATAAAGGACACTTTTTTCAATGCTCTCCCATTCAAACTTTGGACTTTTTTTATCGCGCCCTTTTAATGTTTCGACGATGACAAGATTATGAAACGACGAGGAATCTCGATAGAAACCCTTTGACCGCGATACACCACATAAATTATGAATTAGTCAGTCGACTTCATTGAAGAGCTATACCACCGCTGGGCTCCATTGTGCCGGGTCCCTATTAACTGCTTAAGAAGTTCATACCATTTTGTTACATTCACTAAGAAGTGGGTCCCTTATTAAAAACGTTCTCACTGGCCTTTCAAAAGGCCTCGCATTATTGTGAGAATATTTTGACACATTGCCGTGTATTGTGTGGGTTTTTTGAGTCAATAAATTATTTTTTCACACCGCATCTTTGTGGGCGAAGGTGAGTGACGCAGATTTATAGGTCATTGGGATTATACGCAACTTGATGTTATTATTTATTACTTTTTATGTCAGCATTCAAGTAATCGAGTGGATTTAAAATGAAGATATTCACCTAGTTAAATAAGGATGGATACTAACGAGTATAATCGAATATATTGTCATCATTAAAACTGTTCCTTTACAGATTGACTGACTGACAGACAACACCCAGCCTGACTTAACTATTGAACGATGAAACGTAAAAAAATACGGTGAACTTAAAGAAATATTTCCCATAATTCCGCCCTTTACTGGAAGAATTGGGTAGAATAGCGGAAAATAATTCAAAACTCTAACTACGAGTATATTTTAATGGTTTTGTACATTGTTGCTCTCAAATAAACACTTACAACGCTAAGTTCATTATTCTTCCCTATCGAGGACCTGTTCTCATCCGTCGGCGTTTCACCGTATGTGTGGACAGGTGACAATAGAGTTCGGCTTTCGGCGCGACCGCGACGAACAAGTGTGATAACCGATTGAGGAGTCTGTCGCCGCCACAAAGCGCTCGCACAGTAGCGGGCTTCCGTGTCGCTCGCCTACTTGAATTACGAATGGTGACAGAATTGACGTTATCGAGTTACTAATAAATGTATTATGTAATGACTACTACATTTGCCTAGAGCTCAGGGACTAGTACAATTTGGGTGAGATTGGTCTCTAATATTTATTTATTTATTTAACCACAGTGCTGAAACGGTCTTGTAAAGATAGTCGCTAATAAACCAACCAAGCTTTACCAACTAATACTTTGGTAGGTAAATAGTGTTTGGCGTGGTGTAGAAGTACCTATAGTTTTCTAAACTGCAACCAAAATTTGTTTTATAATATTTTCCATCGAATAAGTGATAACTATGCTATTCATCATTTCCATTCAGGAGTTGACGTGGATAAGAACATGTAGGAATTGCTCTTTACTAGCTTTAATAATAGCTATAGCAAGCTATTCTAGCTTGTATGTTACGTGTGTTGTTTGAATGGGCTGAAATTTGACACATTTAGGTACGATTTTTATCTTGATGCACCGAGAGAAATGATGTATCGGATTAACCGATATTCGCATTAAATTTCTCGTTCCATCAACAAAGTTCTCAATAACGCTATTTTGATGAGTGTTAAATATCGGTTCATCGGACACGTAATTTCTCCCAGTGGCACAATGCAGTTTTATTTTGGCTAAAACTTGATATTATGCTAGAGTCGGAAAATATGTACAGCGTTGAGTTTTCTGTACCTACTCAACAAGACCCACCAAAGGCAGCAGCAGTTTAAACTCGTTAGATGGGCTTAAAAAAACACTGCACGCAAACTTCATTGATGAAAATTTTACGCCTGTATTTTAAACTAGATGACATGTGGAACTAAATACTTAGTCATAGATAGCTACAAACGGTTGCATCAAGAAATAACGGATCTAGCCATTTTCTTTTCTCAGTGGACACAGAGATTTCTCTCGTCTGATTTGGTTTGTGGTTGGGTTTTCCTTAAAACATTCAATCACTAGTCGAGTAAAGTAGAGAATTAAAATACGATGCCCTATTTTCCAAGTCTATGGCTGGTTGCGTCTTGTTTCGACACAATAAGTTGTGGCGAGGCGCTCATAAGCCACGGTAAACAATTAGCATAATAATTTACATCGGTCTCCTTTGAGGTGCGCCGACGCAGCGTCTTGCTGCTTTGACCCGGTTATTGTCACAACACATACAATACACGCACACACACAAATGTGTGAACTGTTCCACAAAATTCCAAATACCACTGCAATTTATTCTAAATTTAAATTTCCGTGCAATTAGGAAGGAAAAAAATGGTTCATTTCTTACCACGTTTCATTAAAATATAGTCATTTTAAAGAAAATATGTAGGTATGTAGATGAAAAATGGATTTAAACGCATAACTTAGAACAAGGTAGACGTAAATTAATCACGCTGTAGACAGGTTTTTTTGCATTACATTACAAATTACCTTCGTGAAAAAAAACATCGTTACGTTGCATATAACTCAAGTTCCCTCTCTCCTCGTTACGGTCTCGGCCAGCGTACATAGTGCTATGTAATCGGCCCCTAATGCTCACTCATTGGCGAGCATGCCCCGCGCAATTAACCGTTTATGGCCGCCCCCATTGGCTCAGGCCACAATATCAATAGAGCGTAGGAATAGGAAACAATGAGTCTCAGATAAGTCAAGTTACTGCAATAGCCATGTATAAAATGTCTATTGTAGTTAGTATATCAACCTATGTAGGATTTAATATCTTACCAATATAATCGTAAGTACAGTCACCGTCATAAATAAGTGATGATTTATGTACCTTGCCGCTCTTAATCGTTTGACAATTTCATATGACATTTCAAACATGACGTTAAAGTGACAAGGTTCATAAATGATAACTTATTTATGCCGGTGACTGTACAAGACCAATTTATTTTTGGATAAAAAGCTACGTCCTGTTTTGGTTGAACTATTTTTGGTTTAAGAAAAATCCTTTTAAGATTTTAGTGATCTTAAATATCGTTTGTATAATTTTAAATGAAAGTCTCAAATAGATCTTTCTATTCGTAGGTAATAGTGATTATGAATTCATTCACCGTAGGTACGTTGTACTAGTTACTAATTAAAATCAAATTATGAATACCGTCAAATTCGATCATGTCCGAGGGAACGCAACGCGTTTTCTCATCACATGTTAAAACAATGGCTACTGGCGGTTGCCCGCTTATCTCTTATCTTACATCAATAAATGCCTTTCTTTAGAACGTTGGAGTCGTTATATACAATTTTAATTACGTCCGTCCGTCCAAAATTTTAAGGGCTCTGAGTCAAGTTGTGGTTTTGCCTTGCAAGTGTCTGGATATACTGGTGCCAAAGTTTTTAATGCATGGAGAATGTTTGGGTGAGTTAGATATGGATGATGATTGTCACGGGGCGGAGGAAACGGGTATGGCTGTCATATTCACTTGAGGCGGACATCTAAATATGTCTAAAGATAGACTAGATTACCTATATTACGTAAACTAAGTGCAGGTACAAAAATACGTTCGACACGAATCGTCTCGCATAAGGTTTTGTAAAGGTTCGTTTTTTAAAACCTCAATAAAGTAAATAGTTACGACCGTAGTAGAAAGTGGTATATGATTTGTGTGTTATTCAAGTACTTTATAAAATGTCAAGGTGTATAATATTACTTTGGTAATCAATTACCTCGTGTTATGGCAGTCAAAAGACACCTGTCCACATTGTTTTAGTCAGATTGTTTTTGATCGGCGCGAGCCCTTCAAATTATCATGCGCCTTGGGAGTTGATGATTCTATACTTCAGAACCAACATACTGTAACTCTCAACTCAGCTCAAGCCATTTCAGGTTCTATTTCTTATTGTTTAATGTTGTGAACAGTGGATCTTAAATTTAGAGTCAGTTTTTTATGCTCTTGAGGTGCAGGATTTAAAATTCTAACTTCCCAATGTCAGGTATCGCAAGGTGCGCGTTTGAATATGATTAGCAGCTTGTCAGATTCGAGTTAGAGCTCCAACGTATTCAAATTTGATCGGCAAAGGGTTGAACTTATAAATTTTAAAATAATTAATGGGCCTTTTTTTACGCTGTCGAATTTGCTTGATGTGCTTTTATACTTAAGTAACTTATTTGTTAGAGGTTTGAATAGTATGCTCAAGGGATAACATTGTTCAAGATAATTATTTTATTGTAAATGGCATTGAAAATCAATGAGTTGGCACGTAAGATACGTAGATCTCTTTCTGAAAATATCTCGGGATTGCCACGCAAGAAGGGAAGGATAAATAGAAAATATTTATTTGATCTTATTTTAATATATTTGGATTTACATTGTGTAAGTGCAAAACATTATTAATTCTAATAAGAGAATCACGAGGATTGTTGGTCACTAGAAGAGGCCCAGTGTGTATTCGATTTTAATTGTACGCTACCTACTGCAGGCATTAACACTCGTATTTACTTTCAAATTGATTTTAAATAAAGATAAAATGAAATTAAATAATATCGTCACGTTAATGCCCCATTAACAACAGTAAATTAGTAGCTAATTTAAAAAAAAAACTGTTTAGCATAAGGGGTCTTTTTGTTGCCAGTATCATTGATCGAGCAAATTCCGATAGTCACCGTGGATCAAGATTAAAAAAAAGTTTAGTAACCCTCCGCTAACTACGGAAAGGGTTCCTTTTAATCGCCTCGGTGATTAATTTACATAATATCTTCCAGTTATATTATTGTACACATGTTTAATGATGAGTGCTGATAAACATCATTTAAAGTACCAATAATGACAATGAAACGGTCATAAGAGGCGGTTGTAAAATTTACACTTTATTTTAAGGACGTCAAACGGAAGAATGAGATGGGTCAGTAAAATAACTACTGGCAACCTTGCCACCACGCGAAAATGAGTTTAGAAGACCATCACCCCGTTATTTTCCTGGGTCCACGAAGCAGCAGTGCTAGGATTTTTGTGTTCCGGTGTGGAGATAAGACAACCGGTAATAGACTAACCCCCGGTGCCCCCGACCGGGGCATTACTGTTTAGTTCTCAGGGTTGGCAACGCATGCAGTCTTATTATTGTTTATGTTTATTTATTTATTAAACCAACAACAAAAATACAAATAAAACAAAAGCTCTGCAAGACTGTTTTAGGACAGTTTGAGTGCAGGAAGACTTTAAAAGAATAGTACTTTAAACTAAATAGTATACATAGGTTAGTTAATCTTAGTATTATACAACTTAAGATTGCAGTCTTCAGATTGCAAATGTCAATATGGGCCACAGATCTCATTTACCATTATTGTGATGGCCTATGTGTTCTTCCTTCTTCAAGCCTCAAAAAACAAAACTTCAGTCAGCTAGAAAAACGTCACTTTTAGCACACATTCGTTTGACGCCAACAGGTCCTATTTCTATCAAGGATCAAAACTGTTCAATACCAATTAAGGTAAGAATACTAGAAATATCACCAAAAAACAGAAACAACTCCGATTTTTTTTCATTGCCTCTGCTCTATTATACTAATTAACCATTGAGAATTAGTCAAGAATAATTGGATTGAGTATAATTATAACGGTATCGTTAGGATTCTCTTGCTGTTCTAGAAAATGTAAAGTAAAAAAGGTTTTTTTTTTCCAAATATACGTACCTGAGGCGAACTTTTAATCAAAACAAGTGACCTCAAATTCGCTATACTGTGCTCACGTACGACCTCATTACCACAATGTATGCTTCCTATCAACAACAATGTTTAAATGTAAAGAAATAAATGAATTTGATTTGATTAGGTCTAATGCAAGCATGCTCAGGTTACTGTATTCTAGATTTATTGTACTGTTTGGTTTGAATAATGGATGACATAATAGCGCGAGTGACAGTGACGACTTTACAGTTCGTGTCCGCATCTGATAGCGGGTGCAGTCAATTGCCCGGAGTGCACTTCGTTGTTGCCGCGACTATCTCTGCAATTTGCGCAGAGTCGACGCCACGCGAGTTTTGAGGACGTTGTTATAACGAGCTTAGATTCCGTGTCGTGCTAAAATTTATTGAAACACATTAAAACAAAAAAAAAACAGTTGTGTCACACATACTCGTATTATTGGTGTTGCTCATTTTAGTTTTTCTGGGTTTTTTTCTGTTGTTTTTCTGGATACTTTAACCTACCACTAAGACTAAGAATAAGAACAAGACCTTTTTATTTCAAGCAACGAGGTCCATAATTACAAATATCTTATAGACTAACATACATAAGAATATAAAACTTTAAACTTAGCGCAATTGTCGCTGCTGGTAGGTTGCCTTGAAACGCTGGAACACACCTTTCGGTCAGAAGTCAGGACACTCGACGGTCCCCAGAATAAACCGCAGCAACAGAGTTCGGATTGTTGTGATCCGGGTGTGGGGATAAGACAACCGGCGAAATTATTAACAGAGAGGGGTTCATCTTAGACCGCTTCTTCTTTGGTTAGTACGAAAGCGACACAGTATCAGAATTCTCGCTGATAGTAGGGCAACTTCGTACGCCTTACGACAACTAGTTATTTAAAATTAATATGTTCGTTGTTTTTCAAATTATCCTCCTGTAAGGTGGTAAACGTGGGGTGTATATTTGTATACGAACATAGTGATTTTGATGGTCCAATACAAGAAATTTTTAAAGGGACCGCCCCGACCGTTTCATTGGTCCCTTACAACGGTTATGAGTTATGACGTTTAAATAAGCGCCTGCAAAATTTCAAAGACCAACTCTTATTTTGAAAATCCGACATGAAACTTGATATCTAAAATAACTTCTTCCTAGGAAATAACAGATAATTTTAAATTGCTTACCCAATGTAGGTAAGTGTTATTTTACGAACAATCATTATAGTGCAGGAGGCTTTAATTTCTCATATGGCGTTTGTAAAAAAAACAATTTAGTAAAAGTTTTGCGTAAAACGACAATTACGTACTTGCAAGTAGTTCATTCGCAGTTTTAAAATGTTTAATTGATGTAGGTGGGGTAAGCATTGAACTTAAGACTTGAACAGCTACTACCGCGGGAATATGGCGTTTCCACTATGAAGTGATTTCGCCAGTGTCAAGTATAAATATATGAGTATAAATCAATATAGTAATAAAACACAATCCAATCTTCTCTGGGAAGATTGGTGGCAACGTTGTACGGTGATATGTAGGACAGAGGCCAAGATAGTTTTAACCGCTGTACCACTGCGAGTCCACTTGAAACGAGAACTAAGATGCCAGGATACACGAACTATGTCCAAGTCTTCTATCACTGTGCAACACAAAGGCATTAAAAGTACAAATCACTAACAAAAATGAACTTTGAACACCTAAATAGGTACAGAAAATAAAAACTTTAACAAATTACACATCCGCCATCTTTTGACGTTGCAAATGGCCTCCGTCGCGTCGTTTTAAATGAAGATGTCGTCATGACATGACAATGACATGATTATGACATGTCTTGCGGCTGAAACGCGCCAATCGCCGAGTAAGCCTTACATAAAAGTTAGTTCTAGGGGCTTTACATTTGGGCCGTGGACTAGGTGTTTTATTATTCTAATGGTTAGACCAAGCTGAACTAAAATTGAATAAGGACATATCTTACAAATTAACCTTACTAAATAGGGAATATTTTAATGATACTTCTTTACATCCATTAAAAGTCCCAATACAAATAAAATTGATAAACTCGTGTTCCATTGATATTGAGCACTTAATAATAGTGACAGGGACATGTGTAACGTCGGTAGCCTTGTCTTTATCATAAAACTGTTCCATAGACCATTAATTACGTCCATAGCTATAGAGATATTACGATCGAGACGTTATCTTGTATCAAGCTATCAGTAATCGCCCATTGTGTACGAAACCGCTATGCAACTGAATTAATAGCTCAATGGTTTCGTCATATGCAAATCATCGCTCCCCTCGACTCAGTCGGCTCCTTCACGATTTTCAGATACCAGAGCTAAACACCGGGGGGATTGTTATTTACGCGGTTTAGCGCATGCACGAAGGGTTCATTTTAGTTCTCCAGAATTTGTTGTCGTAGTATTTTAGTATACCGGAGCTCGTCCGTCTTGTTTAAAATTCGTCCCTCCGCGACTCCGATATGTAAATGGCAAGCGACATTCGAATACAAAAAGCTCGAGCGCGGTGGCAACGAGTAAATCAATCGATCAACGCCGGATATACTCGTAGGATGTCTTCTATATGTCTTCATTGTGTTCATTAGCGTCGTCGGAGCGGGCCGCGGCTCGACCACACCTGCCTTTGGAATATGTCCGGCATTCCGCAAAAACCCTCGAATTGAACACCCCTGCTAGGTATTTGGTGGATACGGTTGCATGAGACCGTGTGGTTTATAATGTTCTCTTATGGAATTTACGAGCGTACAGTTAGTTCTAACAGTTTAATGATGGATCATATGGTAATAAAAAAGAGCGAAACAATCTTCAATAATTGTTTTATTGTTTAGTTTTATCCAAAAGCAAAGCATGTTCCCAGTAATTAAATGAAAAGGCCTCATTATTATTGTATACACGATCAAAGCGATATAGTATTGTCGAATAAAATGACGCGCTCATTATCGGGTCCGTCTTGAATGCAAAGCTGGCGTATAGGCGTCGTATAAAAACACAATGGCATGGAATCGGCACCGTTACCGCGGCTATTACGCTATTAAACACCCTAATTACAGATCAAACTCCGTAACCACAAAGGCTTCATCTCGCGTCGCTTTTCGACTTTTGTGTCGTAAAAAGTGTAGTGTGAGACCGGCACATTAGCGGTTTTTAAATTGCATGTGGGTTCCGCATAACGCCGGCGCAGACAATGGACGGTTGCTCTATTGTCTTCAGAAATGGATCCGTATTTGATTTAACGCGAATTAATTAGTAGCTTTGCTTCTGTTTAGAACTAAGGCAAGTATACCAAAGCTACAGCGAACACAATTTAAACAATACACTTACTGCCAAATCGCACGAAAGCTGTAAAGGTAAGACGCCATAAGTAGACGAAGCGACTTTGATCCAAGGTAAACTGTACAATATTTAAAGAAAGAAACCCTTTCGAATTGACTATATTGAACGATGAAGTAAGGAACGGAACAAAGTAGGAAATCTCGAAACAATACTGAAATCATTACAAATGCACAGAAGCCCCACACGCTTGCGGTTTGTGGTTTTTTTCGCATGTAGCTCAGCTCAGAGTAAATTACGTGGGATAAGCGGGATCCCTCGGGCTTTGTGCGACGGGGCGAGGTCGGTATCCTGCACATCATTATGCTTAATACAAAATTACAACGACAATGCCAGCATATTGTACTTATAAGCATAATTCTTGGCCATTGTGAAATGCTTTTTGTTTACTGAAAAAACGTAGCAATTTATCTTACAATAAAGAATGCGTGGGAAATTACTCATTCGACAAATAAAATAATACCAAACAATATTTCTTAACATAAAAAAATATCTAGGGCTCGTTTATTTTAGATCAAGTACCTACTAGCCTGAACTTTAATACATCATCAATCATCGCAGAAGGTCACCTGGTTCACGAAACGGGTAATAAACTCCAAACACTAACTAGTCACCGTCTGAAAAAGGTTACACTAGAATCCCCGACATTTAACCCACGTTGTTAAGAAAATAAACCCAGGGCGTGTTATCGGGCTCGCGCAGTATTTATGAGCACGAGTATTCACCTTAATTCTAAGCACAGGCGGGTAAGCCATAAACGTAGTCAACCGTCCATTTTCCCGATATCGCGGCTACAGTCAGTGGACACGCAGGCCTTTTCATCTCAAATAATAAAATAAAACATAAGTACCTATCTCAATGTAGAGAAAAATGAATGTTATTTTGTTGATGATGTGGTTTAGTCCACGTTTTGTGTCGGTTGTTGTTATTTAGGTTTCGTTGTGTTGCCAGGGTATTAGCATAACGACCCGCGCGCCCCTTAACGCAGCATGCTTGGTCACGCTGACCCCCGCCGCTCGCAATTTCCCCGGCGCTTTCGTGAAAAGTGTTGCCAGTATGTAAAAATGTACGTGATATGTGAACGTAGCGTTATTTTTGTATGGCACGTCGCTAATTAAATTGTAAATTGTAATTGGCATTGAATCCAGTTGGATGCTTTGTTTTTCCGTAGGTACTTGACCAATTAAGTATTAATTAGGATGCCAAAGATGCTAACAACATTTCCTCGCTGAATGAACGAGGAAGCTGTCAGCTCTTTGGTCACCCGTCCGTCGTTGGGCCACTATACTTGTAGAACCCTGTCTTTGACATGACTTAACGTTGTTGTTGTTATTCAACAGTTAAATTTATTATCCGTACAGTCAACAAATGACATTTCCTAAACCAATAAGGCTCTGTCAATGTGACTTTATAAATCAAATCATGGAAGTCTCTTGCATTTGTTAAATACGGATTGTTCATTATAGTAGGGGATTCGAATAGGACACGACTTTCACCCAGCTGTTTATTCGATAAAAAGGGTTTTATGGCGTTTATATATATGGCGAATAGGTAGGCTGAAAAAATTCAGTCCCGTATATAATTAATTAAAAATATAAAAATCAAATTTTAAACAAAAAGTGAAATTCCTTAAATTACATACCAATCGATAGTATGAATATGAATAGAATATGCAAACGTTAGGTTGACTATTTTTCCCATCACAACTATAGGCTTCACACTTTCGATGGGTAAGTATGTAATTTGACTATTAAACAAGCAACTGCAATATAAAAGCAAGGTCTTTTTTTAAATTATATAAATATTGGACTGACTGGACTTCAGCCTACCTATACGCCATATATTACTTACCATATAAAAATAGTTATAAAACACTTTTTATCGAATAAACAGCCGGGTGGAAGTCGTTCCTTAATCGGATCTTAGACTGCTAGATGTAGATAATTTGACAATGTCGTATCACTCTAAAGATATTGTGACAAAGTACAAATGATAATATTATGATTACTTGACAGGCTGTTCTCATAGTAGCGTCCTAGCACCCAATGGCATTTGCAAGATATAACTGCAAAAACAAAGTTTTGGTTCTGTAAACGAACAAAGCCTTGGGGGAGGTCTATGTCCAGCACTGGACGTCTTTCGGCTGACATGATGATGATGATGATGAAACGAACAAATATAAAAAGCAGTTTGTGCTTTTGTAGACTGTCGTGAAATATTTAGTGTTTGTAGAGTGCCGTCACTAAAAAAGTTTTAGAACCGGTGAGTTAGCTATATTATTACCTGTACCTTACTCATAACTAATATCAAATATTAGCGCAAATACATACATCAACGTCGTGTTGCGGTAAAGTAAAACTTGCATTTCACGTAAATCTAATTCGAGCCGTCCAAAAGGGCGAGTCGCGGCCGCTGTAATTATGCTCTCCTGAGGAAACATGTCTTAACACTATTATAACTTCTTAAGCATGTGCATCTTAATTTATAGCTCTTTAAAATTTATTATGCTTCGGTTTGTTACTCAGACATGCGTCCTTTTAACATGAAGGAGCCGAATTATTCACGTGTTATGACATCCCATTTGCATATAATCGGTAAGGCAGTCCCATGCGTGAGGCAACAATCACCCGCGCAGGCCATTCACACGAACACGGGCCTATCTTGATTGAAGCCCGCCTATGAAAAAGCGGCCACCTATTAAAAATAAGCTACCTAAGACGCTTTGTGATTTTTTTCTGGGAAATATCATCGTTACTTGCTAGTTTACTTTTTCTTTTTACTTCTCACACGCCCCCTTTTTGAGGTAATTATTTACTTTATATATTATGAATATTTGAATTTTAATAGTGTACAGGTTGATTAACTGATGCGTCTGCAATTAGCTTTGGTGTTGAAGCAATATCACTTCCCATTAAGAGGATTGTCGAGCTGAAAATTTCAATACAAAATGCGGTAATGTTTCTGTCCCCTTAAACTACGTTCGATTTTTACGATTTTTGAATATGTTGTAGATATTATGAAAAACTAGGTCTGTACGTTGAAAATGTATTTTCGCAGAAAGATACAACTAAAAAATAACGAAAACGTACAAAATGAGTTTTTCATAATAACTGCAACATATTTAAAAATCGTGGTAATTTGACTTGATTTAGGGGGTGAGCTAAAATTGACTGCATTTCTTTGACATGTTCGCGATTTAAGCTTTGCCTCACCATACTCTAAGATATATTGAACAGTGTCCCCCATCGTTACGCTGATTCAGACCATACCAAACGCAAGGATATAGCAGTATTTGTATGCATAAAGTTTGTCTGTGTTTCTTTTCCTATAGTAACTTCATCAGCTAAGTATATCTCCGGAATTATTGACTTTCCTACCTTTGTTGGATTTCTCCAAAATCGCGGACACTCTATCTATCACATGTCCAACACAATGTTACGAGTATTAACCGAAATGTACCACTTTAAATCCATATATTTTCGAAACCTGCCCTAATTTTGGAAAACTCAGACACTACGATTTAAAATATCACCTTCTCAATAATACACTGGTGACATACAGATGGTCAGAGAAACAGAAACGAAGATGGCGAAACTTTAGAGGGACAAAGATCTTAACTACTGACGTTTATTGAAGGTAATACTAAACAGAGACGAGCAGTAGAAGATACCTTAGGTCTTTGCCAAGCAGTAAGCACGGCACACCAAACTAATTAAAAAAAGAAAAACTGCAATATAAGGGTAGCTACTAATGGTAATAGAAAGCGGCGTGGGATCTCTAAGGTAGTAACATTTGCATAGGCTGCATCGTTTAACGCATATCTATGCATATCGCCGCTCCGGACCCATTGTGGCCAGCGCAGACCGCGAAGCGAGCAAAATCGCTCCCATTATTTGCGAAATAGAGGAGCGATAGGCTAAGCAGCTTGCCTAATAATTGCTGAATTGTGCTTTAACACAATATTTGCTATTAAATTAATATGTTATGTTTTTGAAGGTGAATGTGATATTTGCCAGTCACCTTCGTTCTCACCTCCATTCCTCGTCATTAGCTGGGTTCGCCGTTGACGATTACGTCCAGGATGGCATAGCACTATCCATATTTCGAAAACAATTTTGTTCACAATTTGGTCACCTTCACCCTTCTAAAGATATTGGTCTGATTCTACTACATATAAACCAATTGGCACTTATTGAATACACAAAAGATGCTGCTTTGTCTATTTGGGATTGACCACATTTTTCATTGTTTCCTTATTTGGAAGCCATTTCAAGGTTGAAAGTTTTTTTAAATCCTCGACTACTAATGCAAGTTTAACCTTGCTTGACTTTATCATGGGCTTAAAGCCGATGCCAAAGGTGTTCGTTTCAGGTAAGACGGGATCCTATTCCTCTAAATGATGAATAGTATCAATTTTAAAGATTTTAAATGTTTATTTTTATTTTATTAAGTATTATTTTGAATGTTCTCTTTAGTGTCTTCCGTTACGCAAGTTGTATTATGAGCTTAATTTCCTACTTAATTTAGGAGTACCTCTAAAAGTGTCAATGCCGTACAGGATCATGGAATTTTCTATGCTTGCAAAAAAAGAAAATTGGCCCCTTGATGATGGTACGTGGGATCGAAAATTTTGCTGAAGTTCTTGCGGCGCCTGCTCCGAAGCCCTCCTCCTCTTGTCTGAAGCGATAGTTGATTCACTTCATATTACCGACGTGTATAAGAGCACTCATAATTATGGCCAATTTACTGAATATATATTTAGAATTAGACTTAGAATTTGAATTTAAGACCCAAACACATTTGTAATCTCATATTTGGAATCCTAAGGTGGCATTTGGGTTACCAACCCTAAGGACCAACATAAATTACTCTCATCCCTACACCGAAAACAACTATGCGAACAATACTGCTAGGCAGTAGGTTAAAGGATAAGATGGTGGTAGCAATCCAGATGGACCCTACCAAAGGTCCACCACCAATCAAAAATTCCTTCCACGCAATCAAATCGATCCACAAAAGAGTATTTTTATGCAAACCGTACCATGTGGGCATAGCGCTACTTTCAGTCAAGACGAACGTTCGTCAGTAGAAACCGTATGTGAAATGACGATTAAGAACAGTTGTAAGTAGCCTTTGTTCGATCGGTGCTGATAAGCCGAGTTATTGTGGTGGTGGATACTGCAGATGATGGGTGCGGTGAACCTGGCAGTCCATCAACTCGCTGTACAATGACGTTATTCTCATACTTACATGTTCGACTACTGGCACTTATAATTTGACCCGTGAGCCCGTACGCATTACGCGGTGATACGTATCTGTAATACAAGCGAAACGTCAAATGAACTGAGGTCCAGACACGCACAAACCAACACCTAGGTATCTTTAGGTACTCCAGCTTCGACCTCGTCATCGTAATTGACTACATTCCTACGTATTGAGTTTTCATAACTGATTCTTTCTTCAAGGTTTCTAATTGATATCCAAATGTAATTAATCCCACAGAACCCGATACAATCAGGATCTCCCTCACAATTTACAAATAGTTACAACGCCGATACATTTTGAGGTTACCTATTACTCCGTCCATTGTTAGTTTTTGGTTCGCACCGTTATATAATTACTAACTGTTTCGTAATTGCTGCTTCTTAATTGTATGGGAAAGGATAATGACGGCTGGTTACCAAAGCTAGCGCTGTAAGTAAATAATAAATGATAATCTAACTACACCTATACATACTTCACGTCCTTACATAAATAAAATAGAGCGACATTTACGGAGTGAGTGTCATTACGATTACAACTGGGGAGCTTAAATCTATTTTGAATTTCTCATTGCCATGAAGAAAAAAGGGTGGACAAAGACATGACCAAGGACCACTATTGCGCGTACCATTGAACACAAATTTCTCCAATATCCCGCCATCTTCATCCTAAGAATTATCAAGTGTCTTTTCCTCACTCGCTTCCAAAACTCCTGCGTATATCATCTTGACCTGTAGGGAGGACATCCTATACTACGTTTAGCGATGTGCCATTTCCACCCAATCCATTACTAATTTTGATCCTAAGGTAATATCATCATTAAGTTCATTCCCTCAGTGATTCATCAAGTATGCAGCATTTCAATGAATAAGTAGGAAGTAACAGTTATATTAAAACAATGTCGATTATGGGCTAGATATATTCAACTCCAAATTCCCATGGACTCGTAACGTAAATACTTGGCAATTAAAACCAACAACAAATGATTTCCGTTAGTAAAATTTGTAATTTCTAAATTGGCGTGGTCGATGAGCGGTTACCGCCCTAATGGGGGCTTGCGCTACATAGCGTATTTACATATCGAGCCGAGCGTCAGTTGTTGGGCTCTTTTTCTGTTAATGTATGTAAATGGGAAACAATTAGGCGAGTTAAAACACGGGGTAGGCAGTCTAGGCAAGTGCGAGCCCCTTCCGACGCCATGTGCGAGGGGGCGGGCGGGGGCTGCGGTCTCCAGGCATGTTATCATACGCTTTTTATAGGGGTAGGCGCTTGATAAAAATATTCGAGTGGATGTGGGAGACACGAATGTTGGTTGTAAACTTCCTGGTTTTTGAGACGTTAAACTATGTTGTTTTTTCGTCAAGCTGTTTGCTTGAAATATAATTCCTTTTGACAAACACGATATTGCTAGTAATTTCTGGAAACTGATAAATGGATTATTTCTGTAATTGCTTTCTTTTATTAACTTTTAGCCTGAAACCATTTGTTACTAAAGTAATAACTTTTAGTTTAAAAACTTACAACTTTGAATCAGTTATCAATGTGGTGTTTTTCTGTTGCTGACTAATACGAACAACATAACTGCCGACGTGCTGGCTTTTAATATCTATTCCAGAGTTTTCCAAGCAGCATTGTTGCATTCCGGTGTGGGGATAAGATAACCAGTGAAATTTATAGCAATAAAATTTACGGTTTTAGGATTGCAGTCTTCAGATTTTACTCTTGAGAATGCAAATGTCTATCACTTAACAGCAGGTGGCGTTTGCTGGTTCGCCTTTGTCATGTCATGTTTTTTTTAAACCCCTAATACCACCGTCATTTCTAGGCATTAGTATATTTGAATTATAATAAACTAATAAATTCGATCTTAAGTAAAACAGTGTTCATATTAATAAGGAAACAGTCTCATAATTACAACTACTTTAGAATAATAGCTGATGATTACAAAAAGTCTTTTCGAGCAGCAAGCTCAACTGCTCGCTGCAATGCAAAGCCATGTGTTGATGCGACAACACCAATGATCTGGCCAAAAATAGTTAAAAACGACAGCAAAGTCACTGTTCCTTGACCGAACACACTAGAGATTCAGAAAGGAGAAGGAAATATGAAAATATTCTTTGTTTTTTAAATGGGTGGCCGAATTATTGCCTGGCGTCGGGCATTGACAAATGACCACCGGAAAACAGCGGAAATTAAAGCAAGGCTCCTAAAAAGCGCAATTGGGGCTGCCGCGATGAAGAAGTACATGGAATTCGGATTAGTAGAACAGGAAAAAAAGATGTTAAACTTATACTAAAAAAGTTTATCATAAAGGAAAGTTAACATTATCTATTCACGATACATTTTTTATGCAAGAAATTATGAGAAGGAATAATTATCAGAATTTCTGCTTGCTCTCTCTGCCTGCTCTCAGAAAATTAATTAAACGATGTCGATGTGGTTGCATAGAAAACGAGATTATGCTGGACAAAATAAAAGTGGTTATTAACAATCCAGGAACAAAGAAGGAGCAAATCCGTAAACCTGACCTTGATTTAGTCGGCACAATAAACATTATGCAGTTCAACAGAATCAGCTAAGAAACAAGTAGGTAGCCGAGCTGGTTGAACATGAGGAAATAAAAGTTAAAAACATCAACAAAATAGAGTTTCAAATTTAAACCAACAAGCAATAAGGAACCTAATTCTGTAGAGACAAACATATCTTTGATAAAAAAACCCGGTAATTATGTGAGAAAATAATGAAAACTGTAAAAATATGTTAAAGAGGTTGAAGTAATATCGGAGGACTCTGATGACAGTTTTTATATTTCATAAATTTAAAGGAACATAAGAAGAGGATATACAGAGATCCCCCGAGGAAAATAGATTGTATCTTTTGAGCCGGGTCTCAAGTTTGTGATAAGATTTAAAACCTTAAATACTTCGTCTGACGAAGATGTTTTAATAACACTGAGATTAAAGAATATGCACATTGGAATGCCATGCCACAGTAAGAAGAAGAAATATATATTTAAGTTTCTTATTATGGATGTCGGCTGTTTGGAAAAGCATTAAATATTGCAATGCTATAATCAAGTCTTGAAATTTACAATGACGAGTGCCAAAGGTTAAGTAGTAAAGAAATATCAAGTTATCTTTGAAGGTCATGGCTGTCTTCCGGGTAAGGCTAACTTATAAGGTAGATCATTCAATTGAGCTTAAAATAAATCCACCCAAGTGCATTCCAATGGCTTTGAGTGATAATTAAAAAAGAACGGTAACAGTTAGACGGGGACAACCTTAATGTTAAAGAAATAAATCATACTTATTGTCAGAACAATAAACTAATAATTTAAAAAAACACTAAGCTTAGATTGTGTCTTGATCCAATACCTTTAAATAAGGCATTAAAAAGACTTAATTCTGCCTTCTGCAAGGTCTTAAAGGAATTGAAATCAAAGCTAATGATATTTTGATATCTGGTGTGGCTGACAGTTTAGAAGAAGCTGAGCACAATAATAAACTGGATGAGTGGTTCATCAGACAATTTTTTTTTTACATTTGCATCATTTTTTGAAAATATGTGTGAAATTCTATGGGCACACTCTGTCCTAAGATTGTTTACAAGGTGGACAAATCAAAGGTTGATGCTATGAAGGATATGCTTGCACGAACTTCTATTTAAGATGTTTTCAGGTTTTTAGTTATTGTCCGTACTTAAGTAAATTTATAAAAATACTTAATTACCAAGCACATAATCTAAGAAGATTAATTAGAAAGTATGAGGAGATTTATTTCGTTTATTTCAATTTGTAATAGATCAACCCATGTTGAAATATTTTGAGTAAAACATAGTAGATTGTTCAACAAGGGACTAAAACAAGCCATAATGACACGAGATGTTTAGCCACGCGAGTGAGCTTGCGAGCGAGGGTGGCTGTAGTTCGAGTGTCATTATGGTTGTTTAGTCTCGCGTTAAACACTCTACTTTTAACTTTGAATGCGAGGAAAAAAACGACGTTCTAAACCAAATTACAAAATTTATTATAAAAAAGTTTCTAACAATTAAAACTAACAATTAGGTATCTTAACAACGTACGCTGAATACAAGTTATGAACATCTATTCAAAATACAAATAAATAAGGAGCTGTAGTCCCGATTCGCAGAGATTTAAGTAGCATTTTAAGAGCATGAGAGGTGAAAAAGGTATTATTATTGAACGTGATGCCAGTGTAATTGTTTTAGGTGGAACGTTATACCAAACTGACTAAGTTATAATATATGTTATGATTTGCGCTGTTTAACATCTACCGAGAAACAATATGCTCCAATGGAAAAATCAATATTGGTAGTTGTTTCTGCATGCACAAGATTTAATCAGCATTTAGTAGGAAACCCAAAAACAATTGTTAAGATGAATTACAAGCTACCAATAAATAATTTGAACACGCCAATATTAGATGTACCACATCAGTTGCAAATGATGCTTCTTACTCTGTAAAAATATAATATTGAAGTACAGTGTATTCAAGGAAAAGACAATTTAGTTACGGATACACCGTGAAGAGAACCTATCATTAATAATAGAGAACATTTTAATTTGAACAACAAAGTTATCGATCACAAAGTATTTCAAGTTATGAACAAGGTCTCTTCAATAATTTATTTGAAAATTCCTGACAGAATCATTGAATGATAAGATTAGAAATCAAAAGGGATTTGGCGCCTGCAGAAACTCATATTTTTTATTACTAATGGATTTCCTAATTATATCACAGAAATGCCATCTAGTCTCTTGGCCTTATTACAAGTTTAAAAACGACATTCTACTTGTGATATACCCAATGAAGATGATTTGGCCAGTCCTGTTCAAAAATGTTTGCAAGAATAACACGAACCGGCTTACCTTGTCTGTTGAAACATTTTGCACCTAAAGCCAAAGTTAATTCAAGAGGAAAAGGAAAAATATAAGAGAGGCTTTGATAAAAGAGCAAAAACTCTTTCTGACTTGAAGAATAAATGGGTGCAAGGGAATTTTATAAGATAATTATTAGATCATATGCTGTGAATAAATATGGTAAATGATTAAAAATGCAGAAGAAACAGGATGCGTATTAGACCCTGTTCCAAAGAGCTAATAGGAGGTTTAATAACGCAATGCCTTCACTTGAATCATAAGATCCTCCCAGAGTGGCGCTAGATCAGCCACAACCTGAATCTTTCTTTTCAGATACCCAACGTGTCATTCTTACTGCAACAAGCTCTGAAATCCAGATATCCCTGCAGGAGTCAAACTACTGTTGAGACGGTTTCGACAAACGTGTCTGTAGATCCGAGCCACATAGAGCTCGAGTTAGAAACAGGCGAAAACGTTTAGACGAGCTGTCTACATAACCTGGACAAAGTCTTTAAAGGAAGGGGGATGTTTCCGAACGTACCTTAGCGAATCCGTGGTCTGGTCTGAGCTATAATCTCTGATGTACCTACATGTAAAATCGATTAGTACTTATATTTCAATTATAATAAACGATCTTACGTAAACCAGTGTTTACGAATTAATCGGGGAAACAGACTAAATAACCATTCGTTTTATGTGATTTAGATTGTCTTAAAGTTAGAAGTGCCAAATAAGAAGGTAAGCTGGTTTACCTGTTTACCATACCAACCCAGGACTATTTTTTTTACTCTGTCGATGTGAACCTACGTGCTTTACTGTTAAGAAAACCGACAAGACCACACTGCTCCCCATCATGACTCTATAGCAAAAGTGCAGCATCTTTTGCTGCTTCTATGATTCTCGACAAATATTATTCAACATTGTTGAAGCAATATCAACACGACCTGTTTTGCCGGAAAAGGGTAAAAAAGAACGGTTTATCCTACGTATCTCTATAAAAGTTAATGTTTTATATCAGTTAGATACCTAGAAGGACATTGGCGAAGCCAGATTACATCCATACTTATAATATGATTAAATTTAAGCTATTATGCTGTGGGTGTAGGTTGATCGTGATTCGTTATTTAAATGGATGTGCCCGCGGGCTGCGGAGTGGTTAGCAGGAGGCAGAACCTATTACATTATTATTATAATTCGATATTAAATGTAAGAACCATAAGTTTCCTGAGTTGGACCTATTATGGCTGATTACCACCTAGGTAGGTACTTAAGTTGCGTTAAGTAGATCAAGGTAGATTTTTATTTATTGTTTAAAGTAAACAGGATCTTAGAGGACAATAATAATAATATTGCCTTGAATTGGTAAGATAGGTACCTACCTATGTATGTGCATAAACTTGATCGAGTGTGCAATTAAGAAATTGGTTTTGGTTATCAATCAAGGAGCATTATTCTTTTTCGTGTATTCTGTTGGAGAAGTTGATTTATAATTATGTAGGTACCTTTCGACAGTATTTAACAAGTTAGCCTTAGGTAATATATGAGGATACTTTTTTTATTGTTTTTGAACAAATTTCCTTTCGCATACTTTTCTGGAAAAAAATCTCTGTCCTAATAAGTCCAACTCGACTAGTTTCCTTAGCATCTTGCCAACTCGAATTTATATTTTTTCGAATAATTAGAATTTGCGTTTGCGTTTGTTTTTAGCTGCGGGGAGGGGCCTGCGCGGGTCCGCCCCGAAGCGCGCCCAATGGGCGGCGAGCGCGGGGACACACCGGTAATCGATAAGTTTCTCAAACTTTACCAATGTTTGAACTCGCGATTACGAGTTTGGGAATAAGTAGTTTCAGTTGTTTCACTTTGCTTGTTTTTAAACTAGTGAAGACGTTTAGTTGGTATGGTGGTGGTTGAATAAGATTTCGACTAGATAATAAGTTAAAGTTTTAGATACAAATAACTAGTACTAATTAAGTCAAATGACTGTGATTCCATCATAGTATAAACTTTTTTTTATAAAAACACCTCAACCTTAAATTCGTATGTGGTTTTTTGGTTGTATAGTTAACGAAGATAGGACACAAATATATTTGACACGCTCGAATTAAATACTCAAAGTACCCACCTACCTAATAGCGACGTGCCAATTGGTTTGGAGCCTTAGAGATATATGACTCAAAATATTATAAATTAATTCTAGGCTAAAATATAGTAGCCACCAACAACAACCAGCCGTCAAGTTTTTGCTGCTAGTGAGAATTGTTATGTGCTTGTGATTTTAAGATATAATATGAAAAAGGTGGCATAAAAATGTATTTAGCTTGAGAAAAAAACGATAAAAAAAACCAATAGCAATTCCGACCACGTTTAAAGTGTCAGAATAAACAAAAAAAAATCAAACCAAAACACCTTAGAAAATCTAATTAAAAGAACTCGACCCGAAGAAGTCAATCGTGTAGAAAGGAGGTCGACCTGAATGAGAATAGGCCGCTTTGTTCTACAGGTAGATGTGATCACGTGTCGCCGCCTGGGTGGTCGTAGATAGATAGCACAAATATTTTGAGCACATTATAATTTAAATGGGCACTGTCCGGGCTGCCGCGGCATTGTCGGCTGAGCCACGACGAATGCCGCGTGTCACTTGTTTCTATACCACCACCATACCTTGAACCTTATACGACGTATACAGACCCATACCTACTCTCTTGTTGGTTCTGGGTGCGGGGGAGGGAAAGGGCCAAGTTATGGTGGAAGCGAGGCATTTCGCGCGCGACGTTAGAATCCCGATTGCAGTGTGCAGTGGGAGAGGGCCATTGTCTGGTGACACCTCTCCATTGTTGAGGAGGCTCGGGTGAAACGGGTGTTAATGAGAATGGCTTAGGTACTTCTGATTTATGGTGATCGTATGTAAAGTTAGAGGGGTCTGCCGGAGATACAAAGATATTGAATGTTATTCTTTGATTAAATGATTAGTGAATAGTAGTTTACACACATCAAAGATGACTAAGCATCAAAACTATTACTACATGCCCGTTAGAAGTCATTCATTTATTTTAAGGAACTTAAGATAATTTAACTATGATTATAAATACATAATTAATTTTATTTTGAAGTATAACATTTACCTACTTACCAATAACCCTTTGAATTGGAACCATTTTTTGCTTCAGCTACTTAATTTATTGTTATTTACCACAGGGGTTTAAAAATACCAGACATGGTCTAAGATCTGAATAGGAGACGATTTGCACCGGGCTGCTTATTCGATGAAAAGTATTTTATATCTAATTTAATACGCTAAATAATATCATGTAAAAAAATGTTTTTCAATAATTGCTTGTTAGACCCCTACTAACTAACCTAGTGTTAACTAAGGATAACAAGACGAGTTTATTTATCAAAGAGTTGAAAACCAGTGTCTTCTAACCTAGTGAATTTTAACAATTGACAACAGGAACTTATTTAAATGGTGGCCAAGTGCGAGTCGGACTAGCGCACGAAGGGATCAGTACCATTATCTACACAACATTAGACACTAAGTTTGTTTATTGTAGTTTAGTAGTTTGTTAGTAGTATTTGTTGTTATGGCGACCACAGAAATACATCTTCTGTGAAACTTTCAACTGTCTAGCTACCACGGTTCGTGAGATACAGCCTGGTGACAGACAGACAGACGGGCAGAGGAGTCTTAGTACTAATAGGGTCCCGTTTTTAACTTTTGGGTACGGAACCCTAACAAATCATGCTTATGTTAGTCCCAAAATCATATCTCCTTATTTTTTTGTTTATTATTCAATGACAAAATAAATAAACAAATTTCTGCTAATAGCTAAAAGGCTTAAACGCCGCACGGTCTTGGTTACAAACAAACGTGGTTACAAAAAAAATGACGTCAGTACGACAACTTGTCCAAAGCAGGCGTTGCAAAAACCTTTTTTTTTCTCTCGGTACATAATAATAAAAAAAAAAAATACTATTGTTTTGGTTTGAGAAAACTCTCTATGAGTATGACACATAACAACTTAAAGAAAAAGAGTTCTCGAAGCACTTGTTTTTTTTTGGATTTATGTTACCAAGTCGATTTTTCATTCTTTTTTCATGAGTCATAATCGTGAGCCCATTTAAATTTCGTCAGGTCCTTGGATCCACGAAAAGTCAATGGAACTCCTTAATAATTGGCAGTTGGTTTATTGGTTTATACATTTAAACCTAATTATTTCCGTGTCATGGATTATTTAGATTTAAAAAACAATTACAAAAATCTACTTACTCGTACTCTATACTATACTTACTCATATCATATAATTATAATTAATCTTTCTTACACAATATTTATTTATTCCGAATAAAAAAACAAGACCAAGTGCGGGTAGGTCGAAAAACACGCACGGCAAGCAGACGAACACACCCCTTCAGTCTTCTCGTGACCACGGCTGAGTTGAGTCTCGATTTATAGGTTCAGTAGTCTTTCTTATTTGTAATTGAAAAATAACTCTAAAGTACTTATTCTCAGGATCAGCTGATTTTGACATAAGAAGTATCTGGTAGTTATCATTATTTTCGTCAATATATTGAGGAGAACAATAACGGCCTTTGAAACGCCTGAATATTCATCCAAGAAATAAATGTTCCTTACGCAATGAGATCAAAGATAAAATAAGCATCTAAAGTATAAAATATACAATATACAGGCTGAGCAAACTTAATGGGTCAATATGGGGTATGCGGTTACTACAGGGTTATTGGTAAGTCGACCTATTCCCGTTAGGAGGTGATAGGGGTGACTATTTGCGATAATTTTGACCCTCATATGCATTATGCAAAAGTGAACCATTTTTGAGTTATCGCGATTTTTAGTTTTTTTTTAAATTAGTCGGAAATTCAACTTGAAAAATTTATTACAAAAAAAGTATCCATTTAATTCTTTTTTTTCTTCTGTTTTACAAAAACGATTAAACACTGGTTATTTATCAATATTAAAACAATAATTATCGGCCCAAATTTAAAAAAGCGAGACGGAATACGAAATTTTTTCAATATTTTTTGCGATCGCTTTCCACTAAAATGCCTTAAAAACAAAAAAAAAACGTTATGAAACTTGGCTTGCAGATTATTTTAAAAACTTAACTGTTTTCTTAGCTCTCCAAAAATGCATAACAAGTAGGAAATTATTTGAAAAAAAACTGAAAAACAAATCATCACAAAGGAAGCGGGCGGAAACAAAAGTCACAAATGCCGTCTCGCTTTTTTAAATTTGGGCGGATAATTATTATTTTAATACTGAGAAATAACCAGTGTTTAATCGTTTTTGTAAATCAGAAGAAAAAAAAAGATTTAAATTGATACTTTTTTTGTAATAAATTTTTCAAGTTGAATTTCCGACTAATTTAAAAAAAAACTAAAAATCGCGATAACTCAAAAATGGTTCACCTTTGCATAATGCATATGGGGGTCAAAATTATCGCAAATAGTCACCCCTATCACCTCCTAACGGGAATAGGTCGACTTACCAATAACCCTGTATAATAAGCCCAAAAATTTTGCCCTCCGTTGTAACAACGAGCAGTCCGCTGGTTATTTGCGACGTCATATACGCGATCTTGATGTTCCGGAACTCACATTTCCCTGCGTCACGCAAGCTGCCCTTGACTCAGCGCTGCAGTCAATGCTCAAGACACGAAATACTTTGGATATATACGATATTTCAGTAAACACAATCATATCCATTTGGCCAGTTATATCCATCGTCCTCGTCGCCTTGATCAATGACATGTTTCAGTGCGGTGTCTACCCCGACGCACTGAAGAGCACGCGTGTATGCCCGGTGTACAAAGGGAAAGGTGACAAATACAGTGTTGACAACCATAGACCTATTACTATTGTTCCCACCATATCTAAGATGATAGAGGGCATTATTTCGTCTCATATTATGCATCATTTGGAGACCAATGAATTATTGACCGACAAACAGTTTGCCTATAGACAGAATAAGTCAACGTCACTAGCTGCTTGCCAGATCATTGACTCGATTATTATGGGCATGGACTCAAAGTATAGAGTTGCCGGAATTTTTTGCGACCTATCTAAGGCATTCGATGTCGTAAATACCCAGCTGTTGCTGGAAAAAATCAAAATGTACGGTATCCATAACAACGTTCATAAATTATTAACTTCATTTTTATCTCGCCGCAAGCAAATAGTTGAGGTTGCCGGAGAAGATGGTGGCAAACATAGATCCAAGCCCGGGGACGTCGAGATAGGCATCCCTCAAGGATCCTCCTTGGGAAATGTCTTATTTTTGATGTTTGTAAATGATCTCCCTAGCACAATTACTGACGGCCTAACTGTATTGTTCGCTGATGATACTACTGTCGTAGTATGTGCCCCCACTTATGAGCAACTTAACCAAAGGATAACTAAAGTGTGCGAGCAGCTACAGCAGTGGTTCTCAGCGAACGGGCTTATCCTTAACGTGGCAAAGTCAAGCGTCATGCTGTTTTCTGGTAAAGGTATAGTGGCACCCCTGTCTATAAACAGTCCCTTACCACTGTGTCAGCGGTGTAAATTTTTGGGCTTCACGCTTGACGGAAATCTAAACTGGAAGCAGCATGTCGATTTACTTTGCGTTAAGTTGAGCAGTGCAGCTTTCGCTTTACGAAAGCTAAAGCCAATTATAACCAGTGATGGGCTAAAGCAGGCATATTTCGCTTATTTTCATTCATTGCTGTCTTACGGTACAATGCTGTGGGGCAATTCCACGGACTCAAATCGCGTAATGATCCTCCAAAAACGAGCACTCAGAATCCTTGCCGGTATTAAAAAACGAGATTCATGCAAGAAGATATTTTCTCAATATCGCATTCTGACCCAATATTCCGTGTACCTGTACCAAATTATAATGTATACACGTTTAAACCTCCATACCTTCGCGCGAATGGGAGTCGAGGGCAAGGTCACTCGCAGCACTGGCCGCCTGCGGCCGGCTCCGAGCCGCACGGCGCAAGCCAGGAAGAACCCGCGTATTATCGGCCCTAAATTCTACGAGCACCTACCCGCTGACTTAAAAAATGAATCCAGTGACGAAACATTCAAGCGTCGATTAAAAAACCTTTTGTTGGATAAAGCATTTTACTCTGTAAGTGAATTTATTGACGCTGAATTATGACTTATACCTATACTTTTGTGATTGTAGTATTTGTGTGCTATAATAATCCATTAATTTTCGACATTGGCTTTTGCTAAATGATTATTATTATTATTATTATTTTTTTAGTTTTACTTCTTTGACGATCATAATATGAACTCTGTAAAATTGACATGCTGTTCAATATAACTGTAGCTTATATTATGAAATAAATAAATCTAATCTAATCTAATCTAAGACGTAAGGTAATCAGTTCTTAAGGATCTAGGCCTCGATATTGAAAAAGGGAAAAATTGCATGTAAAGATAAAAAACAGAGTACCTACCTACTTTTCCCGAAAAAGAACACATGTGTGGTCTAAACTAAACTTAAGCCCGAGAATTTGCAAAACGAAATCACGTTTGTTTGTGAATTAAAAAAACGAAATTATTTTGATGAATTACCTATGATATTAATTTTTAATTTTTACATGAGTTTTCCCTTTTATACGAAATCCATGCCTTATTTCCTAAGAAGCGAATACCCTACCTTTTATAGTTTCCCAATTCCCCATACTAACCCATTTGCATTGCCCACCCTGTATTTACCTATAGTTAATTAAAATGAAAACCATGTCAATTACTTTGAATATTCTAAAACAAAAACAGCTGAATTTAGCAAATTATAAGCTTATTTGCAAAGTTAGAAATTACAGTACTCAAACGTTTCAAAAGCTAAATACAACCAGTATTCCCTTGCATGATGAATTGATGATACATCAATCAGCCGCTAATACGCGGCTATCAAATGCCTAATGAAGTAAAACAAAGACGACAAACAGCTATCATGTTCATTAGCAAACTAATAGAGTTGCCAAGGCATACACTTGCAATGTTCCCGTCTATAATTTCCAAGAAATTGTTGTATCGATAGACGTAATTATGTGGTACAAATCTACATTGTCTGTGGTACAGATAACTATAGGCACAGAGTACAGGTACATGTTCCGAGGCGGCGTCAGATAAAAGTCGGCGAGTGTCCGACGTGTAAATAAATATATTCATTAGGTGACACCCACGCGGTATCGCAGCACTAAATCCTGCGTGTATCGCCCCTGTCTGGCTACAACGCCGCGGCCACTTCAACGGTAAAAAAAAAAACTGGGAATCGCTGCCTCCTTATCCTTTGGTTCTTTTCAAATAAAGAATGTAATGGAGGATTAGGTATTGGTACGCAGTGAAAGTGATATTTTTTTTATAAGAAAAGAGCTTTACCGACGATTTAAGTACTTAAATACTTTATTACTGTTTTTTTTTTTGCTTTTCTATGTTTAAAATTAGCAACATGATCGAACTTATACCCAAAATCTGCTAATTAGTGTGGTGGTTATCATTATTTAAAACCATTGTTAGTTCTGTCTGTTACCGTGTCAAACTATTTTTTTTACATTTTATTTAACTTCCCGTGTTTGTGTCTTTGTTTCAAATCTTGCAAGTCAATTGGAACTAGTTCTCGCTAATGGAATGGGATGAAATTTGAAATACATTATGTGACCCCATGACCATTGACATGACCATGGCCATGGGTGACAACAGGATCTCCACTATACTTTACGTAAATGTACCGAGTTGGGACTTGTTAGCTCGGTCTTTTTAAGCCTAGGTAAGCAGATAATGATGGTGCAAAAAAAAGTACATACTGTCCATAACAAAAGATAAAAATATTTTTTGGCGGGAACTTATTGCGAAGCTACTCATAACGACTTTATAGAAATAAAAATATATTTTTCTATAAAATGGATCACGTTTATCTACATAATGGGTCAATTTGGTTCTTTGACTTTTATTCGTTTAGACGTAGGTATTTGGGTTTCATTAAATGAGAAGGTTTTGTTTATTTACATGAACTAGGAAAATTATTTTGTTACGTAATTTATTATTGAATGGCCGCCGGACTCTGGCTGTGAAATGTAAAATATTTGCACATTTGTCAATAACGTTTTTTTTTTAAATAAAAATTAATCTTTTATGTTAAAAAGTTTGGAATCGTATGTACTATTGTGTTAAATTGAACATTGTGTTCTATTTACTGATATGTTTTAAAGGTACGTTACTTTGCACTTACCTACACCTAAATAAGACAACAACAACCTTAAATTATACATATATTCGTTAGGCGTGCTGAAGGTTCAAAATAATATTTATACTATCCTTTAGCTTATTTTACTTATTGTTAGTAAAGAACTAGGGTTCATTAAAGATATAAAAGCTGTACAAACTTAATACCAAATCAAAAAATGTAGCATCTGGCCGGCGATTCGTTGTTTAAACTACATAAAGGCAATTTGAGTATAAATATTTTCTAAGTTGAGGTTTCGTACCATTGGTAAAAAATGTGGCATCAGTTTTATTTATTTTTGCTATGAAGCTATGTAATAAATGGCTCTCTGTCTTTTGGCCGAAATACGTTTGGACGAATGTATCGTTTCCCAACAGTTTCATTTGCCAACACACTTTTATTTCTGTAAACACACACCGTACACCGTACACCGTAATAAATATTTACTAAGTATCATTAAAGTATTGTCACTTGATAATGAAATGATGAAGGTAAGTAATTTATTAAAAACGTGATATAAATACTTAGTAAATAGGTGCGTTAAGCTGGTTTCGATTTGTAAAACCCCAAAAAAATATGACATATCATTGATTTTTAAGATTAAATTAATTAAAAAAATTGCACTAAAATTAGATAAAAAAGTTGTTGCTCTTGAACTTTCCACTTTTTTCATACATTTCAATTCAACCACTTTTCCTTCACTAGGTTTATAATAATAAAGTGCATTACGTCCCCCACTACTACACAGGTTAAGGGCCCTAAAGACTTCGACATACATCAAAGCCAGTGCAATTCTACTGCTATTATTTTGTCTTTGTAATTAATGGAAACGTTTTTCAGTCTTATCATGAGTCAAGTCATTTAGGCTATTTATATTTATTTATATTTAATTAGCCGCAGTAGGAAATCAAAAGGTTTTGCTGCTGTTATTACATCCCACTTTCCAAGCAATTATAGTATTCAAACAAAATACATCCCTGCACTGAATCTCGGGAACAGATTGCGTTCAAAGGGACGCCACATGACGCAATATTATAATAATTAAGTGGGTTGTACTTTGGTTTGCTTATTTGTGGTAGGTATACAAAGTATCTTATGTAATTTTTCTTATTTAAAAAAAAGATTGTATAGTATACTCGTACACGCTAGTGTTCAATAAAAAATACCTGAGTATTTTGATGCACAGCCAATTAGCTTTAAAGTGATCTGATTTATCATATTTTAAAAATAACTGGTTTTTTTTGAACAAATTATTAAGGTTTTCACGGTGCCAAATACGTAAAAAAATGAATCAAAATTTAGTACTTAGGTAGCTGCTTCTATTTACGATAAATGCTTGTTTACTTGACATTAGTACCTACATAATAAGTAATCCAAATAACTAATAGTCCGTAATGGGGTCAAACGACGTTTTAGTAGCCTCTTTTTAGTACTGAACGAGTAAATTGCATCCCCCTGTAGTAATCGATACCTCGTTACCAGTAAGTTCTCAATGAATTCATTAATTTCCAAATAAAATCGCGTCGGCTCAAAGAAAACATTGTAAATCTAATAAAGTTTATTCATATGGAGCGCAACCGTCAGCAGAGCGGTTATTAGAACGGATGTTAAGCATGGTTAACTAGAACTGCTCTTAATTGAGCGCAAACGATTACGTTATACCTGTCTCTAAACAAAGGTGTCTTCTATCACCAGTTAGAATGGGATAGCTATACATTAACACCTTCGCTAAAAAGAACTGGTAAAAGATCACCTGTGCTCACTACCGTAATTCTACCGGCGGTAGAGCACCTGTCCCTTTCATGCGATTCAAGCTTAGGCCGAACCGAACGAGTGCGAGTAGGAGTAGTTCCATTCGCGCTTGCATTCAAAAAGTCTTAACTACTTAACTGTTGCCGATGCAAAATTAAGCTTAAATTAGTTACATTTAAGGTAAAATGTGTATTTTGCGACTATAAAGATCGAATTTAAAAAGTTAAGAACGGGACGGAAGGTTACAATCGAATCGAGCGTTGCCGTAATTTTTGACGCGTTCGGAAATCGAATTAAGAACGTTAGAGTGAGAGGTGCATGGAGGCTCGGGTCCGTGGAGGTAGTTTTTGTTATTGTTTGGCGGTGATTTTTTTTCCGAGGCGTGCGAATGGGAGTGGGCGCGTAGTGGGCGCGCCGGCAGACCAAGCGCGCTCTTCAGTGTACTGGCTGAGCTTCTGGCGAGCGCGTGCTAGGCGAGTGCCGTGCGCGAAGGTGTCTGGTTGGACTGATAAGACTTGACTGTGTTGTTGTATGCCGGTCCCTGGCGCGGCGGAAGGGCAGACATGTTGATATCGGCGGGCAGTGGCCCCACGCCCGAGTTCTCCCCCGCGTCCTGCTGTGCGCCCTGGAAGATGGAGCCGGCGCCGCCCGCGCCTGCTGCCATGTCTCAACCCCTTAACATATCTCCCAATGGTGAGTGATGTTGTTCTATAAAAAAACACCCTAATTTAATTTCAAATTTAGTTTAAATTAGCCTACCTTATTAAACACTTTAAAAATTTGAATTTAGATAGAAAGATGTTATATGATTATATTTTAGTCTCTGTGTCTTGTTGTTTATATAACTTACAAATTTTAAATTATTTTGTAGGTATCAAACGTCAGTTCTACGCAAACAAGATTCATATTAGACAATATATTGGATATACATAAATTAAAAAAATCAAATTTTCAAACATTTTGTTATACCCACTTAATTGTGATTGCTTTTACAAAATCATTTAGTCAAAAATATGAATTAAAAAACACTATTTTTTTTTTATCATTTCAAGGTACATCGTTAGTCTAAGTAATTATTTATTGTTAGCATTTTTCACCTGAATTATTTAATTCTTCAGCACTGTTTTAATTTAAACCTGACATAAATTACCCACAGGTATTTAAGAAAGACCTAAAAAGTCTTCCGACTCGGCTCTATTAAACCTACACCTCACTAACCTGACCTTAACCAAAAAAATAGAATGAATTAATCATCACAATTATTATTATTTGTATCTATCTACCTACCTACACAAAACAAAAAACACTTTATGTTAAAAACTTTATTTCGCTTCTGTCCGTCGGTCACAACATCTCAGCATTAAACTCGTGCTTGGATAACAAACACTTAATTTGTTTTGAAAAAATATGCACCGTAACTGTAATCGTCCTGGGTGCTTAAAATGTACAAGTTTATAGTTATAACTTTTTAATAATATTTTCATTTACTAAACATAGAATAATATAGGAACTACAATTAAAAGTTAAAACTAAACTTGTAAATTAATATAAAACTTACCTCTACTCAAAAATGAAAGGTTTCAATAATAATCACCACTTTCAAAAGAATACCCCTATGTTATTAATTACTTAATATTTTTTTTACTATCACTTGCACAAAAATACGAATATGAGTTCGAAAGGTTCTCTGGTGTTTTCAGTTCATGAAGGCGCGCCCCTCCAGTCGAGGTGACGTTACAAGGTGGTGTCAGTGTATGTAAAATGAAGTAGTGGGCGGGAATTATGATTATGATTATGAAGTACCAAATATTTAACAGGAGGAGATATAAATGAATATGTGTATTCAACAGCAATAAAGCATCCGTTTTTAAATATTACGATACAGAAATTATTTAACATCACGTTTTGAATGAAAATATATTATACATTTGTCCTCGGAAATTTCAAAAACCCGTTTAGACATCTCATGTCACTAAAGCGCTATTGCGCGGTTTTATAACAAAAAATACAAATAAAATGTAAATTCAATTAAAATGCCTTTATTAAGCTTCGTTACCAAACGGACAGGTTATAGTGTCAATTAGATAAGAGCTGTCCACGTCAACGATATGATATCGACATCTAAGCAGGATGGGTAAGTGTGGCCCTGCAAAAAGGTCACCCCTTCAACTAATTGCAGACTATTTCAGGAGATAGAATAACTATTGTAGATCAATTAAGTATTGACATTCACATGTATAGTCAATTGATTGTTCACAGGTTTGACATAATACACGAAATAGCCGTGTTATACCTACATGTCCCGGCGTGACACGTAATGACACGTGGAAAATGTATAACCCGGTGGACCAGTTAGACGTGATTAACGATCACATCGAACTGGTAAACAATCAAATTCCTTGGCTGACATAGGTACAAAAATATCGGAATTTAAGAGTCAGTCTATAATCAAAATATCGAAAAGGAATTGTGTAAAAGGTAGGTAGGTGTATAGGTATAGTCTATCAAAAATGTCTTGAAATTAAAAAGTGTCATCCCTTTCAAATCAATCTAAGAAAAAAAGTCTTGATATTATACAGTGTTGCCACTGTTTAATATCAAGACTTTTTTGACAGGCTATAGGTATCCAGTATGTGTTACTTGGCCAAATTCCTGTGGTATTTTCAATCAATGAGTCAAGGGAATCTAGTTCGTCAAGCTGTTCTAATTTGAGGGTTACTATGACATAGCTGTGCATTTCTGTTTACGCTGTGAGAAAAGGAAAGAGCTATGTAACTGATATAGGTCCGTCCTTTACGCTCACCGTAAAATGAACTGCATAAAAATGTTATAATAACCCCCCAGAACCTGTAAGGGTCTTTTTGCTGGCTAAAACTGACCTTATTGCCAAACCGAAGTTAATTTAAATAAATCGCCAATCCGTCATTCAAACGGAACTAGACTACACGGAGTATTAAAAAAAATCGAAGAGATATTTAAGCAACTGACACCCGTATTGCATTATTACATCACATTAATTTTTTTGGATTAAATTACAAACTGGTGTAAATTGCGATATGACTCGGAGCAGTTTTTATAGGCAGAAGTTTTTGGAATCCAGATGGATTAGAGCAAAAAATGCAAGACACTTTTTCAAAAACAAAAAAATACTAAGTTTGATATAGATTTTATTCTCTTTTATAAAGATACAGCTTTAGTTTTTATTCTGTTTTATAAATATGAAGGTTCTTTAAGACAATCTATTAATAATCAATTGAAATGAAACTTTTATCAGTGTTTAATTGAATTAAATAAACATACTCGCATTTTTATACTCATCGTCAAACGTTTTATTTCTATTTCTATTTCTACAAACAACATGATTTATCGTATAACAAACAAAAATAAAGTTGCATAAAAGTTTAAGAAGTGTGGTTTTCACGCGGTCGGGTAACCTGACCGAATAAAGTAAATTAATGTTAAATCAAAAAATGCGATTTTATTCCGCAAACAGCAGATCTGAAAATGGAGTCAAGAGATATCTGCCGTCCTAATCATAGACCCTCCCTTGGTTGACACTTGTTAGGCTGGTTCATTGAGCATTGGTTGTCTTTGCAAATATCCTAAGTAAATTACTACTTGTAGAGCTGCATTAACTCTTCAGCTAAGCTATGAATCACCACGACAATGTAACCTGCTAAACAGGAAAAACTATTATACAATCCGTCTATTCATTTCGACACGGTGCTATAATGTCAAAAACATATGCACTCAGAAATAGACTGACAAAGGGGTTAAAGTTATGTTATGACATATCTATACATATAAAAAATTCTCTATGACTGACTGACTGACAAATATCGCACAATCTAAATTTTTGAACTTAGGGATTTAGGAGTATTGGCCACTTTTCTTTACTCCACCGACAAAGCTCTTAAATTACCCTAAAAGTGCAACTAAAATTTTTTTTTCAAAAATGGACCCCCAACGGGAAGAAATAGGTTTAGAAACGGGAAACTAATTTTACACGTACAAATTCTAAAATGTTCTCTAGTTCCTTATTTTATTTGAATGGTTTAAATTTAAATTTTGCAAAAGAGACTGTTTAAAATGAACCTTACAAAAAGAATTTATGTGATATAAGAAACAAGCAGACTAGGGAACAAGTCACATAATAGTCGGCTGTTACTGATGGCCATATACACTCGCAATACTAGGAACATGCAGGTGCATGTTATATTCCATATTATTTATTGATTTATCTTGAAATAACAATCAGTCATAAAACAAAATAATATAGGTAGATCAAATTGAATCAAAGGCAGCCTGAAATTTGATCTTTTTTAGTTGATTTCTGACCCCCTTTTGATTCAATTTGATCCATATTATATTTTTTATGACTGATTGTTATTTCAAGATAAATTACAAAAAATGCAGTAATACAAGATTTATAAGTAATGTTAAATGTATTAAGCCTTTAGAGTAATACAGTAAATCCCGGGAAATCCAGCACTCAAAAAAATTAAAAAAAATTGGTGGTTGTAACCACTCTTAGTTACGTCCTCCCGCGAAGTTTAGTTAAATAGGCACTACCTATTCCGAGCTCTGATTATTACTAACGGATGAGGATTTAATCTGCGTCGGCCATTGGATTGATACTACCCTGTTGCCGTATGAGGTCTGTATGCATAAATTATATGACTAATTTTCGTGACGTAGTAGAAAAGTGACCGTTATTAAATTTAGGCCTTAAATAAGTGCACAGTGTGTGTAAATTTGCCTCTTTATTAAGTGAATGTTTTTTTAAATAACAACGCAGTTATAAGTGGCTACTTATAAAACTATTATATTATTTTTCCCAGCTCCATACAGCAAAAACTTTGCGATTATAAATTTGAAAAGCAATTAAAATACTTGTAAAATTCAGAACGGAAAACGTGGGGCCGCATTTAATTGTTTTTGGTGTGACGGATTAATCCGTCGCCGGCCTTAAATCTTTGATGCGAATATACCCGTTATAGGCCTTAAAAAATATAGGCGCTATTAGACAGAATTAAGAACATTTAAACTTCAAAGTACTTTGTGGCCGTTATTTTAGGCTTGATTTTTTCTTAAATAGTGGCATTTACTTGCATTATAGTCTCAAAGAAAACGACAAGAGTACAGAATTTGTGATAGACACTTGAGGATTTAGCGCTGTATGCCAAAATTCTATGTAATATTAAACAGGAACGTAACATGTTTTGTTTTTGGTAGTAAAATTATAAATACATTTCTTGTTGATTAAACCTAAATTACTACAAGAAAACAAACTCGAAAACAAAGTAGAATATGTTTTGGAAAGGTTGTAATACTCAATGTGAATCAAATTTATAAATCAAGTATTACTCCTTGTAATAAAGAAAGCCGGGTACGCGGGTACCTCGATAGATACGCACTTGGAGACAAGTATGCATCAGTTAAGATTAAGACGTGCCATGGATGTACGAGTATAACTCGTATGGATGGGGTTGACCGTCATTTGTCAGCCAACAGCGCTCACCCAGCTGCCGCGATGAGTGAGCGAAAAGCGCTGCACAGGACATTGTCCGCATTGTATTGCCGATCGAACTAATTAATCGGTAGATCGGCCGCTAGATTGCCCGGTAGCATTTCCGGCCATGGTTGCTCAATATTCACCCAACGATATTAGCTATACAACGAACCGTTTGAAACGTTTTGATTAACGATACCAAACAAATCGACAGCAAGAAACGGAATTTATGGCCGTGTCTGAAGACGTCGCTGACAATTTTGTCCGATCTGAGATAGTGTTCGATGTGGCCTGCAGCGCTATAGTAGCTACAACTGGTCAAGATAAAATCTTTATGGAACTTGAAGACTTTTAAAAACGTAGAAAATCACATTGATTACTAATTATAAAAAAATAATTAGTGTCGATGTTGTTCAATTGGCTTTAAGTACACATGATTGTGGTGTGTGTGAGTCATACATTGAACAGGCTAGATAACACCACTGCATGTTGGCTTTCAACGTCGACGTTTATATTGAGGCAGGTTTGATCAGGTGCGCTAATAAATCTAATTAACATTTAAATGGTGATCACGCATAATAATCAGCTGGCTTGGTAAACTGAGACGATCCTGCCTAATTAGTAGACAATAGTGACTATGTATTAATGGGGCGTAAAGTCGACTCCATTTAGGCGCAGTTTGTGAAGACCGGGCGCACTTGTACACACTGAGCGACATCGCTTGACGCAAGAATAGCGGCATTCCGTAAAACCCCAACACATTTTTTGTAAGCCGCGTCGTATTGTATTCGACAATATCGATATGGTTAGGCGTGAAGAATACAAAAATATTTTCTCGGTCGCTTACAGCACAGGCCCCTATTAGGAGAGATATGTTTCTTTTACCCGATCCTTTAAAAACAAAAAGAGGGTTTTTCAAGTAGTAACTAAACTTTAGAAGTTGAAAAGTTATTTGGTTGTAAATTCCAAAAAAACTAAATTAGTAAATATTATTAATAAAACCACATGATCTTTTAGGTACATGATCATATTTATATTCTGTACACAATTTCTTTAAAAATAAGTTTTGATACGAATAGGTACTTACTACAAAACATTTTTTAAAATAATATTATCTTCTACCTTATTTGCATTATCTATCACCCCTTCTTCGTCGTGGAAACTCGGTTGCAAATATGGGAACTATAATTCACGTTCTTATCGTTAATACGTAAAGTACGGGTACTTTACAAGTCATTGCTCAACCGAGGGACCGCGTAGTCCCCGAAAAACGTTTCATAGAAAGCATAATTTTCCCTACGGCTATTTTTTGGTGTTTTTTTTATTTCTATATTGGTTTTTTTTCTGGCTTCTAACCAAATTTATTACTTAGGACGTGTACCATAACAAACAATAATTACATACATAGTAGTGAATTTATTGCGATATTTAGCATGTTTAGTGAGAATATAAACAAAAAGATACAATTACAGCCCACCTTTGCACTAATAAATAATTCGAATAACATAAATAATGAGATCCCTATTACAGTAAAGGAGAGCGCAGTGCAGTAGCATTCTGCTTATTCATTAAAAGCTCACTTCCGTTGTTCGCTGCAACCACTAAATCTTCGGATCATCCTCACTGAATATGCAATAGCTGGTTGGTAACGTCGATGGGTAGTAAGCGCATGTCAATTTTAGAGAAACACGCCTTTTTAGTTTTGAGCACAAGCAAACTGGAAGCTAAAATTATGTATAAAAAGTCTACAATTTTGAAATTTTTGCGTACTTTAAGTACCAATACGAGTATGCAATGTTTTACTGACTACTTAGTTGTTATACGTGTCTTAAAATTGTTTATATGTCTAATATGTACCATTAAGACTAAAATTCAAAAGATTTTATCCAATTTGCATTAACATTTTAAGCAATCATAATACTTTTTACCTCATTTGAGTTAGTAATTGAGGTAGTTATTAAGATTAGTTGTAAAAAATTGTAGCCAACGGCGTGTAATTCGAGCAGAACATATTTTTACAAATATATCTAACTTGTATGCCGCTAATTCTTTCCCCTTCTATTTATGAGAATGAGATTCTTCCGCTCATTCTGAGCAAGGAGCATAACTCGCTACTTACCCGCCATTGC
This sequence comes from Acleris sparsana, assembly GCA_923062465.1. Lineage (NCBI taxonomy): Eukaryota > Metazoa > Arthropoda > Insecta > Lepidoptera > Tortricidae > Acleris > Acleris sparsana. Next base: position 13,624,602 of record OV281289.1, read on the forward strand.
TTATGTTTCGGTTGAAGTTGTTGTTAAATGTTGTTGCAGTTAACTGCACCCTTACCACGAGTTACAATTACCGTCTCGCTAGCGAGTTGAATGCTCTGTCCCTCGTATTCTATAAGAATACTGCGAGGTCTGCGAGGGACAGAGCATTCGACTCGCAAGCGAGTAAATTAACTGTGACTCATGGTAAGGGTAGAGATCATTTGTGAATCTTGTCACTTTACAGTAAGGCTCACTAGTGGTCAGTTAACGAAGATGCTGTTTGTACACTCGTATTGTGACTTATCACTTGCTTGTTTACCTCTTTTTACCGTAAAAAAGTTGCATAAGTGCTGATGTAAGTAGTGAATAATCCTTTGCCATCGTTTTTTGTTGGATAAGTTCGTATTTATTAATGGTATTGATGGGTAATAAAGCACATTGAGAAAGCAAGATTAATACAAACTTATCCGACATCAAACGATGGGAAAGGATTATTCACTACATCTGTATATTTTAGCTGCGTGACGTATCTACACTCACTAGCATAAACAATAAGGGCTGGTTAAAATTCTTAAAAACTGATCCGTTAATACGATTATCAGTTTATGTTCTTCATTACCGAGCCTGTGTCGATCAACGTCGTGTTCACTTCACGCAGTTATTCCTACAAGGCTTGTACAACTTTGTTTTTCTCGCTTGTCACTCAGTATGTCTCTTTCATTATAGTCTAGTATGACGAAAACGTACTGCGCGATGTAGAAATCGTTTTTTGTAAAACGATTCTCTAGAACGCAAATTGTGGACATTCTCACCCACTAAACGAAATGTTCACACCGACGAATAAGATATACAGCCACATAAAATAATAATTTATAAACTCGACTTTTTATATTGTGTTAAAGACAAATATTTTTTTTATAATCAATTTCGTTTCGCGCAGCACTAAAAACGTAATTAAGCCCGACAGAAAATGAATGTCTATTATCGCCAACTAAATAAATTCAAACATCATTCGATTATTTCTCGAAGCGAGAGCTTAAGCTAATCTCACGGGCAATTTAACACGAATCACTTGGAAGATATTTTATTGCCGAACCGAGTATACGGTTTTTAACTCCCCTCATCACCATAATTCGTGCGTATTTTTAAAACAATTGCAGCGAATTTAGTTGAACGCGGTAATTTTTTGCAATCATAAAGGGGGCTCGGAGTGCACTTTCGATCTCGTATTGAAATTTACGCGAAAGGTGGTAATTTTCCGGCTGCGCGATGACATTAATAGCGCAAGACATGGCAGTAAACGGTATTTTTTGTTTGAAACTGTTTCACATTCGGTCGATCTTGCAGTTCTTGCGCTCCCCTCGCATCGCTTTGCATGTTTATAACGCCTGTGCAGGTGCCCGTGTCCTACGCAAGATGCGTCTAAGCTTACATGCGGTTCGACGGACGTTGCAAAAACTAACCTTGCTTACTTTATCAAGCACTAACGTTTGTTTTTATCGTTTTATGTCATTAAGCGTCGTGACGATGTAAATGATATCCAGGCTGATCTAATACTCCTTATCTAATGCCTAGCTTACCTACACACTTAAAGCTAAATAATACCCGACACACGATGGCTTTCTTGAAAAACTTACCTAACTTGCAAAAGGTAAACATGATATTACAACTTTATATTAATTTTGCATTATGTATAAGATGGTTAAATCAAACTAATCTGTAACGATAAGTGTTCTCAAATAGGTGAAATAAAGACATAAAACTAGAGTTGTATAAAATAGGAGCGAGACGACCATGCGCCGCAGTCAACGTCGAGTCAATACATTCTAATCAGTGATTTATTGCCCCTAATCCTCAGCTCAGCACAAATAAGCTATCTTGTCGGCTTAATGTTGTATCAGCCCAGGCGTGAAACTCCCGCGCACCACTAAGTGGTCCTTCCAGTTTCCACTCGAAATATTTTAATAAGACCTCACTGCTCACGCACCCAAATAAAGATACACACACGCACGCAGCCGCGCGGGGGAAACATCGCCTCGTTCGAGTTCACTTTATTTATAATAGTAGCGACACTAAGAATCTACATTTTTGCTCTAAACGGTGTTAATTTATTGACCGTGGGCAGATAATATCACTTTTTTTCTTCCATTATTAAAGCGATTACACGAGAAATTATACGTCGATGTCCAGTTCTTGTTGCTCGATCAAATCGTTTCCTCACTTTAGTATCGACCGTAGTCACCTTACTTTAAGTTCTATTTTAACTTGCCCTGAATATAAAGGCTCGATTATACTTTCGTCGACGGAATCGTCTTGTAGACTCGCTAATAAAAAGTGTAAAGTTATGGTCAAGTTATGCCACTTGCATTAATTTCGATGCTTAACCTGATAAACAAATTATAGTGTATTAAGTTAATAGCTTAATTTATAATTGAATATTTTAACGATGCATTTTTTATATGAGAATATTTAAACGTATTGTTATAAACATGTTTGTCATTATTATCTGACGCCTCTGAAGGCAAATTAGGTGTAACCATGGAAGTAGTTCCGCACTTAAACACATTATCAACCTCCAAATATGGATTGAAGTCCACTATGCTAATTAATGTACGTTGTTTTATTTAGCACCTGAATAGCTATGCTTTTTATAGCCGCTTTGCCACCTATACTCACACGAGTATTAATTTTTAACGAATAATTAATATTTTTAAATCGCAATTACCGTTTTTCTATAGCAGGGAGGTATTTCAAAGATTGATAAAACTGTCGATATCTGCATTCTAATCGCTTTCGCATACACTGCATTTTGCAATCGATTAGGGTCATTATCGTTCCAGAAACCATCGTTAAAACCTCTTCATTTTTTCTTCATAATGTTCCGGTCAAAGGAAGAAAACAGTTTATTGAACTGATTGAAGTTAGATTAAAGGGGTTGGTGTCGAAGCTTGTCATCACGGAATACCAGGGGGCTAGAAAGCAGCGAGGAGCACGCTTGTTTCAGGAATAAGCTGAGGACCCTGGTTAACATCTCTATTTTCATCGTAATAAGGTTAACTATGGAGTCGTCCGTTCATTCCCGAAGCGTAGTCTTGTCTATTATATTAGCTCATAATAAAGCTCGGTCCTTTGTCTCGTAATGACCCGGGTAATGACAGCATTGCGCCGATTGAGCTTGACGACGTGATGCCCGAGGATTGTCCCCCGCGGGCATTCATTACGGAAACAGGGTAAAAAATTAATGATTTTTCAACAAGCTTTGTATGGTCACAGCAAATTACTGGAGTCGTTTGGTGTATGACTTATTTTCGAAGAACTGAAATTCAGTGTACGTAATAAGTAATGACATTAACTAAGTTAACAAAACTTTATTTATGACATAAAAGTGCAGTTACATTAATTAGTAATTGAGCCATAATATTACCTTTTCATAATAACAGCATCAACTCACAAGAAAGAAGCTACGTGAAAATTATTCATTGATATTATGCGATGGGTTCTATAGTGCTTCAACGATAAAACCCCATAAACTTGAATTATTATCCTCTGGCCCGTTATGTATGTCTATGAAAATGTATAATAAAATACCTGAAACACTGAAACAAGAATCCAGCTACATAGTGTTTACAAAGAAACTTAAAGAACTGTTGAAATTTGTAAATGAAAATTAATAATACAGTAAGTCGTCTTCTCCCATATTTGCGGTGCCCATCAGGGTTCATAATGAGCTATTCTAGTGTTAACTTCAAAGCTAGCAAGTATGATCTATGTAAAACATTATGATTGCAATAACTGATCTAGTAATAAGATTGAGAAAACGTTGTCGACTGTACCACAGGGTACTCGCCATTTTCGTTGCATTTCTTCTCTTGTGTCTGTCTGGAGTCTGGAGCTTTAAAGGTTAACAATAGGTCTGTTACAAGATTTTTGTGGAAATCTCAAAGTGAGACATTAATTGAAAATCGTCAGTTGGCTTAAGTTGTTTTTACCTCACTTTGTCTAGAGCCTGAACGTTTCGAAACTTTTTAATGAAATTACTGCGACTTAAATTGACCTATCCAAAAACTAGCTCTAGGCTCTTGTTCTTGCTATACCTACACTGATTGCGTTGACTGTCAACAAGGTAGTGCCAAACTTGGCTCCTGCTTAAATATAATAGATATCACTAATTTTGGTGACACATGCGCAGTTCACCTATTTTTTACATTTATATGTTTTTTGTGAGATTTACTATCACTAAAATACCCCTTTATTTTCAGTAGCAGTATCCCCATCCTCGTCCGGTGGCACCGGTGGCTCGGGCACCCCCCTCTACCCAGGCGCGGCGTCGCACCCCCTCTCCTCCCTGCTGTCGCAGCAGAGACTCCTCGAGCTGTCACGCTTCGGGCTCCGACACTACGACATCGCGCACCATGTGCTGTCACAGCAAGGTGCTGTTACCAAGTTGCTTGGTAAGCAAGTTTTGGTAGCTTAGACGCTCGTAATAATGTGAGAATATGCGGGGTCAATTTTAAATTATGAGGGTCGCAAGAGACGGAAATATAACCTCAATCATACCCATAATGCATCACCATAATTTGTACTGAGTTGACAGATCGAACTTCTTCTTAGAACGACTCGACTATATAGATTGTGCTTTGTTTCCACAAACTTTACAAAAAATAATAAGGGCAGCCACGCAATCGTCCGACAGAAAGTGTACAGTTTGTAGGAGTTCTTAAAGTGCAATTCATACGCGGAATCCAATTCGACATCGGCCGCCATGTGAAACATGAGGTTGAACGATAGCGATACATTTGATTTGACAGCTTGCTGTGTGTTAAGTTTGGGAATACATAAGTATACCTAATGATATTGCAATGTTATGGTGTCAAAGAGCTTATCGGATGATAGATTACAGAGCTGGTAGCAGTTGAATAGATCTCTCGATAATAACAGTGCCAAAATATATATTGGCAGAACTTATTATCATCAAAGCACTGGCAGACACATTTTTTAAAGTGTCCAAGCCCCTTGCATTTTATATCGTTTTTATATTGGTTTTATTCACTTACTTAACTGTAAGAGCTACCATAATTTTAGCAATATGATTACGATATAAAGGCAAAACAAAGTAGCGGTCCAGTCCTCAGCTTAACATTTTGTCTGCGAAAATCTTAAGAGAATAACGAACTTATATCGATCAAAAGGAGGTACCGTGTCTATTTGCAACGATAAAATAATACTGTATTCGATTAACAGGTGGCAAGTATTTTATTGCACCACCAGATTTTATTCTCACTTATTGCGAGTGTAACTTGGGTCGAGTGGCTTCTGTTCGACGTGGTCCAGTTGATATAAAATCTAACTGAAAAGTGTTGTCATTTTCGTTACTTATTTCGCGTCATGGGTATTTTCATATTATTCCGTTTCTTTCACCAACCCACGTCGAACAGAGAAGCACTATGAGGATTTGTGTAGCCTCAATCTAACGCTGAATGTTTAGTAGCAGCGCTTGAATAACTAATGATTTCGTTCACGATTAATAGTAACCAAGCACAAGAATTTATGGACGAGGAGTTGCTTCCCTCTAGTAGCCTGTTGTTCTTTAGTTTTCGATCCAATGTGTTGGGTCTTTTGAGTATTGTCAAAGAAAGTGTTTTAATGAAACGGTGAATGGCCTGTCACGCTTGAGCAACTAACTGCATTTAACTAGAGTATGGTGATAGTCGCTACACGCACTTTTAAAAGTAGAGTCCTTCCGGCTGTAACGTAGAGTTTTACTTTAGTTTAGTTTTAATGGTAGCGAGTTATTTGGTTGAAGTACACTCAGGAGCAATGAAACGGGTCACTTTCTATGGTAATTCAATACAAAGTGACCCGTTTTCTTGCCTATAGTTTTAATTTAAATAAGTTAATTTAATTTTGGCATATCCCTTTCAGCCCCGGTAGTACTGCCTATATTTTATATGGATTTGTAACGCGATATTGTTATCTATCATGCAGGCTAAAATAATTAAGGTTTGAATAAACATTTGTTTTTTTTAGCCACGCTTATTTAAAGATTACCGTGAATGAGTGAGTGATAGATAAACATCTGGACTTGAAATTTGGAGAGGGTATTCCTTAGGTACCCTAGAGGTGCACTAAGAAAGGGTTTTCCGAAAATGGACCCCCAGCGGGGAGAGCGGGAAAGTAATTTTTCACGTATGAAGTCGATGTCGTCCGCGAGGTATACAGAATAAAAATCTGAAGCAATAAGTCAGATACAGCATTTAAAACATATTTTTTAAATAAAAAACACTGAGACACGACGCGATCCTGCCTTCGAATAAAGCGGTCCCGGGTTTGATCCAAAGCAAAAACTGGTACTAAAAAACGAGTACACTTTTTGGGTATTCCGCGGTATTAGTCAATTTCGTCAGTACAAATTGAAACATTATTACCTATTATCAAATGTGCAGTCTGCTTAAGCAACGTATATAATTGTGAGTACTTGAACAATCAAACAATCCATCAGGCTAAGAATCACGATGCCTGATAGTAGACTTAACATGCTCACGTTACGGCTGATTTTTGAAAGCGTTCACACAAGCACTAGTCCGGTAATTGATAAAATGAACTTCTGCCTACTGGCCGCGGGTCCCTCTACAATTAGCGCATGCATTATTTATGGGGAGGTTGTCGGACTCTTCAGCGATGTAGGTATTGATTTATACAACCGTTCTTTAGACGCCCGAGGCCCGTTATAGCCCGCAACTAAGTTATTTGCAATAATTACCCCGCCCGCCTAGAGTGATCAATGACGATCAACTCGCGATTGCCTCGATAGATTTGCAGAAGTTACGAAACAACACGTAACGGCGCAAAGGGCGCTAATGTGCCAAACTAAACGGCAGCGGAAGCTATACTTTCACGTATAATTGTAACTATTATCTCCCCAGCCATTAGCATCCTGGCAAAGCACCGTTTACGCATTCAAAATATTATCTTGCTCATACTCGAAGTAGCTCGTAATGCTTTTTGTTTTTATTATTACTTCTCGACACACTTTATTTTACTGCGCGTAATGAAATAAACGATAAATTTGCATATTTACCAACACCTAAGCATTTGGATATTGCAAAAAACAAAATCGAGACCTGTTCGCATGATAAGAGGAACCGATTATTAAATAAATATAAATGATATGAAAACATTCATGACAAGTCGGCAATTTGTCCGCGGCGACGCGGCCGAGTCTGTGGTTTGCGATCGTCTAATAACACGGTTGCGGTAAAAATCTCAATCGCTATTAATCAGCGATAAGGGATCGCCGGAGCCTGCCGCGACGAAAGCTGCCATTGACGAAAGCTTAGATCCTAATCGATTCATAAAACTTGCAGCGTGTTAATTATAAGCCACCGTGCGCCTGCACAGCCTCTTCTCGCCGCGAGCCACGAGGCCCACTCCGGCGCTCGTGTGAACGGCTTATCGTCCGAGATCCCTGTAGCAATCACCATTTATTCGACTGTTCCCCTTATCACGGCTGCTGGAGTATTTAATTCATTGTAGATCATAATTAAGCGTTCTTCTATCCGAAACTGTGAAAATTATCACGATTTATCTCTCCAATCATTTGGTCATATATTTTTTTTAGTAAAAATTTGCTATATCTTCAAATGAATACCTGTGTTTCAGGAATGCCATTATAAACAGCGTCGTGTTTTATGTCTTTAATTTCATGCTACTACACGTCTTCAAGTCCACAAAACAATTCTCTCTAAAACCGCCTTTTGTAATTTCGTGCAATTATAAACAGAATATTAATTTGTGAATACCATGCAGGAAAAGAATGCATTTGCCACAGCTAACGTAAAATTAAAGCCCAGGACATTGGCAGCGTTCCTAGCAATTTGAATGCTCGTTCACAAAACAGAAAAGTCAATTAGTGCATTATAATGGCATGTTTGGCTGCAAACGAAGCGTGAGTTGCCTACAACGTTGCCACAAACACTTGTGTGCAGTCACTTTAATTCGATGCATTAGATCTGCGAGCGGTATGTCATTAGAACACATGCTCACTTTGTGTTTGCTCAACGCTCGTGAACGGGCTATTTGGAACTAACTCGGCCGTAAATTGGTCATCTAAAGATATGTTGCCACGTAAAATTGCTTTTAGGACTTTTTTATTCACCGTGTATTGAGTCATTTGACAGAAATTAATAAGACCAAGCTGCTTTATAAATGGTTGTTTAAATGACGATGAGTTTGAAAATTTAGAGAAATCCTCACCATTTTTTTAAAATTATAACCTATTTAATTTTTTCTGTGAGTCTTGGATTCACAGACTTGGATTCTACGAAATAGAAAACATCTAGGTATAAATCGGGAACAAATACTCGCGCTCATTACAGTATTTAAGTATGTATTTGTTCATATGGGCTTATTTAGTTTGGCCGAGAACGGTGCATATGCACGTTTGACTTTAACGGTCACAATACTAGGCATGATTAGAATGATTACGTAAAGTATGGTTGCGTTACCTACATTTGATGTTTCGTGTCAATCAATTTTCGCCCTCGGTGGTTTCGTAACGTCACGTGTCGGTTTCCCACGGAAGCCTGGCCTACGTTCCGCCCAGGGCCGTCATGTCCATCCACTTAAGTATTTAACATACATGAAGCCTTAGCTCAAAAGCTATCTAGCCCAAACATTTTCTAAGCTGACGGCATGAAAATGGGCACGCATAAATTGCGCTCCGCGGTCGATTTAGAATGTTAAATTGTCGCCTAAATACTATGTTTGCACATTGATGGATAAGAGAATCGCGACGGGACTTTGACGTTTGTTAAAATAACATAATTGAAATCACAAATGGATATTTTAAGAAGAGTTTAACGATAGCATTTAATATAATAAGCATGGCATCGTGCAGCCCCAATAAATGCCTTAATGATTCAGATTCCGCTTTGTCGAATAGAAGCCTGAGTATTATAACAAGAACACCGAAATCACGATTCAAGTAATTTCATAATAAACCAGTAATTTATTTGATGTACATTTGGTTGGAAGCTAATGATACCTACTCAGAAAGATTGTCTGCGGATCGCCGCGGCCAGTAATGAAGCCGTATTTAGGCTTTGGTCCTATAATCAAAATTGAATTAGGTACCGGGTTGACAATCTTACTTCGTGGACAAAGCCTTTTCTTTTTCTGCTCCAATTCTCGTCGACGATTTGAATTTTTAATGGTATCCACTATTCATGGAACGTTATTTTTAGATAAGAACGCTAGTAAGTACAGATCTATCAATTATTGTAATGATACGGTGGGCTACCATTATTTAGAGTTTAGCGTTTGACACATGGTCTCTATGAATTCGCTTTGTGGTTATTTGCAGAATAGTAATGATTGCTAACGGAGTGGTCGTATCATTTATTATTTTTAGCTAGTGCTTCATGAAACGATTTGATTTATGAATACAAGTAATACCCGTAGAGGTAGACGTACGTAGTTGACGGTTGCCATAAAATCAACACTGTTACTTGCCGAGGTCTAACATTAGAAAAGTCACATACTAAATTTATCACCTGCCTGGACATTGATTTTCGCGCAATGACTACTTGATTTATACACGACGTTTAGTGGCATTAAAATCCATTAACCTCTCACCGATGACGTTTAAAATTGTCTCGTAAAGAATTAACACAGCAATGCACTTTGAATTTTATCGCTTAGATGCAATATAAAGTACAAAAGGACCAATAAGTGAGTAGACAAGGGATTACCTTGCGAGTAAATTAAAGGCAAAAGAAACAAAGGCTGAGCAACAAATAGTTTAACAACAGCCAGAGGGCTGCGATGGATTCATCATTAAAATGTTTTTTTTTGTACTAATTGGTGATTAATCACCAACAAACATCAAAGTTTTCTTTCACAGTTATCTAAAAACCATGCTAAAGGAAATATGCATGAGAAGGCTACGTAGGGTTCCGGTTGATTTCTTCAGCCTGTGAACGTTCTTACTTCAACTGTTGTTAATTTCACCCATTATAAATACTACAATATACAGATTACCTTAATCCTATTATTTTACCGGGCAGCAAGAATTAGAAAAATAAAGCCTCGTTCTATTTAATGGCTGGATTTGCATTACAATAAGCCGTTGCAAAAACACGGGCGATGTACCGGTGCGGCACAACATGGGCGCCATTATGACCGCCTGCGCAGCGCAGTGTCCGTGGAATTATTCTAACTTGCGACAATTGTTTATAATAACACGACAACATGGAACCTTGATGTCGTCATTGGCTTAGATATTTCCGTTTACTTAATAGTCAGCAAAGTTTTTGAACTACTTAAATGTGGACAAGTGAGAGTATAGTAGGTGTCTAGGAAGCTTCCGATCGGAGGTGTGTGTGTGTGTGTGTGTGTGTACTGTGGTTGGCATCAAACAGTAATCAATCAAGGAATCAGGCATCGTTAACGCGATGCATTAAGTTGGGTAAAGCGCTCTCTACTCCTGAAACATTTTGATCTATTAACCGCGTGACGCGGCGGAACTCGCAAGCGCCGGCTAAAAAGCCACTTTTTAGTACAAATTCAATTAACTCCACTCGGGCCCTTTCTGTCACTCACAATGATCTTATCCTTTGTAGCAAACCCGTGTAATGACTTCGAGCGCCCATAAATGACTCTTGTGTGGAAATTTATTAACCGGCGTTTTGGGAGCGTATTGTGCCCTTTAAGACTCTCACTTCCTTACGTGCGGTGATGATTAATTGTTCATCTTTGTTTGGCAGCAAAAAGGTCTTTAAGCCGATAATAACAGAACCGTTTTATTTTGACACCTTGTTAATGTGATGTTATATGGACATTGGTATGGCAATGATTTCCATAAGGCAAAGATTTTGTTTCGATCATTGCGCAAGCACGCTCTGCGCTAATTAGTTTGTGTCAAAAAAGTCTCACATCGTCCGATTCATTTATAATGATGAGAAATCGGACGAGGCCCGTCGCTGGGCGCACCATGGGGCTAACAATGCTGATGCCATAAAAGTGTCGCTGGATTAATTCAAGAAACGTTTTGTTTGCGTATAATCAAAGGCAAAGGTATAATGTTAAACGAATGGCAACATCGGAACGCATTGACGTAAATGTGATTATGTTTACCCAATTTTCGACAGTCGGTGTCAGCGAAACTTATCTACATTTCTATATTCTACGCAATGCTCACGATAACTAAATAACTTACTGGTGTTATTAAAGTTGGTAATTGCAATAAGTCCGCAAGAGTGCGCTGGGAGCACGCGCGTGCGTTTCGCGCAAATAATAGACATTTAGCAACAGTTTCAGAGGTACCTCACACGATCCGCTTCTGCCTAGGCACAGTAATTGCCCTCGGTCATGCGATTACGTTCCTGGCCGATTTAATTATTGTAAAATGATCAGTGTGCCGGCCTCCCGCAATTTACCTATCAATCAAGTAGATGCGGCTGTTGTCGGACACCGCTTTATGAATTTTCAGACGGAACACGGGGTGGTGAAAGGCGGAGAACGTTAGCCGGCGGCTTTCTGATTTCAAATGCGACGTTTTGTCTGACTATTACGTGGGCTTGTAATCTACTTTGTCTTAAAATATCGGTTTCAATACTATATCGCTTTTTAATGGCATAGTAGCATTTACCGTCATGTTAAGAGGATCGTGAAACGACGCTTAAATAGCGTAGTTCTCAAAATTATGTCTGATTTTTATTTTAAATATATTTATGCTATCGTTAATATGCAAAACGAGGTCTGTACGTTTCCGTTTTGTTCATTTGTTTCTTTCTATTTAATATTGTCTTGGATAGGGAACGTACAGACCTAGTTTTTCATAATATAACACAAGATATTAAAAAACGGACTATGTTTAATGGGACAGAAACGTTTTCGCATTTTGTGTAAAGAATTTTAGTTTCCCAATCATCTTAATTAGAGCTACCATAGTTAAGTCAAAAGTCAAGTATAGTTAAGTAAACTATAAACCAACCAAATTGCATTAGAAAATGCATCAACAAAATAATACATATTAGAGCTGGTATTTTTTTCAACCACAAATATTTGTTTCTTGTATTTACATATTTAGGTAAAGTCATAATTTTATAGAAGATCTTTTCCTTTATGGAAAATATCACAGGAATTTAATAATTAGTTAATGGACTAGATCAATTCCAAACAAAAATACACAAAATTGTTTACGTTACAAGGAATTCTTTTTTACAACTTTATTCTATTTTAAAGCTATATCTAAAAACGGGCACTGCGGCATTACCCGAAGATGCTGGCAGCATTTCCTCGCTGGATAGTTAAACTTATGCTTTGAGCGGGGAAACTGCCAGCTCTTCGGTCTCCCGTGACGTCAATAAGCCTGTTCGAAAATTCCTTGATTCGTTTTTTTGCTTAGACGTACATTTGATATAGAAAAGAGTATAGAAAACTAGTTAACCATAGTCCATCAATGTTAATGTATAAACAGTAATTCTCAACGGGCCATTTTATAATTGGAATACCTGTAATTGACAGTAGGGAGTTTACAGCGTTGGTGTTTAAGGCAATAACAAATAAATGGGTGCCTATTATTCTATCGAAAAACATTTACGCCGAATTTTGATTTCATCGAAAGTCATTTCTCACCGCATGTTTTTTTTTTGGTAGTGCCAAGTGTATCCTAACCTAACCTACGTAATTAATCTTTGAGATATCCTGAAAATATCGTCGTTTCAGTAGAAAATAGGGTTCGATGAAATAAAATTCGATGAAATGATACATTCGATGAAGTGAAATTCGATAAAATAATGGGTTACATGATTAAATGTTCAGTGATTGCCAATAGTATCACTCGCTCTTGCCTCTGCACTTAAATATAGGTGTATTTAATTGTACTAAATGACCGAGTCCTACGCACGAGCTACCTTTGTAATATGTTTTTTACATGTAATAGGTTTTCCGTGATACAGGGTGATTCTAAAACACTAGCCAATTTTTATTTCTATATGACCACCGCTTCAACCTTATAGTAATTAACTCAAACTGTTTCATACGCGATCAGCATAGTAATGAACTTATGAATATTTTAATGGTGTTCTAAATCTTGCCTGAAATTAGAAATACGTGTTCTCTATTTACCTTTTCATGCACGCGATGTTAATCATTAACTTACTACATAATAACACTTAAGAATGACCCCGCGGAAAGCTTCACATTGCTTCATAGCTCTACAGAAACCACTTAAACGTTCGTTAAATGAATGAATGAATTAAACCAACTTTAAGAGGACGGTTAAATCGCGTAGAAATTAAAAAAAAAAATACAAATTGAACTCCGGGCGATAACGTTTCTCACCCCCTAAATCAAGCCCCACGATTTTTGAATAATAATATGTTGTATTTGTTATAAAAAAGTAGGTTTGTGTGGTATGAACTTTTTAAACTGGCCCTTTCTGTAAAACACATCTCTTTGCTAAGCGGTTCACTTTATAAAATTCGTACTGCATGTTTCCGCTTTATATTTTTTGTATTTGTTTCTGTTCAAGAAATATCTTAACGGAATACGTACAGACCTCGTTTTCCATAACATCTACAACATATTCAGAAATCGTAAAAATCGAACTAGGTTTAAGGGAAGAGACAAGTTATAGCATTTTGATTGGACATTTTTAGCTTCACTGCCCTCTTAAGGGTACACTTGAAGATTTATTTTTGCTTGGAAAACAAACAAAAAAAGAGTAACAGTTTCCCTGCAGTCCCAAGTAAGCCAGGCAGCCTGACAGTTCAAAATCTGTAAAAAAAAAAACTCAAGTGAATTTTGACGACGTGCTGGCCTAGTTGGTAGTGACCCTGCCTACGAAGCTAGCGGTCCTGGGTTCAAATCCCGGTAAGGGCAGATATTTGTGTGATGAGCGCGAATATTTGTTCCTGAGTCATGGATGTTTTCTATGTATTTAAGTATACATTTCTCTATATAAGTATTTATATCGTTGTCTAGTACCCATAGTACAAGCCTGAGCTTAGTTTGGGACCAGATCAATTGGTGTAACTTTGTCCCCTGATATTTATTTATTTATTTAATTATAGTCTGTATTCTAATACGATAAACTGACACGCCGATATTGGCTGGCCGACTGTAAGTCTGTGAAGTCCTTTAGAAATTGTAATTAAATTTCAGGATTAATAAAAATGGTTATTAGGTTATGCATAGTTTCTTGAATAGCGATTCCTTCAACGAACTTAACTCCGTCAACGAACTCGATGAACATTTACCTTGATCCATTTGAAAGAATACATTATAAAGCGTAGCGTAGCGTGTGCCTGATTGGCTCATACACCTAAGTACACTTGCCATGTTGCAACTCTGCCAAGAAAACAACAGCCCCTTTCATCGACGGGCACCATTTTGTGATATACAACACCCAGCGCATTGAATGGTTCGGACTTCTTGTCACCGTTTGTAACAACTAGTCGCCGCATTCTTCATTTTTAACACCCTGTTAACTCCTTCACCTACTTGCTATTTATGGATATATGCCGTACACATGATCTTGTTTCAGTTGATAAAACAATATGGCCGCACTTAAAATAAACATAATTGCGTCAGTGCAAGCAGTTATGGTGTTAACGCGGCGCATTACTTTTTGCGTCACTGCCCCATTTTTGGTCGTAAGCTTTAGTTTTATCAAGACATAAAGACCCGTATGAATTTATCGTGAATGGCGTTGACAAAAATGTGAATATAAATAATGATGAATAATGCAGCGTGTATCGGTGTGGACGCGGCCGCGGCGGCCGGTAAAAACACCGCGCTCGCGCCCGCCCGCCCGGAATGCCGCGCAGAGCGTTTTTACGTAATTGTTCTGGAGCACGCACTCATCCATTATCTAACTGATTTAGGCATTGTTATTTTTTACCTAACCCTCCACCTCATATTACAATCGTTGTCCTTTGAATTTTGAACGGGTGAGACAATTGAATTTTCTAAATTTAATATCATACAGCTCGCATTTTTCCACCTCCTTAACAGGCTAACGTATTCTACATGAAGAATGTCGATATATTATTGGGTGTTAATATCACATCGACACATTTTTTAGTCTCGACGGTAAAAGGAGCTTAATTAATTCATTAATTGCATTGTATTCAATTTGTTAGGGCGCTTTCGAAACACCATTTTTGTTTTCTGTATGCTAATCGAGCATAAATAATTGAAATCTGTTCAATTAATGAAGCTCAATTTATAAACATTGATCCTTAACTGATTTGTGTTTGGTTACCTCTGTACATTTATCAATCTTAATTATTATAAACGACTAGGGTTCTTCAAAAATAAAACATTATTTCATCAGCATTTTAATTTTTAACGAATAAAGTCACACATTCGTTCAGGATGTGTAATCCGCAGGAGCGCACCGTTTGTCCGATAACAGTTTTTTTGTCCGAATGCATTATTTCCCAAAAAGTAATTTGTAATATTTTTATTTTATATCCGGGGTACCAATACCTCTTAGTTTAGTTTAGACTTGTGACTACATAAAAGAATAATCAACCGCGACGGGAAACAACTTTTTGGCAAATATAAATTTAGGAAAAGCCCAATTTTTTGCATTTGTCATTTTTTTTCTCCCAAAAACGGAATAAACCCTTATTTACTTTTGGCACTATCGGAAACTGAACTTAAGAGCCCTGTTTTACGTAAAAAGTTCCTATGAGTAGGTAAATTTTACATCACCAAAACCTCCAAGTAGTTTTTACAAGCTTACTATAGCGTTCATTCGAAGCGTTGGCATAGTTTAAGTATATATGTATGTATGGGATAGACGTAGGGGAGATATCACCATACTCATATCTTTAGTTTATAAAAGTGGCACTGATATACCGGCGGTGGCACGGACAAACACTCGATGCATTTCTAAGGATCAAAAACATCCCAATATTATTTTAAGATTTTGGAATGTATCGCCACGTTACAAATTATAACCAATGCAATTACAAAATATCAAAATAATGTAGAGATATTTTTGATCCTTGGAAATTTATGGTGTGCAGAAATCTTCTACATTCTTAGTCATCGGAAAGTTAACCGAACTCTTACGAACTAAATTGTCAATTTTTTTTGACAGCCCCATGTAGATATTATTGTAATGAACAAATGGCTGGCAATAATCCATAAAACTTACGTGCGCCCGCGACGTCAATGATTCTACAATTAGTAATAATTTGCGGGTTTACTTGTTATTCCGCAGCGCTGCTGTGCGCGATTAGCGATGTTTTTAACCACGCACGACCACCTTCCTTTTAAACATAACAGGGAAAACGTTTGAGTCGTCAACTAACAACATAATGAACCTTATACCCTCTTAATACGGTTGTTGTTAAAGCGCTTCTCGTTGAGATTGAGTAAGAAAGGACGCAGTGCGTAGCCGCACGTTTTGCGCTCAATGCAATTGCTTCAATCGCCATCGTGTTGCTATTTTAGGCATTTTTATTTGAGAAACGCTACATTATTTTATTCGATCATTAAATACAGGTGGTGGTGTTCAATGAACCGATTTTATGGTGGTTGGTAATTATAACCTTAGAATGAAATCAAGATTAACTGAGAAATGTATTTTTTACTCGTCGATAACATTCAAATAAAGGTTTTCACATGATTGTTTTTCAGATAGCCACTATATTTAATTAAATTCTTTTCGATCTAATAGAAAGTAGAAAATCCCATACAGATTATTACAGTACTACTCGTGTTAACTAAAGGTTAGACATTTGCCTTAATTTTAACGTCGTATTTAAAGAAATATTTACCTACTGGGTGCTTGGGGTTTGTATTTATCACTCTCGCTCTTAATAAGAGCGTATGAGAGCGTGTGAGAGACAAGATCAAACCGGAAGCACCTTTTAAGATTTATCGCAATATATTTTATTAAATTGTGCGCTTGATAATAATACATAAATGATAATAAATATAATGTTAATGTAGATATTTATTTTTTGCATACTGTAATCCGGATTTCCAAAGACTCATACCGAATCGCATTAATGTCAAGTAAATAAGAGCTATCAATAGCGTTGTCAATTTTAGGATAACATGTCAAAAGCAATATGATTTTATCGAGAAGAATAGAGCCCTAGGCCGTTACCTGCCTCATTCTGCCCTTCTCGCATCATGCCTCGTTCTGCCCTTCTCGTAGCCTGCCTCGTTCTGCCCTTCTCGTAGCAAGCCTCGTTCTGCCCTTCTTGCATTTCCGCGATGACTACACTGGCCTATGTTATACATCCGGGTGTATGCACCGTCGATAGCCCCATGGTGTATAGAGTTTTTAATATTTCATAATAATTTATTTTTCCTTTTGTAGGTACTCTCCGACCACCGGGTCTTATCGGCGGCAGCAAGCCTAAGGTGGCCACGCCGGCAGTCGTCTCCAAGATAGAACAGTACAAGAGAGAAAACCCCACGATCTTCGCCTGGGAGATCCGGGAAAGACTTATTTCGGAAGGTAAAATATTATTAATATTAGTATTGCAATCAAATTGTTGTCATTATTGTAGGTGTACCTCTATTAATTTAACAACACCATCACCAGGGAAATACCATCTTATTCTTTAATTCCCCCTCCCCGAGGAACAGTGTTCGCATTGTTGTGTTTCGGCGATAAGAGAAGGTGTAGAATAAATTTAGCATTCCATTTACCATCAGGTTCGTTTACCTTCTTGCCAGAAATAAAAGTAAATTTACTTTATAGTAGGAGCTACTATGACGTCGAATACGATAATGATATTGCAGATAGATGGAGTAAAACTGTATCGGAATGGACGCAGTATGGAAAAGATTTCAACGGGCATCTTACTCAGATGGCTTTGCATTTATTTGGCCATTTATTTTAGTTTTGCCAGAAAGGTAAGTGAGAATAGGATAGTTTGCGAAAATGAATATTCAATGTTAAAAATTAGCAGACCTACCTATTATTTAATCGAATCACCTTTCAAGTCCTTTCAACGAATGACTTATTTTATTACGCAGAAATTTCAATTCATCGAAAGGAATTTCTCTCCGCACATAACACTTTGTTTGTTTTTAAGCTAAAACCTGATAAAAAAGTATTTTAGGTTTAACTGGTGTATCTGTTTATCTATCTGTATCTGTGTGTGTGTATGTGTGTGTGTGTGTGTGTATATGTGTGTGTGTGTGTGTGTGTGTGTGTGTGTGTGTGTGTGTGTGTGTGTGTGTGTGTGTGTGTGTGTGTGTGTGTGTGTGTGTGTGTGTGTGTGTGTGTGTGTGTGTGTGTGTGTGTGTGTGTGTGTGGAATCGTAGCTTGCAATCAATTAGACCGATTTGGAAGCGGTTTTTTTAAAGCTAGTTCCATCAGGATGGTTCTTAACTTGGTTTTAAAATTAGTTGGGTCACTTAAGGAAGAAAGGCTATGAAAGAAGGGGCCACCAATATGTTGGTGGGTTTTATCTAATACATTTATTATTCTGAAAGATTGTTTATGGTTTTTTTTAATATTTTTTTCACAGAATAAATATTTTGATTATCAATTTCAGACTACAGACTTCAGTTTACAGTTAACTCACTTAAATTAACTTTTTTCATAGTATTTAGCCCTAAAACCGGTACCGTAGAAACTGATTATAACTTACTAACTTCATATTATTATTACCAAGAAGCCAACTAATGGATTCTCCGACTTCCAAACGTAGTCAAGTCAAATGCTAAGTTCTAGTGAGAAATGATGATTTTGCACGAATTTTCCTTGCGTACTGTGAGCGCCGAGAGCGATCACGACGAAACACACGCGTTTAGTGTCGAGACTGTATTGTACAGTCATCCACAATAATCAGAACCACTTCCTTAAAGTAGACGTCATGGAACAAATGCTTCATTACTTAAATGATTATGTATAGCTTTAACGAAGTAACACTTTATATTGAACACGAAACAAAAAGATCTATATAATAATATATAAAAGGCAAACCTGACTCACTGACTTATATATCAACGCACAGCTGAAACTACTGTACCCAGAAACTCGAAATTTGGTACAGGTATTCGTTTCATGATGTAAGTGAGCACTAAGAAAGGATTTTTGAAAATTTACCCCGTATGGGGTATAAAATCGTGGGAGTAGCGGGAAACTTATTCTACGCGTACAAAGTCGCGGGCGTCCTCTAGTTAAAGATAAGCCGCTAATTGGCAATCTTCCAGACAACCTTAAAAGGCATTAGAAGGCACTTTAGTAAAATATTACACAGTACAGTAGACAAACAAACTTTCGCAGTTATAACATTATTATGGAAAAGAAACAAGGAATAATGATTACTGCTGTTAGTGTAGGTAGGTTATTTCAATTTGCAGCAAAGAAAACTGCCTTAAACAACTTGAAAAATGTGCTCCTTATTTTCAAAAGATTGTACAATCTATATACCTAAGGATTGCATAGAAAAACTATCGTTAAAAGCAAGTCGATTTTGCAATCGCAATCGTAACCAAATCCGCACTACAAAGCGTCCAGTCGCAAGCGCTCGTGCGCTCGTTGCGTAACACCGGAGCCGAAAGCTCTATGGCGCAAGTTGCGTGTGCGCAGCTTCCTGCGCTAGTGCCGTTTTTGTTCGCAACTATAAATTCTTTCGTTTTTTCTTACACGGGTAAAGTATTTTTAGACTGTGCGACAAATTTGACGTTAATAGATCAGGATCAAAATAACGATGCACAAAAAATATCCTATCCTGTCCTGTACTATTAAAGAGCTATATGATATATAGGTAAATACGTATATGAATGAAATAACTCATTATTCTATGATGTTTCCAAAAAAATATTAAAATCACATCACATTGACACCCTCGTTTATAAATACACAATAGCTATAGTATGCCAATAATATTCATTGCCTATATATACATTTTATATGGATATTTAAAATTGACAGACAGTGAATTTTTTTTGCGATGAGTGAGTGGCCAAGCGATTAGATAAATCTCATTATAGCTTGCAAAGATGGGCTCTTCCTATAATGCATATGGAGCCCTTAGGATCTTTTGTGCAATTACCTCTCTTACGCATACCTGTTAGAAAGTGAACATTTCCTTCAGCGTAAGAGCAAAAGATTATGAGTACCTATGTTAGAAAAACTAATTGTTTTATGGCAACTGCTGGGGCTCGAAACTCAGTACCTTACGATCACGAGAAGACATCATTAGCCACGAGGCCACTGACGCTCTGCTTATGACCAAACAGACTTTAACATACTTATTCTGGGCTCCTATTCTAGGCGGTGAAAACTATATCGTCTTTGACAAGTAAATAAGAGTTATCAAAACGTTGACAATACGATAACTAGGGCTAGGGTCTCAGCCCTGTAGTTATGAATCAGGAGGTAAGTCAATACTTTTGACAACTGAAAAGAACTCGTACTTGAAATTCAATATGAATATAGGTATGTATACAAATTATTTAAGCGACGTAACATTTGCCTCTGTAGCTAATTGGACTAAGCCTCACACATCGACCGAGCCTTGTCAAACTCGCTATTTATAGCTAAACCTAAAGTCTGTTAGTCTGTAAAGGTCAACACCACCATTCGGTAACACCGAACCTCTGCTTACGCGGTAACTTAATATTTCCCATGAATTTTCTGTAGTTCGTACGTCACAGACACGTTTGATAGAAATTCCAACTTTATTTTCTAGTTTGTTAAGGTGTAGTTTGCAATGTAACGTTCGTTTAGATATGTCTTTGATAAAGTTAACAGTGGATATCCGATTAACGGATCTGCTTATTTGAGTAATGAACTTTACTCGGTTCATGACAACATTTTTGGGGGTCAGTAAGTAAAGCCATGAAAGTGCTACCCCCGAACTGTTAACAGCCAGGAATGGCTTAGCGATAACGGATATAATGCTGTAACTCGACACGTATTGGATTTAAGGTATCCATGTGCACATAGGATCGCCTGCCTTATATAAACCGTGGGCCAAACGGAGGAAGATCATATCTATTAACCAAGAATACGCTGTGCTGCCACATGTGAAATTTGATTGTTATATATGATGAGGATTATCGATATTCGTTTAATAAATAAGGACTCCTGTTTACGCATCACAGAGATTATAGACCGCCACTGTACCTACATAATAGTTTATAGGAAACAAATATTAAATATGTGTAATGAATAGCATAATGTTACAATTACCATAAATAGACGTGCATAGGTATCAAGCGCGATGGGCGTCTTTAGCTCGGAGGCCAACGAGCCAATTGCGATAATTACTCCAACGACACCTCTCGTGCCATGCGTGACGTTAAACGCGATCAAAGCGCGCCAACAACGCCGTAAGTACTTAAAGAACAAACAAGCTATACTCATTCATAATACCACTATTTAAGGATCAAGACTGGTTGCGTGTTTGAACGCTAAAGCGTACCTCATGCAACTCGACCGTTTCGCCTTCGCATTTTCCCGACCCGGGGTAGAGTGAGTGCGAGTGCGTGCGATCGCCGCAGGAACGGGTTTCGCTTACAAGACCACTTCTGGTTTACGATATCACGGGGACCGGATTAGGAGACGATAACGCTCTTGATGGGAAACACTGTGCTCAACTGAGTTGTTAAATTGGTTCACAGTCATTAAATCTACAGGGGGCGCCATAACTTCAGACCATGATCGGGTAAACATCAATATAAAACCGACTTTATTTACAAGGGCTTTAAAATAACATGAGTTTCGTAAGAAGACTGTTCGCACATCCGATTTTTATGACTTGATTCGACGGAATATGCAGATACCTATCGAGTGCCGTAATCGTAATATTATATTGGTCGTGTACCTAAATATGAGTTTTTTTATTATATTTTATTCAATTTAAAACCTGATAACAGCTATTACATTTTTATTATCTATAAAACGATGGCAAATTATCTTGCCAATTATTAAAAAAAAGCATCCTGAATTTAAACAATGCTCGATCTAACGACGGGTTGTAAAAAGCGGGCAAGTTATGAACCGAGCGAACAATTGTTCAGCGAGTGCTTTTATTTTCATGTTTTTTGTTCTTATCTGTGGCCGGCAGAGACATTATCGTCATTTGTTGAAATGTGTTTAAAATAATTGGTCGAGCTGCGCCCTTGCGCGCACGCACGCGATCATGCGACTGCTTCGCGTAAATGCTCACATATTTGTTGTAAACGCACGAATATTTAGTTAAATATGCTCCCGAAGGCTTTACAGTTAACCTTTGAATATGTGCAGCGGTTTTGACGTACAGCTGCCAATTTAGTGTTGAAAATAACTCATAAGCCTTTATTATTTAGCACGATTGGACCGAAAAGCCTCAAATTTATTTATGGTTCTGCTGTTAACGCTACCACGATTATGAGAAAGTCAAATACGGCTAGACATATCTACATATTCGTAAACATTTTGGTTGAAGAAATTTCTATCATTTTCTTTTCTGGAAGTACCTACAAAATATATTTTGTAAGTCATAGATTGTTTTAAACGTTTAAAAACCTTAAATGACTTAAAGGTAAAGATAAAAGATAAGAGACATTTATTCGCAACAATAGATCACCAGATTAAATAGATACAAAAAGAACAAGACAGAGAAATTGTTGGGAAACGGTCCCAACTCAGCATTCGCTAGCTGTAAAGCCAGAACTGAGCACTCTTCGGGTATGCACTTCCCCATGTCGTTACAGCCTCAGCCAATTGGCAAGTAAGTTAATCATGAGAGCGTTATTTTGAATAAGTAGATCACATATACCAGCATTGGTTTGAATTCAACAATTCAAAAACGGAAAAGGTTAACACCGAAACGATACGTAAAGCCCGGGAAGGATAAGGATTAAGTTGATAGGTTCAATTACCATGTTTTTCTTTTTTTATGGCAAGAAGAAGGAAAACAAGTACAAAAGTCACCTGAAGAAAGGTGGGCTCTGAGGCGCATAGATATTTGAAGTTCTAAGACTATGTCAAGGGGTTGACAACCCTAATAAATAATACAGGCAAAATAGCATATTCTGGAGGCAAAATATATACAACAATTAAATTTTGTTTACTGTATCTTGCCACTAGAAATGAGGATCTGCCGAATCCTACCAAAATTTAGGGGTCCTACCCTGAAGTGTCATTTTCCATGTAACTTTTTTTACTGCTTCGAATGAGTCTATTCCCATACTTATAGGATCAATATTTTGCGAGATATTAAAGGTTTTTTGTTGGGAAAAAAAAGACAATATTTCAAGTCATAATTAGGATTTAATCAGCAAAAACATGTTCGTAGTTGATATTACATAAGTACCCAGTGTAAAAGTTTTCCAATTGCTTTTCAGGATTAATTCTTACTTTTAAATTGATTCTTTAATTTTCAGACTCAGCGCAAAAAATATACATGAAAAATGACAATTTACTCGCGTAGTAAATCCTCATTTCTAGTGCCAAGATAAATAACAAACAAAGTTTCATTGACGCAGGTACATAATTGGCTGACAAATTGTCGTATTTAGTCTTACTTTACCTGTAAATAAAACAGGGCTATGATGCAATGCATCTAGTATGCTAGTAATCTCACCGGTCGTCTTATCCTTAAATCGGAGGACATCAATGCGAAAACAGCTGCTTGGTGGCAGATTAATGGGCAAAATGGACCAAGCCTCTTGAAACAATTCAATGCTTAGTTGTTTAGAACAAGCAAAAAAAAGTGCATCGCCGAGATAATAATTGTATTGTGGGTGCGATCGCGCTTGCGCTGTGCCGTGATGTAGTTATGATTGATTCCATTATAGAACAGGACGGTTTCGGTGTATCAAAGCGTGTTGACCGGCCGGACCACCTGCTGGCCGAGCCTCCGCCTATTACCGAGGCCAGCAACACTGGGAACTGATAGAAGTGATTTTATAAAAAAACGATTTGCTAAACTGCATATGTCCACACAAAAGTGCTTTAATTTATTTTGTAAGCGTGATTACCTATAATTTTCAGAACGAAATTCTCTATTATTTAAATTTCTAAATAGTTTAGTAGTTAGTGCAAAAAATTAAGTACTTAACAAAAACATGGGTCAGCTTTTCAGCTGACTTTCAGCTGAGGCAGTGGTTTTTCTTAATGCTGCTTGACGAATACTTGTAACTTCTTGAAATTAATTAGAGCAAGGTTTTGAAACTGAAATAGTTTACGTTTTATGCTAACTAGATACAGTAAACCAATTTGATTTCAAGGCCACTACGGATTATGTTAAAATGACGCTGTGAACAAAACGTCAGATATTTTATGATTTGGTGTACAACGTCACTTTAACATAGTCCACAGTGGCCTAGGAATCAAAATGATTGACTGTACGTACCTACAACTAACTCTAATAAAAATTTATCAAACTTAAGCGCAAATTTAATATCTCCGAGTTACCTAATAACAATGTTCCGATCTGAGAGTTTTTAGATCTATGATGTCGTATGCTTTTAAATTAATAAAATTGGAATAGAATTTCAATCAAATATATAACATAATGGTCCGGCACCCAACACGGGCTTTTGATAAGAGCGCGTGCTACGAGCGCGGTTACGAAGCAAGCCGAATTGATTAATTTCATAACTGTAAGATGCCACTACAATCACACAAATATATTTTACACCCCTTTTTTGCCATAACGAGGGTATTTAAATATTTTAGGTACAGTCAAACTGAAGCAGCGGCGCGATTGACTAAAAAAAAAGGTAACACAGGATTCTAATTTACCGCAAACTAATATTTACAAACCCCAAAATACAATGGGATTTTGTTAAAAACTTGGCATCCACTTAATACGGGCGCGTTCATCGAGTGTTCAATGGCGCAGTTATCAAAACAGATCGACTCATCGCAACCGTCTAAATTTTAATAAGTTGCCCACTACCGCCTTTGTTAGCCGTGACGAGGCAGTTTCGGACAATGGCTTGCGCAAGTTATCGACTAAATAAATCGATATCGGTTTACGAGGCGTTACGGGCGGCTCTAGCTACTGACCACGTTTTGATTAATAGCATTCTTACGAGTAGGCCACGGCGCGAGGGTGTGCGCTGGCGCCGATTAATTAGCAAAACCGACGAAGGAACTTTTACGGTTCGGATATTAAAGATATCGGTACGGTCAAAAAAAGGCTTCTTCATTTATTTTTTCAATTTTCGCAACCAGTCCGTTACGTCACAGTTTCCTAAATTTCAATGCGAAATGCAAATAACTAGATTGAATCAAATCGATTGAATCGACTGCTAGAGTTCTCGGACCTCCTTGTAGTGTGTCTAATGGGATGGAGTCTTTTTTATAATCTTTTTGAAATTTACTAACAAGGTCTCGCCTCGTTCGCTCCCATTGTACGGTCTGAAAATCTAATCGATCGTTACACAGCTTCCAACAAATCGACACATTTATTGATTTGTTACAGCTTTAAATTGGTTCCCAGCAGTGCACCCGCGGGCTACAAAGTGCACCGCACAGCGCCGCGACAATCACGCTCCTCATTTATTTTTAAACTTTTTAGATATAGGTACAGGCTATGAATAGTCAAACAAGTTTAACTGCTGGCAACACATATATAAGTGTTTTCAAAACTGTATTTGTAAAAAATGTCATCAGGCAAATGACTTGGGCGTGGGATGGAAGCAAATGCGTTAACAGCCAAGCTCTTTACCCATTGGCCAATAGTTGTACGAGACCGATTATATTTTAATAGAAAAACATTCACGGTTGACACTCCATAAAAATTGGTTCTAGCACTTAAAACCACTGGCACAGTTTCACCAAAACTATTATTATATCACCGTAACTTTATCTACTCATTGCTAATTGAAATTTGTAGGAAAGTGGGTGCGTAGCGTAGGCGTTTAGCGCAACCGCTGCTGCGCCCCCCGCTGGCGTGGACACCTTTTTACTTGGGCCCCGCCGCGGGTGCCGCTTGATTGCCTCCGATCTCATCGTTTTATGCTCCCCATAAAGCCAACAATAATTCATTTAGACGACGTGACGCCACTCACTCGTTAACTAGTGTTGTTCGCTCCGGATGTGATTCCAGGGCACGGAGACGCAGTTCCGCCTCCGAAAAATATTCCTCGTTTTACTAGACGAGGAATATAATTATGTGATTAATTTATGTTTCTAGTAAAGTCGTGTCAAAAACCATAAAGAAAGCAACAATTTATCGACCGCTACCATCTCTACATAAAATCAAAATTTAATGATCTCGAATAGCCAGTTTAGTGTGTTACAATATAATCAAGTTGATGACCGTAGACGATAGGTATCCGATTTCACGACTGATCACGAGAAAACTAATAAAAAGCCAGCCTCAGTATGCTTTAAAGCTGATTCGAGGCTAATTAGTCCGATCGAGTTTAGTCAATCGGCATATTTTCATGCTTTAGCCGGTCGGGCCGACTCTATTAAAAACCGGTCTAAGTAAAACAAACAAACAAATTCATTCCGAACCATTAGGCACGAGATCTGACTGTTAATGTCTCAATTTAGAAACGGGCGTAAATCTTTAAAGGCGTGACAATTACTGTTACTTCCCGGCAATACAAATAAAAAGGCTTTCCGTCAATTATCGATAAATTAACCCGATTAAACACTCCGTGGCCGACGGCGCCGGCGCGTCTTATCTCGGGACATGTCACGCTTTTAGGCAGGTAACACTCCGGCGCAGAAATATTTACATTTTTTAACCAATTTGCTTTTTATTAGGATTTCAACGAAAATCATTCTTATGTAGTGCACCCACTGAATTATAGGTAGACAAACGAGCTTTTTGATTGCGCATTTAAATGGTCGACAGCCCTTATACAAGCAGCGATAGTTGCACTGACAATTTGGTATTCACGTTTTTCAGTTAATATCTATAGTAAATACATGTGTAATGTACGATCCATGCGGGCTGTAGACCTATCTAATATACATATTGAATGTTTCTTATTTTTATTGACAATATACATATGAATGTACAATGTTTCGTACGAATGCACTTGTCATCACAATCGCTTCGACTCCCAACTCCCCCGACACTGATATTTATTAGTACCCATACTACAATTAGGCTAGTTTATAGTCTGACGATAATATGTACATATTATCGTCTTATTAGATCTGATACAAAAAGTTAATGCTGTAAGAATTTAAATGCTGAACATAACTAGCTCCTTCTATTGAAAATATCTAAAGCTTTTAATAGAAGCGGGGCCTATTGTGACTAATCATGATTAAACGACTTTAGACAAATTGCATGACCGTGACTAGGCATGTAGGGAGCAGGGCTCCATCTCAAATCATTAAAAGAACAATTATAGCTATCGTTCATTCCCACCTGCAACCTGTTGACTCCGATAATGATCTCGATCTAAACAAATACTCTGGCTACGGGCTGTCAGCGATTGTTCTATCGCTGATTGCAATTAACACTTTAATATGAATCGCCAATCATATTCTGTTGTTCGGTTGCAAATATATATTTTCCTGATTATTGACCTTTTAACGAGGAATAAGTTGCAGGGTAAAGTTAATTCTCTTTAAAAACTGAGCATTCTGCTTGGAGTACACCCCTATAATAGAAATGTTTTATCAAAAAATTAGAAGTGACTAGCAGCGCGGCAAAAAACAATTCATTTGTTGTGTTCTTGCTCACAACACTTTTTATGAGTTAAAAGAGAACTAAAATAAACTAGTAGATTAAAAAACGGGACGCGTCGCTGAGCTCCCACAAAACGTTAACAGATTTTCAACGGTTCGTTTTCTTTTTACGAAACGCTCCCAACATAATTAAAGAACGTCGGTAAGTGATGACTGGTCACCATTAGACGTGTTCTCAGCCGCATCAGGCACTTGACGGGCGGCCGGCGCTCGCCGATTACGAACCAAACAAATTGTGTAGACCTCTTTGTGGTCGCGACGTGCTAACAATGAGAGGATCCCGCAACTGATCATTACTATTATACATGCTACATGGCTTTGTGTTTTGAGTAAATTATAACAGATCGCTTTGTAGCATTTGACGGGGGCCGCCCTGCACGGAGCCGCGCTTCATTATCAGCGGTGACCGTATTAAATCCATATCACTTTATAATCGCATTGATACGCCCGTTATTGTGTTATTATTGTTCGTGTCTATACGCTTTCAAACTTTTTCTATCATCTACGGCAAACAACTGACAGCCCGGTTTGTTTTCATTTGCCGATAGGCACGTAATTTTCTTTAACGAGGGTCTAGAAAACATCGCTTCACCTATACGTAAAGAGCGTTCATTAAGCAATTATTTCCAATTATTGTTAGTGGACATAATTGTTTGCGGGTATGAATGACATGCGACTACAATAATAAGTAAGTGGAATAGTGCAATTTTAAGGAAACAATTATTTATTAAATTACTTCAGGTGGCTTAACATGTCACAATACGTCCTATGTAGATTCAACATAGTCGTGGAAAAATGTGATAGATGAGATTATTTACGATTTCATAAAATACTCGTGATTACTTAATAGCCAGGCCACGCACAAGCAATGAAGGACTTTAAGTTTATTTCATTATTTCAAAACGCTCTATAATTGTTTTAAATTGCACTAGCAAGACCACTCGGCAATTGCTCAGTAGCTGAACAACGAATTCTACGACAATTATTCTTGGCCAGGCT
This sequence comes from Acleris sparsana, assembly GCA_923062465.1. Lineage (NCBI taxonomy): Eukaryota > Metazoa > Arthropoda > Insecta > Lepidoptera > Tortricidae > Acleris > Acleris sparsana. The sequence continues at coordinate 13,653,223 of OV281289.1, forward strand.
ATGATTAAATTATGGCACTTATACAGAGTGTTTCCTGAAAATTACATGGGATGGCTCTCGCAAGGCTGCGCACGCGATCTGCGCACGCATTCAGCTGTATAATGGCCGACGAGTTTAAACGCGACCAATGACGCATCGGTTTTAACGCTCCCGGTCACTCTTTTGAGCAAATTGTAATTAACGGTGCCTTTTCAATTTTGAAGTGTCGAGATGCAGCGATGGTTAGTAAAAATGTGTATTGTTTTTTTTTTTGATAAAAAAGGTTTAATTGAATTTGCCTTAATGAAAAAAGAACCATTTTAATGATTAAGGAAATAAAACTAGATTTAATCATGATGTGGACACATTAGATAACTCCTTGGATACTAATATTTTTATTAAAAATGCCTAATATAAATACCTTTGTCCTGCCCTGTGTTCTTTATAAAGGAGGCATTTGATTTGGTAGTTTCTGCTCGGGAAATCAAACTTTATTTGTCAAATTGACCTTTATAGAGGTCATCAGGCAGAAACCGAAAATATAAAAAAAAAAGGCTTGGGCAGGACGAGGATACGTATCTAATTAGTTTTACACTGCTGACTTTATTTGTATTTTAACACTAAGTTTACCTCCGTAAGAAGGATTCCAAACGACTCCTATTAAGGTAGACCAGCTGGCTGTACCACCAATTCGCTTGTGTATATACATTTACTATCCCATAAGCCAAAACTATTTTTTTGTTGTCTTTTGCCGTAGTCTGCCGTAGTTGTGCCACATGAACAATGCTAAGTTTTCTTTCACAGGAGTGTGCACCAACGCAACAGCGCCCAGCGTGTCTTCTATCAACAGGATACTGCGGAATCGTGCCGCGGAGCGCGCCGCAGCGGAGTTCGCGCGTGCGGCTGGTTACGGGCTGTATCCTCCGCCGCCGTACGGGGCCTTCCCCTGGGGCGGCGGCGGCGTGTGGCCGCCGGGGTCGCTGCCGCTACCGCCAGGCGTGCCGCCCAGCGCCGCGCACGCTGACGCTATGCAGCAAAGCTTCTTGAATTCATCCGGACGGGGACTCATTGGTGAGCACCCAAGCCATGCTGTGCTTTCAGATCAGTTGTCTTCATGTCAATGTGATATTAATACTTTATTTTTTTCATAGACGTGGACGGTGATGATTCCGGATCTCTTGACGGCGAACAACCAAAGTTTAGAAGAAACCGTACCACGTTTAGCCCCGACCAACTCGAAGAACTCGAGAAGGAATTCGAAAAATCTCATTACCCCTGCGTCTCGACGAGAGAACGACTCGCTTCAAAAACTTCATTGTCCGAGGCGCGAGTTCAGGTAACGATGCCATAAAATACAAATTAATAAATTCCACGATCATAAACCAGGCAGCCAATTAATTATTTATAATAATAATGTCATGCCACAGATATCTTAATCAAATCAGAGCTATCATTTTACATCAATTTACATTCATGAATATTTGTTAACTCAGTGAGAACAGAATACTAATCATGTTTATTTACCGTTACTGACAGGTTTGGTTTTCCAACAGACGAGCCAAGTGGAGACGCCACCAGCGCATGAACCTCCTCAAGCGCGGTGGCGGCTCGCCCCCGCACCGCCTGCCCCACTCCCCCTCCCGCTCCCGTTCGCGTTCTTTGTCCCCCGCGCGCGCCCCTTATCACACGCCCCAGATGGGCGGCGAGAATAGCGCGTTCAAGTCGCTCTCCCACCAGGACTCGGCTCTGAAAGCGCTCTCACACCAGGCTCAGTTTGACAGCAATGCACTGAAAGCGCTGTCACAACAGACTTACGAAGGGGGTGCTTTTAAGCCGCACCCGGGGCTAGAAAGCAGCGCGTTTAAAGCGCTCGTCCCCCATTCAGCCGCTGCGGCGTTACTAGCAGCTCAGTCTATTCATTTAGCTCGAGGATACGAGTCACACTCGGACTCGGACGAGGAGATAAACGTCCACGACGAGAGCGATGAGGAAGCTGATAAGAGAAACAGAGCGCGCTCTCGGTCGCGCAGCCCGGTGCGTGCGCGACCTCCGCCCAGCGACCTCCCGCTGCAACTCACCAAACACGACCGCTGATGAACACAGCTGGTTAAAGCTCAACTTTTTCCAGGATGATTTAAAAACTGTATGACAAACACGATCAACCTTTAGATACTGGGTAAGTGTGTAGGGTATACCCAGCTTCTGAGATTTGTTTGTTATAATAAATTCCTTGTTATTGTTTGTTCCAATTAGTTAGCGTGATGTAAATATCAGTTATAACGATGTTGAGTAAATGATAATGGAAAACTTATGGATGGTATACTGGAGTAAAAAAATAACTGTGCACAAAAACATTTAGAACAATATTTTGTAAAGAGTGGAATTAATTATTCTGTTGTAACAAATTGTACCAACTAGTAGTTATACCAAAGTAGTTATTTCGGATTGTAAAAGCACGGTTTCAGGCAAACCAAAGTTCCTAATACATTCCTACTGAGCGGCGATGTGTCTACACTACAGTATATAGATCGCTAAAATTATATTTTCGCGGCTTAGAAATCAAAATAATGTAACATTAGTATGTTGTCTGTTGAAAAATTGTTAGTTCTAATAAAACCTGATACTTTAAGGTGTAAATGTGGGGTGTTTTGTAAATATTGTAAACATTTTGAGCACTATATGTATATTATTTATTTCCTAGACGATTAATCTCTTTGTACAATATAGTAAAAATGACGTACTCACGTACCTATTACGATAAAATTAAATAAAAAATTAAATATGATTTGTATTTTATTTTTACCATGTGTTATAAATAACTCTGAAGCATGTTATCTTAATAAACGTAAGTAGATAGAGTGTTTAAGTACAAAAGTTTAAAGAAGGACACATTTGTAACCGATCAATGCATTTAAAGAAGCAAGCCTTCAAAGTAGGTACAAACTTTAATGATCCTTTTAATTAAATACTAGATGAAAACCCGGCTTCGCTCGGTAAAATGTAGGCTCATATTAAATTCACTGCTAACCTATGTATCGATATTTCACCAATAGGTAGATATTTCTCCAAAATATGATTTACCTAAATAACTATGATGTGTGAAATTAGACCTTAGAGGTGTACCTGTGACAGGTGACGTGACACCAACGCCAAATTAATTTCATTGACATGTTTACTTCACAACGCGATTATATAGCAATGTATTCATTTTTATATTGAAAATACTCGATAATCCGAATTTTCCGCCTATAAGTTGACTACTCGGATCGGCTGCATATCGTTCGAGTCTACCGTAGACCGGTACGAACTTATTAATATAGGTAGATTCCTATCGATTTCAGTAAACTTATTCGATCCTTACCGAGAGGTTTATTTACAGGAAAGTATAAAATGAGGGTCCATATTGGCTTCGCTAAAGTTTATCACCCGAAATTGATTTTCCTAACGATTTGTACTCCTAATGATCACTGCTCCTAAAAAATGTTTTCCTAAAAATTTCGTTCCTACAATTTATTTTACTATTAACGTAGCTCATAAAACTCATATCTCTTAAAATTTTAAGTGCTAATGTCACTGATGTAACTTTTTGTAAACTCCTATTTTTTTTTTAAATAACATTCTTAATCATATTTTTTTTGGGTCTATATTGGCTCACCTAAAAAATTTTACTCCGAATGTATTTTTATCCCTAATCATCGCAAGTCCTAAAGTGTTTTTTACTGAAACGGTTTCTACTTTCCGAGTACAGGACTTTACGCAGGATTATTTTAAAGTTAAAGATGATCTGCTCTTTTATAAAAAAAAATAACCTCGAAGACGAAAGCGGGAGCGAAGCTCCCGCTTTCGTCTTCTAACCTATCCGCGATCCGAGTCGGTTTTGCCACTAAGTCCCTATTCCCTACTGCCTACGTAATGACGGACCCTTAGGATCTCAGTCACTATTAACTTTAGAGATAAAAATAATAGAAAAAATAACATTTTTACAATTATAAATAAGTTTAATGTACTTATAATAATGTGCAATTTTAGGAATAAAAACCATTCTACATAAAACAAATATAACAATGAACAATAGTGTAAAAGATGGTTATGTTGAGAAAATATAGGAAAACAAATAGTAGTATGATCGATGTTTATTGCAACGGACATTATGAAGTTGAATGATTAGGAATTCAGAGCGTTAGGAACAAAGTAGTTATGAGTAGTGATTATTAGGATGTAAATTATTAGGAACAACATTTTCGGATTTCCGATAATCGACATTAAAAATTTAGTTCAACTTTGGCGCACCCATAAAATGAGTGTGCAATTATGTAAAATAATGCACGGGTAGCCAACGAAAATGTTTGGCTCTTATAATAGAATAAATGGCCCATAATAAATAGCATGCTTTTTTATGGCTATTGACAATAGCGCTCAAAGTATGCTCAACTTTATTATTGGCTGACTGCACTGTACTGGTTTATAATTCTTGTAAGAACTCCAGGAATACATAAGAAACATGTCAATTTAAAATTTCATCTCAAACATTTTTCAATCAATAGGATACTTAACGTTCTGAAATCATTATATTTGGCGTCATTCTCTTTCATAAGAATTGCGAGCTCTACGTCGTACTAGTCTAATTTGATTCATTGATGCATTTATCAACTTTTGTTTTTCAATTTGTCAATGACCTTTAACCCATGGGCTTCGCCTGCTATGAAGCTATTAAGGCATTATATCCTGCTATGTTGGCTAAGCTGTTTCAATCTGCGATCAAAGTAAGCACACACATTAATTAGGTTTTTAACATGGTCTGACGGGACCTCTGAATTTAGCTGGTTAACAAATCATTAAGAAAATGAGAGGCAAGTTGGTTTAAATGCCTAACTAGAGCGATGCGAATAAAAGTTGTCGACGAACCCTAAGCACGTCCGGGAATATCACATGGCTGAGCTGGATACTAAGATTGAGTAAGTATTGTTCAAGATTTATATCATATGGTAAATAAAATAAATACTTTCTAGGATTCTCTACCAAAAGCTGATGGTACCTCAGCCTTCGCTGTCCGTCAGTCTGGTTTTGGCTTTTTTGCTAGACCTTAACAATCGCTATATCTTTTGGACCGAAAAAAGTAGATACATGAAGTTTTCCAAAAACAGAAGAGTAGGTACTATTGCCACTGTAACAACAAAATTCATTAATTTTGTTGTTATAACACAGCGGCAACAACTCCCATTAACAATAATGGTACGGAACCTTTCGGGTACGAGTCCGACTCTAACTTGGCCGGTTTTGTACTTAAGCCACCGAGAAACCCTTTTACCACTTATAGACCTTAATGTCCTAAAAATTTAAATTGTAATCTTAAGTCTTGAATAATATATCGGAAGTTAATTTGCCATTGATTGAATTATAAATGAAGAATTAAAGAAATAGCAAGACACACAAATTAACCGAAACCGACCTAATAATCCGAAACAAAACTCTAGACGTGTACTATTGGTACTAGACGACGATATACATACTTATACGTCATATACATACTTACTCGGATATGAATATTCAGTATAAAGTACTCCCGGCTTCTTGCACTCACAACTGACAGTCTATACTGACGATCTATATTAAGAAAATGGTTGCACTGTACAAATAGCCTATAGGAAAACCCAAGACTCAGGAAATAATAGATTATATCACCATTACACAAAAAATTACCCTTACCGAGATTGAACCCGGAATCGCCAGCTTCGCAGGCAGGGTAACTGCTTACAAGACTTTGTCACAATCGGCTATAAAATTGTTGCACCAAAGTCACGGGGAATATTTTATTTGAATACTTTAGATTTTGCCGTGCCGTGTGGTTGCCGGCTTAGAATAGTGCCACTCCATGCCATCCCGTGGAAGTAGTAAGAGGCGACTAAGGGATTAAAGGCTTGTAGTATTGTTAGGCGATGGGCTTGCAACTCGTCTCTAATATACACTGGTACATCTTAGCCTGTTTGTGCAAAATATGGTTATAGAACACCAAGTGTACACCAAGTTGTTAAAAGTTGTTGGTAAGTAGCTCTGCCTACCCCATTCTGGGATGAAGACGTGACGGTATGTATATATGTAGATTTTCTTAGAAACGGCTTAAAATAAATCGAGCTGATTTTTAGGGTTCCGTAGTCAAAGTAGGAACCTTTATAGTTTCGCCATGTCCGTCCGTCCGTCCGCAGTATAGCTCAGAGACTCTTAGCACTAGAAAGCTGTAATTTGGCAAGACTTTACATATAAGTCACGCCAAGAAAGTGGTGAAATAAAATTTTGTTTTTATTTATTTAGTGTACCTCCCCTATACCATAGCGTGGGATGTCGTTAGATAGGTCTATCAAAAATATTGCCGGTTTGTGAACACAATTTATCGATTAAGGAATACATTTATGAAATATTAAGCTTTAAAGCGCTTTTTTTGTTAGAGTCAAGTGTCCCCCACCCCCCCAGCCTTACAAATACTAGAAATCTAAAAAACATCTTAAATGAAAGCACATTGTGAATTTAATAGAAAAACTTTCACGACTGGTTTAGGTTTAAATGTTTATACCTACCGAACATTTCTTTGCGGAGTTGGTAAACTGACCGCGCCCTATGTTGATCTATCGGGATAACAGTTTTCTACCGGCAAAGTTAAGTTTGTCGAGAGGTCTAATTTTATTGTAGTAACGGCTTCGGAACCCTACACTGAGCATGGTCCGAAATGCTCTTGCCCGGTTTTTACGGTTGTTTTCTGCTGCCTGCACTGACCCTAACGAAATAAGATTTAGATTTTAAATATAAATTTATTAAATAAAATATTGAAAATATTGTTTATTAGTTTATTACCATGGGTTTAGTTTCGTTCTCACTAGTTAATACGGAATAACTAAATGCGAAAAGTAAGGGCGTGAAATAATATAGTAATTAAAAAAAAACATAAAACTTACCTACTTAAATCTATTACAACAATCTCGGTGCGCAAGTCCAACTCGCTTTTAATGTTTGACATTTCAAACATCTTTACGCGTCTATCTAATTTATAAGCGGAAACAATTAATTTCGATGCAAGCGAAGGTGTCTCACAAAGATAAAACCCGCTTCCCACAGTGACCCGAATCGTTTCTCCAGTCACGGGACCGACAAGCACAAAGGCGAGCACCTTAACTCCTTTAAAATCATATCATGCACGACAATTATCCTTTTTTCCCCATTGTTATTAAACAAAAGTCCTGATTCAGTCCTTCCCGGATATCGACAATCACGCCCGTGAAAGTTGACTGAAGCGGCGCAAAAACAAGATCGGGGAACAAAGCCTCATTAGCGGAACACTGCCGGAATATGCGCTTGCTTTTTATTACCACCAAAGTTTATCATTAAACTCTAATAATATGTATAGAGGAAGCCTTTGCCCAGCAGTGGGATAGGATAGGCTTTCTATGATGATATTATGTACCATACCTCAAAATAGATAGGTGTGCTAGGTCGCTGGATCAACCTTATTTATTTAAAACAAGCGGCTTTGCTCCGCTGCAAATTTCCGACTTTTCCGGTTACTTTTCGTAACGTTCCTTTTCTTTACTTTTGTTCTATCATACAATCACTGTCTGACAAAAACGAATGCAACAAAAAAAAAAAAACCAATTTGGTGCAGTTGTTCGGAAGTTATGCGCGTACACTTATTTCTTTGATTAATTAATTAATCTATTATATACATGCAGTGAATTCAATATCGCGCATATAATAGTTCTTTTCTTTGATAGTTCAACAAGACGTTGGAACCGAATGTTAAGCTTTTTACCACAATTCTCTACCAACTTTTACGTTTTATAAAAATAATATGTTATTACGTTTTATGAGAAATCTATTTTTTATAAAATTTTGACATATCGGAATTGGATGCGTAGGCTACCAGTATAAATAATTCATTTAGGCTAAGAACTACTTTACAGCTGGTTGTGTTAGTGAATGTTCATATTATGTAGATGCGGGCCTATCATTAACAAATTGCCGATGGTGCGGAAAGTTTATGGTCTCGTATGTGCGAATCGCAGACACGGTGTTATTCTGCTCATTTGCACTACAGATTGTACTGTTGCAATTTTTACTCAAAGTTATTTTTATAAGCTTTAATTGAACTTGCGTTTTTGGTACCATTTTAAAACCACATTTTGTTATAATAATGGGCTAAAATTAAGATATAAATATGTAAATCCGATGAGAATGTTATGGTAGTAAATATTGTCATCAATACGGCTAAGAGCAGATCTGATGATAGAGTGGCAAGGTGACAACAGGACCCGCTTAGCGTAGACACAACTAGTTTAGATTCGTTAAATTGGTGTCGAGAAGTAGATGACTTTACAACAAAAAGTACAGAACGCCGCAAAAGCTTATCTGAAAATGCGATTTTTTGCTGACAACTAATATCATCTCACTTTTTTTGTGCTTGCTCTTTTGGTTACTTATTTTTTATGGTACGAGGAAAGCTAAGACAATTTTCATCTGATTAACTTCAACTTTATGAAACTTTATGCTGGTTTTCAGCATATTTGATATTGACCATAAATTTCATAATTACTATTGTAATTCTCTAAAATTCAACATTGCACCATCTAAATTACATAGCACTGGATTAGTTAGATTATTGGCTCTGACAGTATCTGCATCGAAACGTTGCGTCAGCGTATTTTAAACTTGGCTGTGGTCGATCCTTAAATCCTTAAAGCAGCTAACGCATTCTTGGATCCGGAATACTGCCGCGGCCCGATAAAGTTGTTCCGTCGTGATAGCCGCGGAGTGTGGATGCGTGTACGCGCGCCGACCCAATAACAATAAATTTCGAGCACCAATTGAAGCGCCAGCGCAGCCAAGCTACATCTACTAGGACACAAGCGTTCCGGTGACGTTAATGTCTTGAAAGAAATAACTTCATTGCAATGTTACAGTAAAATTTTACTTGAGTTACAAAATCTTCTCTGGGCAATCAAGGTTATGATCGTAGAAATAAGGCTATTACGGAGTGATACAATTTATGAAAGAGAACTCTCGAAAAATACAATTAATTTTAATTACTCCATAGGGCTACAAAGTCAAATTATTTCAATTATTTAAATATTTGCAGGACATGCCATCTTCATTATCATCCTATCTGCGAAAAGATGTCTAATGTTTGTCATATATTTCTGTCTACAATATGTTTTTTCGCTATTTGAAATGTACAGCCTCTTCTTCTACTGTTACTTGAAAACATTTATAATTTTTAAATAACAATAAATTTCGAGCACCAATTAAAGCGCCTGTGCAACCGAGCTACATCTACGAGGGTACAAGCGTCCCAGTGACGTTAATGTTGAGAGAGAAATAATTTAATTTGGTGCAATGTTACAGTAAAATTTTACTTTAGTTACAAAGTACTTCTACGACAATATTAAGCTTGATGGTACTAGAAATACGGCTAGTATGCATTTAAGCCTCAAGTGATACTTTATGAAAGAGTAGTTTTGATAAATACATTCTGTTTTTATTACTTGATATAGTCACAAGTAACAAGGTATCTTTATTTTACATGCTTTCTTCGTTATCGTCATCATCATTACATAAGCCAAATACATCCACTGCTTGACGTAAATTTCTTATTATTTATTTTCGCAATGAAGGATTTAGAGCTTTTACTACAGTTATTAGATTTTTTTTTCGAGACTAAGATTCCAATTATTTGTGGTCAAAATATAGCATCGACATTTTGTGTTACCTGTGAGAGCCTTTGCTCCTGTCACAGACCGAGATAGAGATAACGCGCGCACGAGAGCGCGGGCGCATTCAGACGGTATCGCACCGAATAAGAGCCACTTACGACGGTACTTTACTTGTCAGTAATCAACCCCGATTATAGGTGATATAATCGAAACAAAATCAAATGAAATATTTTTCTTTGGGACATGAATCTAATTTAATATTTTTAACGTGGCTACGACGTGTAATATCTTTGGTAGGAATTTAAAAATAAGAAACGGAACATCCAATCGAAAAAAGTAATAACAATTTGGTAAAAATTACATGAAACAAAAATTAACTTCTCCAAATGCATTATTATCACACAACGAATCGACCAAAAACCACTATAAGCTACCACTTTAAATGTTTTCACACATTTCTTGACAAAACACTAAAGGATATGACATCATTCGCACATAAAATTCGCAAATTATTAACATGCAAATTGGCTGAGCAATCATAACATAAATTCTTTAATATAATCTCACTAACCTTACAACAGAGGCCAGTAAAGTAATCCGCGGGAATAAAGAGTGTATCGATATCGGTTCCCACTGACATTCAAACTCAGCCTTCCCGTACTCGGCGCTTCGAGGCGCTAAGGCTGCGGCCGCACCGGGGGCGATACGCTGCGCTGTTTCAAATTACTTATTACGAATCTGATTTTAAGTAACTCTTCTCTTCTTTTAAGTCTAATATGTGTAAGTCTATTCGTCTGTCCGCACAGGTAAATCGAGATCCACAAAAAAAAATAGCTTTGGAACGCCATTTTCTGGCGGTAATTTTACCCACAGTAAATGTCTTCCAAGGGAAAGATTTAGTCAAAAGCAACCGAATTGACAAAAAATAATAATGATGAAAATTAGTTATTCCCTAAGATAAATACGTAGTAAGTTTAAAAAAAACTTTGGGAACCTTATCATGTAATTTGCGTCGTTTTAGACAAAATGTGGAGCCAAGTTAGTCACCACTTAAGATTAATGGACGATGTTTCATCATCTCAGACTTCAGTTCTGAAACGCAGAAAATGTATTCCAAATACACAAAATAAACGCACAATATACTCAAACACGAATTGTAACGTCATTATTATCCATATTTACTGTCAATCGACAAAAATTTGCTTTCCGCATCTTTAAAGCCAACACTTCGACACAATTGACTCATTAGTGTTTTATTTACGACGTGCGTCGAATCGAACCGTTAAAAGAAAACAAACCGGCTCAATAAAAACCAACCCATTAACCGATCCGGACAAATCATAGGGAAAAAATCTATCTTAGTTTCCCATAAAATCATGAGCAGATTCGAAATGTAAGCACATTAAGTTATCGGTGGAATTATCTCGTAGTGTGTTACAATATTTATTTGTTTCGGCCGAGGGCGGGTCGGGATGTGCCGAGTGTTCTCTCCCAATTAGGTGGTTATTGACATTTTACTTTTATCGAGGTAATCTTGAGAGGACTGCTCCAATTCATAGTGTAGGTACTTATGGCTTTTGATTAAGAGTTTGTTTTTGATGTGGTGTGGTGGAAAAGAAAAGAGTCAGAGATAAAACTGAAAACGTAAAACATATTTATCCTAATTATATGTAATACTCATACATACAATAGTTATAAAAATTAATAACTCTATAAATAAATATAAACATTTAATATAGGCACATATAGAAACAAAAGCACGGACTATATAACATGATGTATGATGATAGTATAATAAATAATATTATGGAAGAATGTTTAGGTTGTAAAAACAAGTATTACTTGAAGCTGCACCTTTTTATTATTGAAAAGCAAGTGATGTATTGACAGCAAGAAGTCGCAGTAGCGGGCTGTTTTAGGATTCATTTCATTAATATTATGACACTGCAGAAAATACCTATGTACTGGATTATAAACATGATAAAGGTTGACTGTTTATATTGAATTGATAATGTAATTTTGTACAGCATTTGTCGTGGTGTAAAATAAACACTTATCTGACACAAAATGTAATATAATTCCAAGTTAACTACTTACATACGAAATTACTGACTCGGTAGCATGTTTTACTTGTATAGTATAGTACAGTTTAAATTATACCGTTGCGTAAAATTCACTTCTGATCTAAGGCACTTTTACTACTGCCGGTGACGAAGCAATAAGCTATCGACTAATTTTTCGCTCAAGAAACGAACAAAAGAAATAGATTCCATGTCAATAAAAGAGACACAAATATATAAATAGTTCATCGCTGGCTCTACTCGCTTCCCGCTCGTCATCGGCAGTGGAACAAGCGCCTTAACGTGGTTCAATTAAAATAATGCTAAAACACAGGCCTGCACTATAGATAGAGCAGGCTGTGACAGCGCCTAACGTTGAAATTTATCCCAAAAAGGGAAGCTGTTAATAGAGTCATTCAACGTTACCGGTGGAATTATCTACAAAGAGAGAAGTCCCGGAGTCTGTCGGGCTGTCGGTCGGAAATATAAATTTATTCAGTGGTTGTCGCGGCGACACGGGCGCCCGCGCAGTATCTCGCCGAGTAATCTTGAACATTGGCGTTAAAGAATTTAAATTATACACCGATACAAATGAACGGTCGAACCCATCTCATTTATTGCTCTAATCCGAATTATATTGACTAGATATTTGGGATTTTGAACACATTGTCACGTTATTTCGTAGTATAATATCGATTCAAGTAACTTATTGGGTTATTATACGCCTAAGCAAGCTCGCAGCGTTAACAGGGGTAATATTGAACCGTACAATACTGATCGAGATTCGAAAGTCGTGCGCGCCGTCAATACCAGTAGATGTAATAGTTTTGAGTAACAACGCGCACACAGGTTTTAAATTTACATAATAAAAGGAAATTTACTGTTTATTCAGCTTGGACAATACGCCGGACAACTAACGATCTTAAAGAAATGTACTTTATTTTAATGTCCGACAGCGAAACATTTAAATGTGTTTTGTGTAGTTTTAGATCTTACCAGGTCAACGGTAGGCACAGCTTTGGGAGAAAACTTGTTCTGCGATTCACTAGTTAAGAGGTTATTTTTAATTTAATTGTATGTCATAAGAAATTACATTTTACCTAATGAGATTGGTCAGTAATACACTACGTACTAACAAGACTAAGTTATGCCTTGTATTCAAAAGCTGTGTCTTGTCAGCCGAGATTCCCCCGCTGCTGTAGGCCTAGGTATTCGATTTGAAAAAACAATCAATAGACCGTATTAATTGGATTGACGTGAGCTGACGATCTACTGCGTCGTCAGTTTTCGAAAATCACCAATATGTACTAGCATAGAGGCATTCCATCTCAGTCCTCAGAGTTGGCGACGCATTTGAAGCCTTAGGTTTGCAGTGTGGAGATTATAGACTTGAGATTTTAAATGACTATGGGTCTCAGATCCCATATACCATCAGGTGGCCTGAGTGCTCGTGCGCTTCTCATTGCCATTAAAAGAAGTTAGGCCCTCTGCCGAGTTTCTACCAAGAACGCGGAAATCGTCAAGTGCCATTCACACTTATCAGAATTTAAAAACATTAAAATATAAATTAAATACTGCTCAAGTGAACTATTCTTTTTTTATTATTTGACGTCATAACATAAGTAATATATTGGCTTAACCCATATCTTTTCACTATCCCTCTAATTTATTATAATACAATATAAAATATTTATATATACAATATACATAGAAGAAAAACAATAGAAACAATAAATTTTATTATTTGTAGCTTTATATAATGCTAGACTAAAGCATACCATTGTAATATGAAATATGTTTAAAAAATGACTAACTGCTGAGTTTCTTGCGGCGTTTCATCTCAGCAGTGGTCTCCTCTTGGGAAGCGCTGGTAGATTCTTGACGTGTAAAAGTGCCCGTGCGGCCTACTTACTGAATACATTTTCTTTTATGTTTTTAAAAAGGAATAAAAAGAAGACAACGTTGAACAGTATCCCTCTTAGCATTGTGCCGCTGTGAAACCGCGGTGCTGATTTTCAGAGGGAACCTGACTTAAAAACGACTTTACCAAACTTTAGTTTAAAAAAAATGGGTAACGGTAAACACCCACCTAGTTAAGTAGAATATATAACAACTTACAACTCTTACAAGATGTCTAAAGCTCCTCGACATCATCAATTGTAATAACTAATCGAACTCGAGAGGTATTTTGATGTATCGCGTGCAAATGCACCCATATATCAAGCAATGCGATAACACTTGTATAAATTGCGATTACTATTAGGTATTTCATTACTTGTTCTAATTAACTGCAGCAACCAATCGGCGCACGCGCTTCCATCGGTGCCGCCTGGAGTCACCATTACTCTCGCAACTACCATCTCACAGCCGTAGACTTGATACAGTGTAGAAACTGCTTGCGACCACCACTATAAAGTACGGTTAATTAGCCAAACTAAATAATGTCAGTGAATTTGGTGAGACAGAAAGGGAGACACTAATCTTGACAAAACAACGGAGTGTATATTAAAAAAAAAGTTTGTTTGTGGTAATTTGGAAAAAAACATTACAAATACAAATATTACTAATATTAAGTTACTGTAAAAAAATAATTTTGGGACAACCTTTTGTTAAAGACTTTTTTTTGCACACTTGACATCTACTCGTCAAGACGATTTTAACGAGCCCTAACCCGACGGGTTTATCATGTGTAACTTAGAAGTTCCTATGACCACCCTGAGTTCCCATCATCAGACCAGCTCGATGGTACTATATTATTGTATAGTCATTGGAAATAAAGGTGTATGCAAATTTTCAGCTTCATCGGAAACCGGGAAGTGTGTCAAATTTAACTTGCAAGATTTGACCCGTACATACATACATACACTCAAGGAATTAAATTTGTCACCCACCTTTTATCTTTTTTTTTATTACGAATGACTTAGCATCTCTAATGATAGTGACATCTTTAAGCAGGTTTATTAAATATGTAGCAAATTAACTTTCGTCACCGTACATGCATTGCAAGTTAAATAAAAGCTGTCTCGGTGCCATTTTTTAGATTCCCTTGGTAACCCCAAAGATCTAGGGCTCACGACACGACTTTATCCGCGTGAAAACGACAAAACAACATTATGTCTACCACATGTATATGCTAGACATAATGTTGTATATTTAATGTGTCACATTCAGATGTATCATCATCAGAGCAAAAATAAAATATTGCAAGTCATTTCAGAATAAAAACTACGTTACTTTAGTACATATACCGTAGATGTAAGAGATTTAATTGGCTAAGTCATTTGAAAAATAAATAAGTAGTTGACCTTAATATATTTCTTAAATATCACTTCTGACTTTATAAAGGTCTACAAAGCACTGCAAATTTATTACAGGACATCTCCATCTCAAAGCACTATATGCTAATATGAACAGAGTAATCAACTTGATTAAACCGATTGCCTCGGGAGAACTAATTCATTTAAAAATAAAACATTGAGGCACAATGGTATTATTCAAAAATTTACTGCCATCGCAACTATAATAATTATTAAATGTTAAGGGACAATCACAACAATTGCCATACCTAGTCCAAAACTAAACTTGCTATAGGTACCAGATAACAATAAACATACTTACATTTTATACAATTGTTCTGTTAGAAGAGGTTTACGGATCTGGAGGACCATTTAGGAAATTTATATTGTACTTTCAAAGTGTCATTTTTACTCGAGTAACGTGTACCCACCCGGTACAAAATAAATTTCTTAAATGGTCCTCTAAATCTTTAAAATAGAAAAAACCTAAATCGAAAGACCTACCAAGGGTCTACCTCTTGAGATATGTTGTGATAAGGTGGAGGTCGAAATGGAGTAATTAAGTAAAACCAGACATACTCGTTACTAGCCGAAGCTGTGTATTCGGAAGATCAATATAAAAAGCACACTTATAAACTAGTACACAGTATTTATATCTAATTATTGCTTACTTGTTATTTCATACAATTACGTGCGTCACATGTCGCAGGGCGTAACGTTAAGTTACGGTTATTGTGTTAATTCGGTGTATAGTACACCTCCCCCGAAAAGTTACTCCTCACCCCCACAAAATAAGAAAAAAAAAAAAAGTGACATACGTAGTTGTATTTTACATTTTTTTTTTTAACACATATAGCTACATTTAATTTAAGTATATTTAAGTCTATTTATTTTCAACATACAATTTAGTATTATTTTTATGAGTTATGTATGTTTTATTATTTTTTAATATTTTAACATTAGGTGATACATCTTCTATTACTTTATAAGGTCCATTATAGATAGGGTCTAATTTATTTCCTATTTGATTTTTTACAAGTACTAAATCTCCTGGTTTATACATTATAGAGCTAATTTTCTTATCATATGCTAATTTTCTAGTGGCTTTGCTAATCAATAAATTTTCCTTTGCTTCTAACTGCGTTCTCTGTAATCTATACTTAAGTTCTTTAGGGTAACTTTCGTAGTTATAGAGAGGGTCGACAGAAGAAATTAAATTGCTGGGTAACCGGCATAATTTGCCAAAAACTAACTCGTATGGCGTATATTGCGTCTCTGTATGCACGGTGGTGTTATATGCGAAACACCAATAGCTCAACCAACTACTCCAGTCGGTGCTGTTATTGCTGCATTGAATCCTTAGGTATGCTCCTAGGTTCTTGTGCGAATTTTCCAGCGCGCCTATTGTTTGATGATGGTACGCTGTTGATTGCAACTTATTAACACATAATAAACTACAGACTTCAGAAAATACGCCTGACATAAATTCGGTACCTTGATCCGTTATTACGACACTCGGTATGCCGTACCTTAAAATATAATTATTTACAAATACTCTACTTACAGTTTCAGTGTCCTTTCTTTCTAAAGGATAAGCCTCAACGAATTTGGTCAGTTCACACTGAATTGTTAACACGTACTTATAATTAAGGTTATCTAAATCTATGGGCCCGACTATATCTAAAGAGATTCTTTCAAAGGATGTATCTGGTGTCGTAGTTATCACCATTGGTTCCTTAATATATTTATTGGTATGTTTGTTGTGTTGACAATGTGCACATTTTTTAACATATTCGTAAACGTCATGGCTCATTTTCGGCCAGAAGTAGTGTTGTTTGATATTATTAAGCATTCTGTTTACCCCCGCGTGGCCACTCGTGGGTAAAAGATGAAAATCATTTAAGATAACTCTAATCTCGTCTTTGTCGTATATTTTTGTAACACTTTTTGTCACTAGGATCCTAGGAAAATCACATTTATAATTTGATAGAAATGCATTTACTTCTGTTTCATTTTGCTTATTTTTTATTATAACAACTTCATCTATATTTAGCTTCTTACAAAATATTTCTAACTCCCTCGCTAACACGCCTACGGTAGATAACGATCGGGTAGTCAGATAAATACATGATTTGCTTGGTACGTACATAAAACTTCGTTTACTGCTCATGATTCCAGTGTTAAATGCGCTCATGTTACGCTTATAATCCGAGTTAAATGTTAACTCAATACAGTCTTTTGGAGGTTTACTAATTTCCACAATTCTAGGTTGATCAAGCCTGTTAGTTGTGGGAACATTAGCTGTAGTATTGTTGTCATAACCTTGTTGATTATTTAATTTCCTAGCCTGTGCTCTTGTCGTAACTGATACAACGTGTGTGCTAATTTGCTTTAAATCATCACTATTCATCGGTAAACGACTCAATGCGTCTGCAGCTGCATTGTTTCGTCCCGGAATGTATTCAATATCGAAATTAAATTCTTCTAGATATAATCTAAATTTTGTTAATCTGCTCGATGGATCAGTCATTCCGAAGAGATAAATTAATGGTTTATGATCGGTTAAGATCTTAAACTTTTTCCCATACAGATAAGGTCTAAAATGTCTTGTAGCCCACACGATTGCCAAAAGTTCTAACTCGATAATGGGGTATCGTGTTTCTGCGGGTTTTAAATTACGACTAGCGTATGCTATGACTTTTCCATTGCTGTTTGAAAGAACAGCACCTAGGCCTATTTTTGACGCATCAGTATGTAAAACGAAAATATTGTTATCAGAGAAATCTGGGTAGTCTAACACATGTGGACTTAAAAGTACATTTTTTAATTTTGAAAATGATGCTTCACACTCTGGGGTCCAATTGAAAATTGCATTTTTCTTTGATAATTGGTTCAATGGATAAGCTATGTTTGCGAAATTAGGAATAAATCGCCTGTAATAGTTGGCAAACGCCACAAATCTTTTGACTTCGTCTGTATTTGTCGGTTTAGGGTATTTTTTTAACACCTCTACTTTTGCGGGGTCAGGTTCTACTCCTTGTGAAGTAATTCTATGTCCTAAGTACATTATTTCTTTGCGCAAAAATTCACACTTTAAGGGATTGAGTTTAAGATTAGTTTTTCTTAATCTATCTAAGATTCTAACGAGGTTCTGATTATGCGTCGTCATCGAATTACCTATTACAATACAGTCATCTAAATATATGAAACATTGTTTATAATTTAATCCTGACATAGCTATAGTCATTAGTCTAGAGAATACACTAGGACTAGTGCGAAGTCCCATTGGACACCTCTTCATTTGATACATCTTGTCAGTTGTGAATGCGGTGTACTTACGGGATTCTTTATCTAAAGCAAGTTGATAATAACCTTGCGATAGGTCAAGCTTTGAAAAATAGATACTACCAGATAGAGAATCTAATATTTCGGTGATATTAGGCAACGGGAACTTGTCGTCTTGAATTTTATTGTTCAGTTGCCTATAGTCCACAACTAATCTCCATTTCTTTTCTCCTAATTTATCACATTTTTTGGGGACTAACAAAACTGGGCTAGAAAATTCCGAAGTAGTTTCTTCAATAATGTCATTATCGATCATGTCTTGAATCTGACGCTGCAGTTCCTTACGTAAAGCATGTGGAATCCTGTACGGTTTCACGTAAACAGGACTCACATTTTCTTTTAACTTAATTGTGTGTTCTAATAAGTTCGTAGTACTGAGTTTGTCACCGGGTAGATGAAAAACATCCGCATATTTAGCACAAATTTGTTCTATGCTTAGTTGTTCCTCTTTATTTAAATACGTTTCTAAATTTAATAGAGTTAGTAAAGTTTTCACTCTATTAACGCTAATTTTACCCGAGTCAAAATTACAAATATCAAAATTACCTAAACTGTACATGTGTAGTTTTGATAAATCTAACTTTACCACTTTATCCGTTGTATTTAGTATTCGTACAGGGATTTGCCCTTTTTCTGGTTTTGAAATTAGACCAGCAACGAAAACACCTGTCTGCATTTCTTCCGCTAATACAACACAGTCCTCGTATGACTGCGCGGGAATGCGCGTAATCATTTCGCACCGCGGAGGGACACTATGTATATAATTGTTCGAAATACCTTCTATAGGTATTACAATGCTTTGTTCTCGGTCCTCCAGAGTCATGGTATTATCCTTGTAACTAATAATCGTGTTATAACGCTTAAAAAAATCTTGGCCTAAAATTCCATCGGCATAACATGACAAATGTTTAAACACATAAAACTTTTCTTGGCAAATAAAATTCTCAAAATTTAAAGTTAGATAAATAAATCCCTCGGACACTAAATCTCCACATATCCCTTTAATCGTAATTTTATCTCCTTGTATTTGCCTAAGGAGGTTATGCCTACTTCGCAAACATTCGTACTTAATGACGCATAAGCTTGCGCCGCTGTCAACTAATAGACTTATTCTATCCATATTATCTACTCTACAGCTAACTGTGCTAAAGTTATTATAACTAAATATTCCATTATTCCTATTAGTCACGAAAAAACTGCGTATTACATTTTTCGTTATTATTTATCGGAGGTGTCATGTCATCGCGTAAGTGTTGGGCACGAGGTGGTGCGGGGCGCGGAGCCTCTCGCGTTCGACGACCGCCGCGTGCTGATCGCGCGAAATTACGCTGACTTTGTCCACGGCTTACCGGAATGTGTTGCGAAACACCTATATTCCGATTATTATTATAGTAATATGTTGGTTTGTATGTTTGTCTGCCTCTATTTAAATTACTTCTAGAATTCGAATAGCTACGATAATAGTTTCTATAACTGTTACAAGGTTGATTACGTCCATAATGTTGAACTTGATCATCCCTTGGTGATGAACTCTGTTCATCAAGGGCTGTCCTAATGGCTTCGGGCAATGACACAAATTGTCTAGAAGAAATTATGGTGCTCAGTTTTGAATCTGAAAGCCCGTCAGCAAAACGCTTAATAGCTGACTTCTCATTCATAGGTCGCAATATGTCGTACCTACTGTCATCACCGTCGGCTTGGGAGATCGTTAAATTAACAAAAAGGTCCTCTATCTCTGCCCCAAATGCTTCGACAGATCTCCGTCCTTGTCTCGCTCTGTACAACTGAGCCTGAATGGATTCAGCTGATTTTTTGGGCAGTAAAAATTTTCGCATGTCGGCGATTAGAGTGTCTACGCTAGTATATGACATCTTTAGTCTAAGTTTAGCGCTAGAAGAAAGCCTAGTTTTTAAAACAAAATCTATCAGAATCCCCTGAGATTCGTCATTGACAGTGGAGCTGTACATTAAAATACCATCTATTAACTGTTTGGTGACCTCTTCTCGTTCCGTCATGATCGGCAACAAGGCGATGGCCGTTTTAATGTCAAAAGTAGGTTTAGCCATTTTGTTTTCTGTCTGAGATGCCGTATCTACTAATGCTAGCAATATCTTAATCCTACTGTAAATTTCACTAATTTCCTCTACTAAATCATTAACTAAGTCTATATCCGAAGAACTTAATTGTATTTTTTGTTCTTTTAATCGAGACACAATATCCGCTGCTTGATTATATAATACGTTCGATTCCTCTAACTTTTTTAGACCAATTTCCTTCTGTCGCCTCTCTGGACCCAATTTTACGATATATTCCCTTAAATGTTTTATTTTATTACGTATAGACTGCAATTCAGTTAACATAATACGTATATTAAAAGGGATTAAACTACAAAAAAAATATATATCAAGTATCTAATTTCATTACAACATAATTTATATAAAACTTACATTAGAAGCAACTAACCCGTAAGTAGGTTGATGCTGACGCTGCGCGACGTTGCACGGTCATCGGACGGGCGCGCGACGCTGCCTGGCACGTGGCGCTGGACGATGCTGTATACGGCAACAGGACTGCTGCTGCTCTCGATGATGGGCCGGGCTAACCCTGGACTCCCCGGAACATGGGCCGGGATATCCCTGGACTCCTCTTGACATGGGCCGGGATAACCCTGGACTCCTCTTGATTTGCGTGCCGGGAAACCCTGGACAACGCTCTTCTTTCTTCTTATTTTCTTTTCGTATTCCTGGTTCTTCTTTATCGTAATTCTTCTTTATTGTAATTCTTCTATATTTTCTTCATAATTTTTTTTTTCGTAGGTAATCTTCTTGGATGAGCATCGGATTCTTTTCTTTAAAATTCTTTATTAAATTTATTCATCTTCAATTTTTTTTTCTGTCTTCTCCTGGTGTTCTTCTTTAGTTAAATTTAGAATTCCATTAATATGATATCTTCATTAATTTCTTCTCGTCGCTGCTTCGCCGGAATCTTCATTTTCCTCGGTCCTCTGGTATGGGTCGCCATGAGATATGTTGTGATAAGGTGGAGGTCGAAATGGAGTAATTAAGTAAAACCAGACATACTCGTTACTAGCCGAAGCTGTGTATTCGGAAGATCAATATAAAAAGCACACTTATAAACTAGTACACAGTATTTATATCTAATTATTGCTTACTTGTTATTTCATACAATTACGTGCGTCACATGTCGCAGGGCGTAACGTTAAGTTACGGTTAT
This sequence comes from Acleris sparsana, assembly GCA_923062465.1. Taxonomy (NCBI): domain Eukaryota; kingdom Metazoa; phylum Arthropoda; class Insecta; order Lepidoptera; family Tortricidae; genus Acleris; species Acleris sparsana. The sequence goes on from OV281289.1 coordinate 13,674,832, forward strand.
TGTGTTAATTCGGTGTATAGTACACTCTAATGACGGCAAATCGGCTATTTGAAAATAGCGCATTAGATGTAGCATGGCCGCGCAGAGCGACGACGTCTTTTTCGCTCTTATTGCATGGACATACAGGTGTATCTGACCGGCTTAAGCCAATATCGCGTCAATAGGTGTATGGAAGACCCTAAGAAAACTTGATACTTTAGTCAGCTATCAAAGGCCCCTTTTAGTCGTTCATTCCCAAAATAATAGATTAAACTTCAAACCAGATTCCCAAAACACCAGATTCAAAATATGGATTAATTTATTGTACTGAGCCAAAATGTTGTATCTGGTGTTTTGGGAATCTGGTATAAAGTGTAATCTGGTATTTTCAAATGATAGTATTTTGGGAATGAGCGCTTTTAGAGCATGAGAAAAAATAAAATGATGCATGACAATACAATAAATTACTTTATTTATAAATAATAACGAATAAAACTGAATAACGATTAAACAAAATGCTTTTAACCACTGGCACTAAAATAAATGAAAGCTAATGACTAATTAGTCAATTTACAACGAAGTTTTCTTTTTTCCTCCAAAATTTGCTTTAAATCTTTTAATTCTTTAGAAGAGACATTAGGAAGAGTAGTACAAATCTGTTTTGTTTTCTTTTCTTTACGAGATTGGGCTTTCTCGCTCATATATTTTTTAATTGAATTTTTGTTTTCCTCTAACTCTTGTTTAGCGGCTAACTTTTCTTTAAATATCGTTGTTTTCTTACGTTGCAATTCCTCACTTAAACCAATTTTCATTGCATTCATTCTTTCTTGTAGCTCTGCTATCGACATCTCACACAGTAACCCTAGGCCAGACGTTTCTGTTAGGTCTAGTATTTTGGGTACCCTCGCTTTTTTAGCAATGACAGCAAGAAACTTTATTTCTTTTATGATTTTAATTCTTTGATTTAATTCTTCCTGTTTCTTTTGCATGGCTTTTGCAAGCAATTTTTCACTATGTTTCCTCACAGTATTAGCAGTTTCTTTGTTTTTAGCCGATACTTCAAGTTTGGCCTCTAGTACATTAAGTTCTAAAAGTGATTGATTTTCGATTTGTTTTCGATTTTTCTCTGTTTGTAACTTTCGCCAATATTCAATTTCTTCGTCCCAAGACTCTTTCTCTTTAATAAACTCTTCGTATCTCTTTTTATTTTCATCAGTTTGTTTCTTTTTAGCTAATAATGCTTCTTCATGTGAAATTTGACCCATTAAATGCTTTTTTTCCCTATCCAATAATCTTTCTCTCTCCCTTTCTTGACGATCAAACTCAATTAATTCTGCAATTTTAAAAGTGTTTCTAGAGTCCATAACGTTTGCAAGCCACTGAACTTCTTCTTGCTCTGCTTGTTGAACTCTTTTATTTATTCTTTTTACATTAGCTGCGTTATCCTTAACTGGTTTTGAAACATTTGTTGTTATAGGTTTATATTGTAGTTTAGGTAAAAAATTTGTCACATATTCAGTTTCGTCTCTGATATTAGAGAATTTATTTTTATCAGATTTAACTTGAGCATAGTGATAATCTTTGGATTTTACATCATTTAGTAAGAGGCTAGCCTTTTGTTTATTCTTTTCATAACTTACCTTTAATTTTTCATCAATCACACTTTTAGACATCATACGTTTTGTTCTCGAATGTATGGAATTTGGAGGAGTTTTTGGTAAAGTAGCTGCAGAAGTACGACTGTTAAATGGATGGGCTTCCTTGGTATAAAACGAAGCGTGGTTTAGGACATTGGGCTGGACTGGCACAGTAAGAGGCTTAGTTTTGCGACTTTCTATTTTCTTGATATATTCCGCATAACTATGACCCATTTCACTTATATAAGGTTGCCACGCGAATAACGGGCTTATAATTTTCTCAGTTATAAAATTTGTATCATAGCTAGCCCTGGCCACCTGTGATATAAAAGTCAGAACTTCGTTGTTGCTCATGAACTTTGTAAACGTACTCAACAAAGGTTTGCTTAAATTGAACAGACATTTATATAAAAATGGCATGTCCTTTGATTCCATTTGAAAAGTAATAGCATAAAACGCAATCATAAAATAGTCTTGGTCTTCGTCTGAAAGTTCTTCAGATAAGCGAGATGAAATATCTTTTAGGAACTGTTTATGTTTTTGAACTCCTAGAAATGTTTCGGTAATCCAGTTCAATTTCGCATCCTCCGTGTTTTCTGGACATTTATCAAGGTATATCTTCATGTATTCGTATGGTGTCACTTCGCTGGTAGATTCGTAATCAATCAGTATATTTCTTAACATTTTGACGTTTCCAGATATGTAAAAGTAAACCATTTTTGTAAATGGTTTACCTTGTTTAGGTAATTTCAGAAACGAAACGGAAACATGTCATAAACACGTCGATGAAATAATGTCTTGTCGCTGAAGTCACTTTACGGCATGTCATTTTCAGCCAGCATTCTGATGGGAGCGCGTTGACTTAATTGAATAGTTTGAATTATGAACAGATGCGAAGAGGTGAATCAAGCCCTGAGTCATGGATGTTTTCTATGTATTATATATAAGTATTTATATTGTTGTGCAAGCCTAGAGCTTAGTTTGGGACTAGGTCAATTGGTGTGACATTGTCCCCTGATATTTATTAACTGTATATATATATATTTATATAAATTTCCCATTTGCTGAATGGAAAGGGCTTTACGAGTATGTACACTAATATTATTAATAGGACATATTTGTATTTTTGTATACTTGTAACGAATAAACTAAAAAACTACTAAACCGATTTCAAACAATATTTTACAGTTATGTGGCGGGGGTGGCGGGCAACAGCTAGTCATTACTTTCTTTACATAGTATAAAATGAAGTCGCTTCCGCTGTCTGTCCGCTTAGATCTTTTAAACTACTTAACGGATTTTAATGCAATTTTCGGCATTACATAGAGTGATTCAAGAGGAAGGTTTTTATGTATAATAAATTCTGGATTATGTACGGGTTTTTCACAAAACTCACCTAAGCCGAAGCGAAGCGAGCGAGGGTCGCTAGTTTGTTACAAACGGATGGAGCAGTGTGAGATAACCTGAAATCCCATTCTCAGGCGGTTTCAGGACCTCTTATGGGCCTTTTACGTACATTTCAGTACGAGTATATGGTAATTTTCCACTAAGAGTGAAAGAGATAGCATGATAAGAAGTAGACAGCGATTCTGAAAACCTTAGAAACGTGTGAAATTAACACACGTCGCCTTATCAGTTTATTTATGTAATCTTTTATGAATTATCTATCTATCTAATACCTCTAAACGAGCAATTCTTGTATAAATATACCTATACATATATAACCTGAATTACAGAACGGCTCCAACGATTTTCATAATATTTTGTATGCAGGGGGTTTCGGGGCCGATAAATCGATCTAACTAGGTTTTATTTTTAGAACTCTTACCAAAAAAAAATACCGAGCAAGGTTCGGTTCACACTGGCAAGTTGTCCCATAGGACATTGGAATTCTATCATGAATAAAAAAAATCAAAACTATTTATTTTACAATAATAAAAAAAAAATTGAGATCATCATAACGAGCCCTTTCATTTGATATAATATGACACTGTAAGGTATGCAATATTTTTTTTTGTTATTTCTAATTTATCACCCGAAAATTAAAAAAAAAAACCTTATTTAAACAAAACATATTTTTAGTTTGCACCTCTGTGTTTGGGCGATCAATTTACATTATGTGTATTGTGTACACAATTTTAACTCAATCGGTCCAGTAGTTTCGGAGCAAGTTCGGACTAAACCGGCTGTGACAGACAGACGGACAGACAGACGCACAAGTGATCCTATAAGGTTTTTTTTTGTAAAAGACGCAAAAAAAGTGTCCGTATTGTAAACTTAGCTTAATACAACCTGACTGTGGCCCCCAAAAGGTACAAGGGGGCAAGAGGGCCCTACGATCCAATGTACCAACGAAGCAATCAATTACTAGCCTTTAATTAGGTAGGCAGGCAGCCTGTTTTCGCCGGGCTCGTCATTAATCAATCACTCTTCAAGGAGCTATTATTCGACACCTCGGGCGCGGCTCCGGTACGCACAAAGTGCAAGTCACACGAGCCCTCTTAAAATATAATAATCGTGGTAAACTCGACCATAAAAGCCATATTCGATTAAAAGATATTTAAATGGGTTTCAGTCTTCGCTTCTTGTTAGTTTCTTGGCATTGTGCATCAGTAGGCAAGATCCGATGTCAGAGAATGATGACTTTTGTTACAAATGGTTGATGAGATTTTATTTAGTGTGATTTTGGTCAGTAAAAATACAATTATTTACCATTAAAGTGGTTTATAAGATAAATTTTCTTAAATCGTTGTTTCCTAGTACCAGAAATTCCATTTGCAGTTTTTCCATTTTTAAATTTTCACAGCGGTGTTTTTTCCCTGCCGCGATTTTTTCCGTTACATTGTTTTCCATTCCAGAAATCAATTTCTTTCTGACGGAGCTCCTTTTTCATGGGTGCTTTGGCCCTTCTCGCGTGCGGGTAAACTAACCTAACCTAATCCTACCTACCTATTGCAACCTAGATCTGTGGGAAAAATTGCGACTGAGAGAAAACCGGACTGGAAAATATACAACTGAAAAATATTAAGATTGGGAGAAAACGCGAATAGAAATTTTATGTCAGAGAAGAAAATATTTTGGAAAAATAATAATACAATCCACAAGGTAATAAAATAAGACAAAGTTGCGGGCAAAGCTAGTTAAGAATAATAACAAAAACCAATGAAAGGAAAGACTCTCACAAAACGTTCTTTACATTCATAATAACATATGTTAACAATTTAATGACACTCGCTACAAAGAGATTTTACTAATTATGTAAATTCCCATCCATTTAAGTACGTAAGTAACTAGATGAGAAGGCGGTGGCTTATTGACTCTGTCACAATTAATTCAACAATGATTGAAAATCAATCCCGGGGTGATATTAGCTGTCAGAGTCTGTCAAATTATCCATCCATCCAGTAATTAACGACCCGGCTCTTCTCACGTAGGTACAATTTTTGACTAATAACTTGAGGTGAGAACACATTGTTGCGTGGCTCATTGTACGAGTGCTCACTTATTGAATACCGTTGATATGACTTTAACTTTTCAATACGTTTAATGCCAAGGGCTCGATGTGGTGTCACGTTTTTGTATAAAAATAAACAAGTCTCGTGTTATTTGCTGTGATTATTATTAGTATTATTTAATTGAATTTACGATAACAAGACGACATGATAGCTTGGTCCCTGGTTCAAATCCAATGGTATTTGTTCATGAATCTCTCATGTATTCTGCGTATTTCAGTACGTATTTTCTCTTAGAAATGTAAGTAGGTTTATCGTTGTCTTGTATTTATCCATAGGACCAGTCTAGAGCTTGGTTCGGGACTAGGTCAGTTTGTGTGACTTTACATCCTGATACTTATTATTGTGTTTTTATTTCAGGTTTACCTTTCAGAAGCAACTATGGGCAGATTTAAAGCTACATTTTCTCTTTTTGAAGGTGTCAGTAACTTATGCATAATTAATTCAAGTAAATTTGGTTAAAATAAATGCATCCGTCGGAAACAATTTGCAAGCTGAGGGCAAAAGGCGGTGATTTTTCTTCCTTGTTGTAGACACGCCTCGGAGCAGGTGGTTTTGCGTAAGTTTTATAATTATATGAATTACTTGCTTTTTACTGTAATGAAAGACCTATGTACTATCGAACCAACGGAACCCTGACCCACCATGGAACCTTGTCACAATGATTGACGTACGATTGTCGTATAGCTTCGTATGACAGTCCTAACGTCAAGGTTCTATGGTGGGTCAGGGTTCCGTTGGTTCGATAGTACATGTCTAATGTTATATGAATAATAAAAGCCTTTGTAATCATCTTACCTACTATGTGAGGTATTGTTAAAAAGGGCAACCTTTTTATTATGTAACAGAAGTAAAACCTAATAAGGTAGTATACAACTTATCAATTCATACTCCACTATCGACCCGCGATCGCTTCGTTTCAGTTTATGTGAGTTTTCTGTAACATCCGTACATAAACCAGATTTTTTACACATAAAACAAATTCTAACTGATGGTGAAGTCCGCATGGAAATCCCTTTAGTAGATTGTAAGATCATCGCAAACACATAGACGAAGAGACGCGGCGGGGACTATGTTTTAAAAAGTTGTAGTGATTCCATATATTATAATATAGACTATTAACGGTCAAATTTGTAAATGTTTCGGAGTATGTCGACGGCGTCCACTAAATATTTGGCTATGTATCTATAGCTTCCGTTACAAATTACATGCAAGGTGGCATTAGACGTCTTTTACCATTATGTCCCGCTCTGATTAGTTTTGAATTAACGGTAATTTTAGTCTAGTGTGTAATTTATTACATGGGGTCCTAATTACAAAACTAAAATTACATTTTTACAACCTTATTCTATTTTAAAACTATAAAGCTATATCTAAAAAAGGCCCCTTCGGCAATATCCCGAAGATGCTGGCAGCATTTCCTCGCTGGATAGTTAAACTTATGCGTTGAGCAAGGAAACTCATTCAAAAGATTTTCTTAAATTATAACTGAACAAGATTTCGAGAGAGTGGAATGCACCTTTAAACGCGATATTTATTTAATCATGTCCTTGACAACAGCTCTAAAAAAAAAAGAACATTGCAACACCTTTTCGGTTCAAAAAGTCCTCTTCGTGATAATTGGTTTTCTAACTGACTATGGGTGACGCGAAGTCGCCCATTTAAGTAGGTATGAAGTAAGTAACACCACTACCACTCGAAGATGCATCCTCATAACGGCTAAAAACTTCGTTAATAGGCAAAGGCCTCAGCTCATGACGAAATAACTCAATAAGAATACTTCTCGGTACTTATTGAGTGGTATAAAATTGGAAGCCAGGACTGATTGTCCATAGCAGAGGCAAGATAAATGCTAAGTGGTACGTTAGTCTGACCGTTCGTCACGAAAGGTTATGGTTGTTATTTATTGGGACCTGCGGCACGACTCGCAGACGTACGGCCCGAGATGCGGCGCTCTGAAGGCACCTTTATAAGTGCCATCGTAACCTTTTTGCTATGCGTTTCATTGAGCAGGTTAAATAGATTTTAGCTGGCGAATCTATAGAAATGTAAATCATACAATGAGTAACAAAGACAGGACAAATGTAAGTGCGCGCTCATCATACAAATTGTGTAGGTAAATTGTGTTTATTTTTATGTATTTTTTATTTCAATTTCACACACTAGCTGGTTGCGGTGGCCGGCGGTTTCGGGGCAACCAACCGGCAGTGACCATCACGCCAAGTTTGGCGAAGCAGAGCCACGCTGATCTGTCACTTCGGTGATAGTTTTAAGTTGTATAATTGTTACGTATGTTAGTCTATAAGGTATTTGTAACTGTGGGCTTCGTTACTCGAAACAAAAATGATTGTTATTATTATTCAGATATTTATTAAATTTTCTATAATTTAGGTTTTTTGCAATAAATATTCAAATATGAAAGTAAAATAACAATACTAATACAAAAAATAAACATTATATAAACCTAACCTACGAGTAACGTCAAGCTACCGGTGGTTATGGCTGCAGAGAGAGGAACCTCCTTATTATTATTATTATAATGTATGAAAGTCAAATGTAACATTACTTACACAATAATTTATACTAAAATCCTAAATAAATATACAACATAATCATTTTTTGCAGGGCTATAGGAAATTATTGTTATTGAAAAACAACATGACCTTATTAATAAACTAGCTTCTGCCCGCGACTTCATCACAGTAAATTTCGATTATCGCTGTCCGTCGCGAACTTTGAAATTTACCGGAATAATAAGTAGCAATATGTTAATCCAGCGTATAAGCTAACTCCATTCAAAATATTATCCAAATCCGTCCAGCCGTTTCAGCGTGTAGGAGTAACAAACTAACATAAACTTTCGCATTAATAATATTAGTAGTATTGGCTATTAAGTAGTTCAACACATATATCCAGTTCAGGAGGCCTCTTTGCATTTGTATATAATCCAAAATCTCTAGATGTCTCCCGTGTAACTGCTGCACCCTTGAGCAGTTACCAAATCCTTTCATTAGCATAGCCCTTTACACTTGAAACCGATCAAGTAAACAATCAATTCCCTTTGCAGACATCTTCAGTCTTTTGTATTGTTTAATTCGCTAAATTCAATGATTCCCGAGGTATTGAAAGTTTATTAACAAGCCCACCTAAGGAGATGATCCATCAATCTCCGAGCCCAGTTACAAAGGACCTTAACAAAGAATTATGGCTCCTTATACATGCTCGCTACTATGTAGGAGACTTTTATTATTGCATTTAATGACCTGGACGTGATTAGACATTGCCTTGCCTCTCTATGGCTTTATTTATTACGTAAATCTTGGGGCGAACGCGCTGGTAATAACAATGAGAATGTCGGCTGTGTTGCCATGTGTGTATAAAGGGGACCTAGTGAAAAAGGGTGTAAGTCCACTTAACTGGTTCTACAAAAGGGTATGTACGTAAACGGAGTATACTAGACTTAAACCCTTTTTCACTTGATCTTCAGGAGACTTATACCCTTTATCAATAGGACCCTAGAAAATAATCGTAAATTAGAATTTATGTATTTGTTGTGGTGGTAGGACTTTGTGCAGGGTTCGTCCAGATTGCTACCACCATTATCCAAGCAGCAGTATTGCCTATTGTATTATCCGGTGTGGGGATCAGACAACCGGTGAAATTACTAGTCTAGAGGCAGTCTATGTTAGTCCTCAGGGTTGTCAAAGCATTTGAAGTCTTAGGATTACTATCTTGAGACTGTACTCTTTAGAATTCAAGTGTAGGTATAAGGTCTCAGATCCCACCTACCATCAAGTGGCTTGAGTGCTTGTCTGCCGTCTCCTTGCCATAAAAAAAGTATTTAAACCGTCTTTAGATTGGAGTCTTAAGATTTCAGTCTTGTTATGTATATGGGTTACAAATCAATTATTATCAGTTGGTCTATGTGCTGGTTTGGCTTCCACACGTTATACAAAAAAAACAAGCAACCGTAGAACAATTAATTATCATTTATTACAAAAACCAAAAGCAAATCAATTCAATAATACTCAAAATTTCTGTCCCCCATTTGATTTCAGCTTATTTTTTATCCTGTTATTTTATCCCACTGTTAGACAAAGCTGGCCAAACCCCGAATATGTAAGCCGTTCACATTTACACATCACCAATTGGCATCTCGATAGTTATAGTAGCAGAAGTCTCCCTCCTTTTTCAAATAATAAAAAAAGGTAAGGAAGGTTTACTGTAAATTAAAAATTACGAGTCAGATAGAGAAAACTATTTCGTACCTAGTACATTGTCATTTGTCGTACTATGATCCTAAACGCCAATAAATCAACTGTACGTTGGTAACACAGATTGTAAGGGTATGTCCGTTGCTAAGGTCATATTTTCTACTGGTGGTTCTGAATTAATATAAAATTGGGGACGTCTGTATTTTAATACAGTCAACTCCATCTGGCGGCCAATAGCGGAAATTTAGACACTGTCTTGTTCTTAATCCCGCTTGGAACAAGATGATGACTTGAAGTTAAAAGAATTACAGTAATGTTTCTAAGAAAAACTTTTAACGTGTTCTAGTTCTTTGCACTTAATCGCAAAAGCCTTAACTGGACGTTTCCTCGGACAGTAATGGGTGGTAGGTAATGGTATGCTGCGTCATTTGACGACCGTGGTTCTGCAGCAATTAAAACTGTTTGCACTCCATCAGTAGATTTATTATTTCGATTAAAATCATTAGTCTCAAGACAATGTTGAATCTCTAAAGGCAAGCTCTGGCCGAGATAAAGTTTGATGACCACGAACGTTATTTATTTGTTCAGTAATTTATATAAGGTTAGTTACTGTTTTATTGGCCGTATTAAATCAAGCCCCAATAAGGCAGCCATTCATGTTTATTTTTACGAAGTTTCTGCTCGGTATGCCCAATAAATTATTAACTTGGTCACTTTTATCACGGGCCACGGTAACATTTATCGGACGTATACATAACGTGGACCTGTTACTAGTTCAATTTATATTGTAACGGTTTGACAAAGTATTAAACTCTGTACTTACGCTATTTGTAAAAAAACATTTGAGAAGATAAAGATGAATGAAAATTCATGTGGGAATTATAAGCACTAGAGTCTAGTGCTTATAATTTCGGTTATCGTCTAGTGACTAGACGATAACCGAATTCTGTGGGCCTATTTTGGTAGGTTAGGTATGTAGGTCAACGTGGACAAATATCTGTCACTTTCTGACCAGTATGCAAGAGCGAAAGTGACGAATGCTTTATCCACCGTGATAAAGGCTACCATAATACGGGTCCTGGGTGAATAATTAATAAAAATATATAAAATAAGACGTGTAGTTATTTTATTTTGTTACTTACAATATAAACCATTAGCACAAATGTCATAGTTTAAATACTTTACATTGACATAGTTGCTCTAAATAAACATTCTTTAATTCTTTAATTAAATTTTATCACTCCTGATTAATAAAAAACTTTTTTTACCAGTTTTTAATCGTCATGTCCACGTTAGTCCCGCCGCGGACACAAAGTGGCCAACTCGGCCTTTATTGATTGACAAGCGCAGACTTCGATTAAACTCTCGCGACCCAAAGCATTAGCTTTACACCAGTTCCAATGATATCTCAAATTATACCTTACTTACGTTGGCCTCCTTCGTCATTATCATTAATGTGGGGAATAATTAAAATTACGAGCCCATAATGACTGTCGTCACGCCAAGCCAAGCCAGTATCGAGATCGGTAGATACGATGAATAAATAATTATGAGGATTATAATAATATTTTTGACTGTTATTACGAAACCGTTTCGTTATTAACTGATTGACAGACTAGTCAAGACTAAATAAATAACTAAGTAAGGAAGTGAGGTACATTTCTTCCGTTATGCACAGAAAATGAAACTGTGACAGGAAAAAATAATTAAAAACATCAATATTTAGTGCAACATAAAACTAAGTAATCATTTTGATTAGTGGCACGATGCGGCAAGTAAACTTTCAAGGGTTATTAAAAAACATTGTACCTATAAAATAGCCTTTTTGTCATTAAATCCGTCTAAAATCCAAACACCCAGAGACGCGCCAGGACAAGGGCAGTCATCTCATAGAAAGGCATAAATCTACTCATAAGTTTTTATTGAACCCCAAAATCTGATCATGACGAACCATTCACGTGTAATTGGGTTCCAGTCCTCGTAAAATATGAGTTCTGCCTTGAGAAGGGTTTATAGAGAACATAAACACTTTATTGAGTTTTTGTCCGGATTCTTACATGCCTCTATCCATATGGTGTGAGTTTTTAAGAAACTAATTAGATATTTATATTTTAATTAACAAATGATCGAGTCTTAGAGTGATGGCACCAGTGTTGGACACTTTTAACTGAAAAGCTCCAATAATGGACACTTAACTACTAATTCAAAGATCCCACTTATTAACTGACTATCGCAATATAAATGAATGTTTAACTCATATTATTTTTATTACATTACATATAGTATAGTGCCACTCCATGCCTTCCTGTGGAAGTCGTAAGAGGCGACTAAGGGATTAAATGCTTGTAGTATTGTTAGGCGAATGGTAAACATGGTACACAGCTTAGCCTGTTTGTGCAAAACTCGGTTATAGAATTAACGACAAGTTGTTAGAGTTGTTGGTAATTCTGTAGCTCTGCCTACCCACCTCTGGGATGAAGGCGTGACGGTATGTATGTGTATGTATGCATATAGTATAAAACTTCGCTTTGCGCGTCTGTTAGTTTGTATATCCGCCAACTCCTAAACAACCCAACGGATTTAGATTTTGGTCTGTTTGTGTTACAGAAAACTCACATAAACCAAAGCGAAGCGAGGATAAGACGTTAATTATCTATAAAATACGAATCAAGTGTCAAACATTGGTCCTTGTCCATTACTGGTACCATCAGCTCTTAGGTCTTAGTGTTCAAAGAAAACTGGTTTAAAATAATTGTGGATATTAAAACGATATTGACTGGTAAATATTTACCCAAATAAACTTTATCAAAATCAATAATATTTACATAACATTTAAGTACAAGCGTAAAAATACCAAGCGTTCAAGTTTTTACACAGTATCGAAATAGATAGCAATCTAATTTAATTGCTATCTACTCTAAAATCTAGAAGTCTGTGATCTAATTAATAAAATACATTAATTAACAATCAACGGTTCGATTAACGTTATCTCCCACAAATTAGACACTTATTTATTGCCATGTACAGTCAGCCGGGTCGTAAATTAGATTAAAGACGACGAGTCATGCGAGCGCAGGTTCTTTCTCACAACTTAATTAGAATACCAACAGAGAATGTCATCGACTTTTAATCAATTATTATAAATTCCACTTTTACTCTATAACCAGCTATTAGATTTATTTCGGTTGACATGATAATTATAATTGTGTATCACTGTAATTAACCGAACAAAATGGTCCTGATTAGACTGTGGTAAGCAAAAAGTAAGCTAATGAATATTTATATTTACTCAAAAGTGACTCAAAGGTTAATTATTAATTATAAGTATGATAATAGATAATTTCCTTAAAATCGGGATTTTAAAACCGTCAGGCTCGTTATAGTAGAAGTTATGGGCCGCCTTATCTCAAGCCGCGAATCATCAAAGTGTTTACTCAGCCTAATTGTCTATATCTAATTAACATCCGAATTACCAATGCCATAAGTATCAAAAATGGATGCACTTTAGACAAATTGCTTTGAACAGTGAATAATTAAGCAATTTTTAGGGTTCCGTACTTTGAAAACACGATATAAAAGGCAAAATATGAAGTACCGCTTTTTACTGTTTTTGTAGTGTTTTTCATTTTTAGGGTTCCGTACCCAAAGGGTAAAAACAAGAACCTATTACTAAGTCTCCACTGTCCGTCTGCACCTGACTGTATCTCATGAACCGTGATAGCTAAACAGTTGAAATTTTCACAGATGATTTATTTCTGTTGCCGCTATAACAACAAATACTAAAAACAGAATAAAATAACTATTTAAGTGGGCTCCCATTCAACAAACGTGTTTTATTTGGCGTTTTTTTGCTCGATATTAATAACGGCAACAGGTAGACACTTGAAATACTACTCACAAAATGTTTAGTTGCAATTCAAATTCAAATTCCGATTCCAATTCAAATTCAAATTATTTAATTCAGAAATACTGCACATACATGACACAAAAAATAATTGTAATAATAAAAATAATGAATAGAAAGAGTTCTATTTGGCATAAGGCCTATAGAGTTTGTTCCAATCTTTCTGAAGGGTAATGTTAACTTTAAAAATAAATGATGAAATAAAACAAATATATAAGGGGTGATCCCACATCTATATTAATAATGTCGTACCGGTCTACGGTAGACTCGAACGATATGCACATCAAATTGAAGAGCGTAAAAAATTAGCCGATCCGAGTCGACAACTTAGAAGCGGAAAATTCGTATTATTGAGTATTTTCAATATAAAAATGAATAAATTGCTTTATAATGGCGTTGCAAAGTAAACATGTCAATGTCATTAATCTGGCGTTGGCGTCACGTCATCACGTGTCACAGGTGTCACAGGTTCGTATTCCGTTCTCGATTGTGACCTCTAAGGTCTAATTTCACACATCATAATTATTAAAGTAAATAATATTTAGGAGAAATATCTACTGGTGAAATATGTGCCTACATTTTACCGAGCGAAGCCGGGTTTTCATCTTGTAACTAATAATTTGCGGGTGGTAGGACCTTGTGCGGGGTCCGTCCGGATCGCTACCACCATCTTATCCATTAACCTACAGCCAAACAGCAGTGTTCGCATTGTTGTGTTCCGGTTTGGGGATAAGACAGCCGGTGTAATGACTAGCATAGAGGCATTCCATCTTAGTCCTCAGGGTTGGCAGCGCATTTGCAGTCTTAGGCTTGCAGTCTTGTGAATGCAAATGTCTATGGGTCACAGTTTCCAGAACTGTTTTCTGATGGTAACATCAGGTGGCCTGTGTGCTCGTCAGCCTTCCCCATGCCATTAAAAAAAAACATGTTTTTTTTTAGATAATGGTACGTAACCCTTCGTGCATGAGTCCGACTTGCACTTGGCCGGTTTCTTATAAATTTCTGAGCAGTATTAATATTAGTTATGTATGACGTAGGTAAACTTTCAAATGTGTTTGTTATCAACACGGTTTACCTTCACGCCACGAATGTGTTCAATAGATGTTAGGGCCCTTGAGCCCGTATTATGGTCACCTTTATCGCAATGGATAAAGCATCCATCACTTTCGCACTTACGGACTAGCCAGACAGTGACAGATGTTAAGGCCACGTTAATCCACATCGATAACCACGACAATAACAAATGAATACAATTTCTCGATAAAGTATCAATATTAACCATAAACTGTAAATAATGTACAGTTGTATAAAGCCTCATATTCACAAGAGCAGGGTTTCTCAACCTGAGGTAACCGCCAAGAAGGGTTCGCCAGTGATCATAGAGGGTTCGCGCCAAGATTTACTTCATCAGATTGCGACAAGAAACAATACCACTCGTCATATTAACTAACAACAACATCGTGTTTTAACTGTATTGACTTAAATGTAAACAAAAAAAAACCTTTGCTTGTTTTAAACTTTCACGACGTTCACGCATACTGTTATAAATCGAAAAACCAAAAAAACCTTATTGGTACCTACATACCTCGACGTTTCAATCGTGTTGCAACGCACGTGGTCACGAGCAGACTAAAGAGGGCTGGTGCTTATTTATGTTGCTTGCGAGATTTTCGAACTACCCGCACTTGGTCCTATTTTGTTTTATCGGCACTGTGAGTGTTCGGTCGGTGGGAATTCCGATAAAACAAAAACAATATCAAGTGCGGGTAGTTCGAAAAACGCGTACGCTACATATGTATAATGTTTTAACCCGATTAAAAACCATTTTCACATTTCACGTATGGCTGATTTTTTTTAAAAACCCTGCCCCTACAAGATGGAGTGACGACCTCGTCAGGATCGCGGGATCACAGTGGATGCGAAAAGCACAAGACCGGTCTGAGTGGAAATCCTTGGGGGAGGCCTATGTCCAGCAGTGGACGTCTTTCGGCTGACATGATGATGATGATGATAGTCAACTACAAATAGATATATCCAGATTTACACCTCATTGCAATCTAAAAGGGACCTGCTGTGTGTAATTAATAAAACCAAACGAATTTCGGTTGTCACAGGGATCATCCTACATTGACTGAACTAATATCTGTATGGATGGATACAACGGTCCCCTAACAACTAAAATAGCACGTGTAGCACGAGAATATCATTATTCATTATCTTTAAATTTTAATTTACAGTAGGTCTTTCTTTAAATGGCTTAATTCATGCTGTGATTGGTTTTATAAACTCCCTAATCGTCACCCCACCAAAAACAGTTATAAATATTATGTATCTCAAAAGTAGTTATGGTAGTGATTAATTATGTTTCTAGAAAAGGAAAATTACTAACTGACGTCTCCTAGTTTGCGTATCTCTAAATTTGTTGGTCATTTCTAAAAGCGAATGCAGCGGCGGAGTACGGTGATTGGGAGCATGCTAATGAGCCGATAACACTCTGAATCACTTTATTTAATTTCCTTGCACAATTAGCAACGCCGTACTGATGCCGGCGGCGACAAATAGCCGCTTTACGACCTCTTTGATGTTCTAAAATTATTTTAATTTGAATTACCAAATATTAACACACCAATAAAAATTAAAATTCCTACTTTAATTGTCTTTGATTTGAGTCGCTGATAACGTTCGTGGCATGAAGGTAACACGCGCGAAAAAAATGGCCACGTAAGGAATTTGGTACAGTTTTAAGGAAAAATAAAAGAGCTCGCTTTGAAACTTGTATCTTTTTAAGGAAATAATTCCTTATTTAAATATACAATTGAATAAATGTCCGTAAAATTAAAAACCAAAATGATTCATGCATGGCTTTGTATTCGGGGTCCGTTCGTTTGATCAAAAGTACGTTTGACAAAAGTATCATTTTACGAACTTTCATTTCGCAAAAATGTGTTTGTACTTACACCACTACATTAAAACATAGGTTACATGGGCTAAGCGAGAAGTATCTCTTTGCGATATGAAAGTTTGTAAAATGATATACACTCAGGAGCAAAAATAACGGGTCAGAGTGCGTTTTTCATACTAAAGAGGCTATTTCGTAGCCTTGATTCCTCGCCAGGGAATGCTTTTAGTGAATTCTGACTATGAATACCGCGAGCATTGATACAGGACTTCCAGAGTGCCTAGGATACCCAACTGAATGAATCTGCGGTTAACGCCGGAATTATGCATGTTCAGAAAAACATCTAAAATGGCAATAAAATGTAAGGAAATCCAAATGCTAACTCAAACTGCCCGGCTGTGGTGTTAACTGATTGTGCGATAAGTTAGGTATCTTAAGAACTTTTGGTCTCCTCTATTGAACCTCGGAGTATCCACCATTAAACCTCACTCGAAACAACCCCTGGCAAGGAACCAAGGCTTCAAAATAGTCTCGTTTGTATGTAAAACGCACTCTGACCCGGTATTTTTGCTCCTGAGTGTAGTTTGGCAAATGATGATTTGGTACAACATTAGTGAACCTTTGTATTCATGTTCGTAACCCTTGGTGCGCAAACTCTCAAATTAAGTTCAATCTGCCACAATAAGGTAGGTTGTTGTGTGCATTATTTTCAGAATCTATTTTGGAGCTGGGTCCCTCATGATTTTTAATTGAGAATAACCGTGTTGACTGCATAGCAAAGGTGATGGAACCAGTACTGAACAAGAACCAATAATTGACACTTGATTGTTATGGTACAGAAGATTTATCACCTTATCATCTTTAAATTAAGAGTGAAGTGTCTATTATAGGTGCCTTCAGCTAAAAGTGTCCAACATTGGTACCCCTGGGGTGTTTATAATATTTTAACGTTATTTGGTTCCGTAGAGATCTTAGGGAATGAAAGTATCCAGCATCTCGCGTTGTTGGCAATCTGGAAAGGTTTTACTTATTTTTTAACTTGCCTAGACGAATACTTTGTAACGCAGCTTGTTATGGTTATGATTTTAAGTACGAGTATCAGGGTTACCCCTACCTGCCTATATGCCGACTCATAGTGCTACTAATAATTATTAGTTTTGTAAAATTAGTCCTTACTATCTAAAGTTTTAAGGTCATTAGTATTGCCAAATTGTAGTGCATTTAGTTCGGTTCAATCCACAACAACAACTAAGTATGCTTTAAAAGGAAAGGACAAAGTTAAAAATTTATTACCTACATGAAAACTAAACAAAAGCGTCAATAATTTACAACTATAAACCAAATACTCTACTACTTTCGTAAAAAAAACCCACATGTACTGATAATATACTATTTATTTGCGATATTAGGTGGTGGTAGAGGGTTTTAGTAAAGTAAGACAAGACCTGAAATAATTTTGGAACAGTAGCGAATCGCTGAACTTACGAGTCAATGTCAATGGATTATTTTGACATCCTCTATCGACCAACTTTGATTGATCTACCCGCCGAGTTACATCCCGTATATTTGCGATGTGCTACTCGTTTTGTAAAGAAATGTTTACGAATCAGATTATTCAAAATTAAATTCTGAAAAATATCCACATTACTTTAAAAAAATGTGTACTACTTAGTCAACAAAGCTACCACTGTTTTGTTCTAAAGATAACTCCTAAACAAAGACCTACTGCGCAGTATGTTGAAAGTTATGGATTTGCAGGTTATTACAAAACCTATTCAAAACAGTTTCTTTTTTATTCAAACGAGCATATTACAGTGGACAGCTGCCACGCTTCTGTTGTTATATAAAGCATAACTGCAACTCACGCCGAGAACAAAAGTCCGAGACAGTGGGACACCAAATTGCCATTCAGAATTTAGTGAACGGGTTCCACTTTAGGTGAGGTTCATTTGAGCATAAAATTACCTACATTGTCTTCTTCACTTTGTTGAGTGGCAATGAACTGCACTTTGACATAAAATCGCTTTAGGCGTTATAAATCCATTTTCATTACCATAATAAATGATGAGTCTGATAGGAGAGCCATCATTTTCATGGCTTGGTTTAAAGGGAAGACTTTTTATGTTGTGACAGACCAATCAGAAATTTTAATAGTAATTATTTTGTTGCTAACGTTGTAGGACAATAAGCGGTTTTTATGATGTCTTGTTTCCGTCGAAAGGTTTACACATAATTCAGTTATTTACTCTTCTAGGGCAAAATAAAGGAATTTAAGGATTTAAGCTTTAGGTACCTATATACTGGCAGTATTTCTCAATAATGAAGCGATGCCTGACCCAGCTGTTTCCTACTTATCTACATAATGGTAATGGCCATTAAGATGTTTTAGTTAGAATTACCGAGAACATGCTCAGACACATTCGGGAGCATTTTGAATGTTTTCTTTCAAACAAAAATGAAAAAAAAATCTCAGGACTTCCGTGAAACTTTCACTATTTGAAAGATTTCCCGTCGGTACAATGCTATAAGGGAAGAACATCTCCCAGCAAAAGCTATGATTACGTTAGTTAAAAACTTTTGTTAAGGCAAAATATGCTGACCACATCTAAAGCAAGCGGTAAGCTCCTAAATGTAAAAGTGCTGTGAAGGCGATAATTTCTCAAATTGCCCTAACCTCCTCCAGTCGATCCGGACAATAGCCATTGCGAATAAATTAGATGTTAAATTGTTAACAATCGCTAACAAGGTGAAAATAATTATGCGAACGTTTTACTTTCGAAAAAACTTGCTTAATGTACGTAATCCTTTATTATATTCTGCCGTTCCGTTGTCAATCACAAGCGGTTAAGTTCATTTTTGTGGTTGAAATAATAGCCCTCGTTAGCTTCAACAAAGACTTGGGAGATATGTAAATTCGGGAAAGGACCGACAAAAAATCCAGGTTCATGCGTGTAACAGGTGTGTTTCTGATTTCTAATAGCAGTATTCGAATCGTAATTGTGATGAATCTGTATTAAATTTTACTTTTCAATGTATGCTGGCAGGCCACCGCAGACTTTCGATTTTACTTTAAAAGAATAAAAGGATATTATTCCGACTTAGTAATTGGTGACCTACATTACATTTTGTTTTTTCTACAATGCTTTAACAAAGCGGGTTCCATAAAAAAGGACGGATAGTTTTTTCGGTAATCACCCTTTTCAAGGGGAACAAGTAGCTTTTCACGTCAAAATGGAGCTTTGTATATTAAAAATATGAATAACAAAGACTGGTTATAGGTGCGTTTTTATCAGCGGCTCCTGAGATGCGCGGCGTGGGCGCGGGCGCAGATTTACGAGCCTTAAGGCCACTTCGCGCCTGCGCGTCAGGAGAGTTATGTCTTATTACACTTTTATTACGCACCATATACTGGACATTTACTATATCTACGTGCATTATGACGATAATAACATGGGATGATGATATTGATTCAGTCTTGTGATAGCTTACGAGTAGAAAGATAAAGCTTGCTTTAGATAATTGATAATAAAAACCTCACGATTGATAAGTAACAAGATTGTAAAAGTTTGAGGTTGTAAATAAGTATGAGATTTTAAATTATTGCACCCAAAATTATATAGACAGATTGTAAAAAAAAAATTGAACAAAACTTGAGCGTTGGTTGCTGTAAAATTGGCAACATGACCCACATTTTACCATAAACTGCTGCCGAATGTAGTGGTTGCCACTTGAGAATATAGGTAGTAGTACCACCTGTCACTACGTCTAACTTGCCCAAATATACATAGATTTATAGACATTCAGATCCATTCAGTTTCCATTTTGTTTTTAAACGCGAAATCTCGACATAGAAGGTGTTAATAAATAAAGATGTTGTATCTGTAGAATAATGTATATTTATGCAAACTCATCATCTACATAAATCATCGTATCCCTGATTGCAATATTGTAGTCCGCGTAGAGCAGTAGTCCTGCGCTTACGCAGCTTTCTGGAGCTAGTTTTATGCACTCAAGCAGGCGTCGTATATTATTCCCTCTGATAGTAATGATTTATTGGCCACGCCGCAATTACGCCGTTTGTGCGTGTCCAAGTACCAACGCACCACTTACACACTGGTAATTTTATTATCACCCTGTAAAGTGAATATATTATGCACCGATACGTTGTGTTAGGCGTAATGTTTTGAGTACCTATGCATGGCAAGTGTTGAAACGTAATAATTAAGAGGACATTTTTTATTTTTTTTGCAGAGACTGGTTTATACACTTGTTGTAGTATATTACAAAACTTTATTAATGATTAGGATACACACATACATACATATATAAATACGCGAAAAATCACATAACCCTTCTTGGCAGCTGGGTAAAAATACCATCAGTCACGCGTAGTATGGCGAAAAATCACGTCGGTCTTTTACTTGATTTTGATTTTCAAAAGCCGAACAACGAAAGTTACTTTCGCTCGATTTAATCGTTTCCCCAATTTTCTCTGGCGTTCCCTGCCCCCATACCACACAGGTAGCCTTGTAGGTCGCAAACAACATACTTTACGAGCCGAGTAGTCGGCTTCAAGTCACGAAGCTCAGCCGATTGAGTCGTTTGCGATTCGACAGTGAGGTGACCTTTGTGCGACGGTCCCGCTGCCGTGTGCGGGCGCGGTGATGGATGGAGACCGCAACATCCCGACAGCACGGCGAACAATGGATACGCTTTGTTTACTATTAAAGCCTGATTTTTCAATCGGGAAATAAAGATATCTGTGAGAATTTAGAGCTGTTTCTTTGTCGAAAAAGTGAGGTAAAATATAAGTGTGAATCTTGAGGGATGTAGACTGTAGAGGCGTGGTTTTAGTATTTTATTTAGCTGCAGTTGATTGTAAAAGGTGTTTATTAGTGTATGACGGTTCCTACTTCGGTTCGTAATAAACAATTGAAACTGGCTTTATTGCAAAAGCATTGGAAAATACAGATACAATACAAATAAAGTTTGGCAAAAAGTGTTTGAAAAGGTATCAGATTGTACTACAACATTCGCAAGTGCTAGCAGGGTTTGGGTAAAAACTAGATCATGCCAATTTCGCTCGTAGCAAGGCTCAACTTTTTTTCCAAACAAAATTTTGGCAATTTAAACAAGATTTGTTTGTCTAGAATTCGATAAAAGTAGTTGCGGGACAGTACGCAAAAAACTCACAAACTGCTTAAAATTTGAAACCAATAGGTATGTTGATAGAGCGTCAAATTATCTTTATTTGACGATTGAAATTTATTTCCTCTTCTGGAGGTTTTAACAGTCAACAGTTATACCATTCCGTATCTCTCGACAACAAGAGCAACTCATCAATTGTTGCAACGGGCGGCGTTGTCCATTTCTTAGAGTACAAATTGTAATTCATAACTATAACTTCTATTTTTTTCATTAATGATCTAATAACAAACCTCAAAATGAATCCCAAATAGTGATACTAAATGTCAGTGGCAATACTTTATGGAACACGTAGGTATCTACGAGTCATGAAAAGATCGTTAGATATCCAAAGCTAAATAAGACATAACTGTTGTCAAGGTTGAGATTGTTATGAATGATAGGAATTGATCAAAACGGCTTCACGGAGCCTCCCTTTTCGTTCGCTCTGTGTCATTCACCGTGTTGCTACAAGTCCTTCGCCACAAAAAAAAACCCCTTTCAAATGTAAATCGGCAGAAACCGACAAAGCAAATTGTCACAAATAAACATTGATACCCTCGGGTTTTTGTTAACTGTGCAGCGGTAAAGGGTCAGACTGAACCAATCAATCTGAGATAAAAATGTCTTCTTATTGATTTTTTGCTGCTCTATTTTTAACTGCCTGCGAAAGATGTAACTTTGAACTTGATTTTATCTTTTGTTGGCTTTCTCGATTGATTATGGGCAGGTAGAGATGTTGTGCAAGTGTAACATTATTCAATATGTCGACCTATTTTTTATCATCGATTCTTATGGGTAAGTACAAATCACTATTTAAATTCAACCCTTATTTTTCTACTATTTCCGCTACTATATCCACGTCAAATTCATTTCGTTCAAGTTTTTTTTGTGACAAAAACAAAGGTTGCCCCTATTTGTTCAGCTACTACTAATAGCCTATGCCAATAGAATTTGACGTATGAACAATACTCGATGTTCGCGCCGAATGCTCATAAAGTCGTAACACGCGAATGCACTCAGTGAAGACGGTCTTTTACGCTAAAATAGAATACACTTTCGGAATACATCCCCTTGCTAACAATAACTTTACTGACCCTCATTCACAGGCCGGATTTTAAAAGTCATAATTCTTAAATGAATACAACGTCCATTTATAGAATTTACCAAATAATTCAACATCTCCGAATTCCAAACTTTAGCCGGGAAGAAAACAAATCAAGTAATTGAAATGCAGCAAAGAAATAATTAATGATTCAAAATGGTCGTTATGGGAAAAATAACATTTTATTTTTTATATTTGCTGTTATCCCAATTCTGAATACCTATAGGGAAAACTTAGCAGAAAATTAATTCTACCTGATTTCTATCTCTATATTCTTTCTTAGGGTTAATCCTTTAATACATCCTATTTAGAGTCTAAAAATGTAAAAAATGATTTGAATACGTCAGTCCAAATATTGATTTAACCCTATCAGCGGAAGCAGGTGCGCGGCGCACGCGCCTCTCCGCTCACAATCAATGAGCGTCTCCTAACTATGAAATTAAATGATAATCACGTCTTTTTTTCATATTTATATAAAGTTAAAAGTACAATTTGGACTCTGAAATAGGGGTACACAACATTTTGTTAGAGCTGAGATAGTATTGTTAATTTTGATACGTGAGTCCCGTTTTAAGTCAAACAAGAGATTAAGTCATAGTAAACTGTGATCTCTGTTGTGTCTTGATATGGGCATTTCAAGTTTAAAGGCACTATCATCCAGATGATTTTTACACGGGTTTTAAATGAGATTTCGTTCAGTGGCTTTATAAATACTACTACTATACTACGATTATTAATATCACACACCCGACTATTTGTGATAATTTTAATTAGTATCTCAACCTGAACATTCTAAAATAATTTGTAAGTAATATTTTAAAATAAGTAGGGTGATAGAACCAGTAATTAACAAGGACCAGTGCCGACACTTGATTCTTATGGTACAGAAGATAAAGCTTATATATTTATTTTGAGACAATCAAATTGTAACCTCATGATCTTTGAATTAATTTAGAGTTAAGTGCCCATTATATGTGCCTTCGGCTAAAAGTGTCCAACAATGGTGAAGTTACCCTATGGTACTTATTATTTGATTACTGGTTTGACTGCTCATTTTCTTTGCTTAGAAAGGTAAAAATCATCCCGTTCCAAAAATAAAAATGTTGTCGATCTCTTTTAAGTCCACCATTACTCATTTTAACGGTCCGGGAGGGTGCGTCACGGGCGATGCTACGATAGATAGACGTAAGCCTTTCGGCAGATGCGTTACTCGCAATTAGAGCGTGTCACAACATTAGACCGTGGTGGGACCGATTACTGGGCAACGTATCTAAAGTCTTCATGGTTTGAAATAGTATACGATTTTTTTGCGTTTGTCGTGATGTTGGGTGTGCGGCGGCAGGTAATTTTACCCGACTGCAACTAGGAGCTTAATGACCCATCATAGAACGGTATCATAGTAACATTATAACAACAATTGTTTAGTACATCTTACGGCTTAAATCATAACGTTACTGCGGCACAGTTCTATTGCGGGTCAGTGTTCCATTGGGTTGATAGTACCTACAATATATTCTGTACTGTTAAATCCTGCTTTCCATTCAGTGAAAGGGACAGAGTTAGCAGTCATTCACAGTGTCCTTTGTGCTGCCTGGAACTTGACAGGTTTTAATTTAAACGTTAATTTTTAGTATACCTACGTATGTAAAATGGTTTGAGAGGTTTTGAAGTGAGGGTTATCCAATCCAATCCGACCGATCCAATGATCGGTCTTTAATGTCTTTATCATACAAATGTAACACGAAAACTCTACTTTCCAAAATTAGAGGTAGATTAACATACGGATATTATTTTAACAAAAAAAATATCATTTTTTAAGTTTTAGCTCTCGGGAATAGGTTTTATTTTTATGACTGGGTGTGACACAGTTTATTACGTTCAATTTTTTAGCGAGATGATAATATTAAGTTGATACGGTACTCCAAGCGATTTTAGTACCTAACATTCTATAAAGTCAATAATAATATAGGTAGGTACCAATGTTTTCTATTTTAAAATTAAGTGTTAGCGGCACGATGCACGATACTTAAGGCGCCCCAACGCCTCGAAGAGCTTCTGGTCCATTAAATGCTAATGAAGGGCAACCTCGTCGATAGATGTATTCTTTCTATCCTAACCTACGGTGCCCAGACTTGGTCACTGATTGAAGCCCAAAAGTATGGACCGAATGGATCCCGCTGATGACCACCAGAACAGAGTCAGACCAAAGAGCAGATGGCGGGATGACTTGGACGCCTTTCGAAGCGAGTGGCTAGAGTTTGCACTTATAGGGACGAATGGCCGAAAAGAGGGGAGGCCTTTACCCAGCAGTGGGATAAGACCTAAAAGGAAGTTGCGATTTTTTTGGTAGGTAACGAAGAAGTTTATGAATAGTGGTAATTACAAACCATCTTGTACTGGTGGTAGGACATTGTCCTACTCCTGTGGTCCTATTGTAATTCTGTTTATGTTCCTAAAAACTGTTGTGATGTGCTAATTCAAACGCTAGAGTTTAACGTGCATCTTCATTTTGCAGTAATGTGTGCTAGAATAAGCTACAGTTATTCAACATACTCGTAAGGTATTGCTTGTATAAGCGTTACGGCAATCATTTTTCGAATATCTAAAATCGATTTTCTTAAACGTTTAAAAAATTATAACCACCGGGAAATATAATATGCGACTGCCGGTAGCCGGCATCTGGGGCGAAGGATATAGACAATTACGTATCACCTGTAATTTCCTTACTACGACAGCCGGAAAAGCCGATATAAAATATTAAAGGTATAGTACGTGACTGCGAGAAATCTTTATGCGTTGCGGAACGTTTGATTAACCCATAAATCAATAAAATCGGTGTAGTAACTATCCTAATAATAATTCCCTTTAAGATATTTTTACTATTTATTTATGCCAAATACAAAACTGCTGTTGAATGCTGAATGTTTCTAACAACACCTGTCTTTCTGTATGTATGTGTTTAAAACCAAAACGAAAAAAAAACAACAACTACACCACTATACAATACAATACAATATTTAAAGAATTATCAGCAACATGCTTCGTCAACGGTATACATAAAGTAATCAGCAACACGGTTCGTCAATAAATCTATAATTATTTCCCAGCTCGGGTCGGACCTGGCTCATAAATTAATTATACTTCGGATATAGGTATCATCCTCTCCTAGTATTTATAACAAATTTTATATATTTGAGGGCTCTATCAGCGTTACATGTCATACCGGTCATTTTGCCGGTGTAATGACTAGCATAGAGGCATTCCATCTTAGTCCTCAGGGTTGGCAGTGCATTTGCAGTCTTAGGCTTGCAGTCTTGTGAATGCGAATGTCTATGGGTCACAGTTTCCACTTACCATCAGGTGGCCTGTGTGCTCGTCAGCCTCCCCAAGCCATAATAAAAAAACAATATGAGACAGTAAGGTGTTTAAAATATCGCACAAAGTAAGTTAAGTGTAAGTTTGTCCGCTTGACCTTTCAGTAGAGGGGCCTTACTAAAGAAGGAAAAGAAATAAAGAAATATAGTTTATTTGAACACACTTGTAACTTAAAGATAGAACTTAAATAATAAACATATGCCAAATTGTGTCAAATAGGGAGCCACTCAGAATATTACGCTTACGGGCGGCGCTGAAAATCAAAATATTTCAGCGTACGTATTAAAACCACATACTAGCAAAGGAGTTACTTCCGTATAATTTTCAAATTTTATGGTTTTTAGAAAAAATCGCTATCATTCGCTTCAAATCTCGAATAATAGGGTAATTTGTCAAGCCACCGGTTTGCATATGAGATCGCGGCCGAGGGCGCCGAGCACACGTCGCGACGCACTGCCAATAGCGATGAGACTAATGTCCCGCGATTTGTAAGGTTACTGATAGTACAGGGTTTATTGCTGGAGCGTGACGCTTTTAAGCATCTATTTATATACGATCAAATCCCAAGAGTTTAGAAAATGGAATTTTAAATTATCAGGGGAGAATGGCTTACAGATTAACCTAGTCCCGAACTAAGCTCTTGTACTACGGGTACCAAACAACGACAAAGATACATACTTAAATACATAGAAAATTTCCTTGACTCGTGTTTATTAGGTACACTAACGCTCATCACACAAACCTCTCCCCATACCGGATTTTGAACCCGGGACCACTAGACTAGCTTCGTAGGCAGGGTCACTAGACTACACTACCAACTAGGCTGGAAATAGGCAACTTGTAATCTAATTACTTACCTATTATTAACATTTATTAAATCATTTATTTTACAATAATAACAAAAATGATTTTTAATCCAATAGGTGAATAAGTACACTATATACACTGTAAAGTAATAATTAGAATAAATAAAAACTAGTGTAACCTATTATCTACTTAAAACTAGAATTAAATTTTTAAAATAGGCAACTTTAACGTTTTGATATTTAATTTAGCTGTAATTATTTGCCATATATCAACAATTCATTACTAAAAACAGCAGAAAGTCAAATGTATTCACATATGAAATGGGATATTTTTAGTAATACAAAATCAGTACCTTCCAACGAGTAGCGCCATCTGTGTGAAGTAAAAGCAACCGAGTTCTATTTCTGCTAACTAATGCCATCTACCATGCCTCATGCGTAACTCTAAAACTATGCACAAGCTGAGAAAGCTACAACGCTGTAACGAGCTTAAGAACGTTGTAGTTCCGTTAGTAATCACAAGATGTCGCTTACGTCAATCTTGCTAACAAACAGTTACGTGTTATTTGTAATTTTTGATAGATGTCGTTGTAGTTAAACGAACTTATTCTCAACAACCGAACCAACACAATTTAACATTATTCTGGATTAACAGATGGCGCGCTGTAATAGCTGTTCGGGAAGTATGTAATAAAATGATAGAGATGACTTTAAAATTCTGATTCACTTTACTTAAAATTTAATACAGAGTAGTAAAACTTAATATCCGGGTTCACTTTAAATCAGTGGTAATCGCAATAGTGGTGGCTGCATAATTATTATTGTTCATAATGAAATGCTTTTAAAAATTCATTTTTTATTTTTTAATATACTCATTATCCTATAAGGTTACTTATCTAATCTTCCTTATGTAAAGTAAGGGAAACTGTAAGAAGTACCTTTTAATGTCTTATTCATATTGTGACATGCGCGAAAAAGGTAGAACTTACGTCTGTCGATTTCCTTGACAGTACACAGTGTAGGTACCTACATAATGGATTTTGAAATAACTAACTTTTTTTTATACAAACTGTGAATTCTATTCATAACTGTTGGAAACGTATCAATAAAAGTCTGTGGTGTCTATGCATACATAATGTATTAAAAAAAAGAACTTTAGTCTATTCTTAACGTTCAACCAACGTGTATTATTAGGTTAAGGCATACCTTAATAATTTATACATACCTTAATAATCTGTGGGTTAAGGGCTTTTTTGCGATAAATAATAGTTAATGTTGGTTTTTCAGCGTGTGGTGTCAAGAAAATAGCCTTTAATTTTCAGACGAACGTGCCGAAACTCAAGGGTCGTGACAATTACGACGATTGGGCGTTCGCAGTGGAAAATTTGCTGATACTGGAAGGCGCGGACAAGTATCTGAAGCAAGAAACTCTTGCTGCATCGGTAGACGCGACGACAGATGCAAAGGCACGAGGTAAATTGATGTTGACGATAGATTCATCGTTGTTTGTGCACATAAAAGAGTCAAAGACCACGAAAGAATTGTGGACAAAATTGGAGACTTTGCTTGACGATTCAGGATTTTCGAGAAAAATTACTTTACTTCGTCATTTAACTTCAATCAGATTAGAAAACTGTGAGAATATGATTAGTTATGTGACTCAAATGATAGAAACTTTGCAGCGGTTAAGTGGGTTGGGTCATTGTTACCGGTTAGCCGGTTTACATATTAACATTAACAAAAGCAAACTATACGACGTGAAATATAAGTCTGTAATAATTTTTTTATCACTATCAATTACACCAAGTTTTTTTACCCATCTACTTAAGAAGGAGGAATATGTTTTCGAGTGTATGGTATGGCACGTTCTGCATTAGCCTAAAAGTCTTGATGGATTTGAACTTAATGTGGTATAGTTAGATTCGTCTCGGTTATCAGAGTGGCATAAGTTATATTTTAATCAATGTAGTCAGAGAGATACCGACGATACCAAAAAAACTCTGAATTTCAGGTTTTAGAAGCTTTCTTTTCATTAATTACTTTATACACTCCTCTAATCTAACAAATCAAAACTCCGTGCGTGTACATAATCTATGTAGTTGGGTGAATCTAGTAAACCTGTCTGTACGAGCCCACATAAACATTACATTGATACAAAATTACGAACAATCCCTGCGACGTATAGTCATGTAAATTAGATGTGATGATCCACCTGTATGATTTACTATTGCTGATAAGTTGCGCTATAAAGATGTGTTATACCACAACTAATCAAGAATAGCAATACATAAATAAGTATTTGTCAATTTTTTATGGCAAAATCTTTTCTGCTTATCAAGACCAAACTATTGAGTCCTAACACGGTGGGTCTACGGTGAGAATAGCGGAGATCATATCGCCACCCTTCGACTCCATCATCAGACCAGCTCTTAGATACCATAATATTGCATTGTCATCGGGTTTACATATGTGGTCCAAATTTCAGCCGATTCCGTTGACGGAAAGTGGGTCAAATTTAACTTGCGAGATTTGACCCGTACATACATACATACATTGCAAGTTAATTAAAAGCTAGTAATGATTTTCATTTACTCCTCTAGAAAAAGGATTAAATAAATGAATTGAATTTTTTAAGTTGCCCGATTTTCTTAAAAACTGTAACTGGACCCATGCACAGATTGATCTTAGACCTCGAAATATAGGACCACCTGTATATCACCTGCATTTGTTGCTTGCAGGTATAACCTAACCTAACCGCAGTACTCAGGGACATGGTAGAGACAATTAACTTGTGTATGAAAAATTGACGGTTAAAAACGACTTCATTATCGTTACTGACTCTAAGTGCGGCAATAATGGTTTGAAATAACAAATTACGACTGCTATCATAGGGATCATCCTATATTTACTACAATGCATCAGAGTTCCTTGATCACCGTCCAACTCCGTCACCATATCAGCTCTTAGATACCATTGCATTGCATGGCATTTTCATCGGGTTTACACGTAATTTCCTAGATTTATGTAAACTGGTTGAAAATTAATAGAGACCGTTTAAAACTGAACACCCCTCCACCAATTGCCCCGTAAAAAAAGGCATCCAGGGAGGAGATTCAGTTTAATACTAAACGATCTCTACTACACTTCTCAATTTATATCTCTATCTCTATTATTTTTCAGTGAAGTAAAGATACACGGTGCGATCAAAATAATCCCCAAAACGCAACCCCAATAAGTACAGTCGGCACATAATGTAAGGTTGGATTTCGTTTGCAGGTCATAACAATAAGGTCGATAAAATGCACCTATCTGTCACTTCGAAGCGTAGACTTTAATAACATGACATTTCCATTTCACGGGATATTGTGCAAAATTAGAAAGACCACTTATTTGGCTGATTTTAGAATGATGAGGTATTTTAAGAATACTTTTATATTTTAAAACGTAAGCTATTTGATAAGAAGGTACATTTATATTCAAACGGAAATGGATACAAACTATAAACATTGCAATTGTATCGCAAAACATAGATACTTTTGATTTTAAACCTTACCATGACATATTTGGTAAGGAAAGATTTAAAATCGATGTTAGTGCCGTACCTAAATAATATTCACTTAATTCTCGCGTCCGGTGCTATAAAATTCCTTTAAAATGTTGATCTCGGGAACTCTGGCGGGTGCACGTCGATTAAACGATGTCTTGAATACCTAATGGGAGCGCAGAACGAGTGGAGTGCTCTCCGATTCACTCGGCGCATAAATTAGCGGCGCGGGCACACAACGCCCGCAATTCCGCAAAAACTCCAATCGTAGGGGAAAGTTTGGCGATTAAGCCGTGAGGCGTGGCGGCCAGGTCTGCTCGTGACAGTTAGTGCCGCCACTTGTTATAATCCGTTCAACTTTCGACCCTCGTCAAGGTATACCGGGAATTAATGGAAACGCTTTCTTTCACAGATTTATGATACTCCTTTGGAACGGGCGACGACTAAGCGACGACGCGATGAGCAATATCTTGCCGTGCTATGCAATTACGTAAGCGCATGCAGCGCTCATCTTAATAGAATTAATTTTCATCCTCCCTTATGTTAAACCCTGTTAACTAGTTTGCATAAAACTTGCTTGTTTTACTTTTAATTAGCAAAACGTTGACCGTTTCAGGGGCTCTATTCTACTCGGTAAAACCATAACGCTTTTGTCATGTAATCGCATTATCAACCGTATGATAGCTCTTATAAATTTACTTGGCAGTGATGGCGGCCGAGTAAAAAAACAATACGATAACATGTCAAATACAATATGATTTTATCTAGTAGAATAGAAGCCCAGTTACAAACCTATTTCTATTTCTTGTGATTTTGAGTTCACCTATGTCGGTAGGTGTGTTTGTAGTCCACTAGCTAAATAGCTTCTTAGAAGTCTTGAAAGGAAATAAATAACGATGGCAAGTTACCGGCGCGCTAAAAGCCCGCCAACTTTGAAATATCCGTTAGGTTCTTACGCGACCTCACTGTCGCTCGCGGCGACTGAAACACCTAGAGACATTTCCTCTTTACACTAATAACATAACATGGCGTATAAAGGGTTGTATACAGCAGGTAAATATTTAGAGGCGCAATTTAATAAAGTTGTGAGATGGCGCCCTCTGAACAAATCTCTTAAATTCTCCGCAGCGTTATTGGAATACTTGGGAGCTCGCAATCATTGGAATTTTGTTCTATTACGTGCCTATTATGCTTTAAGGCGGTGATGCACGCATACGAGATGATATAATGTCATTGTATCATAATAATTTACCTGTTACTTAATAATGTAAGTATTTGGAAGTATCCTTAAATCTATGTTTTTTAAAGCTGTGCAAACGTATTACTGCAAGTAAGCTTTTTATTTTATGACCGTCGATACTGCAACTGCGCTATTCAACATCCAACTAAGGTAATGAAGCCCGATCTACGAGCACATTCCCGGCGGTACAGCACAGGCAAACGTAACTAACAACCCTCTTGCGCTAACAAAATAATCAACGCTAATGTACCGAATCGAACGTTTCACGCTCGCGATAGACATTATGATAATCACAGGTAGAACGAAATCACAATAGGATCGGTTGGATATAAGAAAAGGGAATTCCCAGAGACGATAACATGCCGAGAAAAACGCTACCGTAAACCAGGGGCAATAAAGACTGGCAACAATTTATTTATATGACGCTTCGGGGAGAAGTTATTCCGCAGATCCGGGAAAAGAACGAGGTAAAATCAAGTTGATGCGTGCTGAAACCGGAATGGGGGAATGGGATGTTTTCCTATATATTGTAATTTTGGTTAATCTTCTTACTACAAACGATTGAGCAATGCAACTTATTGGCTAACTTATAAGGCAACTCTTTCTTCTTTCAGTCTTGAGTGCCTACATAATACTTTACTTTCCTTGATTATTCTTGCATGGGTTTAATGAGGAGAATTTATCAAATGATTATAAAGTCTACAAATAATTTACAGTTGATTGATTTTAGAGAAGCATCTTTGGGTGTGGTAAGTTGTGTTGCCGATACAATAATTTTATTCTTTAGAAGAAATGTCGCTCATGTAGGCGTAAACTCGCCATGTCAGTTCCACTTAATTTGTCAATCTCTTCGCAGGTTATTTTCATATACACAAATGCAAATACATTTCAAAGTACTGTACAATTAAGTAAGGTTTACCTGTTAATTTTTACACAAGTCATTTACTCTTAAATTTATGCTTAAAGGCTTTAAGCCAGTAAAAGTGTGTCACAACTTAGTTGTATCATGATCCACCCTTATCGCTCTCCCGTAGCCTGTTAAACTCTTGAAGTCCCGTCAAGCAGTGTTGTTGTTTGCGCCTTTAGTCGACGAGACGCTTTACAAGATACTTTTATACTGCTGCTTTTAGCTGCTTAACCGTGTTAGTGCTGCTCTTTTAAATTAATGCCTGTGTCGTATGAGAGTAAAATAAGATTTGGATTATAATGATGTTCTTGGTTATGAGTAGTCTTGTGTTTAATACGAAACTATTATTATGCTGAATTAATTATGTGACAAATTCGGTGTCTTTGTGAGAGGAGGGTCTGGTCTTGTGTTTTAAACATTACTTTTTGTGGAACTGCTATTAAAATAGGATAAAAATGTTAAAAGATAAACATGAACATTTTGTAGAAATTTTAGTAAAAAAGGACGTCTGCAATTTTTTTTCCTTGTATTATAATTTTCTATGGGTAAATTACCTTTGACGACACTTTTTCAAGATCTATGTATTCCTTTATTTACACGTTCACGTTTTGGTATTGTTAGTATGTATGTAAACACTTTATCGGACATAAAAACTAAATTCAAATACAATTACGTGGTGAGTGCCGGGGTTCAGCTAAAAATCAGAGAGTCCTAGTTGACTTCAAACTATTTACACGTCTCAAATTCTGCTCTCTCGTCATCTCCTTCCTTCTTTCCATGTATCCTATTTGTTTTTACACGCCTGCTCATAAAAAGGAGTTTATTGTTTTCAGGTTTCATGTATGTATGTATGTAATGATTCTTTATTCCACCATAACTTCGAAACGCCTGAGCCGCTTTAACGTGTGTGGTGTCGTTAGGACCCTTGCACCATCCCGGGTGACATAGGATACCTAAACTGTTTAAATTAAAATTAAAACAATGGAAAAATTACAATTAGTCATGTAAACAAAAAAGATTTCGAATTATTACAATATAAGTATCATTTGAAAGGTCTTAATGTGACCATCTCAAATATATAAGAATATAGTAGCATTAATAAACGGGTTTAATAACAGTATCGAAAAATGCAGTCGGGTTTTTAAAACTTGCTTTTCATTTAGTTATTATAATAAAATACGTATCTTCGCTGTGTAGTAAGTATTCTTCCTGTAGTGTGTTTTTGTCAAATAAATTTTGTGTATTCTAATATGAAAAACTTTTTTTAAAATTTAAAAATAGTATTAGAGGTAGTAATTGATTGTTATCCCAATTATGTTTGATAAAAATAAATGATTATATGTATAAAATCTACTGCTTCTCCAATCTCTTGTTACATTGAATTACGGTGTATTTGGTATCTCGTTTCTCACCAAAACAGAAGGTGCTTCATCAAACGAATGCCATGTATGTATGTGTCAATGAGTTAATTAAGTTTCCGTCTCTGAAGATCGCAACCCCTTAAGCGTGGGTATAATAATCAATAATCCATGAACAACGGAATATCAGTTTGAATGTAGAAATCATAACAAGGCACGCGAGCATTTAGGCCACCTGACGGTAAGTGGGATCTGAGACCCATAATAGACAATTGAAATCTCAAGTACATAATCTCAAAACTGCAATCTTAAGGCTTCAAATGCGTTGCCAACCCTGAGGACTGAGATGGAATGCCTCTATGCTTTGAAATGACGTACCACATCACCATCATCATCAGAGATACCCTGTATTCTTTTTTTTCAAAAAACGGAATCTCGTACGCAGAAATCATAAAATATGCTTTGAAATGACGTATCACATCACCATCATCATCACCCATCATCATCATCAATACCCAATGTAATCCTTTTTTTATTCTACAGCCGTGAAGCCACTTCGAATAAAAAATATTTAGCCCAAATATAGGTAATTTGCGGTATTGCATAACGCCACGCTATTTCCCCGGCCAGTTGTAGTGGTTGTCCTGGCCATAAAACGTATACTACTAATCATTACGTGGCACGTGTAATAGTTATTTTTTCCATGAAGACCATAAAATACATTCTTAACTATATTAAATACCTTATAATTTATCCTTACTAATGCTTAGTCATACAATATGTTTACGTTTCGTAGACTTAAAACAATTATTTTGACTAAGTAACGATCGATTTGTCTTCTTAAATTTATTCTAAAAATAGTAGTCTAGCGCAGTACTAATATGTTTTATACTTATGACTTGTCTGTCTTAAGCTAGACGTTATAAAAACCTTTTTCTAGAAATGAACAACAACTAAGAAATAGAAAAATGCAATTTCGCGCGGGAAATTTATTTCATATCTCTATTTTATTCTTTCTAGTGTCATAAAAGCAACAAGGCGTCATGTAAGACAGTGTTCTTGAGAAGTGACGAGTGAATGGCGAGATTAAACTCGTGCCCCGCGGTACAATCTGTTCACAATGGCATTGTAGTATCCCGCCGTCGTTAACTGTACCGATATTTTCTACATCTATACATAGGGTAAAGTCACCAGTGGTCAGCCAGAGACCAGTAGTCGACCTTATATGAGTGCGAAGAGTGGGAAATATATATTTCGTAGTCTTTCCACTTATTCAAAATATAGGCAGAGGTCGACTACAGGTCTCTGGCTGACCACTGGTGACTTTACCCTATGTAAAAGAGTTGTCCTGAATGACTGACTGACGGACTGACGGATCAACGCACAGCCTAAACCGCTGATCGTAGAGAACTGAAACTTGGAGGGTGCGTTCTTTGTATGACGTAGGCATCCGATAAGAAAGGATTTTTCCAAATTTTATCCCTAAGGGGGTGAAAAAGGTGGGGGAAAGTTTGTATGGGGCAACGTGATTCCTTGGTCCTATAACAGAATTGATGGAAGAGGTGTTTTGTATTTTATTGAAATTCATCCCCTAAGGGGGTACAAAAGGGGTAGAAAGTTTTTTTGGGGGTGATTTGCTTCGAAGTTGATATCAATACTCCTTAGTGCTTTTGATTTACATTTCATTTTATTTTGACACATGTTTAAAAACTCAATCCGATTTTATTCAAAAAAGGTTGAACTCACATAAATGCTTGGTGCAATGCAAATACCCAAACCGCTGAGTCTAAAGATTCCAAATTTGGTCCATAAGTTCCTAATGAGGTTTAGGGGTGCAGTAAGAAAGTATTTCCCGAAAATCGACCCCCAACGGGAAGAAGTAGGAGGAGTAGCGGGAAACTAATTCTACGCGTGCAAAGTCACGGGCGTCCTCTAGTTAAGAATATAATTTTACTTTGTTAATGTGGTTACATTAACAAAGTATTATTATAATTTACGGTGAAATTGCTACCATGGCGGTATTATGTATCAACCTCATTAACAGAATAGAATTAAAACTATTTTATTTATTGAATTTGAGATACTGCTCGGCAGTGGAGCATAATTATCATTATCAGAGGCCTTACTCATTTTGTCTCTGCACGTATTATTATCGAATTGTTTTTTACTCCACCGCCATCTTATCCTTTAATCTTCCGCCAAGCATCAGTGTTCCCATTGTTTTGTTCCGGTGTGGGGATAAGACAACCGGCAAAATACTAGCATAAAGGCATTCCATCTTAGTCCTCAGGTTTATCGGCGAATTTGCAGTCTTAGGATTGCAGTCTTAAGATTGTAACCTTAAGATTGAGCATGCAAATATCTATGAGTCACAGATCCCACTTACCATCAAGTGGCCTGTGTGCTCGATCGCCTTCTATGTGCAATAAAAAAAACTTAGCCGCCATGTAAATAAGACAATACCATAACATGTCAAAAGCAATTATATTCAGCCCGAATAGATTAGAGCCCCAGAGGCCCTAGATAAGATGCATATCGCCAACGTTCATGATTTTAGAAAATTGTCTTGATGTGTGGAATTTAAAAAAAGCTCTCGACGCTACCGTCTGGCTTCTTGCGTCAATCCTTTTTTTTCGATAACGATAACTTTCTCGCAATGCCTCTTGTCTAGAGCCCCCGGTCAGGTGACCTAGTCGTATTCTGTTTCTTATTTTAGCAGTTAAAAATGTTAGGTCTTTTTTTTGGGTTTCACTGAAATCGGGTACAAATAAGTCTGCAGTAACTTAATATTTTCATCACCCAGTTTATACTTTCCCGTAGTAAACTCGTGTGGAAAAAAGCCTGCTTGAAAAGTTCTAAAAGCCGCAAAATTAACGAAAAGCTCATGAAAACAAAGCGCGCTTAAGTTTATAAATAAAAAATATGTCTAGGGACAAATGGAGGCGAACACCAGGACCGAACTTGAGAGTTTAAGAAAAACTTTCGGGCATTTTAATGTGTTGTGGCGTTTGAGGGTATTGCGGTAAGCGCTTTGGACTAGCAACGCAACGGATTTTGTTTTATTATAATAAATGTGTTCTTTGCAAGTTTTCATTTAACGCGACGTGATAGTAGGGTACCAAGTTAACCCCAGCAGTCACTATATACCGATAAGTTTTTGCAACTCATTATGAACTCACATGAGTACTACCAAACGAGTTTTTTTTTAATAATATTGAACGATCTAACGAATGAGGACTGACATTGAGGGGATTTTTTTTCCAAATTTATTTTATTTGGAATTAAAAATAATTGTATAAACATTCCTAGAGGATTTTTTATACGGGTATAGACATCCGCGTTTAAATTTAAACCACAGCAATTAACACAAACCTTATGATTGTACCAGGTTAACATAAATATACAGGAGTCATTACATTATCTGCATGCGTATGCACGCAGCCCCCGCACTCCTTGCGAGTCAAGAGCCCTTCCGTTAGCGCTGTTCATCACCAACCTCCTTTAAAATAAGGCGTAAGTGCTACAGGAATCGTAATGTGTAAGCAACCGTACGTATAAACTTTAAGGGTTTAATACACTTTGGCTATTCCATTGCAGTCAATGTCCTTTTTACTAAGCACGATAACTCGTTCCAGGATAATGGCGTGAGCAACAACACATTATTTTTTAAACCTAAATACCGTGGTGTCTCCTAATCTTTAATTACAAGTATTTTGACATTACTGTAAAGGTAAAAAAACTTGTAACAAATATTATGATTTATCCCATGAGAATTCAAAAATGGTTTAGCACTTTTACATCAAATGCTTTATTTAGCCTGTTCAATTAGGTAGGTAAGTTTTAGTATGTGACAGTATCTAGAGAAATAGTTTTTTTTTTTTTACTTTAAACAATACTAACTAAAGTATTTGGAACAAAATCCCTTCATCTTAAAATGGGAGATTCTGTGGCGACACTTTCATCAATATTGGGGACTGAAGTATTTGTATAAGAGGTTTTTGCCCCAGCCCCTTATACTGAAACAAAATACTAGAGTACGTACAAATAAAAAAAATAAAAAAATGTGTTTAAGGAAAGTCGAATAATTTGTCTGTTTGAACACTTGTACCTCTAAGGCTTTATAAGGGCAACTATAGTAAGCAGACCCGCTACAACGCTCATAAATCCTCGCAATCACCAAGAGTAATGGCTAATAAGTATATTAAATAGCAAATTATACGGAAGAAAAGACGATCACAATTTGTCCCCACTCGCGGTCGGGTCGGCCCACAAACGGACTGTAATCCGCGGAATCGAATCAGCCGCGCCAAAGCTAAATATTCATAGACAAAGATAGCACGATAGCCGCCCGCCGCGCCGCCTCAGCAATTACGCGGTGATATTAAAACTTAATTAAAATTTGTTTATCACGGCTCGAAAGCGATTAAAACTTTAAACGAAGCTGCGCCGATGTACCGCCTTACGGAATGAGTTTATTTGTGCAAATAGTGCTTAACGTGGCACTGATTTACACATGTCGGTGGCTTTGCAGGTTTATTCACTACTAGCTGTTCCCGTGCCCACTTCGTTGGGCAATAAACATTTATTAGCCTTTGACACCCACAAATGACGTGGCTTTCTATTGGTAAAAGAATTTTCAAAATTGGTTCAGTTGATCCAGAGATTACCCCCTACAACGTCACGAAATGTAGCTCTTTATAATATTAATTAATTAATATAAACATAAATAGTATAATATAAATCCTGCTTTATTTCAGAAAACATCCTAGGTACGAACTATATTAATAACTACCTACCGAATAACAAATAAAACAAAACTTCATTCCGAATCAAAACGTTACATTTGCAACGTTTAAACTTGGGGGTAACATACTTTACCCACCACACAAAAGTCCTTCAATAATTTATACC
The DNA here is from genome assembly GCA_923062465.1 of Acleris sparsana. Taxonomy (NCBI): domain Eukaryota; kingdom Metazoa; phylum Arthropoda; class Insecta; order Lepidoptera; family Tortricidae; genus Acleris; species Acleris sparsana. Next base: position 13,713,407 of record OV281289.1, read on the forward strand.
CGTTCGCAAACGAGTATGTCACTAGGGACGCATTCAAAAGGGCTGTACTTATTTGAACTTCCACTTGTTTGGCCAAGTTATCTAGGAATTTATGTTAGGGCCGCACGAAGGCCGAACCGCGGGGCGGGCTAGTGAAAATTAATGAGGACGAGTGGACTCCAATGCAGCCTTTAAACTATCCGTGAAAAATGGAGTAGAGGCGGCGCGTGTTTCGGGACTATTACGGTTGTCAGATCAAATATTTGAATCGGGCTGATAACGGTTTCTACATAATTAATTTATTCCTTTTTAACGTGATTGCTTTTTTGTATGATAAAGGTTTGACTCCATCTCTGTTCGTTTCGTTTTTACTAAATGTCATGCAAAAATCAAAGTCATGTAGTTTCCATAAAAGTGTAATCCAATAGTTTTCAAATTATTGAATAAGTTAGATGTTGTAAATTGAGTAAACATTAAGCACCCCCTTGGTTTTATATGTAAAAAAGTGGTAAGTTTAGGTTGCCAATGTACACATGTGTTTTTTTTAAACTAACTACCGTAAAATTGGGAGACTTTAGAAACGCGAAGCGATTTTGATAATTACATGAATTTTCGATTTTGTGCAATGTCGAAGTTATTATTTACGTCTTTCATATTTATGTCTTATGAGACTTATCTTGCGAGCGCAATGTATTAATAGTTGAAGTGTTTTCAGACCACTTGTATTTAAATACTTCGAAACAAAAGCCACAGTTTTTTCACTTGCACTACATTCATAGCATGCAAAACTACATTCATAAATAGAAATCAGGCAAGCACACATTGTAAACAGTTACTTAAAAACAAAGTTATCTAAATTTAGAATTTACTGTGAATCCACCAAGTTACTAACTCATGGGAGGTAAGTTAACGATCAATTAATTAATATTCCACACCAAAGGTTTGTGACCTAAGTCGACACAAAACGCCTAATACCAAGTAATTCCAAACCGCCAGAGGCCGGGCCTTATGTTGCTTTGCTTACCAACTTCATTGTTTGGGCGGGCTGTGTCAACAGTGTGTGGGCTCCCATTTGTTGGTTTTACTTTATCGATTAGCTTATACAAATAAAGTGCCTATTAGAATACTTACCACATCGTCAAATTTTATTAATTGTAGTTTGTAATTATAATCTCTCTAGGCTAATAAAATGTGGGACTTATTTAAATTTTCCCACTTTCTCTTCACTTTATAAGAGACCCGCGCTCTTGTCGCCAAAGTAACTTCTAACTTCTCATCTTTCTGCCCGCACTTTCACGTCTGTATACATTTATGTTAAGTGATCCAGTTTATTATATTTGGGCTTCATCTTTTCTTCACTTTAAAATTCTCCTTTCTAAGGAAATTATTTTATTCTATTATTTGAAAAATAAAACTTATTTCTACAAAACAAGCTTTAGTACTTAAAGGTGTTTGCTAAACAATATCAATCACATCCACTCGGAAAGCAAGTGTTGCCGACGTACGTACATTTAAAGATGAGCGATGGTGTCGTCACTCACCCGCTCGCAAATTAACTTCTTTGATGAATAGAACTCGTCGCATAACCATAACCACTGAGTACAGCCCCCTGTATCCATCTAACAGCTCCTGCCACGTGAGGGTTTCCGGAACTCGCAAAGGTCATATTTGTTTGGTAACCAATAGCAGGCGTGGTAGATATATTGCTTTCATAACGCCCCCTGTTAATTAGTGTCAAATTACACTGCTAATGTTTTTTCGAGCTCTCGTCCCGCCATGGGTGAGAGATGAGTTTATTCTACTGGCGCTGTGTCGACACAAATTAGCTTTTAGTATCTTTCGTAACGTAGGCCGAAGGATGCGACCGTTTGAACATTTCGCCCTTCGGCAGCTGCTAATGATGATGTCTATCTCGACGGGCCCATCAATGGCGAGTTGTCTTGGTACTTCTCAATATTTCGGTGTTTTAGCAGTTAGTAACATTGCTTCTCATTTTAAAAGTACCTTTGATTTGTTTACTTAAAGAAATGCCAAAAAAAGACTACATTTGACTTTTATTGACATTTTACGCGACGTCTCCTAAAGCGTTTACGGTTGCGTCACTGAAGAGTTCTTTAAACTGCGGCTCTCGTAATTCAAGTCAGGATTTAAGCCTTAGAAGAAAGTAAGTTGGCCGGGACAACAAAGAGGGCCGTTCCCTTCAGAGTAATTTATACGTGACCGCGGAGTGCGGACTGGGAACTCCTCCGGGAGTCGGTTCGGCTTGCGTGTCGGCCGGTCGACCTGCCACCTGGCTACTAAAAGAAACTGACTCTGACGTTATTTAACTTAGCTTTTTACGAACCACTTTCACGTGTAGCTGTTTGGGTCATATGTATAAAGTATAAGGTTATGTTATGGCACAGAAGTTCAATCATGAAAAGTAGATACAATCTATTCAAATCATTTTACTCGGACAAATTAATTTTAATATTATTTTGAGAGGGAGATAATCCAATGACCATTATTTTAAAATTTATTTGTTTCAGCTACTTTCATTACTATTACTGTAGTTTAATTACGAAAATAATAGCATTCATATTCCACGGGTTTAAATGTTCAGATAGGCATTCAGAGGGCTCATAAAGTCGCATTCGCACAGTGGATGCACGCTGCGCGGATTAAACAGTCAAACTGAAATTTCCGCTCCCGAAGTCTACATGTGCCGGTGTTAACGTTGGGCTTTGCTGGATCCGATGATATTAAACCTCTGTCAGAGCAGGGCTGTGCCTCGCTACAACAAGCTTTTTGTTATTGTTATTGAATGTTCGGATATTTCTGCAACTATTAAAGATTATTACTATTGTAGATTATAAACTGCCTGGCTGGACCTTTGCTTGTTTTTTATTATTATTGATAATGCGTATGCTCTAGACTAACTCTTGCCCTTAAAACACGTAGACTTTGTCGATGATAAAGCGAGCTCGCCTAGAACATAATAAAAGAGTACCAAAAATAAAATGTACCTGGTGTACTCAAATAATAGGTAACTTGGTGCTGGTGACAATATTACCTATACTTAAATGTACTAGTAAGTAGTGTATAATGTACGTAGCTTAAGCATGAACATTTTAATCTTACGTCATTATTTTGAATCGCCTCCAGCAATTGGAAACCTGATCTAAACCCATAATCACCATCCCCTAAAACAGACTTACGATCATACAATCTTCCGTAACCTTCACCTTTACCCACTTCTTTTGAGAACGATAAAAAACTTAACGTCGATATCCACGTGCTGTTAAATTCTGGTGCTAAATACGGAAACAGGGCGCTTTTACCAATCGCCAAACATTTTTTGCTCTATAATGCAACGTGACGATACGTTAACGCTACTTACTGGGTGGTATGTAAAACGTCGCACACGTGGTAATGAAGTCGTATCTCACTACATAATTGAACGTATGTACAATAACGCATCCATGAATGCCAATCTGAATATTCCACGAACACTATTTCCTAACTATACATATATAATAGTTAGGAAATAGTGTTCGTGGAATACTATAATTCCCAATAATATTACCAAAACAAATCCAAATCTTTGGATCCCCTTGAAATATCGACAAACGTTTCATCGAACGTGTCATTTCACAGAATTTCATTTCATCGAAAATTAATTTCTGCTGAAACTTTATAGTTTTCAGGTGATCTTGAGCATGCGTCACGTAGATTAGGTAAGGTTAGACTTGTGACCACATAAAAAAGCTCCTGCAGATCCTGATGGAAATGCCTGTCGATGAAATGAAAATTCGGCGAAGTGAATCGTTCTATGAAGTTAGTTTCCATATTGCAAGGGTAAAACCCAAATCTAACACTTAACTCTTTAAAAAATTACCTCATTTGAACTCTAGATTATGATCTAAATATTTGGTGGTAAACTATCAACATTCATGCAGTATTGCACCCACATGCTAATTCAATTAGAAACGCATTACTCTCCTTTGCGTCGCGCAGTCTGGTAGAAAGAACTAGATGCAGGCGAGACGCGTGAGAAACAAACGGGCCATGAAATTAAGAATCTGTTAGAGCGAGCAGACGCGGGACAGACAGCAGGCAAATAGGAACTATTTGTTCCGAAGCGCATCAAGTTAGCGCACGCCACCGCGATTGATCGGGCACACTAATCACTGCCGATGTATCTCCTACCAGCTTTAATTATATAGTACAATGTTAAGAACGCCCTTAATCAAGAGATAGGCACCTGAATAGACTCGGAGCTCACAGTATATGATATGATATGATAAGTTTATTGGTAAAAAGTAATATTTTACATGTCACGTACTTAACTAAGTTACAATTTTATTTATTTTTTGTGGAATTACATTTCAAGTCACATTTAAGGTATTATTAATTAAATACATTTCAAATTATATTATAAAAAATATTTTTTCTTAAATTTCCTTAGATTTATTACTAACATTTTAATTTTAATTTTAATATTATTCCTAAAATATAATTATATCACAGCTTGTTTATATTTTAATGAAATTATAGATTATTTTCCATACTACAATTATTTTAACCCCCTCTTGACAGTAGGTTAAGAATGCACCATTTTAAGAAAGTCAAGTCATTTCTTTCATTTGGCATGACGGTGTCCATATCACGGTGCCCGTTGATTTTATTTTAATAATAAACAGGTCAAACCAACAACCATATTTAAAAAAAAAACATTTATCTAAAGTGCAAATTGGTCTTAGTTTTAGATTTATTTCAATGTAGCAAAGTTTGCAAGGAACGTGTGCGGCTTACTGTTTTCTGCAGGAATAACCGGCTGTAAAAGCTTTCCGTCTATATTTTTATGCTCCGTACATCTGGGTTGCTTCACTACACTACAAACAAGTTGTAGGTAAACCTTCACTATACGAAATCTAATGCTAAAATCACAAAAAGTGAGGTTTGTAGTTAAAATTGAATCAGCATTCTTAAATGTATGAACCTTTGTTTTATTGTTTGATCTTTGAAACAATTTACAAGCTTAAGGCGTTTCTAAGAATTCTTATATCAACACAGGTAAAAAAGTTAAAAATATATTATAAACCAACGAGAAACGCATTCTAAACAAATACTGTCCACATCAATACAATAACAAGTCCCATAACAACCGTACGACGTCATTAATACTATTTTTGTTCAAGATACAATTTAACGGTCTACTGGTCTGATATTAATATACAGACATTGTTATTGTTGTATCTAACAAACGAGGTTAGGGTTCATAAAAATCCTGAGTTAATTTAATCAATGAAAACACAAGGACAAGATAAAACGAAAAAATGAGAAACATGAATAAAAAACGACAGCGGATAACTTTGGAATAAACTTGTAAAAATCTGGAACTGAGCCGAATTACGTGCCCCAAGTGTAATCAGGCGGCTGCACGAGCGAGCTCATCCCGTTCGAAATCCCAACTCATGTACTTATTAGCTTTATTTTAATCTATATAATACGTACATAATTAAAACGTATTACATCGGATTTTTTATATTTAGTAACTGGCGCTTCAAAGGTTGTAAAAAAATATTATTCCCAGTAAAAGTACCTATTTTTAGGAAAAAAAAAATTAATTTAATTATAAACTAATACGATTAACATATTTTTCAAGAGCAATTCTGAGTATTATGTAAAACCAGTTTATTTTGTTTCGCAGAAACCTAAGCAAGCTTAATGTTAAGTGGGAATTTTAGGAAAATGTATTAAAAGTAAACCGATATCTTGAGTAGCTAATAAATAGTTATACTTTTCTTGCCTCTATAATGTAACAATTTTCGCCCGTACCTACAACTATCAATTACTAGGTACTAGCATAACACTGCAGCATGCAGAATAACACTTTTAAGTATTCATGTAAAGAAAAATATATTCGACGAATTTCAAAACGTATTTTTAAAAGTAGTTGGCAGTTTCCAGCTATTTCCCGGCGTGCATTGTGTCCCGCGTCGGCGTGTGTCGCCGCGCCGTGAAATTGGCACGTTACGTCTCAATGGGATCAGACACCGTCAACTGTTGCTCTTACATCGATACGCTAGCCCTCGGAAGATGTGGGTAGATTAAGCTGTCTGAAATGGCTTTAGAGATCATTGTGATGGTCTAAGATCCGAATAGGAGACGATTTGCACCAGGCGGTTTATTCGATGAAAAGTATTTTATATCAAAATTAATACGCTAAATAATATGTGGCGAATAGGTAGGCTGAAAAATGTCGGTTCAGTACCTATATCATTAATAAAATACTAATCGAAAGTATGAAGCCCATAGAATATGTAAACGTTAGGTTTGGTGTAAATTATTAGTACCGACTTACCTGTTTATACCTGCCTACCCAATAGTTTGACGGGAAAAAAATAGTCAACCTAACGTTTGCATATTCTATAGGCTTCATACTTTCGATTGGTATGTCTAATAAACAAGCAAATGTATTTTTTTAAACATTTTTTTTTAAAATTTAATTATATATAATTTGAAATAAAATATTTTTTACCGAATAAACAGCCCGGTGCAAATCGTCTCCTATTTAGATCGCCTACTATGACCTCATCAGTAGAGAGGTAAAGAGTCTCATTAAGATTATGAACACGTTCGCGTTAGCAAAAGTTTAGATTTTCATTATGCAATTACCTATTGGGACAATCCTAAAGACAACGCTGTAGCCCAATAAAAAATGGGTACCTACGTAAGATTTTATCGAAACATCTTTCAACGAACGTATCACGCAGAATTTTCATTTCATCGAAAGGCATTTCTCGCCGCCTGAGTTTTTTTTGTAGCAACAAGTCTAACATAACCTGACCTATGTAATTCATGTTTAAGACAACCTGAAAACATCATGGTTTCAGCAGCAGCAGGTTTTTAAATTTCATCAAACGCTGTTTGCGTTTGATGAAATTTAAACCGATGAAGTGAAATTCTATAAAACTATGGGTTAATAGTTAATACATAAACCGAATCGTCATATGGAGGAATATGGAAAATACCAGAAACCAATAACAATGTTCATCTACTCTCATTTACACAGTGTTTGTGTCCTCTTTATTGTCAATTTTTAACACTTTTGTATCACTTCTACTTACAAAGTAATAGAAATTGAAAAAATAAATTAAATCCTCATACGCTCTGGTATGAGAGTAAAGTAAAAACGTAGCGATATGTAAATTTCAAATCAGTATGAGTTGGCTAAAAGCATTCGCTACTTAACACTTTGTTGCATAAAACTCGTCTAGTGGCACGTCCATTTATTCATTAATGTCTACAAAATTAGGGTGTGAGATCCTCACCCTCATCAAATTACTGAACAATAGAAACTATTCTCATCAAAACGTTACGTTGTTTTGGTACATATGACGTTTAATTGTACTAGTTAAATATTTCTGACTACAATAAAGGCGTAATTGATTGTTGACAATAACCTTGCTTTAATTGGATTCGTGTACGTTTCAAACAGGTTTTTTTTAGGGGTTATAAGATCAAAAGGTTTTTTAAGCTCCACGCTGTTCAACAAGCTAAGTATGTATTTAAAATAATCACCGAAACCATTAGTTCGGCACCAGACAGTCGGGAATAGCTCCTACTTAAGCCCAAATGGCACAAAAGTAGGACCTGCCGGCTAATGTTCATTGTAGAGGCAACAAATACCCTCCAATCAAACTAACGCCCAACCACAATTTGTCTTGACCAAAGAAATATTGTGTTCCTAAGTAGTGGAGCCGCGAACACATGCCTTTCCAGCCGGACTCAAAGTTATTGTACGGAGCACGTTCAAATAGCGGATAACAGGATGTTAATGTACAGAATTAGAGGCCAATGTATTTTTTATTTTGTCGGTTACATGTAAATGGTTTTGTATAATAATATTTACCTTTAGTGATGACTAAGATATGTGCAAGTGTTATTCGAATTATGAATTTATTTTACACTACTTACTAATGTTTATTGTAACTTTTTGGTAATTGTTGTCTTTTAATTATACCACTGATGAGAGAATTTTGGGAATAAATTCCACTCGTAACGGTTTATTCGATTGACATTGTTTCAGACAGTTTATAATAATAATATGGTATTTTTCTTCATAATATTTACGTTAATATATTTCTCATTACTTATAGGTTCTAAGATTATTGTAGCATTAAAAGTAAAGTGGTAATAAATATAACTAGCAACGAGGAGTAACATTCCTAGGAGGGGCGAAGCTTCAAGTTTGAAGCGGTTGCCGCCTGGCTGTAAGGCTAGGAAGTTTAATTGTACTTTAAATGAGTTAATCCCTCTTTAATAAGTGTTGATGAGCCCTTAGAGGAGCTTCAATCGTATTTGCCAGACTCTTTCATTTTACAAGGCAATTCTTGACGTTGAATGGTAAGTAATATTAATTATATGATTATTATAATTTAGTAACGTGGATTAAGTGCTCATCTCTGGGAAAAATTGAATTAGAAAGTGATCACGGTGTGGTTAGTTAAAATAGGCTTTTCATACGAAAACTTGTATGATTAAAAGGAATTGAGAGAGATGTGATTTCTTGTCGAAGCGATTACGTAGACGTTGAACTTATTGTTCTATAATTTAAAAAAAATGAAGATCAAGAAAGATATGTTTGGATTCGTTTCATATACCCGACGAGTATTTCGCGATTTTCAATCAGTCGCATTCATTCACAGTATTGTAGTCAAGAAGATATCCAATCTATTTCAAAAACATACGAACTCGTTCCCTTTTCAGATTCGTGTTTGTGGAATCATTTTTCGGGTTAGCGCTCCTTGTTGTAACAGTTTATTTTACCCAACGGTATCATCTCTAGGAAATTGGTGCCACGTATCGTGTCGGGTTTTATGAAAAAAGAAGGCAGCGTTTGGAATTAGGCTCTGGAACGTTGTTCAGGCAATTTGTAAGGCGGTTGTTCCGCTTTTTATACCCTCAGAAGTTGAATTGGCGAATCGTAAACAAAATGTAAGAAACCTTATTTCTTGCTAATGTTTTCTTTTATCTTGACATTCTCCCTTAAAATCTTAGGCTTCGTCAAGGAGAAAATCTTTTGTTGCTTAGTTTGAAGTCAAGTTTTCTTTGTTAAGTTTCTTTATGTCATTAAAAGTTTCAAAATATTATGAAACCTCAAATGATAAAAGGCAATTTTGTTTACAGTATCTAGTGTAAAATCAAATATACTCAACAAACGGGCCGGTACCATTTGCGAGATAACGCGGCGCCGGCGGCGAGCGAAATCATTTCCGTTGTGTCAATCACGCGTCCGCCCGTCCGTCTGTACATACGTCCACTAATGAGTTCGCGAAGTCGGTTCAAATCGCATCTAGATTGACTGCTGACCAAACTTGCTTATTATTTCTATGTTAGTCTCCGAAACAGTAAATTAATTTGCCCTAAACAAAGTTAATATTACCTAGTAAAGATTGCAAGAAGACATCCAAGTTATATTTTGTTTAATGCATTGTACCTTCGATGCACTATAGTAGCTGACTCACCGGGATTTATTAAATCTAAACAATCGAGCAAAGCCACTTGACATTTGAATATTTATCTCTACAGACTTTTGCTGCATCCACAGAACTGAATTGAAAATAATAAATGGTTTGTACAGTCACGAACGTTAATTTAGGACCCATTCCAAAAAATATGGGCTTGAAGTCGTCAAGTCTTTTGTAACCTCTACGAAACTCAACCTTATTGCTATGGAATATCAGATTGACTATGGTGCTTTACAAATTTAAGCCTTTGACTGTACTGATCAGGATTATTAATTTATTCTCTAGAACGATTTCCACACCTTCGTTTTGGCCGGGTTCCTGAGGGTGTATTTTATATCGACAATCGTAGCTTTTCTCACTTTCGCGCTCCATCTATTTTCACAAAAAAACTTGTTATAAAAATTTCATACGTTTACACTTTCCCTTTGATAGGGCTTTCCCAGGACGTGCTTTGTCGAACCAAATAAAAAGATACACGAGGCTCAAAGCATCCTTTCAGCCTTCCCCTACAAGTATATCTAAGACGGCAGCCATTATGTTGATGGAGCCTGAAAGTAAAGTAACATCGGAGGTGACCGCGCGAAGTCGGAAACATTAAGGCCCGGACCGGCCGCCGCCAAGTTTCCTCGCTGCCCGGCTCCTCGACACGCCTTTGCACTCAGACACTGCACAATGAAGTGGAATCGTGTACCCACTTGGCAATATTTTCACTTTTAACTTCTAAGTCAGGTTTAAGTCCACACACTGAAATGTAAAAAGAATTGAGGGGCAGCCTCAAAACAATTTTATTCAAGATTCTCTAATACTATACGATACGTTACGTAATACCATCTTTATGTAGATGACCCTACAAAAAGATTATTAAATATCAGCGTCAAAAAATAGTTTATACTAAAATAGATGAGTAGATCCAGTTAACACATTAGGATCGAATAACAAGGTTAGTTTTTTCGGACAATTTCACACAAATTGATTCTAGATTGAGTTATTGAACAAACACTAGAAATCTGATTTCTTGTTAAAGGAACAAAGTCATCTAAAATGAATAAAGGGCTCACCACCCGATCTCTTACACAATATTAAAGTAACTTTACTCACAAAAAATAAACAACTCATAAGTTCGGGCGGCTTTCAGTGTAATGACACCTTCGGGCGTCTTCGTTGCCCAGCAAACGCCCCGTGAAATTGAAACCAACTCCGCCATGCATTCCGGGGGCTCACAACGTTGGATTCCTTCCTTTGAATCTTTTACTCCGGTCATTTTCTGACACCATAAAGATTTTGCAGCTTTTCAGATACTGTATCTGTTCATTCGTGGGTGCTTTTAGTTTTCTTTTGTTTACAACCCCTGTAATTGCGACCTTTTTTCGCAAATTACAATTCTATTACATAGCTTTATGTAGGTAGCATATCTTTCTCGCAATTTGGGTCGCTTAAATTTAGAATTCATCTCATAGTTTCAAGGTCGGGGCTAGAATTAAACTTAGGGTTAGTTGAGAACTCATAGTAATAAGATATGATAAGAAGAGATTTATTTGAAAATTAAATTACAAAAATCATATTTTAAACCATACCTATATCACATGAACGTTTATAGTATTTTCAATAACTTTGACATAATAATAAATCTTTATTCCTTTGTTAATTGGATTCCACATAGAAATGGATTTTTAATACAAAAACTAAATTTCCATTGAAATGTATCGTCTTGTAACAAAAGGTTCGACGACGTATACTTTAACAACTTGACTGTATCGATCGCTATCATAAGAATATTGTTTCCTTATTCTGTATGCACGAGCATCGGTATTAATGCTGGAGAGTGAAGGGTTCGTCAAAATTCGCGGAACAATAAATGCGGTCGCGGGACCGTTCCGGCGAGTGAGTTTTAACCGCGTTTCAATTTGTTGTACGCGTACGTTATTACCCTATTGTTAACGCTGTCCACTCGCAATTTATACTGTTATGTTGAGGTTGTTTAATTTTCCAAACATCGCATTTTTAAATAACTTTCCTGGAATCCTTCGTCATACGATTTAAAAGATCTGAATAAGAGTGTTCTAAGTTTAAATCAGATTAGTTCGTATTTAGAGGTTGCACATTTTGTCATTTTTTTAAATTAATTTTCAATTATGCTCAAGCCGTAACAGGCCGAAAAATGGTTAATGTAATGTTACTTGACAGTAAGGTCAGGTTGTTGATTGTGGTTTTTGAAAAAGTAATCAACATTGAAAATCCGCTATCACCGAAGTAGTAAATTTGTGCAACTTCTAAATATTTACGCTAAGGCTAATCACCTTGAAATTTTACTCGAGCGTAAGGAAAGACTAAAAACTAAAATTATACAGTTGCGTAAAACTAGAAAAAACTTCGTTGGTTTATAATTTAAGTATAATTTAGGTAAAATTAATAGTCTTGCAGATGTCCGCGCCAGTTTTGCGTGTCGCTTCGACAACGCCCAGGCGCTGTTCCCTATATCTACGAGTTAAAGACCCGCCCACACCATTTCCATACGTGCTGCTACTAGGAGTTACATTAAATCTATTTTAGTAGCTTACTCCATAATTTATACGTTGACTTTTGCCCTTCAGCTACTAAATAGCTAGTTTCTAAGCTTCATTTATTTGGACGAGGTTTAGCGGGCAAATCTTGTGAATATAAAGGGGGAGCCTTTTGCAACAAAGTTAAAACAGCTTCCTATAATTTCTTCTCATTTCTGGCAAGTATTTGACGTTGCTCTATCTGGCATTTCATCATGAAATAGTAATATCTACGTAATATTTTCTTTTCTCAAATCGATATGCATAATGTTGTAAAAATAATTGTATAAATTGTCATAATAGAGCATGAAGTTGGTGTAGGTACTATTAACCACGATATACTTAATTACCCAAAAGCAAACGACACACAATTCAATTTGCCAAGATATTTTAGTTTAAAACACATCGATAAATGTTACAAATGTTATCCGCAATCATTAAAAAGAATAGGTATAAAAACGAGTAACTTTAGTATCTACTGACGGACGTCAGCATCGCTGGCAATTTGTTCCACAATAAGGTTCCAGGTCAAGTATAATAAATATATGTGATCTATCAGAATTAGAAGACCCTTTTCCTGTCACTGGTATGATCGATGAGCGGAAATTAAGACGATCTTTTTCTAAGAGCACGGAATCGGCACTTCATCACATAATGACATGGTTATACCAAAGTTTTACATGCCACCAGAAACGTAATGCTCATGTCTTTTCATACAGATTATACATTATGTACAGAAATTTAATTCAGTCCATAACCTTGACGACATTCATAAGGTACTTAAGTCGTATTTATATATTTAAACTATCTACTAAAAACATGGAAATTTTAATAAGAACTTACATAACATTTTAAAAATAAGTCCCCTTATTATATACACATAAAAACATTAAATATTTTTTATTTCCTTGCAAGAACTTAGGTATATACCAAACCGTTCAAAAAGTATAAATTACACTGTTGAGATCATAGTGGTATTTCTTCCAATATTTTTATATCAAATCAACAATCTTAGACATGATATTGATATCGAGAATATACTTACCTTTGTGAAGTGAAAGTTCATTGCTCTTTTAATAAAAACTTCGAATGGATTTTGCAAATAATCCGGTGTTCAATACAGTGCGGTGTTCAATACAAGAATAAGAGTAAGTTCGTGCGTAAAAAAATCCAAAATATACAGTAACATATGTCATCGACAAGTTTCTAAAGCACGCATAATAGTTTAATGAACGATACAAAAAAAGACTCAGAAAAAGGATTTTAAATAAATCAGTGAAGTGAGCTGTGCTTCGACGACATTAAATACCTGTCTGCTACCTATATTAGTACCAGTTAACCTCGTTAATAATAACTATCATGTCAGCCGAAACATATACAAGCTTAATTTAAAAAAAAAAGTATTTTTCATTTTGTTTGTTAAGTTTATGTCATACACCAATACCCATGCCCTATTCCACTCTGTGCTCGCAGAACCGATAATCATCAAAGATATTGAGCTAAGTCATAAAATGAGCGACTGTTGTTTACTGAGCTCTCATCTTTTGACCGTTGGCGTTGGAAATGCATTCGGTATTGTATTTACGAAAGGCTCCAGCGCTCATGTCGGCGGATTGCCAATTGAATGGAATGTGAGTGAGCGCCAGCCATTTGCGAGGAATCAAACGAATCCATTGATTTGTAACTAATCATGCCTCAACGTTATGGTGCCTCGCAAAAGATAAGCTTTTACTTTTTTCATTTATTCGGAAGCAAATAATGAGGCAATTTTTAAAAGCTCCCTGAAAAACTACGAGCTATAATATACCTTATAACGAAAAGCGTAAATAAAAGCATGTTTTGGGGGCACTGCAACTTTTTTCGCAGATTAAAAAACCACAAGCATGCAACTGAAACAAATCGAGCCGGCTAGTCCTATGAGACTACAGTCAAGAGTGAGTTTGTACCTACGTAATTCGCTGCAGGTATATACATCGTCAGATTAATTAGCTGGCTAGCAAACTGCGAGCTGGGAATTTTTTGTGATGCACCATTACCAGGCTTACAGAAAGTTATTGATGGTTACCAATCTGGCGCTGGGTTTTATTTCAGCTTGTCAGTCGCCGGATATTTTGGGTTGTGCGTCCATATTCCGCGAATGCCGCATGTAATCGAATAAAAGATTGGAAGCGGTGACAGTTCTCGATACAGAGAATTGCTGTTTGGATTTACGGAACACTTTTCAAAATGGCTATGAAGTAAACTGCACAGGAACTTCAAGGTAAATTTTAATGATTAAAATTGTCACTTTTGATAGTAAGTAAATACTCTTGTTTTCTGTACCATTCCAGAACTTAATAAATTGTGAATTTTATCGTTATATCTGGGTCGAGTAAGGATGATCCTTATGACAGCCATATTTATAACAGTTCTGCGGGGCTAGACAAGTTGCCATCGGATACGAACGCTAGCGTTTGGTGATCACCTGCCATCACATTTAATTTCATGTGTAAAACATAGAATATAAACCTATTTTTTTATTAACGGTCAGCTTGATAGTCAATAAGCGAAGCAGTTACCTTGGCAAACACCATTAATTACTGAGGTCCGCGAAGAGGCTCCGCGTCGCCCCGTCGGCCGTACATAAATCCCCGATAGCACCTCTGCGTCTGCGGCGCTAAGCTAACTACCCCCATTTGTTTACAGCACCTCTGATTACACCACACACACTAGCGCAATAAATACGATATAATTAATAGCCAACGAATTCGCTTTAAACAAATAAACCTAATCGCAAAATTTGGGCCATAACTTTCTATATTTTTAACAGTGCGCATTCACTTGAGGGCCGACGGCTGTTAAATAAAAATTAAAATAGATTCATCGTGAATAACACTGTAGGTGATTCTGTAATCAGATCCAGAGGTATCACACAGTATACGTGCATGATTTCAATTTACTTACTGTTTCAACGCCAACTACTTGCGTAGGAATAAGCAATGGCAATCAGATCTGCTATTGGCCACCATCATATAAGATTGTTTTCGGGTTTACGTGTCACCTAAATTTCAATACATTCAAATAACGGGTGAAGTTTCAAAAATTGACAAATAACGGTACTGACGAATAAGACTGACACTGAAATAAATAAGTACTACAAACGTTCAGTTAAATGAAAGCAATAATAAGATATAGGCCCTAGACAAGATCCTTAACGCAATCAAAAACTGTCAAAGTGTATGGAACTCATGACTATCTGGCAGCTAACGTCAATCCAATACATTTTCGACAACGGTAACGAAGGCCTTAGGAACTCTATCTTTCAACTACGAAATTTACAAGAAATACCGTAACTGCCCTAACGTATTTATTTTATTCAGCAAGCAAAGTTGACCTTTCAGATTTCCACCGTGCAAATAGGGCGTTCGGCGTGCGGTGGGTTGACACAGCTCTTGATTCGGCGTGTTGCGAGCGAGCGCGCCGGCCCCGTCTGTCGCACGGATACCTATACTACTCATACTGTATCAAATTAGAAAAATATTGCCGCGCGTAATTGCTGTTTATAGGGAAAAGTTATGAAATTTACCACACACTAAAGGCCGATTACGCAACCAACTATTAAATAGATAAATACACCCCTATACAGCGTGTGTATTCCATACGATCCTAAATTTTAACATACGATAGATTTAAGCAGTATTAAGAGGTACAGTAATACATTTTAACAAACCCTTTCAATAATTAAGAGTAATGATTTTTTAAAAGTTTTCCCGGCCAGCAATGTAATGCAAATGTTGAGTTGACAATTTAGAAGGGCGGTTTGGTTTAATTTAAGTGCTTATGTAGACGACTTGGTTATTTGAATACATTGCGTGCCGAATGAATTTGTATGAAAAAAATAATGTTTTCTTTTGTTAACTTAATGTACCAATTTACGTTAATTAGGGTCTTATCTAACTGCCCTTAAAATATAGGATCGTATGGAATACACATGCTGTATAATGATAACCCCTGCTTAAAGAGCACTGTTAAACGGTCCAACTGATATTCATAAAACCTTTAGTGGTAGTAGGATTTTGTGCAGGGTCCACCCGGATCGCTTCCACCATATTCTTATCCATTAACCCAAGCAACAGTGTTCGCATTGCTGTGTTCCGGTGTGGGGATAAGACAATCGGTGAAATTACTAGCATATCTAGATTTGAGATTTTAAATGTCTATGGGTCACAGATTCCACTTACCATCAGGTGGCCTGAGTGCTCGCGTGCCTTATCATTGCCATAAAAAAAATCGGTTCATCCGTTTGGGAACTACGATGCCACAGACAGACATACAGATACAGAGGTACAAAGACACAAAGACGCAGATTCATATGATAAACTTTGCGTCCGGGGTTAATTGATGATGCAACCATAATTTTCAGTTGGCATCCAATGCGGCTGCTAATCGGCAAGGTGTACCAGAAGGGCAGCAGTATGAAAGAGATCTCTCGGCCCGCGCATATTTCGCTCTACAAAATCCGCATGGCAGACTATGTTCGACGAGCAGTGAGTGCCCACCTGCTGCTAAGTGTAACATTATGCAAGTCAGTACCAGGGTAATCTGTTATTATTCGAATTACGTAACTTACTTTTAAACAAGTATTAACCAAAAAAATAAATCATCAATAGTGTATCCGGTAAACAAAGATGACCTTTTATAGGTAGATTCCCAGTGGGCGTGCGGCGTGGTCGGAGGCACGGATGTTTTCTCTCGAACAACTCGTCTCTCAATTCGATGTCAGTTTATCAACCAGCGAGCTTAATTGCCCACTTGAGGCAGAGTAAAGAGGAAGGCACAGCTAAAAAAAAATGCGATCGTTTCACCCCCCTTAAACCTAACTAGTCCGATATTTTCTATTTTTGAATATGGTGGTAGATATTATGAAAAACTAGGTGTGTACGTGGACATCTGGCTTAATTTAAGGGGGTGAGAAACGTTATTTCCCGGAAATAAATTTGTTTTGTTTTATGACAGCTACGCGATTTAAGCGCAGGTTCACAATCCTCTTAAGTTGTCTGAAAACTTAAAAAAGTAAACATCTTTATTTTTTAAACGCGCATTTCATGATAACCTTACTTTATTACATTTTGCATGGCGATTACTAATGATATGAAAATAAAACCTAACGATTTTAAAGTAGGGAGTGTCATCAGTCACTAACAGATACTTTAAAAACGGTTTTTACCGAACCTAAAAAAAACACGCTTCAAACCAGATAATACAACGCAATCAAAGGTTAAACTTGCTTATATTTAACTGGTTGGTTGAGAATTTCGAGAGTAAAATTTAGGTTATATGTAAGATATTAAAAACTGTTCGAGAATAGAGGGCAGGTTCAGACGTCGGCTTATCACTGTGTGAAGCAATAACTTTATGTTAAGAACACATTTTTGGGATAATCTTTTGTTGCTGACTGTACTTTATTTTATGCTTATCAATAGCAGATTAATGAATCCCAACGGTGGGTCTATATTAAGTATAGCGGAGAGGTCCTGTCACCACCTTCCGACTCCACTACAAGCTCAGTCCTTAAGTAGATACCATAATAACATTGCGTTGTCATCGAGTTTACATGTGTGGTCCTTTTCCCATTCCGTTAAGACTTGACATTCAAACAATGAAAGTTAATAAAGAGCTTGTAAAAAACAGGCGTTCTCTGACCTTTCCTTGTTGAAGTAAGAAACAAAATCTCTAGACATCTAAATTATCTTTTGCAAAAATGAGTGGTTCCCAATCCCCTTCACTTCTTACTTTACTAATTTAAAATATGGTGCGTCTTATCCAATAAATAAACAAACGAGCATCTTCCAAAACCGATAACGCGAATCAAATCATCGTAATCCATTATGCAAAGGCGCATTAATATTAAGTTGATACAGAATCCACCGAAACAAAATTCAATTTGGCCGACGACAGTCCGACGGGCTTTATCTATGCACAGAAGCTCTTTTTATTTGATGGCCGCTCGGGGACACCGTTGTCTCACTGAAACACGGCAAATAATGGCCATAGCGTGGATAAGAGGGCCGTTGACTGTATTATTCATTCGTTCATATTTTGTTTTACGGCTAGCGCTTTTCTTTTATAAAATAGTAGTTTTCAATAAATTAACTATTAAAAAAAAACGTATCGAAACGCACAGAAGAATATATTATATATTCAAGCCGTTATTTTATCAAACTACTATGGAATTATTATTGTATTATGATACAATATATTTTCAGGATCACACATAATGTTTGTCTAGCTCATACTAGATTAAAATGTTAATTTACTTGGTAACTGCAACGATTGTTTAGAAAGTAAGGTACAATTCGAAACTTCATGGCTTATTTTAGCAACATTTAACCAATATATCTATAACGTTGCTCTCATTGTAGGTAAGAAACTTGAAATGATTGCCGTGGGTATGTCCATCTCATGAAAACGCGTTGAATATTCATCACATTTAGATAGTACAGGGCGATAGACCCACATCAGAAAAACATCAAAAATGCATCAAGCGGAAATATCCGTCTATATTGTAAGCGATATTGCGACTCACGCGCCGCGCTCTTGTTATAATTTATACTACGTTAGATTTAGGTGGCTTACTGTAATATTTATGAATATTTTCATTTATTATTGATGGGTTAGTTCTCTCTATGAAATCGCTGGGTAGTTAAAAACAATCAGGAGCTTTATTTTCGATAGGTACTATCATATAAATTACATAATCCTACCGACAACGTGGTTAGCCTTGTTGGTAGTGACCTTGCCTACGAAGCTAGCATTCCCGGGTTCGATTCCAAGTAAAGGTAAATATATGTGTGACGATCGCGAGTTGCTACAGAGTTTTGTATGTTTTATATATTACTAGAGGACGCCCACGACTTTGTACGCGTAGAATAAGTATCCCACTACTCCCCCTAGTTTGACCCCTTAGGGAGCGAATTTTCAAAAATCCTTTCTTAGTCCTCACTTACATCATAAAAGGAACCCCTGTTCCAAATTTGAAGTTTCTAGGTACAGTAGTTTTGCTGCGCATTGATATCTAAGGCAGTCAGTTTTGCCCTAATTCTCCATACAAGTATGCTTATGCCTAGAGGTTAGTTTGTGTGAGGATGACTCTTGACATTGATTAATTTTCTGATTAGACATTGTGTGACTTAGTTAATACTCCTCATATTTTGACTAAAGCTAATAAATATCAGGGGACAATCATACACAAAGTGACCTAGCTTAGCCTTAGGGCTTGAACTATTGGTACAAGACAATGATATAAATACTTATATGGAGAAATAAATGCTTAAATACCTAGACAACATCCAAGACTCCAAAACAGATACGTGCACTCATCATACATATACCCATACCGGGAATCAAACCCGGGACTGCTAGCTTCGAAGGCAGGGTCACTGCCAACTAGGCTAATTTATTTGAACCTAAAATCGCATGCCATCTAGTTTTACCTTGGCTTAACTCCTAGTCAAATATGTTAAACAACCCAAACCAAATAAGAAACCCGCTGTTTGTTTTGTAAATTATAAATTATTTTCACGTATCACAGTCCGGCCGTAATAAAACGATGTAAAATGAAATTAATTAATGAAAAACATAAGTTAGCGGAATTCGTTAGGGGTGTACAAATGGCCCCTGGCCGCGGC
Source organism: Acleris sparsana (assembly GCA_923062465.1). NCBI lineage: Eukaryota > Metazoa > Arthropoda > Insecta > Lepidoptera > Tortricidae > Acleris > Acleris sparsana. The sequence goes on from OV281289.1 coordinate 13,733,108, forward strand.
GACGTGACCACCGCTCACTGTCGAGTCACAGTTAATGAGAGGCAGCCCTGTTTGTTATGTCGGCGTATTGTTTCAAAATGTCCGCTGAAAATCGCCGTTTTGCACAAATACTAAGCATACAATGAATTGCATATCACACGTCGTGTTTTGTGATTCGAGCTGGGCTCTATTCTACTCGGTAAAACCTTATTGCTTTTGACATGTTATCGTATTGTCAATGTTATGATAGCTCTTATTTACTTGACAGTAATGTCAGCCAAGTTGAAATCAACACGATAGCATGGTCTAAAACAAAAAGAGTTTACCGAGGAGAATAGGCCCCTGAGGCCGTAGCCAAGATGAATTACGCTAACTAGCGTTTCTATTCGATTGGTTTTAAACCAATCTCGTCACTGGTAGAACACGTGACTTTTCGTATCACGTCATCTACAAGTCTACAAACGAAGAGAATAGAAACGCTAGTTAGTCAACAGTCGCTGATCGGAGGATTGTGCTGTCAATAGGCTGAAAAAAATAGGAATTTATTAATGATGCCTTAAAAATATTATTTTACATAAGTATTTTTTTGGATTATTGTTGCAAGTGTGTTTTCTTAAAGTATTTTTTTATTTGTCCATGTGGTGAGTAATTATTAAATACTTCTAATTTTTAACACTCTAGATGAATGATTGGTTGTATTTTCTTTTTGATTTTTTAGTGATCCTATTTATGCTGTTATTTTGTGCCACTTCTCAATGAATGAGAAACAGGCAACGCCTAGGGAAAGTCTTAGTCATATTTAAACAATTAAGTGTGCTTCGTCATAGTCGCTCAACTACCTTAATCGAGATATCTTATCTCCACCCTTCAAATGGTACCGTTAAGGAGTTCCGGTGGCCAACTGTGGTCTTCATCATCAGTTCCACTTCACTATATAGTACTTTTCAAAATGAAATTCCCGTGTAACAGTGAAAAATACCGAAATCGCTATAGGTGTGTCTATAATATTTGAGGACTTTCCTTGATTTCTCCAAGATCCCATCATCAGATCCTGATATGTTGACAATTGGACCAACTAGAAAATACACCCATTCAAACAACAACAAAAAAATTTTAGATCGGTCCCGTGGTTTTCGAGTAATCGGGAACATACAAAAAAAACCCGACGAATTGAGAACCTCCTCCTTTTTTTGAAGTCGTCGGTTAAAAAGCAAAGAAAACAAAAATAAAGAAAACATTTATTTCTACGAGAAGTTAAGAAAATCGTAACGGTAAAAAGAACAAATGAACTACATACAGAATGAAACCAATAAGAAGATACGTCGAGCGCTGTTTTCTTTCTCGAAACTTTACATATCGTTTCATAACGTAGGCCACAGATTCTTTGTTGAATAAATATCAGTACGTAGTTTCAATATTGCTGGTGGGTCGGGACAATATCGGGCACCACACGTGCGCCGACGATTATTGTTCTTGAACCAAACTCGCACGCTAACGACGGTAAGGGCAACAAATTAAAAATACTCAAAGCGTTTCCATTCCGTTTGACACACATTTCGAATCGTTTGTTTTTATACCAATTTGTATGATGAGGGGTTTTGATGACTTAATTTTGATGGCCATCTTTCTCTTTTATAAATATTTCCTGCCTTAATCGACTTACTGGAAATTATTCGGAGGTTCCATCACGTTTACGATATGATAAATATGTAAAAAACTGGACAAGTGCGAGTTATATTCGCGTGGAGAGGGTTCCGTACATGTTAATTCTTATGTTTCTTTAAATACTTTTTAAAGAAACACGAATTATTTATTATTTTTCCAAACACGTGGGCGCTAACAATGGGTCTCATAAGGAAGCTCAAAGTCACTCAAAGGGCTATGGAGATGGCTATGCGCGGGGTCGCTCTGCGTGATAGAATCAGAAATGATGATATCCGCCGTAGAACTAAGGTTACTGACATAGCCCGAAAAATAGCTTAACTGAAGTGGCAGTGGGCGGGGCACATTGCTCGCAGGACTGATGGCCGATGGGGTCAGAAGGTTCTGGAGTGACGTCCGCGGACCGGAAGACGAGCTAGAGGTAGGCCTCCAACAAGATGGAGTGACGACCTCGTCAGAATCGCGGGACCGCAGTGAATGCGAAAAGCACAAGACCGGTCTGAGTGGAAAGCCTTGGGGGAGGCCTCTGTCCAGCAGTGGACGTCTTTTGGCTGACATGATGATGATGATGAAACATATTACGGTTTTGGTCATAATAGCTACATTTTACTATAAAAACAAATGTAACATTTTTGCTAATAAATTGCACCCCATTTTTAGATTTGTACCATTTTTTTTAGTAACTCCTAGTATAAAATTATGATAGATCCAAAAACATCGAACATATTTTAATTACACTCAATGACCTTTTAGAAGTTAAGTTTGATATGGAATATTTTCAAAATAATTAAATATTTGTCCAACAGCATAAAAAGCCAATTCCGTGTTGTATCAGTAAAAAGGATGGCGGAGAATAGATAAAAGTGGCAATTACTCCACCGACAATAGCGTAGCTCTCAAGTTTAATGATGATGCATTTCAACTTCACTAATAAATTAATACCTTTGACGAAGAGTGTAGCTTGCTTTTTTTGGCCTAATTACTGAAATTAATTGCGCTCTAAGTACGTTCAATTAAAAACGTTTCCTTATATTGCTGTATTCGTATAGCAAATATCATGCACCTTTATCGTAAACCAATTTCAAAGGAATTTATATTGCTTAAAGTTCAAAATGTACCTTATTAATTTGAAAGCCACGTAGGATATTCGTAAATTTTGGATACCGAGTGGCGAAGGTTGATGGACTAATATTAACAGGTACGTATCGCAAACCGCAAGATCATGAAAATACCCCAGATCCCTCCGCCTGCTACGCAGCTAGGTTAACTTCCATGTTTGGGCCCCATACATTATTTATTACATTAGTTGTGCGTTGTTTACGTTGCTGGCCGTTAAGCAAACTAACCGTCCAACCGCAGCTAATACGGACAAATTAATCACCACTCACTGTTTACGCATTGATGTGCTCAACTTCGCCGCGTTTCATAATGACTTGAATAGCTTTAATCACATGTAGCGCGCTCATACCACGAATTACCCACAAAACAATAAACAGGAATTGACTTTATCCGAACAACGTTCGCAACCGTGGGAGATCGTGTTCGTTATTGAATTTATTTATAGCGGTGTCATAATGTTTAAATAGCATTATTCCCTCGTATGCAAAGATGTCACGCCAAGTGTGGAGCGCGGAGAAAAGAATTTCCCCGGCGGAAGAAGGAAAACGCCGACACGTGAACCCGTTTGGAATAATGGTAGAATTTTGCACAAACCCTTGTGAATATGCAACTTGCATTATTCATCCCTCTTTTATTAACGTCTTACTACGCTTTTGAATTGTGTCCAGAGATTGATAGACATTATAAAAAAGCTAGGGAAATATTTATTGGAGCTATAAATAAGAGTAACACGGGCATGGTAATTGTTACCAAATCGTAAATCTGGCAACAGATAGGAAAGCAAACGCCGTAAATCAGAACGTATCGTGCGTTTTAAGGCTTTAACGGGACCAATACAAACTAGAGCGTCGTATAAAGTGATTAAAGTAACATTTCCCGGCGGCGGCGGTGTTTCGGAGAATTATAATGTTGTTACGTTTCCGTACGCTGCGATTTAGAATAATTATTCTGTTCGGCTTGACGACGTAACTTCTGCGTAGTTGTCACCATTGTTTATTGCTTAGCTAGTAGGTAATCACAGTTGGTAAGTTTCGGTGCGAATTGATGAAGTTACCTACTGATATTCATTTGTGATCTTAATATTATCTAAACCATTTTACGTTAAGTGGAAGAAGCGAAAGAGATTTGTCAGGATCGTAGCAGGTGGAAAGAAATAGTATCTGTCTACCCGACTGGAAAACAGGCGTGATTTAATGTACCTATGTGTGTATGTATTTTACATTATTAAACATTAAAACGTAGGAAGAGGGTTTTGTCCTTTTCCGGAGTTAATTAGGTACGTACAAAGGGATAGGTACCTACCGAATCATTTAATATTTACTGATTCTTGCTAGCGTTCAGTAGTTCATTCGTATAAAAAAAAAGCACTTTAACATGAACTAGTTGAGAGACTATATAGATGTATAGATATTTACTTATAAAAACTTTTACCTAAACTTATAAATATTAAAATAAGAAAGGCGAATATAATGAAAAGGTGGAAAAGACGCACTATCCTACCTTTTTACAGCTACCAAGAATTTCACAATTTCATTTAACAAAATTCAAACTAAGGCGTAGAACAAAGTAGGATTCAATTTACGGCAAAGTAAGCGCGGCGTAAAACTCGTAAAAGTGCCTCATATGTCAATACCTTTTGAAATACGGTAATGGAAATGCGAAATAAAACAGAAAGCAAAGTATGATTAGTGAGTGCCATATGTCCCATAGCCGGGCTTTACTGCCTCCCGCCCCCTCCGTCTGCAATACGGACGTATTCATTTTAATATGAAATTCATTTTTATTTTATCACCACTATGCTGTAAAGCTAAGTATAGTAATGCGCCAATGTCTGATAAGTGCATTCCAATAAAATCAATGATTGGCACAGATTTATAATATTGGAATCCGTTTATATGCCTTATACTTACCTACCTACTATCTATCATAATATAGTATACACAGGTTTCAATTATATTGAAAATGCAACAAGTTTAACATTAATGTTACATTTTAACACGAAAAATGTTTTTCATCACACTTGCTCGTAAATGGTGTTATTCCATGCCTGTATACAGAAGGACAATGGCCTAAATTGTTCCCGCGGGAATTATGGCGAGTTTGTCATCCCTAGGGAGTAATGACTTACTTTTTAAAATTTGCAACTCTTTCGTACATCATTTCTGACTAAGGAGGTTTAATTTTCAGCCAAAAATTAAATCGGTTTCTAATTTCATCTTTAAAAATTAGCTATAGACTAACTTACATTACACAAAACCTATGCGCTTCATTAAACTACATTATTTTTATACCTATTTCAAGTTTATATCAACATTTATCATTAACTTTAGTAATTATACATTTTTATCAAATTGGCTAAATCTGGCTCGAATCCAGGTCGAAATTAAACGCAGTTATTATCTGTGGTAGAGGTCACAAAAAAAATATCGTTTCCATTTACGTTCCCGTTCGTCAAAAGTTATTTCTTTATATTTTGCAGAGTTAAAGTGTTTTCTCTTTGTTTTTTTTCCTCGCAAATGTGATGAAAACCATTGTGTGTATCACAGGCAGTAAGGGGATTACTAACTCGAGTCATTAAAAGCCCTCCGCCTTCGGCGTCGGGCTTCTAACACTCTCGTTAGTAATTCCCTTCATACTACCCTTGATGCACAATGTACTATTTTAAACCTGACGTTTTGAAATAATATTATCAAAATTAAATACATATTTCTTGTTAACAACTGCACTGTTAACGCTGTATTTCAAAACTGTAAATGAATTAAAGTTCATTTACAGCTTTTTGTTTACGTTCATGTATTAACTTCCGACGGCAAAAATATTGTTACGTCCGTTCATTTAATATTCCTATTTGAATTTATCCAGCTTCTTTTTTTGATGACTACAAACTTTAAAAATATTGAATTTGTTTATACAAAATTCATTTCTTTACTCAGAATAACAGAGAGCATGATCACGGTGCAACCGCAAGTCTGCCAGTTCGATGCTCGGGCAAGATTAAAAGTCCGGTGCAGTTGTTTGCGGGCTGCGGCGAGCCGACCTGAATGCACATGCACTCGTTACACTGACGGAGCTTCTCGTTATGATTAATGCTACACAACTGCGAATAAATATAACTATGGATACATATTAGGTAGGTACAGTCATTCCCAGGCTTCATATTCATTGCTCCCGTTGTACACCAGATCAAAACCCGTCAAAGCCTTTCGGGTTTAACGTGCGCTCGCTTGAATATTTTGATATCGGTCGTTTTTGTTAGTTTGAAATATAAATTTTAAAGCCACAAAAACAGTTTATCGTACCATGAAAAATCATATAAGTACATTATATACCTACCTAATATAATTAAGTCATATAATATTGTTATAAAAGTTTGACTATTTATTTATATCCTTAATTTCCAAGTCGTTAAACTGGAGCTCGTCAAATTAAACTCAAATCGATGAGCTCAAACTTTCACCGTCATCGAAGCAATAAATTAGAAAGCGCCGACTATTAAGCACGCAAACGTTGTTGTGAAATCATTTATAGAAAATCACTGAAGTGTTTTATAGGAGGTGTTCTCAAGGCGCTGCGAGATTTATCGCGCGGGCTCGACCGCTAACGACGGCCGGCGCCCCCGCCGCTGACTGATGCTCCACATTTGTTTCAACTGATTTACTTCCCGCATTCGCACACATTTACACAAATTTATCGATCCCTTCTACATATTTATTAAAACAAACCAACAAACATAAGGTTAAGACTTTTAACATATCAGCCAATCATATTCCTATAAAATTCGCCAGACAAAGTTTTCATTAGGAGCGGGCGTAAGTTTGCGGCGAGTGTGCGAGTGGGAACGTTTGGCACGACGCTGATAACACAACAAACAACTTGTTACAAACGTGTTTAGTTTTAGTTATTGCCCCGAGTTCGACGCTTTAACTCATTGGTCTGATAATGAAGAGGGTAGAGGCGGGCGCAGTAATTAAGCTTGGTTTTGTAGTATCTGTTAGCTTCGGAACTACCGCATAGTTCGCCTTTCGGAGATGTTTTAAACGGATGCGAACTGGGAACAAGCACGGCGTAGACGTTTAATCCGCCAGTGAGCCTGAGCCGGGATCAATGTTACACAAAGCTTCGTCAAAGTGATACAAGATTAAATTACGTGCGGGCGCGTGAACACGCTGCCGGCCTGTCTAAAAACGTTGTATTTTTTCCTACATTCGTTTGCCGGATGTCAAACAGATCTGTAAACCGGATCCAAATTGGGAATTTGCATGGTTCGATTTGTGCTCGGCGCATTGATGCAGTGTACATACCGTGATTTTCAGGATTTAAATTCCGCTGCAGTTCGATAGTGTTCCAATAGTTTTTAGGTGAAAACTATTGGAACACTCAAGCTAACCTAACAAAAAGCAAGAGAAATAAACTCTGAAAATAGCTATAGTCTTTTACAACATAATAAGCGTCACCTTTTCCCCAGCTACAGCAAAGCAGAAAGGAGGGTTATAATAGAAAATTCTCGTATATCGCAAGGTCAAAAGTTTCTGCACGTTTAAAGGTAAAAAGATGCAGGTACGAGTATCCATTTATATTTTGTCTTTTGTAGTGCGTCCGCTACACGACGTTAGGCAAAGGGCCAGGAAGAGGAAGCGGTTTATCTCTGCTCCGGAACCCAGGAAGACGTACGCCGCCCCGCCGCCGGATTCCTTTAGGCTTCACTTTATATTCGACTACGAGTTTCCAATTGCCGATATAAATATGATAATGTTATCCTTTACGAAATAAGGGTTTACTAAAGATAAATTATATAAGAAGTGTGAAGAAGGAACTGAACCGAACCTTGCGGAAGTCCTGGGCCTCTATTATTCTACTGCGCAATACGATATTGCCTTTAGACGTGTTAAGATATATTTTTTAACTCGACCACTTTTATTATCAATTAAATAAGAGCTATCAAAACGTCGACAATACATTACGATAACACGCCAAAAGCAGTAAGATTTTACCGCGTAGAATCTGGGCCCTAAACGGACGTGGATTCAACACAGAAATTCAAATACAATATTTACAGAATAGGAATGTACAAAGGCAAACTTACCACTTTAAGCGATCACTTCCAGCTAACCTTGGGTGAACACATATTTCATTTATTATGATGATAATGATGAATAAGTTGTATTTCGATGTTGTAACTTGTTTTGAGTAAAAACTAGTAGTCGATCATATGCGCAAAAGCTTCCTCTAGGTTATTCTTGAACAGCCTCCGGGTTATTCTTCAGTTTTAATTCCTTTACGGTCGTTTTACTTCTTGTAGTAAAGTTAACACTATAAAACACCTCGTTCCCTTTAAACCGTATTACACAGTTGTAGCAGTTCCATTTTCTTATCTGTGGAAAGTATGTGTGTCCCCTTAGTGCAACGAAGCGCGACGTGGACGCCGCGCCGGCCTTCGGGAGCGATTCAACCAAATGCGGAATTCAAGTTGCGCCTTCCTACGCTAAACTAACCGGCTTTATAGATCTATTTAGGGAATTATAATAATAGAAAAACATAGAAAATGAAAACTTAAAACTAAGTATAACTTGCTATTTTGTACATAATTAAATTTATAATAACACTTCTTTTTTGTGAGTAGGACTTTCTCCCTTAGTATTTCTCTGAAGATACCCACTCATAAAAGAGGTAGTTGATATTATGCAATGCAAGCAAAGACTATCCTTAATCTAATTCTCGCATATCATCAGGACATAAACGGCAATGGAGGCTTGTCCCAGCTAGAATCGGACTAATAAAACTATATATTTATGTATCTTCTATTTTTATCATAAAAACATATTTGCAATTCTAGTTTTCATTATCTAAAGTTTATTTAGTAAGTACTTACACATATACCTTTACATTGATTACTATCTCTCAGATAAACTGACGAACTTTTATAGTTGTGTGTAATTATACTAATAATGCTGCGTGAACAAAAAAACGAACACAAGAAAAGCAAAAACATTGCTAAGAAAACCTTCGAAACCAGGGCCATTACGCGAATTGTCCTGGGTTCCGTTCAAAATGTTTGTGCTAATGTATTATTATGATGAATTATTAAACGAACTATTCCTAAAACTGGAATAAAAATAAAAATGAAAGTACCGTGCATGACTAAAAAAATCATAAAAGTGAGTTTTCTGTTGCACGTTACTCCTGAACCGATTTTGATTCGATGAGATACGGAGATAGCTTTAGCCCAAGGTAAGGGACTTGGGCATTTATGTTGTAGGTATTTTGAACATATTTCAACGTAGACAAAGTCACTAACAAAAGCTTGTTTTTACTTATATTAGTAAGTCTCTTTAGAAACAGCACTAGCTACCACTCACAAATACAAAACTTAGAATACGTCTGATCCATATTCTACCATAATAAGGGATAGTTCCTAACCCCGTGGAACCCTAAAATGGCAGAGTAGAGAATTACCGCAACTACCTACAAGGTGCGCGTAAACGTCTACTCGCAAGAAATACGAGAAAAGCTAATGACGCTATTTCCTCCCGCCCGGACCGCAGTGCAGCCACAATCCAAATATAATTTTCAAAGGTGTTCGCCGATACCTAACACATAAATTCTTAGTACAATATTGTACGGAAGCAAGCAGAGTTTAGCTAGCCGTAGACAATGTTTCAACAGAGAAAAATATACATGAAGTTATTGATTAAGAAGGGTTATCATTAAAATAGAATCAATACAGATTATACATACATACATCATTGCACTAGTTGGCTAAAAAATATATACGTAGGCAGTTGGCATATGCACTTACATTATGTATGAGCATGACCTACTTAACACTTTAAAATTATTTAAAAAAAAGTATGACTATAAATTAATAATATTTGAGGAAAGTTTATTTAAACGGTATGCTACTTATATTATTATTTTTAAGTCTAGATTTTAACGTCACGCTAAAACTTTTCTAGTTTTCCTACAAAAAAAGCATTTTAAAATTCTTCATGACCACGTGTGTCTGAATATCTTAAACTATATCGTGTTCATCTTAAAATATAAACGTAAAATATTGGTCATGAACAACATTATGACAATATAGTTTAACACATAGTGGAATAGTAACTGTTGGTAATGTCCATACGCGGCGATTACCTCAGAAATAATTAAAAACAATTAAACTCCTAATATGCACAGAACCCCAGTCTACAGTACTGCCATAGGATATATTAACATATATTATAGGTACTTCAAATAAGAAACATTAAAACTAGAAACTCAACAGAAAGTAAGAAACAGGCAGTTCATTTGTCCACCAACGCGTTAAAACACAATTCCATTTATTCCAAGGATGTTCGGCCACCATTAACATTAGTTAGCGAAAAAGGCATTACACGACTGTTAACCCCCCGGCTAATACCGCTCTTCGGATGGGTAAGTGGTGTTTTACACAGCAAACAAATACAGTGCGGAATTAACAGGCGCGCTGCCGCCCCGTTTCGGACGCTCGCGTACGGATAGCGGATAAAGGGCTAGGAAGCTGTTACTTGGGGAAGTAATTTTCTCGCATTCGAGAGTAGTTATTATAACTAGAGAGTGGATTTGAAGACGCGATTAGAAATTTAATATGGATAAGACTAGTACAAGTAAGTATTTATTACGAGTACAGTGATATTGTTGACAGGAACTATCAAAACGGTGCGTAATAAATAGGATCTGTTTTGTTTGAGCTGTATAAAACTGTTTTAAGTAGAATAATATGTTTTTCACATTACTTTATTCTTGCCTGCTAGAAACGATCAAAGTGGTATTTTCCTGACACAATCTACTATTCCTTTACATATAGTTTGCTGCAAGAATAACATTTATTGAATTACTAGCTTTTGCCCGCGACTTCGTCCGCGTGGCGTGTTATAAAAGAGAGATCTTGGTGTGTGTGGGAGAAAGGTTAAAAAATGCTTAATTTTATTATTTTTAAATGAGGTTATTTTATAAGGAGCCTCTAACTCGCAGGGGAATTTTTAACTTTGCATTCACTAAAGTATATGCATGTCAAATTTCAAGCATCTAACTTATGCAGTTTAGATTTTTTCATACAATATTTTTTTCCCGCTAACTTAATTTTTCAAAATACAGCCATAACTAAACTTTATATTTACTAAGGTATGCATGCATGCTAGATTGAAAACATCTATGTTACGTGATTTAGATTTTTACATACAAAAGTTTTTTCCCAATAACTCCCGTTCCCGTGGGAATTTTGCAATATAGCGTTGCAAGTAAGCTTTACGTTCATTAGGGTACCTGCATGCCAAATTTCAATTATCTATCTTACGCGGTTTAGATTTTTACATACAAAAGTTTTTTCCCAATAACTCCCGTTCCCGTGGGAATTTTGCAATATCGCGTTGCAAGTAAGCTTTACGTTCATTAGGGTACCTGCATGCCAAATTTCAATCATCTAAATATATAAAAGGAGAAACTGACTGACTGACTGACTGACATATCAACGCACAGCCTAAACGGCTAAACGTAGGCACTTGAGATTTGAAAGGAACGTAGCTTAGGTACCGTAGAGGTGCACTAAGAAAGGAATTCCCGAAATTCCCACGGGAACGGGAATTAGCGGGAAAATCCTTTTGTATGAAAAACCTAAACCGCGTAAGATAGATGATTGAAATTTGGCATGTAAGTACCCTAATAAACGTAAAGCTTACTTGCAACGTGATATTGCAAAATTCCCACGGGAACGGGAGTTATTGGGAAAAAACTTTTGTATGTAAAAATCTAAATCACGTAAGATAGATGTTTTCAATCTAGCATGCATGCATACCTTAGTAAATATAAAGTTTAGTTATGGCTGTATTTTGAAAAATTAAGTTAGCGGGAAAAAAAATTTGTATAAGTTAGATGCTTGAAATTTGACATGCATATACTTTATTGAATGCAAAGTTAAAAATTCCCCTGCGAGTTAGAGGCTCCTTATAAAATAACCTCATTTAAAAATAATAAAATTAAGCATTTTTTAACCTTTCTCCCACACGCACCAAGATCTCTCTTTTATAACACGCCACGCGGACGAAGTCGCGGGCAAAAGCTAGTCTATCTTACGCGGTTTAGATTTTTACATACAAAAGTTTTTTCCCAATAACTCCCGTTCCCGTGGGAAGTTTACAATATCGCGTTGCAAGTAAGCTTAACGTTTATTAGGGTACCTGCATGCCAAATTTCAATCATCTATCTTGCGCGGTTTAGATTTTTACATACAAAAGTTTTTTCCCAGTAACTCCCGTTCCCGTGGGAATTTTGCAATATCGCATTGCAAGTAAGCTTTACGTTCTTTAGGGTACCTGCATGCCAAATTTCAATCATATATCTTGCGCGGTTTAGACTTTTACATACAAAAGTTTTTTCCCAATAACTCCCGTTCCCGTGGGAATTTGGCAATATCGCGTTGCAAGTAAGCTTAACGTTCATTAGAGTACTTGTATGCCAAATTTCAATTATCTATCTTACGCGGTTTAGATTTTTCATACAAAAGGATTTTCCCGCTAATTCCCGTTCCCGTGGGAATTTCGGGAATTCCTTTCTTAGTGCACCTCTACGGTACCTAAGCTACGTCCCTTCTAAATTTCAAGTGCCTACGTTTAGCCGTTTAGGCTGTGCGTTGATATGTCAGTCAGTCAGTCAGTCAGTTTCTCCTTTTATATATTTAGATATCATCTATAACATTGCATTGCGGTAAGTAACTAAGTAATAAGACAACTATAAGGCCAATAAACAACATGATATCTAATAAATAAATCTATCTATCTATCTCACCAATTGCACTAGTCATATCCATATTAAACTTGTAATCCCTAATTCAAATCCGCTATCTAACTATAACTCAATTTGTGCTAGACCTGTGTTCTTGATCTGCGCCGCTATTCTACTTATAGTTTGGTTTTAACTCGGCAGCCAATACTGCCTATTAAATAAGAGCCATTATCACGGTAACAATACGATAGCATGTCAAAAGCATTATGGTTTTACCGAGTAGAAAATAACCTCGGTTCAAGAAACAAGAATTCGAGAAAGGAGAAGAAAATATATTTTTCTTCAATTTAAAGGTTACGACACTTGGAGTATGGATAAGTACCAAAATTTTCCTAAAATAAAACAGTATTATAGCCTTTGTAGTTATTAGGTAAGTTTATGTACAGGATGCAAGTCATCTAAATCCTTTAATTTGTATTTAGTTGCGATACCAAACTATGCACTTATTTGTAGTATTTGTATCTTAGTATACTCGTAGGAGACAGGGAACAAAGGAAACGTTTTAGCACTCCAGAGCGTCGGTATACGTTACACACTAATACATTTTCATTTGTTTCTAGCTAGTACCACTTATCCATATAGGGCTCCTATTCCACAGTGTATCAGCCCATCTTACTTCAATATCGTAATAATGTACATGTATGCACAGAAAAGTAAACAGAAAGTTTAATTTTTCGCTCTTATCGTAACAAAAGACAAAAATGTATCGGCCAAAAGCATAAATATCTATACAGCTATCCCGTCAAATATATGTGTTCATGAACCTAACCACCATGCTGGCTGAGTCTGTGCCTTTTGTCACACCTTTTTTTATGTATAACATTTTGTTATTTAGTATTTTACTGGTTTTTGGGTGACAATAAATACTTCTTATTCTTATTCTTATTCTTATTCTTATTCTTAATAGTTAGTGATAAAGAGGCGGTTAGACATCTTGGAAACGTGTGTTTATTTATGTCTTTGACTATACAAAGACTTTGAACTATATTTGATTGAACTATATTGTTGACAACTCTAATCTTCTTCAGTTGACAGTCACAGCAGTCATAACGTCAACAATGTGATTACGTGTAGGTACAGTCAAGTGCAAAAAAAAGTATCGAAAGAATCCTCTCACATATGTTACGAAGTTCTTATTACAGTGGAATAATGTGCATTGGGTCATATTTTTGAGATGTTGCGTCCATATTTTCGCACTTGACTGTACAGTGACTAAGCTTAAAACCAGTCAAATAAAAGTCTAGCATTATTCTTTATTATTCGTCACTTTAGTGTTCAAAACGTACACAATTTGAAAACCTGTCCGTGGTAGAGTATGAGTGCTATAGTTTTTTCTTTTTCACTGACTGGAAGTTGGCTGGATTTAATAGGTAAAATTTATCAACTATTGTAATTTTATTATTGGTGCTGTCTGAAAATATCATTCAGTGCTGAATAAACCTATAAATCACATCAACTGGTTATTTTACATTTTTATTGCTGCTCTGTCTGCGTGGTAGCATGCACGTTGGTCGGTTGAATCTAGTTTAATGTTTTTAAGCTTATTCTTCCTTCTATCAAAAGAAAAGGGATGGAAAATGATTATGGGATAATTTAAGGTGGTAAGGAGGTATAACTGCCCAACTGTCTCATACGGGTCAAGCTAAAAATCAGCGCTGCGGCTCCGCGCCACAGCACCACTCTGAGCTGGCACGCCGTTTGGCTATTTTGTGTTGTAAATAGGTTTTTATTATCTTCAAATGTGTGTTTTTTTTTGTTTTTATTTAATATACGAATTAATAATTCTATTTCATTAAATTCAACAGTAAATTTTCTTTCGTAAGAATTCAACTCTATTAACCGAATGGCCACGGCCTATTTCTGATTTCACGTCCTTCTCACACCGTTGCAAGAGAAAAATTGCCGGTGCTATAAATTAATTCACCAGGGACTGTCCCGTCCACGCTTTAATTAACTTTTTAACCTACAATTTTCGCACGAAAAGAGATCTGTAAAATATCCGCAAGTTTATCAAGCACGTAGAGAGTTAGAGCTGACCCGATTGGAATTGTAAGAGGTTAGACGGCAGCTTCACGTCAAAGTTAGAAACATCTCTATCGTTAAATCCTTCTGAGCTTTAAGTTTCAAATTGTTATTTGAAGTATTAATCTTAAGAGGATTGTGAAGCTAAAAATGTCTACACAAAATGCGATAGCGTTTCTCTCCCCTTAAACCTAATAAGATTTTGTAAAGTTTTGGATATGTTGTTTAAAAACTAGGTCTGTACGTTTTCCTTTTCAACAATATACTTATAAAAAACGACGTTGACAAATTGATTTAGAGGAAGACAAATTTTATCGCCCACGGCCAAATTTTTTGACAACTTCGCGATTTAAGCCTCGTTTAACAATCCTCTTAAAACTTAATTAACTCCGATAGAAAGCATAGACAAAATATTTCCTTGACTATAATCTATATATATAAAAATGAATTGCTGTTCGTTAGTCTCACTAAAACTCGAGAACGGCTGAACCGATTTGGCTGATTCCTTTTCGGTTGTATTCGTTATTGTCAGGGCAAGGTTTTTATGAAGAAGAAAAAACCACCGGGAATGTCGGAAATTTGCAGCGGGCGAAGCCGCTGGCGGGTCACTAGTTATAAATAAAAATGAAATGTAGTCAGTTTTAAAAATAATCGTAGCAATAAGTTTCGTAGCACTTTGTGATGCTACGTCTTACAAGTGCTACGGGTATCTTATAACATTATTTAAGGTAGGCACTCGTAGCACCTAAGTAAGAAAAATAAAGTAAGGACCGTAGAATTATTAACGAGCGACTGAAACGAACAATGAATAAAAATGTCGGTAATATTGCACCAGCCGTTATATTTGACGTGGGTCGACTTGCATGTATCACCTTGACAGGACGAGTATATCCATGTCGCGTGAATAAAATATCACATATTATATTACAGGGAAATTTGTTTTGTACAATATTAAGGTAACAAACGGCCTCATAAAGTTTTTAGGTTATTTGGGCACAAAGTCCAGAAGCCGAGAGGTAATTTTTTTTGTCTTCCTGTAGAAACAGATGGATTTTATTTATTTTAGACATTGCTTAAAATAATGTTGTATTTTATTGTAATTAAAAATCATCGCTATGACCACCGCACCCACAGCAAAATACAATTATTTTTTTTTATTGCTTAGTGTCAACTCATTCTATTTGAAGTCAGAAAATGGCCAACGTTATAGCACCTTCAACATAATATTTTTAACAGAATTGAGTAGGTATTCTGCTTTACAACGCTCCGTGTATACTTCAATTATTAAACCGAATACATACATAAGGTTACAATTCTAAACTACGTTAAAGTTAAGTTTCAGATCATACTTAATATATACTGGACCGCAAAACTAAATATCACACTTTTTAAAGTGTCATGTCATTTATGACATGTTCTTAAAATGTGATACGTAGTTTTGCGGTCCAGTGTAGTTAAATATACTGAGCTTGTTTTTCTGAAGATAATATTTTATGTTTTTTGAGAGATTGTGTTGTGTAATTCTTTTGCAAATGCCTCTCCTCATTCATATAAAAAATAAAAATAAATCCATAAATACGGAACAGGAAAACCTTGACAATATTAAAAACCCTGACGACAAGCTCAAACACGGCTAATTGATAACCTCGACGACTTTTATTTCAGTGACTGTATCATTTAATTTATTTAAACTAAGGCCAAGACCTTAAATGGCGGTATTTGTTGGTAAACAGGGGCTAGTGGCAAACAAAGACGTTTTGGCTAAGGCAGCGTAATATATTAGGTGCGAGCACGCGACCGGGCAATAAGTCTGCCTCGCCTAGTTCGCTGCTAGATAACAATTATAAATCTCACTAATACTTCGTACTGTCCACACTATACTTTGCGATTTTATGTAAATATCTGTTTTGTAGGCCACATACATGTTATACACAGCCAGAAAACGTATTAGGCATTAAATTGAAAAGTGTTTGGTTCTTATTCTAAATGTTTTTTTATTGGAGTAATACGGATTTGATTTCTACAAGGTGAAATGCTAAAAAAAAAAAGAGTTCTTTCACCCAAAATGCCTTTTAATAAAGTTTAGTGTTTACGAAGTTTTTTAATGGTTTGAATTTTTTCTAGTGTTTTGATATTACGAGCATCTTGAAAATTAATGCATACTTACATAAGTCATTCATTGACTCAGAAGTACAAGAGCGGAATTGCAAGCCGATTAAAGAAGCGCAAAAAATACATGTTCCAGAATATTCGCCTCCCTTGTCGTGGACACGACATCATAAAGGCATCAAGAAGCCATCAGAGGTAGTAACAGGTTGTCCGCGCTGTAACGACGTATTATATTTTTATATTTTTGAGCCATTTCGGCGAACGAGGCATGACAATACTGTCTTAAGCACACTTGAGACAAGATACAATGTATTTATGCTACATAGGCAATGCATTGTTAACCATTTTAGCATCAAATACCTACGCCTTAAATTGATGAAAGCCAACACTGGTTTTATCCGTCTTATCCGTCATACGTCGTGAAAAACAAGGTGAGGCTAGTTCGAGACATAGAAAGGAATAGAACGGTCTGGAACTTCACAGGTTAAACTACACAAGGATTTCTGTGCGATTATATGATTTTCCTATTACTCGTAATACCTAGAAGTTTCAAAAAAAAAAAGAAATATTATTTTAATCTATGCACTAACTTATATTGTTCCCACTTGTAATTTTACACTTCCTAACATTATCTTAAGTCTCATTGTTACTAAAAGAATATTATATCGCCTCGCGATAGTGAGTTAAGAAAAACTACATCTAAATGAGTCTTAGAGCGTCAGCTAACATGTCATTTTGTCTAGGCCTATCTTGAAACAAGACCATGTGTACTCCTAAATATTAACACAAAAGAAGAAAATTACACCCTATATAAATGTATCTTAAGCAGAACTTTATAAAAACCTTAAAATGTATTTTTACAAATTTTAAAGGACAAAGTTTTAGGAAATCTACAAATTGTATTTAAAATAAATGCTCGCCTGTCTGTACGGAGTGCAACGGAAGTGTCGGAGCTCCCTCCCGCGGGGCTCGGTCCTCCCCATGTTTATATCAGTTTAAAACTTGACTTCGCCGATCGGAATACTTCCTTTACGAAGAATTTTCTCCAAATAACGTCGCATTTGAATATTTTTGTGCGGTACACGTTACTCAAAAGCAATGGCAATCGGGTTCTCTTCAATGCAAAATGAATTCTAAGAGGAAAATTTCGACGCAGTATTTACTTACTCAAACTACATCTATAAAACTTGTTCAGACTTAGGTACTTGCCTTAAATAGTAAGCAATTTTATAACCTCAAAATGCAACTTTGTTGTATGAAACAGCTATTTTAAATAAAACAAAGCAATCACGGACCAAGCCGGACCGGCATTGGCCAAGTGATGCCCAAAATGTTTTCTCAGTTTACTTTATTTACAAAAAACGATATTTAGAAAAGTTTCATCTTGAGTAAGTAAGTTGTTTACCATATAAAATAAGTAAGTAAGAACAGGGCATACATATAAATTAAGTGACTGACTGGCTGCGTGGCTGCTGGGGTACTTTTTTCAGCGCATTAATGTTAAAACAACGTTCATGGATTTCTACAAGCATGCGGGCTATCAACCAATGATTGAAATGAACTTTAAAGACAGACAACGTGCAGCCTAAACCGATGAACCTAGAGAGTAAAGTGAATATTCCATGGGTATTATTAGGGGTGTATGTACTAAGAATGAATTCTTGGAAAACCCCATTGGAAAGAAATAAGGGTAGTAGCGGAACATAAACTCGATGCGTTTATAAGTCCTGAGCGGTCTCTAGTAGGTAAAAGGTAGGTAAAATAAACGTTCTTACTGTAGCAATAGCATAAAAAAACTGTGTACCCCAACTAGGATTATAAATTGTGGGTACATTTGTTTTTAATTATTCTATGGAACTTATTCTACGGTGTGAATTTTCCCGCCATTTACACAATGGCAGCGCTCCAAGATAAAAGAAGATTTTTTTTTATCAGGACGCTTTTTCCGCTATTGTAAATCTTGCGGGATGAATAGCCGTTTGTGCTCAAGAATGTCTGCCGCGTCTGGGTTATTGAAAAAAAAGTTGTGTCGTATTAACGAGGGCACTTTTTATTAGTGTTTAATATCAAAAAAGTGGTCCTAAATCCAAGAGAACATCCAAAACTGTAGAAACTAAACAACGATATGAATTTGTAGGTGATAGTACCAGTATTGGACACGTTAAGCTGATAGGCACCAATAATTGACATAACTATACTCATAGATCATATGGTCATAAATTGATTGTTGCAAAACAAATGATAACCGTTATCTTCTGTAAAATAAGAAGTGTCCGTCATTGGTCCTTGTCCATTATTGGTATCGGCACAATTTTAACGAAAAAAATATATATTTAAAATTATGTCATTTAAGTCTCGGGTGAAAACATTTGCAATTATCATACTAACGTTTTTTTCCAGTCAGATACAAGATTCGAAAATAACAAAAAAAACGGAACTGAACCCTCGTTAAAGGCCGAACAAGCCCTTAAGCCTAAACAAGGTACAACTTAATAGCAGACCTCTCATTAAAATGCTGGTAACAACCAAAATATTGCTGAGTTGTCCACTTAGTATGGAGTGTGCTTCTTAAAAAAGGTCTAGAGTCGGCGGTTGAAAGTTCACCTCTCATGATAATAAAGTCCTTCGCCAAGTACACTTCAACGCACGTAAGATAAACGGACTCTGCTGTTTTCGATGAAAACTCGTATTTGGAAACAAAAAAATCTCTTTATTTTCCTACTTAAGTACATACATACTACAACATTTTACAGTTAACAAAATTTCTAGATATACGGCAGAAATTCATAATGTCCGGATAAATTAAAATTATACTTGCTCGGTTTATATTCACTCGAATTTATTTAATTCTAAAACTAACGAGATTTAGAATTAGAATCCAGAAGAAAATTCAAAACTGTATAAACTAAACAACGATAAGAACTCGTACGCGATGATGGCAGCAGGGTTAACTCTTTAAACTCTTAATTCAGAGATCACTACGGTTATAAATTGATTGTTGCAAAACAAATGAATAACCGTTAAATTCTGTAGCTCTGCCTATCCCACTCTGGGATGAAGGCGTGACGAGATGTATGTATGTATTTAGGCCCTATTTCTCACGCTCATTACTTTTACCCTAGTGGAGTTAAGAAACTGAGTTTTTTACACAATAGTTATGGCTATGACTTTAACGCACAGTAATTATCAAGGTTCTATGATTACCCCATAATAATTTATTAATTTCCAAAATTGCAGCATTTGGTACTGACTAACTGACTCACTCATCAAACCCCAATGACCTAGAACTTTGAAATTTGGCATCAAAGTAGGTCTAGCAGCACAAGTAAAGGAAATAAAAACTACACATATTGTCAGCTTGTATAAATACCCAACAGATTACATCATAATATTGTAACTATGTACAGAAGACTGTCAAGTTAGGGCTCAAATGCATATTCATAGTACCAATAAATTGTTCTGGCTATCGACACAACACAGTGCAAAATTTGGCACCTTTTTGTATCCCACTACTTTTGGTGGCACATGATAACTTCACCTATTTTTAAACATATTTTTGGTGGGATTATTATTTTACTGATCAACCATAAGACGGCATCGAAATACATCGAATACATAAACATATTCCATAATGTGCAGAAAGACGGAACCACTCCGACGAATACTGAATTATTTATACCCGAACAGCACTGAATGGAATCTGAGGAGTATTTTGACACCTATTGACTGCATACTTATGACTTCTGAGTGATAGCCCCTTTTGTGAGCGCAACTTCTGATCTCTTTGTGTAAGTGAATCATTTCTCAGCCAGTGGTATTTTTGTGTCGTTTAAAAAGCATTGCCCGTATTGTGATTTTCAATGCAATACGAATGATACGATACAATAAAATGATACGTATTTTGATGGTTTTGACGCTCGTTCATTTAATTGACTTGATTGATTTTGATACGTGAAATAATTTATCTAAAAGACTGACTGCTTCTAGTTCTACCAGCAGCTTCAATTTCGACAAAGAATTAGCGTAGGTACCGGAAAGTGTTCATTTTCTTTATCTTTCATTTTTTCATACACATACCTTTTTACCTTTGCTTTATTTAGGTTATTGAAATACTAGCTTTTGCCGGCTACTGAGCCCGGCTCTTAGGAACTGGCAAATTTTCCAGGATGAAATGTACCGTTAGCGGGCTTGATCGGTTATGCCTTTAAAGTATGAAGATGGCACAAATAACAATCAGTAATTCGTATTTAAAGTATCAAAAAGAAATATTTAATACAATTTTCTGTCAACCTACTTATTTGTTGTATATCACCCAATCCGTTACATTTTTAATTTTTGTAAAAATTTCCGAGTATCGCTTTTGTTTGCTAACATAAAATAAAACTTCATCAATCAAATCTTTTTAAAGGGTTAAAGCAGATTTCCATTTTGAAAAACATCTCAAACCCATTTAAACAATTAATCTCGCGGTCGATTTAGCGTTAAAATCCGTTTCTTTCTCGGATAGCAATCTAGCAAAAACGTGTGAACGGGGGCAGATGTTGATTCATATTTTTTTCACCTTTGGAGGAATGACGTGCCTGCTCTCCGCGCGTGGTGCAGGCTTTTCTTATGTGAGGAAAATTCGATGGCCTTTTAATTGATATCTTATTAGGGTTCCGTATCAAAATGTTAAAAAACGGAACCCTTAAGGTGAGACTTCGATGTCTGTCTGTCTGTCTGTCTGTATGTCACAGCAGTTTTGCTCAGAAACTATAGAAGCTATCAACTTGAATTTGGCATAGTGGTATAACTTGCTTGCGCGCATCAGTATTTAGTAAAAAAATATTGTATTATTTTTTCTAAATTGAATATTTCTGAGTTGAAAAAATTAAAGTGAGCTGAACGGGGTGTCATAGGAAAGGACTCATTCCGCACATTTTAAAACTATTTTTTTTTTCTTCTTGACGTACTTTTTGATTTATAGCCGAAAATGTAGAAGAATTGAGTCACCCCCTTATCGTAAATAAATCTGGAAAAATCGTGGTTTACAAATAATTATTTATTTTTTACCAGTTGTCAAACTTTAGTTTTGGTAAAATTATCAAAAAAAAAACTGTATTAAAATTTAGGCTAGTTGAAATGGACCTTATTACATGGACAATAAAGTTCATAACAAAATGAGGATTTTCTCTTGAAATAATGTTACCATCAAGTTAGTATGATGATGAAGAAGGAAGGTGGCCATAGGAACTCCTCGATGGCTAATAGTTATATACACTTCTTTTGGTAGTGAGTTTATCAGTGTTACTTTATTTCCGACAACTACGGCAAGAAAGTGTGTCTAATTTTTTTTGGAATACTCCTACTTACTTTTACCACACATACACTTTCCCAATTCACAATATTTTAGTATGTTAACAAATAACTGGTCCCTATTTCCTCCACATTTTTTACACATTGAAAGCCAAATCCACTTTTAATCATCTCTGTGATTTAAACCCTTCTGCAGAACTCATCAACGTTATACGCGTCACTTCATGACGTCGCTGTTTTACTAAAAACCCATTTCAATTCCACAAGCGAGTATGTACTCGTATAGATAAATAAAACTGACTTAAACAAATGACAGTAAAACTGTCTGCAGGTTCCTGACGACCGGATTAAAATACAAACTAAACTCTGAAATATGGGTAGGTAAAGCTGCGCTCTCGATTCGCTTAGTCCAATGCAGTTCCGATAGACACAAAATCCGTTTCGAGCTCGTAAACAAATCTATCGGCGTACCTGGGCCATGATGGAATGGACCACAAAATTCAATTACGTGCCAGACGAATAAAAACGTCTAGGGCAGCGGCGCTGCGATACTCCGTTGATTTGTTTCCTCTGTGACTGCTCATCGTGTCATACCAGCGCTTTCGTATATCTGAAGATTAAAAGCGGTTAAATTGAAAAAAGAATAAATAACTCTTTTGTTATTGCCTTGTTTTTAAAAAGTGTTGATTTGTCACTCTCTATTGTAGTTTTTTCGATCTTTGCAAATGAAAGCAATTGTTTCTTTTAAACTTTTGCTACGTTTACACAGAAGTAGTTCGACGACCTGTCAACCGAGTTGTAGCTGCTCGTTGCAACATGATCACAACGTCAACGTAATATAATAATGTGTTAATGGACTTAAATTCCGTTTTTAATTAATATCCGTAACTATTCTAGGAATCTTTTACTAGTTACTCGACAGTCCTTTGACATCACACGGACAGTGTTTTACTGACCATAACTTTTAAGGCTTAATAATTTTAAATGCACTTGTTAGTGAATAGGGTTATTAATTTTGGTACATTTTATTGAATTACTAGCTGTTGTTTGGTTTTTAAGCATAACTTTCTTCTTGTTTTCTGATAACAGTTACACACGTTATGATGATTATCATGTTGTTATTTGTAAAATTACTGCAACGCTATTATATTCCTATTAACGAAAGATAATAGTGCCTAATTTGATAAAAACGTCATAGTTCAAATATTATAAAATATAAAATTACTTTATGAAAATGATTGCTCTGATTTTCTGAAGTTAAATTGAAGATGTTCATAATAATTAAACGTCTACTGTACAACGAATTCACGTTGCCGCGATGGGCGCCTTTTGATTGACTTCCGGAAATTAGTGATTGATACTTGGTTTAACTCCAAAAGTTTGAATGTTGCCCCTTTGTTCGACTGTGTTCGTTGCTATGACACTTAACCAAATTGATTTAAAACCCACTATAGAACCATAGCGAGGCGGCGTTGTAATTAAATTCTTAAGAAGTCTCTTACGATTCTAATTTTGTAGCTTATTTCATTTCGAAAACAGTTCAAAGATGACATGGTTTTTGCCCAAGTATACAATTTCGAACTTAGGTATCTTGATTCTTTCTCACTCAGCCTAAGAGTTAGCATCGCAATTGTTTTAATAATAATCATTATCATCATCATATATAACCCCAATTTTTTTTTACTATCCTTATTTAATTTACTCCATCGTCTTCCATTCGTGACGGTTTTACGCCCTTTGCATCCACCTGCAATAATAGATTTATGATAAATATATGATAATCATGTTGACTACACGCAACGACTGCTTAATAGTCAGATTAATGGTAAATTAACAAACTAGAGCACTGGGATAATCACAATGCATCTGTCGCTTTTCTGTTTAGCGTTTCTATTCTCAACCTGCTAACTCTGAATTAAATTTGAATTGGGTCGTAGTAACCCCGTAGATTCTGCTCGATGAAATTTCCAATTATTCGTCCTTTATTTAACGAATGAATATCTAGTAGTATCTTTCTCGGACGTATCATGAATTTTGCAGGAATAAAGCGCGCTCCCACTTCTCCATTGTGAAATATGTCAAGAAAATAATGGCGCGCAACTTTCGTACTATCCGACTGTTTGGTGAGATAATGTCTGGAGATGAACGTTGAATTGCAAGACCGAGACAGATGGTGCTCTTTTAAAATACGGTTCAGTCATAGGCTTCAATTGTTAAGCAACTTTATAGTCCTGTGAGCGAAAGTTGGTGATTAATTTAAACGTATCTTTCTTGTCACTTGACTCTATATGGCCATCCATTATGGCTTAATTCGATGATGGCGAAGCAATTAAAAAGTCCGTGTTGCTACACTTTCTGGTTTATCCCGCCAGTCTGCATCGAACGTAAATGAATTTTATACAAAAAATAGCCTAGGTACTTCACTCTTAGATTATCCTTTTCTCTCTATGCTAAAACATCATCATGTGGCATAGTTTGGTGTGATGGAAGATAAATCTTACAAACAAACAGACCGACCCATTTTGTTATGATCCGATTCATCATCATCATCATGATCACCATCATCATCATCATCATCATCCTCATCATCATCATCATCAGTGCCAAAAGACGTCTTCTGCAAGGTATAGGCGTTATTTAAGGACCTCCACGATTCTCAGTTTTGTGGTATACTTGCATCCATTGGTTTCCAACAATAAAATTATCAACAAATATCTGATTAATGTTACATAATACAATTCAGATTCAGATTCAGATTCAGATTTTATTACTCAATGTAACACAGTATAAATTACATTACATGTCAAATTATATGCAGTTACATTGAGATCGTCAGAAATAGAATTAAATTATAATAGTAAAAATAGTAAAAGGCAACACAAAAACAAAGAACATTACAAAATTGAATAAAATAGAATAAAATAAGGTATACTTGCATCCATTGGTTTCCAACAATAAAATTATCAACAAATATCTGATTAATGTTACATAAATATACAATTCGGATTCAGATTCAGATTCAGATTTTATTACTCAATATAATACAGTATAAATTACATTACATGTCAAATTATATGCAGTTACATTGAGATCGTCAGAAATAGAATTAAATTATAATAGTAAAAATAGTAAAAGTCAACACAAAAACAAAGTACATTACAAAATTGAATAAAATAGAATAAAATAAAATAAAATAATAATCATTAAAAGTCAAACTAATTTACAAGTCAAGTTCCATATACTCATTTACCGAATAGAATGGGTTATCCAACAAAAGATTTTAAAGCAATTTTTTTTTTTAATTGAGTTATTTATTCAGCTGATATTATTACTATTTGTAAAAACGAACTAATTCTTTGTGCAAGACAAGGTTCAACCCGGTAGCTAAATAACAGATTCCTATAAAACGTCTGTTTCTAATTCCAAACGAAAAATGTATTAATTCCATTAAACAGAAGATTGCACCGAATAAGAAACGTTTCTTAGAACAGAAGAAATACCCCGTGAAATTAGCTCCTGCATTCAGTTCAGGACAGCTCTCAGGTACGCGAGACAAACGGCCGAGCGCGGAGCTACTTACGCGAATGAAAATACATAAAAAACGAGCTAGAGGAACATAAACTTGGCAATCATTATTGAAACTACAATTGCAGTTTTTCAACCGAAGTTATTGCTTTTCTGATGATCAACGCAGACGTAACGAGTGTACGGCTCCCAAAGGCTACTGAAGCCGCAAACGATTTGCAAGAAGCACCGGGCGCGGAGGCGGTAACATTAGTAGTAATGATTCTTTGAATTTACGTCACTGGAAATTAGTTTTATTTGTGTATTTTTGTAATGACTTTTTTGCTTGATCTAACCAATGTAAGCTGACCAATCTAACAAGTCAACTTGATAGATCCGTGATACAAAAAATATTCTCTGACTACTTTCTGACTTTATCAATAGATCCACCTTTCAACGCCATTGTCATCTAATGGTGTTACATACAAACGGCTAGTGATTATTAAAAAAAAGTGGCGCCTAAAAAATATTACTAATCTTATTATCTTGATTCTTCTTAAAACTGACTATCTTGTGGTCTTTTAGTGTGACTAATAAACAAATTTATTTATTATGAATACATTTTTATGCCTAAATCGGACGCAGTGCAAAGTTATCTCAAAAGTCAATCTCAAAATCCTTAACTGCAGAAGTTTTAGTTGAATATCAATTACTAGCTCGGAAAAAAGATCTTTAGCTATAACTAAACTTACAATTCATCACGTAAAACTAAAAACAATCGGTACACTAAGGAATTATCAAAACTCGAGTCTATAAGGTGAACTGCTTAAGAGTTCCAGTCTGCGGCGGGCGTTCATAAAAAAGACAATTTCCCTTATTGCCGCAATCTGTTACACATGTTCCGCCACGGCATGTCTGCGGTCGCCCTCATAAACGACAAAATAAACCATAATTTACTGCACGAATTTAGGGTCAAACATAACAGCATAAATTGCCACGGTATATTATCTCGGCGAACGCTCTATGCAACTTTAGCTAAACTAGAAATATACGAAATTATGTTTAATTAATCGCACATTGGATTTATAACTGTAATGGTCAGCCATTAGAAACTGCTGGGTAATGTGTGACGCCAATTCATTTGTGTAAGAATATTTTATTAGTAAGTACAATCAGAGTCAAAAGTAGCTGATCACTTTTGTACTGTATCGCATTAACACATATGACAATCTTGTTTGACATCGCTCACTGGATTGTAAAGCGACTAGGTATAAAAGTTCAAACTTTTATCACTACATGCTACGTAGCTACGCTACTAACGTTTGAAGCTACCAATTGCTAGACTGACTGACTGAATTTTCAGTATACTGTATTCAATATCGTAAAAACGATAATAATTCATTATCATCTTATGTTAAGTTCTTCATTATCATCATTATCAGCCGGAAGATGTACGACGACGTTCTATGTCTAGCATTGCACGCACGTCGCACACTGCTCGATAGAGGATGTCGTCATAGGTGTTCTCCACGTGACTTTGAATTGCATCTCGGAAAAGTAATTGATCGTATTTTTCGTAATCATTATTATGAAATTCATTTTAAGATTCGTAATACGAGGCTACTTATTTTGTTTAGCGAAGTCAGCATTTATACCTTAACCTCTTATTTAATAAAACAATACGTAAGGTAATAAGGGTGTAAGGTAATCACAATAATTACCAACAGTGCGATCAACATTCGCGCAAACCTTTTTACTTCTTTCTCCCTCATAACTCAATGAAAAATGCAGGTTTCGCTTTGAAAAATACTAGTTGAACTTTCGAAAGTCTGAAGCATGGCTCTTGTTTTATTCATGTTCTGACATGTGGCTCTTCGTTGTGTACAGGCTTTCTTCTCTAACAAAATAAACAACGTTTGCTTCGAGTTCAGTCCTTTGAGAGGATGTTCTGATGTTTTATGAATGAGTCTTTATGCACTTATAACCATTTTATTGATGTGCAGTTAAAGGTTAAAGTCATAAAATAATTTCTACTCAGCCGGATAGAAAATACGTCATCTGATACTTTTTCTATTACGCTGAACTTTAGAACTCGACTGGGTCGAAATATAATTTCAGATATCAATAATTGGTATTCCATTACGACTGAAGTTTAGTTCAACTCATTTAGATATTCTGCAAAAAAAACTACATTAGGTACTCCCAGCTCCTTAATAGCTGGCTGTCGTACGTACAGTCGCAAGCCTTGCAACTGACACCCCTTGTCACCATGTTTTATAGAAAACTGCCATTTAGACTTGACAGAGGCGCGTGGACCTGACCCCATGTGCTTCTGTTTAGTCCACAAAAGTAAATACTCTATAACCGACAATTGTCCTCGCGTGTGATATCCATGCACTTGTATCTCAACTAAGTTCATGGTAATTGTCTAAAACTCGACATTACCAATATACGCCTTGTTAAAACAAGGAATACATTTGTACTGTAAGTACATTTATATTGTTAAATAGGAATACGGACTTGAAAATAAGATGGATTTAACATTTAGGATATTTTTTTTTCCCAAAAATGTCATCAGTGGTATAAGATTGGAGCTTCAGGATGATTGACAAATGTATATTTATTTTGCAAGTTATAAAACATGATGACGATTATTTAATTTAAAAAAACATAATAATTATTTGACATAGTTAATTCACATGCTGAATTTTAATTTATAAATAAATATGTTTATGAGGAATAACACTTAAACGATCGTCGATAGTCAGTCCACAGCAACTCCAAAAAATAAACATAACACGATTCTTCTGGATTCAAACACTAAGTGAACTATTATTCGATCACACCGTCGAGGAAATTTTAAGATTATCCCCACCACGCCGACGTCGTAGGCCGTACCCTTTGTCACGGAAAACTGTACCTATCTCTGTCCCTCATGGAAAAAATAAAGTGTTTTCAGACATGCCGCATCGTTTTCGTTTCTATCACACTGTTAAATATTGATCTCTATTATTCTGTTTTACAGCGCTCAATAATCCTCCACCGAAAAAACGTACATGTTACCTTTTTAAGAATAAACGTCTGCGCTATGCAAGCGGGGGCAGAAGAAAATGCCTTAAGATGTAGCTAAAACGTAGCATTTTGAGTCTTATAAAATACGACGAGGGATGAGTTCGTTTTAAGGATAAGTGGTACGATTGGTCGTTTGGGATTGGAAGGCTGAGTGGAAAACTTGAAAGGCAGACAAGCGGGAATGTGTCGGCTGTTATGAAACGAGCCTTCAGTCGCACCGCGCGCATGCTGGCGGGCGGACGAGCTCCACGCTTGGGTTTAACCTAAAATGGCGGGAACTTTACGATAAATTAGAAACTTTTGAACGTTACTTCGAACGTAGAAAAAAGTTGCAAATTTTTATTTAATCGCATATTTTGTGAGGTAAAATCTTTGTATTATTAGTTCCACTTCGTAAAAGTGTTTTAAAAATCAAAGAAACAAGGATGGTTCTCGAATAGGTACGTATTTATGGAACATTTTTTATATTTAGGTAGTGTGGCTGTTATTGTAAAATTAATAACAATTGGTTGCGACGTTTGGATGGTTTTTTATGAATACGTGAAGGTTTTTCTTTACTTCACCCATTGCAAATACTCCGTCATGCACATTAGACGAAGCTAGAATATTTTAAATCTTTTTTCTTCTTGCGTTTGCTTTTTGCTTTATAATAAACGTTTTTCAATAGATAAGTGCGTCACAAATCAATTAATCCTTGCTTGAAACGTTACTCATAAAACGCAGTAATGTGTACATACATCGTTAAATAGTACCTATCCTAAATGTAACGTGTACGGGGTAGGTAATTTGTATTTGGATGTCAAAATACCAGTTTACACTAATTCCATTTAATTTGTATCCAATCTCCCACAAAGCTGATAACATTTCGTCGATGAATAGGGGCGTCGCGTCGGTGCAATCCCAAATGCCAGCTCGAACATGCGACGACGATGGAGTGATCGTTTAGAACAGCTAAGCTGTTTGAAACCAAATAATCCTTGTGGAATGTCATTCCCTTTAATGACTAACCATGTCAATTGACAACTTACTAGTATAAAAAACTATTTAGTGAGAAACAATGAAAAAACATATATAATTTATATCAAATTCCAAAATTGCAAAAATTTAGTGTTTTATGTATAAACAATCCTTGTTGCATATTGTTTTATTGATAGAATATTTTATAACTGTAAAAGCAAGACAGACAGTCTATACATTGTAAGTACTGAGTTTTGTTGTACATTCAACACGAATCGTTAACATAGTAAAGCCAAACAAAATCATGAATTCAATTTACGTTTTACAGCGCCGCAATAACAGACTTAAAATTGAATATTAAAGCAGGCGGCCAACTAATCCAATCAGTGATTTATTATTCCGCGAACATATAGCGACCATAAACTTGAACAAGTTACAGTGCGGAATCTCCCCCAGGGTAATATTCGGACGAATGAAAATCCCGACCGATGCATTTGGAAGAGCGAGCGGTGCCCGAATGTTTTAATTCCCTTGGTTGCGAATCAGCGCATGTTTTTTCATTAAAACGCATTCAATACGACGACGGAGCTTTGAAAAAGCGGACCCTTTCAAAAATATTTCCATGACATTCCGCTGCGAGCAGCCGTTTCATTTATCCTTTTGGAGTCAGGTTCTTTTCAAATCAACGCATTTTTTTATGGGCAGGTGGACTAGAATTTGTTTCAATAAAGTTCGAGAGCATGTTCATTACTTGTATTTACGTGGTTAAAATACTCGTAAGCTTTGCTTTTTTTGCTGCTTATTCACTACTTCATATTGTAGATCGTACTACTATTTTTGCTGTCATCAGGCTTTATACAGTACATTATTGTCTAGGCCAGAAAGTAGGTAATTGCTACCCAGTATGGGTTTGAACGGACCAGTTGCGAGTTACTGACGCGTAATAGTCCTTTTTTTTCAATTCGATATTGACCATAAAGTATGCACTTCGTTTTCTAATATGTAGTAGAGAATTTCAAGTTTTCTGGACATTTTTGAGAAAAATATTAACCGATTTTGTATCCTAGAAAACGCAATTGTAAATCTTTTCATAGTGCTCCGAATAAAAAACTTGGTACGTAATAAAATTGACGTTAGGTACAAAATGATTCGAAATATCAGCGGCCCAATGAACCGATATGAAGTGTATAAAACACAGCAGACGCCAATTTCCAGCAAATACCAAGCGTAATTTAAATTTAAATTTAGTGCTGATCGTGTTATGAAACCCATACACGGAAACAAAGGCAAATTGTGAAATAGATCAATCTATTGAGCGTAGCTGGCTGATGAAACTGAAGGTTGAGGATGGCAGAATAGTTTCTTCATAAGTAAGCTTTTGAGTAAGGCTAAGGGGTTGTATGGACAGCTACACACGTTAATTTGGGAACCCGTTGTCAATCTGTCGAATGGCCCAAGACCCGGTAATTTGGACACTATACCGCGTATATCCCGGACGTCAGCCTGTACGACTTTGTCTTTTGTTGTGGCTTTTAAGGTGCTTTCCCACCGGCGAGGCGACACGAGACGAGGCGGCGCGACAGTTATTTTGTATTTAAAAAAAGGCCCAATCAAGATGCGCGAGGAGGGAATTAAATGTTTTCAATACACATTTAACTTCTCGTGTCGCCTCATCTCACTGCGCCTCGCCGGTGGAAAAGGATCTTTAAGAATAGGCACAGGGTTCTTAAGGTCTACCTAAAAAAAATATTTGGCCATAATCTGCTTTGAAAGAAGTATTTTTGCGGTCCACTACGGTTCCTCAGTGATTTTGCCTATGTCAAGTGCGTAGGAGTATAAACAGAATTAAACAAAAGAAAAAGCCAGACATTTTTAGACCGGAATCAAAGTTGTTTTCTAAAGCGATTTACGCATCTCGCGCGCGGTTTGACAATCTTCCAGCTTCGCGAGTAAGCCAGCCGGTATATTTTTAGTGGTGATAGACCTAAATATACGGTAGAAAAGGTTTAACATGCAAACATATTTTTTCTAGTAATTTATGTATTCTTTAAATGTTGTTCTATTTTTAAAATATACAAATTTAATAAGCTAATAAGGGCCCACTGTACAGTGGTGTTAATATTATTTCCTTCATCGCTATTTTCATAATTTCTACTCAATCACACTGAAATATTAACCGTCGAATCCTCGTTAAAATAACAACTTCAATATAGTATATAAACGCAGAATTAACTCAATGATTAAACAAGTTTTACGTACGCAGTGTGATACTAGTGTTTTTTTAAATATCATAATTTTAATTATTTTTTATATTGAAAAAAGCTCAGACGTCTTTTTAAGAATATAATGTATAAGAAGTGGATGTTGTCAAATGAGTACCGTATACATACTTTTCTCTATTTTAGCATTGGTATAATTTCAGTTTATCTGGTTGTAAACACTCGTCATACCTGTGATATCAGTTTTCATAATATTATATAATAGGCTCTCAGGGGTGGTGGTAGGACCTTGTGCAGGGTCCGTCCGGATCGCTACCATCATCTTATTAAACCACCGCCAAGCAGCAGTGTCTAATTACTAGCATAGAGGCATTCCATCTCAGTCCTCAGGATTGGCAAAGCATTTGAAGTCTCAGGATTGTAGTTTTGAGATTGTAGTCTTGAGATTGCAAATGCCTATGGGTCTCAGATCCCACTTACCATCAAGTGGCCTGAGTGCTCGCGTGCCATCTCATTGCCATTAAATTTTCATTTCTTTTTTCTAAGCAGGTATAAATATTTCGGCATTCCTTCTACTTTTAAGTTATTTGTAAAAAAGCAAAGAATTCAGTTCTGGCACTCGCGAGCCGCGTGGCGCGTGAATACTTGGATTGTCACAACTGTCAGAAGTGAGCCCAACGCTCCTCCTCGCTCCGCTCGTCGTCGCACCTAGGTTAGACCGGGTTAGTTTACTGCAATTTGACGACTTAATTTATGCGCCTTTTTAGCGTGATCGTCGCACCTAACTTTTACTTCCTGTTTACACAGACTACGTTTAAAATCAGTTACGCGCAGTGGAGGGTTCGGTTATAACATGGTTGACTCGTTTACTGGTAAAGCTTACTTAGCTGTCAGAGTTTTCCTTTTAACTTTTTGATAATTTATTAAACTCCCACTAGTAATATACTAACTACTACTACCATGAATTTTTTCACATATCATAAACAACAGTTAAGTTCTAATGGGGACATTAGACTCGATCAAATTAAATAACACTTTAAACTTTATTTATTTATTTATTTAAATACTTTATTGCACAAAAATAACATAGTGTACAAAAGGCGAACTTAATGCTACAAGCATTCTCTACCAGTCAACCTTACTTTAATATTTCTTAAACGGATACTTGAATCGAAAACAAACCTGATATTCCCCATTTTTTTTAAAAAGCTGTTTAATGCATGTGGTGACTCCGCAAGCCACATTAATGCTTCATAGTAACAAGAGTCTCTGATTTAAACCGCAGACAGACGGACTAGACGGACGAGGCGAAACTATAAGGGTTCCTTGTTGAGTACGGAATCCAAAAACAGGTGTTATGATGAATTAATGTGAATTTCTTAAACAAGAATAAGGTCATTCGGTGTACTAAAATAACGAGAGAGAGGAGACGGTCTGCATTATTTTCGTTAATTCTACGAGTAAGTATTATATATATATTTTGAAAATACATCACAATAGGGCTGTGACACATCATATTATAAAAGGGAAGTGAAGACTGTATTTATTCCTACATAAACGTGACATAGGGTTGTGATCGAGGTTTATGATAATTAGTGTATAATTAAAAAAAAGAATGACCAGTATTATAATAGTAAATTTATAGTATTGTTTTCAACATTGCATGCCTAAAATAGGTAGAACATAAGCACATCCTGTAACACTAAGAACTGTCTGAATACCTACTGTAGGTACTCTTGCAATTTATAAACACCTTTATCCTTGTCTAAATTGTCTCTGAGTACGGCAGTAAATGTATTATGATCAAATGATTATTAATATCAAATAAAAAATGTGAAAAAATATATTAAACAAATGATAAATTGTTAGGCAAGAGAAATTAAGCAAAAAGTTAATAAATCAACCAAAGAAATAAGTAACTGAAATTAATCATTATTATAAAAAACTGTAAATGTAATTAAAAAATGGAATCTGTGGCAGCTTTAAACAAGAGTTATTTCTGTATAAAACAGTACTATTGGTTTAATCGTACGTTGTTCTGCGATATGACCTTTAAAAATCATTAAAATGTTCACTTAATGTTTGCTCAAACAACCTAAAGTCGTCGTTACACCACTCAACTACACTATCAAACACTTCTACATCGTCCAACTTATATTTGTGAGAAGGACAGACGACTCAGATAGGGTCGTCGTGTCACAGCCAACCCCCTGAAGAATCAAGCAGGAGAACAACTGTGTTGAGATCCGAATTGGGTCTTCACAACCTCGATCTTCTCTCAAATATAAAGAGGCAATCTAAAATTTAATGAATTTCTAAGAAATGAACAAGACGGACAGACGACTCAGATAGGGTCGTCGTGTCACATTGCGTCACTTTAAATTTAGTTATTTAAAAATGACTTACAATTTCACGTCTATTTTAGACCTAGAAAAGTACAATGGCCCACTTATCTCTACCTGATTTACGTGTAGCTAATTGCGGCTTGCCGGTGTAATCTCTGTTGACATTTGGGCTGCGAATTCATTCGAGTGGTTTGGCGGTCGCAGTGACACCCTCGACCCGCTCCGGCACTAACGAGTGGTTCGCGTGATGCCGTACTACTTAACGCTTATTTATACCTACTACGAATAAACAGAAGACCCGACATTCAAATTTTCTAAGGGCGCGACATACTAGCGTCCATTACGAGATAATCAGAATCTGAACAATGCTAATACAATAAAATCTATTCAACTATACGAACGCATTGTTATGCGTTCTCTAATGATTGGAAGATGAACAAAAGAATAAAAGTACTATTGTTGCGAAGGGCTTGTTAATAAATCGATACCAACTGGGAACGAGAATCTTCTATTGGCTTCAAATAACGAATAAAAGCTGTGTTTACTTAAATTAATGTAAATATAATTCTTATTTTTGGTGTGGAAAATAAAAATGGCTAAAATAGCACCGCAATTTTTCCGTGAAATGAGTAATGGGTGTAAAAACTTTGCTTATTACCTTCATGCTGAATCAGGTACGAGGTTAATTCGGGTGCTTACGGTACACTAATGGCTGTAACTAACTTTGAATACTTAATTTTCCGTGTCTAATATTAACAAAAATAGTAAATTTGAAGGGGACCGTTTTATTTGGTACGTTGGTTTGTGAGCGTTGCTTGATATTTATGGTCCTATAATAGGAGGATATATCATATGAATTTGAAAGTTATACATATTATGTTTATATGTTGATAAGTGATTGATTACGCATTCTGCAAAGTTTTTGTTTATTGATCCAGGTAGTCCAAATCTATTTGAAATATAATTAACTAGACGATGCCTACGACTTCATACGCGTCGATATCAGTTTCCCGCAGCTCCTTCTATTTCATCCCGTTGCCGTTGGGGGTCGATTTTCGAATAATCCTTTCGTAGTGCTCCCCTAGGGTAACCAAGGAATACTCCCTTCAAATTTTAAGGCTGTAGGTCCAGTGGTTTGGGCTGTACGTTGATATGTCAGTCAGTTTAGATAAGTCAGCCAGGTTTGCCTTCTATATATATACATAACATCTAAAAGTGGAGGTGCAAGTCTTTTTTACACGTCAAATCCATTAAAAAATCCTGCTAACATTCTAATATGAGATAAGGCGATGGAACCAGTAATGGACAAGGTACCAATATTGGACGTTGATTCTTATTTTACAGAAGATAAGGGTTATTCATTTGTTTTGCCACAATCAATTTAGAACCAACCGTATGAAATTTGAATTAAGAGTGACGTGTCCATTACTGGTGCCGTCACCCTACTACTCGGCAGAAAAGTTAAAAGAGTTGCGTTAAAAAAAAATTTTTTTTTTTTAACAAATGTAACATCGAATTAATGAGGCATTATTAAAGTGATATAAGCTCTGCTCTAATAACAATTACTGTATTAAAATGTGTTTGAAGATAGGCAATTTTAAGCCAGCTAGTATATTCATGATACGTCAAAAAGTTACATAGTGGACACCTTAACTAACCTTACCGCAAATATACTTAAGTTTTCTATCCCTTTGTTTCAGATACACGTTCTAATGGAATCCTGTAACATGTCTTATTTACACCGAAATTGGTACACATTGAGTTCCGCAACAAGAAAACCTAAACAAGTGTGTAAAAATAGTACAAAATCATAGACAATTTCGAATGTCGGGCCGGAAAGAGAAAATGTCATAGACATGCATAGTCTCCTCGGCACGGCTGCAGCATCGGCATTGTTGCAGTTACTGTTTTCTATTTCAAGTAAGTAATGTTAGTGAAAGGGACATATATTTAGGGCCTAATATGGCCGCGTTTATCGCGTGACAAAATGTCCATAAAACCTCCGTCACTTTCTGACACTTATGCAAGTACGAGATGCATGCTTTATCCACATTTTGTCACGCGATAAACGCAACCGTACTCGCATATCTCCGTATTGTTTACTGCCTAGACCCTGTAAAATTTTGATACCGGTCTCAGATTTGAAATGTAAAATTGGCTATAGTGTACAACTAGTCTGTCTAAAGAATTGTAGGTACAGTGCGATAGTTCTTAAAAGGTGCTTCATACGTGTCTCTCACTCGCTCTCACACGCTTTAATTACGAGCGAGTGAGAGAGAAACACAAACCCGAAGCATCTCACAGACTACAGTATATCAATTGGTGACTGACAAAGTAGCTAATGGTAGAAAGAACAAAAGCCCGTGTGACAAGGAACGTAAATTAAATACGAGGTGCCGGTCTTCGACCTTGCTCTTTACATGCTTGTTTACGTCAACAGTCCTAGTTACTAGGATCGTGGGTACTTACTGCCAATGCTAACACGGTTTTTAAATCATTTTCAAATAAAAGTGCCTAAAATTATTTCTCTTAAATAAATAATTTTCTAGGATTAAACATGATCCCATGATTTTAATTATAATCCCTTATTTGAATAATTACTGCCGTAATTAAAAATTAATGATACCTGGTTCGATAAAATATTTATCCAATGCTTCTGCTCGTGATAACCCGAAAAAGCAACACACAGTTTTCATGGATGATTTAACTAATAATGGCCTTTAATTTTATCATCTTTGTAAAGAGCAGAATTAAAATAAAAGCCTAACATAATTATCAGACCTCGTTTTATAGGGGGCAAAATTAAATGACAGCTAGGGATTGCCTGAATCGATAAACTCAATTATCGATGCTTTTCCCATATACTAGAGAGAGATCGCTCTAAGTTACGTTTGTAAAAATAAAATTTTATTTAAAGTATGCAACTGAAACAAAATAGCAACATACTTCTGGTTATTCTTTATTTTTAAAAGATTTTTGAACCTTTACTCATCATCATCATATTTTATCCTCCTTGTGTATTTTAGAATTACTGTCTTGTTTACTATATAGTTAAAACAAACGATCAGAATTAGTTTAAAATTTTTGAGCGTTAAACTTCTCCGTCTCGACTGATGAATTTATTTCAGGTGGCTAAAAGACTTTTCAATTCCTGTGGAAGTAGAAAGGGCAAAACAAAATTAAAAAAAACACACAAAAAATGATAGTATATGGGAAAAGCATCGATAATTAAGTTTATCGATATCGGAGATCCGTAGCTGTCATTTAATTTCGCCCTGTTTATTCCGAGGTCTGATAATTATGTAAAGCTTTTTCTTTAATTCTGCCCTTTACAAAGAAGACAAGGAGTCGGGAAGAGTTATATTTAAGGTGCTAAAGTAATTTTGGCAACAATTTAACCAAAACAAAGAAACTAAGTCGGTAATTAGCGTTTTTATCGCAGCTTAGTCCCCCATCTGCCATGCGGCTAAGCGCCAAGTAAAATATACCTCCATAAAATAAAAAGCCAAAGACTTCATGAGACGGAAAATATATTTTTTTGTTACGAAACATTTCAGGAAAAGTCAAGCGTAATGTTATTGTACTGAGGCCAATATTTTACTCTGATGTTACAATTTACCTGGACTTGAAACGAAAAATATGCAGCACTACTGTTTGATAAAGTTTATTTTGAATGATTTTTAGTAGAGCACTGCTGTTTTAAAAGTGAGCAGTTTTGATAAGAAAAAATAAATATTGCTAGCTTTTTACAAGCAGGAACCAGCTTGTTACAGTGGCTCAAAGGTAGTAACATTTTCCGTGGTAAGCATTTTTTATGCATCTCCCATGAATTTCTAAACTATAAGAAAAAGAAAATTCAGGCGGCGTTTTGTTGATTAAAGAATATCAACCTATTTAGAAAACTGTTCGCTTTTTTTACCGCGAATATTTTTCCTTCTATCAAGCATTAACCACATTGAGAAAAATTGCATGGCAATTGAAACCAGCGCCCCGTGTCCGTATTTAGTACCAAAACTCCCAACCACGTTGGCATTGACATTGACTGTCGTACCGTCATCAAGTAGTAACGGTTATGAGAATCTGTTTTGGGGGCGGTTAGTGCGTGCTACGGATAGTTTCCGTAAAATTATATTCCATTTTCGAATAGTAAAATCATGATTTGTCGGATGACTTTCCCAAACGCAGTTTTCTGTAAAAAATATTTTCTATTCGCGCTTTTTCTCGAACACGGTATTACGAGTTTCCTTTTTCCCGGCAGTTTATTTTCACATTCGTGATTTTCCCCATTCGATTTTTATCCAGTAGCTTCTTTTCCTGGCACCATATTTTCACAGTCGTATTTTTTTAATTCCAAAAATCTAGTTTGGCACAGTGCGGAGCTCGGCCTCCGGGCCCAGTGCAAAACTAACATAACCTAAACTACCTACCTATAATTACTTTTGGGAATAAGTGTCACTGGGTTAAAATTGAATAGGAATAAATGCGACTGGGTAAAAATACGAATGCGAATAAAAGCGACGGTAATAAAACCTAAAAGGGGAAAAATTACATTGGGTCAAAGTAAGAATGCGAAAAAATCCAAAAAGAAATATCGCTTCACGGAATATTTTTTTCTTGATTTATCAAGCCTACGATAACATATCAAAAGCAATATGGTTTTACCGAGTAGAATAGATCCCAGCTGTCTCCTCTCTTAACTCGTTGCGTTCTGCTTGATAGTTGGCAAGTTGCGAAGCATCGAGCCAACAAGGACAGAAGTCACCCCGCCGGAAGCAGCTGTGTCGTTTCTGTTTACCAATTTACTACTAAGCTGATTATATATAGGCGCTCCTGACGAGCTTTATGACCTTGTTTGCTCCCGCGTCTCTCCTTTATTGACGCACCTTTTAAATCGAGAACAAAATGGTGTTTA
This sequence comes from Acleris sparsana, assembly GCA_923062465.1. Taxonomy (NCBI): domain Eukaryota; kingdom Metazoa; phylum Arthropoda; class Insecta; order Lepidoptera; family Tortricidae; genus Acleris; species Acleris sparsana. The sequence goes on from OV281289.1 coordinate 13,772,101, forward strand.
TTTATCGTAGAGTGACGTAGTTTTAATTATTGTTTGAAGGTTTTATGTAGGTATTTTACATGTGGGAGTTCATTGGAGCAGTTGGTATGATGAACCTTGAAAAAGGCCTTATTCTATTATTATACAGACCATATAGGTGTTGACCTGCAAGTTTTTTAATTGGCATGATTTCAAGTAACAGTAGTAATGCAAATACTTCTAAAATAAGAATTACAAAAAAAACGGGCGCGTCTTGCCGTCCAGCGTACGCGAGCCGTATATATCGTCAGTGAAGTTCTAACATCGCTTAAGTCATTAGTCACATTCTGCGCACAAAACAGCTTAAACAGGTAATATAAGGTAACAATTAATATCTATTTATATCTTGTGCAAAGTGTGGTTACAGAATTATCAACAAGTTTTTAGGGTTGTTGGTAATTCTGTAGCTCTGCCTACCCCACTCTGGGAATGAAGGCGTGAGTTTATGTATGTATGTATGTAATTAATATCTCATAATTTTTTGACTTACGCAGAGTTAGAAGTCCAGGGACGATATAATGCGCTTTATCGTGCTACTTCGTGAAACGGCTAGGTACGCTCGCGGCATGCCCGCGCGGGCAATACCGGATACGGTTTGCTATAATATAATTATGACAGTACTTTACACAATCTTCATTGCCATGATTAAATACTATCGTATGAATTACTGTCATTATATTTACTATACAACAATTTCATAAGAAGTTTTTATTCACTTATTTACCAACATAAAAATAAAATCGAAATAAAACTGCACGTTAACTAAAAACTTTCACATAATGAGAAGAACAATGTAAAATAAACATTGCATCTGCATAGAAATATAAATGTTAGAACGAATTGTATAAAGTAAACACTAATACAAAAGACGCCGCAAATTGTTTCAGTGCTCGCCGGAGAGCAGGTGGCCGGGCCATAAGCCCTCCTCAAACCCGCATGAGACTTTAAATTAACTTTGCTTCATTGAACACTCAAAAATTCCAAGTACCATTCCCTTTTATTCAGTATTTTTTTTTACCTGGTGCAAAAAACAATAGCTCGAATGGTCGTTTTACCCGCTCTTAAAATGAAATAAATAAATACTTTCTATGATTTGCTCGGAAGTTTAGTGGCTATAATATGTTAAATTAATAGCACATAATGTCAGACATACATATATTGCAGTAAAAACGCAGCAAACGATGACGTAAAGTGAAACTATATTTTGCAAACGACATGCGTATAACATAAAAAAAGTCTGACTTTTTTCCAATTTTCATAAACCGGGACCTATTGTAGAAACCTTGAAAATGCGTTTGATTTTGGTTTTTGAATAATTTTATATATCTCATATTTATTACTGAGATACGACACTACAAACTATGGGCAGTTAGAAATTATTGCACAATTGAATTTGAATTGGCCTCAGTAACGGTTTTAAAACCAAATTGTAGCGCATTTACTCTTTGGTAATTCTTCTCAAAGGCATCTTTGCTCTAAAACATAAAGTTAATAATTTTACTATTGATAACAGAAAAAACGTCAACATTTTATGGACATCCTTAGTTCGAAAACCTGTAAAACATATCCAAAAATGGTGGATACCCGAAGTTGTGCAAGTAAAATATATTTACTTTTTGTCTACTAGCAAACCATCGCTTTAGAAATAAATAAGGTTTATATTAACAAAGTAAAAACCATTCAATGCTCCAACTTAAACTAGTAGATTTTACACAAGAAAATCCAAAAAGTTAACTAAAACAATGAGGTTGAGCACAAGAAATTGGTAAATGGATTTTATTGCAACGCCGACGATTATATTAATAGAACTCTTCATGCAATATGAACTATTTGCTTGTGGTAGAATACCAGTGAAGTCCCCACATGTGGTTACGCGTAAATTAAAAATTTACTACGTTTAGTATTCAACGTGATGTTTACAATACATAAACTTTCATAAATACTGGTCTTTTTACTAGTTTTTTCATTAGAACTAAAAGTGTTATTGTATTTGTTTTTTATTGTCTTGGAAATGATACATATACGATAATCAAGTATTATCTTACTGTTATTATCTTAAGCGAAGTGCTGTCACGGCTATAACGTTTAATAGAACTGAATAGAAATGATATGGTAGTGAACTCTAGGTATATGACATTTAGTTACAAGATCCTGATTTTTCATTATAGCTATCACACTATATATAACACTTTGATTTCAAGAAAATATCTTCGTTTTTGAGAAAGCACAATAATAGTAATGATGGTGCTACTGTACATGCGTAAAATTAAAAGACAATTTAAAATAAGTCCAACGGTAGACGTTCAGTAACATCTTTACACACTCTGTATTTGCCAACGTTTAATTTGTGTTTTATTTATTACAACGAGATTGCAAACGAATAAACAGCTGAGGCCCTAGCCAACAAGCAAGCGCTACTAACGTTTTTCTTTTGTAAAATTTGTGGGAAGAGTTGACCACGTGGTTTATCGTGACGCACGAGAATGTCATCCCATACATTTTAAGCGATAGAAAAGAAAAACGTTATTAGCGTTGTTCATCTTGGCTAAGATCCATGGTAAGTGGGATCTGAGACCCATAGACATATGCATTCTAAAGACTACAGATTCTCAAAATTTCCGTCGCGTCTTTCTCAAAACTCATAACACTGTAAACAGTGAAAATTCTCGCATCGATCTCAACCTGTTTGTTAGCCATATTTCAATAACCAAGGAGGTCCATTAGGGCGATCTCCGTTATAGATATGCTCTCACAAATGCAATAGTGCACTATTTGCATAGGAGTCCGCGCTCGGCGCCGCGGCTGGAATACATAACGTGACTGCATCAGCGCACCACCGCGAATACCGTTTCATAAGCCACAGCCATATTTCGTTGTCCGGGTTATCTCGGGGAAATGAAGGTAACCTACAGTGTGTTCTCGTTATTTTACCAGGTAAACTGGGTCATTGTATTTTTATCTATTAATTATGTAACATTCGTTTGTTCTGTAATTTATTCTGTAAGTTTTTTCCTGTCTTCATTTTGATTTGAAACTTGGTCGTGTAATATTAAATAATTAATTGAAATAAGAATGATTAAATTAACATAAAGTAGAGGTCCAATAGTTAAGCAAATAGGTACGAATTTACAATTAATATTATTTAAGCGAGATACAACTTTCAAAGTACAAACCGCTTAAAGAACTTTACTAGAATGTAAATGTCTGCGCTCAGTTCAAACTGGAACTTTAAAATTTTATTCAACTATTTCAAATAGCTCATTAACAACAACAGTTTTAAATTGGTGGAAAAGTCGTGCTGTAAAAGTTTTACAAACCAATACAAGTAATGAAAGTGTCTCAAATCCTCTTTAGTGAATGATTTAAATTTACAGAAACGTTCATATTTACTTCCATTTCGCGAACAGTTTCAAGATCCCACAGTCTAGTATATTGTAATGAGAGAACAAGCTGGCGAGATATTAAAATTACCCGCATCAATGGCGCTTTTGTCCGCGAGCGCAGCGACAACGGTGCAGCTTGCACATGCCACGCAAAGAACCTCCGATGCACCGTGAAATTGCCTATTTTCCACGTGAATTTTATTTATTTATTTCATACACCGATAACAATTTCGTTCGTCCCGTTACGGCTCAATGCATCGGAAAATTTCATTCAAAATTTAACTGATCTCTCTTATATTACGCTGCTTTAGTTTTATTTCAACAGAAGTGACTGTTTACGAGGCTAATCTTGTCTCCACGCGGAGCTTTGAACGAAAAGAGCACACCGATTAAACACGATTAATTAATCTCGTAAAAACAGTCCCCAAACTTTGCATTTAAAATGCAAGAAAAGTACAATGTCCCCGCAAGTAGTGCATCCTGTTGAAATTTGTTTGGTGCGGTTTATTCAGTTCGGAACATTCTCGTGTAGATGTTACAGTCCTATTTAGAGCGCACACGTATGCAAAGATATACCATATATCATTTGGCTGATTCAAAACGGAAACTGATTCATTTCCGATGCATGGTTGAAGCTCTTTGTGGGGTTCGTCGGCGGCGAATTGCTCACGTTTCCAACATTTGATTGCGACATCAATACCTTCGCAATATATGGATACCTGGATGTGTTTGTATAAACGTGTGAAAATGTGAAACGTTTTCTATTTAAATCAATCGAGTTGAAGTAATGCAGTTTACCCGCGCGGCCCGCTTGAGGCACAGACTTCCAGACTCGGTGGAGTTGTGACTAGAAAACAGACGCTGACTGGCATTTCCCAGGCGAGCACTTCGCTCTTTCACGTAGCCGTCGCGTTTGCAAAACCCAACAATGCATAAACATTTCAATCTTACGAGCAGATACCTAGTCAGTTCTTACGGGTAGTGAAGAATAGAGTACTTGCATTCATCACATTCACAAGCTTATCTTCAGAATAATTTATTTTAATTCGTAGTAAACGATGCGACTAATAAAATAATTATTTTTAATGTTTTGCTACGTAAAACCCATTAACTGTAGATACAGAGTGTTTATTTTTGCTCCACAGTGAAAGCTAAATATAATTGCAAATTGACACAGTAATTGAATATAAATAGTAATGAGTTGTTGAACAAGGGTTGCCTTATTGCGATTGGGGTTGCATAAGTTGCACACGGGTGAGGCTCAGGTGGCGTTGTTGGCAGTAAAGTTGCCGTAAGCTGGGCAAAGCCGCGCGTGAGCCACGCAGGCTTGCGAACTGCTACTGCATGGCAACTGCGAATACACGAAGAGCTAGTTACGTTCTTAAGAAACAACCAACATTAAACTTGTAATTATGACTAGTCGTGACGCTCCAACCAGAGTGGTGACAAAAGTTTTAAAATAAAAATGTATGAGTAATTTCATGAACCTTCGAATAAGCAGTAAATTACAATACAACACACGCATTTTAATACATACATTTTACGAATTCATTACGCTCAATTTATATAGTATAAAATAAAATAACACAATAATAATAAACAAAAACAAAATTAAATACATAGATTTTACCTCTGCAATCTCGATAAATAACAGCACATATTCAGCTACGTGTCCAATTGGAAATTCAGCTTTTAAGCTCAGCTTTTAAAGCGCAGTATTAGCCAAAGCAGGTAACAAGTATCAAGTAGTATTATGCTGAAAAATATTTCAAATAAATGAGAACGTATTCCCGGCGGCCGGAGTTTGTTGAGTAGCATTAAAAGATTAAAAGTCGACAGTTCGCTCAAGCTGTATCGAATCGAAACCGGGAACGATCTCGGCGCTGTGACATATATTTGCGATGCAGGCGGCGCGTCCACGGCGAACTTCGAACGGCGAATGCAAAAATTTAAATTAAAATCATAAATCAAGCGTGTATCGAGTAAGTTTCGAGACCGGTGTATGTTTCGAATGCACGCTTCAGGGTATATTTTCAGATTGTGTTTTATTTGTTTGTTAAGTAAGTTATGAGCTTAACAGTCTCGGGTGGATATTTAGTGACGCCAGCCCTGTACGTGATACCTAAGTTTAAAATTGAGTTGATTGTCTGTTTTCGTGATATTTAGCCATTATACTGGCATTAACTTTTGTTCGGCTTCTATGTTTCCTGGACCTTGTTAAAAATCGAATTGACATAATAAAGGTATCCCTGTCTTATATTTTAACCTTAATGTGTCCCTGACCTCTTTGACAGTGTGATAGAATCAAAGGTCATGGGTCAAAGACTGGCTGGTACGACACTGCTATCCTAAGTCTACAAGTCCTAAATTCATTGATTTGTTCGAAATATATTATGCTATCGCGTGGGCTATCCAAGCAGACTGAAATGAATGATTCAGTCGAGATTACAATTAACTAGCGACCAATGTTCCATAGTCTCTGCTATCTAGGTATAATAATCTATCAATCTATCTATGTCGTTAATGTACTATATTTAACCCTACATTCCAAACCTTACTTTAAAAAAACAATTTTCACAGTAGGGCATGTATAAAGATTAACTTATCCCTCCGCGGTGTGGGAATTTTATTCATAATAATAATATACCTACAAACAAAATTTGTAGGAGGAATCTTTCGGTGAAAATAATTGTTTCAAAACAGTGTTTTGCAGGAGCTTTAATTTTTTATCAAATAAAGCAAATCGTAGTAAAGATGCTTAAGAGATAATTATATCAAGGGAACCTTGTCTGAGTATTTTTGAATTAATTGCTTTTAAATATTATGAGTATCATAATCTCATAATCTTAATTAAGGGAACTCCAGGGAGCTCAAATTAGAAAATTTAATCTTCTGCAAATCCGACTCTCGGAACCCAAGAGTGTTTATTGCGTCAAAATTTAGGATTTTATATACAGGGTGTCTACGACATTGAATGTGTCATCATCACTGGTGTCCCTAAAAGTAATGTTAATGACGGAATGTCTTATTTTGTAATGGATGAAATATTGCTATGTTCTAAAGTTATACTAGTAAATAATACTAAAACAAAACAGATAAAAGGCTTAGTTGGTAAGCAAGTTATTTATTTTAAGAGATGCTAGAGACACGTGTGATAAAATTAAATGTCTCTTCAAAACAAACTGGCAGAGCTATGTTTATTTTTTATTTTGGTCACATACAAACATCTACCGTTTAGTCATTTTATAAATAGGGTAGAAGTACCGGTTTTGGCCACCTTAACACCGTTTTTGGGTACTCTAATTTTAACTATTGATATCTAAAGCATCATGAAATCAAAAATAATTTTATATTTTATCTTAATATTAATCTTCAATCTTAACTATTTATGAATAGTATTTTTGATACTCATTCCAACCTTAAATAGCCAAAAACGGTACTCCTACCCTAACAATAACTGCAACCAGTTTTAAAAATTAAAGCAACTTCATTCTATTTAAAGAAGTTCTATTTGGGAAGTAAAAGCAGCACTTATATAGCACATAGCTCACAGTTATCCTGAATACATGTTTATCGACTTGCATTAAACTGTGGAACTTGTAATCATACTGAAACAGTTTTGGTTGTACTACTGTTCGTAATTATTAATTCAGTCTTGTGTAAGCCCATTGGCCGGCGCCGTCGACGACAATTGTTACTATTTGAACGGAGAAGGTTAAAGTTGTGGACTTTGTAGGTAGGTACTCAATATTATTTGCTTTTATCAATAGTTTAAATTGTTAAAAGGTACTTTGATAAAAAAACTGCTAATATTTGGTAGGCAACAGTAAAACCCACTGAAATGAAATAAAACATAAAAAATAGATAGTTGTGGAAAACCTTAAGGAAGGCTTTAGTCCAGTAGTGGATGTCTTGTAGTTGACGATGATGATGATGCATCAGATAAAATGTAATTTACCATATCTAACATACCTAACTATATTCAAACAAATCACTATTCTATTAAATTTGATGAAACATTGGGAATGTAAATCAATTAATTTGTAAAACAACAAATAAATAAATAACAGATAAACAGTCAAACGACAAATAAATAACAGATAGTCCAAACCATAATATATTTAGTACAATAATAAATAAGTAAATAGATATGAGAGCGATCAATGGCTCGATTTCTAGGTTGGTACTGTACGTGTTGCATATTTATATGAGAGTGCAACGAAAAACTTCATTTAATAATACAATCTAAGTGAATGTTACTACAATAGCAAAATTTGAGTGACGTTATGTTTTTAAAAATAAATCGTGCTAAATAATATAAAGCATGAAATAATTTCATATTTCACTAGTCAATTTCAGATATGAATTAATTCAAATATCAAGATGTATCTAAATGAACAAAAACATAATATTTATACTATATTTCAACACAAGCGAAATTTAAAAGCACGCTACGATAGCTAAACAACGATTACACGTCTACACAATGCTACGAACTGATAGCGCGCTACGCCAGTGCTACAAACAAACATAGCTACGTTCCTTGCCCCCCGGGTTTAAAATGAAGTATGAAGAATTTATAAGCGCAGCGCACGTGCCCGCTCGCCACCCGCTCGCCACCCGCTCGCCGCCCGCACTCGCGCTGCTCGAGTGTTCATAATGAGAATAGTGCAGACTTAATTAGAGTCGGTTTGATTGCAGCCGTGAGTGGCGTCAGCTGGGAAGAATGGTGGACCTACGACGGCATCTCAGGTGAGTTGCATCAATTAGTAATATTTGTTTTACTATATTTAAGGCATGCAATAATAAAATAATTCGACCCACAGAAAACAAAAATAATAAAAGAGACTGTATACCTATACGAGTATTAAGCACTTGCCAAATTTTAATGCTAAATTTTAATCTTCAATTGGTTCAAAAAAATAAGTATAGAGAAAAATTGCGTTCTACCCTACAGAAACATAAAACTCTATTCACACTTCTGTGTCCAGGTCACAGCGCTGCAATACCACAAACGCCGGTATTCACGAATATTTAATGTACGTGACCCATTTCCCTAGGGCAATACGATTCAACTCCAAACATTTCCAAAGGCAGTGTCAATTTAAAAGTAACGAGTAAAATCTCAATCCGTTGACCTACCGCACCGCGACACGTTCCGTTTGCGGGCCGTATCAATTGCTCGTGCCGATAACATTTTTACCAGTTTACGTGACGTGAAATTTATACGAGCGATTTATCTCGCATTCGTATCGCGTTACTGGCAAAATTGTGAGGTGCGTTATCATGTCATACTGACACTTTATATTTCGCACAGTCTTTCTTGATTATTTTCTAAACACTTTATAGGGTTCCGTACTTAAAGGGAGCCAGTGGAACTCTATTACTTAGTAGTAGTAATATAGTACGGTGGTACGGAACCCTAAGTATAAATGTGAATGGCAGTTAATTTTGCGGTGCAGACTTCTAACCTATTCGACATTTTAGTAGTCAATTTGCTAGCATCGAAGTCTAGTGTAGGGTGAACTCTCTAAGTAGTGCGCAACCGCAGTGTCTATCAATGTCCGCGTCTATGTGGCTATGTAGCAAGTTGCGACTGGAAGTCCTGTGTGGTAAAACCAATAAGTCACTTGAATTGCTTTTACAAAATAGGAATGTATGAATAATTTTATTTTTAGTGAAGTTATGGTAAAATAACATTTAAAAAAAATCCTTTGCACAAGCAAGGATAAAATACATAATATTTAGGTTATTTACTTTATTATATTTGCTAACCTGAGAATACTTCTGCCTTCGTACACGTAGATCTGTGTTGCGGTTTCACCCCAATTTCTTCCCGATAGATTTCATACAAATTTTACTTTTTCTTAGTTGAGAAATTTAGCCTAATAATTTACGCTACGCGTTACTTAGTAACAAAACCGTTTTTTAAGCAAAATATATTTTATAATGTCCGATTTGACCAATTATTTTAAGTAAATACAATTCTACTACATTTTGTACTAATAGAAAATAACTTGATACTAAAAATTAGACTCAATAATAACAACAGCCTGTACAAGTAACCCTAAAACATTGCCAGCATCCAAATGATCTGCCCCGCGGCATATGGGTGTTGGCGCCTAAATCATCGCTAACCGCAGTGCCAAAAGCAAAGAGCATTTAAAGGAAAGTTCGCTAACGCATGCCCATAAAGTGGGCGTGACCGCAGCGGCTGCGCCGGCTTACTCATGCAATTTTCAAGGTCGTAAATAATAAAACCGTGAACGCGTTCCAAACCACTTTGGCTACTTTCGCGCGTAGTTTCCCCTATTGGAATACCTTGGGAAACTGAATGGTTCCCGTTCAATTTTGCAAATGCATAACACAGGGTGTTTTTTATTCTGAACTTTCGCAGTAATAAATACAGTTCGTTTTTTGACATCCTTAACTCGCGACATTCTTCTGTCTGTCTACTTTCTGAAAGGAAAAGTCGAATCCTGCAATTGACTAGGACTGACTTATCGTTTCGAAAAAAGAAAACCATCCTGATCACGAACTTATATAAACCAAAATAATATAATTAGAATTAATTTACAACTTGCAAACATATGGCGTAATATTTACGCAAAATTATTGTCAGATATCACTTAGACTGCACTCAAACCTAAGAGCGTACTCAAGTCAGGTGTTTTAAATGGTGACCTCTGGTCAAGTACGGTATCAGTATTAAGCGCAATATATTGACAAGAGCTTCTAAGCTCGTAAAATGCATAATTAATTTTGCCTTGGCATCCCGGCCGTGCAACAAGGAGACGTGATCACGTATAAGTCCAGCATGTGAAGTCCCCCTTATTAGTTTACAGGGTGTTAACAGTTTGCGATGCGAAATTTTTAACGCAGATTATTTTTGTATATATTGTAAGATGTTATTGCGTACACTCCTGATTTTTATTATCATCCAGTATTTATGATGTCAATGTTTGAGAAAAATCATCCAATGAAACCTCAATACTTCTC